>CM070715.1:55436345-57839240 GCA_036346275.1 Otatea glauca | reverse complement strand
CACTATTCCTGTGATCAACGCTTAGTGCACACGACTTAACATTGGTACATATCACATCATACACAACGATAATAGAATAATAGTTCATTTATTGATATAACTAAATGTATGATCTTATGACCAACTTACATTATTAAGCCACGCAGGCAAGGCTGAAAATATAAACTAATAATTAAGCAAATGAAAGTAGAAACGTAGGTAGCTCATCACCACCACAAAACCGACAAGGCTCGGACCCTAATGACTCGTGGTCTTCTTGGACTTCATCTTCCAACACAGTGTAGATTCTTCAACTGTTGATTATTGTTGTTTGGCAAGGGTGAGTACTTAAAGCACTCAACAAGTTGTGCATGTAATGCAATTCCATGTATCTATATGCAAGGCTTATTCCAATGGATAGGCTATCATGGCTATTTTGCAATAAGCGGCATTTATGAACGAATACAAGATATAGATTGTAAAGGATGTAAAACAAATAACGATAATAAATAAATTCGAGATTTCTCAAGTAAACCAAGTTTCCAATCCTAAGTTAAATTCCATCTTCCACATGGCATTCCGCCATCCCAACCAAGTTGTCCAATTAATTAAGCTAACCCTTAATCAGAATTCCCAGCATTGCTCAATACCGCGAGCACGGCTATCCGAATAGTTTCACACTGCAGAGGTTATGCACTTTACCCACGTGATACAACCAAACACCACAAAGGCGAGAGATTATAACAAAGCCTTTACAATGCTCTATCTTAACCCGATACTACCCGCTAAGGTTTCAACATCAAGTGGTCTCATGCTACATCCGGGCCCCCTCTTGCGCCATGTGAATTACACTCGACAGAACTCACACCGACCACGATAGTATCAAAATTAAGACTTTGCAAATTACTCACCTAGGCCGGCCCATACGGACATGTGGTTGCATGATTGACTCGAGTCAAAGGCTTGCAAGGTTAAGTCCTTAGTGTGATCAAGGCAAGACTTCCACATACCATCCGCCCATCGGGCCCACCTTGGCCTCCTCGCCCTTGCCACTTGCCCCAATCTAAGTTATCATCACCCGCTTGATTACCAAGCACCACGTGCCATCAACAATTCAACATCGTTGCGTGACATGACTCGCCACAACAACTCAATCTCATCGTGTGATCCCACATGACACACAAGTTCATAACATTGTTCCATATTCCGTTAATCAAGATTAATTAACAATGATTCGACACATGTGATGACGTGGCATGGCTAAGCAACTAATACGGTCTAACCTCCAATGTTGATCATAATTATTAATCAACTATATTAAACCAATCTAGGGTGACAATGGTTCATGGCATATAATGACAAGGTAGGGTATAGATCAATCTGTATTTTAGCTAAACCCAATCTAATTTGAAACAATTGTATATTTGAAATATATGCAATATTGTAAAACAAACATAGCAATTTTATAAACATGGGTTCAACATGATCAAAGCACAACTTGCCTTGGAATAGGTCCTGATCTTGATCTGAAGCTTGCTCTTGGGTTGCTTGATCTTCCTCCAAGCGCCGCACAATTCAACGCCTACGCTGCATCAAAGAGAAAAGCAAATAAATGCCAAAACAGAGAGCAATTGAACTCCAAAATCAATTAAAATTCACCATTAAATAGATCTCAATTTTACAAATTTTTAGAAACTGGAATCACTCAATTCCGAGTTACAATGCAAAAGATATAGCCTTTTGAAGTTTGAAATAAATATCAAATCGAAAAATCGAAAAATCAGATTTAATAGATTTATTTTTATTCCGAAAATAGATTATGCGTCATCATGACGCCACGCTGACGTCAACACCGGACCGGACCAATCGGAAGCGCCCACGTGGCCCGGTCCATGGATCGCGTCCACGATCCGCCAAGTCCACGGCAGACGCGATCCACGGCGCCTCGGCTGCGCTCGACACGCGGCGCCGCCGATTGGTTGCGGCGGCACGCGATCTGGTGCACCAATTCCATCGGACGATCGCCGATTGATGCACACGGCAAGATCACGAGCACGGGTTTTAGATCCAATGACGGCGACATGAGGAGGTTTCTGACTCACAGGGACACGCGGTCAGATATCGAGACGCTCGGCGAAGATCCAACGGACCGAGCTTCTCGCGCTAATGGCGTCGCGAGACCAAAATCCGCCGGCGATGAAGACGACGATACTCCGCGAGGCGCCCGGCGAAGTACGGGCGCCGAGACCTTGCGCGGCGGCGAGCGAGGAACTCAACGCACCTGTCCCGAGCCTTAAATAGGCGCCGCGAGAGGGCGTGCGAGCGGCGACACGGACTCCGAGTCCGTGAAACACGTGGCGCGGCGAAGAGTCCGGGCGGAGGCGACACACGAGAACCCTTCGATGGCGAATGAACTACCGGATTCAAGCGACGTGTTGGATCGGATCCGCTCAACCAACTAACGGACACGATCCAAACTTTCCCGAACCGGTGACGACTTAATTCGACCGTCCGATTCGATCCGACGCCCATCGGCGCTAGGGTTTGCGATTCACGCGCGAAAAGCTCCCGATCGCCGACGCGAGATCAACGGTGGCGATCGCACCTCGCTCAGGGCCAATCGGGCATGACGACCACAGACCACACAAGACAAAGTTGGGCTCCGCCCAACACTCGCTTCTGAGATTTTCAAAAGGTTTTCATTTAAAATAATTCCATAAATTCATTTAATTTGTTTTAGGCAATAAAACAATCAGGAAAAATCCAAGAAAAATCTCAAAAATACTTTGAGACATTCTGGACTTAAATAAAATATTTTTGCTAAAACTTTATTTTAACTTTGTACAGATTTAAATACTTTTGAATAAAAAGCAATAAACTTGAAATAGGAATTAATTCAAATAAATCTAGAAAAATCCAAATAAATTCCAGAAAATCACAAATGCATTTTTAAACGATAAAAACTTAATTAAGCCAAATTTTGGGATGTTACAAACCTCCCCCTTGAGAATCTCGGCAGAGATTCGGGCTAACTAGAGAATAGGTTCGGGAATTCTGACTTCAATTCTTCTTCTCGCTCCCAAGTGGCTTCACTTTCAGAATGATTGCTCCACTGAACTCTGCAAAAGCGAATAGACTTGTTTCTGGTCTTGCGCTCCACAACATCCAAAATTCTGACTGGTTGCTCTTTATAAGTCAAATCTTCTTGCAGCTCTATTGCCTCCAACGGGGCTTGCTCTGTTGGCACTCTGAGACACTTCTTAAGCTGCGATACATGGAATACATCATGCACTCCCGCCAATGGTCGAGGCAACTCTAATCGATAAGCTACCTCTCCTCGACGGCTCAGAATCTTGAACGGACCGACATATCTTGGTGCAAGCTTCCCTTTAACGTGAAATCTCTTAACGCCCTTAAGAGGGGTAACCCTGAGATACACATGATCTTCTGGTTCAAAACTCAAATCTCGACGACTTATCTCCGTAGCTTTTTCGTCTTGATATGCTATCTTTAATCTCTCTCGATCATTGCTACTTGACTTTCGGCTTCTTCGAGATATCCGCCCAAACACCAAACGCCTCTCTGCTTCATTCCAATTCAATGGTCACGACAAGCACGCCCATACAATGCCTCGAATGGTGACATCTGTAGGCTAGCTTGATAACTATTATTGTAACTGAACTCTGCATATGGCAAACATTTATCCCATGTCGTAGCGTAAGCTAAGGCACAAGCTCTCAACATATCCTCTAAGATCTGATTTACTCTTTCAGTCTGACCATCTGTCTGCGGGTGATATGCTGTACTGAAATTCAGACGGGTTCCCATTGCTTCATGCAACTTATTCCAAAACCTTGAGGTAAATTGGGTACCTCTGTCTGACACAATCTTCTTTGGCACTCCATGCAAACATACAATCCTTGACATGTACAGTTCTGCCAAACGATCTCCGGAGTAAGTGGTCTTTACTGGGATGAAATGAGCGACCTTGGTTAGACGATCCACGATAACCCAAATGGAATCGTAACCTTTACGAGTCTTAGGTAAACCGTGATAAAATCCATCCCGATTTCCTCCCACTTCCATTCCGAATTTTCAACGGTTGCAACAACCAGTGGTCTTTGGTGCATAGCCTTTACTCTCGACACACGTCGCATAATGCAACATGCTCACCACTTCACGCTTCATTTTGGCCACCGAAATCTCTCCTTCAAATCTCGTACATTTTAGCACTTCTGGATGAATTGAGTACTTTGAATCATGCGCTTCCTCAAGAATCAATTGTTTTAATTCCTTTTATCCAGCACACAAATTCGCCTTTGAAGAACATAGTTCCTTGTTCGTCAGAGTGAAATCTATGGCTAGGCCTTCTTCCTTTTAGCCTTGATTTTTGAAATTTTATCGCCATCTTGTTGACCTTCTCTAACTGATCCTCTAATGTTGGTTTTACTTAGCGCAGCTATCATTCCTTCGAACGACCTCCAATCTTAACCTCTCAAATTCCTTGCATAATTCGGTTGATCCTCCATTGACAATGCATTTGCGCTATGGCTTTTTCGACTCGTGGCATCCGCCACCACATTGGCTTTTCCAGATGATAATGGATTCCCACATTATAATCCTTAATTAGCTCAAGCCATCTTCACGCCTCATATTCAGTCCGATTGAGTGAATATGTATTTCAGACTTTATGGTCCGTATATATCTCACATCTATTTCCTATGAGATAATGACGCCATATCTTTAAAGCATGCACTACGCAGCTAACTCCAAATCATCGTTGGGTAATTCACTTCATGCGGTCTCAATTGTCTCGACGCATAAGCAACGACTTTGCCTTCTTGCATTAACACGCATCCCAAGCCACCTTCAAGCATCGCGAGAAATGTCAAATCCATTCTCGCATATCCGCAACACTAATACGGGGCTGTTGTTAAACGCTTTTTAATTCCATGAAACTTTTCTCGCACTCGCGCCCATGCAAACTTCTTCTCTTTCTTTAACAATCGCGTAAGGGTTTAGCAATTGTCGAGAATCCTTCTATGAACCGACGGTAATATCCCGCCATTCCCGTAAAACTACGAACTGAGTAATGGACTTCGTGGCTCCCAATGCAACATCAAGGCCCACTTTGCCGGATCAATCATGACTCCTTTGGTAGTCATTACATGACCGAGAAATTCAACTTTCTCCTTCCAAAATTCACACTTGCTAAACTTAGCATATAGTTGATGCTCGCACTGCCTAAAACCATTCTCAGATGTTCTGCATGCTCTTCCTCTGTCTTCGAGTAAACCAAGATATCATCTATGAAGACTACAACAAACTTGTCCAAGTAATCCATGAAGACTTTATTCATCATGTTCATGAAATATGCTGGGGCATTAGTCAATCCGAATGACATGACCGTGAACTCGAATGTCCATATCGCGAGAAAACGCAGCCTTAGGTACATCCTCCGCCGGATCTTCAACTGATGGTATCCTGAACGAAGATCTATCTTGGAGAAAACTCCAGCTCCTCTTAACTGATCAAATAAGTCGTCGATCCTAGGCAACGGATACTTATTCTTGATCGTTACTTCATTAAGTGCACGGTAGTCGATGCACATTCTAAGACTTCCATCCTTCTTGCGAACAAACAAAACCGGCTCCCTACGGCGATGAACTTGGTCTAATGAAACCTTTCTCTTGCGCCTCCTCAATCGCTTCTTCATTTCTACTAACTCGCTTGTAGGCATCCGATATGGTCTCTTTGATATCGGTGTCGCACTCGTGCTAACTCGATGACAAACTCGATATCACGATCCGTGGCAATCCCGCAAATCTTCCGAAATACATCCGGTATTCTCGCCATCGCACATCTTCCATGCCGATGGCTTTCACATCGTTGACCGTTAATCGCCTGTCCGAGAATCGCGGTCGCTTGAAACTCCACTTTCTTGCCACTAGGGCCTTCCAAGGTCACGATCCTTCGCCACAATCTAAAACGACCTTTTATGCTTGGACAGCCAATCCATTCCAAGGATGACGTTTAGGATTGCGATCTATCAAGATAAGATTCGCGAGAAATTCTATCCCATCCATAAGCAACTTAGCTCCCAAACACCCAAGGCTAGATCTAAGCTCGGATCCCGGGCTTGGACTAAGAGCACACACTTAAGATTCACCACTTTAAATCCATTCTTGGTTGCAAAACTTTGAGAAACAAACGAATCACGAAGCCCGTAATCAAACAAAATCAGAAAGGTGTAATCGAGTTGACCAGAACTTACCCAAGACGACGCCTCAGTAGCTTCCCGAGCTCCATCGTGGTGATGTGGTTGATTCTTCCACGCCGTTGATCGCTGGCGTTGCTCGGCTTGGCTTGGTGCACGATTTCCTCCGATGTTGGTGCTTTAGCGTGTTGTTCCTGTGTTGAAACGAATCGGTGTGATGCCTCCTTACGTGGACACCTATTTGAAAAGTGCCCTGGCTCATTGCAAGTATAGCATCTCTTCACCGCAGATCTTGATTTCCCCACAGTGCATTGTTGCCTTGCGCTGGGTCCGAAATTCGATTGGCGGCGCAGGTGTAGGGGTTGATGTCTTGTTCTCACCGGTGGTTGAAATCTAGCAAATTGTTGGGGTGACATCCTCAAGCGTAGATGGTTTGGGCGCCCACCACGATTGTTCATCAAGCGCTTACGGTTTTCACCTAGCTCTTTGCGCTTGTCCTCTAGGATTAAAGCCTTATTTACCACCTCCAAAATCCGAAAATTGTGGGTAATCAGCCCCACTCAGCATCTGAATTCAGTCCCTTCATGAAACGAGGCGCTTAGCTTTATCCGTCGCTACGCCCTCGGGGCATAACGAGCTAATTGAGTGAATTTATTCGTATTCGCCACCGTTGGCCTCCTTGCTTCAAAGCTCAACTCCTCCTTCTTAAGATCCATCATTCCTCCGGGACATGATATCGGGAAAGCATTAGTGAACTCCTCCTGTGTTATCTCTTGCGGGGCTCCATGAGCGCACGATAATTCTCCCACCATTCTCGCGGCTGTTCCTTCCAAGTTGATGAGAGGCGTAGAGCACCTTCTCATTGCCCTCACACCGAGTGATGTGCGCCTTCTTCTCAATGGTCCTAAGCCAATCATCGGCTTCCAAAGGGTTCACGCTTCAAGAGAAAGTTGGTGGCCTAGTCCTCATAAAATCCGATAGCTTGGACATAGGTCGAGGTCCACCATGATTGTTACGAGTTGCGGGATTGTTGTGGTTTATCACGCATTGGTCATCTCGCCGATCCGCCGTGCATCATTGTTCGTGATCGCTTGAGTCTGTCTGGCCGCAAGGAATGCTCCTGATTCTCGCATGTCCACCGGCGGTGGTTGAGGGCTGCCTCCATCATTGGGATTGTCATTACGACGCATCCACTTCTGAAGCACCGTTGTTTCTAGTATTCACCATCCGATGATTGCCTCTTAGGTTAGGAAAGGTAGATGTAGCATAGATGAGAAGTAAGAATTTCTAAAGCGGGAGATAGGTTATACCCAAACTGAACAATTCTTTATTTAACTTGGTATGGTGCTTATTTAAGCCTACAAGCTTTGCAACACATACCGCACACTCAAGAATACAAAGAAGCAAACTAAACACGAACCTTAACGCCAACTAGAAAGGTAAAGACTAACTTAAAGACGCGACTCACACTCGAAGTCTCAACACACTCCAAGGTCGACACTCACTCATCCACCCACTGGCCGAGATCGATCCGCGATACACCGGGTGGGTGGCATCGAGCAAACCTATCCCGATGACCTATTATCGGGTCCTCTCGCAACAACGGGTCTGCACTCCCCTCGGCTCCCACTCGCTCCTCTGATCCTCCTCGACTCTCACCGCTCTCTGAACTCTCGAGTCACGCGCCCACTCGCCCTCAATCGCCTCGGGCCTCTCCTACCTGATCATCCCGATGGTCAAGCACGGGTCACCTCGAGCTCTGCTCTCGCTACTCGAGTGCCTCGCATACGCCTCCAGCCTGGGTAGTCTCTCTCATATGATCCTCCCGGCAAGGGCGAACTCGCAAGGTGCGTCGCAGAGCACACTCGCTTCCTCGATCCGTCGCCTTCTGCATGCTTGAACGTCCGGGTGAAGTCGAACACCGAGTCGTGAAGCTCGTCCACAGTAGTCGCGGCGGACCTGCCAAGAGCAAGTCGAGCGACCTCAATTGCAACCTCGTGCGAGAATCTTCCAGCGGAGATGTTGATTGGCCTCGCTAGCTTCCTCGTTCTCCCGAGCGTAGATGATCAACTTGCAAATAAATCCTCGGTGTACACCATTCATCGACCACCGCCTCCTCGGTAAAGTGGACGATAAAACCTCCAAGCGTCTCAAGTACTCTCCACGCTCCATGGCGTAGCCGCCACCGCCTCTCAAAGGCCTGAACGACGCAGATCCGCTCCACAAGAACTTGAATAAGTTCTCCACCCAAACAACAAGTAAAGCGGTAAATTTAGCAAAGGCGAGAAGTAGAGAATGAGATGAGTCGAGAGGGTTTTATTAGTCAAGCTTAGATTTTCTTTTAGAAAATAATTTTGGACACACTCAAGACACCTCCAAACTATCTAGGGCCAAGACCTACAACAAGATGCTCGATACCACCTCTGTAAGGACCCGAATCCACCGATTCAACCCACCGTGTTTCTCGTGACTATTCCTGTGATCAACGCTAGTGCACACAACTTAACATTGGTACATATCACATCATACACAACGATAATAGAATAATAGTTCATTTATTGATATAACTAAATGTATGATCTTATGACCAACTTACATTATTAAGCCACGCAGGCAAGACCAAAATATAAACTAATAATTAAGCAATGGAAAGTAGAAACGTAGGTAGCTCATCACCACCACAGCAACCGACAAGGCTCTAACCCTAATGACTCGTGGTCTTCTTGGACTTCATCTTCCAACACAGTGTAGATTCTTCAACTGTTGATTATTGTTGTTTGGCAAGGGTGAGTACTTAAAGCACTCAACAAGTTGTGCATGTAATGCAATTCCATGTATCTATATGCAAGGCTTATTCCAATGGATAGGCTATCATGGCTATTTTGCAATAAGCAAGATTTATGAACGAATACATATATAGATTGTAAAGGATGTAAAACAAATAACGATAATAAATAAATTCAAGATTTCTCAAGTAAACCAAGTTTCCAATCCTAAGTTAAATTCCATCTTCCACATGGCATTCCGCCATCCCAACCAAGTTGTCCAATTAATTGCTAACCCTTAATCAGAATTCCGAGCATTGCTCAATACCGCATGAGCATGGCTATCCTAATAGTTTCACACTCTGCAGAGGTTATGCACTTTACCCACGTGATACAACCAAACACCACAAAGGCGAGAGATTATAACAAAGCCTTTACAATGCTCTATCTTAACCCGATACTACCCGCTAAGGTTTCAACATCAAGCGGTCTCAGAAACCACATCCGTGGCCCCCTCTTGCGCCATGTGAATTACACCTGACCCGAACTCACACCGACCACGATAGTATCAAAATTAAGACTTTGCAAATTACTCACCTAGGTCGCCCATACTGCACATGTGGTTGCATGATTGACTCGGTCAAAGGCTTGCAAGGTTAAGTCCTTAGTGTGATCAAGGCAAGACTTCCACATACCATCGCCCATCGGGCCCACCTTGGCCTCCTCGCCTTGCCACTTGCCCCAATCTAAGTTATCATCACCCGCTTGATTACCAAGCACCACGTGCCATCAACAATTCAACATCGCTGCGTGACATGACTCGCCACAACAACTCAATCTCATCGTGTGATCCCACATGACACACAAGTTCATAACATTGTTCCATATTCCGTTAATCAAGATTAATTAACAATGATTCTGACACATGTGATGACGTGGCATGGCTAAGCAACTAATACGGTCTAACCTCCAATGTTGATCATAATTATTAATCAACTATATTAAACCAATCTAGGGTGACAATGGTTCATGGCATATAATGACAAGGTAGGGTATAGATCAATCGGTATTTTAGCTAAACCCAATCTAATTTGAAACAATTGTATATTTGAAATATATGCAATATTGTAAAACAAACATAGCAATTTTATAAACATGGGTTCAACATGATCAAAGCACAACTTGCCTTGGAATAGGTCCTGATCTTGATCTGAAGCTTGCTCTTGGGTTGCTTGATCTTCCTCCAAGCGCCGCACAATTCAACGCCTACGCTGCATCAAAGAGAAAAGCAAATAAATGCCAAAACAGAGAGCAATTGAACTCCAAAATCAATTAAAATTCACCATTAAATAGATCTCAATTTTACAAATTTTTAGAAACTGGAATCACTCAATTCCGAGTTACAATGCAAAAGATATAGCCTTTTGAAGTTTGAAATAAATATCAAATCGAAAATCAGAAAATCAGATTTAATAGATTTATTTTTATTCCGAAAATAGATTATCGTCATCATGACGTCACGCTGACGTCAACATCGGACCGACCAATCGGAAGCCGCCACGTGGCCGGTCCATGGATCGCGCCCACGATCCGCCGGGTCCACGGCAGACGCGTCCCACGCTGCGCCTGCGGCCGCTGCGACACGCAGCGGCGCTTGGACAGTTTCGGCGACGGCGCAACTGGTGCACCAGATTCCATCGGACGATCGCCGATTGATGCACACGCGGCAAGATCACGAGCACGGGTTTTAGATCCAATGGGCGGCGATTAAGGAGGTTTCTACTCCACCGAGGACACGCGGTCAGATTCGAGACGCCGGCGAAGATCCAACGACCGAAAGCTTCACGCTAATGGCGTCGCGAGACCAAAATCCGCCGCGATGAAGACGACGATACTCCGCGAGGCGCCCGCGAAGTTCTCGACGCCGAGACCTTGCGCCCGCGGCGCGGCGAACGAGGACTCAACGCATCGTCCGAGCCTTAAATAGGCGCACGGAGAGGGCGTGGCGGCGGCGGACACGGACCGAGTCCGCTTTGAAACACTGGCGGCGCGGCGGAAGAGTCCGGGCGGAGACGACACACGAGAACCCTTCACGATGGCGAATGAACGGTTGGGATTCAAAGCGACGTGGTGGATCGATCCGCCGAACCAACTAACGGACACGATCCAAACTTTCCCGAACCGTGACGACTTAATTCCGACCGTCCGATTCGATCCGACGCCCATCGGCGCTAGGGTTTGCGATTCACGCGCAAAGCTCCCGACCGCCGATCGCGAGATCAACGGTGGCGATGCGCACCTCGCTCGTGGGCCAATCGGGCCGCACGGCCACAGATCACCACAAGCGCCTGATGTTGGGCTCGGCCCAACACTGCTTCTGAGATTTTCAAAAGGTTTTCATTTAAAATAATTCCATAAATTCATTTAATTTGTTTTAGGCAATAAAACAATCAGGAAAAATCCAAGAAAAATCTCAAAAATACTTTGAGACATTCTGGACTTAAATAAAATATTTTTGCTAAAACTTTATTTTAACTTTGTACAGATTTAAATACTTTTGAATAAAAAGCAATAAACTTGAAATAGGAATTAATTCAAATGAATCTAGAAAAATCCAAATAAATTCCAGAAAATCACAAATGCATTTTTAAACGATAAAAACTTAATTAAGCCAAATTTTGGGATGTTACAGATGCCACCAGATCATGATATAGAGTTCTTGATAGAATTAGTTTCTAGAACACCACCCATTTCCAAGAGACTTTATAGGATGCCTGCTAATGAGTTAGCTGAGGTAAAGAGACAAATCAAAGAGCTGCAAGATCAAGGTTTTGTTCGACCAAGTTCTTTGCCATGGGGAGCGCCAGTTCTTTTAGTTGAAAAGAAAGATGGAACTCAGAGAATATGTGTAGATTATCGTTCACTCATTGAGGTCACCATCAAGAATAAGTACCCTCTGCCAAGAATCGATGATTTGTTTGACTAACTTCAAGGAGCCGGAGTGTTCTCGAAGATTGACTTAAGATCAGGTTACCACCAGTTCAAGATTCGTCAAGAGGATATACCCAAAACAGCTTTTATTACTCGGTATGGACAGTATGAGTATACCATGATGTTTTTTGGATTGACCAACGCCCCTGCCTACTTCATGACCCTGATGAACAAAGTATTCATGGAATATTTGGATAAGTTTGTTGTTGTTTTCATCGATGACATTCTGATCTACTCCAAAAGTAAGGAAGAACATGAGGATCACTTGCACCAAGTTTTAAAGAAGCTAAGAGAAAACCAGCTTTATGCAAAGTTCAGTAAATGTGAGTTCTGGATGAAAGAAGTTGCTTTCCTAGGACATGTCATATCGGCAGAAGGAGTCGCTATTGACCCTGGTAAGGTACGAGATGTGCTAAGTTGGGAGTCACCCAAGACGGTACCCCAAATCCAAAGTTTTCTTGGAATAGCGGGATATTATCGTCATTTCATAGAAGGGTTTTCTAGAAAAGCTAGACTGCTCACTCAACTCTTAAAGAAGGAGAAGAAATTTGTTTGGACACCAGAGTGTGAGCAGAGTTTCCAAGAGCTAAAGAAGTGTTTGACAACTGCCCAGTGCTTATCCTGCCAGACAATAGGAAAGGTTTTGAGATATTCTGTGATGCATCCCGACAAGGACTCGATTGTGTGCTAATGCAAGATAAGAAGGTTATAGCGTATGCTTCGCGACAACTAAGGCCACATGAAGTTAACTATCCTACGCATGATTTGGAATTGGCAGCTGTAGTGCATGCTTTGAAGATTTGGCGTCACTATCTCATTGGTAATCGTTGTGAGGTTTATACTGATCACAAGAGTTTGAAGTATATCTTTACCCAAGCTGACCTCAATATGAGACAAAGAAAATGGTTGGAATTGATCAAGGACTATGACATTGGGATTCATTATCATCCAGGCAAAGCCAAAGTCGTAGCCGATGCTTTGAGTAGAAAGAGCTACTGCAATACTCTGATGATTAAGGAAAGTCAGCCAGCCCTTTATAAGGAATTTCAGAAGCTTAGTTTGGAATTGGTTCAGGAAGGGTATTTAGCTACTTTGGAAGTACGCCCTACGTTGGAAGATCAGATTCGAGAAGCACAGGTAGATGATGCTGATGTCAAGGAGATTAAGAGCAATATGAAGAAAGGAAAAGCTCCAGGGTTCACCGAAGATGAATAAGGTACTATTTGGTATGAGAAGCGTATTTGCGTACCAAATCAGAAAGAGCTTAAGGAGTTGATACTTAAAAAAGCGCATGAGACTTTATACTCCATTCATCCTGGAAGTACGAAGATGTATCAAGACCTCAAGGAAAGGTATTGGTGGCCTAGCATGAAGCGTGAGATTGCAGAGTATGTTGCACTTTGTGATGTCTGCCAGAAGGTCAAGGCAGAGCATCAGAGACCAGCAGGATTGCTGCAGCCATTGAAGATTCCAGAGTGGAAGTGGGAAGAAATTGGTATGGATTTCATTATCGGATTTCCTAAGACCCAAGCAGGTTATGACTCAATCTGGGTAATAGTGGATCGATTGACTAAGGTAGCTCATTTCATTCCAGTTAAGACTACATATGCAGGAGATAAATTAGCAGAATTATATGTGTCAAGGATCGTCAGTCTTCACGGAGTGCCTAAGAAGATAGTGTCCGATAGAGGAACCCAATTTACCTCTCGTTTTTGGCAGAGTCTGCATGAAGCCATGGTAACTCATCTCAGGTTCAGTACTGCCTATCACCCT
Source organism: Otatea glauca (assembly GCA_036346275.1). Classification (NCBI taxonomy): domain Eukaryota; kingdom Viridiplantae; phylum Streptophyta; class Magnoliopsida; order Poales; family Poaceae; genus Otatea; species Otatea glauca. The sequence continues at coordinate 57,825,515 of CM070715.1, read as the reverse complement.
CAAACCGATGGACAAACTGAGAGCGTGAATCAGATTCTTGAGGATATGTTAAGAGATTGTGCCCTAACTTATGGTGCCAAGTGGGACAAGTGTTTGCCCTATACCGAGTTTTCGTACAACAATAGTTATCAAGCCAGTCTACAAATGTCGCCATTTGAAGCCTTATATGGAAGAAAGTGCAGAACCCCTCTCAACTGGAAGGAGTCTAGAGAGAGACAATTGTTTGGCCCTGCCATACTGCAAGAAGCCGAAGAGCAAGTCAAATTAATTCGAGACCGTTTAAAGATCGCCAAAGTGCATGTAAGAGTTATGCAGATAATCGTCGTCGAGATTTGAGTTTCGAGCCCAATGATTATGTTTATCTCAGGGTCACCCCTCTCAAAGGAGTCAAGAGATTTCAAGTAAAAGGAAAGCTTGCCCCTAGATATTTGGGACCGTTCAAAATCTTGGAATGAAGAGGCGAGGTTGCCTACAAATTAGAACTGTCTCAGTCTTTTGCCGGAATCCATGATGTGTTCCATATATCGCAGTTGAAGAAATGCCTGCGTGTGCCAGAGGAACAGATGCCATTGGAAGCCATTGATTTGCAAGAAGATCTTACCTACAAGGAGCAACCAGTGAAAATTTTGGATATAGCAGAGCGTACCACGAGGAGCAAGATCATCCGTTTTTGCAAGGTCCAGTGGAGCAATCATTCAGAAGAGGAAGCAACTTGGGAGCGAGAAGAGGATCTGAAGTCCGAGTTTCCCCACCTATTTTCTAGCCAGCTTGAATCTCGGGCTCGAGATTCCATTTAAGGGGGGGAGGTTTGTAACATCCCAAAATTTGAGTTTTGGAATGTTTGAATTAAAAAATAAGCCATTTGCATTTCTCTTGAATTAATTCCAGCTTAATTTGAATTTTCCATTAATGGGAGGGATTTAATTTGACTAAACTATTCATCAAAATAAAGATTTTTAGTTTTAGTTGGGTTCATAGTGCTCCAACGAATTTTTTCTGTATTTTTGGAGATTTTTCTGAATTTATTTAATATTTGTTTGAATTTATTTGCATTTATTTGAATTTCTGGAATTTTTCTTATACGAAAAATGATTTTATTTTCTGAAAACCCTCCCAGGCCGAATCTCTCTAGCCCATTTCTCCTTCCAAGGCGCTTGGCCCGGCCCGCCTCGCTCGGCTTCGCTTCCTCGCCTAACTCCATTTGTAAAGACGCACGCCGTCGGCCGTCTGACTTGCTGGACGCGTGTCTTGTCGAGGTTGCACCATGTCGCCGCGCTCCGCGAAATCCAAACCCTAGCCGCCTGTCTCGAGTCCGTGCCAAGACGCGTGGTCGGTCTCGATTCGCGTTTCTACACCTCCTAGGCTATAAAAGCCCGTGCCCCACGCCTCCCGAGGTTCCCCTCGCGCCGCCGCTTCTTTTGCCCCCTCTCTTGCTGCCCGAGCCGCTGCCATCGTCGAGTTTTTGCTCGCCGATGTTCGCCGTCGTGCCAAAACCTCTCTTCCGCTTGGATCTCCGCCGCCGGTCCTCCTCCGCCGCTGTCGTTGGTCTCTTCGAGTGCGTCGCGAGACCCTTGCCCAGATCCACCTTGTTCTGGGTCCGATCCGTTGCCGTGCGCCGTGCGCCGTTCACCGCGTCTTCTTCCTTGCCTCCGGTAAGCCCCGCGCCGCCGCTCGTCGCCGTCCTCCTTCGCCGAATCGTGGCCGCCCGATCTGCTGCGAACGTCTCGGATCCGGCCACGTCTCCGCTACTCGAGCCTTGCGTCCCCGCCGCTCGATCCCGTGCCGTCGTCAGATGCGCGACGCGTGGACAACCATGTCAGCGCCGCGTGTGCATCGTGTCAGCTGCCATCTCAGCCCTTTCTGTCGATACAAGCGCCGACGTCAGCCGTGCACCGGGTGCACGGTGAACCGGGCAATGCCATGAACCTAGTCTACCGTGAACCTGATGACGTCAGCGTTGCGCAATAAACCGATTTTTCAGTACAAAAATAAATTCAGAAATTCCGAATTTCTGATTTTTAGTCTTTTTCTCTGATTTAAATTTCCAGAAGCTCGTTCTCCCTCATACGAACTCCGATTGGGGCGATTCAAGTTTCTAAATTTTTCTAAAATCAAGATCTATCTTCTAGAGCCATTTATTTTAAGTTTTGAGCTTGTTTGTGTCTCTGTTTTGAATTTATTTAGTTTCGTTGCTTTCTTTTCCGGTAGACGCTAATTCCGAGGGAGCGAACGAATACTTCGAAGACCAGGACTCAGCACTAGATCAGCAAGGCAAGTCGTAACCTTTGATCATATTGATCCTATGTTTGCAAAAGTAATTTACTTTTGTACAATTGCATGCTATTTTGTGTATCAATGTTTATTTCATGGGAGTAGATGTATACCTAGTTGACATTATGCCACCTTGATTAGTTGGGATCTGAACGGGGAGTTCACTATTGTTTTGTTGTCTATCATTGATCTATCAATTATTTATTTATCTTTTCGTAAATATGCTTTCAATCTATTTATTGTATTTCAATTCAAGTTATTGCTTTCTGCAAATGAAACATATAGCCATTCCTGTCAAGCCGTGCATTAATATATTGCATCAATTCTCTACGGCTTGCTGAGTACTTTTTGTACTCACGGCTATACACCTTTTTTGATCAGTTGCTGAGGAAGGATCAGGAAATGCTGAGTATCATGAGGTGGAATTCTATGAAGACTAAGTGGATTAGGAATGCGTTTCACAGACGATTGCCTATGGCATGTCGAATGGCTCAAGTTATCTTTTCCGCTGTAATAGTATTTGTTTCTTAAGCCCTTAAGGCATAATGGTGTAAACATTGACCATAAGGTCGCTTGCTTTATTCAATAATAATTTGCTTCTTCTTAGTTAATTCGTTGTATGGAATGATATTACATCTATGTTTCCACTTGTGCACCAAATGTGATCCTAGACTAGTGCAAGATACACGAGGGTTTCGGATTTTCAAACCGGTCCCGACAAGGAGGCAAACACCGTCTTGAAGAGTGTCCAGCGAGTCGCCACGTTGCGAGTAAAGAAGGTGACGTCCGTCCAAAAAGCGTGCCACGACGCCCGATGAAGCCTGGCGAAGAAAGCAAGAGGATCATTCTCGACCCATCCGACTCATCAAAAACGTCTCTGATCGGGTTAGGGCTCGAGGATAAATAGGAAGGCTCGCTCGTCACCTTCCTCCAGGCTAACAGGGACACCTTTGACGAAGGACGAATTACCCGAAGACCGTGTACAAGCCGAACGGATAATTCGCCGAAGCAAGAGCTATGTAGTGATCAAGAAATAACTCTATCGCAAGAGCTCCTCTAGTGTACTACAACGGTGCATATCAGAACACGAAGGAAGAGATCTCCTTAAGGAAATCCACTCGGGAGTCTATAGGAACCACTCGGCGTCATCAACCCTAGTTGGTAAGGCTTATCGTCAGGGATTTTTCTGGCCGACTGCTATCACTGATGCTGAAGACATCGTCCGGACATGCGAAGGATGCCAGTTCTTTGCGCAATAGATGAACAAACTGGCATAAGAGCTACAAACTATCCCAATCACCTGGCCGTTTGCGGTCTGGGGGCTTGACATGGTGGGACCTTTGAAGAAGGCCCAAGGCGGCTACACTCACTTCTTCGTGGCTGTCGACAAATTCACCAAATGGATTGAGGCCAAGCCAGTTGCCACAATCACAGCTGCAAAGGACAAAGAATTCTTCCATGAAATCGTGGTTAGATTCGGCGTACCAAACCGAATCATCACGGATAATGGCACCCAATTCAGAGGCGGCATATTTCAAGAATGGTGCGGCGAACTCGGCATAAAGATCTGCTTCGCATCAGTAGCACACCCCCGAAGTAATGGACAGGTTGAGCGAGCCAACGACATAGTTATACAAGGCCTAAAGGCAAGGATTTTCGATCGTCTCAAACCATACACCACTCGGTGGGTCAAAGAATTGCTTTCGGTGCTCTGGGGGCTGCGAACCACCCCTAGCAGAGCAACCGGGCAGTCACCTTTCTTCCTGGTGTATGGATCAGAGGCGGTCCTCCCCACCGAGTTAGAATTCGGATCCCCACGGGTTCTGAGCTATGAAGAAGTCGCTTCGAAAGAGAGCCGGCAAGAAGACCTCGACCGACTAGAGGAAGCCAAGGACATCGCAACAATCCAGTCGGCAAAATATCTTCAGGGCTTACGTCGCTATCACGGACGCAATGTAAGGAGCCGCACGTTCTCTAAAGGAGATCAGGTCCTTAGAAAGAATCAGAAGTGCGAGCATAAGCTCTCCTGCCGGGAAGGCCCTTACGCCATCGATGAGGTGATACGCCCTGGAGCTTATAAGCTCAAGCGTGAAGATGGCACGGCAGTCAGTAACACTTGGAACATAGAACAGCTACGTCATTTTTTCACCTGAACTTTGTAATTCAATTGTTTCTTTGTGAATAAATGTTCGCTCTTAAAGTTATTTTCGTTCAAACTTCTCGTAATTTATGCGTCCAAGTGCTTCGCTCCTACGATGTTAAGACTCTGAGGCATGCGTCATGAACCAAGCCTCAGAGCCTGGGGCTGGACTAGTCAGATAACGATATGTCAAAACCACTCGGACAAAGCAGCATACTTGAAAGACAAGATGCATGAACAAAGAAATTTTTTCATATATCTCGTTTATAGCTCCAGAGTTTCTACAATGGCCATAGAGGCATCCTTGACTTCCTCCCAGAGCTCGGTGGCCTGATCTTCATCTAAATTGCAGGCGTAGCCTTCCTTAACGGCTTCAAGATCCACTCGGGGATAGAGCAACTTGGTGATTGCCAAAGCCTGGCTAGCACCATTGGTCGTTGTCTCCTTCAAGAGTTTCTTGAGTGCATCGAGTGCTTCCTCCAGTTGAGAGATGACCTGACCCCTGCTGAGTGGCCTCTCACCTCCGGGATGGAGCGAACTCAACAGCGGCTTAGAGGCTTATGAAGCTTGGCGCAAGACGTCTCAAGCGCTTCGACTTTTTCATTAAAAACGGCGTATTACGCCCGCATTTTGAGCTTATAATCTGCAAGATAGAGTATTAAGAAGTACCAAGAAAGCAATGAAGACATGGGAGATCCAAGCTGCCAACCGTACCTTCTAGCTCCTTCTCTGAAGTTTTAAGCTGCCCTTGGAGCTTTACATTAGCAGAGTCCCGAGCTGACACGAAGATAAGAAGATAAAAAATCCAGACGATTAAATGAAAGCATGAGATGGTCCGGGAAATATCTACCGCGAAGGGAGCCTTGATCTCGCTCCGCCGGCAGATATTCTCGGCGGTCCGACCTCGTACATCTTTTGGAAGTACTCGGACTTCTTCTCATAGCGTTCCCCTAATTTCTGTAATCACCACAGGGAAAGGTGACTACGAGCTGACCGACATAAGCAAGAAGGCGGCGAGAATAGAGAAAATTTTACCCGGGCTAAGCGGGCACAAGCAGTGGCATGACTGTAAAAGTCATTCCTCTCCCTCTCCTCCTCCGAGTCGTCCAGGAGCTTCAAGCCGTCCTCCTCATCAACCCACGCAGCTCGCATTATGAGCCGGGGGTGAGCAGGAGTCGGCGGAACCCGGGAGATCTCCTCAATCTCGGGGGACGGACGGGGGATTGGCTCCAGAGCAGTAGAGCCCGATCTTTGAAGCACGAGGCGCTTGCCAAGGCGCCGAGGCTCGGGCGCCTCTGTGTCCCAGCGAAGTCCTCAACCGGGACTTGAACCTCCGCGGGCCCAGCCTCTTCAAGAGCCCTAGATGGTGTCTCGACAGGAGCATCGAGCGAAGGATTCCTATAAGAAGACCCGTCAGTAAACAAGCCAGCGTAACGTGTCAAATAAGAGTCGATAAGGTGACAAACCTGTCGGACTTCTTCATCCTCATCGGGGGCTTCTTCCGAGTGGCCGAGCCGCTCCCGGAAGGACCACTCGGGGCTGCGCCGACCGGTACCCTAGGCGCCTGTCGACCGCCCGAGTCCCTTGGAGTCGGACTCGGCTGTGCCGCGGGCTCGCTGGAAAAGGGAGCCGAAGGCACCAGGGCTCGTGCTGACGGTTCCTGGATCTTGGGACCACCAGTCGGGCGTCGGAGCTTCGCGGGGTCCTTGGCCACAGTCTTCTTCCCCTTCTTGGCAGCGAGATCTCCCGCAGGAGATCTCGCTGGCCGCTTTGGGGAATCGCCTATACGAGTGGGCATTTCCGGAAGAGGCGCGTCGCTAAAGAAAGCCACTCGATCCTGGAAAGGAAGTTTAAAAGTTAGAAGTCATTCAAGGGACGGATGTAAAAATCTATCTGCAAAACTGTCTCACCTAAGGAGGAGGATTCGATGCAGAGAAGGCCTTGGGGAATCTGGTGGGCATCTCGACGCTCGGGATAAAAAAATTGCCTACTCAAGCAAAAATCTGCTCTTTCGTTATTAAGTCGAACAATTCCTGGGTCGGATCGTCCCTTCCCTCAAACTGATACCCCAGATGGTCATGCTCCTTCAAGGGATGAATCCGGCAAGCAACGAAGTGAAGGGCCAGACCAAACCCAGTGAGGCCCCCTTCCTTTAATTTGCCGATGAGCACCAAGAGGTCCTACACTTGATCCATGTTGGAGGCGTCACCAACAAAGGACCAAGAGAGGGACTCCTTCGGCCGGCGCCCGACGAAAGAAGAAAGAGCTAGATCAGGATTGGCACAATAGAACCACTCCTGGTGCCAACCTTTATTTGAAGACTTGAAAGGAATAGCAAAATACGATTTTTTTAGCCCCTCCCGAAGTTGGAATCCGGCTCCCCGAATTACCTTGGGGTCGCTCTTCGAGGGATAGGGTTTCAGAAGGTAAAAATGGCGGAAAAGATCAAAATGAGGGCGGATGCCCAAGAAAGCTTTGCAAAGGTGAATAAAGATAGAGATTAGCAATATAGAGTTGGGATTCAAGTTCACCAACTCGATGTCATAGAAGAAGAGAAGGTCGCGGAGGAAAGCGCAGGCCGGAAGACCCAGCCCACGCTGGAAGAAAGACTCAAATACCACGACTTCTTCAAGACGAGGAGTGGGGACTGATTCACCAACAGCCGGCCAAGCGGAGATCAAAGCCAACTCTGGGAGAACCCCATCCTTCACCATGGACTGCAGTTTCTCATCTGTCGTGATCGAGGTCGTCCAATCCTGGGGCGAAGGCTGCGAGGAGGAGATCTTGGACGGAGAAGACATCTTCGAAGGAGAGATCAATGGCGGCGCGAAAATGCGGGCGCAGCAGCGGATAACCCTAGTGGCGGTGAGATCGGACAGAAGGAACCAGAAGGGGCAAGAGTGAGCGGCGAAAAGAATGAACCGTTGGGCGACGCATGGCCTAGCCCTTAAAGGGGGAAACATTAGGTTTTCGCCGAATCGGCGAGAAAAAGATTGCGAAACATTCTGACTTGCAGAGACAGTCGTGGTTTGACCAAGTCATATTTGGGACACGTTGCACCCCACGATGGGATGTTTAACCACTTATCGTGCTATGTGGGACGTGGATATCCTCCAATTTGGATAAAAGATATATCTTCTTGTGATATGCCCCACGCTGGGCCGTTAGGTGGTTACCGCATGACGGAATCATATATCACGAGATGAGCCTAAATGGGCACAACTCCAATGGTATACCCCATGAGGGTCGAAAAGCTGTGCGTCATAATAAACGAGTACAGATACCATTCGGATTAACCTCGATGTGTCTCGAGTCGGACCAGAGCCATATCCTACATCAGTCAGGTATGGGCATCACTCGGCCATAAGCCAAGAAGTCCTTGATACGCTCCAAGTTGAGCCTAAGCTATATCCAACAACAGTGGGATATGGGTATCACTCGGCCAAGAGCCACGTATGTATGGTACGCTCCAAGTTGAGCCTAAGCTATATCCAACACCAGTCGGATATGGGTATCACTCGGCCAAGAGCCACGTATGTATGGTCCGCTCCAAGTTGAGCCTAGGCTATATCCTACACCAGTTGGATATGGGTATCACTCGGCCAAGAGCTACGTAAACAGGGTGCGCTCCAAGACGAGTCTAAGCTATATCCTACAGCAGTTGGATATGGGCATCATTCGGTCATGAGCCATGAAAATCCTGATATGCCTCAGGTCAGGCTTAAGTTATATCCTACAGCAATCGGACGTAGGTGTTACTCGGCCAAGAGCCACGTGTGAAGCTAATATGTCCCGAGGTTTGGACCTAAGGATGTATCCTGCGACAATCGGATATGGATGTCGCTCGACCAAAGAGTCATGCAAGTTTCGATGTACCCCAAGTTGGGTCAGAGCCAAGACAAATAACAATCACGAAGGATACTTAAAAAAGGTAATTATTTATTATACTATATTTACAAGGGCTCTAAACCTCACCCCGGCGCACGCGGCCGAGTGCCTCTACAAGTGCCTCCCTGGCTCTGTAAAGGGCGGGGAAGATCTACAGGAGAGTGTCGACGGTGACGCGGTCTAGGGCAGCGGCTTTGTCTTCCGCCCACTCCACCATAGCGAGGTCAAAAAGCACCCACAACTCAGCAGTCGAAGGACCTTGGTTGACCATGGAGATCTCTCCGAAAAGAGGTGGAGCTCAGAGCAAGAGAATGGAGAACAAAGTGCGAAGAAATGCAATTTACAAGCGCTGCTTCGCCTTTTATAGCCGGTACAATGAGGATGAAGTAAATGCAACAGAAGCGAGGAGGTTTGAAGTTAATATAGTTTCGGAAGCCAAAAGGGTTTTCGGAATTTGGGTTGACACAGAAAACCAGATCAGCCTTGAGGACTGTTTGATATTTATCCACAAAGAGAAAAGATATTAAAACTTCGCCTCTAGCGGGAAGAAGTATTCAATCCACAATTGAAATATGGGTCAGGTCCACGAAGCCGTTCGCGATAAACACATCCGATGAAGATTATACCCGATTCAAGTAAAAACCAAGAGTTCTATTCAGTCCTTCATAATCCACTTCTTTGCAAGAAGAAGGTGAGAAAAGAAATCATCGGAAGTCTGCGCGGGAAGCTTAGAACAATGATTCAAGTCGAGACCCGGAAAGAAACATAGCAACCGGATCATGAATCACTTGGGGGCTACTGTGGAATATATGAAACCAGGTATCTTCATGCTTGGTCCAGCATCGCTTGAAGAGAAGACAAGCCCAAGTAGAAGGCCCAAAGGATAAGCCCAGCGCTAAGTGCCCGTCACGAAAGGGGCACATCCTATAGACAGTTGTATGAGTATTTAGATATAAAAGATACGACTGTAATCCGAGTTGTTGACAGGATAGATAAAGATGTAAACTCTATCCTGTAACCGACTAGAATCTAGTAACCGATCGGAATCTCCTAACCGATCAGGTCTCTGTAAGCCGCCTCACCCCTGCTATATAAGGGAGAGGGCGGGCAACAACATAGACATCAAGCAATCGAGCTATCAAGCCATAGCATATAATCCCAGCACAAAGAATTAGGGTATTATCTCCTCCGTGAGAGCCTGAACCTATCTAAACCCTTGTCTTGTGTGACATTCGAGTTTAAGATCTAGCGCCTGCCCCATAAACTTATTGCCGACTACAAAAGTCGACAGGAGTTACAAAAATATTATTCAATATAGAACAAAATGGTTCAGAATAGCAAAAACACAAAGTATAAATTATTCTTACTAGAGACAACATCTGAAATAATTTAGAGATTAGTGAATTGGGAATTTAAAATCTGTATGCTTCCTTTTCAATTTTGAATGCTCTACATGCTACATTTAAAAAATCACGATCCATCGTTACAATCAATATAACGCTAATAGATTTCTGAATTGTGTATTTCATATTTGGAATCAAGAATGAAATTCACCTATGTGGTTGTCGGTGCCGAATGCTTAGCTGCTACCTGTTATTTTAGCACTGCTTCCTACACCTTGGGGTGCTGTCACCCTGACCTGCTGGTCACCGCAGGGTTCTCATCGTCCATCCTCAGTTTAATGCTCGTCGTGCCACAAGACTGCCCTGCAACACGTTGCAAGCTGCTCCCTGCCTCGCCGGATATCGTCCTCCTGACCTGCCAGCTTCCGCGTGTGTCACACCCTCCATTTTAGAGTCGGTGCTCGCCACAGCCACAAGGACTAGGGCTGCCTTGCCGCCTCCACCAGTTCACCAGTGCTGGTGGCTGCTTGACAATTGTATGCTGCCTGTTCCTTGCAGGCTTGCACCAACCCCGTGGTCATCATTCGTTATTGCCAAGCTGTCGCCTGTCAGCTGCGTCGCCGCCACGGAGCGAAAGAGCATGGGACATGCGAAATAGAGAGGAAGTTGGGTGTTGAGCTTGAAAAATGGAGGAAGAATGGACCTTGCGGGATTGGGCTACGTAGGGAAGATTGGGAGAGGGAGTGAGTGGGATAGGGTAAAATGGACATAAAAGTTGAAATATGCATTTTTGATCCAACTTACTAGTACATACACCTAATATAGTTCCTATATACCAAGTTTTTTGTTAAAATTTTTGGGTGTATATCTGTACACCCATATCCATTAGTTGCATCCGCCCGTGTTCTGAGGAGATGAGTTATAAGCAAACTATGTACTTTCAAGTTAGCTTTATTGGGATTCCATTTCTACATAGAGTCTTATCGATGTCTAAGACCTTGGGTCCCTTAATCGAACTTACAGAAAAAACAAATTGCGGGCCCCTAGATATCAAAATGGAGATAATGGGGATTGCTTCTTTATTAGCCAAAAGGTTTGTGACAGAATACTCAAATTACAGACTTGATTGTTACAAATGCGGGTTGGAATGGCGAAGCCTTCAACAGTGTGGATCGGCCCCCTATTGATCCTTGATGAAGAGGTGGCAGTTTTATAACCGGGATACGTCTTCCCGCCAAACGGTGTCTTCTCGCCGAAGGGTGCCTTTTCCAAAGATAACTTCTGGGTGGTTGTGTGTACATGTCAGATAACTGTCCACACAGAGACATGTGCGGGGAAAACAATTTGTCCCCGACCAGTTGGGTGGTCGGGGTGGCCATATCGCTTGTCAGTGACAACCAATGTAATGCTAGGTTTTGACCATCTTCGACTGAGCTAGTCAGAGATCTAACCGTTCGGATATAGATGTGCCTTGTTTAATGTATTATGGGCTCTATATTTCACAGGCCCATTATTAGAACATAGTCACAAATTATTTCAGAGGGCCTAAACAAAATACAGGCTTTTAATCCTCATCAGCTAACCCCCAAGTCTTGAGAATTAAGAGTTTATATACTCAAGGCTTTTTGTCTTCTGTGACTTCATGGGATTTTGCGCCAATTATTTGACTGGCTTGAGTGCTGATAAATAGAAGATCCTAGCGATTCTCTTGGTAATTGAACTTACGCTCAATCATTTTTATTGCGTGTGGTATATAAAGGGGACAGAGGCCTCCTTCTGAATAAAAAAAGTTTTCTTTCAAAACTCTTTAGTTTTTTCAGCTTCTCATCATCTTCCTCTGTTTTTCCTTCATCAAATATGATTAGGGTAGGATCAAGAGGAGATGATGGAGAGTTGAAATATCTGAAGGAGTTTTGGATTCCTTCAACTTTCAGATTTCCAGAGAGTAGATTACGTTCACACCTTTTGTCAAATATCTAAACATGGGGTATGTGTCCGTAAAGGATATGTGAAGGATATTTTCTAACGATATATAGAAATTCTGGATATCACAAGCCCAATTCTATGGGATAAGATATACGTGGAAAGGATAATTCCATATTAGGAAGGACTCGACCATGTTCTTGTTGCGAGGAAACTGACTCGAGTACGCCTGATATCTAGAGAAGTTTGAATATGCTACGAAGATCATGCGATAATGGACTCCTCATTGGCTACGATTTGGTACTCCAAACCGACTACTACTCGACTTGAGGCCGGGCTACTCCGACTATATAAGGCCGGGGCTAGGAGTCCTTAGGAGAGGGCCTGGCCAGATCAGATAAAGAGAAGACTTTTAGAGCTTTGACGTAGAGCAACTAGGAGTCGACGACCTGCGCTTCGTCACACTCCAACCCTAGCTTAGCCTTAGCTTAAGTTCAATCTTCCTTGTAACTAGAGCTAGGCACATTGCTTTGTATTCCATCCACCATATATATATCATCCATACAGGAAGTAGGGTGTTACTCCGCCGGGGCCCAAACCTGTCTACATGGAGTGCCTCTAATTTTTATGCTTGACTCTGCTAACCCGAAGGTACCTGAAAGTATAAGTTTATTGTCGATTTCTAACCTTCGACAGTTGGCACGCCAGGTAGGGGCCTTCAGTTGTTTTTGCAGATCAAGCATGTATTTGGTGCGCGCTCACATTGGATCTTCCAACGACTACTCGTGTGACAATTCTCAGTCAATCACTGCCATCGGCCAAGCACCTGCGATCAGATCTGAGATTACCTTCGGAACCATGTTCTATCAATGGGGACTGAGCGCAAATCTAGTGCACATCAGCTTCACCAAGTCCCGTTCTTGGGATCCATGCCGAGAGGTAGGCTTCATCGACTTTGACTCGATGGAGCCCAACGTCCTCACGTGCATCGACACGGAGAGTGAAGGCGAAAGCGACGGCCACAACAGCCAGGGCAGCAGCATAACAAATCGATGTGTGTTCATGACCGGAGCCAATAACGGTGCTACTGCCGGTAGTTCCCAAGAAACGAACCCAGGGGCAGACGCTACAGAGGGTCAGGGTTGCCAGATCCCCCTGATCACACCTCAGGATCCTGCAAACGCTATTGCTCCCAATACTACAGATCATCAGCGTGCTCTAGCAACCGCGGCCACAACCGGGTTTGTGGCCAACCTGTCAAGGCAACTTGATCTCGATGATCCAACGACACCCCACACGCGGGTATGAGATCTTCAGGGACAACAAATTCCTCTCTTGCTCGACCACAACGGCAGTCCAAGCAGCAGTCCTGGAGCAGCGTCCCATCAGAGCCACAACAGCGACATCTTCCGCACTCCTGAGGCAAATGTCTAGTGTGCTCACATGCTACTGAAATCCCTTCCACCACTGGATCCGAGCAACCCGCTAACTCCAGTATTCGACTAGATGAAGACGTTGCTCGATACAGCACAAGTGCAGACTGCTCGAGTTGCTAACTCGAGGCTAGGGCGTCCTAGTCAGTAGGGCGCTAGAAGCCAATGGTTAGGACCATCCCACCGCCATCGAGCAGTAGGATCGGCGGTGGCTAGTTCCAACCAACGCGCTTCCAGATCGGTTCGCACCAAACCCCATCGGGGACGTCCCGAGCATTTTCGAGATCGTATTCCTCATGACTGCAAGACTTGTGTGACGTCCTGCACGACCGAAGGGAGGAACGAGTCCGCACCTTCGAGGACCCAATCTCCCGCACGTCGGGCCCGATGGGGCGAATTTCCTCCCTTGAGGGGCCACTCGCCTACACGGCGCAGGCTCCCTCCTCGGCAATGTCCATGACAGGTGATCCCTGAGGATGTCGATGAAGGATGCAAGGCCTTCACCCTTGAGCTACACGCAATAAGGTGGCCGGATAAATTCAAGCCAGGCCTCGTCAAGAAGTACTCGGGAAAAATCAACCCCGTCGAGTGGTTGCAGATTTACACTACAGTCATGAGGGTTGCTGGGGGAAACGAGAAGGTGATGGCCATCTACCTGCTCACCACCCTGGATGGTGCAGCTAGGTCTTGGCTGTTCAACCTCCTGCCTCGCTCTGATAGCCTCATGGGCAGAGTTGTGGGCCCAATTCATCGCCAACTTTCAAGGCACATATGAACGCCCTAGAACTCGCAGCGATCTGCATCGGGTGATCCAAAAGTCAGATGAGTCATTGTGTGGCTTCATCTGACGCTTCAGTGATAAGCGTATCTCAATCCCTGATATCTCGGACAAGGCTATCATCGTAGCCTTCAAGAACAGTGTCAAGGATAAGGAGTTGAAAGGAAAGCTGGCCACTCGAAAGATCCGAACTATCAAGGAGCTCTTCGAGTTGGCGGATAAACACACCATATGTGCCGAAGCCTGAGACCACATCGACGACCCCAGGTCTGGCGACGACAAGCTGGAGTCATCCAAGTAGGGTGCGAAGAGGAATAAGAACCGCGGGGAGAAGCGCAAAGGTGATTCTACCTTAGCCGCGGTTGAAAGAGGCAAGGCGCGTAATATTGGTGACAATAAGGGTCGAAGTCGTGGGGGAGGAAAATACTGCCCAGTCCATCACATGGACAAACACGACTTCGACGAGTGTCAGGTGATCAGCAAGAAGATCTGGAAGAAACTCAAGGCCGCCCTTGTTGAGTGCGGGGTCGAGCAAGCCAAAGAGAAGCCCAAGGACGACAAGCCCAAATACAGCGGGGCCGATCATAAGCTGGCACACATCTTCGGGGGATTTGCCACGTATGAGTCCAAAGGTAGTACAAGGCAGTCGAGCGGGAGGTCAACCTGGCCACACCAGCTCTCCCCAGATTACTCAAGTGGTTAGTAGTACCGGTCACCTTCGACAGTCGGATCACCCAGGCATGGTCCGACATCCTGGTCGATATCTCGTAGTGGTCGAGCCCACCATCGTTAACGTTAAGGTTGCCCGGACCTTGATTGATGGAGGGAGTTCGTTAAACCTCATCTTCGCAAAAACATTGGAGAACATGGGGGTCCCCCGGACAGAGTTCAGGGTCGGAGCAGGGCCGTTCCATGGCATAAATCCGTGATCATCTTCGATGCCCCTTGGCTGGATCGAGCTGCCAGTCACGCTCGGCACACCAGACAATTTCTGCACCGAGAAGGTCCTCTTTGACATGGTAAATTTCAAAACCACCTACAACGTGATCCTAGGCCGCACAATGCTAGCCAAGTTCATGGCCATGGTGCACTACGCGTATCAAACCATCAAGATTTCGAGACCAAAGGGAGTCCTCGCAATCAAGGGGGACCAGCGTGCTGTGGTCCGATTTGGAGATGGTCAAGCATCTCTGCAGATTGGCAACCAGCGTCGACAACGAGGGAGTTAAGCGCCAAAGGTCCAAGGACACTAACAAGGTCTCTACGTCCAACAGTGCCGCCAAAGACTCAGTCGACGACGGCAAGAAGGATAAGAAGATCAGCAAAGATGTCAAGACAGTGCACCTGGACCCGTTAGAGCCTTCCAAGATGACCAAGATAGGCGCTGACCTGGATCCCAAATAGGAACTCAAACTCGTCGCCTTTCTTCGGGCAAACTGCCATGTGTTTGCATGGCAATCGTGCGACATGCCCGGGGTCCCTAAGGAGGTGATCAAGCATTGATTAGCTGTGGAACCTAGTGCTAGGCCTATGGTGTAGAAGCAGCGTAGATTTGCAGAAAACAGGAAGCAGGCCATACAAGAGGAGGTCAGCAAACTACTGAAGGTTGGCTTCATCCAAGAGGTACGTCAACGATGTGGCTGGAGAACCCTGTCCTTGTTAAGAAACCCAACGGTAAGTAGAGGATGTGCGTCGACTACACCGACCTCAACAAGGCTTGTCCTAAAGATCCTTTCCCTCTCCCCCGCATCGACCAGATAGTGGATTCTACTACAGGCTGTCAGCTGCTAAGTTTATAGATGCCTACTCGGGGTATCACCAAATTAGCATGTCTGCACAGGATGAGAAAAAAACCGCTTTCACCACCCCTTTGGTGTATTCTATTATATTCTGATGCCTTTCGGTTTAAAGTGTGCGGGTGCTATGTATCAACATTGTATTCAAAACTGCTTGAAGTCCCAAATCGGGCGCAATGTGAAAGCGTACGTCGATGATATCGTAGTCAAGTCGAAAATCGGGAGCACCTTAATCAGTGACCTAGAGGATACATTCGGCAACCTCAAGAAGTATCGGATGATGCTTAACCCTGAGAAGTGCACGTTCGGCATTCGTCCAGTAAGCTTCTCGATTTCCTGGTATCCAATCGAGGCATTGACGCTAACCCACGAAAAATCGAGGCCAACCCATGAAAAATCGAGGCCATCAACCAAATGCATTCTCCGCGAACGCTAAGGGAAGTGCGAAAGCTCATAGGCTGCATCGCTGCCCTTAGTCGATTCAACTCTCGGATGGGTGAGTGAGGATTACCTTTCTTCAAGTTGATCAACACTACAAGAAACAGAGAAAAATTCGTGGGTTTTTTAAATTCGTGGGCCCAAAAAAAACCCACGAATTTATTTATTTAAATTCGTAGGTTTGTATAAAACCCACGTTTTTAATTAAATTCGTGGGCCAAAATGAAACCCACGAATTTATTTATTTAAATTCGTGGGCTCAAATAACACCCACGAATTTAATCATTTAAATTGTCTTGAAAGTTACCCACAATTTAAACATTTAAATTGGGCCAAAATTACCCATTTAATTTAAACATTTAAATTAAATGGGCCAAAATTACCCATTTAATTTAAACATTTAAATTGTGGGCCAAAAATTACCCAAGAATTTAAATTTTTCAATTCGTGGGCCAAAAATTACCCACAAATTTAAATTTTTAAATTGTGAGCGATTTTCCCCACGAATTTAACTCGAACCAAAAAACCCTCGGGCCGCGCGCCTAGAGCCGACGATGCCTCCCCGCGCCCACGCGCGCCGCGATGCTCGCTGCCGCCACCGCCCCCTCCCTTATCGCCCGCACGCGGCTGCGCTCGCCGCCAATACCCGCCGTCCCAGCTCCTTCGCCCGCTTCGCCCGCCGCTGCCCGCCAGCCTGCGTCTGCCCAGGCAGGCCGCACGAGCCACCGCCCGGCCGGCCTCGCCCGCCCCTGCGCGCGCGCCCGCTCGCGCCACGAGCCACCGCCAGCCGCCTCCCGCCGGCGCCAGTTGCCGTCGGCCGCTTCGAGACCACACCCGGCCGGCGCCCGCCTGCCGCTGCCGCCCGCCGCGCCGCCACTACCGCCCTCGCCCGGTCGGCCAGTGCGCCGGCCCGCGCGCCCTTTCGCCCGCCCTCGCCGCTTGCCGCTTGCTGTCGCCGCGTGGCCGCCGGCCGCCGCCCGCTGCCCGCCAGCGACTCCGCGGCTCCGGGCCGCCGCCCGCTTCGCCGCCTTGCCGCCGCGCCGCCCGCCGGCTACCCGGCCCATGCGCCCGCCCGCCGCTGCCCCTCGCCCGCCACCGCCCGCCGCGCGGTGCCACTGCCGCCGGCCACCAGCGCCGTCGCCCGCCCGCCGCTGCCGCGCCGCCCCGCCGCCCTCTGCCGTGCTAACGCCAGCTCGATCGCTCGAGACGCCGCCCCGCCGTCGGCTGCGCCCCACCCGCCGCTGTCATTCGCGCCACCGCATCGCGCCATCGCTGGCGCCGCCCATGGTGCCACCTCGCCGTCGCGGCGCCACCCGCCTCCCGGACCCTCGACGCCCCACCGGCGTTGGAGAAGGTATATTTCGTCTCTTTTATATTCGTTTAAAGTTATTTCATATCATTTTATATTCACGCATATGATATATATATTTTTATTTTCTCGCTGCCGTTTATATAACGTTAGAGTTTAGGGTTTGTGTCGAACAAGAGAGAGCATAAGGCGTCACCGTTGGGAACAGCGCATCTCACATTTGCTTGTGAGGTCGCGCGTTCCTAATTGTCAACGTATTTTGATGACGGCGAGAATGTTGGTTGTTGCATAGGGCCTTTGGCGTGCGAGCGATCCGAGCGTGATTTCGCCACATAACCTGTTGTTCTCAAGCGCACCAACATCAGCGTGCGTTTGGAGAACAGCGGGAATTATCTTGCCAAAATTTCGTTCGGTTCGTAGCGCACGTCACAGGTCGCATGCAATAGCCTCCATTCTTGGGTGGGTTGAGAACACATCTTTCCTAATAGGGTTGTCTTTGTCAACAAAGCCACGGTCGTACGTTGACATTGTTTCATTTGTTTAGCTTTGATAATGGGTGACGATCGAAGGGCAATGTATGACGGATGGAAGAGTGATGGGGGGCATTCAAGGGAATGGGGGCAGATCACGGATGCTTTCTTGAAGCAAGCATTATTTGGAGGAGCTGAATATGTGTATTGCCGTGTACCCTCTGTGAGAATAACAGCTACTCTGACAAGGATATAGTGCAAGATCACATTTGCAAAAGCGGGTTCATGCCTAACTATTTGGTGTGGCATCACATGGAGAGGCCGCAGGCGTGCCATTGAGATGGAAGAGATGCTGGACCATGTGGAGGATCACGGCCGGATGGAAGAGATGCTGGATGATCTTGGCAGGGGGACTGAATTTCACTCCGGGGAGGGGTCACAGCTGCAGGAGGTTAAGGAATTCTATAGGCTACTTGACGCCTCGGACGAGAAGCTGCATGACTTGACCAATGTAACCGTCCTGCAGGCGGTTACACGGTTTATGTCGATGAAGTCGAAGTTCAACTTTTCGAACAAATGCTTCAACGCTTTGCTTGAACTAATGAATGATGTCCTTCCGCCTAACCACAAGATGCCAAAGGATTTGTACCAATCGAAAAAGTTGATGGCGGCCTCGGGATGAATTACGGAAGATTGATGTGTGCGAGAATAATTGCATGTCTTTGTTCGGAAGGATCATGACAAGGATACCCATTGTATGCATTGCGGTAAGTGCGATTCGTTGAGGTGGTAGATGAGGAAGGGCTATCGGTGACTACAAAGGTCGCGACTAAACGACTTGGTACATGCCGATCACGGATAGGCTTAAACGGTGTACATGTCAAAAGAAATGAAAACATATGCGGTGGCACAAAGAAGGTAAACGTGAGGACCAAGACCGGATATGATGGTGCATCCGTCGATGGCGAGCCATGGTAGGCATTGGACCGATTCGATCCTGCATTTGCAAGCGACCCTAGGAGTGTCCGTCTTGGTTTGTCCACGGACGGTTTCACACCTTTCAAAGACAAGCGCTAGCCCCTACTCTTGTTGGCCGGTCTTCATCATGCCATACAATCTTCCACCGAGATTTGCTTGAAAGAGGGGTTCATATTCCTTGCTCTTGTCATTCCAGGTCCTAAGCATCCAAGGAAGGATCTCAATGTGTTCATGCGGCCCCTAATTGATGAGCTGAAGAAGTTGTGGCGAGGGGAAAAGGCATACGACAGCGTTGGTGGTAGAGAATTTACCTTACGAGCCGCATACCCGTGGTCGGTCCATGATTTGTTGGCATATGGCATTTGGGCCGGCTGGTGTGTTCATGGTCGCCTGTGTTGTCCAATTTGTATGGCTGACTCTGATGCATTCAGGCTCACGCACGGTAAAAAGATCACATTCTTCGATTGCCATCAACGATGGCTTCCGACGAGGCACCCTTTTAGGAACAACGCCAAAGCATTTCGAAAAGGATGAAGTTAAAAAGGCCGCCGAGCGACTCACGGGAGAGAGATAGCTGAATGGCATAGTCGGCTTGTACGATCTACTAAGTGAGTTTCATCGCTATGGAAAGGAGCACAACCGGACTCATATTTCTTTTCTTTGGGAGCTGCCTTACGAAAGCTTTGATTCTCGCCGCATAACATAGATTTGATGCACCAAGAGCGCAATGTGGCGTAAAGCATCATAAGCATGGTATTTGATGTAACCGACAAAACAAAGGATAACGTGAGTGCTAGGAAAGACATGGGTGATCATTGTGCTAGGCCGTGGCTCGAGGTTAAAGTTTGTTTAAATGGAAATGAGAGTCAGCCACGGGCTCCATACTGTGTGAAGCCAGAAGACCGTAAACAGATTTTGAGGTGGTTGAAAACTCTAAAGTTTCCTGATCGCTATGCATCTAACATAAAACGGGCTGTGAATGTCGACCGTAAGCTAAACGGGCTAAAGAGTCATGATTACCATATTATCATGGAAATACTTGTTCCGGTAATGTTTCGTGGCTATTTTGATAATGAGTTGTGGAGGATGTTAGCCGAGCTCAGTTACTTCTATAGGCAGATATGCGGTAAGGAAATCTCTTAGATATTGATGCAGAAGTTAGAGAAGGGAATTCCATTGCTTGTATGCAAGTTGGAAAAAACTTTCCCACCTGGTTTTATGAATGTGATGCAACATCTGCTGGTGCATCTACCTTGGGAAGCGAAGGTTGGAGGTCCTGCGCAGTTCAGATGGATGTATAGTCAGGAAAGGGAGTTGAAAAAGCTTAGAGCTATAATGCGCAACAAGGCTAGGGTAGAGGGGTGTATCGCAGAGGCTTATGCAAGTAAAGAGATCACAAACTTCTCAACAAAGTATTTCGCACTCAAGCACAACGTGAATGTCCGTAAGAATAGGTACCGTGCTGCGGAAGAAGAACCGTTGAGCGAACTTAAGCTTTTTCAATGCAAGGGTCAACTTTGTTGGGTCGCATAATCGCACACCATGTTGAGTACGAGGAGTGGAACATGGCCATGCTTTACATGTTCACTAACATGGTAGAAGTTGGAAAATATTTTGAGTAAGTGACTTTCTGAATTATGTTTTTAACATTTCAGTGTAGTGTCCTTTTTAACCTGAGAATAAATGATGCAGAGTATTTGACAAAGAAAATTGGAAGTTAACTCGACAACCCACAACTAAGCAATTGGATAACCTACGTCGTGATGGGTTGAAAGGCGGCCCAAGCTTCGTGCAATGGTTCCATCAGCATGTAATTTGACTATTTATTCATTTTTCTAAAATGAATTATTGTAGTAACTTAATATTAGACTAACAAAGGATGAATGTTGCTATATAGTGTATGCGTGATGCCTCCGTCACGAGGATCTCCGGCGACTCTCACATGGTGATGTGACGGCAAGGAGCTATAGTCGCTGTGATGTGAACGGGTTCCGTTTTCGAACAATGAAATTAGAAGCTAGCCGTCCACTTGCGGCCACTTCAAACAGCGGAGTAGTCACAACGTCATCCGATTCCAGCGGCGATATATTAGACTACTACGGTGTTGTACAAAACATAATTGAGTATACCTTTGGGGGTGGCAAAGAACTGAAGGTTGTGTTTTTTGATTGCCATTGGTTCGATCCACACAACGGCACACGTGTCGATGACTTTGGGATGGTGGAGGTGAAGCACAGTTCGCGGCTTCAGGGCCATATCAATAACATTGTGCTTGCACATCAGGTTGAGCAGGTGTACTACCTGAGCTATCCTCACCGTAGCTTGAAGGCTTGGTGGGTTGTATTTAAAGTTAACCTCAAGTATATCCTCCGGGATGTTTCAGATGTGGCAAATAACGTGAGGATGATGTGGGTGATGTGTATCAAGAAGAAGCTATGGGGGATTCTTTCCTTGTCTCCGACGGGGTAGGACTCGATCAATTACCTACCGATGCCACAGATGTAATAACAGATGAACCCGGCCCGTCACGGAAACGCCCTCAAAAGTCAGTAAGGATTGCACGTCTTCAAGCACGTCTCAATGAAATACGAGTCGCAGACGGCATTCCGACGCCGACTTTTGATATGTATATTTTGTAAGATTATTGTTGCCTCGTTCATTTCTACAAGTCATTGTTGTCTCCTTCATTTTTACATGTTATAGTTGTCTCATTCTTTTTGCAAGTTATTGAAAATTATTTGTAAACTCAGATACTAACTCTTGTCAAATTTGAACATATGAGTATGTTCGGGCATCGAGTTGACAAGCTTAATGGCAAGTTCAATGGTCGTCCTCCGAAGGTCGAGGAGCAAGGGTTCGATGGTCGACTCGGCGGCGGCAGCGCCATATTTGTTTGGGCGGCGCAGATTAGACAGCGGCAGAGCGGCTCGAGTGCCGATGGCGAGCACGAGAACAGCGCGGAGCAACCACGGGAGGACGAGGCGGTAGGGGTTGCGAGAGGAGGGCATTGGGATGTGAGCATGACGACATGGGCGAGGCGACGACGAGGAGGTCGTTGGGGTGGTGGCGGTGGGGCGACAGATCTGATCAGACGCCGAGGCCGAGGCGGCGGCAGATGCAGAGTTGGAGGCGACCTTAGAGCAGCTTGAAGAGGCGGGTCTTCTTCTGATACCATCGTATATGTGTTGTATTGGATTATCATTTAATCTCCATATTTACATTGTAATGTCTATGAACTAATTATTTGCATTTCAGTTTTCAGAAACCGTCTCGGTTAAATCCAAGATGCAACCCGCCAATAGGAGGTTGATAGAGGTACACGGGAGCAGTAATGATTATATCTTCTCTTTTAGCATTAGCTAAGTGACAACTTATTGTTTTGACGCATCTTTGTCTTGTATTTTGTTGTAGGCCTTTGGAAAGAGCCGGGTTGGACCGGATGGGCCACATTACAAAGGTTAACGCCGTCTTTGGGAGCCCTTGGCGGTACTACTACCCGGCATGGTTGAGTCAAAGCGGGATAGATTCGCGCCCACAACCGGAAGCACTGGCGTTGAAGGAGAACGTGGAAGGCGGCGAAGACAACCAAACATGTCGAGGCGCGGTGTGGGCTGGCTTCGGGTGAGTTTGCGTTATGTATTTACTCTATTTGAGTATTGCTTTAAATGTAAGTACAATTTGACAAAGGTGTGGTTATATGCGTGAGAGGTTCCGCTTGAGAACGAAGACGATTACAACGCTTGAAGAAGGCCAAAAGCGTCTTTAATAGGCGGCACAAAAGGTTGTCGGAGATTCGTTCAAAGAATGCACGATTCAAGCTGTCATTAATTTTACAAGAGGGTGAAGAAGGTGAACATGAGAAGAGGACCAGAGGCGAGGAGGATACACTTGATAGAACAAGAGTATCTCCAGAGCTCGGTCGATTGGATAATGAAGGACATGGAGGCTTGGAGGTGGATGTGCCGGTACTGGGGGTCGGAGGATTTTCAAGAAAAATCAAATAGAAATCGAGGGCAATGAAGAAGTAGATTGGGAAGCACAAGTGCAGCGCAGACGGACACATTGGCCTAGAGCAACGCATGGTAAGTATCGGTATTATAATTGTTAGTGAATTTGTCACTATGTTTATAACTTTGCATCGTAGGAGGCTGAAAGTGGGAGTACTCCCACTTTTGTGGAAGTTTACATCCGGGGCACCAAGGCGAGGATCCACAGAACCCTGATGTGTTGTGCGGCACGACGGGGCTAGTGAGAGGATGGTAAGTATAAATGACACAATATGTTTTGTGCAAATTTACATCCAGAGCACCAAAATGCCGCTTTGCGAGGCATCATATGCGAACAAATGACACAACGCCATGGGCGAAGGTTGATTGGAGGGCCGCACCGGCCGATGTGAAAGCGTTGTACCACGCTGGAGGGGGCCTAAAGCATGGGAGGTTCATTAATAAAACTGATTTTATTTGTGTTCGCTCTACTAACGAAAAAAAATGTTGCATGGTCACATTTCAGTATATATCGTTTGTAGGTGGGCCATGGGGGATGGAGTTGTGGACTGCGATCGTCCTCCACGAGGCTCGGTTTCCTCACAGGGGAGTGCTCGCTCGTCGAGGTCCGCACGGGAAGCACAAGCGCACGAGGAGGCACGTGAAGCGCGAGAGGAGGCTCGTCAGGCGCGAGAAGAGTCTCGTCAAGCACGAGAGGAAGCTCGCAGAAGCCGAGAAGACTCAGAATACATGAAAATGTATCTGCAGGTACAATCTCAACTTTGAACAAAACGCTCAAGTTTACATTCGTGATTAAAATCTAACAAACAATCTATATGCGAAGAATCGTCACAATCTCTTGGACCTAACGTGCGGTGTTTCGCCCTCTGTTAGTAGGTAAAGATACTTGAGTTCATTACTCTTTAATTCGCTTAGCTCGTAAAATCACGAATTCACAAACTGGACTATTATGTCATAGGGCTCCCAGCCACCTCCCTTCTACATGTTTTCTCCGCACATGCAGCCACCACCACAAGGAGAAGCATCACAGGGTGCTCAGCCTCCCCCGGCGTCCTTCATAAACCCTACTGGGATGTAGGCACCACCCTTAGGAGATGCACGTCAGGTTATATGATATTCTCATGCATTCTTTATTTTCAAAAAACTCTATTATGTATACTTCATATCACAAACTATGATCCACAAAGCTCTCAGCCTCCTCCTCCTTTCTACAAGTTCACTCCACAAATGCAGCCACCTTCTACAGGAGAGGCACCACAGGTAAAGACGGATCGGTTCAATTCGTTATTCAAAATTTGAATGAATGATTTACATGTGGCATAATGTACCTGTCTATGCCTTACAGGGCTCCCAGCCTCCAAACCCGTTCTACATGTACCCACCACCTATGCCAAGCCAAGGAATGCCTCTGTACTTCAACCCGTGGGCCCTGCAGCCACCTCGGACGGCACCACGGTATGGATGTCGAAACATTCTAAGTTTGCGACACGAGCTAAGTTTGTCAATTCTTGAACTTACGGTTTCGGTCACGCCCTCCGGCCGACGTACTAACGATTTACATCATAGAAGACATCTTCAACAGCGCCGACGGCGGTGGTGGTCATTGCGTACGTAGTTTACAAATTGCCGTTTTGGATGTGTGATTGATTATCTAAGGATCTGCTAGAATGTCTCTTTCTGGTTTGAGAGATTGATATATATATTATAACCGCAAATGCTTTTTGTCTGTGAGTGGATGTCCTATTTACTAGAGAGGTCATGCGAAATTTTGAACATTTCAATGACTTTGTTTTAAGCCGGTTTTAAAGAGTTAAAAGGTTGGTTTCGGTCTTTTAGTAGAGGTAGTAGGTTTGGTGTCTCGTTTGTTAATTTTTCGTTCGCTTGAACTTTGTTGTGGAGTTTGATGACTTGGTGAGCTACCTGCCCCATCCCTTCCTTTCTCTTGCTCAAATTTAGGAACATTAGTTGCAATTTAGTTGAGATTACATATGCTTCCGTAAGAAATTTAGTTCATTCTTTGAATATGAGAATACATGTGAGATTACATATGCTTCATTGAATATGAGATTACATATGCTTCCGTAGGAACTTTAGTTCATTCTTTGATTATGAGATTACATATGCTTCATTGAATATGAGATTACATGTGCAGCGGATGGACATATACTTAGTAGGAAATCTAGTTCATTCTTTTAGTATATATCAATCTGAGTAACCTGTTGCAAAAGTGATAATTTTTGTTGAAATGCATAACTTAGTCGATTTTAGGACATTTAGGCAACTCTTTCTTAAACCTTGCACAAATCATCTCAATGTTCATACTTCAAAAGGTTTACTTGTGTGCTTATGAAAGTTCATTCTTGTGCTCACGTAGATAAGTGATGGTTGACCAATTATTACGTGCTATTTGATTTTTCTTTACATCAATAACTTTTGATTTGAACCTTACATTGTGTTGATTTCTTGGAATTGAAAAGTTATCTTAAGACAACTTGTTCAATTGTGAACTTATGTTTTAAATGTTTTATATGGCATCCTTGTAGAATGTGTTGTTTGCCCATGTACAATCTGATTGTTTATCCTTGTAGAATGCTTTACATTTCTACTTTGTATATTGAACTCTTAAAATGACTACCAAAACTCTTAATTGCTTCTTTGAACTATTTTCACTGCTTTGTTATCTTTTGAATACTCAAGATGCAATTGGGGTCTTTGGAAGTTGAATTAAATAATTTTAGTTGTAATATTGGCCTTATGTTAATACTACAGTATTACTTTGATGCTTCATTGAATATGAGATTGATGTTCATATGATTATTGCAGCATATCTTGACTAGTTAAATGCGTGTAGTTCTTATATATAGTATCTATTCTTGTTTAGCTTGACTGTCATATTGATATTCTCATATTGTGTCTTGGTTGAATAGTACTATTGATATTCTCATATTGATATTCATGTGAATTGGCATAATGTTACTTGTAGCACAACCTAAGTTAACCTTGAACTTGCAGGTTTCTAGGTCACGCCCTCAAAGACGTACTAACGCATTTACATCATAGAAGACATCTTCAACAATAGCGGTGGTGGTAGCGCCCACAACTCCAACAACCCCGAGGCATGAATTCCATTGTGAGCTCGATTGGTGTATAACTGTTGTACTTTATAACTTGTTGTGATGGATACGTTGTGATCGACTTATTGTGATGGACTTATTTTAATGGAATGTGGATTGTATCTATTGCGGTTGTAATGTGTTGTACGTCATTGCGTAGTTTACAAATTACCGTTGGATGTGTGATTGGATTATCTAAGGATCTGCTAGAATGTCTCCTTTTGGTTTGAGAGATTGATATATATATTATAACTGCAAATGTTTTTTTGTCTGCTGAGTGGATGTCCTATTTACAAGAGAGGTCACGCCGAAATTTTGTACATTTCGGAGACTTAGTTTTAAGCCGGTTTTGAAGAGTTAATAGGTTGGTTTCAGTATTTTAGTACTGGTAATAGGTTTGGTGTCTCGTTTGTTAATTCTTCGTTCGCTTGAACTTCATTGTGGAGTTTGTCTTTTGTGTTAGTGTTTCTGATCAGATTTGAACAAAATAGATGATCCTTCTTATTTATTTTTCGCTTAGCAATTTTTAGTTTCAATTTTCTTTTTTCCTTTTCTTTTCTTCTTTAGTTGTTATATGTATTGAGTGCGATACATATATATATAAAAATACATACATTTGGATATATATATATATATACATTTTTTTTGTAAAAATGACAAATTCGTGGGTTATTTAGCCCACGAATTTAATCTGTTAAATTCGTGGGTTTAATAAACCCACGAATTTAATCTGATAAATTGTGGGTTTAATAAACCCACAATTTAACTCAATTCCCAATTAAATTCGTGGGCTTGCGAGAAACCCACGAATTTAACTTAAATTGTGGGTGCCAAGCGAATTTAATTAATTAATTTCGTCGAGTTAAATTCGTGAACTAAATTCGACGGTTTGCTCACGAATTTAAATTAAATTCGTGGGTTTTAGCTTAAATTCGTGGGTTTTTGGCCCACGAATTTTTCGCTGATTCTTGTAGTGCAAGAAGTAGGACACTTTCGAGTGGACCGTGGAGGCAAAAGAAGCTTTTCGAGGTCTGAAAAGGTACTTATCGTCTCCGTCAGTTTGAACCTCACCTAACAAAAAAGTGGAGCTCTTTTTGTACATTGTAGCTACCCCGCAAGTAGTAAGCACTGTCCTGGTGGTCGAGTGGGACTGCCCTAAGAAAATGGCCAAAATCCAGAAGCCGGTGTACTACGTAAGCGAGGTTCTGCACGACGCTAAGCTGTGATACCCTCAAGTACAGAAGATGCTGCACGCCATCCTGACGACTTATCGGAAGCTACGAAACTACTTCCAAATGCACAAGATTACGATCATGATGACGTATTTGCTTAAGGAGGTAATACGCAATCGAGAGGCGACAGAATGAATCGCGTAGTGGGTGGTTGAACGCGCTGTGAACCAGCATCAAGTCAGGAGTCTTGGCGAACTTCATCCAGAATGGACGCACGTCGAGGAAAAGGAGCACAAGGCAGTCGATGACCACTGGACAATGTTCTTCGATGGGTCGCTCAAGCTTCAGGGCTTAGGGGCTGGCATCGTGCTCAAATCCCCGACAGTTGAGGAACTTAAATATGTTATCCAACTCGATTTTCATACTTCGAATAATGTTACAAAATATGAGGGACTAGTTAACGGTCTCCACGTGGCTGCGTCACTTGGCATTAGACGATTACTTGTGAAAGGGGACTCACAGCTAGTCATGAACCAAGTGCAAAAAGAGTACCAGTGCTCGGACGACAACATGGTGGCATATCTGAGAGAAGTTCAGAAGCTAGAGCACAAGTTCGAAGGGCTCGAGGTAAGGCATATCAGGCGATGTGACAATTTCGCCGCCGACGAACTTGCCAGGCTCGCTTCGTCCCGTTCGCCCACTTTCACAAGAGTCTTCATCGAGAAACTCCTCAAACCCTCCATCTCCCCCAAACGGGAGGCAGATGCTTTCCAACTCGACCAGCAGAGTGGTCAAGTCAGCGAGGCAGAACTTGCAGACACGAAAGCTGCACTACTCGAATGCGAGCCAACTTGGATGACTCCATTCCAAGCCTACATTGAAGGTCGAGAGATCCCTAACGATGATGCGATAGCCGAGAAAATTGCATCGCATCCAAGAAAATTGCACATAAGTCCAAGCTATATGCATTGGTAGACGGCAAGCTATACCAAAATGGGAGTAACGGAACCTTGATGAAATGCATCACTCAGAAAGAGGACAATAAAGTATTGCTCGATGTCTATGGAGGCATCTGCGGCAACCATGCATCCTATCGCACCCTGATTGGGAATGTTTTTTGACAAGGATTTTATTGGCCGACTGCCCTCCAGGACGCTTGCGAGCTAGTGAAAATGTGCGAGAGCTGCCAGTTCTATGGCAAGCTAACCATCCGACCAGCCCAGGCACTGCAAACTATTCCTCTATCTTGGCCCTTCTCTGTCTGGGGATTGGATATCTTGGGACCATTCCCAAGAGCCCAAGGAGGTTACAAGTTTTTGTTCGTAGCAATCGACACGTTCACTAAGTGGATCGAGGCCGAACCCGTTAGGAACATCACCTCAGAAGTAGCTAAGAGGTTCATGAGGAGCATTGTTACTCGATTTGGCATCCCCAATCGAGTAATCGCAGATAATAGTATCCAGTTCAAAAGCAAAGCTTTCATGGCCTTTTTTGAAGAATTGGGTATCAAACTCTACTTTGCCTCCGTGGCTCATCCTCAAAGTAATGGTCAGGTCGAACGTGCCAACGGCTTAATCCTACAGGGGATCAAAACTTGCATGTTCGATAGGCTCAAGGCTTACTCGATCCGATGGACAAAAGAACTCCCCTCGATGCTATGGGCTGTTCGTACATCGACTAGTCGAGCCACTGGTGAAATGCCATTTTTCTTGGTCTAGGGAGTAGAAGCCATGCTTCTGACTGAGTTAATGTTCAGGTCACCTCAAGTGGATAACTACTTGGAAGAGAAACAAGAGAAGGCGCAAGCAGATGATGTAAACCTACTCAAAGAGTGTAGGGATCGAGCGGCTAAGTATCAGCAAGCCTTACGTAGATATCATGGCCAGAGAGTCCAGGACAGAGCACTAGCCGCTGGGGACTTAGTACTACAAAAAGTACAGAAACAATATAACCGTAATAAGCTATCGTTTAAGTAAGAAGGTCCCTAGGTGGTGGTCGAAGTGACTCGACCCAAATCAGTATGGCTATCGACGATAGAAGGAGCTTTGTTTGGCAACTCAAGGAACATCGACCAGTTGAGAAAATTTCATACAAGAATGATAAGGACCGTGCATCACAACCAAAATACAGGTAAGTACGAGTTCATTAAAATTAACTAAAGTTATTCTATTACATATAAGGCAGGTACCCTACTGTTACTTGCCCTCAAAGGCATCTCGCCAGCTCTTCTACTCCCTTGGGGGCTGGCAGCTGATGGTCCCTACGATGGGCCTTTGCCCTTCATACGGGCCGAAAGAGGACGCGAAGACCCGTCCACTTGTCGGCGGAGAAGGCGAACTCTCTGTCGTCGAGCATGGAGCGCGAACGGAGGCCGGGTTGATGAAGTTGTCTGGAGCTTCACCTTCTTCTCCTCCTCCGGCGGCATCTTCTCCCCCGACAACGATAGTGGCGGCATCTTCTTCCCCAATGGTGGCGGTGGTGGTAGCGTCGTCTTCTTTGATGATGACCTTTTCTTCCTCCTCTGGCCAGACCTCCCTCTCAAGGGCGTCCCAGTCGATCTCCTCCTCATCATCGGAGATGATGATCCGCCCTAGAGAAACTACGACCAGCGGTGTAGGGGGAGGGGACTCTCGAAGGATCTCCAGAGACGGAGACGGTAGTGGAGTAGAAGCCATGGGTGTGGTTGAAAAACTAAAGCGCTACGAGCAGAAGGCAAGAAAGAAAACAGAGTACAACAGACAACTACAAGTCCCACCTATTTATAGCTCTGGGAACGAGTCGCACTATAGCAATGGCTCCGTCAAGATCCGCTCCGGTCCCAATCCACGAGGTGTCCATTGCACCACCACGTAAGTATGGAAACCAAAGAGATGTTAGGTTATGACGTTGACTGGATGACACACCATGTGGAAGCCAAAAAGGCGCAAAGGCTGCAACAGTACCCAACCATTGGAATGGGGTTATACTTCGCCCGTTCGGATTTCAAAAAAAAGTGCTAAGCCTTACCCATATGCTCGGGGGCTCATATGCCTGAGCATATGGTCGGGGGCTACTATTCTTGATGCTTATGCTCTACTCCTTTCTCGATACATTCATCGAGCAGGGAGTCGGGGGCTACATCATGCATTTTAGACACATATGCTCTACCCTCTACTCGATGTCTTCATCGAGCAGAAGTTCGGGAGCTAAATTGCTCGATCTTTTCTTTACCTGGCTCCACTCTCAGGTCGATACATCTATCGAATAAGGGGTTGGGAGTCACAACAGGTATCTTTGATGCTGATGCTTCATTTTTTGCTTGATCTTGCTATCGGGCATGGAGTTGGGGGCTACATCACGACTTTGTGCTTACGTCATTCTACTCCCTACTCGTTGATTTCATCGAGTAAGGATTCGGGGGGCTACAGATAACTCTGTACCTTCTTCTTTTCCTTATCGATACTGTTATCGAGCGGGGCGTTGTAGGTATAATTTCTTTATTCCTTTTACATGCGATTTTTTGCACGCATTTACTCAATTGCATACTTAGCATGTCAGCGAACAAAACCAAAGGGTGGCTATGACTGAACCCGACGACGAGCAATTCTATCCTATGCACATACGAGTACTAGATTGTCAGACATCTAAAGCTCAGCGGATGGCGGGAGACGAGACCTCTAGTCGATTCACATGTGTTGCCCAGCAAGTTCATGCTCACTACAAAGTCTAAGCTGTGTGGTCGATGAAGATTTGCAAAAATCATGTAGATTCACTCCAACTTATGTAGCGTTTATGTTATATGCGGCCTCTCCGAGTGTACACTCGGGGGCTAAGTCATTTAATGAAAGTTTTTCTAGCCCTGTGTGCAGAAACGATTAAGGAGCGCAACGGAGGCTTTGAGAATAAGGCTGAAGGCAAAAAGGAGGCGAATGGCTACAGTTCCGGATATGGGAATTTATAAGCTAAAATCTTCTCTCTAGGTGAACGGTTCACTCCCCCGCGGCGCGACACTTCGATCGTCGAGGAAGGCGAAATGATGGCACTACACCAATTTTGACATTGCAGACAAGAGCAATAAATATTCAACTGCCCAACATTTAGATTTTCAGGATTTTTTCTAACTCTGCTCAGAGTTGATTCGATAAGACGGCATCGAGTAACTTGTGGCTAACCAAAGGGCTCGAAATGGGCTGATGGCAGGGCGCTCGACCCAGCAACATCCTTACTCGATACTTAGCGCTTCCCAATCTGCTCGAATCGTTCGACCACAAGCTGGTGAGGTATTTCTCGACCAAGCCTGGACTTGGCAGTAATCGACCAAGCGCATGAACGGACCCTCCGCTGGGCAGAGTTCAGGGGCTACTGTCGAATATCTAAATATGGGGTATGAGTACGTATCGAAAATACGAAGACTATACCATACATGCTCAAGCAAGCATGTAGAAACTCCGGATATCACGGGCCCGATTCTATAGGATAAGATATATACGGAGGGGATATCTCTATACTAGGAAGGACTCGATCACTTTACCGTTACGAGGAAACCGACTCGAGTACGCCTGGTATCCAGAGAAGTTTGGATATGCTGGGAAGATCACGCGACGATGGCTCCTCATCGACTACGATCTGGTACTCCAAACCGACTACAACTCAACTTGAGCCTCTCGACTATATAAGGCCGGGGGTAGGTATCCACAAGGGGAAAAAGGAGGAGAGAAGACTTTTTAGAGAGAGAGAGAGCTTTTACAAGACGTAGAACAACTAGGAGCTGACGGACCACGCTTCGTCAAACTCCAGTCATAGTTTAGCCATTTCTTAGATCCAATCTTCATTGTAACTGGGGCTAAACAACTCGCCCTATACTCGATACACCAAATACATACATCATCCGCACAGGACGTAGGGTATTACTCCATCCGGGGGCCTGAACCTGTATAAATCGTGTGCCGCTGTCTTCGTGCTTGACTCTAATATCGAAGGTATCCGTAATCTTAAGTTTATTGTCGAAATTCTGACCTTTGACAACCGCATCTTATGTTTCCTTAGACATTACAGATCAGTGATAGCATGGCTCAATATATGCCTAAGCAGTTAATAAGAATCGACTTCGCACATGAATATAACAAACATACCGTGAAAATGATGCCCACGTAAGCACGTGAGAAATATGCTAGATGTTCTTATTAAAAAAACATCTGATCTTCGAATTGGTGGACTCTAATTATGGTTAGATCACAATCATCTATTGTTACTGTGGAACCTATTACAGTTTGCAATGTTTTAACAAACTTGCTGCCCTTTTAACCCCACACTTTGATAAAGAAAAAGGGCTCAATCCTGCCTGCTGCCCCTCCTCTCTAATTTTACCATAAAAATATGTACACAGTTGGATTGTTGATTTTTAAGAAAAGTGGAGGTTTCAATTCGTGTAGAATTCATTGACATATTTGAGAATCACCGCAGCCGCAGTCGATGAACCCGTCGAAGCATAATTGCAACTCCCTGCCGATGAAAATGGACATCAACACCCATGAAAGAAAAATCTCATCGCCAGCCGAAGTCAAGTCGTCACAGCCATGGCTGCTTCTTTGCATCACAGCTAAAGTCGACCAGCGTCGCCATAAAAAAGGGCCACTCAAGCGTCGGTTGTTGTTGCTTCTCATCTCTGCAAAACATGCACAGCTACCAGGTTGAACCAAGAATCGGGCAGAGAAAGAGACGGTCTGAATTTCGAACAAACATTTTTGCCAAGATCTTGAAACATACTGACCATGCTAGCATTTACTGCATCCTCCGTTCTTGAATATATGTCATTCTAGCTTTTAAATATTGTTTCTAAATACATGTCATTCTACAATTTCGAGACAACATTTAACTATTTTTTCCATACCCTTATCATTCATTATTTCAATGTTATTTATTATTATGGAATAGAGTAACACACACCATTTAAGAGTAATAAGTGAGGTAATGAATGCGGACGATTTTTTCATTTCAATATGTGCCTTAGTTGAAGTGCAAAATCCTAAAACATCATCTATTCATGAACAAAGGGAGTACTTACAAAGAATGTAGTGGTGGTTGGTGCATTATTTTTATAAGACAGTATCCTATATTGCCTTGTATAGATATTGCTAGTATCACATATTACCTCGTATAGATATCCTTATATGGACTTTTCTTTTGTACCTATATATATGTGTATATATACTGGCCTAATCGGCTCATGATGAATACAAGTGTTATTCATAACATGGTATCAAAGCATATTTTGTGTTAGGGTTTACCAGCGTTGCACTTTCGCTATCCACCACTTTTTCCTTGTTTGGCGGTCGCCGTCGCTCTTCGTGCGGTTCTCCCCACTACTGCGTCAGCTTTCCTTCGCCCTCGGATCCCCTCCAGCCACTGTCTTGCCTTCGTTCCCGTGCATTGGCCATCATCCATCGTGCTCTCGGCCGGTGTCATCTCGGTCGCTCCTCACCGGCTTGCACCCAAGTGACCTCACACATCGCTCCAATCGGTGTAGCCCGAACACCATCCAAGAGTTCCACCCACATGCCATTGGCACTCGACCGTCGACCTGAGCTGCCGCTGGCTGTGTGCCGCCTCGGCTTCAGTTCGATTTCAGCTCACTCAATTGGCTCAGCTCATCTCCCTCAGTCAGATCGGCTAAAAAAATTTCATCATTTTCTTGTTCTTCTTCTGGCACCGTTTCTGTTTCTTGTTGCTTATTTATCTTCGATGGTCTTAATTATAGAGAATAGGTTATCACCAGCGATAAACCTTGTCCACCTCATCCTGCTCCCCCTGCTACATCTATTATTCTTAAGGAGGCTAATGATGCTGCTCGATAGAAGGCGTCTTATGATCATGCTGATGATGTGGAGTCTTTTAAGACTCAGTTTGCTGCCTGCAAGATGTGCATTGATGAGGATGCTAGTGCCTCCTCTATTTTATTTGCTCGCATGGAGGTGCATTTCAATGGAGGCGTGGTTG
The DNA here is from genome assembly GCA_036346275.1 of Otatea glauca. NCBI lineage: Eukaryota > Viridiplantae > Streptophyta > Magnoliopsida > Poales > Poaceae > Otatea > Otatea glauca. The sequence goes on along the minus strand of CM070715.1, from coordinate 57,791,481 downwards.
ATTTGTCTTCGGCACGGTTGATGTGGACGGATCTTCACAACCGCTATGAGTTTGCTAGCGATTCTTTGTACCTTGATATTGTGCGATAGAAGCAATCGCTATAGTAGGCTGATTCTGCAGTGGATGAGTTCTACATTCAGCTATCCATGGTGTGGGATCAGCTTGATTCTCTTGGACGAGAGGTTTGCCGTACATATTAGTGCTGAAGGACTAAAATCGGTGACTAGAGGGGGTGAATAGGAGCCAAATAAAAATTTCCTCCTCAAGAATCTCTTCTAGAATATTAGTGCTATAGAGCAAATACTAGGTTAAAAATACGCACAACAGAGTGAATGAAGGAAGAATTTCAGCAACTTGAATGAGCAGAAATTTTAAACTTGGCTATCAAGAAACAAGAATAACTTTAAATCTACTCATCCAAAATTGATGAAATGTGAATAATAGCAAGATAAGGTCCTCAGGGTCGTGATTCCGAAAGGAATTTCCAAATAAATTCCAAAAGAGAGACATTTCTAGCTCAACAACCACATAGCTCAAAAAGTGGCTTTCAAAAACTTGGCTGCAAATAAACCTCAATAACTTTTGATCTACTCATAAAAAGTTGATGAAATTTGAAATAAAGTAAGTAAGGTCCTCATGGTCTTGATTCCAAAAGTAATTTCAAAACACAGCCCAAAAGAGTGACCTTTCTTGCTTAACAAACACGCTGCATAAAAGCAGAGATTTCAGAAACTTTGACCACAAAGGAACCTCAATAACTTTTGATCTATCCAATGAAACTTGATGAAACGTGAACCATGACTAGGAAATAACATTAGAACTGTGATTCCAGAAGGAATTGCAAGAATAATCCTAAGATCTGAACCTTTCATGCAAATGGTTCAAGCTGCACCAAAAACAGCGATTTCAAATCAAGAGCACAGTGTTGCAAGTATAACTTGAGCAAGAATGAGTTCTAATATATCTTGCTGGGTTGGGACATGATTTAGATGAGTTCATTAACCTCTTACATGTGCTAGATCCAAAATAACTATAGCAAGTAGAAGGAGAGGAAGTAAAGCTCAAGTTGAAAGAAAGAACCAAGCAATAATTCTTGCAAGAATTAAGGAAAAGTTTGGCTAGATGATTGGGATATGATATAAAGAAGATTCATCCATCAATTATTAATCCTTGGCATAAAATCCACAAACATTTAGAATATGGGAGGCAAATCCAAATGTGTAGAAAGTAAATTGCAAGAATTTAAAGTGCAGAATGTAAATTGTAGGAATTGAAAGTACAGAATGTAAATTGCAGAATATAAGATAAAATTAAAATTTTATTGCTTTGAGAGGAAAGCTTACAAAGCCTCAAAACCAGGTGGGCAAAACTCAAAAGAGCACAAGGAAACCAAAATCCTTCTCAAAGACATAAGGTAGTGGCATACCCATACACCTCTATTTATAGCACAACCTAGTCAATCTCCACCCTTTGATGACTTCCTTCTCCCATAAAGAACCTCATCAAGGGCTAGGATTCTCCACCCTTGGATGATTTCCTTCTCCCATAAGGAAACTCATCAAGGGTTGGGATTAACTCACTCACTCATACATGGGCTAATGCTAAAACTAACAACATAACGGATTTTAACCATTTGGCACTAACCTAACCACTACTCTACTAGCGAACCCTTGATCCAACGATCCTCTTTTGCTTGAGTATGGCTTAAGTTAGCATCCCATCCATACACTTTCATCTCGGCTTGCAGCGACTCCCGGCCTCAGTCATCTTCGACGCTGTTTGACCGTCTGGACCTCAACTCTCCTAGCATAATCCCGGTCTCCTCCGTCTCACCATGACCTAGCTCCAATTTTTGCAACCATCATAGACAAGAAAACATATCACGTAGCACTGCTCAACATAATATGCAACATATAATTAACACATTATGAATTCCCAACTAATTGCATCGCTCAAGCTTACTAGGAAGGCTGGCAACAACTCAAAATTGCAAATTTAGTTTTATAAACTAAAACAAACTCAGAAAAATTGACACAGGCCTAACAAATATCAAATACTCATCACACATCCATAGGTTGACTTCCACATGATCTCACAAGTGTTGTCACCGTCAGCACTCCCATCTAGAGTTTCGCCGTGTTTACGACTTCTTGACATGTTTTTGAGCTAAGTTTGAGTAGATTAATGCCTAGTTACTCCCTCACTACCCTAGTGTGACTTTGTTGGAGGCCCTTACAGCTATTTGTACTAAGGACACTCACCTTCATAGTGCGGGTCCACTGGTGTCTCCTTTGGTCTTAGTTGATCATGCACTAGTTTCCACATCTGTTATCCCTCGTGCTGCCCCTCCACCAGTGGTGCCTACTCCAATGGTGGCCACTAGGGGTGGAGGGTTTTACTGTACATACTTCTACAAGAATGGACACGTGGAACAGTTATGTTACAAGAAGAAGAAGGATATTGCTCTTCGATATGGCCACCCTTCCATGGGGGCTGGAGGCTCAGGCACCTCCCATCAGAGGATCTCTATTGGTTCTGACTCCACTCAGGAGATTCTCATGCTGCTACGTTGCATGGCTGCCTTTAGACTAACAGGTTCTGCTGGTTCTGCTACTCAATCTTCTAGTGAGATAGCACCTTCCACATCTCCTTCAGGTATGGCACCACGGATTCTTGACTCTGGTGCTTCTTTTCATATGACATCTCATTCCACCAGTTTTAATTCCATTAGTCGTCTCACTGCTCCTATCACTGTTCAGATTGCATATGGTACCTCTGTTTCTATTGCAGGACGAGACACTCTTTTGTCTTCCTCCTTTCATGTTCCTACCGTTTATCATGTTTCTAAACTAACCATGCAGCTTATGTCTAATGGTCAACTGATTGATCATGCCTGTCATGCTATCCTTGATTCTAACTTTTGTTGTGTTCAGGATCACCGCACGATGTTTCTGGGAGGTACCTTCCCTCGCCACTGTGACTCACAACATCTCGGGAATCTTGACAGGATTCATCATCCCCCTCCACCCATGCCAGTATCTTTGTCTCCTCCACTACCTATGCCTCTGTTGCATCCTCTACTGCATCATTTGCTTAGTGGCATCACCGTTTGGGACATCTTTGTGGTTCGCATCTATGTTCTTTAGTTCGTCATGGTCTTTTAGGGTCTGTGTCTAGTAATGCCTATTTAGATTGTGAGAGATGTAAGCTGGAAAAGCAGCTACAACTCCCCTATTCTTCTAGTGAATCCGTGTCACAGTGTCCTTTTGATCTTGTTCATTTTGATGTTTAGGGTCCAGCTCTCTTTCTTTCAAAAAGGGGTCGTAGATATTATATATTTTTTATAGATGATTTCTCTCCCCACACCTGGACATATTTTATGCCTTCTTGTAGTGAGGTTTTATCCATCAATAAGACTTTTACTACCATGATTCGTACTCATTCTGATTCTCGTATTCATGTTCTTCATGCTTACTTGGTAAGGGAGTATATGCCAATAGCACTTCATATTTTTCTTACTGAGCAAGTTACTCTTTCTCAGTTTTCCTACCCTACTACTCATCCTTAGAATGGTGTGGCTAAGCATAAGCATTGTCATCTTCTTAAGACTACTTGTGCTCTTTTGCTTGTTTCTACTATTCCACCTGATTTCTGGGTTGAGGTTATTTCTACTACCACTTACATGATTAATATTCAGCCTTCTTCTACTCTTTAGGGTGGAATTCCAGTGGATTGTCTTTGTGGCATGACACTTGATTATTTTAGTCTTCGCCTCTTTGGGTATGTGTGCTATGTTCTTCTTACACTTTGTGAACGCACAAAGCTGACCGCTCAGTCTATTGAGTGTGTTTTTCTAGGATACAGTACTGAGCATAAGGGATATCGTTGCTAGGATCCTATTGGCTGACAGATGCGGCTCTCTCAAGATGTTACTTTTGACAAGTATCATCCCTTCTACCCTCGTCCTTCTTCTTCCACTCTAGCATCTCTTGTCGAGTCTCTTCCTTTCTAGACTTTTCCTTTTTTTCCCTCGCCGTAACACCAAGACTCAGAACCAACATATGGGTCATTCTCCTACTATTCCTTCCCCCGATTGCAGCAACGACTAATCCTATCATGATGTTTGTTGAGGGAAGGGAAGGCACAACTGAATTAGTTGGAGCAGCACGACTGAATTAGTTAGTCCTAATGCTCCTATGGAGATGCTTGTTTAGGGAAGGGAAGGCACAACAGAATTAGTTGGAGCAACACAATCGAATTAGTTGTCCTCATTTGACTCCATTTGATCACCTGACGCTACATAACCAGCTTCTAGCTATAGCCCGATGAAGGAGGGCAGCCGCTGTCGAACACACCCACTGGCGGGGTCAGGTGGTGCGAAAGGCACTCATCCTAGCTATCGAGACCCATATTTACAAATATGAAACCCTCTATGTATACTGCATTAGTCCAGGATCACACTTGTACACACAGTGGCAATATAGATGAAATACCATTCCATACAATGAACTAAATAAGAAAGTAGCAAATTATTATTAATTAAAGCAACAGACCTTATGGTAAAAGTTTATATAACTGCACCTTAAGGGCTTAGGAAACAAATAAACAATTGCAGCCAAAATAAAATAACTTGGGCCATTCGACATGCCATAGGGAAACGTCTGAGGAATACCTTCCTAGTTCACATAGTCTTCATAGTACTCCTCATAGAACACTATATTCCCTAGTCCTTCATTAGTAACTGATCAACAAAGACATATAACTGTGAGTATAAAAAGTACTCAGGAAGCTGTAGGGGAAATGATGCAAATATATTCATGCAAGGCTTGACAAAGAATAGTCATATGGTTCTTTTGCAAAAAGCAATAACTTGATTTAAATACAATAAATAGATTCAAATAATATTGATGAAAGGATAAGAAATAACTAGTAAATCAATGGTAGACAACATGAACAGATTGGTGAAGCTCTACCCAACATGATCTAAAACCATCATCAAACCACTGAACTTATCAATCTTAACTTTAGACATCAAAATCAACAAATGAACTCCCCGTTCATTTCCAACAATTCCACCTTCCAACATTTTTATGAAATACTCTATATCTCATGTGAAATTCCCATGTATGTCCATGATCACGAACATGGCTATTCGAATAGTTTTATACTATGTAGAGGTTATACTGCTTTACCCACAAAATATGATCATCTTTTATTGCCAAGCTGTTAGCACACTTCCTTTGGTGTGTGTAGAGAGATTATGACAGTGTTTACAATGCGCTATCCAAACCCAATACTGCCCGCTAAGGTTTCACCACTAAAGGGTTCCATCCACCTCATTCAAGGCCCTCTCTTGCGCCATGTGAATCTACCCGTCCATCTCAGAACCGACACCACCAATGGCAATACTGAAGTTAAGACATTGTAAATTAATCAGCCAGGTTTGTCTTATACCAAATATGTTGTTGTACTATTAAGCTCAGTTCAATGGCATACAAGATCAAGTCCTTAAATTGTCTCAAGCAAGACATCTACATCCCAAATGTGCTGTTAGCACCCTCTTTACTGCACGATCGCTTGCCCAAGGGAAAACTATGTTGTTTCACCAAGACCAATGGCATACCCTGCCACGACACAATAAATTTTACAACAGTGGCTACCTGCCACAATTCAATATATCATTAAGTCAAGAATAACAATATTCAACACATGATATGAACCCGTCGTACAACTAAGCATGTCTAAGCATAGCTACAATAACCTAATGTTGGCAATACAATCATGTCCAACTAATAATGTGCCAACTAGGGTAACAATGGATACAATGTATTCCAATAATCAAGGTGGCATAATGATAATTAGGTATTTAGCTATTCCCAGCAAATAATCATTGGCACACGAATAGCACGCAATTAGTATAAAAAAATACTTTCACAAAAATAGGTTAAAATTGATCAATAATTATGACTTGCCTTGTTGATCTACTGCTATAGCTGAGTCTTGATCTTCAAATCCTTAGTTTGCTTCCACAGAATTAGTTTCTACTGGAAAAGAAAGGAATGAGTATAAGTAAACAACAAATAGAGACTCAAACAAACTCCAAGTTAAAAATAAATAACTCTAGATTGTAGAGCTTGATTTTAGAAAGAAATAGAAACTTGAATTGCCTCAATCAAAGCTCTATGAAAGAGAACGGGACTTTCAAAGATTTAAATTCAAAAAATTGAGAGACAAAGGATTTTCTAAAAATTTTGAAATTATTTTTTAAAGAAAAATCAATTTATTGCATCATATTGACATCAGGGCTGAATTTTGAAAATAAAAAATTAATCTAGAAAAAGGCTTAGAGGCTGATGTGTGGGCCCATGGTCCATAGACCAAGTCCATGGTTTGGATCTAGTCCATGGCGGACTAGGTTCATTGAACAGAGACTACGACAGGTGGGACTGGTCAGACGTTGATGTGGCACGGGTGACACAGATGGCACATGACACTTACTGGGTGCTAGGGCTGACACTATGGCACACATGTGGACGTTGACTCGGATGCCATGTCGGCTCAGGCTGAGCTCTCTTGCTCCGATGACCCGACGACGATGTAACCTTGCCAAAAATGTAGAAGAAGATGCGGCCGACGGCTAAACTAGACTGGATCGAACAGGAGACTTGGGGGATCTAGAAGAGGGTGATGAGGCAAATGGGAGTGTTGGAGACGCACCAGCGGCGGAGATTAACACAGAAGAATAAGCTTTGGTGGTGGCAGAGCTTCATGTAACTTTGGTGAGCTCGCACGTGGTAATGGAAGCAACTCGGGCGACAGCGAGGAGGCCAACGGGTGCGGTGCATGATGGGGAACGTGGATCGAGGCTCTCCTAGGGCTTCTATAGCCTCAGGAGGCATCCCCAACCTGGACATCGAGGGTGATGGTGGTGTACGGCTTGCGAACTCTGGGTCGACGGTGGTTAGGTTCACCAGTGGGTCAAGGGGCGCAGGCATCTTGCCACGAGAGTAGACCGATGTCGGACCAAGGCAACTAGGACGGAGAGATGGGCCAAAGGCCGGAATAGGATCAGTCCAAGGGAAGAATCGGCCCGGGAGGGTTTTGGGAATAAAAACAATTTCTGAATTAATAAATAAATGAATTCAAAAAAATCCCAAAAAATACAAAAAATTTCCTTAAGAATATTTATTATATTTGATGTATAGGTTAGTCAAATTAAATATTTTCTTTAAAGAAAAATTTAAATTAAGCTTTATTTAATTTGGGAAAATACAAATGGTTCATTTTAAATTTTAAACTTTCCAAAAACTCAAAAAATGTGGTGTTACACTAGCTCTTCACTAGCATCTGCTCCTCCTACCTCATGGAGCGCCTCTCCTCTACTCGCAACCCCACAAAGGCGGAGATTGTCGAGGTCAGCACCGTCGATGCTGATGAAGGTTCTAGCTATAGCGCTGACCCCGGCAAGCTACATAAGATGGTCATGATGCTCTTCCAATTTGACGACTCTAGCAATGTTGGTATCGCGCATCCGCCTAAGGTGAAGGACCCCCAAATTGCCCAAATTGAGGTGGAACCTTGAGGAGGAGGTGGGAATCGAGGAGTCAAATGGAAGGATGGCTCGTGGTTCAAATCGATCTTGTCGAGGAGAGGAATGCGGTGGAGGAGGAAGGAACCCTCACGGTCCTCGTAGGAGGGGTCGTTGGAGCCAGGTGGCGGTAGTGGCGGTGACTCCAATGGTGCCGATGTGCAGGTTAAGTGAGCTTTGTGTGCTCGCGGAAGTGGATGGTGTGCCGAGAGCCTAGCAAAGGCTACATGGAGCCACCCCGTCACTCATGGGATGCGTAGATGGTGGGCAGGACCTTCGCTTGCTCATTCGCCTGCATGGTGGAGCGTGTAGATGGATAAGGAGGGCAAGGCGGAGCAATGTAGAGGAAGTGGTTGGAGTGAGCCTTGCTGGGGTTTAAGACAGCAGCAATGGGGGCACTTTATCAATATGGGTGGAGAGTGATGGCTTTTCAGAGGAGTGAGCTGTGGTGAAGCTAGGGCGAAGATGACTGTCTTTGTTCTTGAAAGGCAGAGGTCGAATAGGTGGAGCTTTTGGGGCAGAGCCAAGGATGCGATCTAGGTTGTAGATTGTCATAGCGCTCCGACGAAGTCAATGGTGTGGCTTAGTTTAGGTTGGACGATGACAAATAGACATACTCAGGTAATAAAATTTTTTTATACATAGCATAGCTATTCAGCTGGTTTTTCTAAAAAAGAAAACAAACACGGATATAAACCGGGGAGTTGGAGGGCCTAGTGAGCACATAGGTACGTACAGAGAAAAGCGAAATGGACAAAGGATCATTCATGCTACGGTGCTAGTTGTTAAATGGGCCATGCCGTGTCAGACAGAAACGACAAGCCTCCACACAGCCATACCCGGCGGATGCCCCCATTTCATTTCCTTCGATCTCTTCTTCGAGCGTTGGCAGAGGCAGACTCCGGCCAAAGCATATGCTGACCGGATGTGCAGATGTACACGTACGTTCATATGCAGTCATGCACGCACGCAACCAAACATCTCTCTTGGAGACAGGCACTTGCTATCTACCCCCCTCGTGGGTGTGTTCACTTGCTGTAGTACATGCGCGTGTGGTGTTCCAGTTTATCACTGCTTTATGTCTCTCTTTATCCGTCTCTCTCCCTCTCTCCTAGGTCCTGATGGACCTGATCCCTATATATCTCGTACCATGCGTCCCACAGTAGTCGTATTGTACGCCTGATGTGTATTAGTGCATGTACTGGGCACAGTGCCATGGTAGCCGCTTGCTAGCTACACTAAACTCTAGATATCTTTTGCACGTGTCACTCACTCACTCTCGTCATGATCATGGGTTCGATCGAACCCTACGTATTCGAGCATCTGCAATTACATAGTATATATATATATATATATATATATGCTTACACGGCGTTAGGCAGCATCACCCAAAAGGAATTTTTTTACTTGTTCTAGCTCGGTGAGAGATTTTTTTGCGTGTTTAGCCGCTGATCCGACTAAATTACAAAAATAGCCGCTACACAGTAGAATCCAGCGGACGTGGAGCGCGGGATTTTTTTAGTCAATTTCCAGCGGTCTTGATCCACTGGAATTTTTTTTTTGGATTTTAACGGATTGTGTTAGCTGTTTTTTTTTCCAAATAAAAAAACTAGGCGCCAGATGACCAATCCGATTCCAGAGGATCGAACCGTTGAAACGATCAATCCAGTGAATTCGCGCGGGGTGGGGGTGTTGGACCAACAAGTTTTTTTTATTTTTTCAACCGATTTTCTCTCTCTTATAAATATGAAAAACAATTAAAAAAATATTTACCATAGACTGCGATTTTTTGAGTTCATTAGCCCGCTGCGTATAATTTTTATCGAAAATATGGTCGCGATGAAATTTCAAAAATTAAGCGGACTTAGCGCATAATATTATTTGTAGCGGTTGGGGCTAGCGCGATTATTGCCGAAATTTTTATGGTTGTAGCCCTTTACGTATTTGTTTTTCTAAGGATAACCACGCCCGGCACAAAATTGCACCTCACAAAATAAAATCCAGCGCGTCGCAAGCGCGCAAAGCAAGAATCCCACCGGTCCCAGCTGCCGGCAATAATTTGTGTGCTGCTTCAAAATGATTGGAAAAATTGTTGGACAATTAGTAAAATGTAAAGATCGGATAAACCTCAACAGTGTCCTATATGCATTTCCTTTTTGCCTCACGATATCGGTCAAACCCAAGGCAAGTTATTGTCACCCTTGTTTGGATTGCTCGAGCACTCTTGATCGATGCCGTGACTCGGAATCCCCAAATACCTAGAGTTAACTCCATAACTCAATGACTCGAGTAACTCTTTACTCAAGTAGCATGGACATGCATTTTCTGGAATCTGACCACTCGAGAGGCCTAGAGATATCTCTCCCATTGTACGGAGGGGCAAATCCTATCTTGATCAATCATGCCTCGTATCATGTTTCATGACAAACCCGAAAGTCATTTTTATGACTACCCAGTAACAGAGTAACGTTTGACGAGCCGTAAGTAAGCCATTACGCATCACGAGAACATGTGATGATCTCAAGTCAAAGGATATAGCATACATATCGTATATGAGATCAACTGATGACATAGAAAAATACAACATACTCACAGTGTCTCATAGTGGGTCGATGTCCAACACCATGTTCTCTAACATGTATCCATATTATTGGTTTGATATCTCCATATCTATTACCTGTGAAACATGGTCATCGACCAATACATATACTAGTCTACTACTCATATGTGTCCTCATATGATTATCGACTAAGGACCCCTTTACAGAGTTTTACAAATAAGTCACGCACTTTGTTAATCAATATCCAAGATGTTATTCAAAGAACAATCTCATAGTTCATGAACATTTGTGGAAATATAATCATCTCTATGATTGCCTCTAGGGCATATTTCCAACATCATTTGTGTGAGTGGCGGACGCACAGCTACTCTTTTTGGTAGTGGGGCTGATTTGCGCACATACATATAGGACTTACGCAAGCTGTCTATCCTAATTATTGATCCTTTCCTCGAGGCTTCTTATCTTATTGTTGAAATCTTCTGTTAGTCTTTCCTCAAGCTTTTGTACCATCCGTTTCTCTCGCTTGGCTTTTTTCCTACTCCGGTATTTGTTGGAGTCATCTGGGAATCCCGTTTTCCAGGGAACAAAAATCCCTTTGCGTCGCGTGCAACCAGGGTGTTCCTTGTTTTCCAAGGCCATGGAGAGTACATCTTTCTCCCTGTCTAGCAAAAAAATGACATAAGAAGATTGTGTACTCAATGCTACCTACAAGATCCAAACAAGTTATTTCAATTACGAAGTTATGGACTAATTACGTAGAAAATTAGTAGTCACATATCTTACCAGGTGTTGGTAGACTTCCTCGTCCGCGGGGTTTGTAAAGGAAACGGTGCCGAAACACGTGGCACTTGACCTCGCTCTCAGCTAGTCTCTGGTGTGTTGGTCAACGATCAATGCAAATGACGCGGAGGCCTCCTCGCCCTCCCTCTCCCATTGCGCCCTCTTCCCTACATACCCAGCGGTGCCGAGTCTGTGGGGGTGGATGTTCCTTGCCTACAGTGCCTTGTGGGCTTCACTTTGACGCACAAATTCGGCCATCATCTTCGCCTCAACAAAACTTTGCCATATGTAAGGACCCGAATCCACTGATTCGAACCCACTGTGTTTACCGCACTTGTCTCAGGATCAACGCTAGTGCACACAGCTTAACATTGGTACATATCACATCATACTCAACGATACTAGAAATTACAGTTCATTTATTGATATAGCTAAATGTATGATCTTATGACCAACTTACATTATTAAGCCACGCAGGGCAAGACTGAAATTATAAGCTAATAATTAAGCAGTGGACAGAAGAAAACGTAGATAGCTCATCAGTTCACCACAGGCAACCGACAAGGCTCGGACCCTAATGACTCGCGTCCTCTTGGACTTCTTCTTCCAACACAGGTGTAGATTCTTCAACTGTTGATTATTGTTGTTGGCAAGGGTGAGTACTTAAGCACTCAACAAGTTGTGCACAGAATGCAATTCTATATAACTATATGTAAGGCTTATTCCAATGGATAGGCTATCATGGCTATTTTGCAATAAGCACCATTTATGAACAAATACAGTAAATAGATTGCAAAGACTGTAAAACAAATAACAATAGTAAATAGATTCAGTATTTCTCAAGTAAACCAAGTTTCCAATCCTAAGTCAATTTCCATCATCCATATGGAATTCCGCCATCCCAACCAAGTTGTCCAATTAATTAAGCTAACCCTTAACTGTAATTCTCGAGCATTGCTCAATACCGCGAGCACGGCTATTCGAATAGTTTCACACTTTGCAGAGGTTATGCACTTTACCCACGTGATACAACCAAACACCACAAAGGCGAGTGATCATAACAAAGCCTTTACAATGCGCTGGCTTAACCTGATACTACCTGCTAAGGTTTCAACACTGGTGGGACTGGTTACCACATCCAGGGCACCCCCTCTTACGCCATGTGAATTACACCATAACTCGGGAACTCACACCGACCACGATAGTACCAAACTTAAGACACTGCAAATTACTCAGCTAGGCTGGCCCATACCAGACATGTGGATGCATGATTGACTCAGGTCAAAGGCTTGCAAGGTTAAGTCCTTAGCGTGATCAAGGCAAGACATCCACATACCCTCTACCCATCGGGCCCACCTTGGCATCCCCGCCCCTTGTCACTTGCCCCAATCTAAATGATTATCACCTAGTTGATTACGAAGCACCACGTGCCATGAACAATTCAACATCGTTGCGTGACATGACTCGCCACAACAACTCAATCTCATCGTGTGATCCCACATGACACACAAGTTCATAACATTGTTCCATATTCCATTAATCAAGATTATTTATCAATGATTCTGAGACATGTGATGACGTGGCATGGCTAAGCAACTAGTACGGACTAATCCTCCAATGTTGATTATAATTATTAAACAACTATATTTAAAAAATCTAGGGTGACAATGGATCATGGCATACAATGACAAGGTAGGGTATAGATCAATCTGGTATATTAGCTAAGCCCAATCTAATTTGAAACAATTGTATATTTGAAATATATGCAACAGGGTAAAACGAATATAACAATTTTATGAACATGGGTTCAATATGATCAAAGCACAACTTGCCTTGGAATAGGTCCTGATCTGGTTCTGGCACTTGCTCTTGAGTTGCTGGATCTTCCTCCGAAGCGTCGCACAATTCAACGTCTACGCGTACCGAAGAAGAAAAACAAATAAATGCCAAAACAGAGAGCAAATGAACTCCAAAAATCAAATAAAATTCACCATTAAATAGATCTCAATTTTAAAATTTTTTAGAAATTTGAATCACTCAAATCCGAGTTAAGATGCAAAAGTTATAGCCTTTTGAAGTTTGAAATAAATACTGAAATTAACAAAAATCAGAATTAACAGATTTATTTTTAAATCGAAAACAGATTATTGCGTCATCATGACGGCACGCTGACGTCAGCCCTGGCGCCAGCCAATCAGAGCTTGCCACGTGGTTCCGGTGTATAGACCGGGTCCACGGCGTCGGGTCGGTTCACCGCAGACGCGATCCATGGCGCATCAGCCTCTGCGCTCGCCACACGTCGGCTCCCGATTGGTTGCGGCGGCGGCGTGATCTGGCGCACTCAGATCCCATCGAATGGTTGCCGAACGAAGCACACGCAGCAAAATCTCAAGCGTGGGTTTTAGATCGAACGGACATCGTTTAACAGAGGTTTTACGGCTCACCGAGACCACGCGGCTGAATCTGAGACGTCGAGCGATGATCCGACGGTCCGAAGCTTCTCCCGCTGCTAATGGCGTCGCCGAGATGAAACCCGCCGGCGAGGAAGACGACGACACTCCACGAGGCGCTTCGGCGAGCTCTGGACGACGAAGCTTTGCGGTTCTGATGCGGCGTGGGACAAGGATCTCAACGCACCCGACGGCTCCTTAAATGGCGTACGGAGGGGCGTGCGGGCGGAGGACACGGACTCCGAGTCCACCGGAGACACGGCGGCGCGGCGGAAGAGTCCGAAACGGAGACGACAAACGGACACCCTACGATTTAAGATCAACGGCCATGCCTCGCTGCAACGTGGCACAATCAACGCCGATCCAAGGATCTAACGGCCCGCGAGTCTAGGGTTTCCCACGCGCTCCCAGCCGTCGGATGATGATCCAACAGCCAACGTCAAAAACTTCTAGAAGTCGGGCACGGCGGGCGTGCGGCGGCTGGCTGCTCAGCAATGGGATGGGCTACGGCCCGACACTATTCCCATGTTTTACCGGATTTTAACATTTAAAATAATTTCAGAAATTCACTTAGTTGATTTTAGGCAAATAAATAATCAGGAAAAATCCCAGAAAATTCTCAAAAATACCTTGAGACATCCTGGACTCAAATAAAATAATTTTGGCAAAACTTTATTTTAACTTTGCACAAATTTAAATAGATTTGAACAAAAGGGCAATAAACTTGATTTGAAATTAATTCAAATAAATCCAGAAAAATCCAAATAAATTCCAGAAAATCACAAATGCACATTTAAGCAATAAATTAATATTTAAGCCAATTTGTGGGATGTTACAAACCTCCCCCCTTAACAGAATCTCGACCCCGAGATTCCGGGCTAACTAGAGAATAGGTTTGGGAATTCTGACTTCAAATCTTCTTCGCGCTCCCATGTGGCTTCACTTTCGGAATGATTGCTCCATTGAACTCTGCAAAAGCGAATAGACTTGTTTCTGGTCTTGCGTTCCATAACATCCAAAATTCTGACTGGTTGCTCTTTGTAAGTCAAATCCTCTTGCAACTCTATTACCTCCAACGGGGTTTGCTCTGCTGGCACTCTAAAGACATTTCTTGAGCTGCGACACATGGAATACATCATGCACTCCTGCCAAGGACTGAGGCAACTCTAACTGATAAGCTACTTCTCCTCGATGACTCAGAATCCTGAACGGGCCAATATATCTTGGTGCGAGCTTCCCTTTAACGTGAAATCTTTTAACGCCCTTAAGAGGGGTAACTCTGAGATACACATAATCTTCTGGCTCAAAGCTCAAATCTCGACGACGGTTATCCGCGTAGCTTTTCTGTCTTGACTGTGCTATCTTCAACCTTTCTCTGATCATTGCGACTTGATTTTCGGCTTCCTCGAGAATATCTGGCCCAAAAACCAAACGTTCTCCTGTTTCGTTCAAATTTAACGGAGTACGACAAGCACGTCCATACAACGCCTCAAACGATGACATCTGCAAGCTAGCTTGGTAACTATTATTGTAACTGAATTCTGCGTATGGCAAACATTTATCCCATGACGTAGCATAAGCTAAAGCACAGGCTCTCAACATATCCTCTAAAATCTGATTTACTCTTTCGGTCGACCATCCATGCATGGGTGATATCTTTGTACTAAAATTCAGACGGGTTCCCATTGCTTCGTGCAACTTATTCCAAAATCTCGAGGTGAATTGGGTACCTCTGTCCGACACAATCTTCTTGGGTACTCCATGCAAACATACAATCCTTGATATGTACAACTCTGCTAAACGATCTCCCGAGTAAGTGGTCTTTACCGGGATGAAATGAGCGACCTTGGTTGAACGATCCACAATGACCCAAATGGAATCGTAACCTCTCTAAGTCTTAGGTAAACCGGTGATAAAGTCCATTCCGATTTCCTCCCACTTCCATTCCGGAATTTTCAACGGCTGCAACAAACCAGCTGGTCTTTGATGCATGGCTTTTACTCTCTAACATACGTCACATAAAGCAACATGCTCAACTACTTCACGCTTCATATTTGGCCACCAAAATCTCTCCTTCAAATCTTGATACATCTTAGCACTTCCTGGATGAATTGAATATTTAGAATCATGAGCTTCTTCAGGAATCAACTGCTTCAGCTCCTTTTTATCCAGCACACAAATTCGGCCTTTGAAGAACATGGTTCCTTGCTCATCCAGAGTGAAATCTACGGCTAGGCCTTCTTCCTTTTTAGCCTTGATCTTAGAAATTTTATCGTCATCTTTCTAGCCTTCTCTAATCTGATCCTCCAGTGTTGGCTTCACTTCCAGTGCAGCTACCATTCCTTGATGAACGACTTCCAACCTTAGTTTCTGAAATTCCTTGCATAATTCTGGTTGATCTTCCATTGTCAATGTATTCGCGCTATGGCTCTTTCGGCTCAGAGCATCTGCTACCACATTGGCTTTTCCGGGATGATAATGAATTCCCACATTATAATCCTTAATTAGCTCTAGCCACCTTCGCTGTCTCATATTCAGATCTGCTTGAGTGAATATGTATTTCAGGCTCTTATGGTCCGTATATATCTCACATCTATTTCCTATGAGATAATGACGCCATATCTTTAAAGCATGCACTACGGCAGCTAACTCCAAATCATGTGTTGGATAATTCACTTCATGCGGTCTTAACTGTCTCGACGCATAAGCAACGACTTTGCCTTCTTGCATTAACACGCATCCCAAGCCTTGCTTTGAAGCATCGCAATAAATATCAAATCCATTCTGCACATTTGGCAACACTAATACGGGGGCTGTCGTTAAACACTTCTTTAATTCCATAAAACTTTTCTCGCACTCTGGCGTCCATGCAAACTTCTTTTCTTTCTTCAACAACTGCGTAAGGGGTTTAGCAATTGTCGAGAATCCTTCTATGAACCGACGGTAATATCCCGCCATTCCCAGAAAACTACGGATCTGGGTAACAGACTTTGGTTGCTCCCAATGCAACACTGCGTCCACTTTGCTTGGGTCGACTACAACTCCTTTAGTAGTCATTACATGACCAAGAAATTCGACCTTTTCCTTCCAAAATTCACACTTGCTAAACTTAGCATATAGCTGATGTTCTCGCAGCCTCTCTAAAACCATCCTCAGATGTTCCGCATGTTCTTCCTCTTTCTTCGAGTAAACCAAGATATCGTCTATGAAGACTACAACAAACTTATCCAAATATTCCATGAAAACCTTATTCATCATGTTCATGAAATATGTCGGGGCATTTGTCAATCCAAATGACATGACTGTGAACTCATAATGTCCATATCGCGTAGAAAACGCAGTCTTAGGCACATCCTCCGCTCGGATCTTCAACTGATGGTATCCTGAACGAAGATCTATCTTGGAGAAAACTCCAGCTCCTCTTAATTGATCAAATAAGTCGTTGATCCTGGGTAACGGATACTTATTCTTGATCGTTACTTCATTAAGTGCACGATAATCAATGCACATCCTAAGGCTTCCATCCTTCTTACGGACGAACAAAACCGGTGCTCCCCACGGTGATGAACTTGGTCTAATGAAACCTTTCTCTTGCAGTTCCTCGATCTGCTTCTTCATTTCCACTAGCTCGTTGGTAGGCATCTGATATGGTCTCTTTGATATCGGTGTTGTCCCTGGCGCTAACTCGATAACGAACTCGATATCGCGATCTGGTGGCAATCCTGGCAAATCTTCTGGAAACACGTCCGAGTATTCTCTGACTACTAGCACATCTTCCACGCTGATGGCTTTCACACTGTTGACCACTAACTGCCTATCTCGAACTGCGGTTGCTTGAAATTCTACTTTCTTGCCACTAGGGCCTTCCAATGTTACAATCCTTCGGCCACAATCCAAAACAGCCTTATGCTTAGATAGCCAATCCATTCCAAGGATGACGTCTAGGGATTGCGCATCTATCAAGATGAGATTCGCTAGAAATTCTATCCCATCCATAAGCAACTTAGCTCCCAAACACCCAAGGCTAGATCTAAGCTCAGATCCTGGGGCTTGGACTAAGAGCACACACTTAAGATTCACCACTTTAAATCCATTCTTGGTTGCAAAACTTTGAGAAACAAACGAATGCGAAGCTCCAAAATCAAACAAAACTGTAGCATGTACTGAGTTGACCAGAAACTTACCCAGTACGACGTCTGTAGCTTCCTGAGCTCCATCTACGGTGATGTGGTTGATCCTACCATGCACTGTTGATTGCGGTGTTGCTCTAGCTTGACCTAGCGCACGATTTCCTCCTGAGGCTGGTGCTTTGGCAGGTGTTGTTCCCATGTTGAAACGAACCAGCGTGATGCCTCCCTTCTGTGGACACCTATTAGAAAAGTGCCCTGGCTCATTGCATGTATAGCATCTTTTCACTGCAGACTGGTGACTCCCTCCTGGTGCATTGTTGCCCTGTGCTGGTGTCTGAAAGTTCTGATTGGTAGGGCGAGGTGCAGGGGTTGATGTCTTGTTCACAACTGGTGGTTGAAATCTAGCAAACTGCTGCGGTGACATTCTCAAACGTAGATGGTTTGGACGTCCACCCTGACTAGTCATCAAGAGCTTACGGTTTTCACCCAGCTCTTTGCGCTTATCCTCTAGGATCAAAGCCTTATTGACTAGCTCCTGAAAATCTGGAAAATTGTGGGTAATCAGTCCCACCTGCAGTCCTGAATTCAGTCCCTTCATGAAACGAGGCGCTTAGCTTTATCTGTCGCTCGTCTTGAGGGCATAGCGAGCTAATCGAGTAAATTTATTCGATACTCGCCACCGGTGGCCTCCTTGTTTCAGAGCCCTGAACTCTTCCTTCTTAAGATCCATCATTCCCTCTGGAACATGGTATTGGCGGAAAGCAGTAGTAAACTCCTCCCAAGTAATCTCTTGCGGGGCTCCATGTGCGGCACAATAATTTTCCCACCATTCTGCGGCGGTTCCTTCCAGTTGATGAGAGGCGTAGAGCACCTTCTCATTGCCATCACATTGCGTGATGTGCAGCTTCTTCTCAATAGTCCTAAGCCAGTCATCGGCTTCCAAAGGGTTCACATTTCCTGAAAAGGTTGGTGGCCGAGTCCTCATGAAATCTGACAACTTGGAGTAAGGTCGAGGTCCACCATTGTTGTTCTGAACTGCATGGTTGTTGTTGGTTGCTACTGCGTTGGTCATTTGCTGCATCTGCTGCATCTGCTGCATCATAGTCTGCATCAGTTGAGTCTGCACGGCAAGAAACGCTCCCAGATTCTGCATGTCCACTGGCGGTGGTTGAGGGCTGCCTCCGTCATTGGGGTTGTCATTCTGGCGCAGTCCGCTTCCTGAAGCACCGTTGTTCCCTCGAGTATACACCATCTGATGATTGCCTCTTGGGTTAGGAAAGGTAGATATAGCATAGATAAGAAGCAAGAATTTCTAAAGCAGGGAGATAGGTTATACCCAACTGAAATAATTCTTTATTTATTCTTGGTATGGCTGCTTATTTAAGCCTACAAGCTTTGCAACACATACTGCACACTCAGCAATACAAAGAAACAAACTAAACACGAAACCTTAACGTCAACTAAAGAGGTAAAGACTAACTTAAAGACGCGACTCACACTCGAGTCTCAACACAGCTCCAAGGCTGACACTCACTCATCCAGCCACCCTGGCTGAGGCTGATCCGGCGCACACACCGGCGGGTGAGCTAGCATAGGAGCGAACCTATCCTGATGACTTACTGTTGGCTCCTCCGCAACAACGGGGTCTGCACTCCCCTCTGGCTCCGACTCTCGCTCCTCTGGATCCTCCTCGGACTCCTCACCTGGCTCCTAAACTCCTCGAGTCACGCGCTCCAACACGTCCTCGACCGCCTCTAGGGCCTCTCCCAGCTCAGTGATCATCCCAATGGCTGAAGCACGGGTCACCTCAAGCTCCTGCTCTACCACTCTGAGTGCCTCGTACACAGTCTCCAGCTCCTGAGTAGTCTCTCTCATATGATCCTCCTGGGCAAGGGCGAACTCCGCAAGGTGTATCGCAGTAGCACACTCGTCCTCCACGATCCGTCGGCGTCGGCATGCTTGAACGTCTGGGTGAAGTCGGAACACTGAGTCGTGAAGCTCGTCGGCGTAGTCGCGACAGACACGACGAAGGGCAAGTCGGGCAACCTCCTGAATTGCAACCTCGTACGAGAATCTTCTGGCGGAGATGTTGATTGGTCTGCTGGCTTCCTCGTTCTCCCGGGCGTAGATAATCAGCTTGCAAATAAATCCTCGGTGTACACCATTGACGGTCCAACTGCCTCCAAGGTAAAGCGGACGATAGAAGCCTCCAAGCGTCTGAAGAACTCTCCACAGCTCCATGGCGTAGCCACCAGCTGACTCCTCGAAGGTTGGAACGATCGGCATCTACTCCACAAGAACTTTGAATAAGTTCTCCACCCGGAACGGCAAGTAAATCGGTAAATTCAACAAAGGCGAGAAGTAGAGAATGAGATGAGTCAAGAGTGTTTTATTAGTCAAGTTTAAATTTTTCTTTAGAAGATAGTTTTGGACTCACACAGGACACCTTCATACTATCTAGGGCCAAGACCTACAGTCAGTATGCTCTGATACCACCTCTGTAAGGAGCCGAATCCACTGATTCGAACCCACTGTGTTTACCGCACTAGTCCCTGGATCAACGCTAGTGCACACAGCTTAACATTGGTACATATCACATCATACTCAATGATACTAGAAATAATAGTTCATTTATTGATATAGCTAAATGTATGATCTTATGACCAACTTACATTATTAAGCCACGCAGGGCAAGACTGAAATTATAAGCTAATAATTAAGCAATGGATGTAAGAAAACGAGATAGCTCATCGCTTCACCACAGTAACCGACAAGGCTCGGACCCTAATGACTCGCGTCCTCTTGGACTTCTTCTTCCAACACAGGTGTAGATTCTTCAACTGTTGATTATTGTTGTTGGCAAGGGTGAGTACTTAAGCACTCAACAAGTTGTGCACAGAATGCAATTCAATATAACTATATGTAAGGCTTATTCCAATGGATAGGCTATCATGGCTATTTTGCAATAAGCGACATTTATGAACAAATCTGATAAATAGATTGCAAAGATCAGTAAAACAAATAACAATAGTAAATAGATTCAGTATTTCTCAAGTAAACCAAGTTTCCAATCCTAAGTCAATTTCCATCATCCATATGGAATTCCGCCATCCCAACCAAGTTGTCCAATTAATTAAGCTAACCCTTAACTATAATTCCCGAGCATTGCTCAATACCGCGAGCACGGCTATCCGAATAGTTTCACACTCTGCAGAGGTTATGCACTTTACCCACGTGATACAACCAAACACCACAAAGGCGAGTGATCATAACAAAGCCTTTACAATGCGCTGTTAAACTTAACCTGATACTACCCGCTAAGGTTTCAACACTGGTGGGACTGGTTACCACATCCAGGGCCCCCCTCTTGCGCCATGTGAATTACACCATAACTCGGGAACTCACACCGACCACGATAGTACCAAACTTAAGACATTGCAAATTACTCAGCTAGGCTGGCCCATACCAGACATGTGGTTGCATGATTGACTCAGGTCAAAGGCTTGCAAGGTTAAGTCCTTAGTGTGATCAAGGCAAGACATCCACATACCCTCTGCCCATCGGGCCCACCTTGGCATCCCCGCCCCTTGTCACTTGCCCCAATCTAAATGTTTATCACCTAGTTGATTACCAAGCACCACGTGCCATCAACAATTCAACATCGTTGCGTGACATGACTCGCCACAACAACTCAATCTCATCGTGTGATCCCACATGACACACAAGTTCATAAAATTGTTCCATATACCATTAATCAGGATTATTTATCAATGATTCTGAGACATGTGATGACGTGGCAAGGCTAAGCAACTAGTACGGACTAATCCTCCAATGTTGATTATAATTATTAACCGACTATATTTAACCAATCTAGGGTGACAATGGATCATGGCATACAATGACAAGGTAGGGTATAGATCAATCTGGTATATTAGCTAAGCCCAATCTAATTTGACACAATTGTATATTTGAAATATATGCAATAGGGTAAAACGAATATAGCAATTTTATGAACATGGGTTCAACATGATCAAAGCACAACCTGCCTTGGAATAGGTCCTGATCTGGTTCTGGAACTTGCTCTTGAGTTGCTGGATCTTCCACCGAAGCGTCGCACAATTCAACGTCTACGCGTACCGAAGAAGAAAAACAAATAAATGCCAAAACAAAGAGCAAATGAACTCAAAAAATCAAATAAAATTTACCATTAAATAGA
Organism: Otatea glauca; assembly: GCA_036346275.1. Classification (NCBI taxonomy): domain Eukaryota; kingdom Viridiplantae; phylum Streptophyta; class Magnoliopsida; order Poales; family Poaceae; genus Otatea; species Otatea glauca. The sequence continues at coordinate 57,769,757 of CM070715.1, read as the reverse complement.
TCTCAATTTTATAAATTTTTGGAAATTTGAATCACTCAAATCCGAGTTAAGATGCAAATGTTATAGCCTTTTGAAGTTTGAAATAAATACTGAAATTAACAAAAATCAGAATTAATAGATTTATTTTTAAATCGAAAACAGATTATTGCGTCATCATGACGGCACGCTGACGTCAGCCCTGGCGCCAGCCAATCAGAGCTTGCCACGTGGTTCCGGTGCATAGACCCGGTCCACGGCGTCGGGTCGGTTCACCGCAGACGCGGTCCATGGCGCATCGGCCTCTGCGCCCGCCACACGTCGGCTCCCGATTGGTTGCGGCGGTGGCGTGATCTGGCACACTCAGATCCCATTGAACGGTTGCCGACCGAAGCACACGCGGCAAAATCTCAAGCGTGGGTTTTAGATCCAACGGAAAGCGTTTAACAGAGGTTTTACGGCTCACCGAGACCACGCGGCTGAATCTGAGACATCGAGCGATGATCCGATGGTCTGAAGCTTCTCCCACTGCTAATGGCGTCGCCGAGACGAAACCCGCCGGCGAGGAAGACGACGACACTCCACGAGGCACTCCGGCGAGCTCTGGACGACGAAGCCTTGCGGTTCTGATGCGGCGCGGGACAAGGATCTCAACGCACCCGACGGCTCCTTAAATAGGCGTACGGAGGGGCGTGCGGGCGGAGGACACGGACTCCAAGTCCACCGTAGACACGGCGGCGCGGCGGAAGAGTCCGAAACGGAGACGACAAACGGACACCCTACGATTTAAGATCAACGGCCATGCCTCGCTGCAACGTGGCACAATCAACGCCGATCCAAGGATCTAACGGCCCGCGAGTCTAGGGTTTCCCACGCGCTCCCAGCCGTCGGATGATGATCCAACAGCCAACGTCAAAAACTTCTAGAAGCTGGGCGCAGCGCGCGGCGAATGGCTGGCTCAGCAATGAGGATGGGCTACTGACGACACTATTCCTGTGTTTTACCAGATTTTAACATTTAAAATAATTCCAAAAATTCACTTAGTTGATTTTAGGCAAATAAATAATCAGGAAAAATCCCAGAAAATTCTCAAAAATACCTTGAGACATCCTGGACTCAAATAAAATATTTTTGGCAAAACTTTATTTTAACTTTGCATAAATTTAAATAGATTTGAACAAAAGGGCAATAAACTTGATTTGAAATTAATTCAAATAAATCCAAAAAATCCAAATAAATTCCTGAAAATCACAAATGCACATTTAAGCAATAAATTAATATTTAAGGCAATTTTTGGGATGTTACACCATACGTCCTCAGCAATGAACCCGTACTTACAAAATGGGGTCTTATTCTTGTTGACATATTCCTTCACAAGCGTGCTCTTGAAGTTCTTCCACGCCTTTCCCTCCACTACCAGTGCATGCCGTCGCACTGAGCACACGGAGTCTTCTGGGATCTCAAACGATGATAGAATTTATGTCACCAAGTTCTCGCTATTTTTGTCAGTCAGTGACTTCCAAGATGGACAGGTGATGGGGACCTATTCCTATGCGACTATCCCGCACAATGTCCTAAATGTTGTCGCTGCCTTTCTTGGTTCAGCTGGGGCCCCATCATTTGGATCATCCGTCATGACAGTATATCAGTCCATAGGCCTTTAATTTGCTCCTCTTGGACCTCGAGGAGGTTTTCCTTTCGATGGCTCATCACATCCTTGAGACGACGAATGAGAGGACGCCAGCTTACAATCTAGGCTGGTTTTCATGGCTCAACAGGAAAGAAAATGAATCAAGGAAGGAAGGCTAACAATTGATGACTACTTTTATTTGATGGGTACAAAAGTAGTATATGGTTGGCAAAAGAAAAAACAAACTTAAGTATATTTTATTATAGGAAAGTATATTTTTATAAGCGCATACTATGACTAGTTGTAAACATTATTTTTTTTGTAGGATTAGATGATATCGACCTATAGCGTACAAACAAAGATCTTATATGTATAGAGGTATACTTTAGATAAGGATTTTATAAGACATACATACTTAAGGACAAACAAGAACCTCTAACTCAACACTTAGAGCAGATAAATTATTATACAAATTGAGAAACATTGGTTTAGCAAGCACCAACGCAAGGTGGTATTAGGTTGAAAATCATTTTGAATGATGCAAGAGATTTTAGGGTTGTTATGTTTTGGAAGTTTGACCTGTTTGACAATTTGAGGTGCCATTTTCTCATCTTAGGTACAACTGTCAAGACCATAAGGATGAGTTGACTTTTCCTGTATGCGGTGTGTTAACTGTTAATCAATTGATATTGACTAAAAATTTCTATAATGACATTTGCACACTTGGTTACGGAACATGTTTATTAACTTGTTTGTCGGGTGTTGCCACACAATGTTGTTATTGTTGATGGCACGTGGTGCATGGTAAATCAACAGGGGTGGTAAAATGATTTAGACTAAGGCAAGTGGCATGTATTTGTGGTGGGCCAATGTGGCACTTGGGCGGTCGCATTGTTTTTTATGATAATTGATGGTTCATGGTTATGATGATTTTTAGTTAGTTTTGCCTTGCTCAATTAAGGACTTAACCTTGCAAGAATTTGAGTCATTCATACAACCACATGTCTGTTATGGGACAGACCTAGCTCGTTAATTTGTTATGTCTAGACTTTGGTATTGTCTTGACAGTGCGAGTTCTGGGTGTACAGGTACTCACAGGGCGCACGAGGCGGGCCCTGGATGTGGTAACCAGTCCCACTAGTGTTGAAACCTTAGCAGGCAGTACTGAGTTTAGACAGGCAATGGAAAGGCTTTGTTATAATCACTCACTTTTGTGGTGTATGGTTGTATCTTGTGGGTAAAGTGCATAACCTCTATAGAGTGTAAAATCTATTCGAATAACCGTGCTCGCGGAATTGAGCATTGCTCGGTGATTACAGTAATGGGTTAGATTTTATTAAAAATAAATTTGGGTATGGATGTTGAAATGTGGAATAAGGTTATGAGTTGGTTATTGGAAAACAAATGAGAAAGGTATTATTGTTATTATTTATTTTACCGTCTTTCAATCTATTTATGCTATTCCTTTACAAATGTTGTTTGTGCAAATTAGCCATGTTAGCCTATCCTTTGTAACAAGCCATGCATATAGTATATTAGACTTGCATTCTATGCACGACTTGTTGAGTGCTTTATGTACTCACCCCCTTATGATAAAACATCACCAGTTGGAGAAGAAGCAACGCCTGCTCTTGAGTAAGAGTATCTGGAAGAGATGAAGAACTGGCGTTCGAACCTTCTCAATTACCTGGGGCAGATTGAAGGGTTTTCTACGTTTATTTTTATTTCCGCTGCTACTTATTTATTTTTCAGTCTTAGCCCTGCGAGCCGTACTCATGTAAGGTTGACCATAAGGTCGTCCAACAGTTATATTTAATATTGATGAAGTCTTTATTATGTTACCGTTGAGTATGATTGTGATATTCATCAATGTTGAACCTGTGTGCACTAGCGTGTGTAACATCCCAAAATTTCCATATTATTATTTTATTGTTATTTATGCATATTGTATTTTTCTGGAATTTATTTGAATTTATTTCATACTTTGAATACTGGGCCTTTTGATAAAATTAATTAAATAGAGACAAAGTCAATATAAAGTTTTGTCAAAAATATTTATTTGAGTTCAAAATATCTCAAAGTATTTTTGAGATTTTTTCTAGGATTTTTCCTAGTATTTTTATTGCCTAAAATAAATCAATCTATTTTCTGTAATTATTTTAAAAGAAAAACTTGGTGAAAATCTAATGGAACAGTAATGGGCCGAAGCCTAGTACTGTGCAGCCCAGATCAGCCCGCGAAGGCCTGTTCGCTGAAAACCCTAGTCGCCTTGAATCTCAACTGCTGGATTATGATCAAGCGATCAGGATTCGCCTGCGCCTCCGTCACTTGGGAGTCGTCGGATCGTCACCAGTTGAATGCGCAGGATGGAGCCACGTCACCTCTCCGAGTCATCGCCGGACTCCACCGGCCACCTCCGTATCAGCCACGTATTCCGCACCGTACACGCCTTCCCATGCGCCTATTTAAAGCGCCGTCATGTGCGTTGGATTCCTCACCCAATGCCGCATCTGTTAGTCAAGTTGCGCACGCCGAGACGCTCTTGCCTGCCCGTATGAGCTCGCCGAAGTTTGCCGAAGCTTCCGTCGTGGTTTTCTTCATCTTCCGTCGCCGTCAAGCCGCCTTTCACTGCTTTGGTTCCAGATCCGAGTACTTCGTGACACGCCGCATTGGAAAAGCTACTTCTTCGCATCGGGATCACGCCAAAACGCCGTCACCAACGTCGTCTTCTCCGCTGCCGGTGAAGCTGCGCCGCCGCATCGCCATCATCGGGATCAAGCGTCGCCAGCCGTCTGATCGAGGGTGAACGCTTTGGATGAAGCCACATAAGCGTGGTAACATTAAATCTCATTAGCTATTGTGTGCTGTCGGATCTAGATGGGTGGTTGAGATTGAGCCACGTAGCACTGCGTTTGTGGCCGTCCGATCCGAACTGTGCGCATTAGATCGCACCGACGCCACGGCCAACCGCGTGCCGCCGCATGTCAAGCGTGGCTACCGAAGCGTCATGCACCGCGTCCACCGTGGACCGAGCCGTCGGCTGTGGACCGAGTCCATAGACCCGAGACGCGTGTCGCGCTACGGTGCTGCCACGCGGTAGTGACGTCAGCATGATGCAATAACTCAGTTTTTTAGAATAAAAATAATTAGGGAAAATCGGATTTTCTATTTTCTGTATTTTTAGCATTTATTTCTATCTTTGAAAGGCTATAACTTTTGCATTTTAGTTCGGATTTGGGTGATTCAAATTTATAAAAAATTTTAAAATTGAGATCTATTTAATGGAGAATTTCATTTGATTTTTGGAGTTTATTTGCTCTCTATTTTTACATTTATTTGCTTTTCTCTTTCGATACGCGTAGACGTTGAATTGTCCGATGCTTCGGAAGAGCATCTACTGCTTTGGGATCGATGACCTTGTGAGCAATTATGTTAAAGAAATAACACAGCATCTTGATTGTCTCCCGGACCTTGACTTGTAAAATACTTCTAATTGCCACAGGGAGCATTTGTGTCATCAGCACATGACAATCACGAGACTTCATGCCAGTTAATTTAAAATCTTTCATCGAAACAAATCTCTTCATGTGGAGGAGTAACTGGACGGAACATTCACACCATGCAAGCACTGGCACAGTTCAGTTCTCTCGGCCTTGGACAAAGTGTAACAAGCAGTTTCACAGTACGTTCGGCCTTTATTGGTCTCTTTCGATGCTAACTCAGGTCTTATGCCCATATCGATCAAGTCAAGCTGTGCATTGATACCGTCCTTTGTTTTACCCTTAATGTTCAATAAGAGACCAATCAAGCTATCACAGACATTCTTCTCTGCGTCCATGATGTCGATGCAGTGCCGAACTTGTAGGTGCTCCCAATAAGGTAGGTCCTAAAATATTGATCTCTTCTTCCACATGCTCTTCTCATGGGACCTCGATTTACGTCCTTTTCTAAACGCAACATCGAAGTTCTTAACCATATCATTAACATCTATCCCACTTAAAGGCTTTGGAGCTGAACCGTCTTCGTTCATTCCATCGCATTTGTAACATCCCAAAATTTGCCTTTAATATTATTTTATTGTTATTTATGCATTTTATGATTTTTCTAAATTTAATGGATTTTTTTGGAAATTATTTGAATTTATCTTAAATTAAGTATATTAGCCCTTTTGTTAAAACTAATTATATATAGATAAAGTTAATATAAAGTTTCACTATAAATACTTTATTTGAGTTCAAAATGTCTCAAAGTATTTATTAGAATTTTCATGGATTTTTCTTGATATTTTTATTGCTTAAAACAAGATAAACTAATTTCTGGAATTATTTAAGAAGAAAACTCGGGGAAAATAATTTATACAGTATCGGGCCGGAGGCCAATACTGTGTGCGTGAGGCCCAGTACTGGGTGGCCCAAGCACTTTGCGTCGCCAGCCCGCAAGCCCAATTTCTAGAAGCGTGATAGAGAGCCGTTGGATCAAAATGGATGGCTGTGATTTGAAGATGCAGATGGAAACCTGAGCGGGCCTTGACCATTGGATTGAGTTTGGACGGTCTGGATGTTTTGCGACAGTAAAGGATAATTTCTACCTGCCGCCGTTGGATGGTGCCACCAGCTCAGATTGCGCCATGTCGTGGGGAATTGAAAGCGTTGAGAGCCGATCAGACGGTCCGCAGGAGTTCTTCTCCGAGCCACTGTTGGAGTCCAAGTCCGACACATTTGCGCTGCCGTGTAGACTTACGGTTCCGTTTTGAACGTGTTTTCCGAGGCTATAAAAGGGGAGGCGGATACCCCGAGGTTCGCCAGTCAGCACCGCATCTTTGCCCTAGAGCATCATCGCCAGTTGGGTCAACGTTGAAGCTCGTGAGCTCGCCGAAGTTCGTGTTCATGCTGTTGTTTGTTTTCATTATTTTGCATCGTCATCAGGCCATTCCTCGCCGCACCAGTACCAGTTCTAGATCTGTCGTGACGAGACGGACCTGCTTCGCCAGATAACATCGCCGGTTCGTCGCCAGAACGCTGTCAGGCTCGTCATAGTCTTCGTGTCCGGTGAAGCTACGCCGTAGTGCCGTAATCGTCAGATCGGGAGTTGTCGACCGTCAGATCATCATCAAACCACCAGGATCAAGCAACGTCATGGCTTCAATAGTAAACCACACCGGTAAGGTGAGCCGTTGGATTAAGATCGTTCGGTTGAGGTAAGGCCACGTCGCGCTAGATTCTTAGCCGTTCGATCCATCGCTTGCGGAGTAGATTGCACCATATGCTGCAGCCAATTGGGTTGTGACGCGTGGCAGTGCGGGAGACGAAGCGCTGTGCATCGGGTTCACGATGGACCAAAGGAGGTTCGTGGACCGGGCGCATGGACCATGGCCACGTGGCGAGTTCTGATTAGTCCGGTTGCATGTTGTCGTCAGCTGACGCAATAATACGATTTTTCAGTATAAAAATAATTTGGTTTATTTCTGATTTATCAAATTTTAGGATTTTCGGAATATTTGAATATTCCGGGAGCCCGTTCTCCCTCATACGATCTCCGATTGAGGTGATTCAAATTTCTAAAAATTTGTAAAATTGAGATCTATCTAATGGTGAATTTTATTTGAATTTTGGAGTTTGTTTGCTCTCTGTTTTGGTGTTTATTTTCTTTTCTCTTTCGTTTCGCGTAGATGTCAAATTGTGAAACGCATCCGAGGAAGATTTGTCGGCTCAAGACCAAGGTCCAGAGAAAGAATAAGGGCTTTTATAAGGAAAATTGTGCTTTGATCATGTTGTACCCATCTTTACAAAATAGCTATATTGTTTTACCCTATTGCATATTATTTCAAGTATACAATTGTTTAAATTAAATTGGGACTTAGCTATTACACCAATTTGATCTAAACCCTACCTTGTCATTTGTATGCCATGATCTATTGTCACCCTAGATTGGTTCATTATAGTTGGTTAATACTAAAATCAACATGGGATGGTTAGATCGTGTTAGCTGCATAGCCATGCCACGTCATCACATGTACTTGAATCATCAATGATTAATCTTGACTAATGGAATATGGAACATGTTAATGAACTTGTGTGTCATGTGTGGTCACACGATGAGATTGAGTTGTAGTGACGAGGGATGTCACGCAATGATGTTGACTTGTTGATGGCATGTGGTTCTTGGTAATCAACTGGGTGATAATCACTTAGATTGGGGCAAGTGGCATGGGGCGAGTATGCCAAGGTTGGCCCGATGGGCAGAAGGTATGTGGAAGTCTTGCCTCGATCATCCTAAGGACTTAACCTTGCAAGACTTTGACCTGAGTCAATCATGCAACCACATGTCTGGTATGGGACAGCCTGCTGATTAATTTGCAATGTCTTAGCTTGGTACTATCAATAGCGGTGTGAGTCCCGAGTTATGGATCAACTCGCATGGCGCAAGAGGAGGGCCCTGTTGTGGTAACTAGCCCCTTCAGTGTTGAAACCTTAGCTGGTAGTACTGGGTTAAGGCAGGGCATTATAAATGCTTTGTTATAATTGCTCGCCTTTGTGGTGTATGGTTGTATCATGTGGGTAAAGTGTATAATCTCTGCAGAGTGCAAATCTATTCAGATAGCCGTGCTCGCGGTATTGAGCAATACTCGGGAATTACAGTTAAGGGTTAGTTTAATTAAATGGAAAACTTGGTTGGGATGGCAGGATTGCCACGTGGAAGGTTCAAACTTGACTTAGGATTGGAAACCTTGTTTACTTGATAAATGTTGAACCTATCTATTACTATTATTTGTTTTACCGTCTTTATAATCTATTTATTGTACTTGTTCATAAATGCTGCTTTATTGTAAAATAGCCCTGTTAGCCTTTTGCTTTAGAATAAGCCTTGCATAAAGATATGTTAGAATTGCATTCTGTGCACAACTTGTTGAGTGCTTTTCAGTACTCACCCTTGCCCACAACAATATCACTAGTTGAGGAACCTACACCAATGCTGGAGGAGATGTACCAGAAGGAGACGAATGTTTAGGGTGCGAGCCTTGTAAGTTGCCTGTGGTATACTGGGAGGTTTATCTACGATTTTATTCCGCTGTAGTTTAATTTGTTATTCACCCTTGCGAGGCATAGTCATGTATGCTGACCACAAGGTCATTTAACAGGTATTAATTAATATATGATTTCTTTCATAATGTTTCCATTGTGTATGATTGTGATATCCATCTATGTTGAGCCTATGTGCACTAGCGTGATCCTGGACTAGTGCAGTATACACAGAGGGTCCGGATTTGAATATTCGGGTCCCGACAGAATTGTTTCTTCATCTTGCGGTATGGGTGATTCCTTCGAAGGAACTTACGTTGACGTATGTACACGGTTTTGCGCGAGTGATTCAGCCACACACTATCGGTATCGTCTAAGCAGTGAGTGGAGGCTTTGGTTCCTTTTGTACTATGGCCTGATAGGTTACCAAGGGCAGAGTAATCATTTATGGTGCAGAACAACAAGCAGTGCAAAATAAAGTTCTCTCGTTTGTACGCATTCCATAACTGTACCCCGTGAACCCATAGATTTTTCGGATCTTCCACCAATGGTGCTAAGTACACATCAATATCATTCCCAGGTTATTTTGGTCCTTGGATAAGTACAGACAACAAAATGTACTTCTGCTTCAAAAACAACCAAGGAGGAAGGTTGTAGATACAAAGATTCACGGACCAAGTGCTATGCCGGTTGCTCATGTTACCGAAAGGATTCATTCCATCTGTACTCAAATCAAACCTTATATTCCTCGGATCTACACCAAATTCTTGAAACCTCTTATAGATGTTTCTTCACTTGGTGGAATCAACAGGGTGCCTTAGCATTCCATCGTTCTTACGCAACTTCGAGTGCCAACGCAGCAGATTTGCCTCATTTGGGTTCGCAAACAAACGCTTCAAACGGGGAATTATAGGTAGATACCATGCCACTTTAGCAGCAAGTCTTTTCTTCACCTCGATGCCCTCGTAGTCATCATTTGAATGACTCTTACGCTTATACCGGGATGCGTTGCATACCAGACATACATGTAAGTTTGCGAACTCTTTGCGATACAGGATATAGTCATTCGGACATGCATGTATTTTTTCTACTTCCATTCCCAAGGGACAAAAAACCTTCTTAGCTTTGTAGGTGGTTGTCGGCAACTCGCTTCTCTCTGGAAGAATGTCCGCCAATAGACGTAACAGCGCTATGAAACTCTTGTCGGGCCAATCGTTGCTTGCCTTCAATTTCAGTAGTTCAAGCATGGATGACAACCTTGTGTATTTTGACTTGCAGCCCGGGAACAAAGGTTTCTCCGAGTCCTCCATCAAGCCCTAGAATTTACCATATTCTCTGTCATCACGGTTCCCTTCTGTGTCACGCAACATCTTATTCAGGTTGTCATCGTGCAACCTATCCTCATCGGAAGCACAATCGATATGATCATCCAGCATATCATTGATTTCGTCGACGATGTTAATACTACATGCTTCCTATATATCCAGCTCTTTCACCGTGATTGGTCCAACATGTATACCCCCTTTTGAAACCCCTCAGGATGAAGTGTGCTTCAATCTGCACAGAGTTTCGAAATATCTTCAGATTCTCGCAGTCAATGTACAGACAAGACATAAACTGCACCCCCTTATTCAATATATCCTCCTCTGCAGCTCTTCTAAAGGTGGAGATTAGTGTACTCGGCACTCACACGGTTCTCAGCGTACATCCAACTTCGGTCCATCTACGCTTTCAATATAACATTTAGTGTTAAATATTGAAGTACACTAGGTGTGTGCATGCACACATTCTTGAATTATACACTGCTAGCTACTTCTTGAATATAATGCAAATTATATAAGAAATTACTACCTTAGAACAAAAAGAACAAATGGATCTACAAGCTAGATCTAAACACAATCTTCAAATTCTCTCTTCACCAAACTAGCTACCTAAATCTTAAATATAATAACGCAGTTAGAATCAATTATTAACCTTAGATCACCAAGAACACATGGAAAACAATATTTAGATTCTCTCCTTACCAAGCTAGATCTTGAATATATTGCAATTACCCATGCTAAATCTTAGATCAACAAGAACATATGGATCTACAAGCTAGATCTAAACAATCTTCAAATTCTCTCCTTACCAAGCTATATCTTGAATATAACGCAATTAATTAGAACTTATTTCTAACCTTAAATAACCAAGAACACATGATCTACAAGCTAGATCTAAACAATCTTCAAATTCTCTCTTTTCCAAGCTAGATCTTGAATATAATGCACTTAGAACCCATTACTAACCATAGATCAAAAAGAACACATGGATCTACAAGCTAGATCTAAACAATCTTCAAATTCTCCTTACCAGGCTAGATCTTGAATATAATGCAATTAGAACCCATTACTAACCTTAGATCACTAAAATCAAATGGATCTATGATCACCCTTCAAAAATCAATTATCTTCTTTCACCATATCGCCTCACAGCCACAACCACCTCAAACATAGATCTCGAAACCCTAAAAAGCACTAAGTGGCTCGGGTCTCTGTATTGTATTTCACTGGAGGATATCACAGACGGTTCTATTCATAAACCGTCAGTGATTTACATATAATCCCAGACAGTTTTAGAAGAAAACCGTCAGTGATATATCACAGATATTTTTTACTTTAAAACTGTCTGTGATAGCATCACTAATGGGTTGTTAATAAAATCGTCAGTGATATTGCTCTATATCACTGACGGTTTATGAAGAGTACCATTTGTGATGATATCACTGACGGTTGCACTATAGAATCGTCAGGGATGTTTGTTATCACAGACGGTTTTTAAAATTGTTAGTAAAGAAACGCCTAATATATGCCTTTCTGTAGTAGTGTGCTATTAATTCTTTCTCGAGATTAATTAGTAAAGGTCGCCTAGGGCACTTACCAGATTAAATATGCATACTTGTAGCGGTAACATGTACCCGTGGTGAAATTTTGCATCCATGACCAGCTTGCACTACTATAGAAAGGCTTATCACAGACGGTTCGGAACCATCATCGCAGACGGTTTCCCGAACCGTCTGTAACCATGTGTCAGTGATGTTACGGCATATCACAGATGGTTTAGAAACCGTCTGTGATAGAAGATATCACAGACGGTTTCAAAGTAAAAGCGTATGTGATATCGTAACATCACAGACGGTTTTTAATAAAAAACCGTCTGTGATGTTACGATATCACAAACGGTTTTACATTGAAACCATCTGTTACATCATTACATCAAGACCGTTTTTAATTAAAAATCATCTGTGATAAGACTTCCAGCAGACAACCATTTTTCTATTTATTGGCTAGCCTCAGGAAATGCTAGCCATGCCCTCTGGAAAAAGCATATTACATAATAACTAAACTCACATTACAAGCATTACAACCATTTCAGATTACAGGTATTACATCCATTTCATCAATCAACTCAGATTACATCACATCGCGAAGCAGATTACGTATAGATTAATATTGCACGGCACATCTCTTTCAGAAATGAATTCAGATATATTAACCAAATGGAACTCAATACCATTGACCAATTAATTAAATGCACAACTACAATTCACAAATCCACAACACAAGTTTGACAATTAACCCAAATGGTAATTCACAAAAAATACAACTCCTGAAGTTATAAGGGAGTGTGAAACTCACCTTTTTCATTTAAGACTTGACAGAGCAAGAAGGCACAAAGCTGTCCTCGAATTCGCTCCAGATCGGCCTCTTCCAACGCAGTTGTTACCTGATTGGGCGTTTTCTTAGTGACAAGGAGTTCCTTGTTGTGGCAAACGTAAAATCCAAAATGGTAATTTCCCTTTCCCTGCTGGTGGTACTGAAAATATAGATTTGGTTAGTTCCAGAATCATCATTACATAGTTTATATAGGATTATTGTGTATAGTGGATACCGAAAACTTAAAATCGTGATTCAGCTTCGCCCTGTCCTTTCCAGAAGGCCCTCCATAAGCTTTGTACACTTTGAACGCCTTACGTGATTGCAAAAGGTTAGCCTCAGCTATTCCAGGAGAAACATACACGTTGAACAACCTACATGACCATGTTATCTTTGGAGGAAACGTTATTAATTACCTGGTGAGTAATTTTGCGATAGGTTTTAAGTCGTGGCTGCCACTCTGTAAGGAATCAAGGTAAATAACCCGATTCGTCGATGGATGAATTACAACGAGAACCCAGTGAAACCTACATTGGTATGTCAGCATGGTCAATTAACAGAAAAGAGTTGCGAGCAAAGTGCAAATCAATATAGCACTTACCCTGGGTTGTGGGGAAAAAGTATGAACTCTTTATCTTTTTGAGCTGCCAAGGCCTCTCCGACATATTTATCGACAAATACTAAATCTTTGTCCATTGTTTGCTTGGACACTATGTGTGGGTCCAGGAAACCCACCAGTTGTTTGTTATGTCTCGCTTCACGGATCATGTATCTAAATATACGAAAGCATTGAGTCATATATATATGAAATTTATCGATATTACACGAATATAGACTGTGATTACACACACTTACAATGTCCAGCATCTCAAGAGTGCGGCATCAAGGGCGTCGAGGTTGAAGACATCAAACAGGTCCTTGAAGTTGGCTGTGAAGAATCCCCCGATGACTCGTTGAATATATGCTTAGGCTTGAAGCTGACTGAGATACTGTTATGCGGTTGTAACACCCTAATTTTTGCTCTAATTTAAATTTTGGAGTATTTTTTTTATTTTTGTGAGTTTTTGGGAATTTATTTAAAATTTATTTGGAATTATTCAAATATAGCCTTCCTTGAAAACAATTAAATAATGGAAAAGTTTTTGCAAAGTTTTATTGCAAATATTTTAATTAAGTTCCAAATATCTCAAAGTAATTTCTGGAATTTTTCTAGAATTTTTCTGCTATTTTAAAAGCCCCAAATAATTTAATTGAATTTCTAGAATTATTTTTATTCGAAAAGGATTTAAAATCCGGAATAGTGTCCGGGCGAATCGTTGGACCGGCCCGATCGCGTCGAGGCCCACTCGTGTCGCCGCCCACGCAGCCCACCCGCAAAACCCTAGCCGCCGCCGCGTTCGCCGCTGGATCAACATCGTGCGATCGGGAATCATCACGTCACCCCGTTCTCGCCATTGGATCGCCGCGCGTGGATGCCTGAGATTTCGCCACGTCGTTTCTTCCTCGCGAGATCGCCGAGCAATGGCCGCTGCATGTCCGCCATTTCGCCAAGATTTCGCGCGCGCGTCAGCGCTATTTAGTGCGCGCCACGCCACCCGCGTGTGCGCACTCCTAGACGCGTCAGTAGCCCTAGCGCACGCCTCCGAACGCTTCGGTTGCTCACAAAGCTCGCCGTAGTTGTTCCCTGCGCCGCCACGGTTCTCCGACGTTTGCTTCGCCGCGGTCCACTCTGCCGTCGCCGAGGTCACGAGCACCGCCGGCGAGCCGCGTCGAATCGCTAGATCTTCTCGCGGGAGCCACCAAACGCCGTCGACTACATCATCTTCCTCATCTCCGCAAGCTTGCACCGCCATACGCCATCGTCGGACTCGAGCATCGTTGACCGTCGGATCGCAAGGAGGGTAAGGATCGTGCCACGTCGCCCTTCTCTGCTTACATTTAGTTTGTATCTGTGCCGTTAGATCTGTTATGGACGGTCTGGATTAACCCCAAGGTTTACACGCTAGCTAAATCTTGATCGTTAGATCTAGAACGAACGGCTTGGATTAGATCTAATGTCTGCGATATGTTTTAGTCTTAGCCGTTGGATCGTTAGTGAGCGCGTAAGATTGAGCCACGTCGCGCCATGAATAGTAAACACTCGTAACTCGAGCCGTTGGATCGGATCGAGCGGTTGAGTTCGGATCTGTTTTGTCTAGGATCCGCGCCGTTCAAATTTGAGCGTCTTGCGGCGGAGATGACGCCGCACCCCATCGAATCCGTCTTGACGCGCGTGTGCGCGTTGATCGAGGAGAGACCAGATCCAACCGTTGGTTTCGCGCACCGCTGGATGCGTGACGCGTGGGGCGTGGAGTACGGCGCCGCCGAACAGCGCGGGGTGAGATCCGCCGCTGGTTGAGCGAAGCGCGGATCTGCGCCGTGTCGCGTCGGGATTGGCTGCTGCGCCGTCGGCGACGCCAAGGGTTGCGCCACCCGTGCACGCGCCGCGGTGCCTCCGGTCCACGGTGAGACCCGAGCCAACCCGTGACTCACCCATAGATCAGAGCGACGTGGCGGCCTGCGGGCGTGCCGCGTCGTCTTGGACGCTATCGCCGACGTCATAAATATTTTCATATATAAAATATTTTGGCCGGAAATTCATTTCGGTGCTGACGTCATCATGAGGCATGCTGACGTCATAAATGTAATTTCAAGTATAAAAATAATTCAGAAAAATCGGATTTTCTTAATTTCGTATTTTCGATTTTATTCAAACTTCAAATGACTATAACTTTTGCATTTTAACTCGGATTTGGGTGATTCAAATTTCTAAAAATTCATAAAATTGTGAGCTATTTATTGGTGAATTTTATTTGAATTCTTGAGGACATATAGTCTTCTGTATTGGCTATTTATTGTATGCTTTGTTTATGCAGCGTGAGGCGTAAATTTGCCGGGAAGTTTCGAGGAAGAATTCGTCGCTCAAGACCAAGCTTGAACACGACCAGCAACTCTTTGAAGGCAAGTGATGCTTTGATCATTTTGATCCCAGATTTTAAAATGTAATTTATGCTTTGAAACTATGCATGCTAATTATTTAAAATGAATTTAAATTAATTTGGGATAATGTAGTTAATCAACCCATTTTGTTATGCCACCTTGAATTATTAATTGTATGCCTAGATCATTGTCACCCTAAGTTCGATTATATTAGTTGGATGTTAATATTGTGCCAACACGGAGGCTAGACCGTGAGTAGATGCTTAGCCTTGCAACGAATCATGAATGATCTTTCGGAAAAATGCTACAATATTGATTAAAGACATATTGAATGTATTTTGAAAAGTGGTGTGATGATGCCACATGTTGAGATTGAGGTACAAAGAACTTTGTGTGGTTCCGCATCGATATTGAGTTATTGCCGGCATGTGTTGCACAATAATCAACTGGGTGGAAAATGATTTAGACTGGGGCAAGTGGCAAGAGGTCAGGTGCTGTGGGCCTGTGGCATTGGGTTGTTGAGTGATGTGAGTCTGTGCCACATTGGGCCGTGTGCCACTGTTGAGTGTTGAAAGTCTTGCCTTGGTCGATTAAGGACTTCACCTTGCAAGCCTTTGATCCGAGTCACCGTACAACCACATGTCCGACATGGGATGAGACCTAGTTGACTAGGGTTACGATATCTTTCCTCCGATACCTCGGGGTGACAAGACACGTGGGTGTATCTGTATGGGGAGCGTACCTATGCTACGGCTTGGTGCCCATCCAACGGTGATTGGCCGGTCCTATACTTGACTCTGTGTGAGGGAAGTGATAGTAAAGGCAATCTGGAGAGGTTCTTTGGTTAAGGTAGAAGTTCTGAAAAGCTTTGTTGCGGACAATCACCGTGTGGTGGCGGTCAGATCTTGTGGGTAAAGTGTACAACCTCTGCAGAGTGTCAAAACTATTCGAATAGCCGTGCTCACGGTATTGAGCATTGCTCGGGATTACAGTCAAGGGTAGTTTTTCATAAACAAAACATGGAAGGGTGGTGTGTGCGGTGTTGGAAATGAACTAATAAGGTCAGTGTCGAGAATTTTCAAGAAAAACCATTTGAAATTAGTATTACTTATATCTGTTTCCTTTGCTTTAATCTAAACAAGATACTAGTTTAAAAATGCCGCTTGATGCAAAAGGATCAATTAAGCCAATCCATTGGAATAAGCTTTGCACATAGTAATAGTCTTGCATTCATGCATTACTTGTTGAGTGCCTTGTGTACTCACCCCACCTTGCTTATCAACCCCAACATCGGTGGAGGAGACTACACCAAGATGGGAGGAGAATACGTCGAGGACACGAGCAACTAGGGGCAAGCCAATCGGTTACTGTGGCAAGATGGATGCTTACACGACTTTTTATGTTCATTGCTATTTCTTTGTTTTGAATAATGTAAGCCTGCGTGGTGACTTATCTGTAAGGAGACCATAAGGTTGTACAACTCGTTTTATATACATGTTTGCACTATTTATTCTTATATCCTTGTGAATGTTTGTGATGTGCAACCTCAGTATGATCAGTGTGTGCTAGCGTGATCTGGGATCGCAGAATACACAGAGGGTCCGGATTTGCATTCGGGTCCCGACAGAGGTGGTATCGAGAGCAGTCGATGTAGGCCTTGACCTTAGTTTGGTTGTGCCTAGGAGGGTGAAAACTATTTTCTAAAGACCTAATCAACTTGAGCAAGAATGTCAAAGAAATCTCGACTTATCTCTTCTCCCTTATTCATACCTATGCTTTGAATTTTTATTATTCTCTATTTAATTTAAACAAGGTTTGTTTTGGCGGATGAGGATGATCCATACCTATGGAGAGCGCCTGGAGGATACGCCGCGGAGTTATGGCGTATGATGCGCTTGCTTGGAGGTTTTGACCGACCACCGCATCGAGGACTTGGTGGTGCGGCGAGACTTGACATCGCTGGACGTCAAGATCACGGTGTATGCTCGGGAGAGGACGAGGCGAGTCGTCCTATCTACATCACCGCCGGAGGTCTTCTTTCGAGGCCGGATTCGGGAGACGTCGCGTCGGCGATGCGGCAAATTGCCCGCACTTACTCCGCGAGTTAGAGGCACCGTCTTCCGCCACCATCCGCGTCGCGACAGTCGATACAACAGGATGGAGCTCGTGGAGGAGGACGCTACGATCACCCACTGGCGAGATCGTCATCGCCAGAGGAGGCGCCTTGGGCGAGATACCCGAGCCGCAGAGGACCCGCGACGAGGTTATAGAGGCAAGAACCCAACACCGGGAGAACTTAGCTCATGCCATACAGAAGATCCAGGAGTTGGAGATGGCTCTATATGGACCCGAGCCCGAACCAGTCCTGGAGTTACATGATCCAGATCCGGAGGAGCCGGAGCAGGAGGCGCCAGTGCAGGAGCAGGCAGCCCCGGGACCAGCAGAGTCGATGGGGTCTTTTGCACCCGCCGCAGTAGGTCACCAGGACCAGTTCGCCTCAATGCCGCAGCACCCGCCGGTGTACGCTCCGGGGAAGCCGCAGCCGGGTTGGCTCGATGAGTGATCGAGTGTAGTAGAGTGTAGTGTCGAGACTCGAATATCTGAGTCGCGTCTTTGCTTCAGAGTCACCCTTAGGTGTGAGTTGTCATGGATTCCTATGTTTGCTTACTTACTTTTGGTTGTGAGTGTCACGTATGTGTTGCATTGCCCTTAGGCACTTGTGAGCAACCATACTGCTTTATATTATATCAATAAAGTGGCTAAATAATTTAAGTTACACCTGTTTCCCCCACATAAGTTCTTTTACTCGTCTATGCTTTCTTCTTTTCTTAACCATGGAAGCTTGCAACAGATGGTGAGGACTCGTGGAAATGTTGGAGCCAGCGGAAGTGGAGCTAACCAGACGGACAACCAGAATGAAGAGCCGATTCCTCAACCACCGCAGGTCGATATGCGAACCTGGGAGCCTTTTTGACAGCCTAGACTCAACTCATGACCACGATGGTTCAAACCATGCAGCAGATATCCAATCAAGCTGCTGCGAATGTTCAACCTGGGGGCAACCATGGACCACACCCCTACTCACGGTTGTCGGAGTTTATGAGAACCCGTCCACCTACCTTCTCAGGCAACGCCAATCCACCGGAGGCGGACGATTGGCTAAGGACAATTGAAAGGAAGCCGCACATTACCCAACGTGTAGGACATGAGAGGGTACTCTATGCCTCTCATCAACTCGAAGGACTGCCGCGAGAATGGTGGGAAAACCTGCGCAGACTCATGAGGACCCGCAGAGTATCACATGGGAGGAATTCACCTCGGCCTTCCGTCGCACCATGTACCCGAGGGTATCATGGATCTTAAAAAGAGGAGTTCCGGCCTCAAGCAAGGCGGCGATCGATGGCGATTACGAACAAGTTCACCCAACCGCACGCTACGCACTGCAGGACGTGGCTACGGATAAGGCCGCATAATCCCGCTTCATGAAGGGATTGAATGCGAGGTTGCAGTGGGGCCGATCACCCACACATTCCACGACTTTCAAGAGTTAGTTAACAAAGCCACGATCTTAGAGGACAAGCGCCGAGAGTTGGATGACAACAGAAGCGCGAGAATGGCGCAACAAGGAGGTCGTCGGGGCCAGCAGAGGCGAGGGACGGCACCCCAACAGCTCATTCGGTACCGGCCTAGAGGCAATGAGCAGCACCACTGCCGCAAATCGCCCGATGGGTCAAAATGTTCGACTCGGCCGAACTATGGCACGATCGGAGGAACCTCTCGGTAGTGGGAAGACGTTGCTATCATTGCAATGAAATGAGGCATTTTGCCAACAATCGCCCTAAGAAGGAGGTGTCACCCGGTTCGCTTTAACTTGGGAACACACCGCAAGGACTCCGCACCAATCATGAACCGCGGGGCATCAACAGCATGACTCCATCCCAAGGAACTGCACGAGGCGAGTCAACCACATCACAACAGATGAAGTCCGAGCGCGCTCGGACGTTGTAATCGGTAAGTTCCTAGTAAACTCGATTACCATCTTTGCTTTATTTGATTCCGAGCTTCGCATTCTTTTATTTCCCGAGATTTTGCTGTTCAAAATGATATGGAAATAGTGAATCTTAAATGTGTGCTCATAGTCCAATCCCCTGGATCAGAACTCCGATCTAAAGTAGGATGTTCTGGGGTAGGAATAATAATTAATGGAGTTGAGTTCCTAGCGAACTTAATCGTCCTTAATACCCAAACCTTGGATGTTATCACAGGAATGGATTGGTTAATCGATCACAAGGCGATATTGGATCGCGGAAAAGAGTCATATCGGTCGAGAGCCCTGGATGGAAAGAAAATTGAGTTTGAAGCGAAACCAGTACGAGATGGACAATTGATGGTCAACAGCATGAAGACTGTCACCTTAGAGGAAGTCTCCATAGTCAATGAATATCCGGATGTTTTCCCAGAAGATTTACCTGGAATGCCGCCAGATAGAGATATCGAGTTCGTGATAGAACTAGTTCCAGGGACAGCTCCAATAGCTAAGAGACCTTACAGGATGTCCACAGAGGAATTGGTGGAAATGAAGAAGCAAATTGAAGAACTGCTGGAAAAGGGATTTATAAGACCTAGTTCATCGCCATGGGGAGCACCTGTCTTATTCGTTAAGAAGAAGGACGGAAGTTTCAGGATGTGTATAGACTATCGTGCACTCAATGATGTGACGATAAAGAATAAGTATCCGCTACCCAGGATCGATGATTTGTTTGACCAGTTGAGAGGAGCAGGAGTATTCTCCAAAATTGATCTTCGATCAGGATACCATCAGCTGAAGATCCGATCAGAGGATATTCAAGACTGCATTTTCGTCAAGATATGGACACTACGAGTTTACAGTGATGTCTTTTGGTCTGACAAATGCACCAGCGATATTTCATGAACTTAATGAATAAGGTTTTTATGGAAAACTTGGATAAGTTCGTCGTCGATTCATAGATGACATCCTTATCTATTCCAAGACGAGAGAAGAGCACGCCGAGCACTTGAGGCTAGTCCTTGAAAAGTTGAGGGAACAACAGTTGTTTGCGAAATTTAGCAAATGTGATTTCTGGAAAGATAAGGTGGAATTTCTTGGACACATAATGACAGCAGAAGGAGTTGCCGTAGATCCAAAGAAAGTGGAAACGGTTTTACATTGGGAATAGTAGAAGACGGTAACCCAAACTGTAGTTTCCTTGGAATGGCGGGTATTACCGTCGATTCATTGAAGGATTCTCTCGATTGCGAGACCTCTCACGCAATTGTTGAAAAAGAAAAGAAATTTTATGGACACCGAGTGTGAGAAGAGTTTTCAGAATTGAAAAGGAGGTTAACATCGGCACCTGTATTAGTTTTACCAGACGTTCACCAAGACTTTGACATTTATTGTGATGCATCGCGTCAGGGATTGGGATGCGTGTTGATGCAAAATAGGAAGGTAATTGCCTATGCATCGAGGCAATTGAGACCACATGAGGAGAACTATCCGACTCATGATTTAGAATTAGTGCCGTAGTGCATGCACTAAAAATATGGCGTCATCATCTCATCGGAAATAGATGTGAAGTATATACGATCATAAAAGCCTTAAGTATATTTTCACACAAGTGACCTAAATATGAGGCAAAGAAGATGGTTAGAGTTAATCAAGGATTATAATGTGGGAATTCACTACCACCCGGGAAAGCCAACGTGGTGGCGACGCCTTGAGCGTAAAGAACCACAAGTGTAAATATCTTTGTTGGAAACAAGTCGAGCAGAATTGTGTAGGGATTTCGAAACTAGAATTGGAAATGGTACCAAAAGGATTCCTAGTAAACTTGAAGTAAGACCTACCTGGAAGATCGATCGGGAAGGGCGTAAAGATGATGATAAGATCAAAAGAATTAAGGGCAAAATGGATGAAGGCAAAGCAAAAGATTTTAAAGCGGATGAACAAGGTACTATGTGGTTTAAAGGGCGATTTGTGTGCCGAACAAAAAGGAGTTGAAGCGATTAATTTGGGAGAGGCCCATGACTCCAAGTACTCAATTCATCCAGAAGTGCGAAAATGTATCAAGATTTGAAGGAAAATTTTGGTGGCCAAGCATGAAACGAAGTCGCGAATCGTTGCATTATGTGACATATGCCAAAGGGTCAAAGCTATGCACCAAAGGCAGGCTATTACAACCCTTAAAGATACCGAATGGAAATGGGAGGAAATTGGTATGGATTTTATAACCGGATTGCCCGAACGCAAAGTGGATATGATTCCATATGGGTCATAGTAGATCGTTTAACTAAGGTGGCACATTTCATACCAAGAAGACCACTTATTCCGAGACCGTTAGCGAACTTTATATGTCCGTAATTGTCTTTACATGGAGTGCCAAAAGATAGTGTCGGACGAGGTACCCAATTTACCTCCAGTTACGGGTAAGCTTCATGAAGCAATGGGGACTCGTTTGAACTTCAAGATGACATACCATCCGCAGATGATGGACAAACCGAGAGAGTCAATCGATATTGGAGGATATGTTGAGGGCATGTGCCTTAGCATATTCCACTTCATGGGACAAGTGTTTGCCTTATGCTTTGAGTTTAGTTACAACAACGATTATCAAGCGAGCTTACAAATGTCTCCATTTGAAGCTCAGATGGTAGGTCCTGTCGAACACCATTGAATTGGAATGAGACAGTGAACGACATGTTTTCGGACGGACATTCTTCAGAAGCGGAAGCACGATCACCCAGTCGGGGAAAGATTGAAGATTGCACAATCCAGTAAAAGAGTTATGCCGACAACCGTCGCAGGAACTAAGCTTTGAACCCAAGATTTTGTGTATCTTAGAGTAACACCACTCAAAGGAGTCGAAGGTTCCATGCAAAGGGAAGCTCGCACCTGATATGTCGGACCATTCAAAATCTTGAGCCGTAGAGGTGAAGTTGCGTATCAATTGGAGTTACCGCAGTCTTTGGCGGAGTGCATGACGTATTCCATGTGTCTCAATCAAGAAGTGTCTTGAGTACCGGAAGAGCAAACACCTTTGGAGGCAATTGAGTGCAAGAAGATCGACTTACAAAGAACATCCAATGAAGATTCGGGCGTAATGGACGGAGAGACAAGGAACAAGTCAACGCGTTTACTGCAGAGTTCATGAAGCAACCATTCGGAAAGTGAAGCAGCGTGGGAGCGTGAAGAAGATCTCAAGAAGGAGTTCCTAACTTGCTTCTATAGATGTACGAATCTCGGGGACGAGATTACATTAAGGGGAGGTTTGTAACACCTAATTTTTGCTCTAATTTAAATTTTGGAGTATTTTTTTATTTTTGTGAGTTTTGGGAATTTATTTAAAATTTATTTGGAATTATTCAAATATAGCCTTCCTTGAAAACAATTAAATAATGGAAAAGTTTTTGCAAAGTTTTATTGCAAATATTTTAATTAAGTTCCAAATATCTCAAAGTAATTTCTGAATTTTTCTAGAATTTTTCGCTATTTTAAAAGCCCCAAATAATTTAATTGAATTTCTAGAATTATTTTTATTCGAAAGGATTTAAAATCCGGAATAGTGTCCGGGCGAATCGTTGGACCGGCCCGATCTTGTCTCGAGGCCCAGCTCGTGTCGCTGCCCACGCAGCCCACCCGCCAAACCCTAGCCGCCGCCGCGTTTCGCCGTTGGATCAACATCGTGCGATCGGGAATCATCACGCCACCCCGCCGTTTCGCCATTGGATCGCTGCGCGTGGATGCCCGGGATTTCGCCACGTCGTTTCTTCCTCGCGAGATCGCCGAGCAATGGCGCTGCATGTCCGCCATTTCGCCAAGATTTCGCGCACGCCGAGGCGCTATTTAGTGCGCCGCGCCACCCGTGTGTGCGCACTCCTAGACGCGCGTCAGTAGCCCTAGCGCACGCCTCCGAACGCTTCCGGTTGCTCACAAAGCTCGCCGTAGTTGTTCCCTGCGCCGCCACGGTTCTCCGACGCTTGCTTCGCCGCCGGTCCCTCCTGCCGTCGCCGAGGTCACCGTGAGCACCTTGCCGGCGAGCCGCGTCGAATCGCTAGATCTTCTCGCCGGGAGCCACCAAACGCCGTCGACTACATCATCTTCCTCATCTCGGCAAGCTTGCACCGCCGCACGCCATCGTCGGACTCCGAGCATCGTTGACCGTCGGATCTGCAAGGAGGGGTAAGGATCGTGCCACGTCGCCCTTCTCTGCTTACATTTAGTTTGTATCTGTGCCGTTAGATCTGTTATGGACGGTCTGGATTAACCCCAAGGTTTACACGCTAGCTAAATCTTGATCGTTAGATCTAGAACGAACGGCTTGGATTAGATCTAATGTCTGCGATATGTTTTAGTCTTAGCCGTTGGATCGTTAGTGAACGCGTAAGATTGAGCCACGTCGCGCCATGAATAGTAAATGCTCGTAACTCGAGCCGTTGGATCGGATCTGAACGGTTGAGTTCAGATCTGGTTTTGTCCTAGGATCCGCGCCGTTCAAATTTGAACGTGCGGCGGAGATGACGCCGCACCCCCATCGAATTCCGTGCTGACGCGTGTGTCCGCGTTGATGAGGGAGAGACCAGATCCAACCGTTGGTTTCGCGCACCGCTGGATGCGTGACGCGTGGGGCGTGGAGTACGGCGTCGCCGACCGCGCGGGGTGAGATCCGACCGCTTGGTTGAGCGAGCGGTGCGATCTGCCGCGTGTCGCGTCGGGATTGGCTGCGCGCCGTCGGCCGACGCCAAGGGTTGCGTCACCGGTGCACGCCAAGCAAAGCCTCCGGTCCACGGTGAGACTGAGCCAACCCGGGACTCGATCCATAGACAGAGCGGCGTGGCGGCCTCAGGCGTGCCGCGTGTCGTCCGACGCTCATCGCCGACGTCATAAATATTTTCATATATAAAAATATTTTGGCGGAAATTCATTTCGGTGCTGACGTCATCATGAGGCATGCTGACGTCATAAATGTGAATTTCAAGTATAAAAATAATTCAGAAAAATCGGATTTTCTTAATTTACGTATTTTGATTTTATTCAAACTTCAAATGACTATAACTTTTGCATTTTAACTCGGATTTGGGTGATTCAAATTTCTAAAAATTCATAAAATTGTGAGCTATTTATTGGTGAATTTTATTTGAATTCTTGAGGACATATAGTCTTCTGTATTGGCTATTTATTGTATGCTTTGTTTATGCAGCGGAGACGTAAATTTGCCGGGAAGTTTCGAGGAAGAATTAGTCGCTCAAGACCAAGCTTGAACACGACCAGCAACTCTTTGAAGGCAAGTGATGCTTTGATCATTTTGATCCCAGATTTTAAAATGTAATTTATGCTTTGAAACTATGCATGCTAATTATTTAAAATGAATTTAAATTAATTTGGGATAATGTAGTTAATCAACCCATTTTGTTATGCCACCTTGAATTATTAATTGTATGCCTAGATCATTGTCACCTAAGTTCGATTATATTAGTTGGATGTTAATATTGTGCCAACACGGGAGGCTAGGCACCGTGAGTAGATGCTTAGCCTTGCAACGAATCATGAATGATCTTTCGGAAAAATGCTACAATATTGATTAAAGACATATTGAATGTATTTTGAAAAGTGGTGTGATGATGCCACATGTTGAGATTGAGGTACAAAGAACTGTGTGGTTCCGTCATCGATATTGAGTTATTGCTTGGCATGTGTTGCACAATAATCAATGGGTGGAAAATGATTTAGACTAGGGCAAGTGGCAAGAGGTCAGTGTGCTGTGGGCCTGTGTGGCATTGGGTTGTTGAGTGATGTGAGTCTGTGTGCCACATTGGGCCGTGTGCCATCGTTGAGTGTTGAAAGTCTTGCCTTGGTCGATTAAGGACTTCACCTTGCAAGCCTTTGATCCGAGTCACCCGTACAACCACATGTCCGACATGGGACAGACCTAGTTGACTAGGGTTCGATATCTTTCCTCCGATACCTCGGGTGACAGACACGAGGGTGTATCTGTATGGGGAGCGTGCACGTGCTACGGCTTGGTGCCCATCCAACGGTGATTGGCCGGTCCTATACTTGCCTCTGTGTGAGGAAGTGATAGTAAAGGCAATCTGGGAGAGGTTCTTTGGTTAAGGTAGAAGTTCTGAAAAGCTTTGTTGCGGACAATCACCGTGTGGTGGCGGTCAGTATCTTGTGGGTAAAGTGTACAACCTCTGCAGAGTGTCAAAACTATTCGAATAGCCGTGCTCACGGTATTGAGCATTGCTCGGGATTACAATCAAGGGTAGTTTTCATAAACAAAACATGGAAGGGTGGCTATGTGCGGTGTTGGAAATGAACTAATAAGGTCAGTGTGCCGAGAATTTTCAAGAAAAACCATTTGAAATTAGTATTACTTATATCTGCTTTCAACGCTTTAATCTAAACAAGATACTAGTTTAAAAATGCCGCTTGATGCAAAAGGATCAATTAAGCCAATCCATTGGAATAAGCTTTGCACATAGTAATAGTCTTTGCGTTACATGCATTACTTGTTGAGTGCCTTGTGTACTCACCCCACCTTGCTTATCAACCCCAACATCGATGGAGGAGACTACACCAAGATGGGAGGAGGAGTACGTCGAGGACACGAGCAACTAGGGGCAAGCCCGATCGGTTGCACTGTGGCAAGATGGATGCTTACACGACTTTTTATGTTCATTGCTATTTCTTTGTTTTGAATAATGTAAGCCCTGCGTGGCTGACTTATCTGTAAGGAGACCATAAGGTTGTACAACTCGTTTTATATACATGTTTGCACTATTTATTCTTATATCCTTGTGAATGTTTGTGATGTGCAACCCTGTATGACTGTGTGTGCTAGCGTGATCCTGGACTGGCACAGAATACACAGAGGGTCCGGATTTGCAGATTCGGGTCCCGACAGCGGTCTTGCACTGGATTTTTAGCTTGTTCCATGCACCAATTCTGCAATCTAACGCAAGCTATAGAAAGGTTCTTCATGTGCTCTCCTATTACAAAAGGCTCTCCTAGCTGGTATACTCGGGCCAGCGGGGCAATCGGATAGTCCAATTTCTCGTGATCTGCATCGCTTTGCCCTTAACTTGCTTTCTGCTATAGGGAGTCTTCACGGGAGATGAGTGGGCACCATCCCACTGAAAGTCCTTTGATGCTGGGGACACAGGCGCCGATTTGTTGGCCTGCTGAGGTGCAGCAGATGACTCAAGTAGTTGGGGAAGCTCCGGTGATGGAGAACAGGCATCCAGGGAGAAGTCGCTGCTGGGCCACTAGATGAAAGTGCGAATGGCGTCCCCTAGTATCACGATGTCGTCGTTTGGGGGCATCGGTAGCGGGACGGTCTTGAAATTATCATTTATACCATCCACATTAACCTTCATGAATCCCGGTGCCACCAGGGTACCATGAACCAGCGCCCCTTCAATAAACGGATACGCGACGCCCGAAGTAACCGGAATAAGAATGGCACCATGAACAAGTCTCACTTGGAGAGTGCACTGCGTGGCCACCTACATAACGGTACACAATTAGGTACTGCGTCCAATAACTATTTATATAGAGCATTCAAGACATATATATAAGTACCTTGATGTCACAGACAGGAAATTTGCCATGTTCATTTGTGGGAGTGGCGGACGCACAGCTGCTCTTTTTGGTAGTGGGGTTGATTTGCGCACATACATCTGGGACTTGCACAGGCTGTCGGTAGTCCTGATTATTAAGCCTTTACTCGAGGCTTCTTATCTTATTGTTGAATTCTTCTCTTAGTCTTTCCTCAATCTTTTGTACAAGTCGTTCCTCTCGCTCTACTTTGGTTCTCTCCTACTCCGGTATTTGTTTGAGTCGTCTGGGAATCCAGACTTCCAGGGAGCAAAAACCCCCATGCCTCGCGTGCGACTAGGGTGTTCTTGTTTCCCAAGGCCGTGGAGAGTACATCTTTCTCCTTGTCTGGCAAAAAAGTGCCCTCGGAAGCTTGTGTACTCAACGCTACCTGCAAGATCCCGACAAGTTATTTCACTTATAAAATTACGGACTAATTAAGTACAAAATTGGAAGTCAGATATCTTACCAAGCGTTGGCAGACTTCCTCGTCCGCGGGGTTTGTAAAGGAGACGGTGCCGGAAGACGTGGCACTTGACCTTGCTCTCAGCCAGTCTCTGGTGTGCTGGTCAACGAAAGATGCAAATGGCACACTGGCCTCCTCGTTCTCCCTCTCCCATTGGTCCCTCTTCCCCGCGTACCCAGCGGTGCCAAATCTGTGGGGGTGGGTGCTCCTTGCCTATAGGGCCTTGTGGGCTTCACTTTGACGCACGAATTCGTCCGTTGTCGTCGCCGCAACAAAACTTTGCCATATGTCCTCAGCAATGAACCCGTACTTAGAGAAGGGAGTCCTGTCGTTGTTGACATATTCCTTAACAAGCGTGCTCTTGAAGTTCTTCCACGCCTTTTCTGCCACTAGCAGTGCATACCGTCGCACTGAGCTCACAAAATCTTTTGGGATCTCAAACGAAGACATAATTTCTGTCACCAAGTCGTTGCGGCTCCCATCAGTCAGCGACTTCCAGGATGGACAGATGATGGGGACCTGTTCCCATGCGACTATCCCGCACAATGTCCTAAATGCATTCACTGCCTTTCTTGGTTCGGTGGGGGCCCTATCCTTTCGATCAACCGCCGTGATGGTATATCGTTCCGTGGGCCTTTCATTTGCTCCTCTTGGACCTCGAGGAGGTTTTCTTTTCGATGACTCATTACATCCTTGAGAAAACGAATGAGGGGATACCATCTTGCAATCTAGGCTGGTTGTCATGGCTCAACAAGAAAGAAAGTAATCAAACAAGGAAGGCTACCAATTGATGGATACTTTTATTTAATAGGTACAAAGGTAGTATATATATTAGACCCTTAAGTATATTTATTATATGAAAGTATATTTTTACTTACTAGGGAAGTACATAGAAGATAAATTTGAACATATATGAATATATAATAAACCGTCTGTGATGAGGCGTCTAATATATGACTTTTTGTAGTAGTGATAGTTCTACTTCGGGAAAGTAATTAATGGTCACTACCTGTGATGCTACTTACATGCAAGAAAACAGGTACAACTATCATTTGTACATCTTAGAGCTTATTCATGTGTCAAGCTTTAGAGTTGAGACTCAAACTCAAATTATGTTCCTACTTCCTAGAGAATTATCAACACAGTTGTTTATTTTTTACTATCAAAATCTCCAATGGCTAACAAAACTTTTTCTAACATGTCAGATATAAACCTATTGATTTATAAAAAGCAGTCTTTATGATCAAATAGTTTATTTTTGAAACTAGATGTTTTTGTTTTACCCCTGTTGTAATATATGATCCATTTTTGGCAGCCTTCTTTTGAATTTTCAGGATTTAGATCAATATGAATTTTTACTTTCCGAAGTAAAAACACAAAGATGACATCTTGCTGATGGAGCATAAAGCATTATATATACTAGTACCACGATGTTCCTTAGCTTCCACTCCGCATATTTTTGTCTCAAGTTCAGATAGGCACAACATCACATAGAAGCAAACTACTACTTTCTTCTACCACTAGACTGCAAGTTAGGGGAGGGAGGGGGAGAAAGAGAGAGAGATGAGAATGAGGATTCACTGCCATCGACTAGCCATTCTCGTTGTGCTTGTTCTTTTGCCTTCTACATTAGAGGTTCTTGCCATTCGAAGACTAGGTGGTTTTGCCCTAACAAACGGTGCAAATGTCTTGCCAGCAGATCAATAAGATTGGAGCTTTTTGCTTTACCTTCTCTGATGAAAGCCGGTGAGCGTGTAGCTGTGGTCGTTGACGCGGACGGTGAGGGTGTAGCCGCGATCGTCGAGGCGGCCGGTGAGGGTGTAGCCACGGTCGTCCAGGCGGCCAGTGAGGGTGTAGCTCGTCGTAGGCGGTGGGGGAGCCAGAGCTAGCGTCGAAGCGGGCGAGCAGGAGGAGCAGGGTCCCAGCAAAGAGGCGGCAAAAGGGACCAACCGGAGGAGGCTCCACGGGGAGAGATGCCGGCCGGGGAGGTGGCGAGGCCGGGGCGTTGGCGAGGTCGGGGGTGGAGTTGCCGCGGCGGGAGACGAAGCGTCGGCTAGGGTTTGAGCGTTGGAGAGTGGTAAATGAGTGATCTGCGCGAGGGACCATTTTATAGAGCTCCTATCACAGACGGTTCTAGTTAAGACCCGTTTGTGATAAGTCACATCACAGATGGTTCTAAAATAGAACCATCTGTGATAGTTTATAAATGATACTAGAAGGAATTGCATAATGTGATAAGTCACATCACAGACGGTTCTAAAATAGAACCATCTGTGATAGTTTATAAATGAGACTAGAAGGAATTGCATAATGTGATAAGTCACATCACAGACGGTTCTAAAATAGAATCATCTGTGATAGTTTATAAATGAGACCAGAAGGAATTGCATAATGTTGTGTGTTTGATTGCTTGTACTAAGTGGTACAAGTATGAGATGATTCAAGAAAAAAGTCATCCATGTGTTTAGTTGCTTGAATGGAACCATCCTGTCCTGTATGATGCAATACAAATTTGAGAAATATTCCCTATAGATGCTGAACCATTACATTCACCTAAAAGAATGGAACCAAATGGTACAGGACCATCCCATCCCTTTCAACCTCATCCCACCAACCAAACACACCCTAAATGGAATTGTGGATGGACCAACATCAGTGAAGGAATTGAATAATGTATATGGAATTATGGATGAACCAACATGAGCAAAAGAAAGGAAACTTTATTAAATAAATTAGATGCATACACAAAGTTGTTTTGAATTTCGAGCGTCTCATTAAAAACAACTCTATTATGATAGAGAGTACACTTAAAATCATTACTCCACTTGCTTATTCTTCTGTATAAAAATTAGCCCTTTACGATGATTGACGTGTGTGTAGCTAGCTTCCTCGGGTTGTTCTCCCTGGACTTTGATGCTCTTTCTGATAGAAGGCAACTCATCAAATTGATTGTATTCTTCCTCATCTACTACATTCTCTACTCCGACAATCCTCCTTTTTCCCTGAAGAACTACATGTCTCTTCTTGTTGGACGGGTCGATTATATAGAATACTTGAACAACTTGGTTAGCGAGTATGAATGGTTCATCTTGGTATCCGACGCGTGCGAGGTCAATAGTAGTGACACCGTACTTGTCAATCTTCACGTGCTGGAGGTGGACCCAACGACACTAAAATAAGGGGATCTTGAATAGTACATAGTCGAGCTCCCAAATGTCCTCTATGAACCTATAGTAGGATCTCCTCATTGACCCAACGGTGTTGAATGCATCTATGCGGACACCGCTGTTCTAATTTGTGCTCTTCATATCCTGATCTCTTGTGTAAAATGTGTACCCATTTAAGTCATATCCTTTTCATGTTACAACTATAAATGTTGGCCCTTTTGCTAACCATGTGAGCGTATCACCTGACGAGGTCCCAGTGATGGGTTGCTTCTTCAGCCATCTGTTAAACTGAAGGTTATGCTGTCTCGTGATCCAAGACTCTTGCTGAGTTAGATTCTCTTGCCATAGCCAGTGCTTATGCTCGTCGATGTACGGGGACACTACAACCATGTGTTGCAAAACCGTGAAATGAGCTTGAGCATAGGCAGCCGGATCAAGTGTGATTGCTTTCCTTCTGATGGTCCCGATGCCTTGGAGTCTCTCCTCATGGCGAGATCGAGGCACACCTATTGGTTCGACTTGAGCCATGTAATCGACGCAGAACTCTACAACTTCTTCGGTTGCATAACCTTCGACAATGCTATCCTCCGACCGAGATCGATTCCGTACGTAGGACTTGAGAATTCCCATATACCTCTCGAATGGGTACATGCTACATAGGAACACGGGCCCGCATATCTTTATCTCTATCACAAGGTGAACAACGAGATGGACCATGATATCGAAAACAACGGAGGGAAATACATCTCAAGATTACATAGAGTATCACCACCACAGCGTGCAGTGCATCTAGTGCTTCGGGATCGATGACCTTCTGAGAAATTATGTTAAAGAAATAACACAGCCTCGTGATTGTCTCCTAGACCTTTACTCGTAAAATACTTCTAATTGCCACAGTGAGCATTTGTGTTATCAGCAGATGACAATCATGAGACTTTAATTATGCTAATTAATTTCAAATCTTGCATCGAAACAAGTCTCTTCATGTTAGAGGAGTAACCGGACGGAACTTTCACACCATGCAAGCACTGGCACAGTTCAGTTCTCTCGGCCTTAGACAAAGTGTAACAAGTAGGTTTGGCCTGTATCGGTCTTTTTCAATGCTAACTCAGGTCTTATGCCCATATCGACCAAGTCCAGCCGTGCATTGATACTGTCCATTGTTAGGTCTTATGCCCATATCGACCAAGTCAAGCTGTGCATTGATATTGTCCATTGTTTTGACTTTAATATTCAATAAGAGACCAATCAAGCTATCACAGACATTCTTCTCTACGTGCATCACGTCGATGCAATGCCAAACTTTTATATGCTCCCAATAAGGTAGGTCCCAAAATATTGATCTCTTCTTCCACGTGCTCTTCTCACGGGACCTCGATTTACGCCCCTTTCCAAACGTAACATCCAAGTTCTTAACCATGTCATGAACATCTATGCCACTTAAAGGCTTTGGAGTTGAACCGTCTTCGTTCGTTCCATCGAATTGTTTTTTCATCTTGCGGTATGGGTGATTCTTCCGAAAGAACCTACGGTGATGCATGTAAACCGTTTTGCGCGAGTGATTCTACCACACACTCTCGGTATTGTCTAAGCAGTGAGTGCAGGCTTTGGTTCCTTTTGTACTCTGGCCTGATAGGTTACCAAGGGCAGAGTAATCATTTATGGTGCAGAACAAAAGGCAGTGCAAAGTGAAGTTCTCTCGTTTGTACGCATCCCAGACCTGTACCATAAGAACCAATAGTGTTTTCAGATCTTCCACCAATGGTGATAGGTACACATCAATATTGTTCTCAGGTTGTTTCGGTCCTTAGATAAGTACAAACAACAAAATGTACTTTCGCTTCATAGACAACCAAGGAGGAAGGTTGTAGATACAGAGATTCACTGGCCAAGTGCTATGCCGGCTGCTCATGTTACCGAGAAGATTCATTCCATCTGTACTCAATCCAAACCTTATATTCCTCGGATCCGCACCGAATTCTTGAAACCTCCTATCGATGTTTCTCCACTGGATGGAATCAGCAGGGTGTCTTAACATTCCATCGTTCTTACGCTCCTCCGAGTGCCAATGCAACAGTTTTGTCTCATTTGGGTTCGCAAACAAACGCTTCAAATGAGGAATTACAGACAGATACCATGCCACCTTAGCTGGAGATCCTTTCATCACCTAGATGCCCTCGCTGTCATCATTTGAATGACTCTTACGCTTGTACCGGGATGCGTTGCACACAACACATATGTACAAGTTTGCGTACTCTTGGTGGTACAGGATACAATCGTTCCGACATGCATGTATTCTTTCTACTTCCATTCCCAATGGACAAAGAACCTTCTTAGCTTTTTAGGTGGTTGTCGGCAACTCGTTTCCCTCGGGAAGCATATCCTCCAATAGACGTAACAGCGCTGTGAAACTCTTATCGGACCAACCGTTGCTTGCTTTCAATTTCAGCAGTTCAAGCACAGATGACAACCTTGTGTATTTTGACTTGCAGCCTGGGAACAAAGGTTTCTCCAAGTCCTCCATCAAGCCTCGGAGTTTACCATATTCTCTATCATCACAGTTCCCTTCTATATCGCGCAACATTTGATTCAGATTATCTTCCTATAACCTATCCTCATCGGAACCACAATCGATATGATCATCCGACATATCATTGATTTCGTCGACCATATTAATACTACCTGCTTCCTGTATCTCTTGCTCTTCACCGTGACTGGTCCAACATGTATACCCCTTTTGAAACCCCCCATAATCAAGTGTGCTTCGATCTGCGTAAAGTTTTGAAACATCTTTAGATTGTCACAATCACTGCACGGACAAGACATAAACTGCACCCCCTTATTAAACATATCCTCTTCTGCAGCTCTTCTAAAAGTGGAGACGCCATTAATGTACTCGGTACTCACACGGTTCTTAGTGTACATCCAGCTTCGGTCCATCTACGCCAAGCATACAGCATGCATTTAGTGTTAAATATTAAAGTACACTAGGTGTCCGTATACACGCATTGCTAAATTATAACCAATTACTACATTCGAACAAAAAAAACAAATGGATCTACAAGCTAGATATCTAAACACAATCTTTAAATTAATTCTCTCTTCACCAAACTAGCTACCTAAATCTTATATATAATAATGCAGTTAGATTTAACCAATTACTAACCTTTGATCACAAAGAACTTTGCACATGCATGGACCTACAAGCTAGATCTAAATAATCTTCAAATTCTCTCCTTACCAAACTAGATCTTGAATATAATGTAATTACCCATTACTAAACCTTAGATCAACAAGATCACACATGGATCTACAAGCTAGCTAGATGTAAACAATCTTCAAAATTCTCTTCTAAATAATATCTTGGATATAAAGCAATTAATTAGAATCCAAGAAATTATATACTAACCTGCTTAAATATAGAAAAGAACAGTACATGAATCTACAAGCTACACATCTATATACAATCTCTCTTCAAATTCTCTCCTTACCGAGCTAGATCACGAATATAATGCAATTAAAACCTATTACTACCCTTATATAGAAAAGAACACATGAATCTACAAGCACGATCTAAAAAATCATCAAATTCTCACCTTACCAAGTTAGATCTTGAACATACTGCAATTAAACACCATTACTAACATTAGATCACCAAAATTAAACGGATCATCAATCACCCTTCAAAATCAACGGTCTTCTTTTACCAAATCGCCTCACACCAGCACAGCTGTAGCCAAATGAAAAATAAATCCTGAAACCTTAAAATGCACCAAGTGGCTCGGGCCTCTGTATTATATATCGCTGAGAGATATCACAAACGGTTTTATAAAAAAACCGTCAATGATAAACATACTATCACAGACCGTTTTATTATAAAACCGTCAATGATCTATCATAGATGGTTTACTATAAAACCGTCTGGGATAAAACCTGCAATCATAGACGTTTTTTTTATAAAAACCGTCTGAGATATTATCATAGACGGTTTTATTATAAAACCGTATGTGATTTTATTATAAAACCGTCTGTGACATTGATGTATATCACTGACGGTTTTTGAAGAGTACCGTCTGTGATGATGTCACTGACGGTTTCAATATAAAACCGTTAGTGATGTTAATCGTCACAGACGGTTTTGAAGAACTGTATGTGATGAGGTGTTTAATATAAGCTTATATGTAGTAGTGTTGTACCGATGCAAGTATAGTCTACAGTGTAACATCAAGTAATCCATTGAGACATCTGGTATTACATGCCTTAAGCTCTGTTTGGAACGCAGAAATTTTGTTCCGTTTTCTGCTGAAGTTGGATTGAAATTACAGGCACCAAACCGTCGGCAGACTCAAGGATGCATGCATGTGTGTTAAACTGGTGGAGTAAAAAGGTAAAGGACAGTGATCAGACCGCTTTTCCGCGGTTCCATTAGAAAATCAGCGGATGACCCCTAGCTTGTCTGTTTCTTTGTTTCATGTCTTTCCAAAGGAAAAATGTTGCTCGATCGATCGTGTCAACATGACGTGTGTGGAGTTCTTTACATCGTGGTATTAATTAACGCAATGATACTATATGAAAGATTTCTTTTGGGATTTGATTAATTGGTGCTCTTGCAGGATTGAGGTGCCTACAAATGGCTGTCGGTTTTGGTGAGATCCTCCAATAGTTTACTGATTAGGTAGTGGGAAACAAGGAAATTAACTGATTATTCCGAGACTTTGCGCCCTAAAATCCAAGCTTTGAAAATCACACACGCATTAAAAAAAATCCTCTCTTTGCAGTGGTGCAACCAAAACAAAAGACAGGTTTGTCATGTAATTTATTGCCTTGATCTGAAATCAAGGGCCTTTTGAAAAGTCGAGCTCATCTACACCTGTAGGCTGTAGACCACTTTGAGATCTGTATCGATGATAACGCCATCAATTAATTCACCAATAGGGGAAAAAAGGATAGAATAATTCAAAAAAGAAGTGAGTGGATATCTGTATGCATGCATGTGTGTGATCAAGAGATTTACACGATGGAAATCTATCTCCTAGACTTGCGTACGTTGATAGTTGTATCCAAGGATTCAAATTTCGTTTTCCATAAAATATCGCCCCAGATCGGAATCCGAAATTTCGCCGAAATTCGGATATTTCGAATAAATCTCGTTCGAAATTCAAAAACAAAAATTCAAATCCGGTTTGTTTTCTACCGAGAAAACGAAATTTCGCCGAAAAATCCAGAAATTTCGGGCGAAATACCCAAAATTTTGACGTTTTTGTAATGGCTGAAAAATGGGTCAAACGATATCGAACAATTTTGAAATTTTTTTCCAAGTCCAGACACATAGCTGATATTTAGATAAAAATTTCAGATAATTGTGAAGTCTGTGGAATTTTTAAAAATTCAAAAATTGTTACTGTCCTGATAAAACGTTGACCGGCAATTTTGAACCAAATGCAAAATGGTTCAAACTTGCATGGTTATGATGTATCTCTAATGCTCTCATAAAATTTTCAGATGATGATGAAACTGTATGAATTTTTAAAAATTCGAACAGTACTACTGCCCTGTTAAAAGGCTTACTAGCAAACTTGAACAAAATGAAAAATTATTTAAACCATATTAAAAACTTTTAAAATTTTTGTGGATGGTCCTGATGTAACATTGATATTTCTTTAAAAATTTTACATGATGATCATTCTCAAATAATGTTTAAAAATTCAGACAGTGCTACATTCTGATGAAAGCCTGATGATCAATACATAGATTTGCTTTAGTAATAAAAAAAAGTTTAAATTTTTTTATAATTTTACAGAAGGGTGATAAGGAAGTTCTTAATATCTCATAGAAATTTTGAATCATGATCACACTCTAGTAAATTTATAAAATTCATACAAGGCACAGTACCATTTATGTTCTTTTCTTTTTGATTTTTGAAATATAATATAACAAACGAAGTTCAATGCTTACATAGATTTGATTGACCAAATAAACAAATTTTAAAGTTTTTTAAAAATTTATATAATGGTACTGAGTAAATTATTAGTCTCCCAAAAAAAATTAGATCGTAATCCCACTCAAGAAAATTTATAAAATTCTGACAATCTAACTATCCCAATTATGCTCATTCAGTTTTTTATTTTTTAAGGATAAAAAATTAATTTAAATTATTTTTAAATTTTTTATGTATGATCCTAAGCTAATAAAGATAGTACCATAAAATTTTTAGCTCATTATCAAGCTTGTAAAATTTTATACAAATCTGACAGTGTTTCTGCCAAAATTTTAAAATATGTCAAAAATTCGGTTTTTCAACAAATTTTCATAGGAGATGACTTTCCTAAGGGTTATTGGACCAAATCCGATCTTAAAAGTTTCAAAACTGGCCAAAAAATATGAAATTTCAGCGAAATTTCGCCGAGAAAAAAAAACAAAATTTCGGATTACTGTAGCAATTTCAATTTTTTAAATTTTTTTTGATCCGGTAGGTAGTTTCGGTTTCGGGGTGGTCCGAGATCCGAAATTTCGCCGAAATTCGGCGAGATTTGGAACCCTGTTTGTATCAAACTATCACCTATGGTTTCATGGGTTTGGAGCATGACACTCTGAATTAGTAAACCCTTCTTAATTAGTACTAGCAAATTAATCGACGTTAATCACACACGAGTGCGAGCCTAATAAACAGTGCTTTGCCTGGACATTAAAGGCCTTGACCTAAATTTGCATGCTTGGGAAAGCAACGCTAACCAAACTAGGAAAAGTACTGGTATGGTACTAACTACTAATAACACGATCTTAGTTTGTTCCATATTGTTTGCACCAAAATTTGGCAAGTTTGGTCAAAATCGGCAATAAAGTCAAAGATACGAAATTAACGGACAAGATGGAAAGGTTTGGAGATATTTTGGTAACTACAAGATTTTTAAGAAAAACAACCGTCCGAGGTAAGGCCGATACGGATACGGACTTGAAGCGTGTTGTAACAGGACACGATCGGCCGAGGGTATAAAAGAAGGGCCAAAGCGAACTGCAAGAGCATCATCAACACAATACAATCAACCAGTTTTTACTTTGTTCTTTCCTGTCGACTAGGAGTAGCTTTTGTAATTTAGTCTCTGTAATCGATCTTGATCAATAAAGTTGCGCATCGCCGATTGTTGATCTTCTTCAATTACACCCCAGGTTTGATTTATTCTGATTTTGTTGCGCATCGCCTTCTTCAGAATCGATCTACCTTTATCATCTGATTAGCTTTAATCGGCTAATTAGACTTTCCTTGTTACTTTGATCTTAATCGGCTTCAAGCTGATTGGGTCTAAGCCGATTGATCGTTACGATCGGCTTTTGAGTAAATTTTATATTTTACCTTGTCGATTCTGAGTCAAATCGACCGCACGCTCTTGAACCAGTGTTAAATGCGGTGTCTTCTTGTCGAAACCCTACTTCAAGTTTTGATGTCAACACACTCTTGGCACGCCCGGTGGGAACCAATGTCTTCTTCGGGAAAATCGATTCTGCCGTCCGATCTCAATACAGAGGCCATAATCGTCCCAACGATGGACGATTTGACGCCAGAACAACGCCAGGAGATTGAAGCTCGGAAGGTCTACCGAAGAGATGATCTTTGCCGTTATTAGAAAACTAGGCGTGGCGTCACTCAAAAATCCGCCGTGCCGACGGTCAGCATACAGGAGAAGCGGGCGTAATGAACAAATAAGCCGATATCGCCGCTCAAACCGAATTATCGGCTATGATTAATCAGTCAGTGCACCACGCTTTGATAAACCAATCATCGGCTCTCGTGACAACGCTTAAGCCGATGATAGCAAATAGCGTTAAATCTATAGCCCAGAGTTAGCCTCGTCGGAAGTGCGCTCGACCCATTGCAAGCTCTGCCAATTATCCTGTTTTCTCGATATCACAAAACACGCAGAGCACAACGGCCGATCCTAAACCATCGGCTGTAACTTCACCCCCCACCATGATGCCCACACAACCCACGGTTATACTACCTAGGGACCCTCGGTTAAATGGGGTGAACCATTACCACGCCTATACCGACGTCGCTAAGTTAGATGCATCAAGCAATTTGCCGCCGTCGGCTCCGTTCTACGCTTTCCCCCAATCGGTTTCACAGCCGATTGGCTCCGAGAGATTCCCATAAGAACCCACCCTGCTAAGAAATCCAGTCCACAGGGTAGTAACATACTCAGAACCATTTGTCCCAGTGCTTGAACCTCAAGTCAGACGTAATCGGCACGAGCAGTATGATCGCGCACCGGTAGGACAGCGTAATTGGCAACCCGAGCTCGCACTCGGGGGGCAGAACGCCGATTATGACAGATATTATCAAGGGCCTGCTATGGCCGATAATGCTAATTAGGCGTCGGATCTCTGCCGTTTGAGGACCAATTTGGCATACAACCAAAAGGAAAGGTTATCGGCTATAGAAAGTCGTATCCGATTACATAGATCGCATGCCCTACCCTCATAACTTCGAGTTCGGACTTCGCCAAATTCTGCGGCGATGATTCTATCACCACCACGAACACGTTGGACGCTTTATCGCGCAATGCGGTGAAGCGGCCCAGTCCGACGGGCTTAAAATTAGACTATTCCCGTTGTCTCTGTCTGGGGCAGCGTTTACTTGGTTTACTTGCTTGCCTCCGAATTCGGTCCATTTATGGAACAATTTGGAAAGCCGATTTCATGAATACTTCTTTTCAGGCAGTTTGGAGCTCAGGATTTCAGATCTAAGTTCTATACGCCAAAAGTTTGGGGAATCGGTGACGGATTACGTCAAGAGATTTAGAGAAATTAGGAATCGGTGTTTTAGCGTCACATTGCCTGACAACCAACTTGCCGATTTAGCATTTCAAGGTTTGATTCCGCCGCTTAGGGAGAAATTCGGAGGACAAGAATTCACCGACCTTAGCCAGTTATTGCATCGCGTATCGGCCCAGGAAAGCTGATTCACTGATAATAAAGTGTTCAAAGACAGATTTAAAAATAGCAATAACAAAGAAAAGGACAAGGCTAAAGTCAATATGGTTGAGTATTGTCCAAGTAACTCATCGGAAGACGAGGAAGCAGAAATAAACATAGCCGAATGGGTAAAAGGATCCAAAAAGTTCTTAGTCTGTTTTTGGCTTAAGTCGACTAGGAACAAGTCGGAGGTTAAGTACTCTTTCGATGTTTCTAAGTGCGATCGTATTTTTGATTTACTTCTGCAAGAAAAGATAATACGATTGCCAGAGGGCATGTGATACCGTCGCCCGATGAGATCAAGAAACGCAGGTATTGCAAGTGGCATCATTCTTATTCACATAACACTAATGACTGCAATATCTTCCGTCAACAGATCCAATCTGCTATTGAGGATGGTCGGTTGAAATTTGCTGATGAGCCGACCATGCAAGTTGATGTTGATCCGTTTCCCATCAACATGGTTCAGTGTTCGGCTAAGAGAAAAGAGCCGATGCACGACGAGCGAAAAAAGGATCGACAAGTCAACATCCAATCAAGCTCGAACGGCGATCAAACACTGAAGATTACAATCGGCTCTTTACAAATAGAAGCCGATCGTGAAGGAAAAAATTCAAGAACCATCAAACCCAAGGGGAATCCTCAGGTAGGTAAATGGTACAAAGCAGAAAAGTCTCCATTAAGGCAGCCAGCGAAAAGATCAGGACCAACATTTTTACAATTAATGGAGAAATACGAGAGGATGAATAGCCGACCACGGTATAAGGCTCGCCGGTCGGATAACTTGTACCGCACCGAGAATGTGGAGAGGGCATATAGAAGGTGTCCCTTTTGGCAGTTTTGCTGGGAAAGAGGAGTAGCGTTGCCATCACCATACACCTGCCCGATGGAACATTATCCCCAAGACGATTGGCCAAGGCAATTGGCGAGAGATAGGCTATCTGGGCGATTAGAGCAAGGCGAAGTGACAAGAAGGCTGGTCCGCGAGAATATCAAACGGATCAAGAACAGAGCCAAATCAAGACACACAAGCCCGTTCTAATCAAGAAGATTTGGCTGGTCAAATACGAGCGGTGGAGCCCAAACCCGGTGGTGTCCATCCGGCTGAGCCGATCACAACGACGACGGCTTCGGAGGCTAAGGACGCGAAAATCCATGAAGCCGATGCCGAAAAAGCAGAGAGACGAAGCGTTTAATGAACTTCGTCCAATCAAATGCGTCAAGAAAGAGTGGAGAAGAAAAGAACAAGCCGAAGAAGATTTCGAATCGGCTGATGACATGGATTCTCCCATGATTCGGGATGACACCCCTCCCATGGATATTAACATGGTGTTCACGTTGCCGGCTGAGTTCAAAATCAGAAACGAATCGACCAAAAAAGCGG
This sequence comes from Otatea glauca, assembly GCA_036346275.1. Lineage (NCBI taxonomy): Eukaryota > Viridiplantae > Streptophyta > Magnoliopsida > Poales > Poaceae > Otatea > Otatea glauca. The sequence goes on along the minus strand of CM070715.1, from coordinate 57,728,854 downwards.
TTGCTCAGTTGTGTTCTGGCCTACAGAGTGCCATATTCGAGAAACCTAAAGATGATCATCGGCATCTGAAGCCATTGTATCTAAAAGGATACATAAATGGCAAGCCGATACCAAGAATGCTGGTAGACGGAGGGGCCACAGTGAACCTGATGCCGTACACGACATGCAAGAAACTGGGTAAGTCCGATGAATACTTAATTAAAGCTAACATGTTTCTAAACGACTTCACAGGCGATCCCACGGAGGCAAAGGGTGTCATGGTCACAGAGCTGACTGTCGGTAGCAAGACCTTGCCGACAGCATTCTTTCTAATCGATGCCAAAGGAAACTACAGCGTACTGCTCGGTCGGGATTGGATTCATGCAAACTGCTGTATTCCGTCGACCATGCATCAAGCGCTTGTACAGTGGAACGGAGAAGAAGTCGAAGTCGTCACAACCGACACATCGACCCATATCGCCATGGCTAGCTTTGACGCGAATTGGCAACACGAAGAAGCTGGCTGCATATCGGGAAAGGCGCTGGACGACTGTGATTTTATCTGTGTAAGCAAATCAGGAATTATGCCGATTAGTGTCAAGCTGGGCACTTTTGATCGGGCAAATGAAGTGTTACACCGATGGGGACAAGAAAAGCACTAAAGGGGTTACAGGATAAAATGCAAAGCTATCGGCAAACAACGGGTAGCTACGAAGCCATAGAAGACTTTGAAGAAATTGAAAAGTTAGGTCAAGGTTTTACATCCACTGATTTGCTTGAAGAAGTAGATATAGGTAGCGGTGATAGAAAAAGACCAACTTTTGTTAGTGCAAGTTTAGATGTAAAGTACAAAGAGAAACTGATAAAAATCCTTAGAAATTATAAGGATTGTTTTGCTTGGGAATATCATGAGATGCGGATTAAGCCGTCACCGGTGGAACATCGGCTACCTATAAAATCGGGCTATCGGCCGTTTAAACAGTATCCTAGGCGTTTCAATCCGGCCTTGTACCAAATTATAAAAGAAGAGATAGAACGGTTGTTGGAAGCAAAATCTATCAGGCCTTGCCGATATGCGGAGTGGGTTTCCAACATAGTTCTGTTATGAAGAAAATGGAAAGCTTCGGTATCGTCGACTTTAGAGATTTGAACAAGGCGACGCCAAAAGATGAATATCCGATGCCAATAGCCGATATGCTCATCGATGCTGCGTCAGGGAACATGATCATAAGTTTTCTGGATGGTAATGCCGGGTATAACCAGATACTCATGGCAGAAGCCGATATATCGAAGACAGCTTTCAGATGTCCTGGTGTAATAGGGTTGTTCGAGTGGACAGTGATGACTTTCGGCTTAAAGAACGCTGGAGTAAGATATCAGCGAGCAATGAATCTGATCTTTCACGATTTAATCGGCCACATTGTCGAAATTTATATTGATGATGTAGTAGTAAAATCTGCAGAAGACTTGCAGCACTTGGCCGATTTAGAAAGAGTTTTTAAGAACATAAGATCGCACGGCCTAAAGATGAATACTTTCAAGTGCGTGTTTGGCGTGTCGGCTGGACAGTTTCTAGGCTTCATGGTGCATGAAAGGGGAATTGAAGTCAGTCAAACGAGGGTCAGAGCTATAGCCAATACCGAACCACCGACATGCAAAAATGAGTTACAAAAGTTGATCGGTAAAATTAACTATCTCCGTCGGTTCATCTCAAACCTCTCTGGAAGGATTCGTGCTTTTACTCCATTGCTAAAATTTAAGGACAATGAAGAATTTATATGGGGAGCCGATCAGCAGAAGGCCTTCGACGAGGTTAAAAGGTATTTATCCAACCCTCCAGTTTTGGCTGTGCCTCGAAAAGGGGTTCCTTTCAGGCTATATGTTTCGGCTGAAGAAGATACTATTGGAGCTGTGTTAGCACAAGAGGTGCATGGTAAAGAAAGGGTTATCTTTTATTTAAGCCGACGGTTGCTAGACCCAGAAGTCAGGTACCCTTTTATCGAAAAACTATGTTTATCTTTGTACTTCTTGTGCACAAAACTAAGGCACTACATATTAGCATCGGCCTGTAAGGTAATCTGCAAAACCGATGTTATAAAATATATTTTGTCAGCTCCTATCCTGCGAGGTCGACTTGGCAAATGGGCTTACGCCTTGGTTGAGTCCGACTTATCATATGAATCGGCCAAAGCAGTCAAAGGACAAGTGTTAGCCGATTTTATGACAGGACATGACACAGCAAACTTAGTCTTGGTCGCACCATGGCAACTGTTCTTTGACGGGTCATTATGCGGGGAAGGTGATGGTATCGGTATTGTACTCACCTCACCCAAAGGGCATAGCTTTGAAATTGCATTCCGGCTAAATAGCCGATGCTCAAACAACCAGGCCGAGTATGAAGCGTTACTCAAAGGCTTGCAATTGCTGGAAAATATTGGGGTGAGCGCTGTTGAGGCATATGGTGATTCACTTGTTGGTGGTGCGAAGAAATAAAGGAGAATACCAATGTCGAGATGAAGTGCTCTTGAAATATTTAGAACAATGTTTAGAGATTATCGGCTCTTTTACATCATTTTCTATCGGTCATGTTCCTCGAGAATTGAACGATAGAGCTAATGCTTTAGCTCAGCAAGCATCAGGATATAAAGATTCCGGCAAGTCGAGATCGAATCGGTAGACAAGGCAGTCATGTGCACAGATATTGCCGATTGTAGAACGCAGATAAAAGATTATCTAGTCGATCCATCCAAGCCGACGGAAAGAAAGATACGGCAACAAGTGTTGAAATACGTCGTCATGGACGATATACTATATTATCGGACTATGGAAGGTTTATTGTTAAGATGTCTTGAGGCCGAATAAGCACGGGTGGCAATGGGTGAAGTACACGAAGGCATTTGTGGTTCTCATCAATCGGCATATAAGATGAAATGGATGCTCGAGACGACAAAGTTATTTTTGGCCGACGATGCTAGAAGATTGTTTCAAGTATTATAAAGGATGTCAAACATGTGAAAAGTTTGGCAACGTACAACTAGCACCAGCATCGGCTTTACATCCAATTATCAAACCTTGGCCGTTCAGGGGTTGGGGAATAGATATAATCGGCCAAATATTTCCTGCTTCGAGTAAAGGCCACAAGTTTATCTTGGTCGCAACCGATTACTTCTCAAAGTGGGTCGAGGCTATACCACTTAAAAAGGTAACCAGTGTTGAGGCGATTCGTTTTGTGAATGAACATATCGTCCATCGGTTTGGACTACCGCAAACAATCACGACCGATCAAGGTACGGTATTCATGTCTAACGAGTTTCAGGGTTACGCAACGAGTCTAGGGATCAAATTGTTAAACTCTTCGCCATATTACGCTCAGGCTAATGGACAGGCCGAGTCGTCTAATAAAACACTGATCAAGTTGATCAAAAGAAAAATTGATGAAAAGCCAAGGAATTGGCATTCAACTCTATCGGAGTCACTTTGGGCCTATCGGTTATCGTATCACGGAGCGACGAAACTTTCACCTTATCAATTGGTGTATGGACAAGAAGCCGTTCTACCCGTGGAAATTAACATTGAGTCGTCTGAGTAGCTAGACAAAATGGTTTGTCGGCTCAAAATTACAATGATTTAATGATCGACAACTTGGATGAGTTAGCAGAGTTACGTTTGTCTACGCTTGATCGGCTTAAGAAGAATAAGATCAGAGTTGCAAGGGCATACAATAAAAGGGTCATGCCTAAGTCTTTCGATCAAGCCGATTTGGTATGGAAAACAATATTGCCTGTTGGTTCTAAGGATAACCGATTTGGAAAATGGTCACCTACGTGGGAAGGGCCATACGATTAATCGGCTAGTCGGCGGAAACTCGTACTTACTAGAAACACTAGAAGGATATGTATTGCCAAAAGCTATTAACGGGAATACTTGAATAAATACTACCCTAGTGTTTGGATTGGAGCCTAGCGATTAAAGATCATGTTGAGCCAAGATTAACACGATCTTTGTTAATCGGTTGAAAAGATTGCAAACTCGGAAGATATAAGCGTAATATAAATCGGTTAAATGTAGTAGATTATCAACATAACAAGTTACAAGCATTCAGGACAAGTGTTTTCAAAAACAACTAGCAAAGTTTTACAGATTAGAGGTTTAATATTGGATGCCCGATCCAGGAAGAGTCGAGCCCAGAGCCGACAGAGCACCCGCTGCCTTGGCAATGATGTCTTGAATTTCGTTTAGAAGGCGTTCATCATCCTTGGCATTCCCGCACGCGCTTCACCTTGGCGGTTGCTTGGTCACATTTTCAACACCCACGCAATGCTAAGTTTTGCTCCTTGACTCCGTCGCGTTGGTCTCCAAGGTTTGTTGGCCTTCTCCGATTTGTTTTTCAAGCTTGGCCAACTCTTCCAAGAGGAGTTTCTTTGTTTTTTCCAATTTGGAGAGGGATTCCTTGGTCGATTTAAGACGTTGAGCACCAGTATCAAACTTGCCCTTTTTTGCCTTGGCATCAGCAACCAAATCCTCTAAAAGCTTCTGATCAGCCTCTTGGGCTTCACGTCGTTGGATCCGATTTTCCACCTCCTCCACTTCAAATTTTCTATCATCCAAGTGACATACGTTGAGGAGGGCTTGCATTGCTTCCGGAGGGAGATCGGCTTCAACGGCAGCCATAGCATCCCTTATCGGTTGATTGTTAGCCAAGATCTCCGATTGCGGTTGCATCACAAGTTTGAAGAGCTTGTCAAGGCGCTCTTTCATGCCCGGGGCAGAGGTGACGGCAGCCGATGCCTTTTCCGACACTTGAAGGATTTTTCTAATTTCTGCGTCATAGTCATCAGTGGCCAAGATCTCTGGGTCGTCAAGATTGTCCAACGAAAATCCAAGCAAGTTTGTTGGGACTGATAGTTCTGGCAAATCGGTAACTGGTGTAGGTTGAGTCAACTTCGGCGTAGGGGTTGGCGCAGTCGAAATATTCGAAAGATCGGCTAAGATCTTCGCAACTTGGGCAAATTGCGTTGGCTAAAGGAAAATGAGACAAAGGGTGAGCCAATGCATTAAGATACATAAGTCATTATACAAGGTATTGTAACTTACCTCCCCAATAGCCGATGCATGTGGCGAACTCTCGCCGCTTTGTTCTTGGGGCTTGGGTCCTTTCTTCGCCGGAGCCTTGGTATACTTTGCCTTTTTCTTTTCTGGAAATACAAATCGGATAAAGGTTAGTTTAAGGTAGAGGAGGAAATGGTACGAGCCGATTGTATTTGCACTTACTTGGTTGTTTTTCTCGATGTCCGATAAGGATGGACTGTGAACCCCTAAAGTGCCAGAGGTGTAGCCCGTAAGGCCAGTCGATTGATGCGCCCTCTTACCCTGGTCATTTCCCGATTGGCTAGAGATAGGCTTTTTGCCGACATCTTTAGCCTGCAAATATGCAAACGATGTAAAGTGGTTAGAAAAATGCATCTGGAAAAAAGACCGATGTACAAGATAAAATTATTCAAGCCGATACCTTATCTACTAGACTTGTGTTAGTATAACCCAATGAGCTAGCTTCACTACTAGAATCGTTGTTAGATACTAATGATGGCTCTGGCAGATTTGGAAAAAATTCTTTGATTATAAATGATGGAGTCTTTTCCATGTACAAACACTCTGCAATAGCCGACCACCATGTTGTGAAACCCCCTGCTCTGCGAGCGTTCAGATGAAAGTGTGGGAGACTGCGAAGTTGGAGCTCGTCGGCAAACTCCAAGACTAGCCTCGTCGATGTGGCATTACGAACCCTAGCTCTGGGTTGAAGCCGATCCAGGAGTGGCAAACTTGGAATCACCTGGCCGAAACCGAGCTGTCTTGCATATACTGAAGGGTGGTAAAACTCGTATGAAGGTTGGAATGTCCGATTCCGAGTATGAAGGCCGACATGGAAAATGCACGGAGAGATAAAAATTTTATATAAGTCCAAAGTCTCCTGAGGCATCAGAGAACTATCGGTTTCCAGATGAAGAAATGAAGGCCAAAGAAAATCGGCCGCAGCACCATAACTAAACAAATCTTGCTGCTTGAAATCTTCGGTGTTCAATTGCAAAAAGAATGACAGAAATCTTCTGCAGCTATCGGGAAAGGTCCTTGTCTCATTTCTGGAGCACATCATAAATCTCTCACCAAAAGATCGGCATTCTCTAAATTGAATAGGAGCCCCTTCTGGTATATCTTCCCATGGAAAAGGAGTATCGTCGGCTGAATCCAAGTTAAAAGGACTAATTTGAATAAACAAGATGACCATATTTGTATGAACCACATTGGGCCACCTACGCTTCGACGGTGATTTTTCCAAAACCCGTATAAAGCCGACTCCTTATTATGTAAAGCATCTGATACACAGCACCAAGAAGATTTTTCCTAAAGCTAGCCGATGACCCTCAACAAGCTGCTCTGCTATCACTTGATATACCTGAGTTGGTCCAAGAGATGCTCCACAGAACAAAAAGCGGTCTAGCCATAGGTTCAAGAAGGCAACGTGCTCTTCGTCCGACACTATCCCATTAACCTTATTGTTGTTTTTGATATATTTCGCCCATCCTTCACCCTTGGATTTAATAAGCTTATACTTGGGCTTGGCATCGTAGTTTATACTGTCCCCATCAGGTCTCAAGCAACACAACTGGGCCACATCCAAAAGAGTTAGGCCGATGGGACCAGTGCGGAACAAAAAAGCATTAAAGCAGTCTGACCAAAAATAACAGGCCGTGGCCACTAAGGGCTCGTTGGCTTCAGGGTCGGTTAAGGAAAGTGAAATACATTCACTATGCCCATTCTTTCCCATTCACTCCTCTTTGGGTCACTACTCGATAAACCAATTTCTCCATCCTTTAAGAGTCGTCGGCCAAGCCACAAACTCTTATTCCACCTCTATGTTATGACCAAGAATGACAGAGGTAAATGGGGAACTTCCTGGTTTGTTACGGTATGAACATCTAGATTTCCCAATGGACCCAAAAAATATTGATCGTTGCTGTGTGGAATCGGAATAAGTACCTGGCTATGGTCCATTGTAGCCGATGAAGGAAGATTGATGAGCTAAAGGATTGCCATAGGAGTACTTCAAACGGAAAGCTTAAGCCGATTGCAGATGATTCAAGAGCTTGTGCGCGTGAAGAATGACCAAGGTGGGGGCCGCATTTTATAGCGTGGTGAAAATTTGAAGCGGCGGGAAGTGAATTTCAAAAGGCGCGAGCAGTTAAAACGCACTACTCGCATGTCAGAGAATTACGGCACGAATAAAGTAGCAGTTATTGAGTGAAGTTCAACGGTTAGCTGATTGGAAAAGCCAATAAGTGAAATTTTTGACAAATGACAAGTCATTTCTCAAAAATGGGGGGCATATGTTTGCATCAAAATTTGGCAAGCTTGGTCAAAATCGGCAATAAAGTCAAAGATACGGAATTAACAGACGTGGATGGAAAGGTTTGGAGATATTTTGTAATCGCAAGATTTTTAAGAAAAACAACCGTCCGAGATAAGGCCGATACGGATACGGACTTGAAGCGTGTTGTAACAGGACACGATCGGCCGAGGGTATAAAAGAAGGGCCAAAGCGAACTGCAAGAGCATCATCAACACAATACAATCAACCAGTTTTTACTTTGTTCTTTCCTGTCGACTAGGAGTAGCTTTTGTAATTTTGTCTCTGTAATCGATCTTAATCAATAAAGTTGCGCATCGCCGATTGTTGATCTTCTTCAATTACACCCCAGGTTTGATTTATTCTGATTTTGTTGCGCATCGCCTTCTTCAGAATCGATCTACCTTTATCCTCTGATTAGCTTTAATCGGCTAATTAGACTTACCTTGTTACTTTGATCTTAATCGGCTTCAAGCTGATTGGGTTTAAGCCGATTGATCGTTACGATCGGCTTTTGAGTAAACTTTATATTTTATCTTGTCAGTTACAGGTCAAATCGACTGGCACGCTTTTAAACCAGGTGTTTGTCTGATATGCTGCTGTCAGAAACCCTACTTCAATTTTCTAAGGTCAACGCATACGTACGTCTCTATTGGCTCTCGCTTTTCCTGTATGATATGGTCTTCCAAGTTCCAAGTTCAAACGTCATGAATGCGCCACGTAGGTGCCTCCAGAGGTTCCCTCAAATGTTGCTTTTTTTTTGCGAGGTCCTTCAAATGTTACTAATTAGGTGGTATACTTGTACGCAGTCTTTCTCGATCTAAGAGTCTAGATGAATTGGTTGGTATTTCCGACTGGGGAAGATAGCCAGAGTAGAGGTCGACATTTTTAAACCGAAATCGAATTAACGAATCAAATTAATTGATTACCGAATAGTCCATGTACAATACAAATTTCATAATGTTCTTCCTAAAACCACTAAATAATTCTCATGTTGTAACATATTTATGCATATATTTGATATATTCATATGTTCTACTATGCTTATACTGTAATGATCTATGAATATTATGTGGGTTTATCCCTACTCTGTGTTGCGATATGAGAAAGACTAAATCTAATTTATCTAGTGTTTATTCATATTTCGGTTAACCGAAAAATCGAATTAACCGAACCGAAATATTTCGGTTAATTCAGTTTAATTTTTTATTTTGATCCGAGAAATTTGGTAGCCAGTTTTTAAAAACCGAATTATTTTAAAATCGAGAAAACTGAACCGATTAGATCGAAAAACCGAATGCGCAGCTCTAAAACAGAGGGTCTAAATTTGGTATTTGGACGCAACTATACTTATCCTACGGACTTGAAGAACCTATCGACGGCACCGAGATGAGGGAGGACGCGTTTTTTTTTTCCTTAAACAAGGGAGGATACAGAGTTACGATGGCTTATCTAGAATTACATATAATTAAGTTAAATTATTTTTGAATGAGCACGTTAGCGTGTAAAACTCTATGCTTATTTTCCAGCCATGGAATGGGCTTCACTGTTCAGACGCCACGAATATCCCACGTAGGCACCTCCAAATTAAGGTCCCATCGAAACCTGTTACTTGTACATGTTTTAATGATGGCACGACGCATCATTTTGCTAGCATTGGTCAAAGATGGGAAAACAATCTGAGAGACTAGCTAGAGCCAGGTGCACGTGTGACTGGGGAATCGACACGACATGGCCTGGGTGATTCGGTTCCATGTATGTAGCTGTTGCGAATTGCTTTCGACGGCTTAAAAAGCCTTAAATCCAGTCGCTAGCACGCGGGCACCGATTTTTCGTGGCATCTTCAGATATCCGTTCTTTGGAGGCTTCTCATGTGCTCTCTTTAGGGGTGGAGTCAGGATTTTATAAGTCTCGGATCGAAAACTAAACGATAAAAACTAACGCCAAATACTACCCACATGGAGACACAACAAAAAACTACACAAATACAACAAAAAACTACACTCATAATTGACCCTCACAGATCCCATTTCTTATGTTGATTCCTTCATGTATGGCATATGCATATGGAATTGAGCTATCTTGATACCAAAATCAAAACCTCAAGAAAGAAATCAAGAATGATTCAAAGTTTCAAACAATACTGGAGCAACAGAGGGCGTGGCGCAAGCGTGGACCACACGGGCGGGCAGTCGGCAGAGCCGCAGAGGGCGTGGCGTGGGTCCAAGGGCGGAGTGTCGGAGTCGGGGGCGGCAGGCCAGAGGCCGAGGGAGCGGCAGCGACGCGGCATCAGTGTCTCGCGAAGTTCGAGTACTGAGCAGCGCAGCGCAGCGCGGCGATGAATCGGGCGAAGAGCGGAGTCGGACTATCTAAGGCTTGGCCGGAGTCAGGGGCGGTAGGCGGTGACGCCTCGGCCCGGGAGGGAGGCCAGGAGCGGCGGCAGTGTTGCCTCGACCCGAGCGGGAGGCCGGGAGCGACGACGGCATGGCCTCGGCACGAGCGGGAGGTCGGGAGCGGCGGTGGCGTGGCCTCGGCGCGGTGACCGGCCGGGAGCGGTGGTAGCGCTTTGGCTCGGGGCTCAGGCGGAGGCCGGAAGCGGCGGTGGCGTGGCCGAGGCTCAGCCGGGAGGCCGGGATCGGCGGTGGCGTGGCCGAGGCTCGGTCAGGAGGCCAAGAGCGCGGTGGCATGGTACTGGCTGTGGCTAGGGTTTGCAGTTTGCACTTCGCAGCTTTTTCTCATAGCTCAGCCTTCTTGATTGGGCAAAACGCTGGGCAAGCTTGGGCTGGGCAGGCCAAGACTATGCCTCGGGCCCAAATAGATATATACAGTATTTTTACATTATTATTTGAGCTGGGCCTCGGGCCCAGGCCCCAGTGGCCCGAGGCCCAGCTCCGCCCCTGGCCCTCTTATTAATGCTATCGGTAAAAGATATAGAAATACTCACGTTAACCTTAAAAAGATAAGAGAAAAACTATTGTTCGGTGTTTTTTCAACCGAACAACCCATTGCCGTTTTATTGAGTCCCTTTGTAGCACCTAGGCTAATCTAGATCTTACCCAAACTATAATTTATATGAGACAATCAAATTGAAATAATACATCGTTCTCTATCTCACTACTGCAGAATCAGTGATCCTTGCCGCCATATCACTGCCGGTTTATCAAAAACTGGAAGTAATAATATTATCACTGCCGGTTCAGATGGAAAACCGGTAGTGACGGTTTTCACTGATGAACCGGCAATGATAAATCCCTTATTACAGCCGGTTTGAACAAAAATCAGCGTTAATACTATCACTGTCGATTTTTTAGAAGAACCGACAGTGATAAATCCCTTATTACAGTCGGTTCGGAACAAGAACCGGCAGTGATAATGGATGACACGTACTTGCAGTGATAGTATGACTTTTCCATACGGAGTCGAATGGAGATAAAATTTATATGAAAATTATAGCTCTAGACGAGATCTACAACTTTGTAGTTGACAACTTTTCATTTAAAGTAATTTAGATATCCAAATAATGCTATCACACCATTTTTCCAAAAATCATAACTTTTTCATCTGGAGTCGGATGGAGATAAAATTTATATGAAAATTATAGCCCTCGACGAGATCTGCAACTTTGTAGTTGAAATTTTTCTATTTGAAATTATTTAAATATCCAAATAATCATCAAAATTTTCGGAGACAAAGGATCAAAAGGAAAATATATCCTATATTAGTTTAGGAATGAGTGATAGGTGAGATGGTAAGGTGGGCTCGCGAGGGACAGCAAGTCGCCAGTTCGACTCCTAGCAACTTCACACACGCGTATTTTGAGCGAAAATTGCGTGACTTGTGACTTGCGACGCACGCGGCCGAGCGTAGTAAATACAGGGTGGTCTAGGTGCAAATAATTTTTTTTTTAATTTTACCGAGTGATTTTTGGATTTGGACTATCACTGCTGGAATTAGCAGTGATAGTCAGACTATCACTGCCGGTTCCAATATTGTAACATCCCAAAATTTGCTTTAATATCATTGTATTGGTTATTTGTCCATTTTATGTTTTCTGGAATTTATTGGATTTTTTTGGTTTTATTTGAATTAACTTTAAATTAAGTATATTGGTCTTTTATTGAAAACTATTTAAACTTATGCAAAGTTAAAATAAAGTTTTGTCAAAAATATTTTAACTGAGTTCAAAATGCTTCAAAGTATTTTTGAGATTTTTTCTGGGATTTTTCCTGATAATTTTATTACCTGAAACAAGTTAAATGAATTTCTGTAATTGTTTTAATTGATAAAACCCAGAAAATTCTCTAAACAGTAATGGGCCGAGCCTGTTTGCTGTGTTTGCGTCGGCTCATCTTCCAAAAGGAATCGCGTCGGGCCGTTGGATCGCGATCGTGTAACCCGCGTTGTGCCGCGTGGCCCGAGTGCACCTAGCCATGCGATCGTGATCGCGTGGCCAGGATTGTTCGTGTCTTTTAGTAACCCTAGTCAATCACGGCCGTTGATCCAAGCAACGGGTCGGATTAGATCTCGTCGAATGGATCCTGTGCGTGCATCACGCCACGTGGACGGCTGTCGTGTGTCGTCTCCGTGCGGGACTCGAGCGCCACCGCCGTGTTCGAGAGGGACACTGCCGCCTCGTCGGTTGGCAATCCTAGCGCTGTACGCGGCCGTCGAGGACTATTTAAGGGGGCCGTAGCTTCTCCGAGGATCGTCATCGTGTGCCGCAACGTTTGATCGGAGCCGTTCCGCAAGAATCTCCGTAGATCGCGCCTGGGAGCTCGCCGGGGTTGGTTGCACGCACCGCCGGCCGTTTCGTGCCGTCGTCTAGCCGTTTCTCGCCGCTTGGGTTCCAGATCTGAGACCGCTGCGTCGCACCAAGTCGTCGTCTCCAAGTCAGGCGAAGCTTCGTCGCCGCACCGCCATCACCATGTTGAAGCTTCAGGAGCTGTCGGATCTCCAGCGAACGGTTAAGATCGTGCCACATCGCCGCGTGAGCAGCGGACCTCTCTCGTAAGCGCTGGCCTTTAGATCAGAATGGGCGGTTGGGAATTAGCCACGTAACCCTGGATCTGTAGCCGTTAGATTCGTTCTGTGCGGTTGATTTTGCACCGCAGGGAGGGGCCAATCGGGTTGCGACGCGTGTCGGGCGTATGATGCGAGACGCCGTGGACTTTGCCCACGATGGACAGGAGGAGGCCCTGTGAACCAGGTCCATGGACCAGGACGCGTGTCCATGTTGGATTGGCCAGATCTGTGCAGATGTCATGCTGACGCGGTAAATCGGATTTTCAATTTAAAAATAATTCGGTTAATTCTGATTTTCTAATTTCTGCAATTTCAGTATTTATTCAAACTTAAAAAGGATATAACTTTTGCATTTTAACTCGGATTTGAGTGATTCAAATTTCTAAAAATTTGTAAAATTGAGATCTATTTAATGGTGAATTTTAATTGATTTTTGGAGTTCATTTTCTCTCTGTTTTGGTATTTATTTGCTTTTCTTCTTCGGTACGCGTAGACGTTGAATTGTGCGACGCTTCGGAGGAAGATTCAACAACTCAAGATCAAGTTTCAGAGCAAGACCAGAACTTGTTCCAAGGCAAGTTGTGCTTTGATCATGTTGAACCCATGTTTATACAAATGCTATATTGTTTTACTTTATTGCATAGTATTTCAAGTATACAATTGTTTCAAATTAAATTGGGATCTAGTTAATCTACCCACTTGATTTATATACCCTACCTTGTCATTGTATGCCATGATCTATTGTCACCCTAGATTGGTTCATTATAGTTGGTTAGTAATGATAATCAACATGGGCTGGTTAGACCGTATTAGTTGCTTAGCCATGCCACGTCATCACATGTACATGAATCATCAATGATTAATCTTGACTAATGGAATATGGAACAGTGATGTGAACTTGTGTGTCATGTGAAGTCATATGAGGAGATTGAGTTGTGGTGGTAAGTCATGTCATGCAACGATGTTGAATTGTTGATAGCACATGGTGCTTGGTAATCAACTTGGGTGATAATCACTTAGATTGGGGCAAGTGACAAGGGGCGAGTTTGCCAAGGTGGACCCGATGGGCAGAGGGTATGTGGATGTCTTGCCTTGATCACTCTAAGGACTTAACCTTGCAAGCCTTTGACCTGAGTCAATCATGCAACCACATGTCTGGTATGGGACAGCCTAGCTGATTAATTTGCAATGTCTTAACTTTGGTACTATCTTGGTCGGTGTGAGTTCCCGAGTTATGGAGTAATTCACATGGCTCAAGAGGAGGGCCCTGGATGTGGTAACCAGTCCCACCAGTGTTGAAACCTTAGCGGGTGGTACTGGGTTAAGCCAGAGCATTGTAAAGGCTTTATCATGATTTCTCCGCCGACACACCAAAGGAAGTGTGTTAACCCAGAAGGCACCAAGAGAAGATCATGTCATGTGGGTAAAGTGCATAACCTCTGCAGAGTGTAAACCTATTCGAATAGCCGTGCTCGCGGTATTGAGCAATGCTCGGGAATTACAGTTAAGGGTTAGTTTAATTAAATGGATAACTTGGTTGGGATGGCAGAATACCATGTGGAAGATGGAATTTGATTTAGGATTGGAAAACTTGGTTTACTTCAGAAATGCTGAATCTATCTATTACTGTTATTTGTTTTACAGTCTTTACAATCTATTTATTGTATCTGTTCATAAATGCTGCTTATTGCAAAATAGCCATAATAGCCTATCCTTTGGAATAAGCCTCGCATATAGCTATGTTAGAATTGCATTCTGTGCACAACTTGTTGAGTGCTTTATGTACTCACATTTGCCAACAACAACATCACCAGTTGAGGAGTCTACATCTATGCTGAAGGAGGAGTTCCAGGAGGAGACGAATGTTTAGGGCGCAAGCCTTGTCAGTTGCCTGTGGTATACTGAGGGGTTGTCTACGTTTTCATTCCGCTGCAGTTTAATATGTCATTCAGCCTTGCGAGGCATAGTCATGTAAGTTGACCATAAGATCATTCAACTAGTAGTATATAATATATGATTTCTTTCATAATGTTTCCGCTATGTATGATTGTGATATTTACTGATGTTGACCTGTGTGCACTAGCGTGATCCTGGACTAGTGCAGTATACACAGAGGGTCTGGATTTGCATATTCGGGTCCTGACAAATATCCGGCAGTGATGCCAGTTTGGAACCGGCAGTGATATGGTGTTTTGTAGTAGTGTCTCTACCACGATATTCTCCATTGGTGCGCCACCGCTAGCGAGAGATCTCATCGTCAAGCCCACCTACTAGATACGAGCGAGGGCATAGCAGTAGGAAGATGGCATGCTGGGTGGGTATGGGCTCTCTATGTCTCTCCCATCCAGCAAATTCCACCTTCGTCTCTTTTGAAGTTCACTATCATCACACGTGGATGTGACAGTATGAGTTGTGGAGGCTCACGAAGTTGGGCTCATGCACCGCATGAGTGAACTCAAAGGCTATGATAGCTGTGGGTGAGCAAGCACGACAGCAAGCCAATAGACAGGTGGGCAAGATGGCAGATGACCAAGCAACTGAAGTGGATCGGAAGCCCAAAACGAGGTGAATTAGGATTCCTTTTGGAAACAAATGCTTAATTTAAAATTTAATCTTTATTGGACCTAGGTGCTTAGGGTTTTTAATGAAGTTTTGCAGTCTAATTCCAACCCTACATAATTCTAGTGAGCTAAAAAAATGAAACACAACAATTTAAATGCGAAAATGTTAATGAAACAAGGAACATAACCGATTTTTACTGAGGTCCTGGAGATTCGGCAATCTCACATTCTCCTTGTTGGAGCACTATTGCAAGAGTCTACCTTTGCCTTGAAACTACATAAGAAATCGAGACATCCGCTCGTGTTAGTACTTCTCCACTCCAAATAGGTGGGCTCTAAACTTTCACACGGCTCCTGGTGTCTTCCACAAACACCTCCAAGAATGGTCACTAAGTCAACATCACCAAGCCAATGCCTCTAAGACATTCAAGAGTAATAAGCCCAAACACTCACTTTAACTCAGCAAGTTGAAGCAACTAGGAGTGATGCACAATCTAAGGCCAATCTTGATGAGGACATCACTTCCTTGGATACACACAATACTTCTCTACAAGATGCTAGGCAATGACCTATGACGAGGGCACATGCATAACAGTTGAATTATCAGGTGATCTCGTTTCTAGGAGTTCATAATTTTTCTATTGAGATGGATTACTACCTAAGTCATGTGATGTTATTCTACCCAGGAATCAATGAGAGGGGAGCAACACTACTACCTTAACAAGTCCAAGCCAACCCTGAGCAGCAACTATTCATCTCTGACGAGAAGCAACAATCAACCACTAGTCTGTAACCCACGCCAACCAGTCTGTGACTAGTGATGACCACTCAACGACCCACGCCGACCAGTCTGTGACCAGTGATGACCAGTTAGTATCCACACCGACTAGTTTGGATAGAGTTTTGTTTTCCTACGTTGGGTGGAATATTGGGATGACAGCAAATCTCTTCAACCAAATAGGGTTTGTTTTCCATTTTTGTGAAGATTTGTTTTCCTTAGATAAAGTCTTTGAGTCCTACAACTGAGAATCCTTTTGGGATAGCAACAGATCTCTTCAGTCGTAAATTTAGAGCAGTATGTTTGTAACCCCTTTAAATATCTAGGTACTATGTCATTGTAAGGCAGACTTGTTCGATTAGTTTTCTACTCTGAAACTTCATCGTGTGTTTTTGAGTCTACTAGACCAACAATTGCAATTGCAGGCCTCAACTCTTTTCATGCCAATGTTTGATTTCTGCAATATTCATATTGTTATTTACCTTATTTTTGCTTGTTCTTCGATTGCTTGTAGGAATTGATCTTTGTGATCGGGTTGATTGTGCTTCTAGCTAGGTTGATAACAATCCCGAAGTTGGTTCAGCGATTCCTTGGTGTATCAGTCGTGTATGGTTAGCAGCCGGATCATGAGGGTCATCTCTACAAATCATAGATATCCTTCTCATCGAAAGGTCGGGACCCAAAGATCCATATCATATCTACTAAATCAAGAACTCAGAGATCTTCAATCCGAAATTCAAAGTGCCCTCAAGCTCCTCACTAGGGTGAACACAGATATGGATTCGCAGAGCTCTAACTTGAACCCTAGAGGGTCTATGTAAAGTTTCTCTCCTTAGAAACTGGTTGATAGACACAAATATTTCAAAACATCCCTTTGAGTCGGATCATTCAACCCACTCATATTATCGGGCTTAAACGCTTTCAACGGTAAAAAAAAGCCGTTGCACACACTTAGATAGTCTAACCCAATTCGGATTATTCGACCCACTCAGATCATCCACTTAGCTAGGATCATCCAGGCTAGTGCAAAACCTCAAGAGCACCTTCTCTGTCAAATTGATTTGAGTTATAATGCTCTGACTTACTCGGATCATCTGACTCATGTAGAACTTTCTTGATCGAAATTTTTGCAAGCTAGCTGCCCGAAATTAGATGTGAAGCACTAATTATGTGCCCTTGTGGAAGAATGATTACCACCCGTAACTTAGTTTGCGTAACCAAATCTATATCTATGGCTCTATGTTCTAGCTAGCTACAGATTAGGGCTAATCAGATGGTAAAGGTAGATCTTTCCCGAAGAAGGTGATGCGCAACAAAATCGAAAAAAATCAAACCTGTTGGAGTAATTGATGAAGATCAACAATCGGTGATGCACAAATTTATTAATAAGGATAGAATTGGAAAGATTCTAAATTACAAGGGCTACTCCTAGTCGACGAGAAAATAAAAGATGTAAACGCGATTTGTTGGATTTGCTGTGTTGTATTTTTTCACTCGTCTATAGCCATCTTTTATAGCTATCGGCCGACCGTGTCTATCTCCAACACGCTGATTGCCATGATCCGTGTCGGCCTTAACTCGAATAACTCCTCCTATCTTTAAATGAATATCGGCCATATCTTAACTTTAAACCCTTTTTCCTATATCCAATATCGGCCAAAATCCTCCTGATCCTTAGCCTGATAGTTTCATTATGCCTTACCAAAATCTGGTGCAAACATATGCCCCCCATTTTTGGATGATAACTTGTTATTTTCCAAACATCTCTTCTATCGACTACTTTTTCCATCGGCTTGTCGCAATATTTTCATCAGTAACTGTCCCTTTTATGGCGCTGTAAAAATCTTGATATGCGTATCGTGCGTTTTAACTGCATGTGCCCCTCGAAATCTCTCCCCGCCGTTTCAACTTTTTCACCTTGCTATAGATATGCGGCCTCCACACTGTCATTCTCACACGCTTAAGCTATTTGAACGTTTGACATCGGCTTCCTTGCTCCTACTGACAAGTCCTTCGTGCTCCAGCCTTCACCAATCCTAATTGGCTCATTCTCAGATCGACTGAATGGATCCTAGTCAGGTACTCATCGCATTTCCTAACAGCAATGATCAATACTACCTAGGCCCGATAGGAAACCTAGATACCGATTCGGTTATTAACTAGGAAATCCCGCGTCTCCCACTGTCGACTGCTGGATATAACATCGAGGTGTGGAGCCAGAGTTTTAGGGCTTGGCTGACGGTGCTTAAAGGATGGAAGACCTAGTATAATAGGGTATCGGTCAAGAAAAGAGAGGTATGGGAGAGAATGGGGATAGTCGAGTGCCTTCCTCTTTCTTTAGCCGATCTAGAGGCCAATGAGCCCATAGTGGCCACGGCTTGTTACTTCTGGTCGGACACTTTCAACGCCTTTATGTTCTATACTGGCCTCGTCGGCCCAACTCTCTTAGATGTGGCCCAACTATGTTGTCTGAGGCCCGACGGAGAGCAAATATCAGCTTACACCGCCAAACCAAGGCTCAAGCTCATCCGATCCAAAGGAGAAGGATGAAGCAAATACATCAGCAATAACAATCAAGTCAGTGGGTTGGTATCGGACGAAGAGCACATCGCCTTTCTTAACCTCTGGCTAGACAGATTCCTCTTTTGCGGAGCATCTCTTGGGCCAACACAAGTCTATCAGACTATAGCAGAGTAGTTGGTGGAGGGCCATCGGCTAGCCCTAGGAAAGATGTTGCTAGGGGCAGTGTACCAGATGATGCATATTATAAGAAGTCAGCTTTTCATAGGCTTCAGTAAATTTAACTTCGACAACGTAGGAGGACCTCTTTGGTTTGTGTAGATTTGGCTATACTGCTTATTTAGCCGATCTTTTGCATTAAGTCCATCTGATGACATAGCGTTCCCGCATGAAGATACCCCAGAAGACACATTGCCCCAATTCCGAGCAAGCCGATCTTTCAGCGAAAGATTCATTATGTGATCTAGGAATGAGATAAGGGTCACACATGTCAACTTAAGGAAGTATTTATCATTGTTTCTGCAGCTCGACAGTAAAGACTTCAAGCAACAACACTTTTTTGGTTATAGTGATGCAGCCGACTTCTCTTGGCCATCTTTTCTTCACCTGGAAGCCGACAATTCTCTAATGCCTCAACAGACTTTGGAGCTTTACAAATTGTTCATTTCTCCAAGCATTTTGCACGTCGGTCTTAACACAAGAAATTAGACTTTCCAACCGTCATATGAGTTTTACTATCTATCGGTTTATGTGAGGCAGCTTGGATTCGGACAGGTTGTTCCTAGTCTCCCACTTCTCAATCGACTTCAGTCAAGGGCTAGAGTTTGCAATACTGCTGCAACCAACATTGTTTTGGAGATAGCTGATGAAGTCCAGATTGAAAACTTGTCACATTTTATGCTAAATACACGTCAGGCAGGACACTTCTCTTTGTGGTCAACAATTGCAGAGGCTTTATTTTTGGAGAAGGTGCAATCGGCTATTATAAATGAATTCCTATCGAATCTTCCAGAGCCAACGGTAGAGACTAACAGCGAATCTAGTGATGAGGCTAGCTCTTCGGGATACACTAACACAATTATAGATATTACTGGCAAGGTATCGGCTTGAATGAATCTTTTGTCACATACTTTTACCTTTGCTTAAATACTTTGTTACTAATCGGTTTTGCGCCTTCTTTTGCAGACTAAGGCCACCGGGAAGAAGCCAGCATCCGACCCATCGGGCAGCAGCCGTCAAACCAAAAGGCCGAACCAGTCGATAGGCCTAAAAGGGTAAACTTCCGGGACCTTGGGCATTCAGAGCCCTTCTCTAATGGACATAGAGAAGCAACAACAATCCAGTGAGTATCTTTTAATCAGCTAGTACTTTTCCACAAGTATATAAGAAAACTAACACTTTAGCCGATTAATTTCAGAGTAGAATCATTTTAAGGCCCCTACCAAAAGAGGCTCAAAACCTCAAGAGCAGAGCGGTGAGAGTCTATCGCACTCTCCTCACACGTCAGCTACGGCAGGGGTGAGTTACTTACATGGAAATTTCTCTCATTATATTAGCTTTATCTTACTTTGATCTTTCATTTTTAGCCAACTCCATCAGAGCAGGCGGCTATCATTCTAGCCGATTTTCCTGCAGTCTCCGTTGAGCCTCCACCGCCATCATCTCAACTGACGCCACCGACCCTGACAGCTGTTGCAGCTCTAGAGTCTTCCGACCCAACTAACTTATTGGGTTTTTGCTTGCCGACCTGGAAGAACCTGAAATAATGGCTACAGATGATTACGATGCGGAGATAAGGAAAATCCTTGAAGTCCCCAAAGAAGCATCGACTCCGGGGACGCAAGAACGGCTCGACAAGCTCTTCGACTTGGTGGTGAAGCCGCAGGCAGAAATTCTGAGCAACAACCAACCGATCCGCGATGTGATGGCTGTCGTTGAAGCTGATTTGCCCCCAGAGGCAATGGCTACTCTTTTGGATGTCTGCCATCTAGATGACAAGAAGGCAGAAGTCGACGCTGCCAAAGCCAGAATAGCTCAAAGGGCGGCACAAGAAGCCGACCAAAAACTACGAGACGAGCGGGTAGGTGATGCCAAGATGAAGAAGTGCAAGTTTGACGCTGAAGTCCACTCACTCAAGAGTAACAAAGAAGCAATCTCAACACTTGAATCGACGAAGAAACTCCTCGAGGATTAGATGGCTAAGTTAACAAAGCAAATTTCTTTCGGCCAACAACTCATCGAAAAGTCTACATCGGCTTTCAAGGAGTAGAAACTTGAAATTGCCTTGGCTGTGGTTGGCATCAAGAAACAAATGGCCAAAATTGGCCCTGTGCCCAGAAGTGCCAAAGAAGATGAGATGATCCTAGATCGGATACAAGAGACTAGCAAAGGCAGTGGGAGCTCTATTGGCTTTAGGCGCAAGACTTCATGGTTCTGGCCTGTAATGCTAATTCCTTGACTTTGTGATGAATCAAGAAATACTCTCATCGACCTTAGTTAAAACTGAAAACTCTTGTAATTTTCATTCGGCTGTTTAATCGATTATTTATCTAAGTCTTGTTTTACTTGTCAATGTTGTATACATATTTTAACTTAGCCAAAATTAACTGCACTATGTTAATTTGGCTTTTCTAGCAAAGAATGCCTCTAACCAAATAAGAATCAACCCAAACGCTAGGGTAGTATCTCTTTAAGTGTTTCTCATTGATCGCCTTAGGAAACACTACACCATCTAAAGTCTCCAATATATAGGAATTTTCATCTACAAGCTGATTTATCATATATGGCCCTTCCCATGTAGGAGATCATTTTCTAAATCGGTTAACTCTAGAGACTACAGGAAGTATGGTTTTTTCAAACTAAATCGGATTCACAAAAAGACTTAGGAATGAGTTTTTTGTTGTAAACTTTAGCAACTCTCATCTAATTCTTCTTAAGCCGATCCAATGTATATAAAAACAACTCTGCTAGATTATCTAAGTTGTCTATCATTAAATCTTTATAGTCTTGAGTCGACAAATCATTTTGTCTGGCCACTCGTACAGAATCAATGTTTATCTCCACTGGTAAAACGGCTTCCTAACTATAAACCAGCTGATAAGGTGAAAGTTTTGTTGCTCCGTGGTATGCTAACCAATAGGCCCATAAAGATTAACTTTTAGATTAGTTGGAATTTCAATGTAAATTTTTATTTCCAACTTATTTTCATATTTTGTTTGATTTGAAGTTTTATTTTGCAACTCATCCTTTTATTATGTTTGGATTTCAAGATATTGAAATAGAAGATAATATTTTAATTCATTATTGATATTCTAATTAAAAATTCTATTCAATTTCATTTTCTAATTTTTATATTTATATTTTTATTATTTAGAATTTTTAGGATGTTACAGATCTACCCCCTTACAGAAATCTCGTCCTCGAGATTTGCAAGGACTAGATGGGTTTAGGAAAGTATTCTTTGGAGGTTATCTTGTCATTCTCATCACTTCATCTACTGTGTAGCTGCTTCACTGGATCTTCTTCTTGTGATTCCGAAGTGATGTGTCAAGAATAGAAAAGTCTTCTATTTAGGTTTCATATCTGTAGATGAGAGGTATCAACACTTTATATATATATATATATATATATCCTTTGATTGAACCACCAATTCATATACAAGATCATTAGCAAGGTTAAGCTATTTTTATGGAGAGGTATGGAATATGATAGAAATGAAAAGATGAATAGCAACTAGAGTTATTTGAGAAGAACTGAGTGTTGACATCAAGGAGAGTATTTAAATGTAAAGGCTAATTTGGATAACTCAACAAGGGTTGATGATTTTAGTTGAGAATAAATTTGGTTTGGGCTGACTTTCAGAAGCATAAGTAGAAGGTAGCTAAAGCCAAGGTGTTTGATTTTTCATTGATTAGGGAATAGATGGAGGATTTATAGGGTAATGGTTAAAGGTGAAAATTGAAAGTTTAAAACTTGTACTTTTACCAGCCTTTTGAAAGGATTAAGATAAGATATATTTTGATGAGAGTTCAGTTATACGGCAACATTCCGCTTATCAAAACATTACTTTTAAGGATAGATTCTAAATAAATTTTAGGTTAACTTCAAGTAGGTCTAAAGAGACAAGATGATTTCAAATTAATCTTATTTCAGGTAGAAACTATATTCATAAGGGATGTACCTGGCATTGCATCAGGTAAGCTATGATTGAAGTCTTGAGTTGGAGTAGATGCAGAGTTAGGGGCTTGTTGGCCTTCGAAATCTTGAGGTTGTCTTTGCAGTTGTTGTATAGCTTCATGAGGTTGAGCATAAGGTTGATTTTGCTTCTTCTTTGGGCACTTGTTGGCATAATGCCCACATTCACAACAGCAAAAGCAAGTAACGTTGGCTTTCCAATTTTGAGCATCAGATAGCTGATTATTGGTGTTGTTGGAGGGATGAGGAGATGGTGATTGTGACTGAGAGTGGAATTGAGTATAATTCTCCTTGAGGCAAGCATCTTTGTTCAATAGCTTCTTCTTTAACTGATTCTTTGGGCGACTTGTTGCAAATCTTATTCCTCCTACTCTTGGAGTTATAATCTTAACTGATGTAACTTCTGGTATGACTAAAGCTGCATGAGATATTTGTTCTCTTTGTGGGCACTGATTAGCATAATGGCCTTGCTTGAGACAGATGAAGCACTTCTGTTTCTTTCGTGACGCTTTGTTGGGAACAATTGCATGTTCTATGATGTTCTCCTTATGAATCTTAACTTGTTGATGATTAGGGCATTCCCTTGCCTAATGACTTTCTTCACCACACAAGAAGCATGTGTTGGCGATGGCCAATTACTGCTTTCTTGATGATGATTGACAAGGTTGAAATGTTACTTCTCCAATTCTTCTAATGATATTTCTTGTGTAGCTTCTCTTCTATTTGCCAATTCTTGAGCAACTAAGGCTCGGAGGTTTTCTTGCTGATGCTGACCTACGGCGGTGACTAGTGGATCAAGGGGGCATTGAGATGGGCAGTGATTTTGACTTTCGCAAAGGTAACAAGTGATATTATTCAGGGGACATTTTCCGGGAGAATGATTTCCTTCACAACTGGAGTAGTTGATTTTATGTTCATCAGCAGAATGACCTATTTCTCGACAACGAATGCAAGCACGATCATCAGATTGGTTGGGTTGACAACATTTTAAGGAACAACATTTAGGTATCGAATAAGTTGTGGGAGCAGGTTTCTGATTTGAACCATTTTCTCTTCTGGTGAGAATTGTGCCAAGGGTGGAATTGATCTGTGCTAGATGCTGGAGAAGAAGAGTGTGAGTTTGGCGATTTTGTCTCATTAGGGCGAGCATTTGCGCGACGATTGGAGATTTCAGCAATTGCTCTTCTATGCTAGATTCTTGCGAACCTTTGGGAGGTAGGGAGCTATGATTATTGTTATGCTGAAAGGGGAGAGCTTTAGCTGAATGCTGAGGATTTGGTTGAACTGGGGTAGGATTATCATCTCTTAGAGGTTGAGAGTCTTGCGTGGTTTTATTTTTCATGATTTTGCTGAGAGATCTTGTCACAGGCATCCTGCAATAATGATTGACAAGATGTTGGAATTAGAGAGAGAGATGGTCAGATAGGGGTTAACCAGGCCACAAGGCAACATTTCGTTCATTAAAATTTCTTATTAAGGAAGGGTTGGCACATCGTAAATTTCAACCTCATGGTTTAACATTTACGAGAGTAACCCGGAAAGCAATACAAAAGATTTACAACAAAAATTCAATAGAACATTAAATCTATATATTCAATATAGTACTTGGGAGAGATATCTAAGGTTTTTCTTATACTAGCCTAACCATAAGTATTTCTGCACAAGAGGTCGCTATACCATTAGAGTAAGGTATAATTTGGATAGTACTATTTTTCAAAATAAGCTAATTAGCGACGAACTTCGTTTAAACTTTACACCTCTTACTGAGATTAGCATTCCAAGGTTTCTAGTTAACGTTGTTCATCTATCATCTTTTAAAAGGAAAGGGGTTAGAATGATGATTTAGACAAGAAAGAGATCTAAACGAGAGGAAAAGAGTTATCATAATCATATTTGTGCAACATATAATGTCTTTTGAAGGTTCATGCTCTAAAATAATACTGTATGTTTAATGGTTTCATAACTATGGATTTTATATTATTTTGAGTCTTCTTGTCGTAACTTTTTAACCCATTGGTTAAGTGTTACGAGGATATCCTGAAATAATAATACATGCAAAAACTTTCAACTGGTCAAAAGTAACATACTTTTATTTTGTTATGTAGGAGTTATACATCTCCTTATATTACAACAAAAGTTTTCAGTACTACTTCCTATTACTATATGGTCATATCTTCTATTTTAGTAATAATGGACTAACTGAAGGTTCTATGGTAAGAGCACTTCCCAAAGCAGCAGAGGTAGATTTTGCGGTGGTAGTTTACTAAAGATTCTTGAAAGCAAAAGGTGCTGGTACTCTTTGGATTAGTTCTTTAAATATGGATGAAACGAGGATAGATGGCAATGTGATGAAACAAGGGTCGACAGCAATGTTTGTTATACAGACTTGGGGAGATTTGGTTGGTGTCCCAATTTGTTGATCGTGGCAACTTGTGGTGGCGTTTCCTTAGCAGTTCTCTGTTATGACAGAGAAGGAGTGAAAGGAAGAGGGAGTGGTTTTGGTGTGGTTGAGTAAGGGAAACTGAATGAGCTGGCCATTTTCATGGTTGTCAGGTGCAAAGATGAGTTCACTGGAAAGAAGCTTGGATAGCGATGTTTACTGATGGGTTGGCGCGGTTTTTGTTTTGTCGAGGCATTGTTTGCAGTGGTGGTGGCAATGGGTGACGACGCATGGCTAGAGCAAGGTGCGGCTGCATTTCTAGTTTTGCGATCACAATGGAAGATTCAGAGCCAAGCTCTGTCATGGCAGCAATGGGTTATTGCGATGGTAGAGGAAAAGCTAGCAAGGGCATGCTGCTTTGATTGGTTTCGGTGCAGAGGAGAAAAAGCAAGCTGACTTGGTTTTTCAGTGTCCAAATGAGAAGATAAGGTGGTTATAACTGTGACTTGGATGGATCGAGCCTAACTAGTAGAGAGTAAAGAGATGACTGGAAAAGAGAGCTATGTTATTAATCCTGATGAAGCTGGATTTGCGAGGAGGGCTAGAAATTTTAAAATGATATGTAGATAAGAATTTCTACCGAATAAAGGATTTATGAAAATTTTTACGTACAGAAGAAAGAATTTCTACAGAGAAACTCTTTATGAAAATTTTTCCTTCTACCCTACATGTTAGGATTTATAGATTCATATATTTAGGAGCAATTTATCATAAAACTTTAAACTAAAGGTTAAGTTTGTACGTAAATTATCCAAACTAGGAAGACAAAATTCAATTGCAATTAGCAAGATATAAACACTACATGAGAATGCTTTATATAGCTAAGGTAGAATGATACTTGCCTCGAGTAAGGATTCCTATCTTACGGAGAATCTAATCTATTCTTTTGCATTTAACTGTTGGGTGACGTCGACTCTTCATGAAGTAGTATCTTCATACTTTACTTCCACCTTGCTAGATGTAGCGAGGCGTTATATCCATCTTGATGTCGGTCTAGACGCTATAGTCTTCTTTGGCTCGGCATGAATGATGGTAGCGACATATCTTCGATGTCATCGAAAGCAAATGATGAAGATGAATTGTAGGCGAGGACTACTTTTAAGGAAAGACGAGTTTGATATAAAACAAAATGAGAGTGGGGTAAGGACAAGATCTTAAGAAAGAGGAAAGAATAGCAAAAACTACATTTTCCAAATATAGCAACTTTTTGCAAAATAAAATTTTGAGATTGTCCTAATCTTATTTCTAATGACCAATGTATCTAGGGTTTATCCTATGGTCAGTATGGCTCTGATACCAACTGTAACGACCCCCATTTTCGCATAAATGCAAAAATGGAAATCTAATGCGCATACAGTACTAGTCCCATGATCAGTGGCTAGTACGCACATTTTCAACAATTGTGAAGGACCATGTGGAGGTCTATCTAGATTTGTGATGAGTATTTGACTAAATTTGAGCTTGGGTTGCTCTTGTCTGAGTTTGATTTTAAATAGATTTTCAATTGGAAGCAATTTGAGGTCTTCTCTGTTCTCCCGGTGCTACCGGTCAGATCGAATAAAAATGAATTTTAATGAGTGGACTTTGATGAATCTATCGCATATCATTGTGGGCATTGCTATGTGAGGTATTTACTTGTTTTTGATTGTTGCAGGACGACGGTGCTAGGTCATGGTGAGGCGAAGGATGGCCGGGACTAGGCGAGGAGTGTCGGAGGTCCAGACGGTCGGGGATCGCCGGAAGATGATCGGAGATGGAGTCCGTGCAAACCATGAATACAAGGAATGGATGTGATGCTAGCTAGATGCTGCTCGGATTGATGAGGGCCGTCAGATTGTGGTCTAGTTGATAGGATAGCGGGTCTAGTTAATGTGCTTTGAGAACCGTGCAAGAAAACCCATTATGTGTTGTGGGTTTTGGGTCAACCCTTGTGTGGCTGGTTGAGTGGGTTAATCCTAGCCCTTGATGGATGCTCTAGGGTTTAGAGGCTCGTCTAAGGGTGGTAGGTGGCCCAAGAGTTGTATAAATAGGGGTGGAGGGGTAGCATTCCCCTCTTGAAGGTTTTGAGGTTTTTGATGCTCCTTTGAGCTTTGCCCACAAGAAATGTGAGGCTTTGTAACCTCTCCTTCTAGAAATGAAATGTTCTTCAGTTATGTTCATGTTTCATTTCTTTTACGCATTTACATTACACATTTAAATTACGCAATTTAAATTCAGCATTTACTTTCCCGTATTTACATTCTCGCAATTTGGATTTGCCTCCCCTCCTCCTAAATGCTGTTCTTCTAGGATTTCTTAAGGGTTTTCATATGGTTTTACATCTTTCTTGCACCCTAGGATAGACTAGAGATCAAGTTTTTATCGAATTGCAAATCTGTCCAGAACTTGTTCCTCGCGCAGCAGTCAGTCTTTGATTTTTATACAAATCTATAAAAATCCTTTTTAAATTATTCTTGTTGGAGAAGGTGAAAGACTCATATATCCATATCTGAAAAACAATTTGAGTCCACCGATTGCAACGTTTGAGGGCTATGAAGTGAAAATCGAGCCTCGAACATTCTGGTCGAAGTTCGTGACTGTCTGTAATGCTTGATTTTTCATGCTTATTATACAAAGCTTTTTGAGGTGATTTTTGGTGGAGTGTTTCACGACTGAACTTATCACAGGGAACAAAATTCCCAAAAATTTTAGAGCAACATAAACTCACCAACCACCTGCTCCCATTGAGGACAATTCCTGAAAAATCTGCTTTTACTTTTCTGGAAAGAGACTTTGGTGTTTTAGCTTTATCTCTTTTAGAAAAATAGTCTTTGAGTTGATTCTTCTTTGTTTGGACACTTGACAACCAGGATTGTGATTAAAAAATCCCTCACATGATTCATGGTTCTCATCCATGCAAACAAGGGGTACACATAGTTGTCTAATTGTTCGGGTTTTGAAGGTTTTGCGAATCTGAGAAACACCAGTTTGAAGAAAAATCTTTGGGTGTTTCAGATTTTTTATTGCGAGATTGTTTGGAGTACTTTGAGTGGGGGAAAATTTTATTTGGGATCATTCACCCCCTCTGATCACCATTTCGATCTTTCAATTGGTATCAGAGCCGGTTTTGCTCTTTCATAGATCTTGATCGGTCTCAATAGCCATGGCGATGGACAAGTATTCCACCAAGCCTACTATTTTTGCTATAGTTGATTTTCCGTTTTGGAAATCGCGGATGGAGTCATACATCACTTCCCAGGGCTTCCTGATATGGCAGAAGGTGAAACTCCCGTATGAGGTTCCTGCTGATGAAAACGCTCACTACCAAAATATGGTCGACGTTAAAGGCTTAACGCTAAGGCAAGGAACATCCTCATACAAGGTCTTAGCCGCAGTGAGTATGATAGGATTTCTCACCTCCGTTCTGCTCACGATATTTGGGTGACCCTCAATGCTTACAATGAGGGCACTACTCAAATAAAAACCGTGAGGCAGGATCAGTTCAAGCGTGAGTTCAACAAGTTTGAACAACACGCTGGTGAGAGTCTTGTCGAATGCTTTGGTCGGTTTACAAAGATTTTGAGCGATCTCTGAGCAGTCGGTTGCATATACTCTGACTCGGATAATGCTCAATATTTCTTGACCGCACTCGATCTTCGTGTTTGGGAAATGAAAGTGACCACCATCAAGGACACTACCGACTTGTCGACCTTTACTCTTGATGGGCTTTATTCCTGTCTCAAGACTCATGACATCGACGTCGTCTCTCGTAAGACGAAATCACAATCGATGGCCATGGTCACTGATCCCACTGTATCTTCCCTTGATCTTTCTGCTGGTTTCTCACTTTTCGCCCTTTGCGAGCTAAGCGATGACCAACTGAAAAAATTTCCAGAAAATGAGCTTGCTCTTCTTGCTCGCAAGTTTTCTCATGCATACAAGAGGGTGAGAGAGAGAAAGAGAGGGGGCATGATCACATGCTTTGAGTGTGGTGGCCCCAACCACATTCGGGCTAATTGCCCCAAATTGGAGAGGACAAAGAACGACACCAGCGGTTCGGCAAAGAACGACTAAATCGACAAGAACCGCAACAAGAAGCCTCCAGTTCGTGAGTCGGCGCGTGAGAAGAAGTACCGCAACTTCTCCAAGAACAAGAAGCTCTTCCACCGCGTCTTCGCCACGCTTGACGACTTCAACCTCTACGACACGGAGACATGGAGCGACGAGGGCGACGATGATCCGCAAGAGAAGAAAGGCGGCGACGACTTCTCCGGCATGTGCTTCATGGCCGACGTCAACGGCATCAGCGACTCCGAGCTCTAGAGCGACTCGGACAAGGTACCCTCCTATGACCAGCTCAATGTAGCTTTCTGCAAATTAGGAAAATTTCATGCTAGAGCTAGAGCTAGGTGTATGGATCTAGACAAGGAAGTAGGTACCTTGACTCGGGAGTTAGCTTCTCTTAGATCTTCTCCCTCTCGAGTCACTGATTATTATTCTTTGTGTGATGCCGTGCTTGAGGAGTTAGAGAAACTAAGGACCATACATGATAGTGTGCTTGTTGAACTTGATGGTCTCAGGTTGAAGAATGGTAGCACTAGTTCTATTGATGCTATTCCTGTTGAGGCTAGTTTTCTCCTTGCTCACTCTACTCCATCATGTTCAAATTTCCCTAAATTGCTTGCCGAAATTGATGCCATGAGCGATTACCTTAGGAAGCTTTCTTCTAGAGACGATGAACTTGAAATGCATGCTTGTAAGGACCCAGTCAACTCATGTGAGGGCTGTAGAAAACTAAAACTTGACAATGAATCATTAAATGTCAAGTGTGCTAAACTTTCTAAGTACTTACTAGATAAGTCAAAAGAAAGTTGCTTGCGATATCCTGTGATTGAGGGGGACTTGGATAAAATCCATGTCGAGCTTAGGAAGAAATTATAAAACCAAACCCATTTTATTAGAAATGTGTCTTGCGTTTCTTGTGAGGCCCTCAAGATTGAGGCACTGTCCGAGGAGAAAATGCACGTCTTTGAGAGAGATCATCTTTCTGGTTCTTCTTCTTCTTCCCTGTTCTTCTTGTGCCTCTTTCTTTTGAGATTGCCAGTATCTTATGAGCACTCTCGAGAAGTTTGTTGGAGGCAAGAAGAAGCTCAATCTTATTCTAGACCAATCCAAGATTAGTAGATTCAATCAAGGTCTAGGATTTGATCCCTTGGAGCACGCTTGGGCGCATCCTCCCACCATTGTGCGCGGCTCCGAGAGTGGTGAGATTTGTGGTAGCTCCCAGAGTGAGTACCACTGTATTCAAGTTTGCTGGGGTTTTCCATAGGACTTCTGACCAAAAGGGTGTTACTCTTGTTGCTTCTATCTCTAGCAAGGCGATGTACACATGCACCTTCTGTAAGAAGGATGGTCATCTAGTAGATTTTTGCTTTAGGCGCGCCAAGATCACTGGGCGTGAGCGTGTTGTTGCTCTTAGGGGTATTCAAGGTCATATCCAGACTTTGAGTGCTCCTATGGCACACACTGCTTCTAGACAGGTTAGAGAGTCGCCTGTTTTTGGGCAACGTCCAGGACTCAGTTTTCATGCTAGCTCTTCGAGTTTTAGTCGTGGAGCTGTTCGTAGTCAGTCTTTCCGCCGTCCTCTTGATATTCCTCATTTTTCTCATCGAGTTAGATATCAGCGGCGTGAGGTGTTTTCTGGTAGGAGTTTTAGGCAGTTTCGCTGGGGTGGTTCGGCTTTTGCACCACGACAGGCCAACCTAGTTTCAGCTCCTAGATCATCTACTAGAGTTGCTACTGATCTTGTTAAGGTTAAACGTCAGAGAGACACTCGAGTCCAGTCTTCTTCTGTGACTGGTACTCTGAGGTGTCGATGGTTCAGTATTGGGTTCCTAAGTCTTCACTCTATCCCAGTACTGAGTCATCTTTCTCTCTTGTGTCTTGATTAGGTTCGTCGGATGGGGAAGGGAGATGTTTGGATTGTCGACTCCGGTTGTTCTCGTCATATGACCGGAGATTCTCGATAGTTCTCTTCCCTAGTCCGAGCCCCCGGTGGCGAGTTGATCACTTTCGAGGATGCTTCTTAGGTAGAGTATTGCTAAAGGTACCATTTGCATTAATGACAATTTCATTCTTAAAGATGTTGCCTTAGTAAGTAAGCTGTAATACAATTTGCTTCCTGTTTCTCAGCTTGTTGATGACTCTTTCGAGGTGAGCTTTAAGAGTAATGCCTGTAGAATCTTCGATTTATCAGGAGGGTTAGTTTGCGGTATTTCTAGATTTGGGAGAGTCTTCCGTGCTGATTTTTTCTATTTCTTATAGAGACTCTCTTCGGTGTTTGATTGCTTCAGAGTCCCGTGATCTCTCCTTCTGGCATAGGAGACTTGGTCACATTGGATTTGATCATTTGACCCAAGTTAGCAGCCACGATATCATTCGTGGTTTGCCCAAACTCAAAATGGTGAAAGACTTAGTTTGCTCTCCCTACAGACATGGCAAGATGGTTGCTGCTTCTCATCCCCCAGTCACTGTTGTGATGACTGATGCACCAGGATAGCTTTTACATATGGACACTGTTGGTCCAGCTAAAGTGCAGTCAGTGGGTGCACTACGCCAAAACCTGCAATAGGTGACGGTCTATTTGTGGCGGTTTTTTTCGAACCGCCACAAATATAATTATCAGTGGCGGTTCTATATTGAAAATGGCGGGAAGAATATCAGTGGCGGTTCTATCCTCGAACCGCCATCGATAATCATTATCGCGGGCGGTTCGAGGATAGAACCGCCACTGATAACAAATACATCATCAGTGGCGGTTGGAGGATAGAACCGCCACTGATAACTAGGTTATTCGTGGCGGTTCTATCCTCCAACCGCCAATGATACAATTGTATTATCAGTGGTGGTTCTATCCTCCAACCGCCATCGATAATTCATTATCGCGGCGGTTCGAGGATAGAACCGCCACGATATATTATCGATGGCGGTTCTAGTTAACAACCGCCATATAATACGCTTATAAGTAGGTGGTGAGTAGCAAGACCGGTCTTCTTCCTCCCGAGAGCAAACCAAAACTTCTAATTTTCGATTTCGCTTTCTCCAATTCTTGTGTTGTACTTCCTCTAGTTGTTCCTTGGTGAGTTATTTTTCTCCTCTCTTGATTTGTGTTAATCTTGTTGCAATTTAATTTTTAAACCTAGTTCAATTAAGGTTTATATGTAGATGAGATGAATAGTTTAGATTTTGTTTATTTTTATTTACCTACCATTTTGTAGTTGATGAATTTATTTCTAGCTAGATTCATTAGATGATGTTGTGTTCCTTTTATAGATGATGAATTATGATCAAGCATATATTTAATATAAATTGCATTTTAAGTTAATTTGGTAGATGATGAATTTATTATCTATCTTCTTTAGATGATAAGTAATTAGATTAGTTTTTAATTACTATTAATTTGGTTCCATTAGTGTGCACGTATAATATACATCTTGCATATATTAAATTTATTTATTTAAGATTAGTGGATATTAATATACATGAAATTTTAGTTAATTTGGTAGGTGGGTGCTCATCATTTTTAGATGATGAATTTATTATCTAGCTTCTTTACAAGATAAGTATTTAGATTAGTTTTTAATCAAATTTTATATGTTAATTAATTTTAGATGGACCGGAGATGGATGTACAATGCGAACTGCTATTACCGAGATTACATCGACGGGTATCTACTTTTCTAAGAGCACGAGGAGAACAAGTTGCACAAGAAAACGGAGTACATACATTGTCCATGCATTGATTGCAAGAATGAGAAAATGTTTTCGGACAAAGAGCACATCCACTTGCACTTGATTCAAGAGGTTTTGTACTTGGCTATACACGTTGGACAAGTCACGGTGAAGAGGAAAACATACATGAAGGTGATAACGTATTGATGATGGAGAAGGCATTATGGCAGCTGACATTAGTAATGGATCTGATGAGGATAGGTTGGACATTGATGACGATAATAATCTTACTCAGATGTTGCGCGATGCAGAAGGGAACTACACTAGTCAGAGAGAGTTTAATCAATTCAAGGGTTTGTTGGACGACTCGGACACACCTTTGTTCCCAGGTTGCAAGGAGGAATACACAAAGTTGCACACCGTGCTTTCACTTCTAAAATTGAAGGCAAGCAATGATTGGTCCGATAAGAGTTTCACGGCGCTATTACATCTCTTAGCGGACATGCTTCCAGATGGAAATGTATTGTCGATAACCACTTATTTAGCTAAGAAGGTTGTATGTCCATTGGGATTGGAAGTAGAAAGAATACATGCATGTCCAAACGATTGTATACTCTATCGCAAAGAGTATACAGACATGCATGTATGCCCGGTGTGCAAATCATCGCGATACAAGTGTAAAGGCCATGACAGCGAGGGCACCGTGGTGAAGAAAGGAGCTCCCGCTAAAGTGGTTTGGTATTTACCAGTAATTCCTCGGTTGAAGCGCTTATTTGGAAACAAAAGCATGCCCAATCGATGCGATGGCACTCGAAGAGCGTAAAAGGATGGAAAGTCGAGACACCTGCCGATTCGCTCGGTGGAGAACCATTGATAGGCTCTTTAGGAAGGACTTGAAATGAACCAAGGAATATAAGGTTTGGGTTGAGTACGGATGGAATGAATCCTTTCGGTAACATGAGTAGTATTCATAGCACTTGGCCCGTGACTCTCTCAGATCTACAACCTTCCTCCTTGGTTGTGTATGAAACAAAAGTACATTATGATGTCGCCGCTATCCAAGGGCCGAGACAACCTAGCAATGATATTGATGTATACCTACAACCATTGGTGGAAGATCTTGTCATCTTGTGGAACGAAGGTGTACAGTGTATGGGATGAGTACAAGCGAGTACTTCATCCTACGGCATTGTTGTTTTGCACCATCAATGATTTCCGCCTTGGTAACCTATCCGGTCGTCTCGTAAAGGGGCCAAAGCATGCCCTCAAAGCATGGATGAAACCGCTAGTGTGTGGCTCAATAACTCGAGGAAAACCGTGTACATGCATCACCGTAGGTTCCTTCGCAGAATCCCCTACCGCAATATGAAAAACAATTCGACGGACAAAAGAGGATGGTATAGCCCCAAGGCCTCGCTGTGGGAAGAGGTATATGATATGGTTAAGGATATTAATGTCGACTTGGAAAGGAGATAGTAATAATACATCGAGGTCTCGTCGAGAAGACCACATGGAAGAAGAGATCGATATTTTGGAACTTGCCCTATTGGAAGGACTTAGAAGTTCGACATTGCATAGACGCTCATGCACGAGAGAAAATGTATGTGACACTTGATTGGTCTTTTGTCAACATTCCTAGCAAAACTAAGGACTGATCAAGGCACGAAGGGACCTAGAAGATATGAAAATCGAGCTGAGCTACATCCTCGTGACACCGAAAGGGCGACTTTACCTTCCCCTCACTGCTACACTCTTTCAAAGAAAGAGAGAATGCACTTTGCAATGCTTGCATGGTGTGAAAGTTCCGTCCTTACATCATAAGCATCAAGAAACTAGTCTCGATGAAAGATTTGAAGTTAATCGCATGAAGTCTCATGATTGTCATGTGATGATGACACAAATGCTTTCTATTGCAATTAGAGGTATTTTGCCTGAAAAGGTCCGAGAGGCAATCATGAGGTTGTGTTTCTTCTTCAACACGATTTCACAGAAGGTCATTGATCCCATCGGACTTTACGAATCGCAGAATGATGTGGTCAAGACACTATGCCGCCTAGAGATGTATTTCCTCCATCATTTTTCGATATAATGGTTCATCTCATTGTTCACCTTGTGAACGAGATAAATGTATGTGGCTCCGTATTCTCGCATAAGATGTACTCGCTCAAAGGTACATGGGTATCTGAAGAAGTATGTACGCAATCGATCTCGTGGAGGGTCTGCATTGTGGAAGGTTATGCAACCGAGGAGGTTATCGAGTTTTGCGTGGATTACATGGAGGGGTGGAACCGTAGGAGTGCTCAGTATCTCGACATGAGGGTAGGCTAGCTGGGAAAGGGACGATTGGAAGGAAATCAACAAATTCTTACGATCATGGATTGTTCAAAAGCTCATTTCACGCCTTGCAATGATCATTTGAGGTGTCCTCGATATGGACATGCACAAGGATAAGCTACGAGAGGAAAATCGTGGACGATCGAGGTTTGGGTAACAAAAGAGCATAACCGCTTGTTCAATCATTGGTTCAAAGAGCATATGACTGGGAAAGAAACGAGTGTCATGTTGAGGTGGCTGGCAAAAGGGCCATCAGGTACAATCTTGACATGGCAAGGATACGACATAAATGGATATAACTTTTACACGAGATCTCAGGATAGCAAAAGCACTTACCAAAATAGTGGTGTCCGCATAGATGCCTATGACAACACAGGCAGTAAGAAGAGTAGCTTCTATGGGTTCATAGAAGAGATTTGGGAGCTCGACTCATCGTATTTTTAAGATCCCAATGTTTCGTGTCGTTGGGTACAACTCCCAAATGGTGTCAAGGTGAACAAGTACGGCTTCACTACTTTAGACATCGAACATGTCTGATCAGAGATGAACCATTCTGTATTTGCGAAGCAAGTAGCACAAGTCTTCTATGTAATCGACCGGCAGATAAGAAGCGCCATGTAGTTCTTCAGGGAAAAGAAGGATCGTCGGAGTTGAGAATGTCGTGGATGAGGAAGAGTACAACCAGCTTGATGAGTTGCCTCCTTTCGAGATGGCAACATCGTGCTCGAGGAAGAAACCACTCAGAAGCTACCTATCATCGCGACGATCATGAAGAAGGGCAAATTGTGAAAGAAAATAATTAGCTATATACGAGTAATGGCAAAATATCGAGGCGGAGCCAGCTCCAGGCGGTATGGGCGCCTTCCGGTTCGCCGACGATGACCAGCCGCACAAGTCTTCTTCTATGTAATCAACCCTAATGATGACCATCGCCAAGATAATCTTGTGCATGGTAGTTTAAAGTCTGTTTTCGGTTTTGTTTCCTAGCTATGTGCTAGTTTTTCTCTTCTTTGAGTCGATTTGACTTTGCTAGTTTTGGTGATTGTTTCAAAGTTCAAGAGTACTTGTTTGTTTTGCTTGATGACAAAATAGTGTTCTATCCGGTTGAAAGTTTGAGAGTTTGTTGAGTCCGCGGTGAAAGGAGTTTGGATTCTTTCACAGAAATCGCTTATGTATTTGCTTTACAAGTAATAGACAAAATCACAAAACGCCGCAGCTTGCGCAAAGACCAAAACCAGTGTCTTCAACTCAAATGCTATTCGACAATACAAAGAAGCGTATAAGATTCGTAAACAAATTTCGTGGTATAGAGGCACATCGCTGGCGGTTCTTCAAAAGAACCGCCATCGATAAATTATCTCGTGGCGGTTCGTATAAAGAACCACCACAGATAATATATTTATTAGTGGCGGTTCTTAAAAAGAACCGCCATCGACATAGATTATCCGTGGCGGTTCAAATAAAGAATCGCTCGATCCGTGGCGTTCGTATAAAGAACCACCACAGATAATCAGATCACCGCGTTCTTTTAAGAATCGCCATCGATAATGCTCCGCCTATAAATAATAGATACCGCCGCTTCTAACTCACCCTAAACCCTTAAACTCCTCCCTTCTCCGCGCCTAAACCCTTAAACTCCGCGCTGACGCGCCGCCGCCGCCGCGCCCTCACCCTCACGCGCGCTCGGCGCCGCTCTCGGCGACGACGCCGCTTTCCCCGACGACGCCGCTTGCCGACGCCCTCGCCCGACGACGCCGACTAGTTTACGCCGCCACGGTCGCCGCTTCGATCTCGCGCTCGACGCCGCTTCGACGACGCTGCCGCCCTCGACGCCGCCGCTGACGCGCCACGCCGCCACCATCGCGCTTGCTGTTCGACTTCAAGCCGACGCTTTGTCCCGTCAAGGTCGAGCCTCTTTTCCTCTCACCCCACCACGCCAGCGCATTAATTTAATTACTCTAATTACTAGTAGCAATGGAACCCTAATTTTGATCTAAAATCGTGGTTGCACTGTGCTCATATGTGCAATGCAATGCTATGAGCAATGTGAATTAACGTTGAATGCACACAAACTTTCACTTAATTCTAAAACAAAATGATAATTGTATGGATCTCGCTTTATCAAAGCGATGAAAGATTCATGTTCTATCCTCGTTCTACATGTTTTGAATTGCTTCCAAGATTTGAAAGATTCATGTATCACATGTTGGGAACCATATATGCGCATATCCTTTGAATTGCTTCAAGTAGTTCGAAACAAAGAGTACTAAAATGAACATAGCTTTTAATTGGCTAGGTAAAAATTTGCATTCTTCCACTTGTTCTGATCTAATTAAGTCTCTTGCTCTTGCAAAATCATTTTCATGTTAGCTCCACACAATATTACACACATGATATGTACTAATAGAATTGTCATGTTATGAAAGTATTTAATACCTAATCACAAAAGAATGGAATAAATAATTAGTTTCAACTCATCTAGATTGTAATACAAAAATAATAATTGGCATTTCCTTGCCTTAATAAAGAAACTTAGAACCCTGTGAAGAAGATAACATGTCAACAATGTTTGCTATATATTAGAGAGGAGAGGTAGATTTTAGATAAAAAAACTCCAACAATTTGTTACTAAAGGTTGTCTTTAAAAGACTCAAAATGAATTAATTATTAAAGAGGACCCACATGCATGCTATCCTTCTTTCCCTCTCTCCAACTTCCTTACCATCCCTTCCCTTTCTTCGTCCAAGTACGCCACATGTTACACATACAAATAAAAAGCCCCCTTCCACATGACAAATCGATATGGCTAGAGTAATAAGCAAAAGAACGCTTATGAGTGCCCTTAGTGCATAGTTGTTTCTACATTGTTTTAACTATACAAATTTTATATGCCAGTTGATGTGCCCTTTTAGTGGGTATATATAATTCAGTGTTTAAATAGTTTCCATGTGTTTCCAACACTTGGGGAAATCCATTTCACAGTAACGAAGTATTTAATCCTGTTATACACTGTAAATTAGTCAAGTTTACCATTGCCATTGGCAACCTTAGCTTCAAAGCTCGTTTACTCAATTAATTGTACTTGCAAAATATTTTCATGAGATGATTCTGTACTTTGAAATTCCGTGAGATGATTCTGTAGTAATTGATGGAAATTATGTTTCTGGTCGAACTGTAGTTCTAATGTAGCCCGAAACCGATCCTATAGTGGAGGAGAGCCCAAGCAGGTACCTTACCATTCACCCAACCACCGAAGGTGCCGAGGCCTCCACCGCTGTTGCAGATGATGCTCCTGTTGCAAGACGCCGAGGATGAGGGAAAACTAAGAAGCTTGAAGGCCGGTACACCATCTTAGAGGTCTTAGATACTGGAGCCCCTGTTGCACCGAGAAAATCAGCAGCCAAATACAGGTCAACATGCGGGTGCATCGTAAGGGATAAAGTGCCAATCACCTATTCGGATTGGCATAAAGTGCCCCGAGCCACCAAAGAGGATTTGTGGACAGAGCTCAAAGAAACCTTCGAATTCCCCGAAGGAGCCAAAGAAACCTTCGAATTCCCCGAATGACCATGGATGCGGCGTGGAAAAACTTCAAGGCGAGGCTGAACACAAATTATGTGAAGCAAAACCGGTCAGCCATCGGAGAGTACCCAAGATTAGAGCCATATTGGGATGAGTTTGTGGCGATGAAGCAATCGAAGCGAGAAGGAAGTCCAAAGAGGACCACATTAGCATCGCAAGAAGGAATACTCACCCCCACAGACTTGGCACGAGTGGGTACGTGGGTAAAATTGCTCAATGGGAGAGGCAAGAATTAGAGGCAGTCCAATTGGCTGACACAAGTCCCTTGATCGGACTACCAGACCGAGTGAAGCACTACGTGCTAGCGAGGCGTATATGTTGTCTCATCGGGGTTTATCATTCAAGAGCAAAGAAGACGGCAATGACGCAACGAGTTCATGAGTTTCACGCCCACCCACCCAAGGATCTTTTCACCTGCATGGGAGAAAGACGAGCTAACACCGCCCTAGAAAACAAAGAGCACCCTAGTCGGACACGAGGCGTCGGGTCAAGGTTCCATGGAGGAGTGGATTCTCGAGCACGAGACTCTTATAGGAGCTCAAGAGAGCTAAAGAAGAGCGGGCCGAGAAGGAAATGGAAATGATGAAGGAAAGGGTTCTCGAGAAATACAAGGCACCATTGAAGAACAAGTTGAACGACAAGTACAACAAGCCTTGAGTCACCGCAGCCCACAACGCTTTCTCCATCCCTACAGTCGTCGCAGCGATTGCGCCGTCCACGCCATTGGCGTAAGGCACAACAACCATTATCCTGTGGACGACATACAGACCCCACACCTCGTCACCAACGCGTCGTGATGAACATATTTGTACATGCTACAGGGGTAGTCTATCCGCGCAAGAAGGGGTGTCCCGCACAATACCCCGATAGCGCCAGTTATGCAAAGGTCCAAGTGGACACGGTACTTGCACGCTTTGTCGAGATCGGATCGAAAACCCGCCAATGATGAGATAACAACTCTAGGAAGTGCCATCCACTCATTCATCCAATGGCGCAAGCGTGACATCGCCTTGGACCATGCAAGGCCATCCTCTCCCGCAAAGATAATCCTCGATCCGCCACCAAAGACCGAGAGTGAAACGGGAAGAAGCAAAATGAGGTAGAAAAGAAATGCATTGAGGACCCCATCAAGATGGCCACCGTTAGTACTCCAAAGCGTAAACCTATAACACCGGTAATTCAAATGACAAACCTACAACCTCCGATCCCAAAATTGGCACATTAGACAAGTCAGATCACCCGGAT
Organism: Otatea glauca; assembly: GCA_036346275.1. NCBI lineage: Eukaryota > Viridiplantae > Streptophyta > Magnoliopsida > Poales > Poaceae > Otatea > Otatea glauca. The sequence continues at coordinate 57,689,088 of CM070715.1, read as the reverse complement.
CAAAGTAGGCTCAGACGAGTATGATGTCGTATGCGACAAAAAGTAAGGGCAAGGCGCAATTGATGACCAAGATGATCAACAAAGATTGAAATTGAGGTAGGAAGCCCTTTGTCACCGCTCGAAGTTAAAAGTCTAACACCCATGATGCAATGATTACATGCATGGTACTTAGATCGATCCAACCAAGACGTACTCCCAAAGATGATCACTGCAATTTTCCGTGAGGAACATTTTCACCATGAGGGCCATGGCTACTTCTTAATTTCGATAACTTGCACAACTTGTTCTATCACGACGCCTCGACATATCTTTTTGAGATGTCGTCATCAGAATCGTCTAATATATCAATCTTGGCCTACATTCACGTAATACCGATAAAATTTCATGTCTAACTAATTCGTTATATAGATACGAGATGATTGAAGTACGAAGAACCAAGGGTCCAGTGGGATTCCTCGACGCGGGAACGGTTTGCCAACATGAAATCAAAAGAGCACCAAAGGAGGTCGAGGAGTACGTATATAAAGTTTTGATTAAACTATAAGACAAGGAGTTTATACTTTTGCCATACCATTTTAAGTAAGTTGCTCACTAGCTAGTTAAATTACTCGTTTATTTCGTTATTTACTCTGATGTAAGGACTAATGACCGCATCATGCATGTGTATGTAGCTTCCATCGATTCTCGTAATAATTCATCCGTAAAAGAGCAAGATGTCGATCATGGATCCACCGGATAAACCTAAAAAGACTTGGAAGAGATGACACATTTAGTGAATGAGGCGCTCAAAAGATATTGTCAAGAGCTCGAGATACCGCCCATACCACAAATCCCTTACAATCCGCACGAAGTTTCCAGACGCATTTAAAGGAATACTCTTATATCATATTTCATAGTAAATAGCTCCTTCGACGACATCTTAGTTCATTCGATTTTTGCAAAGTCACAAGCAAATTAAAGGAACAAATTTATATGGGTACTTCGTGTGCGACATGCGCCAAATCTTATCATGCACAATAAAAGACAATGACGTAGAGGTCACCATGCCGACATGACACAATCGATTCGCACCACTCAATTTTTATATTCTCTCTAATTTTGTTTTTATATTTACAGCTACCTCAAGTTGTCTACGGTAGGATCGCTTCCTTCAAATCCTAGCCATTCAGTACCAGCTCGCTTACTTCATCATGAAGGAAATAATCAATAAAATGGCAAGTTTTATGATGAAGACAACAACGATCCAAATCATCCATACTCTTGTCTCGGATCTCGTGTCTTCAACCTCCAAGACCCGAGGCTTCTAGTTTACCTCCACTAGTTTAGGCTTTTTACTTTAATTGCTTTCATTACAAAGTGTAAATAACTCTTTGTTCCTTTCAAATGGGAACCCTTCTTTGCCAATGTCATTTCTTTTGTCAGTGGTTGTGCAAGCCTTTTGGATGCAAGTACTCCTCATAGATATTTTGTATATTGTCTTATATATGACTGTTTGAGCATGTGTTATCATCACATCCTGATATTATGACTTCCCTGTAATCAGATAGGAACATTTATATACGTGAGCTATATGAACCTTTTGCTGGTCATGGACTGACCACCTTGTATATCTATTATATAGATATATAGCCATACTATTTCAACATATTATTTTCTGGTTAGAATTGTTATGTATGTAAACCATCAATTCAATTTATGATGTATGAAACAATGGCAAACCATGTCAGTCAAAGTGGTCTGTAAAGGAACTCTCAAAAAAAGAACCTTGCTACTACGGAGGTATGGAATTTTCGTATTTAGCTCATGCCTCTGTCTTTCTTCGTGCATATATTGGATTCTTCACCACTTTAATCGCTACCATGTACTATCTCCTAGATGCTTCATTTTTTGTATTTCTAGAAATTTGTGTCTCTTCCTGCAAACTTCACTGCTCTGTGTTATCCATATCATTTCTGAGCTTTGCACTATGCAGCTAGAGGTAAGCAGCTCTCTTTTTCCTCCTTTCTTTCCTGGATGGTTTGTATCAGCAATTAGCAATACATGTTATTTCGGATTATATTGGTTAGTCTATAACAACAATAGGTACTAATATGTATACTCAAATTTCAATAATTCAATGTATTCTTACTGCCTGTGTACATAATGAAGAGGCATGGCTAGCGCTGCCTGAGGCTAGCCAGAAATGCCAGTTTTTTATTTTCGTGTGTGGGATTATCAGCGGCGGTTTTAGCCCAAAACCGCTACTGAAGTAATATCTGTGACGGTTCTATCAAAAAACCGTCACTAATACTAGGTCTATCAGTGGCGATTTTATATACAACCGCCACTGATAGTTGTATCAGTGGCAGTTCTAGACAAAAACCGCCACTAATAGTCGATTATCGCTGGCGGTTTTGGTCTAGAACCGCCATCGATATTTGAGTATCGCTGGCGGTTCTATCCAACAACCGCCATCGATAATTGTATTATTAGTGGCGGTTTTGGCTCGAACCGCCACTAATACCCAATATCGCTGGTCGTTTAGCAAAAACCGCCACGATAGTGTTATCTCGTGGCGGTTCTAGAACCGCCACTGATAATCCTCGATTATCAGTGGCACTAAATCTTTGACGGTTCAAAAACCGCCACTAATGGCAGTTATGAACCGCCACTGATGGCCTTTTTCAAGGTAGTGGTGGAAAGTGGTACGTTCTTGTCATTGTTGATGATTTTTTGAGATATTCTTGGGTGTTTTTCATGTCCTCGAAAGATGAGACTTTTACCCATTTTAGGGGTTTGGTTCATAGGTTGTCTTTTGAGCTCCCTGGTGCCCTACGAGCTGTAGGCAGTGACAATGGCACGGAGTTCAAGAACTCCTATTTTGAGAGTTTCTGTGTGGAGTCTGGTTTAGAGCATCAGTTCTCCTCTCCCTACGTCCCTCAACAAAATAGGGTAGTGGAAAGGAAGAACAGGACCCTGGTAGAGATGGCCAGGACGATGCTAGACGAATACAGTACTCTTAGGAAGTTTTGGGCTGAGGCTATAGCTACTACTTGCCATGTTTCTAATCGTGTATTCTTGAGAGCACATTTGCAACGCACTTCTTATGAGTTGAGGTATGGGCGAAAGCCTAGTGTTTCTCATTTTCGTGTGTTTGGTTGCAAGTGTTTCATTTTGAAGTCTGGTAACCTGGATAAGTTCGAGTCTCGCTCTTCTGATGGTATGTTTTTGGGTTATTCGACTTCTTCTCGTAGCTATAGGGTCTGGAGTTGCGATACGCATAGGATCATAGAGACCTTTGAAGTGACCATTGATAAGGCTAGGCCAGGAGCTAGACCTAACATTTCAGCCTCTTCTTCGTCCTCCGTGACCATTTTTGTAGAGGATGAGGATGATGGAGATGATGGTGTTCTACCTGATCCAGTCCCCTCTACACCTGAGGTGCCTCCTGTTTCTATTTCTGCACCTCAGGAAGGCCAGCCCTTGCCTTCTGACTCTCATTCACTAGTGGCTCGCTCCTACCTCTTCATGCATGAGGTAGAGGCCACTGCTTCTCGACCTCCCGTCAGATTCAACGCTCATCCACCGATCGATCATCGGCGATCTGCTTGAGCGAGTCACTCGCCAAAATCGTTTGTCCGCCGCCTTCACTCGCCTTTTTGCCTCGTTTGAGCCGAAGGATCTGACTCATGCATTATCTGACGAGTCTTGGACTAATGCTATGCATGAGGAACTTGAAAACTTCAAGAGGAACAAAGTCTGGCAGCTTGTAGAACATACATCTGGTCATTATGTCATTGGGACCAAGTGGGTGTTCAAAAACAAGCAGAGTGAGGATGGGGTCGTCATTCGCAACAAGGCTAGGCTAGTTGCACAGGGCTTTTCTCAGGTTGAGGGTCTTGACTTTGAGGAGACTTTTGCCCCTGTAGCTAGATTAGAGGCTATTAGGATCCTGCTTGCATTCTCTGTATCCCGGGGATTCAAACTCTATCAAATGGATGTCAAGAGTGCATTCCTCAATAGCTATTTTGAGGAAGAGGTTATGTCAAACAACCTCTAGGATTTGAGAACCCCAAGTTTTCGAGTCATGTATACAAGCTTTCTAAAGCTTTGTATAGACTCAAGCAGGCCCCCATAGCATGGTATGAGAGACTCAAGTCATATCTTCTCAGCCATGACTTCAAGATGGGCGTAGTAGACAAAACTCTGTTAATTAGACACCATGAGTCGCATTTTCTTCTCGTCCAGATTTATGTAGATGACATCATTTTTGGTGGCTCATCTCATTCGCTTATGTCTCAGGTTTTTGAGGTAATGAGCACAGAGTTTGAGATGAGTATGATGGGCGAGTTGAGCTACTTTCTTTGCTTCCAAATCAAGCAGACTCGGGAGGGTAATTTCTTGCATCAAGGCAAGTATACCCGTGAACTCCTGAGGTGCTTCGATATATCTGATGGGAAGCCGGTGATGACTCCTATGGCCACCACTACTGTCCTCGAGCCTAATGAGGATGGTGAGCCTGCTGATCAAAAGGAGTTTCGGAGCATGATAAGCTCCCTCTTGTACCTCACTGCTTCAAGGCCGGACATACATTTCGCTGTGTGTCTGTGCGCTTGATTTCAAACTTCTCCTCATGCCTCTCATCGCCAAGCGGTAAAGCGCATCTTCAGGTACGTTTGTGCTACCACTGATTATGGTATTTTGAACTCTACCTCTTCTTGTCTATCTCTTTGTGCCTCTTTCGATGCCGACTTTGTTGGCTGTAGGATAGATAGGAAGAGTATTTCTGGCACTTGCCAATTCATTGGCACTTCTCTTGTTTCTTGGTCATCTAGGAAGCAGTCCGGAGTTGCACGGTCCACCGCTGAGACCGAGTATGTTGCTGCAGCCAGTTGTTGTAGCCAGGTGCTTTGGATGAGATCGACCTTGCAGGACTATGGGTTAGAGATAGAGAGTGTGCCACTTTTCTTTGATGACACTTCTGCTATTTGTATTGCTAAAAACCCAGTGCAACATTCCCGGACCAAGCACATTGATATTAGATATCATTTCCTTAAAGACCATGTGGAGAAGGGAGATATCGCGCTTCAGTTTGTAGAGAGTGACCTCCAGTTAGCCGATATCTTCACCAAGCCTTTGGATAGCTCCAGATTTGTTGCCATGAGGAGTGAGCTTGGAGTCGTGAGCCCTTACGGCCTTTCGTGAGGGGGAGCTAGTTTGTATATTATGTAAAATATTGTTCCCTTCCAGCTTTTCTTTTCTCTTTGTGTTTTCTTCTGGGTGATTTTGGGCTTATTTTTTCTTGAGTTGAGTTCACTCACTTAGACTTCTGGTATGCTTTGCATGGACCTCTTATCTTGTGTTTTAGGTTGCTATCATGCGTGATTAGCTATTCTCTCTTCTCTTTAGGTTGAGTTCCCTCACAGTCTTATAAGTCTAGCAGGTGTTGGGCCTCCTGGGTAGACAGGGTCAGTGTGCACTCCTTAGTTGGGATCTAGAGTCAGCTTCCCTATGTCAGTCACTGGGGAAGATAAGAGCGAGTCTGAGCCGTAGTGTGTCTCTTTTATCTTATCTATGCTCAATAGCCATCCAGTTCTGCATTTTCTCGACTTCTTCTCCTCATTCTGTTTTTCTGGTTGTTATTGAGTTTATTTGGGTTTTCCTTATGCCTAATCTTGATAATAACTCAATTTTAACCAGATTTGAGCTTAAAATTGATTCATTTGTTGAGGGGGAGTTTGGGAATATGTTCATGCATTGCATTTAGACTGCATTTTCTGTTTTATGAGCTTTGTCTATTATGCAATTGACTCAATCTTCATGAAATACATCATGCTATATCTTTTGAAGAAAATCACTAGCTTAGATATGTCCAAGTCCATTTATCATGCTAAGCTTATTAAAATCTGAAAATTTTGAAAGCTTTAAATGAAAACTTGTCGAAACATGTTGCTTTTACTTACTAAGTTTCTTCTCTAGGGGTTTTTACCATGAATTGTAAAATTTTGGATTTCTCTAGAGTCCCTATAGCAACTTGGGTGAAATTTGTTTGATCCATATTTGAGTCCTTCAGAATTGCTCATATGTGCTAAATTGAAAATTAAAAAAATTGACTCTTTTGTGCAAAATTGATCTCAACACTTTATATTCACGAGATTGCTTCCCATTGCACTTGGGATGAACTTGGAATATATTGTGTATGACCAAGATCATTCTCTTAAGAGTTACTCTTGAGATGATCGAAAATAGCTTGAGTCAATTTTAAAAAAAATGCAAATATCAAACACATAAGTGGGTAAAGAATGCAAATAATGTCAAACATTTGCACCCCTCTATGTTTTTTAAAGTCTTAAAGAAAATTTGCATAAATTGAAAAATGAGCTTGAAGGACCTTATATGCACTTCAAAATTCCCCAAAGTGTTGAGTAGGTTGAACTCTAGGTTTTCCATTTGATCCTTGAGTGGTTTTGCTTCTAGATTTGAAACTTTGCTATGTTTTGCACTTGTCAAATCTTGTTAAAATGAAATATTGTAAAACTACGTTTTTTCATAAAATGTATTAGTCTTGGACATGTCTTAGTTTAGTCATATTCTGAAATTGACAAGCTTGGTGTAATATCTTTCCATTTTGATCAATTGGATAATCTTCAAAGCTATTTCAATTGCATTTCATGCATACTTAAAAAAATTGATGCCTATATTGCCAAAAGGGGGAGAAAACGTAGAAAAGGCATCACTAAAAAGATAAAAATGTGAATGCTTCGCCTATATTGCCACCGTGACCCGTGCCAATGACACGTGGCCCCACTTTTCAGCCGGCGTTCCTTTTTATCTTTTTTGGAAAGTCCAAAATTCCAGCCAATCACATCATGCCACGTGTCACCCGTTTTCTTTTCTCTGATTTTTTATCTGAGAATCTTCTAGGAGCCCACTCTCCTTCGTTCGAGCTCCGATTCCAGATATTCAAATTTCTAAATTCATTTAAATTGAAGATATACCTTCCAGTACCATTCATTTCAATTTTTATTTTTTTTTGAATTTATTTATTTATTTGTTCTCATTTCGCGTGTAGACGACGCAGTAGAAGCTCAGTCGAATCAACAGTTAGAGGGAGAACCAGTAGGAGGCAGCAAAGGCAAGTCTTCTTTGGACATGTTAATCCCAAATTTATAAAATTCTTATGTTGTTTTAAATTATGCATGCTTACTTTTATGCAAGGTACTTTAAATATAGTTTTACGGTCTAGTTAATCCCAGAATTTGTTATACCCTCATTGGCATTGATTATGTCCAACCTTTGTCACTCTAGATGATGTTAGCTATTTTATTTGGTCATAACCAATAGAGTAGCATGGGACAGTAGAATTGCTTAGTCTAGCTTAAATGTTTCGGTATTATGCCATTATGGGAATCATTTCAAACATGTTTAAACTTATTTGTGAAGTTACGGCAATTGGTGTTGCTGCTGTTATTTAAATGAAATAAAGTGGAAAAATGGTTTAGACCAGGGTGGATGGATGTTTGGGAGGTGCAGGAAGCACGAGACCTTGTAAAGTGAATGTTCCGCCCTAGTCAATTAAGGACTGAAGCGTGTGTTATCATAGATCAAGCACTACCGTACAACCATAAGTCTATATGCGTACGACCTAGCTAGTTAATTTGTGCGTCTCGTTGTTAGCTTTGCCAGTTGGTGGGTGCCAGATGAAGGTAGGCGCTGGAGGGGGCTTTCGACTGGGCAGATTGGAACCTTCGGCGGTGAAACCTTAGCGAGTGAGGTTAATAGTAGGATTGTACATTGTAAAGTGCTTGTCATGATCTCTCTACCAACACACCAAAGGAAGTTTGTTAATAGCTTAGCAATAAGAGATGATCATGTCTTGTTGGTAAAGTTGTACACACTCTGCAGAGTTAAAACTACTTAAGTAGCTGTGCCCATGGTCAAGGGCAGGCGAGGTACACTTGCACATTGTAGAATTGTAACGACCCCCATTTTCGCATAAATGCAAAAATGGAAATCTAATGCGCATACAGTACTAGTCCCATGATCAGTGGCTAGTACGCACATTTTCAACAATTGGAATCACATCCAGACATCAATTTATTCAAGCAGAAGCTATTTGTACAATATATTCTTACAACTTAGAGTAGATAAATATAGCAACAGAAGAAGCAAAGTCTTATAGTGTGCCCATCCAATCCCTCAGGCAACTGACAAGGCATAATCCCTAGAAAGGTCGCTTTATTGAAAATCCCGCATCCTATGACGAAAAGAGATCTTTCGAAGCTTCGCTATCTTTTTCCACCTAAAACAACATATAAGCAAGGGTGAGTACTTTACGTACTCCGCAAGACTTTAGCAAAACCTATAATATATGCAGGCCATTTTGAAGGAAAGGCTTCTACGGTTAATTTGCATAAAGCAAAATTGAAATTGTAAATCAGGTTGTCATTTGTAAACGGAATTTAATAAAGCAAGTTTGACTGATAAGAAATATGTAACAATAGAGCATAAGTAATAACTCACAGTCCTCCATTACGTGAGCGTCGAGATGTCCAATTTCCTGCCAACTCGTGGCATAACCATAATCTTTGCCGAAGCAAGGCACATCAGGTGAAAATCATCCCATTTTGAAAATAGTAAAACATTTAGCTATGTGATGACGTTACCAAGTGCCTTTGACCGTAGGCGAGGCTAATTAATTAGATTTACACTCTGCAGAGGTGTACAGCTTTACCCACAAGAAATGATCAGCTCTTTGTGCAAGCTATTAGCACACTTCCTTTGGTGTGCCGCAGAGAGATCATAACATAACCGTTACATCACCTAGACAAAGCTTTGCACCAGCCCAGTGATGTGAAACCCTTGTTATGGAAGAAGAAACATAAATAAGTACAACATGGCAGTCCATCCCTACAATAAGATCAAGAACATAGGCAGTCCATCCCTGCAACAAAGGTTTCTTCCCATAACAAGGCGTACACCGTTGTACCGATATGCATTTACCCACACCTCGGTGTGGAAGCCTCTCATAAGCAAACCTAGAAAGGATTGCTCATACTATCTCCCGCCTTCTAATGTGCAAAACCAGACCTAAGCAACTTAATAGGTTAAGGCTGTCCCATACTAGCACTCGTGGTTGTACGATTTTCGTGACTTGAAAACAACCCATTGCTCGGTCCTTAATCCGACATGGGCAATAATCTCCCCCTACACTACGTACAAGTCCATCTCTTGCACAACCGGCTATTGCCAATAATTGCCCGCATCTAAACCATAGTTTTATTTTGGGGTTTTTAGTCAAAATACCAACAATTGACATCATGTCATAACCAACCTTTTTCAATTCTCATGAATCAATTTTGATCTGATCATATTCAACATTGGTTCTAAAGCATGGCTAAGCATGGTTAATATTTGCATATACCCAAGTTGACATTATGTATTGTCTAACCTATTTATATGGTTATCAAGGTTCACATGTCCATACTTATCAAGGAAGTTTCATGAGAGAATAAGTATATCTACCAGTACCAAAAAAATAGCGTATTTACAGAAAATAAATGCATTCATGAAACATTTTGATAAACACAATGAAAATTAAATACTAGGATCAATATGATCAAAGGGGGTGCTTGCCTTGCTTAATCGTTGTTTACGACGAAGTCACGGTTGCAACTGACGTGGTTGACGATGGAATTAGTGACGTTGGGTTCTACATGTTGTCCAATGGAAATATAGTGAACAATTTCAATAAGGGCAAAAAGAAGATAGACATTATATCAAATAAAGACTTGCTATAAAGAACAGATGCGGATTCTTTTATAGATTATTTATTCTTGTTTTAAGAATTCAAGAGGCTAAAATTATGTATTCTTGTATTTATAACTTCGAATTATAGATGCTAAAATTATCTGGATTAATAAGATTAAAACATTAGTTATCATGTTATACATGAGTGGTACTAACTTTGCATAAGTATTCATTTTGAATATATATATATATATATATATATATATACACACACACCAGACTTGTTAGATTGGGCTATTGGTTACATATTCTAGTTTGCAAGAAGGTCTTGGTTAAAACAAATATCTTAAGCATTGATTTCTTATTTATTATTAAAGCTCGTTTATTCATATTACGGATATGGAGATCATATTACTTATGGTTATTTAGATGACAGGATTTATATGCAGAATATGAGAAAACAAGATTATTTCTTAATAATAAGGTAGTCTATACTTTGGAGAGCAATCCTAAGCTGATTTCATAATTTTTAGGATTTAGACGAGATGCTTTATTCATCGTTGAAATAGCTTAAATGGTATTAAGATTTCCGATGACCATAACACTTAAGGGTATTGAGCTAGCCGGATTCAGATGCAAAGCAAGTTGTAAAAAGAATATTTTTCTAGATTATGGTAGAACATATCTCAAGGACAATTTTTGGGTTGTTCTTCATAAAGTTTGCATTTAGACGAGTTGTTTTATGTGTTGCCGAAAAGGCTTAAATGTTTCTAAAGTCTAGAATTCATAATACTTAAGGTTATATCACAAGCAAGATTTATATGCAAACCATGATGTAATGAACTACTTTCTTCAGAACGTGGTAGTATGTACTTTGGAGAGTATTTCTAAATGAGTTATTTTACCTGCTGTTGAAATAGCCTAAATGATCATAAAGTTAACGTTGTAACTAGACGAATTTCGCTTTTCGCTTGCGGCTATACTACATATGATTATTCATTCATTTTTCTGGTATTAGAAGGGGATGATCTTAAAAGTGTTTTAAAACCGGTTTCACATTATTTTGATTTTGGCCGAGGTGTTTTGTATACACATGAAGAATGAAATCTATTATGTAAGCTTATCTCGAAGAGTATACTAAGACTAACTTTTCCAAATCTGATATTTAATTTATAAGGTTATATACAAACTACTGTTGTTGTATTTAAAATAGTTTAATAGCAAATAATCAGTTTCATGATTATTTTGGAATATATTCACATTTGACTTATTTCCAATTATTAGGCTTATTCTAAATCAATCTCCTAAGCATTTTGTTGCTGTCAAATAAATATGTTTCATGGTCCATTCTACATATCCATACATGTATATTACTACTGCTTAGTATATTATCCCTTATATGCACTAGTTCTTCTACTTATGCATATGCCTATATTCATCTTTTTCATTTAGGTTTTATTCTCAAGTTGAGTCTATTATTTAAACATTGTGACATACTCTGGAGTCCTACTGACACATATATATAAACATCAATTCTTGCTTATTTAAGATTTCTTTTGCACAAGGTATGTCCTATTTAATGTATTGAGAATAACCTTTAATAGAAAATGATTCAAGCAAAGATTACATTTAAATATTTTTATATATTTAGGTTGCTAGAAGTCTAAGGATTCTAATAAAATTGGTTTCACTCAATTCTCAGTTCATTTGCTCATTTATATATATAGCCTATCTTTCATCCTTTTCTTTAAATTTGAATTTCAAATTTACCCATTAATCTTTTTGCAAATATTTTTGCATATTCTGAATGAACTTGATTTTACATGAATATAGAAATTTATTTCATTCAATTTGTTTGGAAAAATTCAAAAGTAACAACTATTTTAATGATTTTTGCTGTATTAGGAAGTCTGATCATATTGAGTATCCATAAACTAGTTTTTCAGGGACTAGCATCTACCAACACATTGCTCCTCAACTTAGCTAACCACACACTGACCATACTGGTCCCATGTTATCAAAGCATTATCTATATTTGCACGAGTGTTTCCATATGTTATGGCTTAGGTCAAGGTTAGTTGAATCTATTTCTTTTTAATGTCTTGATCAGAGGTTAATCAAACTAATTGAGCTTCTGATTAAAGATGCTAATTTAACTTTTTAGAGATACTAATGAACTTTCCTATGCCTAGTTAGAATCAGATAACCAATCTCAAATGTGATCCTACCTGTCATTTGGGATCAAGTATGCTTATCATGGAAGCAAGAAAACATGAGGTGCTCAATCAAATTTCTATTTTGTTTTAGGTCTGGACATTTGATTCAGAGGTTAATCTTCTAATTTGAGTTGGAGATAAAATAATAATAATCAAATATCTTTTCTACCTTTTAACTACCTGACTTAACTTAGCACATACTTAGTTGACCCTACATGCCATACAGCTAGCACCTAACTAGTCTACTCATTTGTCTAGGCTTCAACTAGAGAAAGGAAAACCAAAATAGTTAAACTTAGGGCAGCGCCATGGCTGGTCTCTAGCGAGCGCAGCCGGCAGTGCAGTGGGAGCTAAGAAAAGATGAAGACCATTAAAATGGGTAGAGAGGACCTTGGTGAGTCTGAAGGTAATCTCTGCCGGTGTTGTGGCGACCCGAGGTGATGGCGCGACGGCATGGAGCGGTGGTTCTAGATGGAGCCAGGTGAAATGGTGGCTATGCTATGAATTGGAGCTTGACTGCGAGGAAGAAGGCTTAAGGTGCTCATGATGGTTTATATAATGTGCAGGGCATGGGCAAGGCAGTGCAATTAAGAGGAAATGATCTCATGTCCGAGTGAGATGAATGGTGGCTATGAGCAGAGCATTGATGGGGCTTCATTATTGCTGATCTTGGACATTGAATCGGAGGAGGGTTCTTTTGCTGCGCTAGAGGGGGGTGTACTGGGCTGAGGAAGCTTCAAGGAAGGTGGGAGGAGGAGGGAATTCATCTCCCCTTTGTGCTGACAGCAGATTAAGACGGCATTGGGTTCAATGAAGCAGTTACAAATCATGATGGTAAATTAATTAGGAATTTTTGGAGTGTACAACAGATAGGTTGGATGGTAATTTTAAATTTTCAGAATTATCTCTTGCATGTAGAATTTATAAAAATTCTAACAGTGCACTCCGCACAGATTTTAGTTTTCTGTATTTAATTTATCTTGGAGTTCATAACTTATGAAATGTTTCTGAAATTTTTTTTGGAGGTTAATCATGGCTATAATAGTATCCTATAAAATTTCAACATCAAATTCTGTATATTGTATTTATTAAAATTCTGACATTTTCATTTCCAGATTTTCAGCCTTTCAGTTTTCGAATTTTTAAAATTACCAAATTTAATTATTATTTCCTGATATTTTTAATGTGAATACGATGATCAAGAATGAAGATAATATAAAAAATTTCAGGTCGAATTAATGCAGTATTAGTTTTATTTAAATCTGACAAGTTCACTATTGCTAGTCAAGATTTCATTAATTGCACTCTTAATTGCTTTGATGTGACTTGTAGATTCTTAAAATATCTTGGTATGACCCTTAACTACTAAAATTAATTTCTCAATAATTTTATATGTTTAAACAAATTTTTGTTTATCTTTCTGTTATAAATTTTTTACTCTTCTCTTTATCTATTATTATGATTATATGAAAAGATTTTTCCTTTGGAACAAAAATCAAGAAAATCAAAATAAATTCAGAAAAATTCATAAAAATCATCAATAAATATATTTTAATGTTTGACTTTATTTTCCTGTTGTACTTTAAGTTTTGTATTGTAGAGAAAATGAAATTAGTATAATTAAAGATTCTCTTAAAAACAAAATTCAATAAACTTTTAGATTAGTTGGAATTTCAATGTAAATTTTTATTTCCAACTTATTTTCATATTTTGTTTGATTTGAAATTTTATTTTGCAACTCATCCTTTTATTATGGTTGGATTTCAAGATATTGAAATAGAAGAATATTTTAATTCATTCTTGATATTCTAATTAAAAATTCTATTCAATTTCATTTTCTAATTTTTATATTTTTATTTTTATTATTTAGAATTTTTGGGATGTTACAATAATTTATTACTTTGTTTTGAATAAAAATAATGGTTTGGGAATCCGTGAGTAGATAGAACTCTCGGGTTATAGTTTGGCAGATGGAGCCAGTCAGGTAGATAGAACATGTTTTAGTTTTCATATCAAATTCAATTATTACAATAACATTTTGGTCAAATGATGCTTTGTGAAATTACTATATGTATTTGAAAGTTAAACTTTGTTTTATGCTAAAAGAGCCATATTATGCCTTCAATTGTTTAGCCTTGCATATAACTATCATGCATTATGTTTCCAAGACTTGCGGAGTACATTTTGTGTTTACCCTTGCAACATCCCAACATTCCACAGAGGAGTACGCAGAAGCTGAAGGGGACTACGAGTTCTTTGCTTGTGATTATAACGAAGGCGACCTGGATTGCTAGGACGCATACCCTAGTTGATTGCCTATTGGGCAAATGGATGGGCTTATCCTGCTACTGTTATTTCGTTTCTACTGCTACTTTATTGAACTCAAGCCATGAGGCTGCTTATTTGTAATAATTGGCCATAAGGCTTATATCTTCTTGCTTAATTAGTATTATTTGATTCGTGATATGTGAAGGACCATGTGGAGGTCCATCCTTATTTTTGATGAGTATTTGACTTTATTTGAGCAAGGTATGCTCAGGTTTGAGTTTGATTTGAATTGGAATTCAAAAGGAAGCAATTTGAGTTGTGTTAGCTTCTTGCGATACTATCGCTCGTATCAAGCAGAGAACCGATCGATGATTGAGACATTATTAATTGTGAGCATTTGTGATGATTGAACATTGCTATGTGAGAAGTTTCATTGTTTTTGATGGTTGCACGTCGACGATGCTAGATCATGGTGAGGCGAAAGATGACCGGGACTAGGCGAGGAGCGTCAGAGGTCCAGACGTCGGGGATCACCCGAAGATGATCGGAGACGGAGTCGTGGCAAGCCGTGAAGACAAGGAACGGATGAGATGCTAGCTAGATGCTACGTGGATCAATGAGGACCATTGGATCTTGGTCTAGTTGATGGGTTAGCGGGTCTAGTTAGTATGCTTTGAGAACCGTGCAAGAAAACCCATTATGTGTTCTGGGTTTTGGGTGAGCCCTTGCATGGCTGGTTGAGTGGGTTAATCCTAGCCCTTGATGGATGCTCTAGGGTTTAGAGGCTCATCCAAGGGTGGTAGGTGGCCCAAGCGTTGTATAAATAGGGGCGGAGGGGTAGCCTTCCCCTCTTGAAGGTTTGAGTTGCTCCTTTGAGCTTTGCCCATATCAAGTGAGGCTTTGTAACCTTCCATCCAGAAAATACAAAAATTTTCTATACCTTATTGTGAATTTAAATTGCGCATTTACATTATGTCTTTGCTTTACGCAATTTAAATTTAGCATTTGCTTTCCCGCATTTACATTCTCGCAATTTACTTTCTCGCAATTTGGATTTGCCTCCCCTCCTTGAAAGCATTTAGGCACCCATGTTGATTTGGTTTTGATAATTAATGACAACTTTGGTCAATGGACTAATATTTTCCTTGAGAATATTGAAAGTAGGTCAATCCCAGGATTGATGACCAGCGAAATACCAAGGAAGGCACAAAGGGAAGATCAATATGTCAAGATCGTGAAAAGGTATAATTATAAGGTTCTTTTTCTAGTCTTTTATCGATCTTGGAGTCTAGAGAAAAGATCGGTTTGCTAGAATTAGGGTCGTACTATAAAGAGGGATTTTGAAGCTTATCTTGATGTCACTTAGGGTTTAAAGGCTCAAATTACATATTCAATTGGATGCTTGATGATTTATATGTTCCTAAATAGAAAATCATTTTAAAAACATATCAAGTCTCTGGAAATCCGGTGCTACCTCCCATGGCATCACGGTGCTACCGGGTGCGCGGTAGCACTAGCCCAGTAGGGCGGTGTGAAAATTCCAGAGAAACTCTTTTTGGGGTTCTGGTAGCCAAGTGCTACCGCCCATGGTAGCCCGGTGCTACCGGACCATCGGTAGCACCGGACATATAACCTGGTGTGACAATCACAGAGGGGTAGGTTTTGGGCATTTTTGGAAGCCCAGTGCTACCGCCCAAGGTAGCCCGGTGCTACCGGATCATCGGTAGCACCGGACATATAACCCGGTGTGAAAATCACAGAGGGTGTGTTTTTTTGGGCACTTTGATAGCCCGGTGCTACTGCCCATGGTATCCCGGTGCTACCGGACCAGCGGTAGCACCGGTCCTCAGCCCGGTGCTTAAATTCCAGAGAGATCAATTTTTGAAGAAGCAAAATGAAAAAGGGCCCGGTGCAACCGGCCCTAGTTGGGCGGTAGCACCGGACCCTATGTAACGTTCTCTGGCAAGTGCATTAAATGCACTATTCTAGCCAATGAAATGGAGCCCGATGCTACCGGTCCTACATGGGCGGTAGCACTGAAAAAACAGACTTTTGCCCTTTTCGAGCTCCAACGGCTAGAAAGTTTGGTGGAGGCTATAAATACATCCCCACCTGTATTCTAGAGGCCCTCTTGGTCCTTATTGATGATATTTGAGCTCTAGCAAGTGTTCCCCACTCTTTTATGCATTCAATTTCATTTGTGAGTGTGAGAAGCAAGGTTAAGCATTGCATTTCGTGTTTGAGCCTTTAGACACCGATATTTCACCTCAAGCAAGCGTCAAGGTCTATTACTCCTCGAGGTTGCCGCTTCCTAGACGGCTTGGTGGCGATCGTGCACGGTGAGCTTCTCAATAGAGATTGTGAGAAGCCCCGGGAAGATGTGAAGGCCGGAGTTCGCCTACCCGGAGCAGGGAAGAACTACCTTAGTGATCGAGGAAGTCTCAAGCGAGTGGAGCTAGCTTGAAGTGGTTCAAGTCACCTCAACGTGGAGTAGGGGAGACCGGCAAGTCTCCTTTTCCACGGGTTAAATTTCTTGTCTCCTATTTATTTGTGATTTGTATTTTTCGTTGTTGAGAATCTATTTCATTAATAACGTATTCTTGGTAGTCTTTGTGCTCAATAGTGTTTTTGCTACGCTTGAATTGACATAGTGTCTCAAGTGATTGCTAGAGAAATTTTGTGTGAATTTGCATTTTGTATCTCTATATCTTAGGGTCTTTCGTAATAACCTAATAGTTTCGAAAAATTTAGAAACCTCCTATTCACCCCCCTCTAGTCGGTTGTCCTTGATCTTACAAGTGGTATCAGAGCATGGACTCTCTTTTGGGACTTCACCGCCTAGAGAGTAAATATGGCTAGCGATGAGGTGTCAATAGGCAAGGCGCTATTTTTTGATGGTACCTGACGAATACTAATAACAGGGGTACCCCAACGGCCCGAAGCGACGAGCCAGCGGCCTCAAGCATATCTCCAGCCCAACAGGCCGCGCCCGGCCCGCCATCGACCGAATCGCCTGCGAGACCACACAAGACATCCGCTCCCGACCGGCCAGGGAAGCGAATCGACCGACAACGCCCCGACTTTGGCGGGCGGGATCTCCCGACCGACCGACAACGCCCCGACCCCCTTGGCGGGCGGGATCTCCGACCGACCGAACCAAGGTGACAGACGCCGAGGGCCGCGTGTCGGGCCCTCATCACCCTACCGCCACGCACTCGCGAACAAGGTCAATCGGAGTGACTATACAAGGGCGTGGCTCCTTCCTAGAAGGTTTGGTGATCGCCAACTTTGGCGCACGGCGAGCCCGCAGTGCCGCAAAAACGTGGACACCCGTTAGTCGCACGGAAGAACTATCAAAATGTGCAACGAGTCGAGCCTTTGGTGACTTACCCGGCGATCGCCGACTTCGACCATCGTGCCCGGCTACCGTGGAAGACTCCAGAGCAAGAGCCGACCTTTACGGATCGCCTATCTCGGCTTCGGCGTCGGCCAGCGCCTTGCCGGCGGGCGCCCACTCGCTTCCTCCGATCGCCCATGACGCCCGGCCGGGACTACACCCGGCGGCGCGCCTCGTTCGCCTGTTCGGGCGGGGCGCCGCCGTCCAAAGCACCATGGGCAAGGGCGATGAGGTCAACCTTCGAAACCCTCGGCGACCGCACCGAGGGCATCACCGGCACCTCCCCGATAAAGGGTCGAGCACCTCCGCCACCAGCTCGCCGATCGGTGCGACGCCGCGCACCGCTCGTCTCATCCTCGAAAGGACGATCACGCCGTCCGCTGGGGTCTCGCCGAGGCGGCGGAAGTTCTTCTTCGCCTCGACCTCCGGGTGAGGCCCCGCCTCGGCGATCGCGCCGCCGCCACACACCGCGACCGCCACCGACCGATCGGAGTCGCCAAATCACCGGCGCAAGCATTTATGAGCGAGCCGCGCAGACGCCCACGGTCACGCCTGTAGGCGCTGCACGTTACAAAGATTCAAGAGTAGCTCGGCGGCTTTGCCGCAAAAATGCTCCAATAAGAAGAAAAGAAAAACGAAAAAAAGAGGGAACACTTACAAGGCCGAACGGGTACGCGGCACGCGCGCCCTCTTTGCCGGCCCCCCGCCAAGGGGCAAGTCGGCTGGTCGCTTCCCGGCCGCCCACCGAGGCGCCGCGACAACCGCGAAGCGCAAGATCACCCCGCCTGGGATCCGCGCCACGGGCCCGTGGTGCCGCCCTCGGCCGGTCCACGCTGCCGCCGCCATCGGCGGTCGCTGAAAACCCACCATAGGGATGGTCGAGGCGCCCCGCCATTGCCGCTGGAGGTTGTCCCCACAGCGTGGACTCCGACACATCTCGCCAGCGCGCGCTTCCGCCGCTTCCTTATGCTTCTTCTTCCTCCTTTCCTCCTTCCGCTTCTTGCGGGAGGAGTCGACCGCTGTCTTCGCGGGCGGCCGCCGCGCCTCCTTATCCCGGGAGCGGCGCCGAAGACATCCCGTGAGCCCCTAAGAGGATGCAGGAATGCTGGTCGGACCAAGTGCTAGGGACAAAGAAAGAGAAGGTAAAGAAATTTCACCGACTTACAGATTTGCGGGTGAGCCGAGAATGGCTCTGGTGGCCACCAGAGCCACCGTGGCGCTTCCACCAGAATACCGCCACCCGGCCTCCACCTCGACGCGCCAACTCGGGTTCGCCATCCTCGCCCGGCCGGACGGCCCGCATACCGGAACAAGGTGCGGCTCAGTGCACAAGGGGTTGCACGCAGATCCCCATAAAGGCGCGCACAACAACGCCCCGGTGAGCCCCGCCTCCTTTGAGCCCCGATCCGCTTCCACGATCGGGGCGCCTTGTTCTTCTCCTCTTTTGGCGCCCAGCCCACCGCCTCCGCCATGGGAAGCTCGCCGGTGAAACGAGGCGTTGTCGCCGACGCTCAACGTAGAGCCATTCGTAACGCCACCCTTGTTGGACGAGGGCGCTTTACCTCCAGTACTCCGTGTTCGACCGGGCGAAGCCGAGGCCAGCCACCTGTGCGCCACGGCGTCCGATGGCTGTCTTTCGAGCCTTGCTCGAAGAAGTGCCTCCACAACGCCCAAAGGCGCTCGATCCTCAGAAGGCCTCGCATGCGTGATGAAGATGGCGATGTGGAGGACCCCATTGGGGTTGAGATGGTGCACTCCACCTTGTAGTGAGACAAGAGCCTCGACGAACGGGTGCAACGGCAGCCAAAGCCGCGCCAAGAACGAGGCGCACCACGACCTTGTCGCCGCGCGCGGGGTGACGGCCCGGCCGGCACCCTCCACCGGAAAGGTCTGCGCGCATGAGGAAGCCCTTCTTCACTGCCGAGCGACGGCTATCTTGGCGCGGAGCACTCCGCCACGACATCTTCACGAAGAGGCGACTGAAGGTGAGAAAGAAAGGTCGGGTTTTCTTTCCTTGGCTCTCTGGTGCTTTTCTTGTTTCGAGACAGAGGCAAAGAAGGCAAGAAAGCGTGACTACCCGGAGCACCCTAACGGGCGATGATAGAGGACAAGCAAACGCCGCCGAGCGCAGCACCCTCAAATGAAGCGTCGCGCCCACCCTCGCCTATTGCGCCACCGTAACTCCTGGGCCTAATACCACTCCGCTTTTAATCCTCGTCATGTCGGCGGCAAGAGCCATAAAGACGCCGCCGAACAACGTGTCCCAGAACCTCTTGGTCTCCGCTTTAGGCCGAACGGTTGCTCGGGCGCGAGAAGCCCATCGGGCAGCCAAGGCCCCAAGATGGCAAAAGCTTTGTGGCTTGCGCCAGGGGCCCAGCGAGAAGCTATGGGTTCAAAAAGGCCTACCCCACCAGATGGGTATAAGGCCGCCCCAGCAAAACTTGAGCAAGGGGCAGGTATGAGGTGAGCCCCACGGTGGGCCCTCGGTTAGGTCGGCCGATGGCCTAATCACCTCTACTGCGTCGAGACCATACTTCACACTCTCCCGGAGCTCATCAATGAGCGACGGCCCGTGTGCTCGGGTTGGCTGACGACCTAGGGTCCATACGGATTGAGTAAAGAAAGGTTTTTATGGGTCGCCCACAGCAGGCCAGACACCCTACTCGGGACCGTCCGCTGGAAGGGTCCCCTTGGGCGGACCTCCCAGGACCCACTCGGACTACCCGCTATTGGCTCCACGAGCACGGCGTTCAAACCAACGCAGGTAAACGTGCGTCGCTCACCCCTCCAGGTCCCACACTTGCGGATGGGGTATACATGTGGGATAGACGGTGGCCATTCTTCTCGCAGTCACCCTCGCCCGACGAGGACTCGGGAAGGATGCCCCACGTCCAGCTACGACGGTAAACGAGCACTCACGTCCAGCTACGACGGTAAACAAGCACTCACGTCCAGCTACGACGTTAAACGAGCACTCGGACACCCGAACCTCACAGAGGCATTGGGTCGTCCCTGCCGACCAAGGCACTGTCTAGCTACGACGTTAAACGAGCACTCGGACACCCGAACCTCACAGAGGCATCCGGTCGTCCTGCTGACCAAGGCACTCGGACACCCAAACCTCATAGAGGCATTGGGTCGTCCCTGCCGACCAAGGCACTGTCTAGCTACGACGTTAAACGAGCACTCGGACACCCGAACCTCACAGAGGCATCCGGTCGTCCTGCCGACCAAGGCACTCGGACACCCGAACCTCACAGAGGCATTGGGTCGTCCCTGCCGACTAAGGCACTGTCTAGCTACGACGTTAAACGAGCACTCGGACACCCGAACCTCACAGAGGCATCCGGTCGTCCTGCCGACCAAGGCAGTCGGACACCCGAACCACACAGAGACATCCGGCCGCCCTCGCCGACTAAGGCACTCGGACACCAACCTCTCAGAGGCATCCGGTCATCCAGCCGACCAAGGCACTCGGACACCCTAACCTCACAGAGGTATCCGGTCGTCCCTGCCGACCAAGGCACTCGGACACCCGAACCTCACAGAGGCATCCGGTCGTCCCTGCCGACTAAGGCACCGCCTAGCTACGACGTTAAACGAGCACTCGGACACCGAACCTCACAGGGCATCCGGCCGCCCCGCCGACCAAGGCGCTGGACACCAACCTCACAGAGACATCCGGTCGTCCGTGCCACCAAGGCACTCGGACACCGAACCTCTCGAGGCATCCGGTCATCCCGCCGACCAAGGCACTCGGACACCAACCTCACAGAGGCATTGGGTCGCCCTGCCGACCAAGGCACTGTCTAGCTACGACGTTAAACGAGCACTCGGACACCCGAACCTCACAGAGGCATCCGGTCGCCCTACCGACCAAGGCGCCGTCTAGCTACGACGTTAAACGAGCACTCTCGCGGTTGTTCCTGCCGATCAAGGCCCGGTCTATCCACGACGATTAAAATCAAAGCAAACTCATCGCGAAGACATTTCATAAAAGAAGATTTCATTATATGCCAGCAGACTCAAACTTTACACAACGTTACATGAGGTACCTGGCGAGCTCAAAAAAAAGATACCTACCCTACACTACGGCAGAAACATATCCGCATCCAACTTCCTGCAGGCCCTTGCCTGGTCGACGGGACAGACCTTGGGATCGGCGGACCGAGGTCGCTGCGCACGACTACCGGTAGGCCTTTCTCGCCGACGAGGCCGACATAGCCACGGAATGGCATGCCGCTGCTGCTGCTCAGCGACATCGACGCGGCCAAGATCGACAACGGCCGGCGCCCTCGCACCATCGCCTCAAGAAGGGCCTCCCTTACCACCATAAGCCTCGAAACGACCTCAAGCAGCACGCCAACAGCAACTACATCACAAGCCGCAACTTCTTCCCGAGCTCGACCATCGCCCGGTCGTACTCAAATATAGCTCGGCCAAAGGATCTTCTTCTTCATCACGGCCATCACCAAAGTCAAGACTAAAGGATGCCTCCATTTCAAGGATCAAAAGGAGGATTTTGGTCTAAGGGTCCATCGCTCTAGCAAGCCCTTATATAGCCGGATGAAGGAGATCTGCGTCTCTGCAGTAAATGCCGTGCGAAACGGCGCCCCGCACTGTAACCCGGCGCCAAGAAGGCGAACGGGCGGGCACACCAAGCCATGCTCGGCATGCGCAACGAGGCGATTAAAGCCTCCGGAGCTCAAATGCCCCGCCAAGCTCCAGGGCAGCCGCCGGATCCGCGGGTACACCGACAAATCGCTTAACCGGATCGGCCGACCGACCACCGTGCCCGCCACCACTCATCCAAGTTCAACCCCAACCGACCCTATCGAAAACGCCGGAGTTCGGGGCTATCGACGAATACTAATAACAGGTACCCTAACGGCCCGGCGACGAGCCGCCGCCTCAAGCATATCTCCACCCAACAAAGCGCGCCGCCCGCCACCGACCGAATCGCTGCGAGACCACACAAGACATCCGCTCCCGACCGCCGGGAAGCGACCGACGGACAGCGCCCCGACTTTGGCGGGCGGGATCTCCCGACCGACCGAACCAAGGTGACAGACGCCGAGGGCCGCGTGTCGGGCCCTCATCACCTACCGCCACGCACTCGCGAACAAGGTCAATCGGAGTGACTATACAAGGGCGGTGGCTCCTTCCTAGAAGGTTTGGTGATCGCTGAAGTCGAGCTTCCACTCGTTAACTGGGCCAGCAGACAAGATTTAACGCACGCCCTCCCGAGGCAGCGCCAACGTCACACACCGCACGTCAGCATTCGTAAGGATCACAGAGGGCAAGTACGCTATTTCCCGAGGAATACCTAACCTCCCTGATCACCAAAGCTACCGACCCAGCATGGGCATGACGTGTGGCGACCAGTCCACAGGACGAAGGACCAGAGCTCCTAGCATAGGTCGCCTCGCCCTTCCCCCGACTCTCGATGTAACCTGCCCCTTCCTTCTGTATAAAAGGAGGCAGGACTAACGATTCTAGAGGGGGGAGGAACACATGAGAACAGGAGGAGCTTAGGTAATTTAGCGCCCTCATCTGTAAAACGTTGTGCAAAGCAATACAATACGGCCATCCGAACTGGAGTAGGGACTTTCAGCCCGAACCAGTATACATCTTGGACTCTCGAGTCTAACCATTCAGGGAGTGGAACGCGCGACCCCTTAGACTTACAAATTTACTTGCCGGCGCTCGAAAACGCCAACAGTACCAATTATGCTTATTGGAAAATTCGCATGACCGTTTATCTTAAGGCCATGAGCCCAAGTATATGGAGAATTGTAGCTGAAGGTTTCACTCTGGGGTCAATCCCACACTCACAATAGACCAAGAGGAGCGAAACACTCATCTTAATGCTCAAGCTATGAATGCTCTTTTTGGTGCTTTGAACGCGGATGAGTTCAATCGAGTGAGCAATCTTGAAACCGCTCATGAGATTTGGACAACCCTCTTGGAAATTCATGAGGGAACATCCTCGGTCAAAGAAGCCAAATTGCATATGCTTCGAATCAAATATGAGAGTTTTATTATGTTGCCTGATGAAAACATCAATGAAATGTATTCACGGTTGAACAACATAGTAAATGAGCTCAAGGCCTTAGAGCATCACTAACCGATTTTGACATTGTTCGTAAGATGCTTAGGGCTCTTCCAGAAAGATATGAAACCTTGGTGACATTGTATCTCAACTCACCGGAGTTGTCTAGAATGACGCCAACGGGACTCCTTGGAAATCTCATAACCAATGAGCTTTACAAGAAGGACAAGGAAGAGCTTTTGGAGCAAAGCTCTTCGAAGAAGAAGAACATCGCCTTCAAGGCAAAGGAGGATTCAAGCGATGAGATGCTCAATGACTCCGATGACGATGAAGACACCGAGGAGGAAATGGCCCTCCTTGTAAGAAGAATGAAAAGATTCATGAAGAGGCGCTCAAGCACATGTGCTCCTCAAAAATTCAAGAAGGGACAATACTCTAGCACCAACCGATATGCAAATATCCGGTGCTATGAGTGTGATGAGAAGGGACATATTGCCTCAAAATGTCCAAAGAAAAGAGACAACAAAAATAAGTCCCCCTTGAAGAAGTTCCTTCATGGGAAGAAGAAGCTCTTCAAGAAGTTGAATAAAGATGGGAAAGGCGAGGCTCACATTGGGGAGTGGAACTCCGAAGTAGAATATTCAGACTCCGACTCTTCCGAGGATGATACACCTCCAAAGAAGAAGGGTCTTGCCGGCATCGCTATTGAGGAGACTTCATCACCTTTCATCACTCCCTTGTGTCTTATGGCAAAATGAGATTTTAAGGTAAAGTCAAATGATGATGAACCCTCCTATATTGAAATAATGGATATGCTTGAGGACTTGAATGAGTATCTCGGTAAAGAAAAGTCTAAACATAAAGCTTTGAGAAAAGAATACCTCTCTCTCAAAGACTCTTATGAGGAGCTAAAGGAAGCTCATGAGACTCTTCTTGCTAAGGATCATTCAAAGTCTCAAAATGATATAGGGATTAGTTGCAAGATTATTGATGATGTATCTTGCTTAGAAATCGATTCATGTTGTATATCAAAAACTAGCACATCTACATCTTGCGATGATTTACTTGATATCCCATCAACTTCATGCTCTAGTTCTACTTTTTGCCATGAAAACCTAGTAGTAGAAAATAATGAACTTAAGGAACAAGTGAACAAACTTAGCAAAAGTCTTGATAGATGTTTTAAGGGTAAAGACACTCTTAATAAAATCTTGAATGGTCAAAGATGCTCCTACAATAAAGAAGGACTAGGATATGTTCCTAATAAGGGCAAAAAGATCAATAACAAAGCTCCTCGATTCGTTAAATCAAATGGGAAGTTTTGTTATATATGTCATGAAGTAGGTCATCTATCAAATAATTGCCTCTTGGATAAAACAACTAAGAATAACATTTATGACTCTTGCTATGTGCTTAAGAAAGATAGTTTTGGTAAAATTATTGCTAAATTTGTTGGCACTCCTATACTTGGCCGTAAAAAGAATGCCATTTAGGTTCCCAAAGCCTTGGTTACTAACCTCCAAGGACCCAAACTACAAAACCGGTGGACGGCATTGGGTGTTGGATAGCGGACGCACTCAACACATGGCCGGTGATCAGAAAGTGTTCACCACCTTTGAAGTAGGGAATGGGCAAAATGACAAGATCACATTTGTCGATAATAGCAAAGGAAAGGTATTAGGTTTGGGTAAAATTACTATCTCAAATGACCTTTCTATTTCAAACGTTTCTCTAGTAGAAAAATTAAATTTCAATTTGTTATCGGTTGCTCAAATTTGTGATCTTGGTCTTACTTGCATGTTTTTCAAGAATGGTGTAGTAATCTCTAAAGAAAATGATAATTCTTTAGTGTTCAAAGGTTTTAAATTTGGAAATTTGTATTTAGTAGATTTCACCTCAAATGAGTCATGTCTTCAAACTTGTTTAATTGCAAAAACATCTTTAGGATGGCTATGGCATAGAAGACTAGCTCATGTTGGAATGATCCAACTCAAAAAGCTTTTTAAAAATGATTTAGTTGTGGGCTTGAAAGATATGAAGTTTGAGAAGAATAGACTTTGTAGTGCTTGTCAAGCCGGCAAGTAAGTTGCTAGTTCTCATCCTTCAAAAAGTATCATGTCCACATCTAGACCATTAGAGCTCTTACATATGGATTTGTTTGGCCCAACAACCTATAAGAGCATTGGAGGAAATTCTTATTGTTTGGTCATTGTTGATGATTATTCAAGATATACTTGGGTTTTCTTTCTAGATGATAAATTCGAAACCTACGGTATCTTTAAAAACTTTGCAAAAAGGGCTCAAAATAAATTTGATTTTAAAATTAAGAAAATTCGTAGTGACAACGGTTCCGAGTTCAAAAATACAAAAATTAAAGATTATTGTGATGAACTTGGAATAAAGCACGAGCTTTCCGCCACCTACACTCCGGAGCAAAATGGAGTTGTGGAACGAAAAAATCGAACATTAATTGAAATGGCAAGAAATATGCTTGATGAGTATGGCACTTCCGATAGCTTTTGGGCGGAAACCATTAATACCTCTTGCCATACAACAAATAGGCTTTATTTGCATCGTCTCTTGAAAAAGACCTCTTATGAGCTTCTTGTTGGAAGAAGACCAAATATTTCTTATTTTCGAGTTTTCGGTTGCAAATGCTATATCTTGAAAAAGGGTGTTCGACTTTCAAAATTCCAGAGTCGTTGTGATGAAAGGTTCTTGCTTGGATATTCCTCAAATAGCAAAGCGTATCGTGTATTTAACAAAAATAAAGGTTTTGTTGAAGAAACTTGCGACGTTAAATTTGTGAAACTAATGGCTCTCAAGAAGAGCAAGAAAATTTGGATGATGTAGGTGAAGAAGGATTAAGAGAAGCAATGAAAAACATGACGCTTGGAGACATAAAACCAAAGGAGGATAAACAAGATCAAACTTCATCCACTAAAGTTGAGCCTTCTACTTCCGTAATGCCAAGTCAAGTTCAACCCATCGATGTGGATGAAAAGGAGAGTGATCAACAAATTCACACTCTACCTCAAAGAATTCATCATGGGCTCTCCAAAGATCATCCAATAGATCAAATATTGGGTGACGTTAGTAAGGGTGTTCAAACTCGATCTCGTGTCGCTTCCTTTTGTGAACACTACTCTTTCGTATCTTCTTTTGATCGAAATGATGTTTGGACTTTAGTGGAAAGACCCCAAGAATACAACATGATAGGCACTAAATGGGTATTTCGGAACAAGCAAGATGAAAATGGTATTGTGGTAAGAAATAAGGCTCGCCTAGTGGCTCAAGGATTCACTCAAATCGAAGGATTGTATTTTGGTGAAACTTTTGCTCCCGTAGCTAGATTAGAAGCCATTAGAACTTGCTAGCTTTTGCATCTTGATTTGATATTAAATTATTTTAAATGGACGTAAAGAGTATATTTCTAAATGGAGAAATATCTGAATTGGTATTTGTTGAACAACCTCTCGGTTTTCAAAGCCCTAAATATCCAAATCATGTTTACAAACTCTCTATAGCGCTATATGGTCTCAAACAAACTCCTAGAGCATGGTATGAGCGGCTTAGAGATTTTTTACTCTCTAAAGGGTTCAAAATTGGGAAGGTTGATACAACACTCTTTACAAAAATAATTGATGTGGAATTCTTTGTATGCCAAATCTATGTTGATGATATTATATTTGGTTCTACTAACGAAGACTTTTGCAAAGAATTTGGTGATGTGATGTCTAGGGAATTTGAGATGTCAATGACCGGAGAATTAAGCTTCTTCCTTGGACTTCAAATTAAGCAACTCAAAAATGGGACATTTGTGAGTCAAACCAAATATATGAAAGATTTGCTCAAGAGGTTTGGCATGGAAGACTCAAAGCCTATCAAGACTCCAATGGCCTCCAACGGGCATCTTGATCTCAATGAGGGAGGTAAACCGGTAGACTTAAAACTTTATCGCTCTATGATTGGTAGTCTACTTTATCTCACCGCATTTAGGCCCGATATTATGTTTAGTGTGTGCATGTGTGCTCGTTTTCAAGCTCCCCCTAAAGAATGTCATTTAGTAGCTGTTAAGAGAATTCTAAGATATTTAAAGCATTCCTCAAATATAGGGTTATGGTATCCTAAAGGTGCTAATTTTGATTTAATTGGATATTCGGACTCAGATTATGCGGGTTGCAAAGTGGATAGAAAAAGCACCTCCGGAAATTGCCAATTTCTTGGTAGATCTCTTATTTCATTGTTTTCCAAGAAACAAAATTCTGTAGCTATATCCACCGCCCAAGCCGAATACATTTCCGTCGGTAGTTGTTGTGCTCAATTATTATGGATGAGGCAAACTTTAATGGATTATGGAATAAATTTTAAAAATGTGCCTCTATTATGTGATAATGAAAGTGCTGTTAAAATAGCCAATAACCCCATTCAACACTCAAGAACTAAACATATAGAAATTCATCATCATTTCTTGAGAGATCATGTTAGCAAAGGAGATATTGTGATTAGTCACATTAGAACCGAAGATCAATTAGCGGATATTCTAACCAAGCCTTTAGATGAAGCTCGGTTCTGTAAATTGAGGAATGAATTAAATGTCATAGAGATCTCAAATGTGGCTTAAATGTTTGTATCATGTTTGTTTTTATTGGATATTCTTTTGGATTTTATTTAATGCTCTTTAAATTCTTTAGATATAGCACACATTAAGGAGAAGTTTTTTTTTCTTCTTATATCTTCTACAATGGTTTTTAAAAATATATATATGTGTGAAAATCTTAAAATAGTGCCACATGTTTCAAAAAGGGGTAGGTTTAAAAGTTCTTGAAAAATTTTATATAAGGATGGGATGCAAATGTATATCTTAAATAAAATGTTGAAATCTTATAAGCTATTTTGGATTTTCTGGATATTTATTTGTCTTTTGGCTGCATAGTCCGGTAGCACCGCTCACACAAGGGCGGTAGCACCGGATTAATCGGGTTTTGGGGGGATAAGTCCCATGCGGTGCTACCGTCTCCTTCATCTCCTTCAGACCGCGCCGCCTCTTTTCTCTCTCTCCTTTTTCCCCTTTTGTTTCCTCAGTCAAATTTCTTCCAAATCCTCCGGAGAAAAAAAGATTCTTCTCAATTTTCTTGTTCTCCACTTGATCCTCTCTCAAAGGTACCTTTTTATGCTCAAAATCTGTGGATTTTTCATGCCCAAGTTTCATCTTCATATCATTTTAGGGTTTCTGTGGAAAATAGCAAAATGTGAGAAAAATTTGTTGAAATTTGTGGTTGAAATGAATTTGATAAGGAATATGTATGCTATTATGCCGCTTTCCTTGATCAAAACATTCAAAATCATGAATTCTAACAAATTCTTGTTTAAAACTACAACTGGCCGGTGCTACCAGTCCCTGTGCGGTAGCACCGCCCCAAGTCTGGTGCTACCGAACTAGCATGGGAGGTAGCACCGGGATTGCAGTCAAATTTGCTCACAAATGGTTATTTTTCACAAAATTCTCTATTTCTAGGGCATGTCACCTTGGTCTTAGTCCTTGAAATCCTCTTTTTATCCAGTAATCATACCTAAGACCAGAGGATCTGGTTCTTACATAAAAGTGGCAGCAAATCGAGGTCGCCCTCCTGCTCATGCAAGTGACAGCGACGATGATTTGCCCATTGCTTCTAGACTTCAATGAGCCGAGAAGAGAAGCAAGCAGAAGGCTGACGAAAGCTCCAAGAAATCCAAAGGAAAACAAACCTTACCAGAAACTGAAGTTGAAGATGCAAGTGATTCAATGGAAATAGACAAGTCTCAAAGTGGAGAGGAGTCCGAGGAAGAAAATCTTGATGATTTTGATCTTTCGGCTAATCTGAAGTCAATCAAGGGTGACACTTACTTTTATTTGAGAACTGCGAATCAATATTTGTTGCCTAGAAGTGCCACTGAGGACAGATTCAGAACTATGTTTCAGCAAAAAGTATTTTATGAAATTTACAAAGACAAGGAATTTGCTGATCATAAGTGGATAAATTGGGAGCATATGAGAAAAATTCCTTAGTTTGTGGGAGTACCAGAGTTATTTCATGGGGCTGGACTGTCAGACTTTGTCAGTAAGAAGTGTGATTATAATGAAGATCTGATTAGACAATTTTATGCCACTCTTCACATTTCTGAGTCATTTGAGCCTATCACTTGGATGACAGATGCCGCAGTGCACACAATCACCAAGAATGAGATTGAAGAGGCCTAGGGAATTCATCACCGTGGTTATCCCAGTATACACAGTGATAGAGTTATTCCCCTTGCCAGGAAGTTTGAGTTCTACGAACAAACTGCTTCAGTCAAGCGTCCAGGAAAAATGGCACACCTCCTTCCTCCAGCCAGTCTTATTAATCGAATTGTCAGAGTGACCATTCATCCCAAGAGTGGAAATTATGACGAAATCAGAGGATATGCCTGGAATATTCTGAGTAAAATCATGAACAGACATAAGTTTGATGTAGTAGATTTCATGATTAGAGAGATGGCCTCATTGGCATGTGATAAAGGTAAAAGGACCTACCTTGCTCCATATATAATGATGATTATTAAGAGGGTGTCTGGATTTCGAGGGGGTTGTGGGGGTGTTCATAAGCCCTATCGACCTCGTGAGGTAGCTCCTCAGTCTATCAGTCAGCGAGGTCAATCTTCATCTCAGCAGCCTCAGTCGCAGGAGATACCAGTTGCCTCAGAGGCCCCACCTCCATCTCAGCAAGCATCTCATGATCAGTTCTTTGACAGTTTGAGGAATGATCTAATGAACAATTTGTCGAGTCTCAGATCTGACATGATGAGTGGCTTTTCTCGAATGGAGGAGTATCATACTCAAACTAGGCAGATGGTTGAGGAGGTCAGAGGACGACTGGATTCGATTGATTCATCTATCTCCGAGCTCCGTTCGTCAGTTCCTATCTTTTATCAGTGCTCTGGATCTCGTGCTCTTCCATCTACTCCGCCTCCTCCTCCTCCTACTCCTCCATCTTCTTGAAGCTCATCGAAGATCCTCTTTGCTTTTGGTATTTGATGACAAAGGGGGAGAGTAAAAGTGAAGATAAAGTGGAAGAATAGAAACTAAGTGAAGATAAAGTTGAAGAGTAAAAACTAAACTATGTGATGTGCTGTGTGGTTGATACTAAACTATGTGATGTGCATGTGATGTGCTATATGGTTGATACTTGGTTGCTATGGATGTTGTTTTGAATGTTTGTTTTTTTTAAAAAAAAACTTATAGTTGTATATGTCGTTGTTAAACATTTGTGATACTTGTGGTTGTTGTGGTACTTATGGTTGTTTTAAATATTCTCATGCTCTTGCAAACTTATTGCAAACTTAAATATAATATTGTTGTTTCAATATCATTACTTGTTCATCCACAGACTCAATTCCTTAATAAAACTCAGTCAAAAATTTTCAAATTTCTCTTAAATGTGAAACTATTCACTCTCTATTAATATGCACATTTCTAGGGGGAGTTATCGCTCTAAAATATCATGATTGAATAGTTTGATACTTCAAGATGCAAGAATCTAATTAACATTCAATCTCTTGAAGCAAAACAACTTTTGTACCTATTGTTCACTCAAAAACAATTTCAATTCAATTATCAGTTTAAGGTTGTCATCAATTACCAAAAAGGGGGAGATTGAAAGCATCTAGGCACCCATGTTGTTTTGGTTTTGATAATTAATGATAGCCTTGGTCAATGGACTAATATTTTCCTTGAGAATAATGAAAGTAGGTCAATCCCAGGATTGATGACCATGGAAATACCAAGGAAGGCACAAAGGGAAGATCAATATAACAAGATCGTGAAAAGGTATAATTATAAGGTTCTTTTTCTAGTCTTTTGTCGATCTTGGAGTCTGGAGAAAAGATCGATTTGCTAGAATTAGGGCCGTACTATAAAGAGGCATTTTGACGCTTATCTTGATGTCACTTAGGGTTTAAAGGCTCAAATTACATATTCAAACGGATGCTTGATGATTTATATGTTCCTAAATAGAAAATCATTTTAAAAACATATCAAGTCTCTGGAAATCCGGTGCTACCACCCATGGTAGCACGGTGCTATCGTGTGCGCGGTAGCACCGGCCCAATAGGGCGGTGTGAAAATTCCAGAGAAGCTCTTTTTGGGGTTCTGGTAGCCCGGTGCTATCACCAATGGTAGCCCGGTGCTACCGGACCATCGGTAGCACCGGACATATAATCCAGTGTGATAATCACAGAGGGTTATGTTTTGGGCGTTTTTGGTAGCCCGATGCTACCGGACCATCGGTAGCACTGGACATATAACCCGGTGTGAAAATCACAGAGGGTGTGTTTTTTTGGGCGCTTTGATAGCCCGGTGCTACTGCCCATGGTATCCCGGTGCTACCGGACCAGCAGTAGCACCGGTCCTCAACCTGGTGTTTAAATTCCAGAGAGATCAATTCTTGAAGAAGCAAAAAGAAAAAGGGCCCGGTGCTACCGGCCCTAGTTGGGCAGTAGCACCGGACCCTGTGTAACGGTCTCTGGCAAGTGCATTAAATGCACTGTTCTAGCCGTTGAAATGGAGCCCAGTGCTACTGGTCCTACATGGGCGGTAGCACCGAAAAAACAGACTTCTACCCATTTCGAGCTCCAACGGCTAGAAAGTTTGGTGGAGGCTATAAATACCTCCCCACCTGTATTCTAGAGGCCCTCTTGGTCCTCATTGATGATATTTGAGCTCTAGCAAGTGTTCCCCACTCTTTTATGCATTCAATTTCATTTGTGAGTGTGAGAAGCAAGGTTGAGCGTTGCATTTCGTGTTTGAGCCTTTAGACACCGATATTTGACCTCAAGCAAGCGTCAAGATTTATTACTCCTTGAGGTTGCCGCTTCCTAGACAGCTTGGTGGCGATCGTGCACGGTGAGCTTCTCAACGGAGATTGTGAGAAGCCTCGGCAAGTTGTGAAAACCGGAGTTCACTACCCGGAGCAGGGAAGAACTACCTTAGTGATCGAGGAAGGCTTAAGTGAGTGGAACCGGCTTGAAGTGGTTCAAGTCACCTCAACGTGGAGTAGGGGATACCGGGAAGTCTCCGATACCACGGGTTTAATTTCTTGTCTCCTATTTATTTGTGATTTGTATTTTTCGTTGATGAGAATCTACTTCATTAATAGCATATTCTTGGTTGTCTTTGTGCTCAATAGTGTTTTTGCTACGCTTGAATTGACATAGTGTCTCAAGTGATTGCTAGAGAAATTTAGTGTAAATTTGCAATTTGTATCTCTATATCTTAGGGTCTTTCTTAATTACCTAATAGTTTCGAAAAATTTAGAAACCTCCTATTCACCCCCCCCCCCCTCAAGTCAGTTGTCCTTGATCTTACACTCCTTCTAAATGCTGTTCTTCTAGGACGTCTTGACGGTTTTCATATGGTTTTACATCTTTCTTGCATCCTAGGATAGACTAGAGATCAAGTTTTTATCGAATTGCAAATCTGTCCAGAACTTGTTCTTAGCGCAGCAGTCAGTCTTTGATTTTAATAAAAATATAGAAAAATTCTTTTTAAGTGATTATTCTTTGAGAGAGTTTGCGACTCATATATCCATCTCTGTAAAAATTTGTGAGTCCACTGGTTACACCGTTTGAGCGCTATGAAGTGAAAACCGAGCTCGAAACATTCTGATCGAAGTTCCTGACTATCTATAATTCTTGATTTTTCATTTTTATTCTAAAAGTTTTTTGAGGTGATTTTTGATGGAGTGTTTCACGACTCAACTTCTCACAGGGAGAAAAATTCCTAGAAATTTTAGAGCAACAAAAACTCACCAACCACCTGCTCCAATTGAGGACAATTCTTGAAAAATCTGCTTTTACTTTTCTGGAAAGAGACTTTGGTGTTTTAGCTTTATCTCTTTTAGAAAGGTATTCTTTGAATTGATTCCTCTTTGTTTGGACACTTGACAACCATTAATGTGATTAAAAATCTCTCACATGATTCATGGTTCTCATCCATGCAAGCTAGGGGTACACGTAGTTGTCTAATTGTTCGGGTTTTGAAGGGTGTGCGAATCTGAGAAACACTAGTTTGAAGGAAAATCTTTGGGTGTTTCAGATTTTTATTGAGAGATTTTTTGGAGTACTTTGAGTGGGGGAAAATTTTATTTGGGATCATTCACCCCCCTGTGATCGCCATTTCGGTCATTCAATTGGTATCAGAGCCTGTTTTGCACTTTCATATATCATGACCGGTCTCAAGAGCCATAGCGATGGAGTTGATTTTCCTTTCATATATCTTGACCGGTCTCAAGTATTCCACCAAGCCTCCTATTTTTGCTGGAGTTAATTTTCCTTTCTGGAAATCACGGATGGAGTCATACATCACTGCCCAGGGTTTCCTGATATGGCAGAAGGTAAAACTCTCGTATGAGGTTCCTGCCGATAAAAACGTTATGGCCGGCAATATGGCTGACATTGAGGCGAACGCTAAGGCAAGAAACATTCTCATACAGGGTCTTAGCCATACTGAGTATGATAGGATTTCTCACCTCCATTCTGCTCACGAGATTTGGGAGACCCTCAATGCTTACCATGAGGGCACTACTCAAATCAAGACCGTGAGATAGGATCAGTACAAGCGTGAGTACAACAAGTTTGAACAACACGCTGGTGAGAGTCTTGATGAGTGTTTCGGTTGTTTTACAAAGATTTTGAGCGATCTTCGAGCAGTTGGTTGCATATACCCTAACTCGAATAATGCTCGACATTTCTTAACCGCACTCGATCTTCGAGTTTGGGAAATGAAAGTAACCACAATCAAGGACACTACCGACTTGTCGACCTTGACTCTTGATGGGCTTTACTCCCGTCTCAAGACTCATGAGATCGATGTCGTCTCTCGCAAGACGAAATCTTAGTCGATGGCCTTGGTCACTGATCCCACTGGATCTTCCCTTGATCTTTCTGCTGGTTTCTCTCTTTCCGCCCTTTGCGAGCTAAGCGATGACCAACTGGAAAAATTTTCAGAAAATGAGCTTGCTCTTCTTACTTGTAAGTTTTCTCATGCATACAAGAGGGTGAGAGAGAGAGAGGTGGCATGATCACATGCTTCGAGTGTGGTGGCCCCAACCACATTCGGGCTAATTGCCCCAAACTGGAGAAGGCTAAGAACGATACCGACGGTTCGGCAAAGAACGACTACATCGACAAGAACCGCAACAAGAAGCCTCCAGTTCGTGAGCCGACGCGTGAGAAGAAGTACCGCAACTTCTCCACGAACAAGAAGATCTTCCACCGCATCCTCGCCGCGCTTGACGACATCAACCTCTCCGACACAGAGACATGGAGCGACGAGGGCGAGGACGAACCGCAAGAGAAGAAGAGCAGCGACGACTTATCCGGCATGTGCTTCATGGCCGACGCCAACGGCATCAGCGACTCCGAGCTCTATAGTGACTCGGAAGAGGTACCCTCCTATGACCAGCTCAATGAAGCTTTCTGCAAACTAGGAAAATTTCATGCTAGAGCTAGAGCTAGGTGTATGGAGTTAGAGAAGGAAGTAGGTACCCTGACTCGGGAGTTAGCTTCTCTTAGATCTTCTCCCTCTCGAGTCACTGATGACTGTTCTTTGTGGGATGCACTTCTTGTGGAGTTGGAGAACCTAAGGACTATGCATGATAATGTGTTATCTGAACTAGATAGTCTTAGGTTGAAGAATGCTAACGATGATTCTGTTGATGCTATTCCACTAGATGCTAGTTTTCTTCATGCTCACTCTACTCCATCGTGCTCTAATTGCCCTAAATTGCTTGCTGAAATTAATGCCATGAGCGATCACCTTAGGAAGCTTTCTTCTAGAAATAATGAACTTGAAATGCATGCTTTTAAGGACCAAATCAGCTCATGTGAGGGCTGTAGGCAACTAAAACTTGACAATGAATCTCTAAATCTCAAGTGTGCTAAACTTGCTAAGGACTTACTAGATAAGTCACAAGAAAGTTGCTTGCGATGTAATGTGATTGAGGGGCACTTGGATAAAATCCATATCAAACTTAGGAAGAAGTTAGAAGACCAAGTTCATAGGATTAGAAATACGACATGCGTTTCTTGTGAGGCCCTCAAGATTGAGGCAGCCGTGCTGAGAGAGAAAAATGCACGTGCTGAGACAGCTTATCTTTCTGGTTCTTCTTCTTCCTCTCCTACCTGTTCTTCATGTGCCGCTTTCTTCCGGGAGTGTGAGTATCTCATGAGCACTTTCGAGAAGTTTGTAGGAGGCAAGAAGAAACTCAATCTTATTCTAGACCAATCCAAGATTAGCAGATTTAATCAGGGTCTAGGATTTGACCCCTTGGAGCATGCTCGGGCGCATCCTCCCACCATTGTGCGTGGCACCAAGAGTGGTGAGATTGTGGTAGCTCCCAGAGGGAGTACCACGGTGTTTAGGTCTACTGGGGCTGTCCATGGGATTTCTGACCAGAAGGTTGTTGCTCCTGTAGCTTCTGCCTCTAGCAAGGCGAAGTACACATGCACCTTCTGTAAGAAGGATGGTCACCTAGTAGATTTCTGTTTCAGACGTGCCAAGAACACTCGACGTGAGCGTGTTGCTGCTCTTAGGGGTATTCAGGGTCATCGCCAGACTCTGAGTGCTCCTAAGGCACACATTGCTTCTAGACAGGTTAGAGAGTCGCCTGTTTTTGGGCAGCATCCAGGACTCGTTTTCATCTTGTTTCTTCGAGTTTTAGTCCTGGAGCCGCCCATGGTAAGTCTTTCCGTCGTCCTATTGATATTCCTCGTTTTTCTCATTGAGGTAGATATCAGCGGCTTGAGATATTTTCTGGTAGGAGTTTTAGGCAGCTTCACTAGGGTGGTTCGGCTTTTGCACCACGGCAAGCCAACCCAGTTTCAGCTCCTAGATCATCTACTAGAGTTGCTACTGATCTTGTTAGGGTTAAACGTTAGAGAGACACTCGAGTCCAGTCTTCTTCTGTGGCTGGTACAATGAGGCATCGTGTGGTTTAGTATTGGGTTCCTAAGTCTTCACTCTATCCCAGTACTGAGTCATCTATCTCTCTTGTGTCTTGATCAGGTTCGTCGGATGGGGAAGGGAGATGTTTGGATTGTCGATTGCGGTTGTTCTCGTCATATGACCGGAGATTCTCGATGGTTCTCTTCCCTAGTCCGAGCCCCCGGTGATGAGTTGATCACTTTCGGAGATGCTTCTTCAGGTAGAGTCATTGCTAAAGGTACCATCTGCATTAATGACAATTTCATTCTTAAAGATGTTGCCTTAGTGAGTAAGCTGCAATACAATTTGCTTTCTGTTTCTCAGCTTATTGATGACTCTTTCGAGGTGAGTTTCAAGAGTAGCGCATGTAGAATCCTCGATTCTTCAGGAAGGTTAGTTTGCCGGATTTCTAGATATGGGGAGTCTCTCGTGCTGATTTTTCTGCTTCTTCTGGAGACTCTCTTCGTTGTTTGATTGCTTCAGAGTCCCGTGATCTCTCCTTCTGGCATAGGAGACTTTGTCACATTAGTTTTGATCATTTGACCCGAGTCAACAGCCATGATCTCATTTGTGGTTTGCACAAACTCAAATTGGTCAAAGACTTAATTTGCTCTCCTTGCCGACATGGCAAGATGGTTGCTACTTCTCATGTCCCAGTCACTGTTGTGATGACTAATGCACCAGGACAGCTTTTACATATGGACACTGTTGGTCCAGGTAGAGTGCAGTCAGTGGGTGGGAAGTGGTATGTTCTTGTCATTGTTGATGATTTTTCGAAATACTCTTGGGTGTTTTTCATGTCCTCGAAGGATGAGACTTTTACCCATTTTAGGGGTTTGGTTCATAGGTTGTCTTTTGAGCTCCCTGGTGCCCTACGAGCTATACGTAGTGACAATGGCACGGAGTTCAAAAACTCCTATTTTGAGAGTTTCTGTGTGGAGTCTGGTTTAGAGCATCAGTTCTCCTCTATCTACGTCCCTCAGCAAAATGGGGTAGTGGAAAAGAAGAACAGGACCCTGATAGAGATGGCATGGACGATGCTAGACGAGTACAGCACTCCTAGGAAGTTTTGGGCTAAGGCTATAGCTACTACTTGCCATGTTTCAAATCGCGTATTCTTGAGAGGATATTTGCACCGCACTTCTTACGAGTTGAGGTATGGGTGAAAGCCTAGTGTTTCTCATTTTCGTGTGTTTGGTTGCAAGTGTTTCATTTTGAGGTCTGGTAACCTGAATAAGTTTGATTCTCGTTCTTCTTATTGTATCTTTCTGGGTTATTCGACTTCTTCTCGTAGCTATAGGGTCTGGAGTTGCGATGCGCATAGGATCATAGAGACCTGTAAGGTGACTTTTGATGAGGCTAGCCCAGGAGCTAGACCTGACATTTCAGGCTCTTCTTCCACCTCCGAGACCATCTTTGTAGAGGATGAGGATGATGGAGATGATGGTGTTCCACCTGATCCAGTCCCCTCTACACCTGAGGTGCCATTTGTTTCTATTTCTGCACCTCAGGATGGCCAGCCCTTGCCTTCTGACTCTCAAGCAACTAGTGGCTCTACTCCTACCTCTTTTGTGCATGAGGTAGAGGCCACTTCTGCTTCTAGGCCTCCCCATCATATTCAGCGTTCTCATCCATCTGATCAGATCATCGGTGATCTGTTTGAGCGGGTCACTCGCTCAAAATCAGGTTTGTCCAGTTTATGCCTTCACTCTGTCTTTGTTGCCTATTTGAGCCGAAGGATGTGACTCATGCATTATCTGACGAGTCTTGGACTAATGCTATGCATGAGGAACTTGAAAACTTCGAGAGAAACAAAGTCTGGCAGCTTGTAGAACATCCATCTGGTCATAATGTCATTGGGACCAAGTGGGTGTTCAAAAACAAGCAGAGTGAGGATGGGGTTGTCATTCGCAATAAGGCTAGGCTAGTTGCACAGGGCTTTTCTTAGGTTGAGGTTCTTGACTTTGAGGAGACCTTTGCCCCTGTAGCTAGACTAGAGGCTATTAGGATCCTGCTTGCATTCTCTACATCACGGGGCTTCAAGCTCTATCAAATGGATGTCAAGTGTGCATTCCTCAATGGCTATATTGAGGAAGAGGTTTATGACAAACAACCTCCAGGATTTGAGAAACCCAAGTTTCTGAGTCATGTATACAAGCTTTCCAAAGCTCTGTATGGACTCAAGTAGGCCCCCAGAGCATGGTATGAGAGGCTCAAGTCTTATCTTCTCAGCCATGACTTCAAAATGGGTATAGTAGACAAGACTCTGTCCATCAGACACTATGAGTCGCATTTTCTTCTCGTCCAGATTTATGTGGATGATATCATTTTTGGTGGCTCATCTCATTCGCTTGT
Organism: Otatea glauca; assembly: GCA_036346275.1. Classification (NCBI taxonomy): domain Eukaryota; kingdom Viridiplantae; phylum Streptophyta; class Magnoliopsida; order Poales; family Poaceae; genus Otatea; species Otatea glauca. The sequence continues at coordinate 57,650,071 of CM070715.1, read as the reverse complement.
GTCTCAGTTTTCTGAGGTGATGAGCACAGAGTTTGAGATGAGTATGATGGGCGAGTTGAGCTACTTTCTTGGCTTCCAAATCAAGTAGACTTGGGAGGGTACATTCTTGCATCAAAGCAAGTATACCCGTGACCTCCTGAGGCGCTTCGATATGTCTGATGGGAAGCCAGTGATGACTCCTATGGCCACCATTGCTGTTCTCGAGCCCGATGAGGATAGTGAGCCTGCTGATCAAAAGGAGTTTCGGAGCATGATCGGCTCCCTCTTGTACCTTACTGCTTCGAGGCCAGACATACATTTCGCTGTGTGTTTGTGTGCTCGATTTTAGGCTTCTCCTCGCGCCTCTAACCGCCAGGCGGTCAAGCGCATCTTCAGGTACCTTCGAGCTACCATTGATTATGGTATTTGGTACTCTTCTTCTTCTTGTCTATCTCTTAGAGCCTTTTCCGATGCCGACTTTGCTGGCTGTAGGATAGATAGGAAGAGCACTTCTGGCACTTGCCAATTCATTGGCACTTCTCTTGTTTCTTGGTCATCTAGGAAGCAGTCCGGAGTTGCACAGTCCACCGCTGAGGCCGAGTATAGCCAGGTGCTCTGGATGAGATCGACCTTGCAGGACTATGGGTTAGAGATAGAGAGTGTGCCACTTTTCTGTTATAACACTTTTGCTATTTGCATTGCTAAAAAACCAGTGCAACATTCCCGGACCAAGCACGTTGATATTAGATATCACTTCCTTAGAGACCATGTGGAGAAGGGAGATATCGCGCTTCAGTTTGTAGAGAGTGACCTCCAGTTAGTCGATATCTTCACCAAGCCTTTGGATAGCTCCAGATTTGTTGCCTTGAGGAGTGAGCTTGGAGTCGTGAGCCCTTACGGCCTTTCGTGAGGGGGAGCTGGTTTGTATATTATGTATAATATGTTATATTCTAGCTTTGCTTTTCTTTTCTTTGTGTTTATTCTCGGTGATTTTGGGCTTATTTTTTCTTGAGTTGAGTTCACTCACTTAGACTTCTGTTATGCTTTACATGGACCTCTTATTTTGTGTTTTAGGTTGCTATCATGCGTGATTAGCTGTTCTCTCTTCTCTCTAGGATAAGTTCTCTCACAGTCTTATAAGTCTAGCAGGTGTTGGGTCTCCTGGGTAGACAGGGTCTGTATGCACTCCTTAGTTTGGGATCTAGAGTCAGCTTCCCTATGTCAGTCATTGGGGAAGATGAGAGCGAGTCTGAGCCATAGTGAGTCTCTTCTATCTTTTATATGCTCAATAGCCACCCAGTTTGCCGTTTTCTTGACTTTTTCTCTTCATTATGTGTTTCTGGTTTTTATTGAGTTTATTTGGGTTTTCTTTACGCCTAATTCTGCTAATAACTCAATTTAACCAGATTTGTGCTTTAAATTTGCTCATATGTTGAGGGGGAGTTTGGGAATCTGTTCATGCATTGCATATAGACTATATTTTCTGTTTAATGAGCTTTGTCTATTATGAAATTGATTTCTTCTTCATGCTATACACCATGCTACATCATATGTAAAAAATCACTAGCTTAGATATGTCCAAGATCATTTAACTTACTAAGCTTAAAAATGAAAATAAAGCTTTAAATTAAAAACTTGATGAAACATGTTGCTTTTACTTGCTATGTTTCTTCTCTAGAGGTTTGTGCCATAATTTGAGAAATTTTGGAGTTCTCTAGAGTCCCTATAGCAACTTGGGTGAAAATAGTTTATTTCATACTTGAGTCCTTCATTTGCTCATGAATCATTATGCTAAAAATGAAAATTAAGCAAAATTGACTCTGCTTGACTCCACACCTTGCATTCTCAAGACAACTTCCCATTGCACTTGGGATGAACTTGAAATGCATCGTGTATGACCTAGACCATCCTCTTAAGAGTTCATCTTGAGATGGTCGCATATGGCTTGAGTCAATTGCTTGTCAAAAGAAAATGCAAATAAAAAAACATAAATGGGTAAAGAATACAAATAATGTCAAACATTTGCACCCCGCTATGTCTTGTAAGATGATAAAGCAAAATTTGCATTAAGTGATAAATGAGTCCGAAGGACCTTGTATGCACTTCTAGATTCCCCAAAGTGTTGAGTAGGTTAAACTCTAGGTTTTCCTTTTGATCCTTAGAGTGGCTATTCTTCTATTTTTTAAACTAAAGCTGAGTGTTGCACTTGTCAAATCTTGCTAAAAATGAAATATTCAAAACTAAGCTTGTATTTGCACTTGGACATGTCTTAGACTAGTCGAATCTAAAAATTGAATCTTCAAAGCTCCCTTAACTTGCATTTCATGCATATATAAAAAAAGGGGGAAACAATGTCATGTTGATGCCTATATTGCCAAAAGGGGGAGAAATTGAAGAAAATGCATCATTAAAAAGATAAAAATGAAAAATGTATCTTGGATTTTATGATTTTGTTGAAAATTTGCAAATCTTAAGAGTCATAAACTTTTATGACTTTTTATTGGATTTTTAGAGCTTTTTGTGGAAAACTTGTTCTTTATATTACCTTGCTCTAAAATCTTTCTTGCCAACTTGGTCATGTTCTCAATCTCTTCTCTCTGGACCATGTATGGTTTTGCAATCAAATTGCTTTCTTCTTCTCTTATTCAAACTCAAATTTATGCCTTTTGTGTGGTTTGTCAATATACTCATCAAGGGGGAGATTGAAGGACCATGTGGAGGTACATCCATGTTTGTGATGAGTATTTGACTTTATTTTAGCAAGGTGTGCTCAGGTTTGAGTTTGATTTGAATTGAAATTCAAAAGGAAGTAATTTGAGTTTTGTTAGCTTCTTGCGGTACTACCGGCCTGTGGCTGGCGGTAGAACCGACTGATGATTGAGACATAATTAATTGTGAGCATTTGTGATGATTGAACATTGCTATGTGAGGAGTTTCCTTGTTTTTTATGGTTGCAGGTCAACGATGCTAGATCATAGTGAGGCGAAAGATGACCGGGACTAGGCGAGGAGCGTCGGAGGTCCAGACAGTCGGGGATTGTCGGAAGATGATCGGAGACGGAGTCGTGGCAAGCCATGAAGACAAGGAATGGATGAGATGCTAGCTAGATGCCGCGTGGATCAATGAGGACCATTGGATCTTGGTCTAGTTGACAGGTTAGCGGGTCTAGTTAGTATTCTTTGAGAACCGTGCAAGAAAACCCATTATGTGTTGTGGGTTTTGGGTGAACCCTTGCATAGCTGGTTGAGTGGGTTAATCCTAGCACCTGATGGATGCTCTAGGGTTTAGAGACTCATCCAAGGGTGGTAGGTGGCCCAAGAGGTATAAATAGGGGTGGAGGGGTAGCCTTCCCCTCTTGAAGGTTTGAGTTGCTCCTTTGAGCTTTGCCCACATCAAGTGAGGCTTTGTAAAACTTCCATCCAGAAAATATAAAAAAATTTCTTTACCTTATTGTGAATTTAAATTGCGCATTTACATTATGTCTTTACTTTACGCAATTTAAATTCAGCATTTACTTTCCTGCATTTACATTCTTGCAATTTACTTTCTCAAAATTTGGATTTGTCTCTCCTTCTAAATGCTGTTCTTCTAGGATGTCTTGAGGGTTTTCATATGGTTTTACATCTTTCTTGCATCCTAGGATAGACTAGAGTTCAAGTTTTTATCGAATTGCAAATCTGTCCAGAACTTGTTCTTCATGCAGCAATCAGTCTTTGATTTTTATAAAAATCTAGAACAAATCCTTTTTAAGTGATTATTCTTTAAGAAGGTGTGCGACTCACATATCCATCTCTTTAAAAATTTGTGAGTCCACTGATAGCACCGTTTGAGCGCTATGAAGTGAAAACCGAGCCTCAAACATTATGATCGAAGTTCCTGACTGTCTGTAATGCTTGATTTTTCATGTTTATTATACAAAGTTTTTTGAGGTGATTTTTGGTTTAATGTTTCAAAACTCAACTGCTCACAGGGAGAAATATTCTCAAGAATTTTAAAGTAACAGAAACTCACCAACCACCTGCTCCAATTGAGGACAATTCCTAGAAAATCTGCTTTTACTTTTCTCGAAATAGACTTTGGTGTTTTAACTTTATCTCTTTTAGAAAAGTAGTCTTTGAATTGATTTCTCTTTGTTTGGACACTTGAAAACCAAGGTTGTGATTAAAAATCCCTCACATGATTCATGGTTCTCATCCATGCAAGCTAGGGGTACACATAGTTGTCTAATTGTTCGGGTTTTGGAGGGTGTGCAAATCTGAGAAACACTAGTTTGAAGGAAAATCTTTGGGTGTTTCAGATTTTTATTGCAAGATTGTTTGGAGTACTTTGAGTGGGGGAAAATTTTATTTGGGATCATTCACCCCCCCCTCTGATTGCCATTTCGGTCCTTCAATATGGATGTGTTGCTGTCACTGTTTTCACTATGTGTGCTAGCTTTTCCTGGACTAGCACAGATTATACACAGAGGGTTCACATTTAGAAATCCGGTCATGACACTTAGTGACTGCAAATTTCACATATAAAATGGAGCCTACAAACAAGATATACGACATGGAAAAGTTGTTGGATGCTAAACATAAACTTGAGGTGGAGATAGAATAACTGAAGGGAAAGTCTGATGTAACGAAGCAGAACTGAAGTGAAGAAGATTCTGAGTTAATAAAAAAGATTTATGAGATAAAACAAAAATTCAAAGACATAGATGATAAATTGCAAGATATTAAATCTCTTAACAAGGTACTCATCATTATGGAGCGTATGGCAAATGTAGAGCTGGAAGAAGCCAAAGCTGAGCTTCTAGAAGTAAATATAATGGTTTCTAGTATTTAATTTGACATGGTTACTGATAATATACTAAAACACCATTTTCACAACGATATGATCACTTTTTGTATGGATTAAGAGATATGACTGGAAGTCAATCAGTTATTGGTGTCAAACAAATGGGCCTTGTGCCGGAGCTGTGTAACTTCAAGGAGAACCGAAAAGCATCTGTTGCGGAAGCTATGGCACACATGGAAAAGCCCTAAGATCTCCTTGTCTTGATCTATCGAATATGTTGTTTCTCAATGTATGCTTGTTCATCTTTGTGGTATCATATCTTCTCAATGTACATATTGTCACCTGAAATTATCCTTAACATTTGCTCATCTTGAATCCAATTACTTGATAGTGTCTTGCTTGTTGGAACCAAAATGTTGCCATAGGAATATTCTACTGCACAAGAGATGGATAGAAAAATTTTCATGAATTGAAAACTTTGTGATCCAAAAGTTTTTATTCCTCTCTTGGTAGAACTACCATGATTAGTATTTTTTGTTGAAAATTTTCTTCTAATTAGATATTTCTGCAATGACATTTACAAGGCACAACTAGTTATAGATTTTGTAATTAAATATCAAACATCCTAGATGCATCGAGGCAACAGCTTATCTAATGAGGATCATCTTAAAATATGAACATTTGTAGCACTTTCATCTTCTTTCTTATTCTAATGTTGATGGATTCTAAAGCAAAATCCAACTCCATCCACAGTTCGTCCTGAAACTTATCATGCTCTTATTTATCTTCCACTTCATCCTCATCCCCGAATGAGAATACCATAGGCAACATATTTTCACATGAGAGTTAGAAAAATATAAAGATCACATATAGTTCTTTAAACAAATCATCTATGATAGCACTTTATCACGAACGGTCACTACTACAGAATGGTACATCACTATCACTTCATCTGGGTCGGTTCTTAAGTTTTTACGAAAAAACGATTGTGATAGATGACTTAGGAGAGGTGTTAATAATAATCACTATCGGTTCTCAGGTTAGAAGTGATTGTGATGTAGCACTGGGCACATCACAATCAATTCTTATGTGAGAAGCGATAGTGATATTCATAAACATCACTATCGGTTTTAGAAAAAGAACCGATTGTGATGTGCACGTGCTCATCACTATCGGTTCTTTTGTGAGAAGCGATAGTGATGATCATGCACATCACTGTCGGTTCTCTCAAAAGAACCGATAGTGATGTGCACGTTGTCATCACTATCGGTTCTTATATGAGAACCAATGGTGATGATAATGCATATCACTATCGGTTCTCACATAAGAAGCGATAGTGATGTTCATGATCACATCGCTATCGCTTTTCAAGTGAGAACCGATAGTGATGTGTGTGCACATCACAATCGCTTCTTAAGTGAGAACCGATTGTGATGTGTCTAGCTAGGTTATTTATACCTCTCGGGCTGAACTCTCCTCTATTGTGTTCCAGAGGATATTTCTCTGCCGTCACCCGAAAAAATAGCTCATATTCTGTGATTGTAAGCAATACATGGGTAAGAAAAGTTGAAATCCTCAAGGGTGGGTGTTAAGAGGGTAAATTTGAAGCCTAGTTTGAGGAGATTTCCCCTCATTTTGCAGAATTTGTGGTTTTCTTCAAAATGTGAGTATTCCTCCAAACCCCTTCAATTTTGCACTATGTAATTTTGACATGTCGCGAAGAAAGTATAGGTTGCACTGGAATTGTGTATACCCTATCAAATTTCACACCCTTTATTTGACAAGCACACATCTATTTAATTATATATCTTCGATATGTCGCGAGAAAGTTCATTTTTGGAAATTTTTAAACAATTCTGACTTAATTTAAAAAAGTTTTGACTTTTTTACGTTTTACGCAAAAATCATGCCTAATAAGTGAATTTTGGCGTATTTCTTGAATGGGGATTTTTTCGCATAAATTCTTCTTGGAAAAGCTTTCGAGTATGCCAAAGCCTGTTTCTACAAAATTTCAAATATTCAGGATTTGAATTGAAGCAACCAGCACTAAGAAGACCATTTGAAGCAATTTGAGTGTTGGTTGCTCTTCTTAGTGCTACTGGCCTAGGGGTAGTAGCACCGGACCATTGAGAGCAATTATGATCGATTAATGATTTTGGGATAATCATTGAATATCTTTGTGGGCATTGCTATGTGAAAGGTTTTTCCTTATCTTTGATGGTTGCAGGGCGACGGTGCTAGATCATGGTGAGGTGGAGGATGACCGGGACTAGGCGAGGAGCGTCGGAGGTCCAGACGGTTGGGAGATCGCCGGAAGATGATCGGAGACGGAGTCCGGGCAAGTCAAGAAGACAAGGAAAGGAGATGATGCTAGCTAGATGCCGCGTGGATCAATGAGGGCCGTCGGATTGAGGTCTAGTTGATAGGTTAGCGGGTCTAGGTAGTATGCTTTGAAAACTGCAAGAAAACCCGTATGTGTGTGGGTTTTGGGTTAGCCCTTGCATGGCTGTGTGTGTGGGTTAATCCTAGCCCTTAGATGAGTGCTCTAGGTTGAGGGACTCATCCAAGGGTGGTAGGTGGCCCAAGAGTAGTATAAATAGGGGTGGAGGGGCAGCCTCCTCCCTAGAAGGTTTTTGAGGTTTTGAATGCTCCTTTGAGCTTTGCCCACATGAAAGTGAGGCTTTGTAACCTCTCCTTCCAGAAATGAAAGTTTTATCCATCCAACTCTGAATTTATTTTGCGATTTACATTATGTCTTTACTTTACGCAATTTAAATTCAGATTTACTTTCCGCAATTACATTCTCGCAATTTACTTTCACGCAATTTGGATTTGCCTCCCCTCCTTCTAAATGTTGTTGATCTTGGATGTTTTGAGTGTGTTCATATGGTTTTACATCTCTTTTGCACTCTTGGATTGAGTAGAGAACATCTTTTCTTTCAAGTTCCAACTTTGTTCAGAACTTGTTCTTTGCGCAGCATTTAGTATTTGATTTTTATAAAAATATAAAAATCCTTTTTAAGTGATTATTATTGGAGGAGGTGCGGGACTATGATTTCCACCTACAGCAAAATTTTGGAGTTCACTTGTTGCACCGTTTGGGCGCCATGAGGTGAAAACCGAGCCCCAAACTTTCTGCTCGAAGTTCTTGACTGACTGTGTTCTTCGATTTTTCCTGTTTTTTCTGTAAGGCATTTTGAGGAGAAATTTGGTGGAGTTCTTCACGAATCTTCTGCTCATAGGGAGAAAAATTCTCAAAATTTTGTAAGCTGCAGAAACCCACCAACCTCCTGTTCAAATTGAGGACAATTTTTGGAAATTCTGCTTTTGCTTTTGTGAAAGTGACTTTTGTGATTTGAATTGATCTCCTTTCTAAAAGCAAGAGTTGGATTGATTCCTCTTTATCTTGGACACTAGACAACCAGGATTGTGACTCAAAAATCCCCACATATTTTATGATACTTATCCATACAAGCTAGGGGTACACATAGTTGTCTAGTTTTTCGGGTTTTTCACGATTTCCTTTGAGCGATCTTGTCGAGGTTTTTGTTGGAGTATTTTGGGGGAAAATTTATTTGCGACCATTCACCCCCCTCTGTTCGCCATCTCAATCTTTCAGTTCTTAAATAAAAGCGATAGAGATATATGGACTATTAGTGTCGGTTTTTACATAAAACCGATATAGATATGTTGATTATCAGTGTCGGTTTTTTGTTAAAACCGATAGAGATATGTCAGTCATCAGTGTCAGTTTTTATATAAAAACGATAGAGATATATGGACTATCAATGTCGGTTTGTAAATAAAACCGATAGAGATATGTCGATTATTAGTGTCGCTTTTCAAATAAAAGCGATAGTGATCTATATTAGTAGTGTCGGTTTTCTAATGAAACCGACAGAGAAGTTGGTATCAGTGTCGGTTCATCTTGAAACGACACTGATTGCTTCATTTCGACAGTTTAACACTCACTCGTGTGTTCTCCCGCAGTCCTCTCAGCCTCTTCCTACCCTCGTCGCTCCCCACCGCTCACTCTCCCCCTCCAATCCCCTCTCCCCAGCCGCTCCCCCCCCCGCCCCCAGCTCGCTCTCCCCTCCCCCGCCACTACCCTCTCCCCCGCCGCTCCCTCCCTCCCCCACTGCCTCAGCCTTCGCCGCGGAAGCTGGAGTCACTCCGACCGCTGCCGCCGCAAGCAACGGGGACGCCGACGAGGAGGCAGGCCGCGACGGGAAGCGCAAGGAGTGGTACCCTAAAAATGCATATTCCTCACTTCGAAATTATTTACAAGTTTCTTGATTTGGTGAATTAGGGCGTGGAGGCGTCGAACGAGGGGGTCCTGGGCGGCTACGCTTGCATCAACGATGCGGACGTGAAGGGCAGCGACGCCTTCCTCCGCCCTCTTCTCGTTGAGCGATTCGGCACCGCGAAACCCCATCTCGTCGCACTTGGTGATGTTGGTATAGTGCCCAGATGAGTCTTCCTCTATTGTGAACAAATGAACCCCTAATATTAGAAAAAAATTGAACAGATCCCCACTCTCATGTATCGCCAACCAAAAAAAGCTCATACACCAGCACAAATCATGCCAATGTTAGGCCAGCGGCGGAGCTAGTGGCGGAGCTGGGGACGCTGTCCAAGCCCATTGCCAACCGCTTCAAGAGCCAGGCCGCCGTCCACCCCAAGTTCCAAAACTTCATCATCAACATCGCCCAAGTTGAGTTTCTTCATCTTCTCCCATCTTCTTTCGAGGAAATAATTCCATTTGGTACCTGTAGTCGCCTAGTTGGAAAGGAAATGATCGAATCAACCCCCTATTGGTTCGTGGAAATGGGATCTGATTAGGGCCTCTGATCCAAAATTCCATTTCTTGGTGATGCTAAGCTTACATAGTTACGTCTACATAAAGAACGATTTAAGAGGTTTTTCCCAGATAAATGTAGCCTATAAAAGGGTAATTAACATAGTTTACAGTTTGTAATAGGATGAATTACCCATATGGGGAATTTAGGAAGACATGTTGTTGACTAGTTGGACTGTACATCAATTTACCATTTAGTTGATAAGTTCATTGAGGGTTTCCTCTATTTTTGGAAGACATGTTGTTGACTAGTTGGACTGTACATCAATTTACCATTTAGTTGATAAGTTCATTGAGGGTTTCCTCTATTTTTGTAAGTTGATCAGTGGTTCATCTCCCAAATGTCTGCGGATTGATTTATGGTACTTTTCTAATTGCCAATCTTCCATGTCTGACTTAGTTGTACAATTGGCTATTGATTAGTTTAGAGTAAATGAGCTAGCGCTAATTGCATTTTAGGTTCTCAAAAGTATTTGTGTGTGGCGGGCAGATCCTTGAGACCTTGCTTCTCTTTTGGTCGTCGAAACAAAATGAACTGATGATAACTATAACAGCGGTTGCAGATAAACCATTATATCACCACAAAGATGCAAAGGCACATTTATTGTCTTGCAACAGATGTAGAGATCATGCCTTTAGATGTGCGTAGCGGTACAAGCTGCTGAGATCTCATTGGAGAAGTCTTTATCTTTTCGGTACTTTTCTAAACCATCGATGAATTTCATGTGCCAAGACATGTGCAACAACCACAGTGATATATTTGTCAGGCCGAAGAAACACTGTTGTGTTCTGTGAAAAAGATAGATTAATTGAAATTTCAGTAAATGAGACCATGTATCCTTTTGGTTATAGGTTGTTGTTGTTGTTTTAATTTTTTTTGGTGCAAAGAGTTGCAAGGTCATTTCTCTACGTTGTCTTAGAGTTTGAACATTTAAGTAAATGTGTTTTTCTTTCTCTCACTTTTTTCAATTGTTGTTCTTTCTTTCTTATGAGGTGCATATTCTCCGGTTCAATTGTATGTCCGTAAGAGCTCCTCAGAGATTGCTTCCACGTCTTTTAGATACATGTGCTCAAAATGGTATGCCAATCAAACTCGTTAATGCTGTGTTGAAGATTTTGAACCATATGATGATTTCTTTTTGTAGTTATGTATGGAAAACCAAGATTGTTCTAGAATTGTCCATTTGCATGCCCTATGGAAAATCTATCCTATGCTTTATTTTGGGAGATCTATTTATATATGTAGTGAATGACTTGTCTTTTGGTTCAGGATGTAGGTGTTCATGTTTTGTCAAAAGTTTGTCATATTGATGTGGAGCGGATAAGTAAAAGGAAGCCTGGTGAAGTGGTCTGTATGCATAAACTTTTCTCTCTCATTGGGATTTCCCCCAAGGCTTTGTCTATATCTATTGACATTCAAAACTTATTTTGTCTATTACATGTTAAATTAGATCCTTAATGAGTGAATTGTTGCCAGATTTAGAATCTCACTGCATGCTCCCAAAAACACTATATAAATAAGGATTTCCTTCTTAATTAATATTTTTCCATTTGCCTATGGGCCTCACCTGTGGTTGTGCGAATTACCATCTCTCTCCTATTTGCATAATGTGTGCTATTGTTGTGTGAATGTGATATGTGAAAACTGTGTGAAATATGTTCTGATTAGAGGGTGAATTGAAAAACAGCACACCCCTCATCTTTATCCGTTCTAACAAGAAAACGATAGAGATAAAGGGGTCATCTCTATCGGTTCTTTGTGAGAAGCAATAGAGATGACCGCCTCATCTCTATCGGATCCTTAGAAGAAGCGATAGAGATGACGCAGTCATCTCTATCGCGTCATCTCTATCGCTTCTTCTAAGGATCCGATAGAGATGAGGCGGTCATCTCTATCGCTTCTTATAAAGAAACGATAGAGATGACTCACTCATCTCTATCGGGTAAGAACCGACTGTAATAGTGCCGCCTAATCTCTTTCTAATGACTTTGTGTCGCCACGAGAACCAATTGTGATGATAAAAAAGAATCGATTGTGATGTATATTTGTGTAGTACTGGGTTCTGTATACAACCCATTTGTAATAGCCTATTATCACAAACGGTTTGTACTAAGAATTGTCTGTGGTAGGTGTTTCATATTCGGTTCAAAAACCATCTATGATACACCGTATTATCATTGACACATGCTTACAGATGGTTCCTAAAACCATCTATGATGAAGTTTTTGAACTATCTGTGATGGCCTTTTCTATAGTAGTGTATAAACCTATTTTGAGCAAGTATGACTTGAAATTTATTTTTCACAATTAAGGCCTAAATATTCTAGATTTTACTAAGTGCAGCAACAACCAAAGTCTAATCAAGACATGCAAATCTAAAGAGACTAACAAGCAAAATGATCACTAGGAATGTAAAGACACAAAGTAAATAGCAAGAATTCAAACCACAAGATGAACACGAGATAATTTTTTCCATGGTATCTGTCGACTTTTGTAGTTGGCAATAAATTTATGGGGCAGGCGCTAGATCTCAAACTCGAAGGTCACACAAGACAAAGGTTTAGACAGGTTCAGGCCCTCGACGGAGGAGGTAATACCCTAGTCTTGTGTGCTGGGATTATGTGGATCTCTTGGATCTATGATTGCTCGTGTGCTCGTTATCTCTGTTGTTGCCCGCCCTCTCCCTTATATAGTGGGGGTTGGGCGGTTTACAGAGTCCCGATCGGTTAAGAGATTCCAATCGGTTATTGGATACTAATCTGTTACAGGATAGAGTTTACACCTTTATCTACCCTGCTAACAACTCGGATTACAACTGTATCTCTTATATCTAAATATATGTTCAACTGTCTCTAGGATGTATCCCCTTCCGCACGGCAGCAAGGCTTGGCGCGGAGCTTATCCTTTAGGCCTTCCTCTCAGCCTTGTCTCTCCCTTAGGCACTTCTGGGGGTGTTATGAAGACACCTGGGTTCCTATATTCCACAGTAGCCCCCGAGTGATTCATGATCCGATTGCTATATCTTTATCAGGGTCTTCAACTTTGGATCAATGTTCTCAGCTTCTAGCATAAACTTCTGACTGGTTTCTTCCTTGATTTGAATGCTTTTCTTTGCAGCAAGGGGATTATGAAGGACGCGAATATAACCCTTGATTTTTTGGTTTGAATGCTCGAAGCAAAACCTTAATATCCTTCCTCTTCAATGATCAGCCCCAGGCAGTCTTCGAAGTCATCTTGATTTTCTGTTCCAATTCATTTTTCGAGAACCTCTTTGGCTTCTGAAACTATCTTAACTCCAAGCCTCCTCGGCTTCTGATGTCATTACATCTTCGCATTTACTTCAACCTTACCGCATCAGCTATAAAAGGCGATCTAGTGCTTTTGGAATTTTATTCCCTCACGCTTAGTTCTCCATCTTCCTGCTCTGAGCTCCACCTTCTTCTCGAGGGATCTTCATGGACGGCTAGGACCTCGATCTCGCTGAGGAGTGGGCGCTCTTCGACCTCGCCATGCCAGAATGGGCGGAAGAGAAAGCCGTCGCCCTCGACCGCGTCGCCCTCGACACCTTCCTCGAGATTTTCCCCGCTCTTTATAGGGCTAGGGAAGCCCTCGTGGAGGCTCTCGGTCGCGTGCGCCGCGGAGAAGTATAGGACCCCTGTAAATGTAAGAAAATATTTTCCCAAGCATAATGCCTGGAGAACTTTATATATAATAAAGAAATACCTTTACAAGTGTTTTCCATGATTGTCGTTTGACATAGCTTAGACCAAGCTTGGGGTATATAGAAGCTTGCATGGCTCTTTTGTCGGGTGATTTTCGTACCCAATCATCGTAGGATATATTCTAGGTCCGACTTGGGACATATTAGGATTTGCGTGGCTCTTGGCTGAGTGATACCTATATCCGACTGCTGCAGGATATAGCTCTGCTCCGACTTGGGACGTATCATATTCTCGTGGCTCTAGGCCGAGTGATACCCATATCCGACTGCTGTATGATATAGCTTAGGCTTGGCTTGGAGCGTATCAGGATTTTCTTGGCTCATGGCCAAATGATACCTATATTCAACTGGCGTAGAATATAGCTTGGGCTCGACTTGGAGCGTACCATACATACGTGGCTCTTGGCCGAGTGATACCTATATCCGACTGCTGTAGGATATAGCTTAGGCTCGACTTGGAGCGTATCAGGATTTTTTTTCAGCTCATGGCCGAGTGATACCTATATCCAACTGGTGTAGGATATAGCTCTGGTCCGTCTTGGGACATATCAAGGTTTATCCGAACAGTATCCGTACTCGTTTATGATGATGCACAGCTTATCGACCCATCTTGGGGCATACCATTGGAACCGTGCCTTATCAGGCTCAACCCGTGATATATGATTCCGCAATGCGTTAACCAACTAGCGACCCAACATGGGGCATATCACGAGAAGATATTTTTAATCCAAACTGGAGGACATCCACGTCTCGCTTAGTTCGATAAGTGGTTAAACATCCCATCGTGGGGAGCAACGTGTCCCAAATATGACTTGGTCAAACCACGACTGCCTCCGTATGTCAGGACGCTGGGCTAGCAAATCATTATGAAGCATAGGGTAGGGTGAGGTGTTCTGCAATCTTTTCCCCGCCGGTTTGGCGAAAACCTGATTTTTCCCCCATTTAAAGACTAAGCCGATGGTTCATTTTTCCCATCGCGCACTCCTGCCCCTTCTGCTTCCTTGTCTCTCTGACTTCTCCGCCGCTAGGGTTAACTGCTGTTACACTTGCATCTTTGCGCCGCCGTTGATCTTTTCCTCCGAAAATGTCTTCTCATTCTTCCAAAGACACCTCCTCGTAGCCTTTGCCTCAAGATTGGACCACCTCGGTGACGACGGAAGAGCGGTTGCAATCCATGGTGGATGACGGGATTCTTCCAGCCCTGGCTTTAATCTCCGCACGACCGGCCACAGGTGAACCCATCCCTACTCCTCGTTCCGAAGAAGTTGTGGTTTTTTAATCTTTCTTCCAACGCGGGCTGGGCCTTCCTGCCTCCGCCTTTCTTCGCGGTCTGCTCTTCTTCTACGATATTGAATTGGTGAACTTGAGTCCCAATTCCATCCTGCAAATCTCCCTCTTCATTCACCTCTGTGAGGCTTTCTTGAGCATCCGCCCCAATTTCGATCTCTTTCGCCATTTTTACCTTTTGAAACCTTATCCCTCAAAGAGCGACCCCAAGGTAATTGGGGGAGACGGATTTCAGCTGCGGGAGGGGTTAAAGAAAAACTACTTTGCTATTCCCTTCAAAACTTCCAATAAAGGCTGGCACCAGGAGTGGTTCTACTGTGCCAATCCTGATCCTGCTCTCCCCTCTTTTGTCGGGCGCCGGCCTAAGGTGTCCCTTTCTTGGGTATCTGCTCCCAATGCTTGCGACATGGATCAGGTGCAAAACCTCTTGGTGCTAATCGACAAATTAAAGGAAGATGGTCTCACGGGAGTTGGTTTGGCCCTTCATTTTGTTGCTCGCCGGATACAACCTCTGAAGGAGCGAGTCCATCTGGCATACGCATTTGAAGGAAAGGACGATCCGACTCGGGAACTACCCGATGCAGTGTCGAAGGAGCAGGTATATACTCGGGTAGGTTACTTTTTCATCCCGAGCGTTGAGATGTCCACCACCAGATGCCCAAAGTCCTTCACTGCATCAAACCCTCCTCCTAAGGTGAGAAAGTTTAGCTGATAGATTTCCACATTCACCTCTGAATGACTCTTAACTGTTTTAACACTCCTTTCCAGGATCGATTAGCTTTTTTCAGTGACGCGCCTCTCCCGGAGATGCCCGTTCATAAGAGCGCTCCCTTTAAACGACCTGCGAGCTCCTCGGCCGGAGACCCTGCCGCCAAGAAGGGGAAGAAAGTGATTGCCAAGGACCCTATGAAGCCCCAGCGCCCGACTGGTGGTCCCAAAATCCAGGAACCGCTAGCACGAGCCCCAGTGCCTTTGGCTCCCCTTCCCCACGAGCCCGTGGTACAGCCGAGTCCAATTCCGAGAGACTCGGGCAGTCTGGAGAAGCCCAGGGTTCCAGTTTGTAGCGCCCCGAGTGGTCCCTCCAGGAGTGGCTCTGCCACCCAAAAGAAGCCCCCAATGAGAATAAAAAAGTCCGACAAGTTTGATGCCCCATCGACTCTTATTCGACGCATTTTGCTGGCTTATTTACTGATCGTTCTTCTTATAGGAATCCTTCTTATAACGTTCCTGTTGAGACACCATCCGGGGCCCCTGAGGGACTTGAGCCCCAGGACATACCTGACCCGATTGAGGGGGGCCCACAAACTGCCTCGCTTAGAGACACCGGGGTGCCCTCCGAGCCACAGTCGCCTTCGTCGACACCCCGTGCTTCGGCATCGGGTCCTGCTGCTCGAGGGCCCATCTCCCGTCCATCCCCCGAGGTAGAAGAGATTCCCCGAGTTCCGCCGCCTCTTGCTCGCCCTCAATTCATAATGCAAACCACATGGGTTGATGAGGAAGACGGCTTGAATTCCCTGGACGACTCGGAGGAGGAGAAAGAAAGGAATGACTTCTACAATCACGTCGCCACTTGTGCTCGCCTGGCCCGGGTAATACTTCCACTACTCTTATCGCCTTCTTGCTTGCGTTGGTTAGCATGTTGTCACCTTTCCCTGCGATGGTTACAGAAATTGGGACAACGCTCTGCAAAGAAATCCGAATACCTCCAAAAGATGCTCTCGGAGGTCAGGATGCGGCAGGAATATCTGGCCGATTTGGAGCAGATCAAAGCTAAACATGCAGCCGAGCTGCGAAATCTTCGAACAAAGGTCCAAGCCCTGCGGGAGGAGAAGGAAACCTTGCGGCAGGAGAAGCTAGATGTTGTTGGCTCCCTTCGAGGTAGATATTTCCTGAACCCTCCCGTGTCCTTGTTTAATCGTTCGGTCTTTTGATTTCCTCCTCTTCGTGTCAGCTCGAGATTCTTCCATTGTAAAGCTCCAAGAACAACTTAAGGCCTCGGAGGTCTCCAAACTGAAATCGGAGAAGGAGCTAGAAGGTACGCTCAGCAGCTTGGCCTTCCCTTGCCTTCATTGTCTTCTTGGTACTTCTTAATAATCTGTTTCGCTTGCAGACTACAAGTTCAAGACGCGAGCGCAATACACCGCTTATAACGAGAGGGTCGAGGCCCTTGAAACGTCTTGCGCCAAGCTTCGCGAGGCCTCTAACCCGTTGCTGAGGTTGCTTCATCCTGGAGGCGAGAGGCCGCTCAGTAGGGACCAACTTATCTCCCAATTGGAGGAAGCCCCCAAGGAGCTTAAGAGACTCTTGAAGGATACGGCGATCAACGGTGCTAGCCAGGCTCTGGCGATCACCAAGTCGCTTTATCCCCGAGTGGAACTTGAAGCTATTAAGGATGGCTATGCCTACAATGTGGATGAAGACCGGGCCACCGAACTTTGGGATGAAGTCAAGGATGCTTCTTCGGCTGTCGCAGAAACTTTGGACCTATGAATCAAATATATAAAAGTGTTTCCTTGATCTTGCAAGTCTTCTTTAAATATGCTATTATGCTTGATGAGGCCATCCGAGTGGTTTTGACATCTTAGATATCATGTCCGACTAGTTCAGCCCCCAGGCTCTGAGGCATGGTTCATGAGTATGTCTCAGAGTCTTAAAATTTGTAGGAGCAAAGCACTCAGACGCATAATTTTCGAGAAGATTATATGAGAACAACTTTAATAGCAAACATTTATTCATAAAGAAACAATTGAATTACAAAGTTTAAGTGAAAAAACGATGTAGCTGCTCTATGTTCCAGGTGTTGTTGACAATTGTGCCGTCTTCACGCTTGAGCTTATAGGCCCCGGGACATATCACCTCATCGATGATGTAAGGGCCTTCCCAGCTTGGGGAGAGCTTATGCTCGCATTTCTACTTCTTTCTAAGGACCAGATCTCCTTTGGAGAATGCGCGGCTCCTTACATTGCGACTGTGATAGCGATTAAAGTCCTGAAGGTATCTTGTCGATTGAATTGTTGCGACGTCCCTGGCTTCCTCCAGTCGGTCGAGGTCTTCTAGCCGGCTTTCTTCCGAAGCGACTTCTTCATAGCTCCGAACCCGCGGGGATCCGAATTCTAACTCAGTGGAGAGGACCGCCTCTGAGCCATACACCAGGAAGAAAGGTGACTGCCCGGTTGCTCTGCTGGGGTGGTTCGCAGCCCAGTACGAAGGCAATTCTTTGACCCACCGAGTGGCATATGGTTTGAGACGATCGAAAATCCTTGCCTTTAGGCCTTGTAACACCATGCCATTGGCTCGCTCGACCTACCCATTACTTCGGGGGTGTGCTACTGATGCGAAGCAGATTTTTATGCTGAGTTCATCGCACCAGTCTTGAAATATGCCACCTCTGAATTGGGTGTTGTTATCCGTGATGATTCGGTTCGGTACGCCGAACCTAACCACGATTTCATGGAAGAATTCTTTGGCTTTTGCGGCTGTGATTGTGGCGACTGGTTTGGCCTCAATCCATTTGGTGAATTTATCGACGGCCACGAAGAGATGAGTATAACCACCTTGAGCCTTCTTCAAAGGTCCCACCATGTCAAGCCCCCAAACCGCAAATGGCTAAGTGATTGGGATGGTCTGTAGTTCCTGTGCCGGTTTGTTCATCTGCCGTGCAAAGAATTGACATCCTTTGCATCTCTGGACGATATCCTCTGCATCAGTTACAGCCGTCAGCCAAAAAAATCCCTGACGATAAGCCTTACCGACTAGGGTTGTTGACGTCACGTGATTCTCACAAATTCCCGAGTGGATTTCCTTGAGAAGATCTCTTCCTTCTTGTTCTGAAATGCACCGTCGTAGCACACCAGAGGAGCTCTTGCGATAGAGTTCTCCCCTGATTACCACATAGCTCTTGCTTCGGCGTATTATTCGCTCGACCTGCATGCGGTCTTTGGGTAGCTCGTCCTTCGACAGATAATCCAGATACGGAGTGGTCCAATCAGGGGTAATGATCGTGACTTCGCCTCTACGCTCTCCTCCACCGACGTCAGACTTTGGCCGAGTGCTTATTGTGGGCTTATGAATTTCTTGACGAATACTCCCACGAACCGTGGTCCCGCCGATCCATCTTTGCTAGCTCATCGGCTGCCTCGTTGTCCCGACGGAGCACATGAACAAGTTCCAAGCCGTCGAAGTTGCCTTCTAGCTTGCGTACCTCCTGGCAGTAGGCAACCATGTTTTCTTTGATGCAGGACCATTCTTTTTGCACCTGATTGACCACGAGCATTGAATCTCCGCGAATCGTCAATCGTCGGATACCGAGCGATATAGCGATACGGAGCTCATGGATTAGTGCCTCATACTCGGCGGCGTTGTTTGACGCGGGAAAAAGTATTTGCAGAACGAACCTTAATCGTTCTCTACTTGGTGATATGAGCACTATACCAGCCCCCGCGCCGCTGAGCATGAGGGAACCATCGAAGTACATGGTCCAATACTCGAGTTCCTTGACGACCGCCGGATTTTGAAGTTTTTTTCACTCGGCAGTGAAGTCGGCGAGCGCTTGAGACTTGATGGCTATGCGAGGCTTGAATAAGATGTCAAAAGCTCCAAGCTCGACTGCTCACTTTGCAATTCTCCCAGTGGCCTCCTGGTTGTGAAGTATATCTCCTATTTGGAAGGAGGTGACCATCGAAACAGTATGCTCTTGGAAGTAGTGCTTGAGTTTGCGAGATGTAAGAAGTACGGCGTATAATAATTTTTGCACTTGTGAATACCGCACCTTAGATTCACTCAGGACCTCGCTGATGAAATAGACCGGGTGTTGGATCTTCTGCACGTGGCCCGGCTCCTCCCTTTCTACGATGATTGCAGCGCTGACTACGTGAGTCGTTGCCGCGATATAAAGTAATAGTGGTTCTTCTGGCATCGGTGAAACCAAGACCGGGGGCGTCGTTAAGAAGGTCTTCAAATCTTCAAACGCTGGCTGTGCCTCAGGCGACCATTGGAACTAGTCCTGCTTCTTGAGGAGTTTAAAGAATACCATACCTCGCATACCCAGTCGGGAAATAAACCTGCTGAGTGCGGCCATGCATCCTATAAGCTTCTAGGCGTCCTTTTGGCAAGTTGGCAGTTCCATATTTGATATGGCCCTGATCTTTTCTAGGTTCGCCTCAATGCCTCGTTGGGATACGATAAACCCGAGCAGTTTTCCCGAAGATACTCCGAAAATACACTTCTCAGGATTAAGCTTCATGCTGAAAGTCCCTAGGCTTTCGAACGTCTCGGTTAGGTCGGCGATAAGGTCCTTCTTTTCCTGAGTCTTTACCACGACATCGTCCATGTATGCCTCCACATTGCGTCCGAGTTGGGCATGAAAACACCACTGTATTGCGCGTTGATACGTCGCGCCAGAATTTTTCAACCCGAACGCCATCGTGGTATAGTAAAAGGCCCCAAAGAGCGTGATGAATAATGTCTTGATATGATCTTCCGCCTTTAGGCGAATCTGGTGATACCCTGAGTAGGCATCGAGGAAACTCAGGATCTCGCACCCAGCGGTTGAATCAACCACTTGATCAATTCGAGGCAGCCCGAAGGGATCCTTCGGACATGCCTTGTTGAGATCAGTATAATCAACGCACATGCGCCAAGTTTTATTCTTCTTTTGAACTAGTACAGGGTTTGCCAACCAATCGGGACGATACACTTCTTTGATAAAAACCTGTAGCAAATAGCTTGGTGATCTCCTGTTTGATGGTGTTTCGACGATCTGGAGCGAACCGTCGAAGTCTTTGCTTGACTGGCTTTGCCTTTTCATCGACGTGTAATGAATGCTCGATCACCTCCCTAGGAACACACGGCATGTCGGATGGTTTCCAGGCAAAGATGTTTTTGTTAGCCTAGAGGAAGGTGACGAGCGCGCCTTCCTATTTATCCTCGAGCCCTATCCTGATCAGTGTCATTTTGGACGGGTCGGATGAGTCGAGAATAATTCTCTTGGTTCCTTCGCCGGACTTTATCCCTGACGTGGCCTGCTTCTTGGATGGGATGTCGCCTTCTTCTTGCAACGTGGCAGCCTCTGCCTGGATATTCTTCCCTTCGGTGGTTGCCTCCTGCAGCTCAGCAAGTTCAAAGTTCTCTCGATTGCATTCCAGAGATCGCTTGATGTCGCTGCGAACTGTGATGACGCTTTTGGTCCCAGCATCTTCATCATCAAATAGGTGTAGTGCGGGACGGCCATGAATCGAGCCAGACTGGGTCTTCACAAGATAGCGTGATACACTGTCTCGAAATCCGCTACCTCGAAATTTACATACTCGGTTAGATAGTTGTCTTTGGTACCGAAGGTGACGGGCAAAGCAATCTGCCCGAGAGGAAACAAAGACGCCCCAAGAATCACCCCGTGGAACGGCTACGAGCTCGGCCTTAGCTCGGAGCAGGGGACGTTCATGTCGTCGAAGGTCTTGGCGAACAGGACGTTGAGTCCACTCCCTCCATCAATCAAGACTTTCTTGAGCTTTACACTGTGAATAACAGGGTCGAGCACTAGAGGATACTTACCCGGGTGTAGAACTCGATTGGGGTGATCCGAGCGGTCGAAGGTGATCAGGACCTCAGACCACTTTAGATACTAGGGGGTTGCCGGTTCCACCGCATTGATCTCCCGAGCGGTAAGCTTTTGCTTCCGCTTGGACTCGTATCCGGTGGAGCCCTCGTATATGTAGTTCAGCTCGTGCTCGGGTTCTTGGTAATCAACCTGAAAGACCATGTGGAGGTCTATCCCTGATGGTGATGAGTAATTGACTGTGGTTTAGCCTGTTGTGCTTGAATTTGAGTTTGATCCGAGTGGTCGTCTTTGGTTGGTCGGAGACGGTTATACGACCAGTGGTCGTCTTTGGTTGGTCGGAGACCGGTTATACGACCAGAGTGGTCCGAGCTTTGGTGGTTGGAGACCAGTCATCCGACCCAGTGGTTCGAGCCGTGTCGGTTGGAAACGATCGTCCGACCCGAGTGGTCGGACAGACCGATGGTCGACTTGAGTGGTCGGGGCGAAGACCGTGGTCGGACCCGAGTGGTGGGGACGAAGACCGGTGGTCGGACCTCGAGTGGTCGGGAAGAAGACCGGTGGTCGGACCCGAGTGGTCGGGGCGAAGACCGGTGGTCGGACCAGAGTGGTCGGGGCGAAGACCGGTGGTCGACCTCGAGTGGTCGGGAAGAAGACCGGTGGTCGGACCCGAGTGGTCGGGGCGAAGACCGTGGTCGGACCTCGAGTGGTCGGGATGGAGTGCGTGGTCGGGATGGAGACCGATGGTCGCACCATGTGTGGTCGAGGTTTTCTTTGGCGATGAAGTGTATATCTTTCTGTTGAGATGGATATGTGTTGTTGGACATTGCTATGTGATGTGGTTTCCTTGTCTATGATGGTTGCGGGACTTTGGAGCTAGGTCATGGTGAGGCGAAGGGATCGGGACTAGGTTGGGAGAGCCGAGGTCCGGATGATCGTGGTGTCGCCAAAGATGGCCGAGGCCGGGAGTAGGCGCAAGCCAAGAAGACAAAGGAATGGATGAGATGCTAACTTGGAGCTGCTCGATCGAGGAGGACCGTTGGATCGCGATCGGGAAGAGAGAGTAGCGGGTCAAGTTGGTATGCTTTGAACAGCGGCAAAACCCGTTGTGTTGTTGGGTTTCGGTCACCCATGCATAGCTGTGTGAGTGGGTAAAATCTCAGCCCTTGATGGAGTGCTCTAGGGTTTAGAGGCTCATCCAAGGGTGGTAGGTGTTCTAGCTGCTACTAGGCAGGAGAGGGGTGTCTCACAGGGGCGTGGTGGCGGTGAGGAAAGTCTACGTGAGTAGTTGAGAGTTGTTGAGAGTGATGAGTAAGGATCAAATCCTGGCTCTTGGATGTTGGCTTAGGATTGAAGCAAGATATCCAAGGGTGGGAATTGATCCTGTCACTATAAATAGAGGGTAGGGCAGCCTTCCCTCTCTGAAGGTTCTGAGGTTTTTTCTGCTCATTTGAGTTTTGCCCACTTTGTTGTGAGGCTTTGTAAACCTCCCTTCCGAAATGAAATGTTCTTCATCTATGTTCTTGTTTCATTTCCCTTACGTATTTACATTACGCACTTAAATTACATTATCTAAATTCGCATTTACTTACTTGCAATTTTCTTTCGTAATTTGGATTTGCCTCATCTCCTTCTACATGCTTCGAGTCTTTGTTGAAATTCATGATTGATGAACTCTTCTCTAGATTCGTGCTTTCAATCATCTAGGCAATCATTGCGTTCTTGTTGCAAGTTTGTAAATCATGTGTTCTTGAAGTGCGTAAGCGTGTGACTTGCGCTTTAGTCTGATTGGCTTACGGTTCTTGTTGCCAAGGATGAAAGATTGCTTTGGATGAATCTTCTATAGATCATATCCCAATTATCTAGGCAATCTACAACCTCTTCTATTCGGTTTGCAAGAAACCAATTTACGTGACTAGTTTTGAGATAGTGTTTCTATTTGTTTGAAGGGTTGTTTCTTCGTGTACTTACTTGCTGTGATTTGTGTAGAGTCATCCAAGGATATTCTCGATCATCAACTCTCACCGACAAGTTAGGGGTGAAGTCGTGTTCGTGACTCTGTTTTTGGTGTTGCATTTGTTTAAGCGAAAAGGACGGAACCTTGGTATCAATTCCTTCGATTGATGATTGAAATAGGTTCTGACATCCTTAGGGAGGTGCACACCAATTTTCCTGTTTTGGATCACCAGATCAAAAGTTACATCGATTTGTTTTTTAAGATCGTGCTGATTTTATTGTTCATCCGACCCCGTCTTGTTCATCCGACCTCTGTAGGTCGGGCGTCTTTGTTCATCGGTCGGAGTCTGTTCATCCGAACACTATTTCACCCGAGCTTCGCTTCATCCGACCTCTGCGATCGGAGTCTTGCTTTACCGACCTCCGCAATGGATCGTAGTCTTTTCATCCGGGTAAATCTGTTCACCCGAACATCGTTCATCCGACCACTTCGGTCGGGAGTTACATTCACCCGACCACTTCCGGTCGAAGTCTTGTTCATCCGACCACTTCGGTCGAGTATCGCTCATCCGACCGATGCTAACGACCGATTCGCGATCTTGTTCATCAGACGAGCTACTCGACCGGTGCGATTTTCTTTATTCACCCTATCTTAAGCGGTGGAGACCTCTGTTTTGAAATTGCCTCGATCGATGGTTCGGTTCTTTCTTTACGGTCTTTTGGTGGATTGAATTCTAGGGGAGAATTTATTGAAAATTTTATTTGGCTCCTATTCACCCCCTCTAGTCGCCTTTTCGATCTTTCAATTGGTATCGTAGTCGGTTCTGCTCTTTCTAGATCTTGACCGGTCTCAAGAGCCATGGCGATGGACAAGTATTCCACCAAGCCTCCTATTTTCTCCGAGTTGATTTTCCTTTTTGGAAATCTCGGATGGAGTCGTACATCATCGCCTCGTGGCTTCCCGATATGGCGAAGGTGAAGCTCCGTGATGAGGTTCTGCCGATGAGAACGTCACGGTGGCAATATGGTGACGTTGAGGCAAATGCTAAGGCAAGGAACATCCTCATACAGGGCCTTAGTCGCAGATGAGTACGATAGGATTTCTCACCTTCGTTACGCTCATGAGATTTGGGTGACCCTTGATGCTTACCATGAGGCACTACCCAAATCAAGGCGGTTCGACAGACCAATTCAGCGTGAGTTCAACAAGTTTGAACAACACGCTGGTGAGAGTCTTGACGAGTGCTTTGGTCGGTTTACAAAGATTACGGCGACCTCCGGCGCATCGGTTGCATATACCCCGACTCGGACAATGCTCGGCATTTCTTGACCGCACTCGACCTTCGGTGCAGGAGATGAAGGTGACCACCATCAAGGACACCAGCGACTTATCGACTTTGACTCTTGACGGGCTTTATTCCGCCTCAAGACTCATGAGATCGGCGTCGTCTCGCGGAAGACGAAGTCTCGATCGATGGCTTTGGTCACCGATCCCATTGGATCCTCTCTTTGATTCTTACATTGGTTTCTCTCTCTCGCCCTTTGTGAGCTAGCGATGACCAAGCTGGAAAAAT
Organism: Otatea glauca; assembly: GCA_036346275.1. Classification (NCBI taxonomy): domain Eukaryota; kingdom Viridiplantae; phylum Streptophyta; class Magnoliopsida; order Poales; family Poaceae; genus Otatea; species Otatea glauca. The sequence goes on along the minus strand of CM070715.1, from coordinate 57,625,360 downwards.
TTCGAAAAATGAGCTTGCTCTTCTTGCTCGCAAATTTTCATATGCATACAAGAGAGTGAGAGAGAGGAAGAGAGGTGGGATGATCACCTTTTTCGAGTGTGGTGGCCCCAACCACATTCGAGCAAAGTATCCCAAGCCGGAGAAGGGCAAAACGAACAAGGCGGTTCGGGCAAGAACGACTACACCGACAAGAACCGCAACAAGAAGGCCCACTCGTGAGCCGGCGAAGAAGAAGTACCGCAACTTTGCCAAGAACAAGAAGCTCTTTCACCGGTCCTCGCCGCCTTTGGGCGACATCGAGCTCTCGACACGGAGAATCGGGCGATGCAAGCGAGGACGATCCGCAAGAGAAGGTGAAGGGCAACGATGACTTCTCGGCATGTGCTTCATGGCGGCGCCATTGAAGTAAGCGACTCCAGCTGTCTGACACGGATGAGGTACCCACCTCGACGAGTTAAATGCTGCGCTTACGTAAATTAGGCAAGTTTCATGCTAAGGCTAGGTCGAGGTGTTACGAGTTAGAGAAGGAAGTAGGTACCTTTACTCGGAGTTAGCTTCACTTAGATCTTCTCCTCCCGAGTCAGCGATGACCTGTTCTCTGTGATCTTTGTTCTTGTGGAGTTGGAGAACCTAAGGACCATACATGATAGTGTGCTTGCTTGAACTTGATGGTCTTAGGATGAAGAATGCTAGCACTAGTTCTATTGATGATATTTACAGAGAAGCTAGTTTTCTTAATGCTCACTCTACTCCTCTTGTGCTAATTGCCTAAATTGCTTTCAAATTGATGCCATGGCGAACACCTTAGAAAGCTTTACTAGAAACAATGAACTTGAATCACATGCTTCTAAGGATCCAATACTCATGTGAGGGTGTAAGCAATTAAAACTTGACAATGAAACCACAATGTCAAGTGTGCTAAACTTGCTAAGGACTTACTAGATAAGTCACAAAAATATTGCTTGCGATGTCTCGAGATTGTGGGGACTTGGATAAAATCCATGTCGAGCTTAGGAAGAAATTAGAAGACCAAGCCCATAGAATTAGAAATCGTCTTGCGTTTCTTGTGAGGCCCTCAAGATTGAGGCAGCCGTCTTTGAGAAGAAAATGCACGTCTTGAGAGAGCTCATCTTTCGGTTCTTCTTCTTCTTCCCCTGCTCTTCTTGTGCTTCTTTCTTCCGAGATTGCCAGTATCTTATGAGCACTCTCGAGAAGTTTGTTGGAGGCAAGAAGAAGCTTAATCTCATTCTAGACCAATCTAAGATCATCAGATTTAATCAGGGTCTAGGATTTGACTACTTGGAGCACGCTAGGGCACATCCTCCTACCATTGTCGTGCATCCAAGAGTGGTGAGATTGTGGTAGCTCGGGGTGAGCACCACGTGTTCAGTCTGCTGGTGTGGTCCATGGGACTTCTGACCAGAAGGATGCTTCTCCTATTGCTTCTGCCTCTAGCAAGGCGAAGTATACATGCACCTTCTGTAAGAAGGATGGTCACCTAGTAGATTTTTGCTTTAGGCGCGCCAAGATCACTCGGCGTGATCGTGTTCTTTGCTCTTAGGGGTATTGAGGTCATCCCGGACTTTGAGTGCTCCTAAGACACACACCGCTTTCTAGACAGTTAGAGAGTCGCTGTTTTTTTGGGCGTCGAGGACTTGGTTTTCATCTTTGGTTCTTGAATTTTAGTCTTGGAGCTGTTCGTGGTCGGTCTTTCCGCCGTCCTCTTGATATTCCTCGTTCTTCCCATCGAGGTAGATATCGGTGGCGTGAGGTGTTTTCCTGGTAGGAGATTCAGCACCTTCTTTGGGGTGGTTCGGCTTTTGCACCACGGCGAGCCAACCCGATTTGACTCCTAGATCATCTACGGTAGCCGCTTCGATCGTGTGATAGTTAAGCGGCAGAGAGACACTCGAGTCGATCACATACATGGATCGGTACTGAGCGTCATGTGGTTCAGTATTGGGTTCCCAAGTCTTCACTCTATCCCAGTACTGAGTCATCTTTCTCTCTTATGTGTAACACCCTAATTTTTGCTCTAATTTAAATTTTGAGAGTATTTTTTATTTTTGTGAATTTTTGGGAATTTATTGAAATTTATTTGGAATTACTCAAAACTAGCCTTCCTTGAAAACAATTAAATAATGGAAAAGTTCTAGCAAAGTTTTATTGAAAATATTTTATTTGAGTTCCAAATATCTCAAAGTATTTTCTGGAATTTTTCTAGAATTTTTCTGCTATTTTAAAAGCCCCAAATGATTTAAGTGAATTTCTAGAATTATTTTTATTGAAAAGGTTTTAAAAGTGGCTATGAATGATAATGGGCCGAGCCCATTCTCAGTCTTGCGTCGCCGCCCATCCGCGCGAAACCTAGCGCCGCCACCAAGCCGTTCGATCCGGATCGCGCGCTTTGTCGTGTGCCACGTCGCCCGCACGCGTGAGCCTTCGGATCGTCGCCGCACGGACGCGCGGGATTGCGCCACGTCGGTCGTCTTCGCGAGATCACCGGAGCTAATGCCGCCGACCGTTCCCGCTCGTTTTCGCGCTTTGTAGCGCGCGCGTCGAGGCCCCTTTAAGTGCACCGAGTAGCGCGTCCGGCAGAGCTCCTTTCGCTGCGTCTTTTGACTCCTCGCACGCACGCCGAGACCCTCTCTAGCGCCTGAGCGAGCTCGCCGTAGTTGCGTCCTTGTGCCGCCGTTGTTTTGCTTCCTCTCGCCGCCGTCGTCGCTTTCCGCCGTGCTCGGCCCGTTCCGAAGTTCACCGAAGCAAGACGCGTCGAGTGGACCACTTCTTCTCGCCGAGAAGCCCGCAGCCGCCGCCGCCGAGTCATCTTCCCCACTCCGGCAACCTTCGCTTCTTCGCCGCCAAACCTCGTCGAACCGCGCCGGCCGTCCGATTTGCATCGTTCGGTTACGGTGAGTCCACGAGCCTCCATCTCTGTAGATGTTTAGATTGAATCGTAACCGTTAGATCTAGAACGAGCGGCTTGGATTAGATCTAATGTCTGCGATATGTTTTTGTCTTAACCGCTGGATCGATAGTGGACGCGTAGGATTGAACCACGTCGCACCATGAATAGTAAATTGACTCGTGCCGTGGACCGTTGGATTAGATCGAGCGGTAGAGATTGGATCTGGTTTTGCCCTAAGGATCTGCGCTGTTCAGATTTGAGCGAGCGGCGGAGATGGCACCGTACCCTCGCCAAATCGCGTCTTGACGCGTGGGCGTTTGACGAGCGAGACCGATCCGCCGTTGCTTTGGGCGCGCCGCGATCGTCGTGCGCGTGGCTCTGAGTAAACCGAGGCGTCGCGATGGCGGTGTGGTCTTGGCCGTTAGATCCGAGGGCACCGTTCGATGCGCGACGCGTGGCGTCGCGGGAATCGGCGTCGCCGCGTCGGTGCGGAATCCAACCGTTGGATTTAGGTGATCATTGGATGCGCGACGCGCGTGTCGCACGCATCTCGGTGCGCGCGGTGCGCGTGAGGATCGACCGTCGGTTTTAGCGAACGGTGCGGATTTTGCCGCGTGGCTGCACTGCTCGTGAACCAAGCCCACGGTGAGACCGAGCCAACCCGTGAGACTCGGTCCATAGACGGAGCGGCGTGGCGACCTGCAGGCGTGCCGCGTGTCGTCTTGGCGTCATCGCGACGTCATAAATATTTTCATATATAAAAATATTTTGGCGGAAATTCATTTCGGTGCTGACGTCATCATGAGGCATGCTGACGTCATAAATGTAATTTCAAGTATAAAAATAATTCAGAAAAATCGGATTTTCTTAATTTACGTATTTTCAGATTTTATTCAAACTTCAAATGACTATAACTTTTGCATTTTAACTCGGATTTGGGTGATTCAAATTTCTAAAAATTCATAAAATTGTGAGCTATTTATTGGTGAATTTTATTTGAATTCTTGAGGACATATAGTCTTCTGTATTGGCTATTTATTGTATGCTTTGTTTATGCAGCGTGAGCGTAAATTTGCCGGAAGTTTCGAGGAAGAATTAGTCGCTCAAGACCAAGCTTGAACACGACCAGCAACTCTTTGAAGGCAAGTGATGCTTTGATCATTTTGATCCCAGATTTTAAAATGTAATTTATGCTTTGAAACTATGCATGCTAATTATTTAAAATGAATTTAAATTAATTTGGGATAATGTAGTTAATCAACCCATTTTGTTATGCCACCTTGAATTATTAATTGTATGCCTAGATCATTGTCACCCTAAGTTCGATTATATTAGTTGGATGTTAATATTGTGCCAACACGGGAGGCTAGGCAGTGAGTAGATGCTTAGCCTTGCAAATAATCATGAATGATCTTTCGGAAAAATGCTACAATATTGATTAAAGACATATTGAATGTATTTTGAAAAGTGGTGTGATGATGCCACATGTTGAGATTGAGGTACACAACTTTGTGTGGTTCCGCATCGATATTGAGTTATTGCTGCATGTGTTGCACAATAATCAAGCTGGGTGGAAAATGATTTAGACTGGGGCAAGTGGCAAGAGGTGTGTGCCGTGGGCTGTGTGGCATTGGGTTGTTGAGTGATGTGAGTCATGTGCCACATTGGGTGTGTGCCATTGTTGAGTGTTGAAAGTCTTGCCTTGGTCGCTTAAGGACTTCACCTTGCAAGCCTTTGATCTCGAGTCACCGTACAACCACATGTCCGACATGGGACAGACCTAGTTGACTAGGGTTACGATATCTTTCCTCCGATACCTCGGGGTGACAATTACATGGGGTGTATCTGTATGGGGAGCGTACGTGCTACGGCTTGGTGCCCATCCAACGGTGATTGGCCGGTCCTATACTTGGCTCTGTGTGAGGGAAGTGATAGTAAAGGCAATCTGGAGAGGTTCTTTGGTTAAGGTAGAAGTTCTGAAAAGCTTTGTTGCGGACAATCACCGTGTGGTGGCGGTCAGTATCTTGTGGGTAAAGTGTACAACCTCTGCAGAGTGTCAAAACTATTCGAATAGCCGTGCTCACGGTATTGAGCATTGCTCGGGATTACAATCAAGGGTAGTTTTCATAAACAAAACATGGAAGGGTGGTGTGTGCGTGTTGGAAATGAACTAATAAGGTCAGTGTGCCGAGAATCTTGAAGAAAAACCATTTGAAATTAGTATTACTTATATCTGTTTCTTTGCTTTAATCTAAACAAGATACTAGTTTAAAAATGCTTGCTTGATGCAAAAGGATCAATTAAGCCAATCCATTGGAATAAGCTTTGCATATAGTAATAGTCTTGCATTCATGCATTACTTGTTGAGTGCCTTGTGTACTCACCCCACCTTGCTTATCAACCCCAACATCGGTGGAGGAGACTACACCAAGTATGGGAGGAGGAGTATGTCGAGGACACGAGCAACTAGGGGCAAGCCCGATCGGTTGCTGTGGCAAGATGGATGCTTACGACTTTTTATGTTCATTGCTATTTCTTTGTTTTGAATAATGTAAGCCTGCGTGGTGACTTATCTGTAAGGAGACCATAAGGTTGTACAACTCGTTTTATATACATGTTTGCACTATTTATTCTTATATCCTTGTGAATGTCTCGTGATGTGCAACCTCAGATGATCTGTGTGTGTGCTAAGCGTGATCTGGGATCGCACAGAATACACGAGAGGTCCGGATTTGCGGTTCGGGTCCCGACAGAGGTGGTATCGAGCAGGTGATGTAGGCCTTGACCTTAGTTTGGTTGTGCCTAGGAGGGTGAAAACTATTTTCTAAAGACCTAATCAACTTGAGCAAGAATGTCAAAGAAATCTCGACTTATCTCTTCTCCTTATTCATACCTATCTTTGAATTTTTATTATTCTCTATTTAATTTAAACAAGGTTTGTTTTGGCGGATGAGGATGATCCATACCTATGGAGAGCGCCGAGGATACGCCATGGAGTTATGGCGTATGATGCGATTGCTTGGAGGTTTTGACCGACCAGCATCGAGGACTTGGTGACAGGCAGGACTTGACATCGCTGGGGCGTCAAGATCACGGTGTATGCTCGGAGAGGACGAGGGCGAGTCGTCCTATCTACATCACCGCCGGAGGTCTTCTTTCGAGGCCGGGATTCAGGAGACGTCGCGTCAGGCGATGCGGCAAATTGCCCGCACTTACTCCGCAGAGTTAGAGGGCACCGTCTTCCGCCACCATCCGCGTCGCGACAGTCGATACAACAGGATGGAGCTCGTGGAGGAGGACGCTACGATCACCCACCTGGCGAGATACGTCATCGCCAAGGAGGACGCCTTGGACGAGACAGTCCAGGAGCTGCAGAGGACCCGCGGCGAGGTTATAGAGGCAAGAACCCAACACCGGGAGAACTTAGCTCATGCCATACAGAAGATCCAGGAGTTGGAGATGGCTCTATATGGACCCGAGCCCAACCACCCCGAGTTACATGATCCAGATCGGAGGAGCCGAGCAGAGGCGCCATCAGAGCGAGCGGCCCGGGACCAGCAGAGTCGATGGGGTCTTTTGCACCCGCGCAGATGGTCACGAGACCAGTTCGCCTCAATGCCGCAAAGACACCGCGGTACGCGCCGGGAAGCCACGGCCGGGTTGGCTCGATGGTGATCGAGTGTAGTAGAGTGTAGTGTCGAGACTCGAATATCCGAGTCGCGTCTTTGCTTCGAGTCACCCTTAGGTGTGAGTTGTCATGGATTCCTATGTTTGCTTACTTACTTTTGGTTGTGAGTGTCACGTATGTGTTGCATTGCCCTTAGGCACTTGTGAGCAACCATCTTGCTTTATATTATATCAATAAAGTGGCTAAATAATTTAAGTTACACTGTTTCCCCACATAAGTTCTTTTACTCGTCTATGCTTTCTTCTTTTCTTAACCATGGAAGCTTGCAGCAGATGGTGAGGACTCGTGGAAATGTTGGAGCCAGTGAAGTGGAGCTAACAGACGGACAACGTAATGAAGAGTCGATTCCTCAACCACCGCAGTCGATATGCGAACACAGGAGCCTTTTGACACCAGGACTCAACTCATGACCACGATGGTTCAAACCATGCAGCAGATATCCAATCAAGCTGCTGCGAATGTTCAACACAGGGGCAACCATGGACCACACCCTACTCACGGTTGTCGGAGTTTATGAGAACCCGTCCACCTACCTTCTCGAGCAACGCCAATCCACTTTGGAGGCGGACGATTGGCTAAGGACAATTGAAAGGAAGCGCACATTACCCAATGTGTAGGACATGAGAGGGTACTCTATGCCTCTCATCAACTCGAAGGGACCGCCGCAGAATGGTGGGAAAACCTGCGCGACTCATGAGGACCCGCGAGTATCACATGGGAGGAGTTCACCTCGGCCTTCCGTCGCACCATGTACCCGAGGTATCATGGATCTTAAAAAGGAGGAGTTCGAAGCCTCAAGCAAGGCGGCGGTCGATGGCGATTACGAACAAGTTCACCCAACCGCACGCTACGCACTGCAGGGCGTGGCTACGGATAAGGCCGCACAATCCCGCTTCATGAAGGGATTGAATGCGAGGTTGCAGTGGGGTGATCACCCACACATTCCACGACTTTCAAGAGTTAGTTAACAAAGCCCCGATCTTAGAGGACAAGCGCCGAGAGTTGGATGACAACAGAAGCGCGAGAATGGCGCAACAAGGAGGTCGTCGGGGCCAAGCGAGGCGGAGGACGGCACCCCAACAGCTCATTCGGTACCACCTAGAGGCAATGATGAGCACCACTGCCGCAAATCGCCCGATGGGTCAAAATGTTCGACTCGGCCGAACTATGCGCATGTCGAGGAACCTCTCGGCCGTGGGAAGGCGTTGCTATCATTGCAATGAAATGGGGCATTTGCCAACAAGCGCCCTAAGAAGGAGGTGTCACCCGGTTCGCTTTAACTTGGGGAACACACCGCAAGGACTCCGCACTAATCATGAACCGCGGGCATCAACAGCAGCGACTCCATCCCAAGGAACGCACGAGGCGAGTCAACCACATCACGGCGGATGAAGTCGAGCGCCTCGGACGTTGTCTTGGGTAAGTTCCTAGTAAACTCGATTCCGACTCTCGCTTTATTTGATTCCGAGCTTCGCATTCTTTTATTTCCGAGATTTTGCTGTTCAAAATGATATGGAAATAGTGAATCTTAAATGTGTGCTCATAGTCAATCCTCGGATCGAACTCCGATCTAAAGTAGGATGTTACGGGGTAGGAATAATAATTAATGGAGTTGAGTTCCTAGCGAACTTAATCGTCCTAATACCCAAACCTTGGATGTTATCACAGGAATGGATTGGTTAACGATCACAAGGCGATGATTGGATGCGGAAAAAGAGTCATATCGGTCGAGAGCCCTGATGGAAAGAAAATTGAGTTTGAAGCGAAACGATGACGAGATGGACAATTGATGGTCAACGGCATGAAGATCGCCACTTAGAGGAAGTCTCCATAGTCAATGAATATCCGGATGTTTTCCCGGAAGATTTACGGAATGCCGCGATAGAGATATCGAGTTCGTGATAGAACTAGTTCGAGGACAGCTCAATAGCTAAGAGACCTTACAGGATGTCCACAGAGGAATTGGTGGAAATGAAGAAGCAAATTGAAGAAGCTATGGAAAAGGGATTTATAAGACCTAGTTCATCGCCATGGGGAGCACTGTCTTATTCGTTAAGAAGAAGGGCGGAAGTTTCAGGATGTGTATAGACTATCGTGCACTCAATGATGTGACGATAAAGAATAAGTATCCGCTACCGGGATCGATGATTTGTTTGACCGATTGAGAGGAGCAGAGTATTCTCCAAAATTGATCTTGATCGAGGATACCATCGGTGAAGATCCGATCGAGGATATTAGAAACCGCATTTTCGTCAAGATATGGACACTACGAGTTTACTGATGATGTCTTTTGGTCCGACAAATGCACCAAATATTTCATGAACTTAATGAATAAGGTTTTATGGAAAACTTGGATAAGTTCGTCGTCGTATTCATAGATGACATCCTTATCTATTCCAAGACGAGAGAAGAGCACGCCGAGCACTTGAGGCTAGTCCTTGAAAAGTTGAGGAACAACAGCTTGTTTGCGAAATTTAGCAAATGTGATTTACGGAAAGATAAGGTGGAATTTCTTGGACACATAATGACAGCAGAAGGAGTTCTTGTAGATCCAAAGAAAGTGGAAACGGTTTTACATTGGGAAGTAGAAGACGGTAACCCAAATCCGTAGTTTCCTTGGAATGGCGGGTATTACCGTCGATTCATTGAAGGATTCTCTCGATTGCGAGACCTCTCACGCAATTGTTGAAAAAGAAAAGAAATTTTATGGACACCGAGTGTGAGAAGAGTTTTCGAGAATTGAAAAGGAGGTTAACATCGGCACTGTATTAGTTTTACCGACGTTCACCAAGACTTTGACATTTATTGTGATGCATCGCGTCGTGGATTGGGATGCGTGTTGATGCAAAATAGGAAGGTAATTGCCTATGCATCGAGGCAATTGAGACCACATGAGGAGAACTATCCGACTCATGATTTAGAATTAGCTGCCGTAGTGCATGCACTAAAAATATGGCGTCATCATCTCATCGGAAATAGATGTGAAGTATATCTCGATCATAAAAGCCTTAAGTATATTTTCACACAAGTGACCTAAATATGAGGCAAAGAAGATGGTTAGAGTTAATCAAGGATTATAATGTGGAATTCACTACCACCCGGGAAAGCCAGCGTGGTGGCGGGCCTTGAGCGTAAAGAACCACAGTGTAAATATGCTGTTGGAAACAAGTCAGGCAGAATTGTGTAGGGATTTCCAGAAACTAGAATTGGAAATGGTACCAAAAGGATTCCTAGTAACCTTGGAAGTAAGACCTACCCTGGAAGATCAGATCAGGGAAGGGCAGAAAGATGATGATAAGATCAAAAGAATTAAGGGCAAAATGGATGAAGGCAAAGCAAAAGATTTTAAACTGGATGAACAAGGTACTATGTGGTTTAAAGGGCGCATTTGTGTGCCGAACAAAAAGGAGTTGAAGCAGTTAATTTTGGGAGAGGCCCATGACTCCAAGTACTCAATTCATCCAGGAAGTGCGAAAATGTATCAAGATTTGAAGGAAAAATTTTGGTGGCCAAGCATGAAACGAGAAGTCGCGAATACGTTGCATTATGTGACATATGCCAAAGGGTCAAAGCTATGCACCAAAGGCAAGTGAGGCTATTACAACCCTTAAAGATACCTGAATGGAAATGGGAGGAAATTGGTATGGATTTTATAACCGGATTGCCCAGAACGCAAAGTGGATATGATTCCATATGGGTCATAGTAGATCGTTTAACTAAGGTGGCACATTTCATACCAAGAAGACCACTTATTAGGAGACCGTTAGCGTAACTTTATATGTCCGTAATTGTCTGCATTTACATGGAGTGCCAAAAAGATAGTGTCGGACGAGGTACCCAATTTACCTCCAGTTACGGGTAAGCTTCATGAAGCAATGGGGACTCGTTTGAACTTGATCTGACATACCATCCATCCGCAGCGGATGGACAAGCCGAGAGAGTCAATCGGATATTGGAAGATATGTTGAGGGCATGTGCCTTAGCATATTCCACTTCATGGGACAAGTGTTTGCCTTATCTTTGAGTTCAAATATAATAATGATTATCAAGCAAGTTTACAAATGTCTCCATTTGAAGCTCAGTATGGTAGGTCTGTCGAACACCATTGAATTGGAATGAGACAGTGAACGACATGTTTTCGGACGGACATTCTTCAGAAGCGGAAGCACGATCACCACAGTCGGGAAAGATTGAAGATTGCACAATCCATGCAAAAGAGTTATCTTGACAACCGTCGCAGGAACTAAGCTTTGAACCCAAGATTTTGTGTATCTTAGAGTAACACCACTCAAAGGAGTCGAAGGTTCCATGCAAAGGAAGCTCGCACCCAGATATGTCGGACCATTCAAAATCTTGAGCCGTAGAGGTGAAGTTGCGTATCAATTGAGTTACCGCAGTCTTTGGCGGGAGTGCATGACGTATTCCATGTGTCTCAATCAAGAAGTGTCTTGAGTACCTAAGAGCAAACACCTTTGGAGGCAATTGAGCCGCAAGAAGATCGACTTACAAAGAACATCCAATGAAGATTACGGGCGTAATGGACGGAGAGACAAGGAACAAGTCAACGCGCGTTTCTGCGAGTTCGATGGAGCAACCATTCGGAAAGTGAAGCAGCGTGGGAGCGTGAAGAAGATCTCAAGAAGGAGTTCCTAACTTTGTTTCTATAGATACCACGAATCTCGGGGCGAGATTACATAAGGGGAGGTTTGTAACACCTAATTTTTGCTCTAATTTAAATTTTGAGAGTATTTTTGATTTTGTGAATTTTTGGGAATTTATTGAAATTTATTTGGAATTACTCAAAACTAGCCTTCCTTGAAAACAATTAAATAATGGAAAAGTTCTAGCAAAGTTTTATTGAAAATATTTTATTTGAGTTCCAAATATCTCAAAGTATTTTCTGGAATTTTTCTAGAATTTTTCGCTATTTTAAAAGCCCCAAATGATTTAAGTGAATTTCTAGAATTATTTTTATTGAAAAAGGTTTTAAAGTGGCTATGAATATAATGGGCCGAGCCCATTCTTCGCGCGCTGCCGCCCATCCGCTGCGAAACCCTAGCGCCGCCACCAAGCCGTTCGATCCGGATCGCACGCTTTGTCGTGTGCCACGCCGCCGCGACGCGTGAGCCTTCGGATCGTCGCCGCGACGGACGCTGCGGATTGCGCCACGTCGGTCGTCTTGGCGAGATCACCGGAGCTAATGCCGCCGACCGTTCCGCTTTCGTTCGCCGCTTTGTAGCGCGCGCGCCGAGGCCCTTTAAGTGCACCGAGTAGCGCGTCCGTGAGCTCCTTTCGCTGCGTCTTTTGACTCCTCGCACGCACGCCGAGACCCTCTCTAGCGCTGGCGAGCTCGCCAGTGGTTGCTTCCTTGTGCCGCCGTTGTTTTTGCTTCCTCTCGCCGCCGTCCGTCGCTTTCGCCGTGCTCGGCCCGTTCGAGTTCACCAAGCAAGACGCGTCGAGTGGACCACTTCTTCTCGCCGAGAAGCCCGCAGCGCCGTCGCCGAGGTCATCTTCCCCAGCTCCGGCAACCTTCGCTTCTTCGCCGCCGTCAACCTCGTCGAACCGCGCCGACCGTCCGATTTGCATCGTTCGGTTCTGGTGAGTCCACGTAGCCTCCATCTCTGTAGATGTTTAGATTGAATCGTAACCGTTAGATCTAGAACGAACGGCTTGGATTAGATCTAATGTCTGCGATATGTTTTTGTCTTAACCGTTGGATCGATAGTGGACGCGTAGGATTGAACCACGTCGCACCATGAACAGTAAACAGCTCTGGTACCGTGGACCGTTGGATTAGATCTGAACGGTAGAGATTGGATCTGGTTTTGCCCTAAGGATCTGCGCCGTTCAGATTTGAACGAGCGGCGGAGATGGCACCGTACCCTCGCCAAATCGCGTGCTGACGCGTGGGCGTTTTGACCAGAGCAGAGACCAGATCCGGCCGTTGCTTTCGGGCGCGCCGCTGCGATCGTGCCGCGTGGCTACGAGTAAACCGAGGCGTCGCAGATGGCGGTGTGGTCTTGGCCGTTAGATCCGAGGGCACCGTTCGATCGCGACAGCGTGGCGTCGCGGGAATCGGCGTCGCCGCGTCGGTCGCGGAATCCAACCGTTGGATTTAGGTGATCACCGGATGCGCGACGCGTGTCGCACGCATCTCGGTGCGCTGCGGTGCGCGTGAGGGGATCTGACCGTCGGTTTTAGCGAACGGTCTGGATTTTGCCGCGTGGCTGCACTGTTCTGTGAACCAAGCCCACGGTAGACCAGAGCCAACCGTGGACTCGGTCCATAGACAGAGCGGCGTGGCGGCCTGCAGGCGTGCCGCGTGTCGTCTTGACGTCATCGCGACGTCATAAATATTTTCATATATAAAAACATTTTGGCGGAAATTCATTTGGTGCTGACGTCATCATGAGGCATGCTGACGTCATAAATGTAATTTCAAGTATAAAAATAATTCAGAAAAATCGGATTTTCTTAATTTCGTATTTTGATTTTATTCAAACTTCAAATGACTATAACTTTTGCATTTTAACTCGGATTTGGGTGATTCAAATTTCTAAAAATTCATAAAATTGTGAGCTATTTATTGGTGAATTTTATTTGAATTCTTGAGGACATATAGTCTTCTGTATTGGCTATTTATTGTATGCTTTGTTTGTGCAGCGTGAGACGTAAATTTGCCGGGAAGTTTCGAGGAAGAATTAGTCGCTCAAGACCAAGCTTGAACACGACCAGCAACTCTTTGAAGGCAAGTGATGCTTTGATCATTTTGATCCCAGATTTTAAAATGTAATTTATGCTTTGAAACTATGCATGCTAATTATTTAAAATGAATTTAAATTAATTTGGGATAATGTAGTTAATCAACCCATTTTGTTATGCCACCTTGAATTATTAATTGTATGCCTAGATCATTGTCACCCTAAGTTCGATTATATTAGTTGGATGTTAATATTGTGCCAACACGGGAGGCTAGACCGTGAGTAGATGCTTAGCCTTGCAACGAATCATGAATGATCTTTCGGAAAAATGCTACAATATTGATTAAAGACATATTGAATGTATTTTGAAAAGTGGTGTGATGATGCCACATGTTGAGATTGAGGTACAGCAACCTGTGTGGTTCCGTACCGATATTGAGTTATTGCTGGCATGTGTTGCACAATAATCAACTGGGTGGAAAATGATTTAGACTGGGGCAAGTGGCAAGAGGCTGTGTGCCAGGTGGGCCTGTGTGGCATTGGGTTGTTGAGTGATGTGAGTCTGTGTGCCACATTGGGCTGTGTGCCACTGTTGAGTGTTGAAAGTCTTGCCTTGGTCAGTTAAGGACTTCACCTTGCAAGCCTTTGATCTGAGTCACCCGTACAACCACATGTCTGACATGGGACAGACCTAGTTGACTAGGGTTCTGATATCTTTCCTCTGATACCTCGGGGTGACAGTACACAGGGGTGTATCTGTATGGGGGAGCGTACCTGTGCTACGGCTTGGTGCCCATCCAACGGTGATTGGCCGGTCCTATACTTCGCCTCTGTGAGGGAAGTGATAGTAAAGGCAATACCGGAGAGGTTCTTTGGTTAAGGTAGAAGTTCCTGAAAAGCTTTGTTGCGGACAATCACCTGTGTGGTGAGCGGCTGTATCTTGTGGGTAAAGTGTACAACCTCTGCAGAGTGTCAAAACTATTCGAATAGCCGTGCTCACGGTATTGAGCATTGCTCGGGGATTACAGTCAAGGGGTAGTTTTTCATAAACAAAACATGGAAGGGTGGCTGTGTGCGAGTGTTGGAAATGAACTAATAAGGCTGTGTGCCGAGAATCTTCGAAGAAAAACCATTTGAAATTAGTATTACTTATATCTGTTTCACTGCTTTAATCTAAACAAGATACTAGTTTAAAAATGCTGCTTGATGCAAAAAGGATCAATTAAGCCAATCCATTGGAATAAGCTTTGCATATAGTAATAGTGCTGCATTCTGTGCATTACTTGTTGAGTGCCTTGTGTACTCACCCCACCTTGCTTATCAACCCCAACATCGGTGGAGGAGACTACACGGTATGGGAGGAGGAGTGCGTCGAGGACACGAGCAACTAGGGGGCAAGCCCAGTCGGTTGCCTGTGGCAAGATGGATGCTTACACGACTTTTTATGTTCCGCTGCTATTTCTTTGTTTTGAATAATGTAAGCCCTGCGTGGCTGACTTATCTGTAAGGAGACCATAAGGTTGTACAACTCGTTTTATATACATGTTTGCACTATTTATTCTTATATCCTTGTGAATATCTGTGATGTGCAACCCTGTATGACTGTGTGTGCTAGCGTGATCCTGGACTGGCACAGAATACACAGAGGGTCCGGATTTGCAGATTCGGGTCCCGACATTATGTCTTGATCAGGTTGGTCGGATGGGGAAGGGAGATGTTTGGATTGTTGACTCCGGTTGTTCTCGCCATATGACCGGAGATTCTCGATGGTTCTCTTCCCTAGTCCGAGCCCCCGGTGATGAGTTAATCACTTTTGGGGATGCATCTTCAGGTAGAGTCATTGCTAAAGGTACCATCTGCATTAACCAAAATTTCATTCTTAAAGATGTTGCCTTAGTAAGTAAGCTGCAATACAATCTGCTCTCTGTTTCTCAGCTTATCGATGACTCTTTCGAGGTAAGCTTCAAGAGTAATGTCTGCAGAATCCTTGATTCATCAGGAGGGTTAGTTTGCGGGATTTCTAGATTTGGGAGAGTCTTTCGTGCTGATTTTTCTGCTTCTTCTGGAGACTCTCTTCGATGTTTGATTGCTTCTGAGTCCCGTGATCTCTCCTTCTGGCATAGGAGACTTGGCCACATTGGTTTTGATCATTTGACCCGAGTTAGCAGCCACGATCTCATTCGGGGTCTGCCTAAACTCAAGATGGTCAAAGACTTAGTTTGCTCTCCTTGCCGACATGGCAAGATGGTTACTGCTTCTCATCCTCCAGTCACCGTAGTGATGACTGATGCACCAGGACAGCTTTTACATATGGACACTGTTGGTCCAGCTAGAGTGCAGTCAGCAGGAGGGAAGTGGTATGTTCTTGTCATCGTTGATGATTTTTCTAGATACTCTTGGGTATTCTTCATGGCCTCAAAGGATGAGACTTTTCTCACTTGGGGTTTGGTCAAGAGGTTGTCTATTGAGCTCCCGGTGCATTACGAGCTATCTGCAGTGATAATGGCACGAGTTCAAGAATTCCTACTTTGAGAGCTTTTGTGTGAGTCCGGTTTAGAGCATCGGTTCTCTTCTCCCTCGCCCCTCGTGAGAATGGCGTAGTGGAAAGGAAGAACAGGACCACAGTTGAGATGGCGGGACGATGCTAGATGAGTATAGTACTCCTAGGAAGTTTTGGGTGAGGCTATAGCTACCGCTTGCCATGTGTCTAATCGCGTGTTTTTGAGAGCACATTTGCATCGCACTTCTTATGAGTTGAGGTATGGGCGAAAGCCCGGTGTGTCCCATTTTCGCGTTTTGGTTGCAAGTGTTTTATCTTGAAGTCCGTAACCTAGATAAGTTTGAGTCTCGCTCTTACGATGGTATCTTTCTAGGTTACTCGTCTTCTTCTCGTAGCTATAAGTGCAGTGTTGATGCGCATAGGATCATAGAGACCGTGATGTGACCTTTGATGAGGCTAGCCTGTGAGCTAGACCTAATGTTTGAGCTCTTCTTCTTCCTTGAGACCATTTTTGTAGAGGATGAGGATAATGGAGATGATGGTGTTCCATCCGATCCAGCCCTCTACACCGAGGTGCCTCTGTTTCCATTTCGCACCTCGGGGAGACCACCCTTGCCTTCGACTCTCCTTGGCCGAGTGGCTCTGCTCCTATCTCTTCTGTTCAAGAGGTAGAGGCCACTTCTGCTCCTGGACCTCCCCGTCATATTCAGAGACGTCATCCTTCTGATCAGATGATTGGCGATTTGTTCGAGCGTGTCACTCGCTCAAGAACGGGTCTGTCCTCCTTCTGTCTTCACTCTGCCTTCGTTGCCTCTTTTGAGCCAAAGGATGTTTCTCATGCATTATCCGATGAGTCGTGGATTAATGCCATGCATGAGGAACTTGAGAACTTTGAGAGGAACAAAGTCTGGCAGCTTGTAGAGCGCCCATCTGGTCATAATGTCATTGGGACCAAGTGGGTGTTCAAAAACAAGCAGAGTGAGGATGGGGTTGTCTTTCGCAACAAGGCTAGACTAGTTGCACAGGGCTTTTCTCAGGTTGAGGGTCTTGACTTTGAGGAGACCTTTGCCCCTGTAGCTAGGCTAGAAGCTATTAGGATCCTGCTTGCATTTTCTGCATCCCGGGGCTTCAAGCTCTATCAAATGGATGTCAAGAGTGCATTCCTCAATGGCTATATTGAGGAAGAGGTTTATGTCAAACAACCTCCAGGATTTGAGAACCCCAAGTTTCCGAGTCATGTTTTCAAGCTTTTCAAAGCTCTGTATGGACTCAAACAGGCCCCCAGAGCATGGTATGAGAGGCTCAAGTCTTATCTTCTCAGCCATGACTTTAAAATGGGCATAGTAGACAAAACTCGCTCATCAAACACCATGAGTCTCATTTTCTTCTTGTCCAGTTTATGTGGGCGATATCATTTTGGTGGCTCCTCTCATTCTCTTGTCTCTCAGTTTTCTGATGTGATGAGTACAGAGTTTGAGATGAGTATGATGGGCGAGTTGAGCTACTTTCTTGGCTTCCAAATCAAGCAGACTCGGGAGGGTACTTTCTTGCATCAAGGCAAATATACCCGTGACCTCCTGAGGCGCTTCGACATGTCAGATGGGAAGCCGGTGATGACTCCTATGGCCACCACTGCTGTCCTCGAGCCCGATGAGGATGGTGAGCCTGCCGATCAAAAGGAGTTTGAGCATGATCGGCTCCTCTTGTACCTCACCGCTTGAGGCCGACATACATTTTTTGTGTGTGCATGCGCTCGATTCAAGCTTCTCCTCGCGCCTCTCACCGCCAAAGATCAAGCGCATCTTCGTGTACCTTCGTGCCACCACCGATTATGGTATTTGGTACTCTTCTTCTTCTTGTCTATCTCTTAGAGCCTTTTCCGATGCCGACTTTGTTGGTCAGAGGATAGATAGGAAGAGCACTTCGGCACTTGCCAATTCATTGGCACTTCTCTTGTTTCTTGGTCATCTAGGAAGCGATGCAGGGTTGCCCACCCACCGAGGCCGATATTATGTTGACGATTCTTTGTCGTCGTCAGTGCTCTGGATGAGATCGACCTTGCGGGACTATGGGTTAGAAATAGAGAGTGTGCGACTCTTCTGTGACAACACTTCACTATTTGCATTGCTAAAAACCCAAAGGCAACATTCCTGACCAAACACATTGATATTAGATATCACTTCCTTAGAGACCATGTGGAGAAGGGTGATATCGTGCTTGATTCATAGATGGTGACCATCGGTTAGCCGATATCTTTACCAAGCCTTTGGATAGCTCCAGGTTTGTTGCCTTGAGGAGTGAGCTTGGAGTCGTGAGCCCATACGGCTTATCTTGAGGGGAGCTGGTTTGTATATTATGTACTATATATTTTCTTTCACTTTTCCTTTCTTCTTCAGGGTGACTTTGGGCTTGTTTTCTTAAGTTGAGTTCACTCACTTAGCATGTCTTCCATGGACCTCTTATCTTATGCTTTAGGTTGCTATCATGCGTGATTAGTCGTTCTCTCTCTCTCTAGGTTGAGTTCCCTCACGCCTTATAAGTCTAGCGTGTTTTGGGCCTCCAGGTAGACAGTGCATGTGCACTCCTTAGTTGGGATCTAGAGTCACTTCCCTATGTTAGTCTCTAGGGAAGATAAGAGCCATCCGAGCGATAGTGAGTCTCTTCTATCTTATCTATGCTCAATAGCCATCCAGTCTTGCGGTTTCTCGACTTCTTCTCCCCATTCTGCTTTTTTTAGGTTTTATTGAGTTCATTTGGGTCTTCTTTATGCCTAATCTTGATAATAACTCAACTTTAACCAGATTTGAGCCTAAAATTGATTCAACTGTTGAGGGGGAGTTTGGGAATCTGTTCATGCATTGCATTTAGACTGCATTTTTCTGTTTTATGAGCTTTGTCTATTATGCAATTGATTCAATCTTTCATGTAATGCACCTTGCTACATCTTTGAAGAAAATCACTAGCTTAGGTCTATCCAAGTTCATCTATGATACTAAGCTTGTTAAAATCTGAAAATTGAAAATCTTAAATGAAAACATGTTGCTTTTTCTTGTTAAAGTTTCTTCTCTAGAGGTTTTACCATGAATTGTGAATTTATGGAGTTCTCTAGAGTCCCTATAGCAACTTGGGTGAAACTTGCTTGATCCATATTTTAGTCCTTCAAAATTGCTCATATATGCTAAAATAAGAAAAACTTGACTCTTTTTGTGCAAAATTGAACTCAACACTATATATTCTCGAGACTGCCTCCCATTGCACTTGGGATGAACTTGGAATATATCGTGTATGACCAAGATCATTCTCTTAAGAGTTACTCTTGGGGTGATCGAACATGGCTTGAGTCAACCATTAAGAAATGCAAATAACAAAAACATAAGTGGGTAAAGAATGCAAATAATGTCAAACATTTGCACCCCGCTATGTCTTTCAAAATACCAAAGAAGAAGAATTTGCATGAATTGAAAAATGAACTCGAAGGACTCTATATGTACTTCAAGATTCCCCAAAGTGTTGAGTAGGTTGAACTCTAGGTTTTCCATTTGATCCTATGAGTGGTGCTGGCTTCTAGCTTTGAAACTTTTGCTAAGTTTTGCACTTGTTCAAATCTTGCTAAAATAAAATCTTGTAAACCAAGCTTGTGAGCCAAATGAATTTGTTCTTGCAGACATCCTAGTTCACCATTTTCTAAATTGACTAGCTTGGTGTCATATCTTGTCATTGTGATCACTTGGATAATTCTCAAAGCTCACTTAGGATGCATTTCATGCATACATATATAAAGGAGAGAAAACAAACAAAAAAGAGAGGAAAATTCCATTTTGATGCCTATATTGCCAAAAGGGGAGAAAATGTAGAAAAGGCATCATTTAAAATGTAGAAAAGGGGGAGATAAAAATGTGAAAGCTTGCTATCTCTTATGATCTTTGTAAATCTTTGCTATCTCTTATGGATCATATCACTTTTGGCACTTATGATTGATTTTTAGAGCTTTTGTAGAAAACTTGCTCTTTTCATGATCTTGCTCTAAAATCTTACTGCCAACTTGGACATGATTTTATATCTTTCTCTCTGGACCAAGTTTGGTTTTGCAATCAAATTGCTTTACAAACTCAAATTTATGCCTTTTAGTGTTTGTCAATATACTCATCAAGGGGAGATTGAAAGACCATGTGGAGGTCTATCCTCGATGGTGATGAGTAATTGACGTGGTTTAACTGTTGTGCTTGAATTTGAGTTTGATCCGAGTGGTCAGGTCTTTGGTTGGTCGGAGACCAGTTGTCTGACCCAGAGTGGTCAGGTCTTTGGTTGGTCGGAGACCAGTTGTCTGACCCCGAGTGGTCTGAGCTTTGGCTGGTTGGAGACCAGTCATCCGACCCCGAGTGGTCTGAGCTGTGGCTGGTTGGAAACGATCGTCCGACCCCGTGGTCGGGCGGAGACCGATGGTCGACCCAGTGGTCGGGACGAAGACCGATGGTCGGACCCGAGTGGTCGGGGCGAAGACCGATGGTCGACCTCGAGTGGTCGGGAAGAAGACCGATGGTCGACCCGAGTGGTCGGGGCGAAGACCGGTGGTCGACCCGAGTGGTCGGGGCGAAGACCGGTGGTCGGACCTCGAGTGGTCGGGAAGAAGACCGTGGTCGGACCCGAGTGGTCGGGGCGAAGACCGGTGGTCGGACCTCGAGTGGTCGGGATGGAGGTGCGTGGTCGGGATGGAGACCGATGGTCGAACATGTGTGGTCGTGGTTTTGGCCGCCGATGAAGTGTATATCTTTCTGTTGAGATGGATATGTGTTGTTGGACATTGCTATGTGATGTGGTTTCCTTGTCTATGATGGTTGCGGGACTTTGGAGCTAGGTCATGGTGAGGCGAAGGGGATCGGGACTAGGTGGGAGAGCCGAGGTCCGGATGATCGAGTGTCGCCAAAGATGGTGAGGCCGTGGAGTAGCCGCAAGCCAAGAAGACAAAGGAATGGATGAGATGCTAACTTGGGCTGCTCGATCGAGGAGGACCGTTGGATCGCGGTCGGGAAGAGAGAGAAGGGTCAAGTTGGTATGCTTTGAGCAGTGCAAAACCCGTTGTGTTGTTGGGTTTGGTCACCCATGCATAGCTGTGTGAGTGGGTAAAATCTCACCCTTGATGGAGTGCTCTAGGGTTTAGAGGCTCATCCAAGGGTGGTAGGTGTTCCTAGCCTGCTACTAGACAGGGAGAGGGGTGTCTCCCTGGGGACGTGGTGAGCAGGTGAGGAAAGTCTACGTGAGTAGTTGAGAGTTGTTGAGAGTGACAATGTAAGGATCAAATCCTGGCTCTTGGATGTTGGCTTAGGATTGAAGCAAGATATCCAAGGGTGGGAATTGATCCCAGGTCACTATAAATAGAGGGGTAGGGGCAGCCTTCCCTCTCTGAAGGTTCTGAGGTTTTTGCTGCTCATTTGAGTTTTGCCCACTTTGTTGTGAGGCTTTGTAAACCTCCTTCCGAAATGAAATGTTCTTCATCTATGTTCTTGTTTCATTTCCTTACGTATTTACATTACGCACTTAAATTACATTATCTAAATTCGCATTTACTTACTTGCAATTTTCTTTACGTAATTTGGATTTGCCTCATCTCCTTCTACATGCTTCTGAGTCTTTGTTGAAATTCATGATTGATGAACTCTTCTCTAGATTCGGTGCTTTCAATCATCTAGGCAATCATTGCGTTCTTGTTGCAAGTTTGTAAATCTGTGTTCTTGAAGTGCGTAAACGTGTGACTTGCGTTCTTTAGTCTTGATTGGCTTCGGTTCTTGTTGCCAAGGATGAAAGATTCTTGGATGAATCTTCTATAGATCATATCCCAATTATCTAGGCAATCTACAACCTCTTCTATTCAGCTTTGCAAGAAACCAATTTACGTGACTAGTTTTGGATAGTGTTTCTATTTGTTTGAAGGGTTGTTTCTTCGTGTACTTACTTGCTGTGATTTGTGTAGAGTCATCCAAGGATATTCGATCATCAACTCTCACGACAAGTTAGGGTGAAGTCGTGTTCGTGACTCTGTTTTTGGTGTTGCATTTGTTTAAGCGAAAGGGACGGAACCTTGGTATCAATTCCTTCGATTGATGATTGAAATAGGTTCTGACATCCTTAGGAGGTGCACACCAATTTCCCTGTTTTTGGATCACCGATCAAAAGTTACATCGATTTACTTTTTAAGATCGTGCTGATTTTAGTGTTCATCCGACCCGGTCTTGTTCATCCGACCTCTGTAGGTCGGGTGTCTCGCTTCATCGATCGGGAGTCTTGTTCATCCGAACACTATTTCACCCGAGTATCGCTCATCCGACCTCTGCGATCGAGTCTCGCTTAACCGACCTCCGCATGATCGGAGTCTTGCTCATCTGGTCGAGTATCTTGCTCACCCAACATCGCTCATCCGACCACTTCCGGTCGGAGTTACTTCACCCGACCACTTCGGTCGGGAGTATCTTGTTCATCCGACCACTTGGTCGGGAGTATCTGCTTCATCCGACCATTACTAACGACCGATTCGCGATCTCGTTCATCCGGCGAGCTACTCGACCGGTCACGATTTTCTTGTTCACCCTATCTTAACTGGTCGGAGCCTCTGTTTTGAAATTGCCTGATCGATGGTTCAGTTCTTTCTTTCTGGTCTTTTGGTGGATTGAATTCTAGGGGGAGAATTTATTCGAAAATTTTATTTGGCTCCTATTCACCCCCCTCTAGTCGCCTTTTCGATCTTTCACAACCTCGCCTGGTGGGTCTTTCTTCTTGGCAGCGTCATCATTTGCTGGAGCCAGTTGCTTGTTGCTTTCTTGCGCAAAATGCTTCAGGGTGATGCAGTCTTTGGCGACGTGCTTTCCCTTAGGGTGGAAAGGACATATCGCATCCATGAAAAAATTGTAATTGGGTGCCTCCCTCCGCGTGGCTCTGGGCAGGTCGCGTTCTGCTACCGCAACTAGCTCCTCGCCTTTCTGTTTTTTGTCTTTGGGCTTGGAGGACTCGGCCTTGTCGCCTCTGCTCTTCTGTTGCTGGCGATCTTCTTGGCGCTCGGCCAGGGCATCTGAGGCCGTGGCATAGCGGTCGGCCAATGCAAACATCTCCTTTATGGAGGCCGGTGGTTTCCTGAACATTTTCTTGATTAGATCAGGATCACTTACCCCTTTCTGAAAGGCTACCACCACCACTGCATCAGATACATCCATGATGGTGTTTTTCTTCTGCATGAAACGCCGGATGAAATCCCTCAGCGTTTCGTCCTTCTTCTGGTGAAGCTGATATAGGTCCCATGGGGTGCCAGGCCTCTCATAGGTCCCCTGAAAGTTCGCGATAAATTGATCGCAAAGATCGCTCCAGGAGTCCACCGAGCTCGCGGGAAGTCCTGTGAGCCATGCTTGAGTCGAGGAGGTGAGATTGACTGGCAGATAATTTTCCATCACGTTTTGGTTGCTCCCAGCCGCTTTAACCGCCAGGGCATAGACCTGCAGCCAAGCTTCCGTATCTCGCTCTCCGTCAAACTTTACAATGCCCTTCGGGTTGAAAAATTCGGGCCATACCACTCGGCGTAACCGAGAAGTGAACGCTCGGATTCCATCGATGGATCTGTCGTCATGATGAGGGGGAGTCCGGCGTGGCGAGCCTCTGGCTCGACGATTGTCATCAACGCGTCGGGGTGGCGTTCGGCACGGCGAGCCCATGACTCGACGATCGTCATTGTCGTTCTGACCCCGACGATGATGCTCTCTATAGTCGTTGCAGTCGTCGTACCTTTGATCGCTTCGTGGATCGTGGCCGGTACCGAAGCGTTCGTAGTCATCGTGGCGCCGACGTCGATCTTCTTCGTCCCGCTCTTGTTGTATGGCGGTGAGATCTTGGCGGAGGTCGCAGCTGAGATTCCGACGGGCGTCTCCGACTAGTTGTGTGGGATGCCGACTGCCGGTATTCCGACTGGTAGCAGACCGACTACTAGCAACGCGAGTAGCCGCGTGGGAGCGCGAGTGCGCTTCACCTACCGGCTTTTCCTAATTCTGCTGAATTGCCGCCGCCGTCACCATGGCCTTGATCTGGGCCACGATCGGGGCTGCCGGACTATCAGATGCAATCATTGGGTCCAGCGTGTCGAGGAGCGTCTTGGAAGCGACGACGTTCTGCAGCGGTGTGTGGAAGACAGCTTGGTCTCCCAATCTGGATTGTGGGATGTCCTCGTGGACATTGCGGCCGCGAGATCGAAGCGATCACGTTTGTGCCTCCTTACCCTTACGAAGAAGGCGATCTTCCTCCGCAGCTTCTTGAATCTCTTGCTGGTGTTGGAGATCGGTCTTCTGCTCTTCTATGGTGTAGATGCCATGAAGATCGTAGCAATTCCTCGCGACGCCGACCGGTTTGCTGGATGAGTCAGAGTGGCATACCTGAGATGGATCGGCCTGATTTTTACCAGATTGAATCTGGTTTAGGTCCAGGCAGAGAAGTTCTCCGCGTGCATCTGCGACGAAGTCCAGGTTTCCAAAGCGGAAAGCCTGGCCGGAGACGAAGGTGGCGATGATTCCGCTGATTGCTGCCATCGAGTCTGTAGGAAAATATTATAGCGCTCCCCCTACCTGGCGCGCCAACTGTCGACTTTTGTAGTCGGGAATAAATTTATGGGGCAGGCGCTAGATCTCAAACTCGAAGGTCACACAAGATAAAGGTTTAGACAGGTTTAGGCCCTCGACGGAGGAGGTAATACCCTAGTCCTGTGTGCTGGGATTATGTGGATCTCTTCGATCTATGATTGCTTGTGTGCTCGTTATCTCTGTTGTTGCCCGCCCTCTCCCTTATATAGTGGGGGTGGGGCGGTTTACAGAGTCCCGATCGGTTAAGAGATTCCGATCGGTTATTGGATACTAATATGTTACAGGATAGAGTTTACACCTTTATCTACCCTGCTAACAACTCGGATTACAACCGTATCTCTTATATCTAAATATATGTTCAACTGTCTCTAGGATGTATCCCCTTCCACACGGCAGCAAGGCCTGGCATGGAGCTTATCCTTTGGGCCTTCCTCTTGGCTCTGTCTCTCCCTTAGGCACTTCTGGGCCAGTTATGAAGACACCTGGGTTCCTATACTCCACAGTATCCAAGACTTGCCGGTCTCCTCTAATCCACATTGAAGGAGCTTGAACGAATCAAGCCAGCTCCATGTGCAAATGAGCATTCCTCAATCCACTATAGGTAGCTCTTTCCCTCTCCGATTAGGTGAGCTCCAACCTTCACATGATACCGGGCCTCTTCACAATTCTTCTTGAAGAGATCACCGGTCTTTGTCCTCCAAGCCATCTAGGATTCGGCAAACTCCAAGAGTAATGAATTCATGACGCTTGCTTGAAGATCCTCAAGTGTCACAAAGGCTCAACAAATGAATGCACAACACTTGAATGCTCTCAACCACCACAAAATGTGAAATTTAATGCTTTAAGGTGAAGAGAGAATGGCAAATGCTTAAGATGTATTCAATGAGGTTCCAACCAATCCCTTGCTGTAGGAAAGGGAGCATTTATAGCCTCCAAGCCCTCAATTAGCTATTGGGACGAAATTGACAAGAAACAGTAAAATCCAGTACTACCGACATTCAAAGTCTGGTAGTACCAGCCTTACCTGTAATATATAGGTCGACGCATTAAATGCATAGGTCCTAGCCGTTAGCATAGGCACCGGTACTACTAGTGTACAAAACACGGTAGTGTCGGCAATTGAATCCCCAGAAGAAGACCCAAAAACACCTGCTCTGGGAAAAAAACTACAGGCTATTGAGCAGTGGTACTACCGACCTGCGGTAGTATCGGACTTTTAACATCGATAGTGCCGGTATGTTAATCTCAGGGAAAGTCCAGCTTTGGAATAAAACTACAAGCCATGAGTGGCAGTACTACCAACCTGTGGTAGTATCAGACATATAACATCGGTAGTGCCAGTATTTTATTCTCAAGGCAAAATAAGAAAAGCACATGCTCTAGAATAAAACTACCTGACCCAAAGGAGCAGTACTATCAGCCAGTGGTAGTACTAGCTTCTCCAAAGCG
Source organism: Otatea glauca (assembly GCA_036346275.1). Taxonomy (NCBI): domain Eukaryota; kingdom Viridiplantae; phylum Streptophyta; class Magnoliopsida; order Poales; family Poaceae; genus Otatea; species Otatea glauca. The sequence continues at coordinate 57,599,505 of CM070715.1, read as the reverse complement.
GTAGTACCGGCTTTCTCAGAAAACATTTTGTTAACAAAGAAATTTTTCAATGCATCCAAGAGCCAGCATGTATATATATTGAGCCATGTGATCTTAAGCAATTTCAAGCTACTAGCTATCGATCCCTCTTAATAGTACGGTACCTATTTCTAGCAATCCGATCTTTTCTCCAAACTCCGAGATCGGTAAAAGTTATAAAAAGGTCCTTATACATTTATACCTTGGCCTTAAGCTTGAATCATCAGAGTCATTCTTGTTCCATGCATGTGTTCACATACTCCTTTCAATGATGAGGACCAAACTTTTATCATACACTTAGAGAGATGCGTTAGTCCTTTAAACTCGATTGTCATTGATTACCAAAACAACTTAAATTAGAGGCCTATATGCTTTAGAGGGAAGTGGCGAGAGAGTTGGATCTGCAATGCAAGTGGAGTTGGATGGCGGAGATATGGGAGTGGAGGGAGGAATGCGTGAGGGTTTGGGGTTGGGTGGTGGCTAGTCGAGTGGAGTGAGGTCTGAGAGTGGATGCGTAGGGTTTTTTTCACTTGTGGCCCACCTGTCAGTGGAGTTGACAAGTAATCGACCGAAGTTGGTACGGGTGGAGCTCTTCTATGCCCGCGCCCATTTGTCCATCGGACAAAAGATTCTACCTCGATGAATATGCCCACGGGCAATGAAAGAAGAACATACCCACCTCCATTAGTGTTTCGCCCGTAGGTGTATGGGTAATCAGGTGATAGTATTATTTTTGCAGAATTAACTAGCGAGATTGGATGATTGAAAAATGATATTTGTTTTAGAGAACAGCTTGTGTATGAGCAGTTGGTATTTTCAATCAAATGGCTAATATTTACTGCATAACAAGGAAATTAAGCTGACTTGCAATTGGCAATATCTTAGATTTATACTTGAACGACTTTGGAGGACACTATGTTTGAAAAATATTTCTTATAATAGTCGACCTGCTGGATACATATTGAAAATGTTGGTGAAGATTTTGTTGTCTTTCTTCTCTCGGGGGAAAAGAAATCTCCGTCAGGAATAAAAAGGGTGTAACCATAGGGAATGTCTAAAACCATTTCGAATTTTTTTTACTGAAATCATATCAATTTTAGCGATCATCCCTTTAAATATTTGGATTGGCACCATGAAAATGATGTGAGGGTTTATTTGTCTAAAGAAAGCTACGTACTATCATTATTTTACTAGGTTACAAATATATATACTACATTAGAAACTGGTGATCAAAGTTGCATTTCATAGCCCTGCCAACTTTAAAAATGGCATATTTTTGTGACCAAAAGGAGCAGTAAGGGTGCTCCACATTGTATAGGAATGCTACAATCCAGATAAGGCAAGTACCAAAATTCCCTTCACCATTCAATTTTCATTGCCATCTATATCTATATATCCAAAACACAATAGGTGAAATTTCCAATGGATCAGTGCACATCACTGAGGTGTCCCCAATCCACTTTCATCTGCACGTGTGATGGAGGGATCAACACGAGTATCTACTTGGAACACAACTGTTTACGTTGCGTAGGTAAATCTTCTTCCTCTTTTCTCTTTGAAGAAGGGTTGCTTAAATTCTCTAATTTTAGGCTCTAGTCAATTTAAGAATCTTTTCAAATGATGAAAAGACCTAGATAGTATTAGACGACACTAATCCATGACCACACGAAGCCCTCTGTGTCATATGTCAGACCAAGCATATATATGATACATCAACAACACCAAACTCGTCAATTTTCAAAAGAAGCTAGTGTGTCCTTTCATCCTGAATTGAGAATTCTGGGTTTTCTTAGCCTGTCGAAAATTAGGGATCAAATTGGTGAACTACTTTTCTCTTATCATTTCTTTCATTCCCCAAAAAACTTTAATAATTAGCATAGACGTCCATGTTAAGAGCCCTGTTATAAGGTTGGCCGGATGTGTGATAGCTAACCAACGTCCTTGTCACACGGGGGAGATCCCAATCATGTAATTTGGTCCTATATACGGAGAGCGCGCAGGACCCCAACAGCAATTTGATGATTGGAAGCTTGCCACCTTTCCAATTCAATGTGTGATTGGTACGTCTTGATAGGTGGTGATAAGCATGCTTTATTTGATGTTTATTTGCTATTTCTTTGGTATTAAGGACATAATGCCTAGATTTAGATAGGAACGGCACCCCTACCTTGACCTTGATCTCTCTCTCTCGCTCGTCGATCCATCCATTTGAGAGGTTAGCCGTGGCAAAGTAAAGCGACAGCGCTCGACCCTTCAATGATTAGATAAGCGCGGTCTTGCGAAAAATTTGCATCTATCCGTCGCTTTTTGTGAATACTGGGGTGTTTGTTCTCTTTCCCTTGTCATCTGGTCATCGAACAACTTTGTTTTTGTTTTTGCAGTACCGCCTGCAGTACTATACGGTGAGTGGGATGTCCATTTCCATTTTCTCTGTGCCGCCTATTTATTTTTGTTCTATCTCTACGACTAGCTAGCTAGCTCTAATGCTCTGCCCATGTTCAGGTTCTTGCTACTGCTATAGCTCCATGAATGTATTTCTTTTCCAAGGCAAACTTTTCCTCATTTCAAGAAAGTTCACTCCCCCCTTTTTGACAATGGTAAAGCCCTCAGGACCTTAAGCTAGCGGCATGCACTTCTTCTCGGCGCAAAAAGGAAAGAGTATTTTGTGAAGCCAGATCGCAAATATGATCCATTTGGAAGAAAAGAAGGCATCTCATCTTAGTGAGTTTTATGGTGATGAGGAAAAACATATCCATGACAAGAGGTAAAAGACACAAAATCAAGTTTTGGTGCTACTACCCCTACCCTTCTCCTATTAATTTGACCAGTAATTTGTACACACAATGTTCTCTCTCATGGAGTACCACTAGTACACACATGAACGAGCATTAAGCATAGGAAAAGGCGAGGCATCCACCGACTGGGGCCAGGAGAGGGAGAGGGAGAGGGAGAGGGGGAGGGCAGAAGAGGACAAGGGAGGCGCCCTCGTGCAAATCTGATTTGATTGATAAGCCCCATGTACCTTCATGCACATCCCAAACCAAAAACAAAAAATCAACCCACAGCACACGCGCACAATATTTTTTATATGAAAAAAAGGAACGAACAGGAAACCCACATCACCAACAGAGGTATTAAAAAATCACAATCTCTCTCTAGCCAGCCTGAATAACTGGGATGGATGGGCATGCACGCGTGCATGTGAGCTCGCATGTGGAGGAGAGAAGCAGAGTGGTAGAGGACATTCCCCACTCGTGTGTTCGTGTCAGCGTGTACGCACGCATGTGTAGTACAAGCAGGGTTTCAAATTCCGTTTCGGTTAATATCTCGTTGTCCTCTGAAATCCGAAATTTCAACCAAAATTCAAATTTGGCCTTTTTTTCAAACGAGATTTCGGTTAGAAATACCGAAATCTCGACGAGAAATAACAAGATCTCGGCGAGGACAGCGAGCTTGGTGCAAATCTGGCGAGGGTGAGCTCAGCGCCAATCTGGCGATAGCGAGGACAACGAGCTCGGCGCGGATCTGGCGAGGGTGAGCTCGGCGTGAGGGCGAGCTCGGCAAGGGCGAGGACGGCGCAAGGATCTAGCGCGACCGCGCGAGGTACATCGAGAATGGGGACTGCACAAGGATCTGGAGTGATCGCGTGAGGGGCAGCTCGGCGCGGAGAATGGGGACGGCGCATCAGGCACGAGGGCGAGCTCGACGAGAATGGGGGCGGCGGACGGTAAAAAAATGAAATCGGTTGAATCGCAGCACGGGAAAAAAATTGGCGAAGCTGGGGTTCGATCCCCCAACCTCACGCAGGTGACACGGGCAACATACCAACCGAGCCAAGCGCTGGACCGTGTTTTCGTTGCATCTGGCCGAGTTTTGTATCTCGCCGCCCGCCGGAAACCAAAATCTCGCTTAGATTTCGCGAGATCTCGACGAGATTTTGAACGTTGAGTACAAGTACTGAGTTATTACGTTTACTAGCTAAGTAGTACTTCGTCCTCACACAAAAATATATCACTTTGAATATCGATACGGTTTTTAAAACATAAATTTAACCACTAATTTTTATTATAATATACTTATAAAACTCAATAAAATTATAATATTACGATAGTACTTTTCAAGATATATATATATATATGATTTTTATGTATCTAATTTTAATATTTAAAATACGTATACTTAAAATAATAATTATTTATAACCGGAAGGAGTAGCTTGTCAGTACGGAGGATCCCTTCCGATGACTGATACTCTTCAGAACAGATACCCTGTCGATATCACTCTCCTTCCTAGCTACCACCAGACCACCCACAGATGCCTGCCATGCGTGCGTGTGCTGGTACTGTACCCGCTGGAAGTACACACGCCTTTTTGTCATACGGTGTATCTCCAATCAAGCGAGCCAGCCGGACGCTCCTTCTCGGAAGATTCTCCCTTTGTTGGAAAATACATAATTTTGTTGTCCATTGTCTATAATATCCACCATGTTGTTAATAGATAGAGCTATAGACAGCTTCTCCATGTCTTTTTACATGTCTATGTAATCCCTTCATGTATAATATGTTTTGTTTTTTAGCTTACAGATAGATGCATGGCATCATACCTGTATACATATTCTAGTAGCATCCAATAGAAATAGCGAAAAAAGTTGTAAATACAGGGAACAAAATACACAGGAACGGCATTCAGCCATTTGACTATTGTTAGAAAAAAAAAACGTATTTATGAATGCTGAGAAAACATGAGGACAGAAGACCAGGCGTGGTTAATTAATTCCCTTTGAAAAGCTCCTGCGCCCACAGCCAAGCCAAGCCAATACGGCCTACTAGTCTACTACTATAGCCGGAACCCCACTGCATCAGACCCGCGTGCGGCCGGTTGGACCGTACAAGTTACAACGACGCTGCTGCTGCTTACCTGTGAACAAGAAATGCTCATAAATGTGCTGTGCTCGCTACTCGCTAGTAGCAGGAGTAATGCACGCATCTTCATCGGCTCATCTCGTCGTATGGCTAGGAGGGAGATGGAAGCCAACCATGAATTATCCCGTCCGAAATATAAGACGTGTTTTGACTCTATATAGTTAATGATTAAGATTACTATGAAATTGAGAAATACACGATAGAAAATGACTTAGACACTCCAGCTAATTGTTTTGAAAGATAAAAAAGAGTAATACTTTGTGTGGATGGTAACGAATAAATACGTATGGTTAACAGAGAATAAATAAAGTTCAGTATAAAAACACTCGTTAAGTATAAATGCAAGTGTTGTATTTACGAACACAAACATTCAAACTAGCTTAGCGCTGCCATTGCCGCGCGCGGATACATGTACTGTACATATGCCTAGTGCGCCGGCCGATCAATCCCCTACTGACTTCTACTCGCTTCCTGCCGCCGCCTTCATTGCTCCCAACGACTACTCCGATCCTCTCGTAATGCTGTGCTTACGCTGGCCTGTCTCGTCTCAGGAGCCCCCACACGCCCGCACGTACGCGCAGCAGCAAGGCAGGCAGGCAGCAATTTATGTGCAGCAGTAACTAGGGCACAGTTCTTGCTCCAGTAGGGCATAGCTTCTTAAGCTTTGGTCTCTCCGTTCTTTTCCACCCTATCGGTGTTTCCTGCAAATGTGCTAGCTTCACAAGTCGCCCTCAGCAGCCGTGTACGTACCCGCACACCGTGATGCACCAACAGCATAGCTGCCTAAGCTATTATACATACCATAACAAGAATGTCGCCATCCGGTTTTCCTGAAACGTGGATATATTTAATGGCGAGATGCGTTGCTTCGGTGAATCACCGAATCAAGATGAATGGAGGGTACGTTGATTCCATAGTGCCACGAAGGGGTTTTGCGTCAGGGCGATCCCCTCTCCCTCATCATATATCTGTGCTGAAGCTTTCTCGGCAGCGCTGAATAGAGCGGAGGAGCAAGGGTTGATCCAAGAATCAGAATTTGTAATGGAGCCCCGAGCATAACACATCTCCTTTTCGCTGACGACTCCTTAATTTTACTTTACGCTAATGAAACTTGTGCTCGGACAGTTTACAGTATATTACTCGAATTAATTGACCCAGTGACTAGTGACCGGGATTAATATCTGCTATTTCAGACTTTCCAAGAAGAGCTAGCGAAAATTATTCGGCTTATTCTGGTTCGTGACAATATGGAAGACAATATTCCTTGGTATTATGACTCAAAGGACCGCTTTTTTGTTAAGGCAGTTTATAAACTTTTTTTTTTTTTTTGCAGAAACAAACCCAAATCACGGGGGCGGAACTGTTGGATATAAATTTGGCTTGGCCCATTTTCAATAATAAAATAAGGAAATCCCAAGCCCACAATTAATGCTAGGTGGAATAATCTATACCACTTTATAATGCATCTAAGCAATTTTTCCTACGTCCACCCTAAATAATGCACCTCATTAGAGATGGCCCAATGTTCGTGCACCCAGCAAAACGTCCTCAGAAACTTGCATCATCAAAATGAACGTCTCAGATCTTTCCTCAGTTTTACTCACCCACATCCGATGGCCATTATTTAATGTGTCTAATCATCCATGTGGCCCACAACAGACATCTCCCACCTACATATTTGGAAGGAGAGCGAATCAAACAAGAAAATAAATAAGGAGGATCCGCATGCAAGGAAACTAGACTTGAATTTTTTACTGGCCAAAATTGTACGTACTACATATTTAAAAAGAGGGTGAATCAAACAAGGAAATAAACAGGGATGATCCACATGCAAGGAAACAAGACTTGAATTTTTTATTGTCCTGGCATTGTGATCGTATTTTTTTCCGAATATAACTCTTCTCGAGACTTTTTTACGGATCTAGCCCCATAGAGCCTAATTTCAAAAGCACGGAGAGTGCTGATTTTTGTTTTATTTTTATCTAAGGAACCAACGATGCATCGGTCTTTGCTTAATTTTTTCAATTTTTCTCGCGGAACCAATGATCGTGGCGCATTTATTTCTCCATATTTTTTCAAATCATCCACGTGGCTGTTGGGAAGCGCGGTATGCTACGCTAGCACGAAAAAAAAAACTACCGCAAGAACCGTAAAGCTACTCGCAAGAAGAGGATCATAGATAAGATTACCACTAGACGCGCGATTCGGAATCCTTCGCGTCGATGTAGTGGTTCGTCCTCGCCCGCGATCGTTGCGTCGATGTAGTGGATCGTCCTCGCCTCGCCGTGGATCGTCCTCCCACGCCGCAGTCGCAGCAGCGTCACCGCAGTAGTCCACACGTCCAGAGATGGAACGCCGTGCGTCGGTGTGCAAGCACCTAGTCGCTCGGCAGGGGCAGCGAGAGGAGGAGGCTAGGGTTTCAAGTGAATCAAACCTAAACCGTGGAAAGCACCCTCTGCGCCCTCCCTCCTCCCCTCCTTATATAGCCACGAGATGAAACCCTAAACCAGGGCCCACCAAAGATGCTAAGCCCACGAGGTTCATTAATTACGGATCCAATCCAAATTAATGCGTCCCACCATTAAGTGTGTGACCTGCGAGGTTCACATACGTTTGGACATGGATTCGGAAAACTCCTTTTCAATCCAATAGTTGGTAGCGGCTTCTTGCAAAGTATGCCAACTCCCAAACATCTGTGATCAAATCGAATGTAACCTATCAAAAGAACTCATGTAATAATCCTTTGCCAAGTATATGAAGATTGATCTCAAGGCGAGAAGCATGTCATCCTTTGATAATTCAATCCATCTCTCGTATCCGTGATATATTAATAAGTTGTGATTGACTCTCAATCACGGCATGGCCATGCACTTTCTTAATCATATCACACGAGTGGCCTTGTCATATATCTCTGTTTCATTGGAGTGGCAAATTCCATCTTGATCGCTCACTTCCTCTCGCACGTTTCATAGTAAACATGAAAGCTACCTTTATGACTATCCGGTTAGGAAGTAGTGTTTGATAGCCCCAAGGAAAACTATTACACATGTAGGGAATATGACAATCTCGTGTCTAAGGATCATACATCTTCTAGGTATGAGATACATCGATGACACATAAGAATGAAACATTCTCGCATGTCCCATAGCGGGTCTATCTAACCCATGTTCTTCAACATGGTCCACAATGTAGAGATGATATCTCCATATCCCATGATCTATGAAGCATGATCATCGATCACTACATGTCTTGATCTATTCATCGTAGTCCTATCGATGATATCCGATCGAGATATTTATCGAATTACATCATTAAGTAAAGAGCTTCATAATCAAGTCACATACTTGTTGATCAATACAATGATATACATTCATTGGACCAATAATCATATTATTATTCATAAACATAGTCATGTTACAATCATCTAAATGATTGCCTCAAGGGCATAACACTAACATGGCCCACAACAAACCTTCCCTCACCTCCAGCATCAACAAGGAAAAGGAAACAAACGTCTTGGAATCAAGGAAAAGGAAACAAACGTCCTGGAAAAGGAAAGGACCATACATTACATGCTGGGAAAAGGAAACCGGAGATGGGGCGTGGCGGAGAGAACGCAGTCCGCAATGGCTCCACTGCGCCATCGATGGCTTTGCCGACGCGGCGAGGTTCTTTGGTCGGCGACCTCATGACAGCATGATCCTCGACAAATTTATAATTTAAATTTTTTGAAAATAATTTTATTAAGTACAAAATAATCGAAAGTTTTTTTGAGAATTTTTCTAGAAATTTTTAACCTAATGTGCTATCTTTTCAAAAATCCTTCTATATTTTAAAAAAATGAAGGCAACTCACCTGTAGCTTTTTCTAGCTGCACCCCAAACCAGAGAAGCTTCTTCTCTTCCCTCCCTCCATTAAAGCAAGAAAGAAGCTCCAAAGCTCCATCAATCCCGCACCAAATCTCCTCTTTCCATCTATGGTGTTAATTTCCCAAATTTCGTGCTCTATTGCCAAAATTTCCTCCCAATCTGATTTGATCCCAAATTATGGTTTCCATAAATATGCTTGTTTCGGGCTATAAAGCCGTGAGCTCTCCTCCACCCCATCGCATTGCGTAAATCCCCAAGTGCTCCCTCTTGTAAAGATCGCGGATTTTGAAGGTAACCCAAGCCATCACCGCTCATCTTTCCCAAATGAAATTCACCGCAACCGTGACTCCTCCCTCATGGCGCCGGTGCGGCGATCTCGCCGCACCAGTGCCGACCCATCTGCGACCGACCGCCACCCCGCCTTCCTCCCCTTGCGCTAGTTAAGGCGAGAGCACGCTGTGCTCTCTGTAGAAGCTGCAAAAAAAAATCTAAAATCAGAAAATTCTTTTTTCTTTATCTTTCTTGATTTAAAATCTTTTGGGAGCCCGTTTTCGCCGATTCGACCTCCATTTAGTTCTGTTTTTCTTTCTAAATTCATTTGAAATTCTAAATTTCTCTTTTATTCTTAAGTGTTGTATTCATACTTATCTTCCCATTTAATTGATAAGCGGGTGTACTGCCGTCGTAGCGTTAGCACAGGCACTATACTAGTATCACATGGGAAGTCTAAAGGAGTTTTACTCAATTTAAATAGGTGGGTCTCTTCTACACCTGTTGTGAGGTTGAAAAAAGAGGAAGGCTTGTGCGGTGCCTGGTTTTGTTTTGCTGCCTGAAGTAATGACCACTGGTGGAAGTCGGCCATAATGGTTACTTTTGGCTTTTCGGCTTCTGGTGGCTCATTATGACGGCGTCTCTTGGCACTTCATCTTCTGGTGGCTCATCATGGTAGCCTTTGGCCTTTTCTCTTCTTCTGGCGTCTATATAAGGAGGGTCTCTCCTCTGTCTTCAGTGCGCTCACGAACCAGAACCAAACCACCACACGTTTCCTGTTACTGCTGTTTCAAATATCTCCATTCCAGACACCTGCACGCACAGGCTCTGGGAGAGTAGGCCTCCAGAACCACGTTCGCTGCGATTGTCTGCACTGATAGGCGGGCGATCAGGTTTTTGGGGAGCGCACCTCTGCGCGACTGCTCGCTGCTGTTCGTCTTCTTTCTGGTTCGAGAACTGTTCGCGGAACTGCACTGCGTCAATGTCTTCCTACACCGACTTTGATCGACTACTTCGAGCAGCTGATCATAACGATTGATCAGAACGACACCGTCGGTGCCTCCGGCACTAGTTCTGTCACTGGGTATATCTCTAAAACTCTGAACTTTACTTTAGTAACTTTGTGTGTTGCTATTGCTAAAATTGGAATCATAGAATCACTCGTATATGTCATGTTTATTTTACTGAATTTCTGGATTATAATATACCGAATTTTGCCTAATTTTCTAACAGGAACTAGGGGGTGTCGAGTATGCCCCGGCACTCCAGAAAATTTAAAAAGTTCTACAAGATCACCTCTTTAATAGACCAAATTTATTGATTGAATTCATTCCAATTTTAGTGATTTGCGATTTTTATGACCTTATAAAACTATTTATATTGTACTTTTAGTAAATTTTAAATATATATGTTGGATTTATGATTATGCGAAATCATTGTAAAAGATTATAGAGTTGTACGTGTGAAATGTATACCACAACAAAAAATTTCTAGTTCCGCCACTGCCTCATGTGAGGGGGGGGGGGGGGGGGAGGGGCAGCCAGGTTGCTCATCAAATGAGCCTTCTTTCCACTGGAGGTGAATTTGGGACATGAACATACCAAATAAGACCGAGAGGTGCTTCTATGCATCATTTTTTTTCAGTTGCATAAATATTAAAATATGAATTATGATGAGTACTTACATGTTCTTTGCTTCAAGATTTATATAGCTTGTATTAGAGGGTGATGCATAGAAGCACTACTCAATAAGATCGAGCATTTTCTCACAACAGCCTTCCATTGAAACTGAATATAAAAAGGCGAGGTGTGATGTTAAACACTATCAGTCCTTTTATGCAGGAGTTATGATGAAGATGGTGGCCATTTTGTTTTTTCAAATGTAAACTAGTCCATCTATGTTGGCGGGAGATAGATTTGGAGGACGAGAGAGCAAAGCCGAAGCATGCTGGTCGCCCACACTGGTGATGGAAGAAGTGTCGAAACTATATGAAGACAAGTAAATGATAATAATTGCTTTGCTATGGCACTGGTGAGCTGAAAGAAACAGAGTTAACTCAGGTAGAAGGCTAAATACAGCCAAGAGGAGTACATGTTCTTATTCAAGGTATCCTACAGGATTTCAAATCATTGGCCAATAGGAATGAACAACGACTAAGCCCAGCGACAGATCGAGCATGGAGTAAACCAGAAACAGGCTTCTGTAAGGTAAATATTGATGGTGCTTTTGATCGAAAAACATGAGCAATGGTGGCTGGGGATGGGTGCTGCGCGATGAAGAAGGAAGTTTACTAATGGCAACAGCTGGTAAGATGGAGAATTTACAAGATGCCTTACATTCCGTGGCGATTGCGGCGGAGAATGCTCTGAATTTAATAGCTCAGATGGGTATTGCAAGACTGATAATAGAGACTGATGCTGTTAACCTAGTTTCTACTCTGAATGACCAAGACAATAATGGTATTAATGCTGTAATATTTAGAGAAATCAGATTTTTGTTTTTACTCGTTCCATTTTTATAGGGCGTATTTTAACTAGATACACAGGATGACTAAAGTACTCTTCCATTAAGGGCTATGGAACTATGAGAGAGAATAGTTTGTATGGTAAGTCATGCATGATGCTTGGGAAAGAGAAGGAAATAAATAAAGCCCACAGAGAGAAAGTAGCATTAAAGATCTATAAATGCCTTATAAGTTTCAACAAGAATGGAAACGAAATACGACTTACAAAAATCAACGAGTCTAGCTTTGATTACGTAAAAGTGCAGCATTGTCCTAGGAATTGTAATATTGTTTCCCATGCTCTAGCAAAATGTGGCGCGTCCTGGGAACATGAGGGTCACTCAATCTGGCTCAATGTTTTCCCGGATTTTGTATCTCGTCTGGTGACTAGTTAGTTAGCTAGATCATCATTTAATGAATGTTTGCCTTCTTGTCTATAAAAAAGAATATCGCGATCCAAGTTCCAGGATCTCAGGTCGAAAAGATTGCTTTTGCTTTGGTTTGGTTTTGGTCGATGGATGGGTGACCAAGCTCAGGGCATGCATATTACTAAACGAAAAAGGATGGATTTGATCAAATTTTCCACCGATGTGCCGATCCAGCTCCACTGTGCCATGAATGGCCACCGCCATATCGTACGAATCTATCAAAATCTTGCAAACAGTCCGGGGAATAAAATCCGTGCAGCTTCCGTATCAAAATAAAATGTTTTTCCCGCGGGATGTCCTAGTTTAGTATACAGAAACAAAAACGAGCCATGTTATGATTTGCACCGACTTTTCTTCGCCTAGCAGTAGTTCTGTTTGAAAACTGAGACTAATTGTTTCGAATATAATGGTGCAGAATAGATCGAGGTAGGTTTAAACTTAGCTACTGTGAGGGTCAAAATGCTTTTAACCTACGTTGTTGACTCGGGACTTTTATTTTCCTGATATTACATAATCTAGACACGGTAATAGTTGTCGATTGGCGACATATCGAGCCAATAATCTGAGAGAGGGGAGATGAAAACAGAGGGCTGGAAGCGTGACATGGATATGCCGTCTAGTAACATGACTAATATATTTAGAAACTGGTTATTAAAGTTTGGAAAAGAATAACGGACTCACATTTTGGTTGGGGCTGCCACGTTATGTTGGTCAATTTGGCTATATCGAAATAACGTGATTTTTAATAGAAAAAAATTCTAATCCATTGCAGATTATCTATATTTGCACCTACTGATTACGCTCATGGTCTGTATTGTATCATCAGGAGGACTGGGAGGTGGTGTTATCGACATGCAGATCGCTGGAGATCGTTGTTAGAGATCTCTTCATCAGTCATGGATGGCGATTTAGTAACAAGCTGTGTGCGAACTGATACTTTATATTTCATGTTTGTAATGGCTTGTTGCAACTTTCATGATAAACGATTTCTTTTGATAGCTTTTTTTACTGTAACGTTGTAATAAATGGTTGGTTGTGTGTATCTTATGATGCAGAAGATGGGATATATAATCTTTCGTTATCTTAAAAAAAGAAGAAGAAGACAATATCAAATCATGATCTACTCGTGGTGTGGATGATGAGTTTGCGAAGGTAGTAACCGGTAACAATTTAGGATTGGCATCGATCTCGAGTAGTCAATAATTTGTGAGAGCTCATCGAGGGTAGTAGTAAAAGTGAAACTTGAAAACAGAGTGAGAGCAGAGGGGCAGAGGAGGGACAGAGGATGCACGAGTGGGCTGTGAGGGAGATCTAGTGAAATCATCCCTGTAGGACCAAGGTTTTATTTATGTGCTGCCACCCACGCTCACATGCGCCCAGTAGCCAGTAGGTACTCTCAACCAGTCAGAGCTCTCCCCCTCTTCATCTCTCATCACCCAATCCATCCCTCCTTCCATCCATCCATACAACCAGCTAAGAAGGTCTCATCTTAACCTAAGCAAAGGTATAGTTATTGTAGTTACTTAAATCGCAGATCTAACTAACCTCACAACCGCATGTGCATGTGAAGGGCCATTTTCTGATTGCAAACTTTGAGTAGTTTGATCTGTCCCTTGTAATTGCTCATTGTTGCTTCAAGTACCGGTACAACACCCCTATACAAGCATTCCCCAGTCCCCACCCATGGTCCAATGGGAACCACCCCATGTGCCACCTCAACTGCAACCCCCTCTCTCTCTCATCTTTTTTTTTTATCAATTCTAACCTATACTACACTAGACACATACTACATATACACTCCACTTATCAATCTCTTCGAGCACTGTGCATGGGCAATCAGCAGCTAGACACTACCATGTATCACGCACATGGCGCTGGCCGTCGACCACCCATGCATGCATTCCCTTTTCAACTTTTTTTTTGCCATCCTCGTGATTGATTGGATCGACCCGCCCACAAACAAATCTCCATTCAAGATCAAGAAGAACATCTTTTGTTGAGGAATAAACTATGAGCAAATGATCACTTAACTCATGTATTCATGATGTATCAATGTTGTGAATGCAAATCAGTAAGGTTCTACTTCTATCATACCAGATATCATGCAGCAAAGCCTTACTGATGCCACCTTCATTCATCAACCAAGAGAGTTTAACCAAGTAGCAGATATATTAGCAAAATGAGCTTTAAATTTTGACCCCCAATGTAATTCCACTTCCTGGTGTAACTACGCCCACTAAGGGGATTGCCCAGTCAATCTTCAAATCATGTGTCCTACATGGGCAAACACATGTAAAATTTCCTGCTTATGAATGAAATGAAGGCCCTTTCGGGGCCCTTTACCGTTAAAAGAAGTTGAAATTACCTCAGTAGCAAATTATGTCGAGCCTACTTGCTGGTCACTATTACAGAATTTTAATGGAAATTTTTTTCGAGTGTATATATATGTGCCAACATGCCCGATGTCTTATGGAATTTTTAGGTATTTTTAAGCAATGCTCATACGTACACAAATTAAAACGTGCGCAGATACCACTAAGCCTGTTTGGAACGCAGGAACAGAAAAAAAAACACGAATCGGGTGTCAAGTCTCGCGGAGACTTCTCTAAGGAATATTAACTAGTGTTTCAGGTCATGTTTAGAGTCCTCTGAAAAGCGGCGGAATAGAAGTTCTCCATATCAATTTCTTGAGCCATTCCTACATTCCAAAGGCTCTTGCAATAAAACATCGTGTACAATCTCAATCGTTCGAAATTCCTCCAAAATGAATTCTTAGGGCCCTTTGAAAGAAGATTAGCCTTGAAACATCCTACCCGAAAAATGTTTTTGTTCTAAGCATACAAAAGTAGGCCTGTCGCTGCGAGGCGAGGTGTCTCATGTGTGCAGGCAGGGCATGGAAATAACAAGCACAACACACATGGGTAGGTTATTCCTTTTGACCAAATGCACAGCGCAGCACGAGGCAACGCCAATTCCAAGGCGAAGCATGCGCCGTAACCCGCAGGGTAGAGATATATGCGAATTTTTTACTGTTCTCCCCTGAATGTTTTTTTATTCGAAAATGGCCGTTGTCGTCACAAAATGGTGGAATTGGCCCTGCAGGCAAATCCACCGGTTGGTTTCTGCTGAATTGTTTTTCATTTATTTTCAGTGGTTCCAGTCCACTGAAATGTTGTCTTTTCCGTTCCAGCGCACGGCGATTTTTTTCCTATTTTTCAGCGGACGGATTGCGCTGATAAGTTTTTCACTGATTTTCAGCGGTTAGGTACTATTGGATTTTTTTCTTTTTTTTATTTTCTAGCGGACGGTTCTTTATGATCCAGCGGTACCAGTTTATTATTTCTCAGTTTTTTTAATTTTTTCTATTGATTTTCAGCGGTGAGGTACCGCCAAATTTTTTGACCTAGTACAGTAAAAAATTTAGAAATTTTTTATTGCGCTAGCCTCTTAGCCGTATTTTTTTTGCAAAGATAGCTCTCGTCCTTATGAATTTACGAGTCTAGCCCAATGGAAATTGAGCAGACTGAGTGCGTAGTGTTATTTCCCGCGGTTGGGGTCGGTGGGATTTTTCTTTTCCGCGGTCGCGACGTGCTGGAATTTTTTTTTGCGCAGTGAAAATTTTGCAGCGATTGCCGAGCGCTGAAAAAAATTTGTTATTTTTTTCGACCGGAACGTGAGCGCTGGACACGACAACGGCCCTTGTTCACACAAAAAAAACAGCCAGGGGCCTAGTACAGTCAAAAATGCAGTCCGGACGGGACAACGAACCTGCGCGCTGAAAATTATCCGACGCTCGCCGTCTATTGAAAAAAAAAATTCCGCAGCCCACTGGAATATCTAGCGATCGTTGTTTTTCCGAGCACCGCTACATTCGGGTCTCAGGATATTTAACTAATTAAGTATTCATGATCGGCTGCTGCAGGAGGCTAATTCCGCAATTTCGTTGCGATAACGACCATTTTAAAAAAAAAATACATCCAGAGACCAGAACATTAAAAAAGATTCGATATATACTGCTATTCTACGTATTTAGAGGCTCATGCCTCTTTTTTTTTCCTACCAGCACAAGGCTATGCCACTCCAAGGCAAGGGCAACGATGTGCCGCAAAGGATCATTATAGTTTTCAAACGTTGTTTCTACGTACATGTTATTTTACAATTTTATAATAACTTTTAACTGTTTTTTTATATCGAATTTACTATTCATTATTTCCAATGTTATTTATTAATATGGATTAGAGTAAGACACATCATCCAAGACCAAGAGCAATAAGTAAGTTAAGGAAGCATTGTGATTTGATCATTTCTACATGTGTCTTGATTGAAGTGCAAAATTCTATAACATCACCTATTCACGACAGAGGGAGTATATTTTTCAAATGATTTTGTCTATAAATATAAGAGTATTTTATATTCTAATATAAAATAAGTGTTTTATTATTTCTATACCTCTAATAAATAAACAGTTTTACTTTATATTCTCTATATATTGAATAGAATATAATACTTAGAGATAACAATTAAGCATAGTCTAATAGTTCTTAATGTCTCGTTGGTCCACATGAAAGATGAAATATATCCTGGACCAGGGTTTCAAAAACCGGCGAAAACCACGGTTTTTAACTTTACCGCTGCGGTTCGAGATTCAAAACCACTTAGTAAACCGGTCTAATTAAAAAAATTGAAAAAATTTATGTGTTGAAAACCACTAAAAAAACTTGTTGAAAAATCACGGTTTTCAATAAAAACTGCTCGCAAAACCGTTTTAAGGAACATTCAATTGGTCAGTTGGTTTTCGGTGAAAATCGAGCTGTTTTCGTAACGGTTTTCGATTTGTTTTGATTTTTTTTTTAAAAAAATATTTCTTAAACCTTCGGTTTCTGATGGTTTTTGAGCGGTTTTTGCAGTTTTCGAAATACGAATTTCAAAACGGTTTTTGAAACCCTATTCTAGACGAAGTATATGTGTATATGTATATATATGTATGTGTGTGTATATATATATGTATGTGTATATATATAGGTATATATGTGTATATGTATATATATGTCTATATGTATCTATATACGTATATACATATATATGTATATATATGTATATGTATATATATGTATGTATATATATGTATATATATATAGAAATGCTATTCTATAGCTGTGTCTAGAATACCCTGTTCTACTACCCAGCTATTTAACCCAGCCCGATCGAGTCATGCAACGCACTAAACAACTCATTGGATTGATCCAGTTTGACCGAGCCATACATTACTAATGAATGAAGTTACTTCTGAATCTAACCTAGCAAAAACCAACTAATAAATGCACTCTAGTTTTGACCGAGCCATGCATTACAATCTTATTTCCTAATTTTACTATAAAACAACAAAACGAAATTATTATGAATCACTACCGTAGTCAAAATGTGTTTCGTAGTTTGTACACATATCTATTTGTTCTTTATTTTAGCTATAACTTCTTATTCGTAGCTCCGATTCACGAACGGTTTTCATCAATAAATTACTGACGACGAGAGGAACATAATGATATAAGTCTCGCTAATAAACAATAAATTGATGTTTATTTAGCAGTAAAATTTAATTTATGTGAAGTTTATTACCGAAACTTATATTGTGTTGTTCCTCTCGTCGTTAGTAATCTACTGGTGGAATTTGTTCGTGAATCGGAGCTACGAATAAAAAATTATAACTAAAACAAAGAAAAACAGATTCATATACAAATTAGATAATGTGTTTATTAGTTGGTTGGCCATAGTTCCGATGCAGTAGTAACTTCATTCGTTCTTTGTAGTAAAATGTAGTAAACAAGATAATAAATGTTAGTGTATAAAATAGTAAAACTAGGGATTCGTGATTACTTTCTACATACATGTTCATGTGGTCTCGCTGAGTTTCCTCTTGGAATCTTGTTATTTCAGTCACTGAAGTACAAATTAACTGGTCCATATGCATCAGCAGGTATCACAATGGATGAAACATGACCGAAGAAACATCAACCTGCTGGGATCAAATCTAAATCCAAGAAACAGTAGTTGTCAATTCCGTTCTGTATGGCAGGATAGCCGGAACGTTCCGTTGTTCTATTACAGTAATGTTTACGATCGTCTATATAATATTTTACTATAAGGCCGATAAACAGAGCTACATTCTTGTTCTGATAGTTTACTTCATTTTGGTTTAGTAACATCTTGTGTAATAGCTAGTAACATGTTATTTTTTGGACAGTAAAAGACAATAGATCATGTGAAACCACTATTATCATCTAAAATTCATCAAAATCTCATGTACAAGCTTTTAAAAATTCTCAAAAAATTACCATAAGTAGGAAAGGTAAGATTCTACATCCCTGCAAAATTTGAAGACCAAAATCAATCTCATTTGAAAGATATGAAATTGACAAGCGCTGATCAGTGATAAAAACTAAATTTGTCCTTTTCATATCCTTCAACTGCGAATGAGTTTGGTCTTCAAATTTTACATGGTTGTAGAAGCTCACATCCCCTATGTGGTAATTGTTTAAGAATTTTTCAGAACTTGTACATATAGTTTTCACGGACTTTACACGATAAATATGGTTTACTGCTAAATAACTGATTTGTGCAAGATTTTTCTACTGAACAGACACTTAATATTTTTACGAATGGTTCTCAATTGATTTTATCGTCTATTACAGCAACGTTTACGATCGTCCATATAATATTTTACTATAGGACCGACAAACAGAACTATATTCTTGTTATGATAGTTCACTTCATTTTGATTTAGTAACATCTTGTGTAATAACCAGTAACATATTATTTTCTGGACAGTAAAAGGCAACATATCATGTGAAACCACTGTTATCGTGTAAAATTAATGAAAATCTCATGTACAAATTTTCAAAAATTCTCAAAAAAGTACCATAAGTAGAGCAGGTAAGATTCTACATCCTTATAAAATTTGAAGATCAAAATCAATCTCATTTGAAAGATATAAAATTGAACAGCGCTAATCAGTGATGAATAGTAAATTTGTTATTTTCATATCTTTCAAATGCGAATGAGTTTGATCTTCAAATTTTACAAGGTTATAGAAGCTCACATCTCCTACGTATAGTAATTTTTGGTGAATTTTTCAGAATTTTTACATAGGTTTTTATGGATTTTATACGATAAAAGTAGTTTACTGCCAAATGACTGGTATTTGCATAATATGTTGTAGATATAGTAATTTCATGTTGTAGATGTAGTAATTACATGTTGTAGATGTAGTAATTTCTATTATCAATCAGGAAAATTACTGTTTAATAGCTAGACTTATATTATTCTGTTCCTTTCGTCATTAGTAAGCTACTAGTGAAAACCATTTGCAAATCGAAGCTACCAATAAAAAGATATGGCTAAGACAAAGAGAAAACAGATTCATATATAAACTACAAAATGCATTAATTAGTCGGTTTGACCACATAATTGATTCGCGAGTAAAGTCATCCTTGTTCTAGAGTAAAATGTATTCATGATTTACTACCAGGTTGCATTTCTCAGTATGATGTTGCTTGCATGCGTTTCTCTGGCCGAAGTGTAAAATAACGTTTGGGAGTAGAATAGTACTACCGCGTGATATATATATATATATGTATATATATGTATGTATATATATGTATATATATATAGGAAGCCGAAATGGGGCACCATGGTGCCCAGGTTGGATCACATGCTTTGCTGATTTATATATAAAATTAGCACATACCTACAATCAACTATCATAAAAAAGGAAAACTCTAGTTTGAATTTCAGTTCAAACTTGTTTGAACTAGTTAGTAAACGGGTTAAACTCAGTATCCTAAAAATTTCAAAAAAATTCGCATGAAAATATATAGAGAAAATATTAATTACTTGGGGCACTATGGTGCCTAGGCACCATGATCTAAAAAGGATATTTTTTCTATGTATTTTCATGCGATTTTTTTGAAATTTTTAGGATGCTGAGTTTAACCAATTTACTAACTAGTCCAAACAAGTTTGAACTGAAATTCAAACTATAGTTTTCCTTTTTGATGATAGTTTGGTTGTAGGTATGTGCTGATTTTATATATAAATCAGCAAAGCATGTGATCCAAACTCGTTCAAAATCTTTGAATTCGAGTATATTTTTTCAAAGGTATGCGTTTCATTTGAATTGTTATAGATGGGTATATACCCTAAAACTGAAATTTTTGAAAATTATACTCGAATATGGCTTGAATTTGCGCATTTGAAATCATGGTGCCCAGACACCATGGTGCCCCATTTCGACTTCCTATATATATATATATATATATATATATATATATATATATATATATATATATATATATATATATATATATATATATATATATCCACTATCCCTAGCAGCCCAAGCCTGGTTGTTTATTCTTTCTTTTCCTGCCCTTCATCCATCCTTAGCAGCCCAGAATTTAGTTTCTTTTTTCTCTTTTCCTGCCCTTCTTCCATCCATAGCAGCCCAAAATTTATGCATATTTTTATTTCAAAATTTTCTTGGTGCAGTTGTCATGCCATCTGACCCTTGTCTTGACCCTCACCTCCATGGTCAAGACTTCACCTTGGAATGTGGACCCCCTCATCAGCAAAAAAGAATATATTACATATTTTACACTCTTTTTACAGCAGATAATTTTAAGGGAGAAGGGGTGGGGGGGAGAGAAAAAGGAGGAGGTAGAGGAGGCAGGCAATAATTCCTGTGTGGGGTGCCTGCGTGCTGGCTGTGGCCTATATAAGGGGCTCCTCTTCGAGTACAACAAGCACTTCTACCTCACCCCCCTTCCCTGCAGAGACAACCATTTTTGCAGCGTCCTCCTCCTCCTCCCTCTTGTTGAAAACAGAGCAAGAGGAGGAGAGAAGGCAGGAGCAACCACAAGAAGGAAGAAAGGAGCAAGAGAGGAGGAGCAGGAAGATACCTGCACAACAAGATGGTGCTCCTCGCGGCGATTGGTGTTGTTGTTGGCGTGGTGCTGGTGAGCAGCCTGCTGCTGAGATGGAATGAGGTGAGGTACAGCAGGAAGCAGGGGCTTCCCCCCGGCACAATGGGGTGGCCTCTCTTTGGTGAGACCACCGAGTTCCTCAAGCAGGGGCCGAGCTTCATGAAGTCCAGGAGGCTTAGGTAAGCTCCAAGAACCACCACATGCTTCGCTAAGGCTCTTAACTACTGGCTAAATACGAATGATGGTGAATACATTCTGCATGCAAGATGATCCAAGGGTCCTAGGAGCAGAGACTTGCCTCCTTGCTCTCTTCTGATGACCTGCTCTGTTTCTCCTTTTGCCAAACCTGGTTCTCGATCATCGGTAGTAGTTGTTCTCCCTCCAAGAAAAGGAAGAGAGTTTGATTTGATCCCCTGTGGCAGGCAGTACAAGCAGCACTTTGATGGGAAAAGTGATCCGGAGGGGAGGAACATCAGTGTTGTGTCCCCCAAAAGCTCACACTTCTCACTGTTCCAGCCGTGAGATCCCCCAAAAGTGCCCGGCTTCCCTTCTTCTTGCTACAAAAGAAAATAAAAAAAAGAGAGAACAATTGATACTTCCATCCCCACTTTGCCCTTCGTTTTCCTACTAATGTTTAAAAAAACAATTCGCACCATAATAATGAGTAACAATTGCTATCGATAAAAGTAACAGGCTAAATCCGGAACGGGTTAATAAGCAGGGCCTACAAATCGATCGATTTCCTTTTAAAAAAATAGGGAAAATGTTTTTTTTTTCCTTTTTTGCGAGGAAAGGAAAAAATTGCGGTACTGACAGAGTGCGTACTAACTGACGATGATAATGTTGCAGGTACGGGAGGCTGTTCCGGACCCACATCCTGGGGTGCCCCACGGTGGTGTGCATGGATCCGGAGCTGAACCGGCACATGCTCACCAGCGACGGCCGCGGCTTCGTCCCCGGCTACCCGCAGTCGATGCTGGACATCCTCGGCCGGAACAACATCGCCGCCGTGCACGGCCCGCTCCACCGTGCCATGCGCGGCGCCATGCTCGCCCTCGTCCGCCCCGCCATGATCCGCGACGCCCTCCTCCCCAAGATCGACGGCTTCATGCGCTCTCACCTCGCCGGATGGGACGGCTGCCTCGTCGACATCCAGGAGAAGACCAAGGAGGTGAGCCCAGCGAGCGTCTCATTCTCATGTCTCATCAGCCACAAATGTTGTTCCTTTCCTTTCTTTCTCGTCTTTGCCATGCCAATTCGGCTCACTGTTTGATGCTGCCCCTGCAGCTGTGGTTGCAAGCCGACTGAAAAAATGACCTGCATGAAAGGATATTTTTTTTCAGTTAGCAATAGTGCAAGCAAACAATTGGAAACGAGCATAAAAGGGTAATTTTGTGGGTCCCACGGTTGAAAACCGGGTTTTCTTTACTGCATTTGCGAGAGTGGAAGGAGGGACCGAGGGAGATCATCTTTATTGACATTGGTTGGCATTGGCAACAAAAGAATATCATGGGTGGCAATATCACAAGGCACAGTCATTTCTTTTGACCTGTTTACCATTTCTCTCTTGCCTTGCAATGACACAAGGCAGAATGATGATGCCTCTCGATGAAACTTTGGGGTAGGGGGGTGGAGCAAACAGGAAAGGAGTGAGAAGGAAGGAAGATCCTCCTTTCCTCTCTCAACCAAAAGGGGAAGCTTTAGCTTTCTAGAAGTCGTACTGTTGGATAACAAAAAATTATGAGCTCTTTCCTCAACAGAAAAGGGCTAGACATCACAAGGGGGCAAAAGCATCTCTCTGCATATTCCAAAGTGAATCATCATGACCACCACATGTCTCAAAAACAAAAAAACTTAGTTTTGGAGTCTCAAGGACATTGTTGCTTTTGGGTGCAGAATTTCATACTTGCATGGCAGCTTACAGTCTTATCTGGCTTCCCTTTCAGATGGCTTTGCTCTCTGCACTCAGGCAGATTGCTGGCATCTCTGCTGGCCCACTTTCTGATGTCCTCAAGACAGAGCTCTACACCCTTGTACTTGGCACCATCTCCTTGCCTTTCAACCTTCCAGGAACCAATTACTACAAAGGGTTCCAGGTAGCTACCATCAACCTGTTATTGAAAACTTGCAGTACTAACATCAGAACATACAGAGAGCCCTCTAACGAAGCCCTCTTGTTTTCCAGGCAAGGAAGAAGCTTGTGTCCATGCTAGAGCAGATGATCGCAGAACGGCGATCCTCTGGTCATGCTCACAATGACATGCTGGATGCTCTCTTGAGTGGCAACGAGGGCACCAGGGAAAAGCTCAGTGATGAGCAGATCATTGACTTGATCATCACCCTCATATACTCTGGATATGAAACCATGTCAACGACTTCAATGATGGCGGTCAAGTATCTGTCGGACCATCCGAAAGCTCTTGAACAACTCAGGGTACAGATACTATGAAATCAAGTTGAATTCCTTAACAAAAATCATACATTCCCTCGAGTTCACTGATCATCTGTTCACTTCTGCAGAAAGAGCATCTTGATATCAGGAAGGGAAAATCGCCAGAGGATGCCATCGACTGGAAGGATTTTAAGTCCATGACCTTCACTCGAGCTGTAAGTGGGAGATGACACTCCAAATGCAATCAGAGTTGAAAGTTGCCATGATTATGATGAACTAATGGATAATGCTACCATGCAGGTCATTTTTGAGACACTAAGATTGGCTACAGTTGTGAATGGGCTACTGAGGAAAACTACCCAGGATGTAGAAATGAATGGTGAGATGCGTATGACATATGCTGTTGCCATTAACATTTTCAAGGCAAATCGTATGTTAGTTCTAAGTTATAACGCAATACTATACATTTCTTTCAGGGTATGTTATTCCGAAAGGTTGGAGAATTTATGTTTACACAAGGGAGATAAATTATGATCCATACCTGTATCCTGATCCAATGACCTTCAATCCATGGAGATGGCTGGTAAGTAAAAGAGCAAAATATAATGACCAACAAGACATCAGCAACAGAATTATTGACGAAATTCTAATATTGTAATACTTACTGAAAATAGGAGAATAACATGGAATCACATCCACACTTCATGTTGTTCGGAGGAGGTGGCCGATTGTGCCCAGGAAAGGAAGTGGGCACTGTAGAAATTGCAACTTTCCTTCACTATTTTGTGACACGATACAGGTCTGTTCCTCTTTTCAATCCTCAATTGCTAAGAACATCTCAGGCACTATTTACTGACAAAAACTTGGTATTGATCTGGTCTTGCAGATGGGAGGAAGAAGGCAAGAACACAATATTGAAGTTCCCCCGAGTGGAAGCTCCCAATGGGTTACATATTCGAGTTCAAGATTACTGATCTCGCAACATTTTGCGAGTTTAGATAGGATACTCAGATAGAATAAGAGTGCAATTCTGATGCTGCTGCCCTGATGAAAGATTTAGAATAGCCATTTGGCGCTTGTTACATATATCCATGGGAATAGGAAGTACAGGAATGATATAGGTGTTATAGGTTTACTAGGAAATTAATGTAGAAAGCCACTAGATGCCTCCTGTATTCTTTTGGTCGATCAATTTTCAGACTAAAACAGAAGTATCATTTGGCTTCTATGCTTCTGAACTTGATGGAGACATTAGTTATATAAAAAAATAGTATAAACATGAAATTTCCTGAAACTGTCAACTGAGTGCAAGGTGAAACTACATTGTTGAAATCCAGAAGCGTCACCGCTACATTCATATGAGATGAAACTACATTGTCGTACACACTGGGAGACGCCATTTTCACAACATATATAATTCATCAAACTGAATATTGTAATGAGACAACATTTCTTTTGGTGAGAGACATGTCAATTCCACAAGGACTACAAAATCCTCTCTCTAAGAAAAAGGTGTTAACAAATCCAAGGTCAGGCATGCAAGTAAAGAGTGAGCAAAATACAAGAAACATAACTTGCAGTTCTGTTAACTTGTACTAATTCCAGTCCATGAAGTCCCATCTTCATAATCATAAACATCCTTCGGCATATCCATGAAAGATTCTGTTTTGGCATCCTTTCTTCTAGAAGAAAATCTAATTCAGATCAGTTTAGTTCTGTACCTCCAATGTAATGGCTAAGAGGGCATCGCAGATCACTGAGCTCAAACTGAGTCATATATTGAATCAAAAAGTCTATTCAGTTACATTCCTGCTATTGAAGAAGGGCTAGATAATTTTCAGTAGACATTTTTATTCTTTTCTCCTTTTTTTATACTTAGTTTCTTGTATTGTACATTACTTTAATATATATATATATATATATATATATATATATATATAAAATTCTGCAGCCGCGTGTAGAATAGTTTATTCTAAGCACTAGCCAGTATTGCAGTCCGATCGAACTCATGCGTGGCATTAATTAGTGCAATTGAACCCCCTTCAACAAGTCAGCACAACGAAATACCCAATTGACTAAGCACATCAGTACGTGACAAAACAAACTAGTAAATGTGTTTTCTAGTTTGTACATGAATCTGACTTTCTTTGTTTTAGCCATATTTTTTTATTAGCAGCTCCGATTCATGAACATTTTTTTACTAGTAGCTTACTGGCGATGAGAGGATAGAATTATATCTGTTTCGCCAATAAATACAGCATGAATAAGATTTTATTACCAAATAAACATCAAATTACTTAATGCATTGTAAGGTTTTACATGCTCCACATGCTGATGAACTCTCTGGCAATGATAGTATATATTTTACTATCGATATAAGAGTGGTGGTAGCACTAAATCGCAAATCTCGAAACAGCACTATCAGTAGTTATACTAAAAATTACTATCTAAAAAATAACATATCATTCACTATTACACAAGATGTTACTATATCTGTGTAAACCAGTCTTGTCATGTAAAATATATGAAAACCATGAGGGCCTCTAAACGACGGCTTCGTTCGCAGCTGCGTGTATTCGAAGTATGTAGCAGCTTGAGCGTGATTTCCTCTCAAAGGCAAATGTACCGAGCTTAAGTAGGGATTTGCACGGACAAGCTGTCCCCGTTTCAGCAACATTTGCAGCAGGAAGGAGACGCACTGAAGTTGAGATTATTTAGTTTCAGTTTGTCGCATACTGAAGTTGAGATTGTCCAAGGAAATAAGCATGCTCCCGCGAAGACGCACTGCCCCAAGCCTGTAACGAGAATTCACACGAAATAATCAGATTTTACTTCTAAATAAACATCTATTTACTGAATATGTTATTAGATTTTACTGTTGCACAGACTCTACAAGCTGCTATATCACCAGAGTATTAGTTACATCATGACAGTAAAATCTAACAACATATTCAATAAAATGAAGTGTATTTGACAGTAAAAATAGGGAAAAAAAATTAGATTTAAGGGTTAGTTTGCAAATGCTATCGCTGTCTCTGATCAAATGTCGTGCTTCTTTCTTTCAAGCACGAACAATAGAAAAAACTACTCGATGTGATTGATGTAGGATTTAGCTAGCATTCTAATTTTGGGGGTTCACGTAATGCTTGCTTGAGTTAAGAATCGATGCCTACGTAGAAAGCAACACAATCAGGAAGATGCTCAGCCTGGGCATTCGGGTTTTTTTTCTTCTGTAAAATCAATTCGGATATTCGGAGATAAATATTTCGGTTTTTGAAAGGCGCATTACCTTGATTTGCATCGAGCTGCTCGTATTTTATTGTGGGAGAGCTGACAGTGGTGCTAACCCATTTCGCTCTCTGTTATACTAGATGAGTGACCACGGCGTGCCACGCCGTGACTGTCACTCCCTACGCGAGTAAATCGAGAAAACGCGCGAAACGGTTGAAAGTATATAAACGTAATTACATTTTTTCGCATTTATTCAGGATCCTCTCACGAAGAATTCATGATTTCACATAAACGAAAGGTCCTTTTCGTAAAAAAAGGCAAAAACAATCTAAACGTAATTACACTTTTATTTATTTATTTATTTAAGGTCCTCATTTTCGTAAAAAATAGTTAGAAGACCTAAACGTAATAACGTTTTTTTCTTGAGGAGATTTGGTGAATCGGCTCAGCTCTCGGCTCAAGCCGCTCGGGAATTATTCCAAGAATAATAGAGGTATGATATCCCTGTGCTCTATCGATCGTTTAGTTTGGTCAGATCAAACGGATGCAAAATTAAGGAAGTTACTACCAGCAGTGCTACTGCTACAAGGATGCAAAAGGATGGGGTGCTACTGCTACCAGATCAAACGGATGCAAAAGGATGGAGTGTTGTTTCGTGCTATTTATAAAAAATAGATTGTACAATCCATATACTTAGATTTTACTATTCATATATATATATATATATATATATATATATATATATATATATATATATATGCTGGGTTCAGCACTATGTGAAGTCTGTGTAGTAGTAAAATCTATATATACGGATAGTAAAATCTACGTATACGTATAGTAAAATCTAAATCATGTGTCGTTTATTGGCGAGTCTTATATCAATATATTGCTCTCGTCAGCAGTAAGCTATTGGTGAAAACCGTTCATGAATTGGAGCTATCAATAAAAAGTTATGGCTAAATCAATGAAAAAACATATTCATATGCAAATAAGAAATGCATTTACTAGTTACTGCAGGCGTACGTGAGACAGTTTGCAACACACGAATCAGGGTTGCGACCAGCGCGTAGCTCCGCGCACGCGTAGAATAGTGCTACCGTGTGTATATATATATATATATATATATATATATATATATATATATATATATATATAGTATAATTACCTAGGGCATTATGGTGCCTGGGCACCATGATCTAAAAAGGATATTTTCTCTATGTATTTTCATGCGAATTTTTTTGAAATATTAGGATGCTGAGTTTAACTAGTTTACTAACTAGTTTAAAAAAATTTGAACTGAAATTGAAACTAGAGTTTCCATTTTTTTATGATAGTTTGGTTGTAGGTATGTGTTGATTTTATATATAAATCAGCAAAGCATGTGATCCAAACTCGTTCAAAATCTTTAAATTCGAGTATATTTTTTCAAAGGTATGTGTTTCATTTGAATTATTATTGATGGGTATATACTCTAAAACTAAATTTTTTGAAAAATATACTAAAAAATATGGATTAAATTCACGCATTTGAAATCATGGTGCCTGGGCACCATGATGCCCCATTTCTACTTCATATATATATATATATATATTGTAAGATCCTTTCCTACTGTTTTCATTTTAAAAAACTAATAAAGTTCATTAAGCTCAATGGTCACAAGGACGTAGCAACTTGAAAGAACTACAGATGACATGAGCTATCGACTAGATCTATTCAAACACAGTTTTGCACTCAATGGGCTACACATTGAAAACTTGTGCAATAAGTTGCATATGTTTGAATTTGCAACACTTAGAAGTCCTTCATGTAATTTGTGTAAAACTCTCCGATACTTGGATACTTTAGAAAACTGGTGTATCGGTATCGGATATGGATACAACCTAGATAATGCCGGATACGTATCCTGTCTACATCGGTGAATTTCCTACTTTTCAAAAAAAGAAAATAATTCCCAGTACTTGACTTGATACTTCTCCGATACCTCTCAATCATAATACCTCTACCAACTCAGAATGAGATACTGGAATCGTTTATTCCCATCCCGCAACCTATTCGCTCTCCCCACACCACCGCCCCTGCTCCTCTCTTCCCCTAGGTTCTCACGCGAACACTCCTCTCCCCTTGTAGGCGGTGGCGCGCATCACCCCTCTCTCTGTCGATGTGATAGCGCCTTTGGTCCTCATGCACGGTGAGTCCTCTCACTGGTCCTCTTCCACCTCTTGACTATGATAGTGTGGCATACTCTCAAGCAGCCAGCAGTAGCTAGGAACTGGCGAGGGCAGCAGCGGCTAGGAGGGAAGATATATGGCTGTAGCTAGTAAGAATAGAAGCGTACAATTGTGAATACGTTTGGAGCAGCAATAGACTAGATACTCTAAGCCGTTTGCTATGGGTTGATGGGCCTACAAGATCATCTGGCCCATTTGCTTTTTCATTTTCTTTGTTATTTTCTCTTTTATGTCTATTTTGTGTATGACATACCATATCTCATGTATGTTTCTCTATTATTTTATTTTCATTATATATATATATACATGTATCGTTGTATCGGTGTTTTTGCAAAAATGGCGTATCACGCAGTGGCGGAACTAGAAAATTTGCGTCGGAGGTGCACATTTCACACATATAACTCTATAGTCTTGTACAATGATTTCGTAAGATTGTAAATCCAACACATATATTTGAAATTTACTAAAAGTACAATACAAACAGTTCTAAGTTTTTAAAAATTCTAAACCACTAAAATTGGAATCAATTCAATCAACAAATTTGGTCAATTGAAGAGGTGATCTTGCAACACTTTTCAAATTTTTGGGGGTGCCAGGGCCAGGGTTAAAAATCTCGATGAAAGGAAATTTTGGTCGAGATTTCGGATTTTGTTGTTTTTAGGACCGGATTTCACTCTAAATTTTTTGTGGAGAATTGTATTGCCTTTTATAAGGAATAAATGTAAAAATTTTACAAAAAATTCATATACAAATTAATAGATCTTTTATAAAGAAGTTCAAGGACAAAACATTGATCTTGCAACCGAACAAGCACCATTGACTTCCACATTGCAGTTGGCAAAAAGTTGTTAGGCAAACCATCATAGAGTAGCTTCATTATTAGATGTCTATCTCTGTTGCAACTTATATTTGGTTCGGGAGCCATTAAGGAACTATATATTCAATGTCAATAGGGAGAAGCCTCATCAATTGATCCCGGTTAGTAGACAATGATAGTGACAGTGCTTTTGATGATGACATTCTTCTTAATGTTTGTATTGAGTACAACTGGGATTAATGTAGATAAATGCCTGCAAGATTTTTTCATATTTGTTTCCAATTTTTTCTACACTACTATAGGAATGTACATCAGAATCTGTTCTTTTTTGTCATTACAGTCGGTTCTAGTGACGATGTAAAGTCTTTAGATAGTGATGAGGATGAGCTATCACAGTTGGTTTTGGCCCGATTGTGATAGAGCCTCATCACAATCGGTTCCTTATAAGAACCAATTATGATGACCACCTCATCACAATCAGTTCCTTCAAAGACCCGATTGTGATGACCACCTCATAACAATCGGTTCCTTATAAGAACCGATTGTGATGAGGGGTGTGCCATTTTTGCATATTCTAAAAAATAGCACATATATATATCACATTCACAATACAGAACACAGAATGCACATAACACATTCACAGAACACAAACACTTTATTACAACACATATATCACATTCGTTCACAATATACAACACATATATGCTTAACAATAAATACACATGCATATCGCATTGACATATATAATTAATATTGTTTACATATGGACTAGTAAGATGCCTCAGGATCTCTAAACCTACCGTCCTCCGATATAACTTCTAACTAGTACCACTGGCATAAGTAGTCTCGTAAAGTGTTGAGTGCTTTGCTCTCTAAGCTCTTCTGAGGGATACTGATCTTCTGCAAAATAGAAATGAGTGCACTAATTTAAGTTGTAAAATTTGTATGTAAAAGGCTAAGTGTATTATTATGCATGTACTTATACCTTCGGGAAAAGGTATGAGCCACTGACCACGATCAGCATGTGCTGCATGACATAGAAGCCGCACAGTTCATCATTGCCCTGTTGATGACATTGTGAAGAGAGAAAAAGAAATTAACACATGAAGATTAGATGTTAGAAAAAATTAATCGTATATATGCTAGGCACTTGTACCTTGAAGTGCTTATACTCCAGCTTCTTGCCCTTTTTGTCATCGTATGTCCCTCCTTCATCAACGTAGGCCAATAAACCCCTACATATATTGGAGAGATGCCATTTAGTCAAAAAAATGAACGTAGTTAAATTCAGAAAGTGTTAGGTTACTGTAATGTACTTACATTTCTAAAGGAGGTTTGATTGCATAGACCATCGATCTCTTCTCGATCGAGTTAAAAGTGTAGACTGTGTTTTCACTCGAAGTGAGGATGAGTAGAACCCAATGGTTGCTTATAAAATGGTGTGCAATGTAAGGAAATAAGTTTGCATACGATTTAAGTGCGTACAAGTAATTGAAGGGTAAAGACTACTTACTCCTCGTGGTATGGGAATAGAACGAAGTCCTTCTTCGACTCAGCATAAAATACACCCTTGATGTAGCGGGCAATGAACTTCGGATGAAGCCTAGACATAGTTGTAGACACAAGCTCGGGGTCGACGAACCCAACTAGTTGTTGATTCGTCACGGCTTGCTGCCTCCTTGCCCTACAACTCGTGTTGAATGTTAAAAAACATAATACGAAATCCTACAAAAAGTCATCAGCTCATGCTATATGGTGCAATACTCACAGCGTTCAGGATTATAAAGTAGAAATATCGACGGCTATCAGTTGGTACACATGGAATAGATCCTCAAAACTGACTTGGAATGTTCCATTCTCGTCGCGGTGAAAATGTGCCCTTCTATACATCACATTGAAGTTGACTTGACGCTTTTCCTCATTCACCCTATCAATGTACCATCTATAGAACATGCGAGTCCACCTGCCTAGATCATTCAATAGGCTAGATGCAATCAGGGGCTTCCCATGTTCATATGCCTTAAAATCATAAGGCATGCCTGTGGCCTGTGCCGACTTTCCTTTTTGGTCCGAAGGAGTCTCTGAGGTCGGGGCTGTGGCCTCTGTCAGCTTTGCCTTCTTGGCAGAAGGAGTCGCCGAGGCCTCCTGTGGTTCTGTGAGTATCGTGCTAGTCCTTTTACGCGTCAGCTCTGCACTCTGTGTAGGACTCTTCACGGTGGTGGGAGCAGGAGCAGAAGCAGGCACAGGTACGATAGGAACCTACGAAGCACGTACATATGTAACTTATCGTAGTACTACTAGAATGGTAGAGAAGACGCGGGGCATGTTTACCTTGACCAATACGACACCCGTCGTGAGCCACTTGATGAACGACATGCGTGCTTGCCCGAGAGTGGTGATATCTTCGTTGGGAGAACTCGAGCATAAGTGATAAGAAGTCTTCATGGACGTAGTCCACCTGTACCCTCATGTAGCCCTTCCCCAAGGCTGACGATGCACAATATCGGTCTCCTTGCATGGAAATGCAAACCCGTGTGCAGCCTCGATGGGAAATCTGTCCTCCGTCAGGGTGGTGAGCTGGCACTTGGCAGGAGCTTGCAAGAAGTGCGCAACTTGAGGAAATATATTGTGGGAGGTACACTTGTAGTAGCTTTAAGTCAGGAAATATTAATTATTACCTTTAGTTGGCGACCGGGCTTATCATTTTTGGAACCGCAGCTACAGGGTCAGAGCACAGGCTTCTCTACGAGAGGCGAGGGCATCTGGCTCTGACTCTATGAGATAATCGCTATCATCTCAGCCCTCAGGCGCTCCTCACATGCCATCATCTTCTCCTCACGTGCCATCATCTCCTCCTTGATCTCCTCCCTCAGCTACTCCCTGAGCTTGTCTTTGAGGTGCTTTACACGTGCCTCCCATGATCTTGGTCTGGCACTAATAGCGTTATCTTAGAAGTAGGATTTCTTCGTATGCCTCGCCCCTGTGGCAAGCACCCGGCCCTTATGGTCGGGCTTCCCGATAGTAGACAACAGGATGTCCTTCGACTCTTGGCTCTGAAAGATCCCCTGCTCTTTTCGCTGGCTTACCTCCTCCTGCAAGAAGTGAGTATGAATTAGATCTGAAATACAACAGGTTGGGTCAACTGCAATGTACTAAGTTAGATGTCTTACGATGGTGGAGACGGCGTGCGCGGTAGCGGGGTTTGCAACTACAAGCTGCCCGTTGGCGGTTTTCTTTGTCCTCACTAATACCCAGTCTCGTGTCCATTGCTCACATATGTGGGAGTAAGGCATCGCCGTCCTGGAGTTCGCGCACTCCTCGGCTAGTCGCGCCCACTTTGCCTTCTTCCCCTCATAGCCACCCGAACCGAGGTGGTGCGTGTTCTGCCTCTGAATAGCCATGTTCTTCTCTCGCAGCTCCTCTACCTCGAGCGTACCCTTCATCCTTGTGAACTCCTGCCAAACATCAGGACTCACAAACGGATGCCTCTCGAATGGAGTATGGCTTTTCAGCACGTACTCACTGTGCATGACGACCCTGAAGTGCCTCAAGGACACACCCATCCTCTTCAAGGTGTACCACCTCGCATTGTTTTCATCTTCCTCTTCTATAATCCATTTGCTTTTAATCTCGTCCCACAGCCGATTCTTCTGTTCGGTGCTGACTTCCTTTCTCCAATCCTTAACCGTTATGGGCACTCTCTCTCTCACCAATTGGCCGAGGAATGACCGATATCGTCCCTTGTACTTGGGAGGACCTGTGCAAACCCCTGTGGCATTGAAGTAGAGAACCTGCGGTGTTCTCCCTGTGTCCCCTTTGTTCGGTCCTCGGGCCTTCCTCAACTTACTTGGCCTCTCAACATTTGGAACTTGGATCGGCCCCTTAGGGTGAAGTTCTACTCTATCTGGCGATGAGCCGATGCTCTCTAATTGCGACATTTCGAATATGTGTATATCTGACATGGTCATATATTTAACTTGAGAGAGAAATTCATAGCTATTATGTAGACTTAATAAAAATCATGTAAAGTAACAGATTCATAGATGATGTTAAAGAAAAGTGTATGTGTTGAACAGCTAAGCATGTACCAACAATGACTCCTAATCTCTAAATAGGTTAGGTCCTAATCTCATTCGAGGATATGTGGTTCGGGCAAGTTCCTAAGACGTTGTACAACTCCAGAGAAAATTTCGGCAGCATATCCCTACTGTTCTCTAGATACACGTCTCGACAACAGGTAAAGAGGGGTTTGTATCCGGAGAACACTAGGGAGACACTACCGAAATCTACTATAGAGTTGTACAACAGCTCAGGAACTTGCCCGAACCACATATCCTCGAATTGTCCAAAAAACATGGACAATTCGAGACTGCTTGCTTATAAATATGCCATTTCGATCGACATATTTATAAACAAGCACCCTTGAACGGGAGATGTAGGTTTCGCATCCTAAACTCTAACATTCATCATATTACAACAACAATAAAGACAAAGCATTTCCATGTACTATACATAAAGAATAAAGAATAAGCATTTCCATATACTATACATAAAGACACAAAAAAGGGTATACAGCTAACCAAGTGGGTAATAAGCAAAAAAAAAAAAGATCCCGCGATATCTACGATAGATATTTAGCACAATCACAATGTGCAAACAAATGAAGTGGAACTTCTATGTTAGCCAATAGAAATCCAATGCAATCGTAGCGTTGTTAGTGCTAATCATCTAATGCATTTAAGCAATTACTTTTTGCCATGCAAAGGTATTATTTTACTGAACTTAATGCTTTTGACTCATTACCTTCAGAATGTGAACCCCTTATATGGTTACATTAGGGATGAAAACAGGTCGGATATCTCTCGCCCGATCCGGGACCGGATCCGGCCGGGTTCGGATCCGGGACCGGATTTTACTATCCGGTCGGATCCGGGACCGGATTCGGATACTTGAATCCGGATTCGGGATCGGATCCGGAGCATCCAATATCCGGTAAATACGGGACGTGATCCGGATATTCGGATTTTTCCTATTCGGATATCCAGATTTTTCCTATTCGGATATCGGATCGGATATTCGGATCGGATATTCGGATTTTCCTATTCGGATATCAGCAAGGCCCAGCCCATTTTCATCATTTTTTTTCCATTTCAGCCCATTTATATTAACAATTAGTTGGTTCTATTGATCCTCAAGTAGCATATTCTTTCTACGATGTTTGTTGAATTTAATTGATATATAATTTGTTACTATAGTCATGTACTCGTATGGTTTTAATTCAATATATATTATTCTATATATGCGTGCATTATCCGTATATCTTTATCCGTTTCCGACCCGAATCCGTCACATATCCGTTCCGTATCCGTATCCCGAATAACCCGAATCTGTATCCGTATCCGGTTAGCCCGTATCCGGTTCCGAATCCGGGAAAAAAATATGGTTAGGATACGGGAAGAGCAATATCCGTCCGTATCCGACCCTTTTTCACCCCTAGGTTACATCTACCAGCTCTTAGCATAGCAGCTTGGTTTCTTTACATGATATTGGAGATAAATTAGGGTACAAAATCCAATTTTACATGATGCATGAACTGAGAAGCATGCTGTATCATGGTCGGGTCATTAGCACAAACTACAAACCACTCCAAAAATAAATTTAGCCTGACCATTTCAGTATGTAAAACACAGCATTCAGTCCAAGATACAACTCAATCCATTATCCCATAGCAAACTCACAGCATTCATTTAAATCATTTGAATTTCATATTTAATCAAAATGCTACAACTGACATCAGTTCGAAATAGTTTGCATTTTTAGCACCCGTGCAACAGTCCTAGAACTTTAGATGAACATATACTCCATGGTTTAGACTTTACAACTGCACCTGATCTTAAGTAATTGTGGGAGCAGACCCCCTAAAGCACCGGACCATTTTATGAACCAATTGCATGTATCTTTGTAGCAAGTTAAACAATAGTATCACAAGTTCACAACTATTAATGCTCACATTGCTAGCCACTGCTACGCATGATGCTACAGCCTTTAGAAATAATGCACAACGCACCAATTCTTACAACAATAGAACTAGCACAATAAAATGCAGGCGGCCAATGCTGCACAGATAGAATAAAG
Source organism: Otatea glauca (assembly GCA_036346275.1). NCBI lineage: Eukaryota > Viridiplantae > Streptophyta > Magnoliopsida > Poales > Poaceae > Otatea > Otatea glauca. The sequence goes on along the minus strand of CM070715.1, from coordinate 57,563,714 downwards.
TGGAGAACAAATCAGCGATGGGGGGTGGAGACCGATGGTGCGGGGGAGCTCGGTGGGGGGAGGAGAATGACGGTGTAGGAGAGCTCAGCGGGGGGGGGACCGGTGGTGCAGGGAAGCCGGTGAGGGGAGGTAGAGGGCGACTGGCTGCAGGAGCTCGCGCTGCCGGTGAGGGGAGCTAGAGAGCTTGAGGTGGCCACGGGATATGCGGTGGCGGTGGGCTATGCTGGGGCGTCGAAAACCTAGGGTTAGGCTGGGGCGGTGGGAACCGAGGCTTAGGGCATGGGAGATCAAGCCGGGAGTAAATGTGTCCGCTTGGTAGTAGCGCCCTGTGGGAGTTAATATGTGCGAGTGAACAAACAACACTATCGGTTTTCCAGCAGAACCGATACAGAAAAATATACATTCCTATCGGTTTCTTTATTGGACCCGATACAGAAGAAAATACATTGCTATCTGTTTTTGTATTGGAACCGATACAGAAGAACATACATTGCTATCGGTTTTTTAATGCGAACCGATACAGAAGAACTACATTGATATCGGTTTTATTATTGGAACCAATACAAATGTAACACTCATTGCTATCGGTTTTTTATTGGAACCGATACAGAAGAAAGACATTGCTATCGATTTTTAATGGGAATCGATACAGAAGAGTGTACATTGCTATCGGTTTTTTATTGGAACCAATACAAATATAACATTCATTGCTATCGGTTTTTTTTATTGGAACCGATACAGAAGAATGTACATTGCTATCGGTTTTTTTAATGGGAAACAAATATATATATCTTGCTATATTTGTCTATCTCAATCGGTTTTATTAAAAACCCGATACTGATATTTTAGGCTTAACTAGACTTCTCGCTGACCTGCAACCTCAACACTATCGGTTTTAGTCAAAAAACCGACACTAATAATAAGATATCGCAATCGGTTTTCCTAAAAAACCAACACTAATGATGAGATGACTCTATCGGTTTTATTAGGGAAACCGAGACTAATCATAATATACCTCTATCGGTTTTAGTCAAAAAATTGGCACTAATAATAGTACATCTCTATCGGTTTTATGTGAAACCGATACAGATGATATATTTTTCACAATCGGTTTGAAAATTAAACCGATATAGATTAATTTTTACAATCATTTTTTTGTAGAACCGACACAGATGAGCACATGACAAATAACCTAAACCATGAATTCTGAATTTTCAGTCCTATTTGATCAAAGAGAGAAAATGCCATAACTTTTACAAATATAGTTGGAATTATTTGAATTTTTGCAAAAATATACTTTAGGATACTAAAAATATTTTCTCAAAAGAATTTTTGAAAAAAGAGTCAGCACTGAAAAGATATGCCAAAATTCACTTCCTAGGCGTAAAGCATAGAAAAGTCAAAACTTTCTCAAATTAAGCCCAAATTGTTTGAAAACTTGCAAAAATTAACTTTCCACTAGTTACAAGCTTTCCCAAGAAGAATTTTGTCCAAAGGAATTTTCTTTCATAGGATATGGAATAATGTGCTTTTTAGGCATAAAGAGAGATTGAATTTCCATCAGAGCCTCGAAAAGCAATTCAACTTGGATTTTTACTCCTAAAGCATGGTGAAATATTTGAAATACATAATGGAACAACGAGATTAGCAACAATATTGAAATAGTATATTTATTTACAATACAACACTTCTTGATGATCTACATGCATGTAATTCGTTCCATGTGTTCCTTTGTCACCGCTAAGACATTCCCCATCTGCAAATAGAGGTATTTCATCGAACTGGTTGTACTCTTGTTCATCTATGATATTTTCAACTCCAACGATCTGCCGCTTGCCATGAAGGACAACGTGCAACCCCAGATTGGCCGGATCACGCACGTAGAAGACTTGAGTTGCTTGCTTCGCAAGGACAAACGGGTCATCTTTGTAGGCGAGTCTACTGAGTTACACAATAGTAAAACCTCTCTTGTCGACCTTCACTCCATACGGAAGTTCCACCCACTTACATTGAAACAATAGAACTTGGTATATTTCATAATCGAGCTCCCAAATTTCTTCGATTGTCCCGTATTAGTTCATTGCGGTTGAGGATCCTCGTTTCGTGTGATGATCATCAGAAAAAGCATCTATGCTGACACCACTATTTTGGATAGTACTCTTGGAATCTTGACTCTCAGTGTAAAAGGTGTAACTATTAATATTTTACCCCTACCATATCCGTACATTAAATCTAGGTCCGTCAGCCAACCATTTGACATTCTCACTAACGGAGACCTCCGCCTTTTCTTTGAACCATGTGATAAATCTATCGTTGTGTTCTCGCATGGCGAAAAGCTCATCCATATGTAGATTCTCTTCCCGTAATATCAACTTGTGCTGCTCGATGTACCCTGCCACTTCTGCGATACGTTGCAAGATTGTCAAACGCGCTCTGCAATACATATCAAACTATAGCCTCGTTAGTTTGGACCCAACGGTTCCTTTGCCAGCAAGTCTGCCCTCATGGCGAGATAAAGGAACACCAATTGCTTGTCTTTTTCTAAGAAAGTCCACGCAGAACTCAATAACCTCTTCAGTCCTATAACCTTGAACAATACTACCCCCAGGCTTTGACCGATTCCTCACGTATGACTTTAATATACCCATGTACCTCTCGAACAGATACATGTAACGTAGGAATGCAGGTCCACATATCTTAATCTCACTGACAAGGTGTACAACAAGGTGGACCATGACGTCGAAGAACGACGGGTCAAATGCATCTTAAGCTGACATAGAGTCTGCACCACCTCACTCTCTAAATTGTCTAGCACGTCGGGGTCAATAACCTTGTAGGAGATCGCATTGGCTTCATGATTGCCATCCTGACATCCTCTGTCAGAATATTTCTGATTGCATCAGGGAGCATTTGGGTCATCAAGACATGGCAGTCGTGGGACTTCATACCAAGCAACTTCAAATCATCCATGGACACAAGCTTCTTAATGTTTGCGGAGTAGCCCAATGAAGCTTTAATACCTTGGAGACACTTGTAGAGGTCTTCTTTCTCTTTCTTGGACAGTGTGTAGCATGCAGGGGGATATACGGACCTTTTCCCTCTTCCTCTATCACTGCAAGCTTAGGCCTGATTCCCATGTAAGCCAAGTCGCGGCGAGCATTCACACCATCCTTGGTCTTCCCAGGTATGTTTAGCAGGATGCCAACCAAATTATCGTAGACATCCTTCTAAACGTGCATGACATCAATACAATACAGGACATCTAACTCCTTCCAGTATGGTAAATCCCAAAATATCAACCTCTTCTTCCAAATGGTTATGGGCCTATTAGATTTACGGCTCTTTTTATACTGAACACCGATGTCCTCTATGTGTGAATATACTTGCCTTCACTCATTGGCTGCAGGGCTGAACGAACTTCCCTCTTCCCATTAAATTTGTCATCAATCTTATGGTATCAATGACTTCGAGGTAGAAATCTACGGTGACCCATGCACACAGTTTTCTTGGAATTCGGCAACCACAAGCTCTTAGTCTCCTCTTCATAAATGAGACACACTTTGGCTCCCTTCGTATTGTAGCCCGCCAAATTACCAAAGGCCGGGGAGTCATTTATGTTGCAAAATATCATAGCCCTTAGGGTGAAGTGCTCTCTTTTGTACACATCCCACACCGCGGCCCCGTTGTTCCACAATTTTACCAAATCCTTGACCAGTGGATCAAGGTACACATCAATATCATTTGCTAGCTGTTTGGGTCCCAAGATCAGCAACGACATCATGATATACTTTCGCTTCATGCACAACCAAGGACGTAGATTGTAAATACACAACAGGATTGACCAGGTGCTGTGACAACTGCTCATGTTACCAAATGGATTCATTCCATCTGTACTCAATCCAAATCTTATGTTCCTTATCTCGGCACCAAACTCTTCATATTTCCAATCGATGTTTCTTCATTGAGCTGAATCAGCAGGGTGTCTCAGCTTGCCATCGTCCTTTCGAGACTCATAATGCCAACACAACAATTTTGCCTCTCCGTGATTTGCAAACAACCGCTCCAAACGGGGAATGATGGGCAAGTACCACAATACCTTGGCCGGTGCATCTTTAGTGACCTCTTCACCATTGTCACTCCGGCTCTTACGCTTTTTGTTCTCCTTTTGTTTGTACCGGGGCACACCACAAACTGGACAAACGTGCAATTTCTGATGTGCATTACGATATAAGATGCAATCGTTCGGACATACATGTATCCTTTCTATTTCGATTCGCATGGGACATAGTAGCTTCTTCGCTTCATAAATACTTGTTGGCAACTCGTTTCCCTCTGGAAGTAGATCCGATAGAAGAACTAAAAGTTCATTGAAACTTGTATCTATCCAACGGTGTTTGCCTTCAGTTCGAACAATGCAAGGACCGAACCCAACTTGGTGTATTCCACTTTGCAACCCGAGAACAGTCGTTTGGCATCATCTTCCATCAAGCTTTTAAACTTTTCAAACTTTCTTTTCATGTAATTTCCCTCCACATCCTGCAATATTTGCTCCAAATTGTCCTCCTCAAACATATCTCGCTGCAACTCATCATCAGGTTCCACCATGTATTCATTGCATACCGAAAGGGTACTACCTGTCTCCCCATGATGGATCCAACACGTGTAATTCCTCACGAAGCCACGTCGAATCAGGTGGTCTTCAATTTGAGCTGAGTTGTTAAATCTCCTGAGATTGGTGCAATCAATGCAAGGACAATATATGAAGTTTACACTCCTCTTCATCATGTCTTCTTCTACAATTTTTTTGAACTCCTTAACACCCCTCTGAAATTCAGCACTCACATGGCTTTTCTGATACATCCATTCCTCACGGTCAATATGTAATTAAACTTCGCATAATAAATTAAGGAAAAACTAGAGCAACAGCTAGCTTTCAAATATTGAGACATCATTTCAATTAATATTAACTTTGCAAAATAGAGGACTAGTTTCAAGATATATAAATATAGTCCTGATCGATACCTAGCTTCTTTCCTAGTTAAGAGCTTCCAATTCCCTAGTTAGGAGACATATATTTCAAACATCAACAATGATATCGAATAAACTAATTATATAGTGTAGTAATTTGTAAATCTTTTGACTTTAATGAAACAAAACAAGGGTACCAATGATGACTCCTAATCTCTAAATAGGTTAGGTCCTAATCCCATTCGAGGATATGTGGTTCGGGAAAATTCCTAAGCTGTTGTACAACTCCAGAGAAAATTTTGACAGCATCTCCCTGCTGTTCTCCAGATACACGTTTCGACAACATGTCAAGAGGGGTGTGTATCCAGAGAACACCAGGGAGACGCTACCGAAATCTACTCTGGAGTTGTACAACAGCTCAGAAACTTGTCTGAACCACATATCCTCGAACTGTCCAAAAAACATGGATAATTCGAGACTGTTTGCTTATAAATATGCCATTTCGATCAGCATATTTATAAACAAGCACCCTCGAATGGGAGACGTAGTTTCCGTAGCCTAAACTCTAACATTCACCATATGACAGCAACAATAATTCCAGATTAACACGAGAGCCACTACAATGATAATTAAATAGATGTGTGCTTATCAAATAAATTAAGGGTGTGAAATCTTTAGGACATACATGTTCCAGTGCAACCTAAACTTTCTTCGTGACATATCGAAATTACCTAGTGCAAAATTGAAGGGGTTTGAAGGAATGCTCACATTTTGAAAAAAAAACCACAAATTCTCCAAAAGGAGGGGAAATCTCCTTAAGCTAGGGCTTCAAATTTACCCTCTTAACGCACCCACCCTTGAGGATTTCAAATTTTCTCACCCAAGTTTTGCTTCCAACCGAAATATGTACTGTTTTTTAGGGTGGCAACGGAGAATTCTCCTCTGGAACAACAACAGAGGAGAGTTCAGCCCGAGCGGTATAAATAACCTAGCGAGGAACATCACAATTGGTTCTTACTTAAGAAGCGATAGTGATGTGCATACTCATCACTATCGGTTCTTAGAAAAGAAGCGATAGTGATGTGATCATTCGCATCACAATCGGTTCTACCAAAGGTTAGACATCGACAATAAACTTATAACTTCGGGTACCTTCAGGTTAGCAAAGTCAAGCATGGAAACAGCTGCACACAATGTATACAGGTTCGGGCCCCCCGGCTGGAGTAACACCCTACTTCCTGTGCTGATGATGTATGTATCTGGAATCTCGAGTACAAAGCAATGTGTCTAGCCCTAGTTACAATGAAGATGGGATGTAGGCAAGGGCTAAATTATGGCTGGAGGTTGACGAAGTGAGGGTCGTCGGCTCCTGATTGCTCTGTGCCTTGCAAAAGCTCTAAAAAGTCTTCTCTTTGTCTGGTCTGGAAGTCTTGCCTTGAGGATATCTACCCTTGGCCTTATATAGTTGGGGTAGCCTAGCCTCAGGTTGAGTTTTAGTCGGTTTGGGATACCAGATCGTAGCCGATGAGGAGTCCATCGTCGCGTGATCTTCGTAGCGTATCCAAACTTCCCTAGGCGTACTCGAGTTGGTTTCCTCGTACGGGAAAAGCGATCGAGTCCTTCATAATATGGAAATATCCCCTCCACGTATATCTTATCCCATAGAATTGGACCTGTGATATCCGAAGTTTTTATATGTCGCTAGAATATATCCTTCGTGTATCCTGCATGTACGTATACCCCATATTTAGATATTCGATAGTAGCCCCCGAATTTTATCCAGCGGAAGGTCCGTTCAAGCGCTTGGTCGATTACTGCCAAGTTCTAACTTGGTCGAGTAATACCACGCTGGCTTGCGGTCAAATGATTCGAGTAGATTGGGAATCGCCAAGTATCGAGTAGGGATGTTGCTGGGTTGAGCACCCTGCCATCAGCCCATCTCGAGTCCTTAGGGCAGCCACACGTTAGTCGATATAGATGCATCGACTTGACTCTGAGCATAGTTTAGAAAAATCAAAAAAATCTAAATGTTGGGCAGTTGAGCATTTATTGCTCTCGTCTGCAACACCAAGATTGGTGCAGCACCATCATTCCGGCCTTTCTCGCCGATCGAGGCACCGTGTTACGGGGAGTGAACCGTTCACCTAAAAAGGCTTTGGCTTATAAATTCCCAGATCCGGAATTGTAGCCATTCTCCTCCTTTTCACCTTTAGTCTTACTCTGGAAGCCTCCGTCACACCCCTTAAACCCTAGCGTCACCATCTTCAAAGAATCTGTCCCACATTTTCCTCAATGGCATCCAGCCCTTCAACTCCGCCGTCGGAAAAGACCCGAGATGGTCGAAGAGATCTTCGAGGATGAGGCCCTCCAGTGGGTGTGGCATAAATCAATGATGACGGAGAAGCATCTTATCGAACTAGAGAAAGATGGCTTCGTTCCTCCACTGGAGGGCGTCACAAGGTGAGCTATATCCCACCCCCGAGAATGAGGATAAGACTATTGTGTTTGAGGCCTTCTTCCGGTGTGGACTCAGCTTTCCCTCTTCTCTGTTCCTGCTCTCGGTTCTTGAATTCTATCAACTCTAGCTTTTCCTCCTGAGCCCCAATTCGACCACGATGCTCAACGTGTTTGTCCATATTTATGAGGCTTTTCTGGGCATCTGGCCCAGCCTCAACCTGTTCCATCATTTTTACAATTTAAAACTGGCGATGAAGAACAAGGCTATTGGGGGTGCCAGTTTTCACCTCCGCAACGGTGTGTCAAATGCTTATATTCCTATCCCCATTACCTCTTCCTGGCAGTCGGACTAGAAGAAATGATGGTTTTACATCACCTCTTCGGACACCGTGAACTTCCCTCTAGCTTATCGACTACTCTTCCTCCATCCAATTGACATCTGGACGAAAGTCCCTCCTTCGACCGCTCGCAACGCTTATTACGTTTGAAAGATAGAGTAGCTGAGGAAAACCGGGCTGACTGGGTGGCATGTCGCTAGAGACTTCCTCACGCGTCGGTCGAGTTCGCTAAAGTGCTGGGACCACTTGGCTTGGGACTACTCCGGAGTCGATGATGCCACCAGGGATAATCCTGAAAGTAAGCACTTATAATATTCTTGTTTTCTTTGCTTTAGTCAATGAGTAGTGAGCTGACTCACTGTTTGCCAGATCTATCGAACTCAAACATCTCCTCCAGGCTGAGCAAAAATGTTCCAGGGCTCAGAACCTGGTTCTTGTGGCATCGAGGTGCATTCGCTCGCCAATCCTCGGCCAGAGGTGAGCACTGCATCGTGGCTTGTAATGCATTGTCCGCGCATCTGTCATCCACCTTAATCCAGCATCTCCTCAGGAGGCCAAGTTTGATGATGGAAGTGAGCCGATCGTGGGAGTCATTGGCATGGAGGATGATGAGCCGATCCGAGACGATGATCAAGCATCGAGCTCTGTCCTCATCGACGTCGTTCCTCCCTTGAACGATCTAGTGCCTATCATTGACCCAAGCGAGGGTGAGGTGGCTCTAGAGTAAGAGGCGGCTGAGTCCCCTCGAGCAAGGATGTCGATATCTCCAACGCCCTGTTGACCAACCAAATGGCCTCGGACCTCGTCGTCGAGACCATCTGACTAGGTGACATTCAATCGCTCGCTTGGATGTTATTAGATTGCTTCTGACGTAATCCAAAAGATGTTGGACGACCAGCGGGCCACCTTGGGGCTGATGTGCAGAAGTCGACAGCTCCCACGCAAACGTCTACTCGAACGGGCTCTCCATCGACCAGGGTGGTCGAGCAGGTAATACCACTATCGGTCAGCCCTTGCTGAATTCGTAAACTTTTTGTTCATAGCAACCATCTGTTTGCAGGCTTCAACGTTGGTCGCTGACCCACCGGCGCCATCCCCTCGACTGACTGTGCCAATCGAGAAGCCAGCTACTGGGACCAAACCGATCCTGGCGAAATCAACTGTGCAGAAGAAGAACGTGCAGGCAAAGTTTCGGCTGGTGAAGTAAGTTACATCTCCTTCTTCACGATTCTTTCTTCTTCTTTCGGAGAAGCTAAACAGAGAATCTCCTGTAGGAAAGGTGCATCTAGCGGCACAGTTGACAATATCACCGCCACTGCCTTGTCGTCTCTCGGCACAGTCGCCATCGGCATAGCTCCTCCTCCGGTAGCTCCTGCTACAACAATAGCTCCACCTCCACCAACTTCTCAAGCGCCTTTGGAATATTGGTCTGTCCTGAAGCCCCAGTTTCGAGTATGTGATTGCAACAAATCTTTTTCCCACGCTCTGCTTTATCCTCTATTTTGCTTTTTGAATCCTCTTGGCTTCTTTCTATAGCGCGCAACAGATACCTTGCTCAAAGTTGAAACTTTCTGCGAGCAGGCCCATCAACAAAATGAGCGGCTCACGGCTTCCAGCCAACAGGTGCTCGAGATGAAAAACACAGAAATGGGGGCACTCAGAGCCGAGCTAAAAACTACCAAAGCTGAGGCCGAGAAGTAGAGGGGTGAGGCGAAGAAGCTCAAGGCGGAGGTAGAGAAGCTGAAGGCCTAGAAAGCTGCTACGGACGCTGCATGGCTCAAGGCCAAGGTTAGCTGAGACAAGGTGGAGGCGAGCAGGAAGGTGGTCGAGGGCGAAAAGGCTGGAGACCCTCGAGCACATGACTTCATCTGCACGTCTTGCGACATCTCACGTGCTTGGCCTGGTGAAGAGCCACCATCTGGGCCTGGACCTCTCGATACTAAATGAAGGATTCGCATGCGCGGCAAGTGAGGTTGCCGAATATTTTGAGTCCTTCAAAGACCTTGCTAAGGGGTTAGCGGCCTAGTTGGAGCTGTCTCTTGTCGGCGATGATGAAGACGCCAGCTAGAATTCTTAGGCTTGAAATGCCGATGTAATGCTGCTACTGCGGTCTTTAATGATAATGCCAATTAATTTGCTTGTCTATTATGCTTTGCCTGCTATTTCCTTGTCGATAAAATAGAGTAGCACAAATAGATGCAAATATGATTTAGTACTCATAGGCCCTCAATAAGTAACTTGTTGCTAAGCGTATGCCTAACTGTATCTGTACACAAGGCTAGAAGAACATTCATTAAATGACTTAGCCCTCGAGTGTACACTTGGAGAGGCCGAATATAACATAAATGCTATATAGTTTAAAGTGTAACTACATGATTTTTGCAAGTCTTCATTGAGTATACAACTTAGACTTTGTAGAAAATATGAACTTGCTAAGCAACGCATGTAGAATCGACTAGAGGCGTCGTCTCCCGCCGTCCGCTGAGTATTAGATGTCTGACAATCTAGTGCTCGTATGTGCGCAGGATAGAATTGCTCGTCATCGGGTTCAGGCATGGCCACCCTTTGGTTTTGTTCGCTGACATGCTAAGTACGCGATCGAGTAAATGTGTGCAAAAAATCGCATGTAAAAGAAATAATGAAATTGTTCCTACAGCGCCCAGCTTGATAGCAGTATCGACCAGGTAATAGAACAAGGTACCAAGTTACTTGTAGCCCCTAACTCCTTACTCGATGGTATCGTCGAGTAGGGAGTAGAGTGTCGTAAGCACAACATCGTGATGTAGCCCCCCAACTATTTGCCCGATAGCTGGATCGAGCGAAATATGAAGCATCAGCACCACGATACCTGTTGCAACTCCGAACCCCTTATTCGATAGATGTATCGACCCGAGAGTGGAGCCAGATATAAGGTTAGTTTAACCAGGAAAAATCGAGCGATGTAGCCCAGACTTCCTACTCGATAGTCATATCGAGAAGAAAGTAGAGCATAAGCATAAAAAATAGTGGTCCTCGGCCATACACTCAGGTGTGTGAGCCCCCGAGTATATTGGTAAGGCCCAGCATTTATTTATTTATTAAGATTCGAATGGTTGGACACTGTTGTCGTCTTTGCTCCTCCTCGGCTTCCACACGGTGTGTCATAATTTAGTGTCTCTTTGATTTCTGTATTTACATGGAAGTGCAACACACACCTCGTGGATTAGGACCGACACGAAGCTTGACGGAGCGGTTGCTACAGTGTGACCCGTTCCTAGAGCTATAAATAGGCGGGACTCGTAGTCATTTGCTATAATCTATTTTCTTGTCTTCTGCTCGTAGTGCCTTAGTTCTTCAACCACACCCATGGTCTCTACTCCACCATCGTCCCCATCTATAGAGGTCCTCGGAGAGTCCCCTCTCCCTATGCCGTTGGCCGTAGTCTCTCTAGGGTGAATCATCATTAGCTCCGATGAGGAGGAGGAGACCGACTGGGAGGCCATTGAGAGGGATGTCCGGCCGGAGGAGGAAGATGAGGTCAGCAGTAAACTAAAGGGCGCAGTCAAAGAAGACGATGCCGCCTCTGATACCCTCATGGGAACAGATGCCGCTGCCACCATTAGAGGAGAAGAAGGTGAAGCTGCTGCGGGCGGAGAAGAAGGTGAAGCTCAAAACAACTTCATCAGCCCAGCGCCCGCTCGCGCTTCACTCTCCACCGGCACTCCGATGCTTTTGATGATAGAGAGGTCTCCTCCTCCATCGGTAGGCGTCTGCGTCTTCGCGTCCTCTTTCGGCCCATATCGAGGGCGCAGGCCCATCCCGAGGACCATCGTCTTCCTGTCCCCATGGATGCATGGGAGACGGCGCGATGCCTCTGAGGACAAGTAGTAGTAGAATACCTGCCTCAAATGTAATAGGATATCTTTTGTTAGTGAATTTTAATGAACTCATACTTTCATGAATTTTGGTTGCGATTCACTGGTTTAGTTGTTCTTGTATGAAATCTTCTCAGTTGATCGATGTTCCATGAGTTGTCAAGCATCGTTCCTTCCAGCGTCGATAGCCGTACTGATCCAGGTCGAGTTACTTCGACCACCATGTAGGGACCTTCCCATTTAGGTGATAGCTTATTATGGTTATCTTGCTTCTGCACCTTTTGTTGTACTAAGTCCCCGGCGGTGAGCGCTCTTTCCTGGATTCTCTGGCCATGATATCTACGTAAGGCATGCTGATACTTGGCCACTCGAATGGATGCTCAATCCCTGTACTCCTCGAGTAAATTTACATCATCTATTCTCACCTTCTCCTGTTCCTCTTCCGAGTAGCTGTCCACATGAGGAGACCTGAATGTTAACTGGGTCGGAAGCACTGCTTCTGCTCCGTAGACCAAGAAAATCGATGTTTCACCAGTGGCTCAACTAGTCGATGTACGAACAGCCCACAATACCGAGGGGAGTTCTTTCGCCCACCAGGTTGAGTAAGCTTTGAGCCTATCAAACACACGGGTCTTTATCCTCTGTAGGATTATGCCATTGGCACGTTCAACCTGACCGTTACTCTGAGGGTGAACTACGAAAGCGAAGCAAAGTTTGATACCCAATTCTTCGCAAAAGGCTATGAAAGCGTTGCTTTTGAACTGGCTACCATTGTCTGTTATTACTCTATTAGGAATGTCGAATCAAGTAACGATGCTCCTCATGAACTTCTTAGTCGCTTCTGAGGTGATGTTCCTGACGGGTTCAGCTTCGATCCACTTGGTGAATGTGTCGATTGCCACGAACAAGAACTTGTAACCTCTTTGGGTTCTTGGGAAAGGTCCCAAGATATCCAAGCCCAATGCGGAGAAAGGCCAAGATAGAGGAATAGTTTGCAGAGCTTGAGCTGGTCGGGTTGTTTGCTTACCGTAAAATTAGCAGTTTTCGCACTTTTTCACCAACTCGCTAGCATCCTGGTGGGCAGTCGGCCAATAGAACCCTTGTCAAAGAATCTTTCCAACTAAGGTGCAATAGGATGCATGGTTGCCGTAGATGCCTCTATGGATATCGAGCAATATCTTATTGCTCTCTTCCTGAGTGATGCACTTCATCAAGGTTCTATTACTCCCCTTTCGGTAGAGCTTACCGTCTACCAATGCGTATAGCTTGGACTTACGTGCAATTTTCTCGGCTAAAGCATCATCGTCAGGGAGCTCCCGACCTTCGAGATAGGCTTGGAATGGAGTCATCCAAGTCGGCTCGTGTTCGAGTAGTGTAGCTTTCGTGTCTGCGAACTCAGCCTCGCTGACCCAACTAGACTGCTGGTCCAGCATCTGCGTCCCATACGGGAGAGACTAATGGTTTGATGAGTTTCTCGACGAAGACTCCTGTGGGTGTGGATGAACAGGACGAAGCGAGCCCGGCAAGTTCGTCGGCGACGGAGTTGTCACTGTGCTTGACATGCCTTACCTCGAGCCCTTTGAACTTGTGCTCTAGCTTGCGAACCTCGTTCAGATATGCCGCCATGTTTTCATCCGAGCACTGGTACTCCTTCTGCACTTGGTTTACGACTAGCTGTGAGTCCCCTTTCACGAGTAGTTATCTGATCCCAAGCGACGCAGCTATGCGAAGCCCGTTAACTAGTCCTTCATGTTCTGCAACATTGTTTGAAGCTTGAAAATTGAGTTGAATAATATATTTAAGCTCCTCACCTGTCGGGGATTTGAGCACGATGCCAGCCCTCGAGCCCTGAAGCGTGAGCGACCCATCGAAAAACATAGTCTAGTGGTTATCGACCGTCTCGTGCTCTTTCTCTTCGACATGCGTTCACTCCGCGATAAAGTCTGCCAAGACTCCTGACCTGATGCTGGTTCACAGCGCGAAATCGATCTTGAACTCGTTGAGTTTGATCGCCTATTGTGTAAATTCGTCCTGTCGCCTCTCGGTTGTGTATTACCTCCTTGAGTGGATACATCGTCATAACCGTAATCTTGTGCACCTGAAAGTGGTGTCGCAGCTTTTAGGAAGTCGTCAGGACAGCGTATAACATCTTCTGCACTTGAGGGTATCGTAGCTTAGCGTCATGAAGGACCTCGCTCATGTAGTACACCAGCTTTTGAACTTTGGCCTTCTTCTCGGGGCAATCCCGCTCGACCACCAAAACCGTGCTTACTACTTGAGGGGTAGCTTTTGAGATCCCGAAAATCTTCTTCTGCCTCCTTGGTCCACTCAAAATTATCCTGCTTCTCGAGCAATTTGAAGAAGGGTAGACCTCGTTCACCCATTCGAGATATGAATCGACTAAGGGTTGCGATGCAACCCGTGAGGTTTTGCACTTCCCTCAGTGTTCATGGAGAGCACATCTGGTCGTTGGCCTCAATCTTATGCGGGTTGGCCTCGATGCCTCGACTAGACACCAGGAAGCCGAGAAGCTTGCCATACGGAACGTCGAACGTGCACTTCTTGGGGTTAAGCATCATTTGATACTTCTGATGTTGTCGAATGTCTCCTTGAGGTCGCCGATTAAGGTGTTCCCGATTTTTGACTTGACTAAAATATCATCGACATACGCTTTCACATTGCACCCGATTTGGGATTTCAAACAATTTTGAATACATCGTTGATACGTAGCACCAGCACACTTCAATCCAAAAGGCATCTTAATATAACAGAATACACCGAAGGGAGTAGTAAAGGCGGTTTTCTCCTCATCCTCTACGGACATGCTAATTTTGTGATACCCCGAGTAGGCATCTAGGGAACTTAGTAGTTCACAACCCGTGGTAGAGTCCACTATTTGGTCGATACAGGGAAGGGGAAAAGGATCTTTGGGACAAGGCTTGTTGAGGTCGGTGTAGTTGACGCACATCCTCCACTTGCTGTTGGGTTTCTTGATAAGGAAAGAATTTGCCAGCCACGTCGGGTGACGGACTTCTCAGATGAAGCCAGCCTTCAGGAGTTTGCCGACCTCCTCTTATATGGCCTGCTTCTTGTCCTCTGCAAATCTACGCTATTTTTGCACCACAGGTCTAGCGCTCGGTTCCATAGCTAGTCGATGCTCGATCACTTCCTTAGGGACCCCGAGCATGTTGGACGGCTGCCACGCAAACACGTCGTGGTTTGCCCAAAGAAAAGTGATGAGCTCGAGTTCCTATTTGGGGTCAAGGTTGGCACCTACCATGACTATCTTGGAAGGCTCCGACTGATCTAAGGGCCTTGTCTTGATGCCTCCATCGGTCTTCTTATCCTTCTTGCCATCGTCGGCATTGTTGGACACAAGAGGCTTGTCGATGCTCTTGGACTTTTGGCGCTTGGCTCCCCCGCCATTGGTACTGGTTGCCCATCCGCAAAGGTGCTCGACCATCTCCAAACTTTTCTTATCGCACCTGATCGCTGCGTGTTGGTCCTCTTTGATCGTAAGAACTACTTTTGGCACTGACATCTTGACGGTCTGATACGCGTAATGCACCACAACCATGAACTTGGCTAGCATTGGGCGGTCTAGGATCACGTTGTAGGCAGTCTCAAAATCCGCCACATCGAAAAGGATCTTTTCGGTGCGAAAATTGTCTGGTGTGCCAAACGTGATAGGCAGCTCGATCTGGCCAAGGGGCATCGAAGATGATCACGGAGTTATGCCATGGAATGGCTCGGCTCCAACTTTGATCTCTGTTCGGGGAATCCCCATCTTCTGCAACGTTTTCGCGAAGATGAGATTCAACAAGCTACCTCTATTGATCAAGGTTTGGGCGACCTTAACGTTGATGATGGTGGGCTCGACTACCATAGGGTATCGACCCGGATGTAGGACCACAGCTGGGTGATCCGACTGGTCGAAGGTGATCGATACTTTCGAACACTTTAGGAATCTGGGGAGGGGGCGGTGTGGCTAGGTTGACCTCCCTTTCGACTGCCTTGTACTGCCTTTTGGACTCATACGTGGCAGATCCCCCTAAGATGTGCGCCAGCTTGTTATCAGCCCCACGGTATTCGGGTTCATCATCCTGAGGCTTCTCTTTGGCCTGCTCGATCCCACGCTCTGCGAGGGCAGCTTTGAGCTTCTCCTAGACCTTCTTGCTGATCACCTGGCATTCGTCGAAGTCATGTTTGTCCGTGTGATGGACTGGGTAGTATTTTCCTCCTCCATGGCTTCGATTCTTGTTGTCACCAGTATTGCGTGCCTTTCCCCTTTCGACAGCGGCTACGGTGGAGTCACTTTTGCGCTTCTCCCCATGGTTTTTATTCTTTTTCGCCCCCTGCTTAGACGACTCGGGCTTGTTATCACCGTACTTGGGGTCATCGATATGGTCTTGGGTTTCGACACGTATGGTGTACTTATTCGCCAACTCGAAAAGCTCCTTGGTGGTTATGATCTTTCGAGTGACGAGTTTTTCCTTCAACTCCCTATCCTTGACGCCGTTCTTGAAGCGTCGAATGAAGCTGTGTAGCGACCCCCCCGACTTCTGTATTACCCGATGCAAGTTGCTGCCCATTCCGGGGCATTCATACGTGCCTTGAAAGTTGGCGACGAACTGGACCCGCAACTCCACTGTCGAGACCCGAATATGCAAATCCGAACCCTCTGTGTATTCAGCACTAGTCCAGGATCACGCTAGTGCACACAGTCTCAACATAGATGAAATATCACAATCATACACAACAGAATAATAAATAAAGACTTCATCTATTAATGTAGAACTATTGAATGACCTTAAGGTCAAACTTACACTTGTGAGGCTTTGGTGGCTTCAACTCAAAATAAATAAACAGCAGCGGAATGAAGAACGTCGATGAATCCCATCAATATGCCACAGGCAATTGACAAGGTTCAACTCCTAGATATTCACCTCCTCGTGGAACTTCTCCTCTTTCGAAGTTGTAGTCTTCTCCTCAACTGATGATTTCGTGTTTTGCAAGGGGTGAGTACATAAAGCACTCAACAAGTTGTGCACAGAATGCAAGTCTAGTATTCTATATGCATGGCTTAGTACAAATTTATGGCTATCATGGCTATTTTGCAGTAAAGCAGCATTTATAAAAGAATACAGTAAATAGATTGAAATTGCAGTAAAACAAATAATAATAATAGATAGATTCGACATTTGACAAGTAAACCAAGTTTCCAATCCTAAGTCAATTTCCACTTTCCATGGCATCCCGCCATCCCAATAAGTTTTGTTTAAAAAAAGTTTAACCCTTGACTGTAATTTTCGAGCATTGCTCAATACCACGAGCACGGCTATTCGAATAGATTTTACACTCTGCAGAGGTTATGCACTTTACCCACACGACATGATCGTCCCTTGTTACCAAGCTATTAGCACACTTCCTTTGGTGTGCTGGCTAGGCTGTCCCATTCCAGACGTGTGGTTGCATGATTGACTCAGGTCAAAGACTCGCAAGGTTAAGTCCTTAGGGTGACTAGAGCAAGACTTCCACATACCCTCTGCCAAATCTGGCCCACCTTGGCACACTGCCCCTAGCCACTTGCCCCAATCTAAATCATTACCACCCCAGTTGATTACCAAGCACCACATGCTATCAACAAGTCAACCTCGTTGCGTGACATCCACTCGTCACCACAACGCAATCTCATTGTGTGACCACACATGACACACAAGTTCATAACATTGTTCCATATTCCATTAGTCAAGACTAATCAGTGATGATTCAACACATGTGATGACATGGCATGGCTAAGCAATCTATGACGGTCTAACCACCCCATGTTGATTATCAATATTAACCAACTATTAATAAACCATCCTAGGGTGACAATTAGATCATGGCATACAATGGCAAGGTAGGGTATAGATCAATTTGGTAGATTAACTAGATCCCAATTTAATGTGAAACAATATATACTTGAAATAATATGCAATAGGTAAAACAATATAGCATCTTTATAAACATGGGTTCAACATGATCAAAGCACAACTTGCCTGGCCCTTGTGATTTTTACTGTTCTTTACTCTTTATCTTTGATTCTTGATCTTCGATCTTCAATCTTTACCTTCTTGATCTTCAGCTCTTTAGAACAACTTCCGGACGATGCGTCTAATGATTAAAGAAGAAGCAAATACAAACCAACTCAAAAGATAAATCAAATAAAATCCAATTTGAGAACGGATAGTATTGGATCACAAAGGCTTAGATGAATTTAGGAACTTGAATGGATTAGATCAAATATTAGACAAAAGAGAATGAGCTTTCGTAATACACCGAAAAGGAAAAGACTGATAACTGAGAAAGAAAGAATAATATTCCAAAGAATATTTCTACTAAAGTTATTATCTTGATTGGATAGACCATGACATATGGGCTCTCGATCTATAAACCGGGTCCATAAAGATACGTTAGTTCGCAATGAACTAAACTGATGCTCAATGTTGACTTTTATTGACTAAATGTATACATACCAAACAAAAGAAAGATAGACTAGTAGATTAGATATAGCACAAGGATATGACATATGGCCAATAGTCTATCGACCAAGTCCATGAATGACTTCTAGGTCAATGGCAGATTAGATTTTCAAGAATAGGACATGGACAAGTGGGGTCGACATTCATGCGATTCGATCTGAGATCAGTCATACGTCGATCAAGAGGCTTGACGATGACAAGGCAGCGAGGAAATGAAGACAAGGCTAAACTCATAGGTGATGGGGTTAGATTACAATAAGGCAATGATAGGATGATGATATTGCACTAGGGCTTTTGCGAGCATGCACACATGCGATGATAGCGAAGCGACGACATGACACTCATTCAAAGATAAGATGTCGATTGTCGGTACAATGATATGGTAGCAAGGTTATGATATGGCTCAGGATTGATCTGCGAGTTGCGAGGTTTACATGACATGATGCATCATCAACGACAGATTGGACACAAGGTTAAGTTAGGGTTTGAGAGGAACGACTCACAGATAGATCAACTTGGCATAGGGATAGGATAGGTAGGGTTGGCTCTGCTATAAAAGATTACCAAGGGTGGCAAACCGAAACAAGATCCGATAATGAAAGAGACTAGATTGAAGACGACGAGTAGATTCTAGAATATGGCATTGATGGCAACCGAAGACCAAATGAACTCTAAAGATGAGCAAACCAGAGAATGATGGTCTACTGGACATGACGACACAACCAAGGCGAACTAAGATGGTTGGCGGCAAAAGACAGCGTGCGGCACTGGCGAAAGGCGGCGGCTAATGAATATTAAAATATTCGATTGATGGAACAGCAAAGGGGAAGCGAGCATCACGTAGAACGCAGCGAGACGAGCTCAACGGTATAAGTGGATTTGGCGGCAACCCAATGGACAGATCACAAACTACCGATGAACGACTGCTAAAGCTAATAGATCAAACGGCCATAACTATTAAAATAATGGATGAAACCTAACCAAATTTTACAGAGAGCTATCCGGGACCCTAAGGCACAATATGACTCAAAAGGATCGGAGCTTTACCTTCTAGATCAATAGGGAACGCACGAGGAAGTTTTCAGCTGTACGTACGCATTCTGATCGGGGAAGATTGAATTTTATGCAGAAATCCCGCAGACAAAACCTTGAGTTAGGGTGAGCACCAGGTAGAGAACATCAAGATGAGTCTACAGTAAAAAGGGCACGGTCAAATTCGTAAAAACGAAGGAGAACGGGCGACGGCAAGATTGGAGATTGGAACGGTCATAACTTTTGATTTTTCAGATGAAACTGAACCAAATTTGGTGGAGAGGTATATTAGACCATAAGGCACGAGATGACCTGAGAGGATTTCATAAAAACTCAAAGGAACGACGGGGAACGCGACGCCAAGTTCGGTCGACAAGGGCGGCGCACTGGAATAGGTACGGCTGCGATTTTTAGGGTTTGCGAGGTGCTCTGGGGATTAGGGGTGCATGGGAGGGGTCTTAGAACACTTATATAGGCTAAGGAGTCGTGCCCTAAAAGGAGACACGAACAAAAACCAGATTTGGATTGAAAACGGATCGGATTGAACACCTCGCGCAATGAACAGTACCAGATGACGTGGCTTATTGTGGTGCGACGGATGAGAATCGGAGGGCTGCAGCTGGGCGGAGACGTGGCCGGCTCGGGAGCTGACACGTGGATTTAACCCAATTTCCGAATTAAAATAATTCCAACAATTAAAATAATTCATTTCGAGCAATAAAAATACCAGAAAAAAATCTAAAACAAATTCTAGAAAATATTTTAATACATTTGGAGCTCAAATAGAATATTTTGAACCAAACTTTATTTAAAATTTTGCAGTATTTAATTAAATTTAACAGAAGGCTTAATTTAAATTAATTTCCAAATAAATCGAAATGAATAGCAAACGGACTCCGAAAAATCTCAAAAAAAATTACAAAAAATTCCTTGAAGCACAATGAACTCAAATAAAACTAAATTTAGTTTAATTGAAGTTTATATTAGTCAAATTAAATTGTTTTAGCATTAGAAAATTCTAGATTAAGCTTTATTAAAGCGAGAAAATCAGCGGGGATTTTTGGAAAGATGAACTAAACAAAAGATTTTTGAAAACCCAAATTTTGGGATGTTACATCCACCCACAATTATATCGACTGAGGTGGGAGGGTGAGTAACCAAGATCTCGCTGCACCATCCAGTGTGGTTAGTAAGTAATTGGCCATTACCTTCTCGCTTCCTCCGGTAGCCCTCATGACTGTAGTATAAATCTGCAGCCACTCGACGGGTTTGATCTTACCTGAGTACTTCTTGATAGAGCCCAGCTTGAACTTGTCCGGCCCTCTGACTACGTGAAGCTCAGGAGTGAAAGCATTGCACCCTTCATCGACGTCATCGGGGGTCGCCTGTTGCGAACCTTGCTGTTCTCCTTGTCGAAGCGGGAACCTATGTCGTGCCGATGAACGGTCCCTTGAGGGTGGAGATTCACCCCGTCGGGCCCAGTGCGTGGGAGATCGGCCCCTCGAAGATGGGGACTCATTTTCCCATCGCTCACGGTCTTCCCGGTCGTGTTCCTCCCTTAGATCGAGTAGGACGTCACGCAAATCTCATCGATCATGAGGAATATGATCTTGTAGATCTTCGGGACGTCTTCGATGAGGGGGTTGGAGCGAACTGACTTGGAAGCACGCTGCTTGGAGCTAGCAATCGCCGATCTTGCTGCTCGATGGCGATCGTGATTTGGTCCCGACAGTGGAGGCAGAAACTGGATAAACCCGATTTTGAGCGAGTGACCCGCCCAAACAGATCGCTAATGATCTGATCAGGTGGATGACGCCTTTGAATATGGCGGGGAGGTCCAGAAGCAGAAGTGACCTCTACCTCATGCACAGAAGAGGTAAGAGCAGAGCCACTAGCTGCATAAAAGTCAGAGGGCAAGTGTGCCCGTGTTCTTCACAACTTGACAGCGGAATCCATGGCGACGCAGAGATGAACTCGAACCAGAGTCCGTCACGAACACGTGAGGATGACAAAGGGGCATCGTCCACGTGTCTGCAGCGACGGCCACGATCACACGAGTGCAATAGATCTCAATCGCACACGCGTCTATCTCTAACAGCTCAGATCGGATGTGTAACACCCTGAAATTTACTCTAATTTAAATTTTGGAGTATTTTTTATTTTTGAGAATTTATAAGAATTTAATTGGATTTATTCATTTGTGACCTTTCTTGTATTTAATTAAAATAATACAAAAGTTTATACAAAGTTTTGCTGGAAATATTTTATTTGAGTTCCAAATGTCCCAAAGTATTTCCTAGCATTTTTCTGGATTTTTTCGGGTATTTTTGCTATTTATTTTGGCTTTGTTTAATTACCGAAATTATTTTAAATGAAAAAGGATTTAAAAACGGGAATGAATAGTATTGGGTCGCCCAAAGATCGTGCTCTCACCCGGCCCAACGCACTGTAAACCCTAGTCGCCACAGATTCGCACCGCCGGACGGATCCAATGGTCGCCAGTTGTCTGCGCTCGCCGCCTTCGCGCTTTCGGATCATCGCTGCACGGACGATCAGGATTGCGCCACGTCACTTCTTCCTCACGGGATCACCGGAGAGACGTGGGCATTGATGGCCGTGAGTTTCGCCGGCGGGTTTCACGCACGTCGAGGCAGCTTTTAAGTATCCATTGAGTGCGTCGTGCAAAGCTTCTCTCGCCGCTCCTTTTGACTCCTCGCACGCACGCCGAGACACCCCTAAGACTCCGCAGTAGCTTACCGTAGTTGCCGCACCGCTCCGCCGTTGTTCTTGCCTCGTTCCGCCGCCGCCGATTCCTCTCCGCCGTCGCCAAGGTGTCGGGACCCGAACCCACAAATCCGACCTCCTGTATTCTATGCCACCCAGATCACGCTTAGCACACACAATCATACAGGTTGCACATCATGCATATTCACGAAGATATAAAAATAAATAGTGCAAACATGTATATAAACTGAGTTGTACGACCTTATGGTCTCCTTACAGATAGGTCACCACACAGGCTTACATTATTCAAAGTAAAGAAATAGCAATGAACATAAAAAAAGGTCGTGGAAGCCTTCATCTTGCCACAGTAACCGATCGGCTTGCCCCTAGTTCATCGTGTCCTCGATGTACTCCTCCTCCCAAACCGTGTAGTCTCCTCCACCGATGTTGGGGTTGAAAGCAAGGTGGGGTGAGTACACAAGGCACTCAACAAGTAATGCATGAATGCAAGACTATTACTATATACGATCTTGTTCCAAAGGATTGGCTTAAATGGTTCTTTTGCATCAAGCAAGATTTTTAACCAATATCTTAGTTAGATTAAAGCAAGAGAATGCTTATATGTAATAATAATTTCAAATGGTTTTTCCATGAGGTTTCCCAAGACACACCTTTTAATAGCCATTTTAACACTTGGCACACACCACCCCTTCCATGTTTTGTTTATAAAAATCTACCCTTGATCAGAATCCCGAGCAATGCTCAATTCGTGAGCACGGCTATTCAATAGTTTTGACACTCTGCAGAGGTTGTACACTTTACCCACAAGATACACCGCCACCACACAGTGTGATTGTCCGCAACAAAGCTTTTCAGAACCTCTACCTTAACCAAAGAACCTCTCCAGATTGCCTTCACTATCACTTCCTCACACAGAGCCAAGTATAGGACCGACCAATCACCGCTGGATGGGCACCAAGCCGTAGCACGTGCACGCCCCCATACAGATACACCCTCGTGTACCGTCACCCCGAGGTATCGAGGAAAGATATCGTAACCCTAGTCAACTAGGTCTGTCCCATATAAGACATGTGGTTGTACGGTGACTCAGATCAAAGGCTTGCAAGGTGAAGTCCTTAACTCCACCAAGGCAAGACTTCCAACACTCAACAAAGGCACACACCCAATGTGGCACACAGACTCACATCACTCATCAACCCATCGCCACACAGCCCACTAGGCACACACCTCTCTGCCACTTGCCCTAGTCTAAAACATTTCCCACCCCATTGATTATTGTGCAACACATGCCAAGAATAACTCAACATCAATATGGAACCACACAGTCACCATACTTCCATATCATCATGTGGCATCATCACACCACTTTCAAAATACATTCAATATTCCATTAGTCAATTTTGTAGCATTTCTCCAAAGATCATTCATGACTCATTGCAAGGCTAAGCATCTACTCACTGCCTAGCCTCCCGTGTTGGCACAATATTAACATCCAACTAATATAATCAAACTTAGGTGACAATGATTTAGGCATACAAGTAATAATTCAAGGTGGCATAACAAAATGGGTTGATTAACTACATTATCCCAAATTAATTTAAATTCATTTTAAATAATTAGCATGCATAGTTTCAAAGCATAAATTACATTTTAAAATCTGGGATCAAAATGATCAAAGCATCACTTGCCTTCAAAGAGTTGCTGGTCGTGTTCAAGCTTGGTCTTGAGCGACTAATTCTTCCTCGAAACTTTCCGACAAATTTGCGCTCACGCTGCATAAACAAAAAGATACAATAAATAGCTAATATAGAAGACTAGATGACATCAAAATTCAAATAAAATTCACCATTAAATAGCTCATAATTTTATGATTTTTAGAAATTTGAATCACCCAAATCCGAGTTAAAATGCAAAAGTTATAGTCATTTGAAGTTTGAATAAAATCAAAATACGTAAATTAAGAAAATACGATTTTTCTGAATTATTTTTATACTCGAAATTCGCATAAATGACGTCAAGATCGCGTCATGATGACGCCAGACAGAAATGAATTTCGGTCGAAATATTTTTATATATAAAATATTTATGACATCATTGTCGACGTCAAGACGACACGCGGCGACCTCTAGTGCCGCCACGCTGTTTTGCTCATGGGTCGGGTCCACGGTTCGGCTCGTCCACCGTGGATCGGCAAAGATCGCGGCTCATGCACCGGTGACGCAAGCCGTGCCGCCGACGACGACGCGCAGCTAATCCCGACGCGACACGCGGCAAGATCCGCATCGCCGCCATCCAACGGCCGGATTCACCTCGCGGTTCGGCGACGCCGCCTCCACGCCCACGCTGCCGCACATCCAACGGCGCAGATCCAACGGCCAAGACCGCGCCGCCATCGCGACGTCTCGGTTCATGCGACGACACGCGCGCAATCGCGACGGTGACGCCCGAAATCGACGGCCGGATCGGTCTCCGCCTACAAAATGCCCACGCGTCAACACGTGATTTGGCGAGGGTATGGTGCCATCTCCGCCGCACGCTCAAATCTGAACGCGCGGATCCTTAGGGCAAAACCAGATCCAATCTCTACCGCTTAGATCTAATCTAACGGCCACGGTACCGAGCGGTTATCGCTCATGGCGCGACGTGGCTCAATCCTACGCATCCACTAACGATCCAACGGCTAAGACAAAAACATATCGCAGAAACTAGATCTAATCCAAGCCGCATACATCAAGATCCAACGGCCACGATTCAATCTAAACATCTACAGAGATGGAGGCTACGCGACTCACCGTAACCGAACGATGCAAATCGGACGGCCGGCGCGGTTCGACGAGGTTGACGGCGCGAAGAAGCGAAGGTTGCCGAGCCGGGAAGATGACTCGGCGACGGCGGCAAGGGGCTTCTCCGCGAGAAGAAGTGGTCCACTCGATGTGTCTTGCTTCGTGAACTCGAACGGGCCGAGCACGCGAAAGCGACGACGGCGACGAGAGGAAGCAAAAACAACGGCGGCACAAAGACGCAATTACGGCGAGCTCGCCAGCGCTAGAGAGGGTCTCGGCGGCGTGCGAGGAGTCAAAAGACGCAGCGAAGGAGCTCACGACGCGCTACTTGGCACTTAAAGGGGCCTCGACGCGCGCGCTTACAGCGGCGAACGAGCGAAACGGTCGGCGGCATTAGCTCCGTGATCTCGCGAAGATGACCGACGTGGCGCAATCCAAGGCGTCCGCGGCGACGATCCAAGGCTCACGCGCGGCGACGTGGCACACTCACGAGCGCTCGATCCGGACGGACGGCTTGATCAAGGCGCTAGGTTTCGCGCGGTTGGGCGACGACACGCACAAGAATGGGCTCGGCCCATTATCGCTCATGTGATTTTTAAAACATTTCACATTTAAAATAATTCTAGAAATTCAATTAAATCATTTGGAGCTTTTAAAATAGCGTAAAATTCCGTAAAAATCCGAAATTACTTTGAGATGTTTGGAACTCCATTAAAATATTTGCAATAAAACTTTGCAAAAACTTTTCCATTATTTAATTGTTTTCAAGAAAAGTTCTATTTGAATAAATCCAAATTAACTTAAATAAATTCCCAAAAATTCACAAGAAAAATCAAAAATACTTCAAAATTCAAATTAGAGCAAAAATTAGGTGTTACAAACCTCCCTTAATGTAATCTCGTCCCGAGATTCGTGGTCGCCTACGTAAATAGGTTAGAAACTCCTTCTTCAGTCTTCTTCGCTCCCACGTGGCTTCACTTTCCGAATGGTTACTCCATTGAATTCTCAGAAACGTGTTGACTTGTTCCTTATCTCTCCGCCCATTACGCCCGTAATCTTCATCTGATGTTCTTTGTAAGTCGATCTTCCTGCATCAATTGCCTCCAAAGGTGTTTGCTCCTCCCAGATCAAGACACTTCTTCGCCAGATACATGAAATACATCATGCACTCGCCAAAGACCGTGGTAACTCCAATCGATAAGCAACTTCACCTCTGCGCTCAAGATCTTGAATGGTCCGACGATCACGGGTGCGAGTTTCCTTTGCATGGAACCTCCGACTCCTTTGAGAGGTGTGACTCTAAGGTACACAAAATCTTCTGTTCAAAGCTCGGTTCCTCGCGACGGTTGTCGGCATAACTCTTCTCGCTTTGATTGTGCAATCTTCAATCTTTCCCCGATCGTATGATCCGTTCTTCCGCTTCAAGAATGTCCGTCCAAAGACGTGTCGCTCGCTGCCTCATTCCAATTCAATGGTGTTCGACAGACCGACCATACAAAGCTTCAAATGGAGACATCCGTAAACTTGCTTGATAATCGTTGTTGTAACTAAACTCAAAGATAAGGCAAACACTTGTCCCATGAGTTGGAATATGCTAAGGCACATGCCCTCAACATATCCTCTAATATCCGGTTAACCTCTCGCTTGACCATCCGTCTCATGATGGTAGGTCAGATCAAGTTCAAACGAGTCCCCATTGCCTCATGTAGCTTACCCCAAAATCTGGAGGTAAATTGGGTACCTCTGTCCGATACTATCTTCTTCGGTACTCCGTGCAAGCAGACGATCCGTGCCATATAAAGTTCTGCTAGCCGGTCTCCTGAATAAGTGGTCTTCACCGGTATGAAATGTGCCACTTTGGTTAGGCGATCCACTATGACCCATATGGAATCATATCCACTTTATGCTCGGGTAATCCGTTATGAAATCCATACCAATTTCTTCCCATTTCCATTCGTATCTTTAAGGGTTGTAATAGCCTCACTGGTCTTTGGTGCATAGCTTTGACTCTTTGGCATATGTCACATAATGCAACATATTCGCGACTTCTCGCTTCATGCTTGGCCACCAAAATCTTTCCTTTAAATCTTGATACATTTTCGCACTTCCTGGATGAATTGAGTATCTGGAGTCATGAGCCTCCTCTAGAATTAAATGCTTCAACTCCTTTTTGTTCTGTACACAAATGCGCCTTTAAACCACATAGTACCTTGTTCATCCAGCTTGAAATCTTTTGCTTTGCCTTCATCCATTTTGCCCTTAATCCTTTTGATCTTATCATCATCTTTCCGCCTTCCTTGATCCGATCTTCCAGGTAGGCCTTACTTTCAAAGTTGCTAGGAATCCTTCCGTACCATTTCCAGCCTAATTTCAAAATCCTTACACAATTCCGCCCGACTTGTTTCCATCAAGATATTAACACCGTGGTTCTTTCGCTCAAGGCGTCGCCACTACGCTGGCTTTACCAGATGGTAGTGAATTCCTATATTATAATCCTTGATTAACTCTAACCATCTTCTTTGCCTCATATTTAGGTCACTTGCGTGAAGATATACTTAAGACTTTTATGATCTCATACACTTCACATCTATTTCGATGAGATGATGACGCCATATCTTTAGTGCATGCACTACGGCAGCTAATTCCAAATCATGAGTCTGATAGTTCTCCTCATGTGGTCTCAATTGCCTCGATGCATAGGCAATTACCTTCCTATTTTGCATCAACACGCATCCCAATCCCCGACGCGATGCATCACAAAAGATGTCAAAGTCTTGATGAACGCCGTAAAACTAGTACAAAGCCGATGTTAATCTTTTCTTCAACTCCCAAAACTCTTCCCACACTCAGTGTCCATAGGAATTTCCTTTCCTTTTTCAACAATTGCGTAAGAGGTCTCGCAATCGAGAGAATCCTTCGATGAATCGACGGTAATACCCCGCCATTCCAAGGAAACTACGGATTTGGGTTACCGACTTGGGTTGCTCCCAATGCGTAACTGCTCCACTTTCTTTGGATCTACCGCAACTCCCGCCGCAGTCATTATGTGACCAAGAAATTCAACCTTATTCTTCCGTAAATCACATTTGCTAAATTTTGCAAACAACTGCTGCTCTCTCAACTTTTCAAGGACTAGCCTCAAATGCTCTGCGTGCTCTTCTCTCGCCTTGGAATAGATAAGGATATCATCTATGAATACGACGACTAACTTGTCCAAGTATTCCATAAAACCTTATTCATTAAGTTCATAAAATATGCCGTGCATTTGTCAAACCAAAGGACATCATCAGAAACTCGAGTGTCCATATCTTGACGAAAATGCGCCTTCTAATATCCTCCGATCGGATCTTCAATTGATGGTATCCTCGATCGAGATCAATTTTGGAGAAGACTCTGCTCCTCTTAATCGTCAAACAAATCATCGATCCCGGTAGAGGATACTTATTCTTTATCGTCACATCATTGAGTGCACGATAGTCTATACACATCCTAAAACTCCCGCCCTTCTTCTTGACGAATAAGACAGTGCTCCCCATGGCGATGAACTAGGTCTTATAAATCCCTTTTCCAAAGCAGCTCTTCAATTTGTTTCTTCATTTCCACCAATTCCTCCGTGGACATCCTGTAAGGTCTCTTAGCTATGGGAGCTGTCCTCGAACCAGCTCTATCACGAACTCGATATCTCTATCTCGCGGCATTCCGTAAATCTTCCGAAAACGTCCGATATTCATTGACTATGGGCACTTCCTCTGTCGATAGCCTTCATGCCGTTGACCATCAATTGTCCATCCCGCACCGATTTTGCTTCAAACTCAATCTTCTTTCCATCCGGCTCTCGACCGATATGACTCTTTTTCCGATCCCAAAGATCGCTTTGTGTTTGGTTAACTAATCCATTCCTGTGATAACATCCAAGGTTTGGGTATTAAGGACGATTAAGTTCGCTAGAACTCAACCCCATTAATTATTAGTTTACCCCAACATCCTACTTTAGATCGGAGTTCGATCCGAGGATTGACTATGAGCACACATTTAAGATTCACTATTTCCATATCATTTTGAACAGCAAAATCTCGAAAATAAAAGAATGCGAAGCTCTAATCAAATAAAACAATGGTGGTATCGAGTTTACTAGAACTTACCCAAGATAACATCCGTGGCGCTCGCATTTCATCCGTCAGAATGTGGTTGACTCGCCCTCGTGCAGCCCTTGGGATGGAGTTGTTGCTGCTGATGCCCCGCGTTCACGATTGGCGCGGGAGTTCTTGCCGGTGTGTTCCCGTGTTAAAGCGGACCGGGTGACACCTCCTTCTTGGGGCAATTATTGGCAAATGCCCCATTTCATTGCAATGATAGCAACGCCTTCCCACCGCTCGAGAGGTTCCTCCACCGCGCTACGCTTCCGCCGAGTCTCGAACATTCGACCCATCGGGCGATTTGCGGCAGTGGTACCCTATCATTTCCTCCGGCCGGTACCGATGAATGCTGAGGTGCCGCCCTCCGCCTCTGCTGCCCCGACGACCTCCTTGTTGTGCCATTCTGCGCTTCTCGTTGTCATCCAACTCTCTGCGCTTGTCCTCTAATATAAGAGCTTTGTTAACTAGCTCTTGGAAGTCGTGAATGTGTGGTGATCACCCCACTGCAACCCTCGCATTCAATCCTTCATGAAGCGGGATTATCTGCCTTATCCGTAGCCACGCCCTCCGGTGCGTAGCGTGCCGCTTGGGTGAACTTGTTCGTAATCGCCACGATCGCCACTTCGCTTGTGCTTCGAATTCCTCCTTTTGAGATCCATGATACCCTCGCACATGGTAATCGCGAAAGTCGAGGTGAATTCTCCCACGTGATACTCTGTGGGTCCTCATGAGTCGCGCAGGTTTTCCCACCATTCTGCGCGGCCCTTCGAGTTGATGAGAGGCATAGAGTACCCTCTCATGTCTTACACACGGGTAATGTGCGCCTTCCTTTCAATTGTCCTTAGCCAATCGTCCGCCTCAAAGGGATTGGCATTGCTCGAGAAGGTAGGTGGACGGGTTCTCATAAACTCCGACAACCTTGAGTAGGGGTGTGGTCCATGGTTACCCCTGTGTTGAACATTCGCAGCAGCTTGGTTGGATATCTGCCGCATGGTTTGAACCATTGTGCTCATAAGTTGAGTCCGGGCAACAAGAAGGCTCCTGTGTTTTGCATATCGACTGCGGCGGTTGAGGAATCGGCTCTTCATTCGTTATCCGTCTGTTAGCTCCACTTCACTGGCTCCAACATTTCCACGTGTCCTCACCATCCGCTGCAAGCTTCCAAGGTTAAGAAAAGAAGAAAGCATGAGACAGTAAAATAACTTATGTGGGGAAACAGTGTAACTTAAATTATTTAGCCACTTTATTAATATAATATAAAGTCGTATGGTTGCTCACAAGTGCCTAAGGGCAATGCAACGATACGAGACACTCACAACCAAAACAAGTAAGCAAACATAGGAACCCATGACGACTCACACCTAATGGTGACTCAAGAAAAGACGCGACTCAACCTTCGAGTCTCGACACTATACTCTACTAGACTCAATCACTCATCGAGCCAACCCGATCGCGCTCCCGAGCATACACTCGTGGGTGCTCGCATCGGGCGAATCGGTCCTCGTGACTCATCGCACTGGTGCAAAAGACCCCATCGACTACCGTCCTGTGGTCGCTCGCTCGGCACCGTGCCTCTCTCCTGCTCCTCCGGACCGATCGTAACTCCAGGATCGCTCAGCTCGGGTCCATACAGAGCCATCTCCAACTCCCGGATCTTCGCATGGAGTGAGCTAAGCCCTCCCGCACCGGATCTCTGCCTCCGTGACCTCGGCGCGGGTCCTCTGCAGCCTCCGGACTGCCTCGCCCAAGGCGCCCTCCGGGCGATGACGCACTCGCCAGTGGGTGATAGTGGCGCCTCCTCCACGAGCTCCATCCTGTCAAAATGGTTGTCCCGACGCGGATGGTGACGAAAGACGGTGCCTCCAACTCGCGGAGTAGGTGCGGGCAATCGCCGTGACGCTCGTCGCGCTGCTCTCGGATTCCGCCTCAAAAGAAGACCTCCGACTGTAATATAGATAGGACGGCTCGCCTCGCCCTTTCCCGAGCATACATCGTGATCTTGATATCCCAGCGACGCCAAGTCCCGCCTGCACCACCAAGTCCTCGATACGCTGGTGCATCAAAACCTCCGAGCAATCGCATCATACGCCATAACTCAAGGGCGATCCTCCGGCGCTCTCCATAGGTATGGATCATCCTCATCTCGCCAAAACAAATCTTGTTTAAATTAAATAGAGAATAATAAAAATTCAAAGATAGGTGTGAATAAGGAGAAGAGATAAGTCGAGATTTCTTTGACATTCTTGCTCAAGTTGATTAGGTCTTTAGAAAATAGTTTTCACCTCCTAGGCACAACCAAACTAGGGTCAAGGCCTACAGTCAGCCTGCTCTGATACCACCTCTGTCGGGACCCGAACCCGCAAATCCGAACCCTCTGTGTATTCTGTGCCAGTCCAGGATCACGCTAGCACACACAGTCATACAGGGTTGCACATCACAGACATTCACGAAGATATAAGAATAAATAGTGCAAACATGTATATAAACCGAGTTGTACGACCTTATGGTCTCCTTACAGATAGGTCACCACACATGGCTTACATTATTCAAAGTAAAGAAATAGCAATGAACATAAAAAAAGGTCGTGGAAGCCTTCATCTTGCCACAGTAACCGACGGGCTTGCCCCTAGTTCATCGTGTCCTCGATGTACTCCTCCTCCCAAACCGTGTAGTCTCTCCACCGATGTTGGGGTTGAAAGCAAGGTGGGGTGAGTACACAAGGCACTCAACAAGTAATGCATGAATGCAAGACTATTACTATATACGATCTTGTTCCAAAGGATTGGCTTAAATGGTTCTTTTGCATCAAGCAAAGATTTTTAACCAATATCTTAGTTAGATTAAAGCAAAGAGAACAGCTTATACGTAATAATAATTTCAAATGGTTTTTCCATGAGGTTTCTACACACACCTTAATAGCCATTTTTAACACTTGGCACACACCACCCCTTCCATGTTTTGTTTATGAAAATCTACCCTTGATCAGAATCCCGAGCAATGCTCAATTCGTGAGCACGGCTATTCAATAGTTTTGACACTCTGCAGAGGTTGTACACTTTACCCACAAGATACACCGCCACCACACAGTGATTGTCCGCAACAAAGCTTTTCAGAACCTCTACCTTAACTAAAGAACCTCTCCAGATTGCCTTCACTATCACTTCCTCACACAGAGCCAAGTATAGGACCGCCAATCACCGTTGGATGGGCACCAAGCCGTAGCAGTGCGCGCCCCATACAGATACACCCACGTATCGTCACCCCGAGGTATCGAGGAAAGATATCGTAACCTTAGTCAACTAGGTCTGTCCCATATCGTATATGTGGTTGTACGGTGACTCAGATCAAAGGCTTGCAAGGTGAAGTCCTTAATCGACCAAGGCAAGGCTTCCAACACTCAACAATGACACACCCCAATGTGGCACATGACTCACATCACTCATCAACCCATCGCCACACAGCCCACTGTGCACACACCTCTTGCCACTTGCCCTGATCTAAAACATTTCCCACCCAATTGATTATTGTGCAACACATGCCAAGAATAACTCAACATCAATATGGAACCACACAGTCACCATACTTCCATATCATCATGTGGCATCATCACACCACTTTCAAAATACATTCAATATTCCATTAGTCAATTTTGTAGCATTTCTCCAAAGATCATTCATGACTCACGCAAGGCTAAGCATCTACTCACTGCCTAGCCTCCCGTGTTGGCACAATATTAACATCCAACTAATATAATCAAACTTAGGGTGACAATGATTTAGGCATACAAGTAATAATTCAAGGTGGCATAACAAAATGGGTTGATTAACTACATTATCCCAAATTAATTTAAATTCATTTTAAATAATTAGCATGCATAGTTTCAAAGCATAAATTACATTTTAAAATCTGGGATCAAAATGATCAAAGCATCACTTGCCTTCAAAGAGTTGCTGGTCGTGTTCAAGCTTGGTCTTGAGCGACTAATTCTTCCTCGAAACTTTCCGACAAATTTGCGCTCACGCTGCACAAACAAAAAGATACAATAAATAGCTAATACAGAAGACTAGATGACCTCAAAATTCAAATAAAATTCACCATTAAATAGCTCATAATTTTATGAATTTTTAGAAATTTGAATCACCCAAATCCGAGTTAAAATGCAAAAGTTATAGTCATTTGAAGTTTGAATAAAATCAAAATACGTAAATTAAGAAAATACGATTTTTCTGAATTATTTTTATACTCGAAATTCGCATAAATGACGTCCAAGATCGCGTCATGATGACGCCAGCACAGAAATGAATTTCGGTCGAAATATTTTTATATATAAAATATTTATGACGCCATTGCCGACGCCAAGACGACACGCGGCGACCTCTAGTGCCGCCACGCTGTTTCTGCTTCATGGGTCGGGTCCACGGTTCGGCTCGTCCACCGTGGATCGGCAAAGATCGCGCTCATGCACCGTAACGCAAGCCGTGGCGCGCCGACGATGCGCAGCCAATCCCGACGCGACACGCGGCAAGATCCGCATCGCCGCCATCCAACGGCCGGATCTCACCCGCGAGGTTCGGCGACGCCGCGACTCCACGCCCACGCTGCCGCACATCCAACGGCGCCAGATCCAACGGCCAAGATCGCCGCCATCGCGACGTCTCGGTTCATGCGACGACACGCGCGCAATCGCGACGGTGACGCCCGAAATCGACGGCCGGATCCGGTCTCCGCCTACCAAAATGCCCACGCCAACACGTGATTTGGCGAGGGTACGGTGCCATCTCCGCCGCACGCTCAAATCGAACGGCGCGATCCTTAGGGCAAAACCAGATCCAATCTCTACCGCTTAGATCTAATCTAACGCCTACGGTACCGAGCGCCATCGCTCATGGCGTGACGTGGCTCAATCCTACGCATCCACTAACGATCCAACGGCTAAGACAAAACATATCGCAGAAACTAGATCTAATCCAAGCCGCATACATCAAGATCCAACGGCCACGATTCAATCTAAACATCTACAGAGATGGAGGCTACGCGACTCACCGTAACCGAACGATGCAAATCGGACGGCCGGCGCGTTCGACGAGGTTGACGGCGCGAAGAAGCGAAGGTTGCCGAGTCGGGAAGATGACTCGGCGACGGCGCCGCGGGCTTCTCCGGCGAGAAGAAGTGGTCCACTCGATGCGCCTTGCTTCGTGAACTCTGAACGGGTCGAGCACGCGCGGAAAGCGACTGACGGCGACGAGAGGAAGCAAAACAACGGCGGCACAAAGACGCAACTACGGCGAGCTCGCCAGCGCTAGAGAGGGTCTCGGCGTGCGGCGAGGAGTCAAAAGACGCAATGAAGGAGCTCACGACGCGCTTACTCGGTGCACTTAAAGGGGCCTCGACGCGCGTGCTACAAAGCGGCGAACGAGCGAAACGGCCGGCGGCATTAGCTCCGTGATCTCGCCAAGATGACCGACGTGGCGCAATCCCGCAGCGTCCGCGGCGGCGACGATGCGAAGGCTCACGCGCGCGGCGACGTGGCACACTCACAGCGCTCGATCCGGATCGACGGCTTGGTGGCGGCGCTAGGGTTTCGCGCGGTTGGGCGACGACACGCACAAGAATGGGCTCGCCCATTATCGCTCATGTGATTTTTAAAACATTTCACATTTAAAATAATTCTAGAAATTCAATTAAATCATTTGGAGCTTTTAAAATAGCGTAAAAATTCCTAAAAATTCCGTAAATTACTTTGAGATGTTTGGAACTCCATTAAAATATTTGCAATAAAACTTTGCAAAAACTTTTCCATTATTTAATTGTTTTCAAGAAAAGTTCTATTTGAATAAATCCAAATTAACTTAAATAAATTCCCAAAAATTCACAAGAAAAATCAAAAATACTTCAAAATTCAAATTAGAGCAAAAATTAGGGTGTTACACAAGGTCACCGGAGTGACGCTCTCACCAAGCCGCGTCGAACGAGCCAGTTCTTCACGCCGGAGAAGCCCCGTAGCGCCATTGGTCGCTGTCTTCCCAGCCTTCAAGAACCTTCGCTTCGCTCGCATTGCCGACTTCGCTAAGCATCGCTGACCGTCTGATCTGCATCTCGCGATTCTGGTACTTCCACGTCGCTGATCTCCTCGTTTTCCTAGCGTTAATCTTGACCGTAGATGTGTAGATTGAACGGCGGTGATTAGATCTAGTTTTTGCGCTTTGTTTTAGTCTCAACCGTTGGATCGATAGTGTACACGTGAGATTACGCCGCGTAGTTTATTGAATAGTAAATAGCTCGGGTACCGTGGGCTGTTGGATTAGATCTAAATGGTAGCTGTGGGTTGAACTGTGGTGCGCGGATCCGTGCCGTTCAAATTTGAACGAGCGGCGAAGATGACGCCGCGCCTTCGCCGAATCGCGTATGGACGCGTGTGCATCTTTAACCGAGGACCGGACCAATCTCGGTCGTGGATTTCAAACGAGCCGTCGCGATCGTGCCGCGGGTTGCCGCGTAGCCCGAGGCATCGTCGAGCTCGCGCGCGGGATCCAGCCGTTGGATTCAATCCAGCCGTTGGATGCTCGACACGTGTACCCGAGATACGAACCGTCGCCGAGCTCGTGCGCAGGAGATCTGACCGTTGATCTTTTGACAGCCGTGATTGCGCCACGTGGTTGAGATCTGGCCGTCGGTTGGGATCAGCCGAGATAGTAACGCGTGTTGTGCACAAATCTCGAGGCAATCGGCTGACGTCGCAGCAGCGACGCCGCGCCGACGCTATCCGCGGGGCCAGCGATCGCTTTGTGGACCGAGTCCACGGTGGACCGACCCGAGCCGTGAACTGGGTCCATAGACTGAGGTGACGTGGCTGCACCAGAGTACACCACGTGTCAACTGACGTCATGCTGACGCAATAAATCATTTTTTCTATTGAAAAATAATTATGTTAATTCAGTTTATTCTTTTTAATATATTTGCAAACTTTGAAAAGCCATAACTTTTGCATTTTAACTCTGATTGAGGTGATTCCAATTTCTGAAAATTTGTAAAATCAAGATTTATTTATTGGTGAATTTTTTGGAATTTTTAGAGTTGAACTTGCTCTCTGTAAATTATATTTATGGTGTATTTATTTATTTCGAGTAGACGTTGATTTGTCGGAAAGCTTTGGGGGAGAATTTCCAACGCAAGACCAAGCTCCAGATCAGGATCAGCAACTCTTTGAAGGCAAGTGATGCTTTGACCATTTTGATCCCAGTTTCTTTTGAACATATATTTTGCTTTAAAACTATGCATGCTAAATTAATTAAAATATATTTAAATGAATTTGGGTAATTTAGCTAATCAACCCATACTGTTAATGTCACCTTGAAATTACTATTTGTATGCCTTTAAATCATTGTCCACCCTAAGGTTATTCATATCTGTTGGATGTTAATATGATGCCAACACGAGAGGCTAGACCGTGAATAGATGCTTAGCCTTGTAACGAATCATTAATGATCTTTCGGAAATACTACAATATTGATTAATGAAATACTGAATGTATTTTGAAAGTGGTGTGATGATGCCACATGATGAGATTGAGGTTCAGAGACCTATGTGGTTCTGCACTGATGTTGAGTTATTGCTCGCATGTGTTGCACAATAATCAACGGGGTGGGAAATAATTTAGACTGGGGCAAGTGGCAAGAGGCTGTGTGCCAGGTGGGCCTGTGTGGAAATGGGTTGATGAGTGATGTGAGTCTGTGTGCCACATTGTGCTGTGTGCCACTATTGAGTGTTGGAAGTCTTGCCTTGGTCAGTTAAGGACTTCACCTTGCAAGCCTTTGATCCGAGTCACCTGTACAACCACATGTCTGATATGGGACAAACCTAGTTGATTAGGGTTCTGATATCTTTCCTCTGATACCTCAGGGTGACAGTACATGGGGGTGTATCTGTGCGGGGGAGCGTACCTGTGTTGCGGCTTGGTACCCATCCAACGGTGTTGGCCTATCCTATACTTCGGCTGGCACTGTGTGAGAGGAGTGATAGCGAAGGCAACACCGGAGAGGTTCATTGGTTAAGGTAGAGGTTCTTGAAAGGCTTTGTTACGGACAGTCACCTGTGTGGTGAATGGTTGTATCTTGTGGGTAAAGTGTACAACCTCTGCAGAGTGTAAAATCTATTCGAATAGCCGAGTCCGCAGTATTGGGCATTGCTCGGGATTACAACAAGGGTTAGATCTTCAAAATAAAATGTGGATTGGGTGGCTATGTGCCAATGATAAAATGAGTCTGCTTAAGGTCAGTGTCAAAATCTTTGAAGAAAAACCATTTGAAGAACTTAGCATTATATATAGCTATTTTACTGCTTTTAATCTAAGTAAGATATAAGTTTAAAATGTTGTTTGATGCAAAAGAACCAAGTAAGCCAATTCTTTGGAATAAGCCTTGCATATAGTAATAAGCACCGATTCATGCATTACTTGTTGAGTACGGTGTGTACTCACCCTTGCTTTCAAAACAACACCACCGGAGGAATCAACGCCAGATGGGAGGAGTATGTCGAGGAGCCAGAGATCTAGGGCAAGCCACCGGCTTGTTCGTGGCAAGATGGGGCTTCTACGGATGATTATTTGTTTTCCGTTATTTCTATTTACTCGATAATGTAAGCCTGCGTGGTCGATCTATGTAAGGAGACCATAAGGTCGCACAACTCGCTTAAATACATGTTTGAAGTACTTTATTATTATTCCGCTGTGTATGATTGTGGTACTTTAACCCTGTTTAGCCTGTGTGCACTAGCGCGATCCTGGACTAGTGCAGAATACACAGAGGGTCTGGATTTGCAGATTCGTGTCCCGACAGGATGGGACCCAAATCGGTACGTGAAAAACATGGCCACTTGATGCTAATTCGATGGCTGATGAACACCTACACCTGCCCGGATGAAAATGGCCATGTGATTACCATCTAACGGTCGAGACTTCATCTATGCACGTGGCTTGAAATTGGCCACACGATACGAATCCAACGCCTATCACTTAGCTTCTAGAAACAGGTCGAGCATCCGGTGCGCACAGTTTTAACAATTAAAATAATTCCAATAATTAGTTTATGGCAATTAAAATACCAGAAAAAATCCAAGAAAATTCTCATAAATACTTTGAGACATTTAGAACTCAAACAAAATATTTTTAGCTAAACTTTATATTAAATTTATCAATAATTAATTAGTTTTCACAAAAAGTGAATATACTTAATTTAAAATAAATTCAAATAAAATCCAAAAAAATCCAATAAATTCAGAAAAACCATAAAATGCACAAATAACACAATAAATTGATAAAAAAACAAAAAAATAGGATGTTACAATCCTAGACCTCAACTCCTCCCTTAGCCTAGTCTTGATCCATGTCGTTGCCCACCATATCCATCACCAGTGCTTCACGCTCCAGCTCCTTGTCTTCCCGGTTTGCAACCACCTCACAGCCTGAATCATCTTTTGGCGTCCCTCGACCATTCGAGACCTTAGCTTTCCTACCCTTGTCCCGGTCTCGCCTCTGCCTCATCATGACCTAGCCTCGAAGTCCTGCAACCAACAGAGACAAACAAACCATCACGTAGCACTGATCATAATATATGCATTAATCATCACATAATGCAAACCATTAAGAACAAATTCATAGTGAAGTCGGCACTACCGCCACCCAGGCCGATAGTACCATACCCCCCGGTAGTACCGCGCCCACTAAATAGCCCCGAGTGAACCCTCTCTGGAAAATATCTACCACCTACTGGAGGCCGATAGTACCGCACCCTCAGTACTACCGCTACCAGATGGCCAATAGTACCGCCTGTGTCGAACCCTAGAGAAAATACCTATGTGTAAAAAGGCTACTGTTACCAAGGCCGGTAGCTCCACAGGGCTAGCAAATGTGACCATGCCGGCCCAGCAAGCCATATTTCTACCTCACGCCAAGACAAGGGCCCAACAACTTCTAACGCTCCAAGCCCAGCACGAGATCAAGTCCAATTCGTTCACGAGTCCAGTTCAGCCCCCAGGAGGAGTCCAACTAAATACAACCATATCTGGGTCATACGAAGTCTGTTTGAGGCATTCTTGGACTCTATGGACAAGACCATGATGAGAGCTTTCCAATGGAAGTGGTTTCACGTCTAAACTCCTTCTGGATCGATGGGAATCATCAAATCAATATGACAAACAGAATTTGCCAGGTGCTGTGCCACCTCCACTTGGGCCCAAAGGCCTTGTACGACCTAGGGTTGCACGACCATCCCCTTGGCCGCCTCCCTTGCCTTCATTCTCATATATATTCAGTAGTCGTCGCTAGAATAGATGGTTTTTGCTTAGATTACAATTAGACACTCTGTCAGTTTTTCGTCGTACATCGGTTTGTAGAACCCAACTCGTGTGCTTAATATTATTCATAATTTCAGATTGCATCTTCTATGTTCTTGCTTATATTCTCGATTCGCATGCAGGGATAAGCCTTCTTGGCGAGGTCAACCGTGTTTGTGCATGGTTGATAACCAAAGGAGCCGTGCTACAGCGATTGAAGGGTTCGAATCAGTTCTGATTAGAAGCCAGATTGTCAACGTCAAGTTCTCCACCAATCGATTTAGTACTACCTGTCGGAAGATCGGGCCATCGTTTGTATCAAGTGGTATCGGAGCCTCGGTTGCCCGATAGGTAATTCTTGTATCCCCACTTTTGTTTTTCCATCGCCCTAGAGTCCAAAAAATTGCCCTACAAAAAGTTAATCATCAGTTCCACTGTCCTACAACCCCTTGTGCCTTTACAATTTTCGTTTCAATTTCGCTTTATTGAATTTGTGTCTATCGTCATCGTCTTGTTGCTAGTTTGAGGTCGTGATTCTAGTTTCTAGTTGTCCGTTTCCATTGCCATAGTTCTTGTTTGCACCGTTAGTCATCCCACCACCGCCAACCCCAGAACCGAATTGAGTTCTACTCGGTTTGTCCTTGCTGCCACTTTGCATTATATATCCCTCTTCGCACGCCCTAGATAGGTCGCGAGTCGCCTTGTGTCAATTGTCCTGCATCGCTGGCCACCCTTTTTCATCCGCGATCCTATTGCTATTTTAGCCCTAATCGGAAGGAAGAAGTGAAGTCGCAGGCAATTCTAGATTGCGCAGTATTCAGTAAAACTGGCATAACTTTTGCATACGAACTCCGATTGGGGTGTATTTTTTTGTTTCAAAGAGGACGACGATGCGCATCTGAAAAATCCACAAGTCTTTAGACTTGTGCAACTTTTGACCCTCAAAATCGGCCTCTAAGACCGAGTTCTAGGTCCTGGAAGTTTCTTGTGCGGTTTTTGCTAATTTTTCGGTTATCTGTTTAACGTTTTCTCTCGTTCCAAAACATGAGATTTTTGTTTTGCCTTTGAGTTAAAAGAAAGGAAAACAAAAGGCAAGTGCAAAAAAAATAGAAGAGCCGCACTAAAAAAAAGAGAAGAAAAGAAGCAAAAAGAGGGAAAGAAGCAGATAATCAGAATTACTTGCATTTTTTGAGTCCTATGTGCTTTGATATATCCCTTGCTAGGTAGAACTAGTTCTAGGAACACGTTTAGGCCATTAACTGTGACAAGTACATTGGATATTTATTCAGCTTGTTAATCTGATTTCGATATTGCTTATTCCTTGCTACTAAATATTGACTTTCGAGCTTCACATACTTCTTATCAGTTCAGGTTCTCCTTTGCAATCGCCTCACGCTCCAGTCACGGTATCATGAACCAGCCACCAGTTGTAACACCCACTGCTTCGGTAAGAACATTTGTAAGAGCGTGGTAAGACGCTTGAGAGTGAGTGATTCCACCTTTCACCCCCTAGTAGTTGATAGGGATAATACTTTGTGCTATCTTCTGTTTTCTACTAGCAATGGTAGGGGTATCGGAGGACCAGGACGGTAACTAGTGTGTTCTTCATAACGAGCTTCGAGTGATGCTTCGAGAGATGAATGAGACTGTGAAAAAGCAAATTCAAAACATGGAGAATGCACTTGACAGAAAAGAGCATAAGCACCAACCCTGCTTTAATTCATCTCCTTCTGCTGGTAAAGGTAAGAATTTTCCAGTTCTTCTTTCTTATAGCGGATTTGGTGTTGATGCTTATATTGATTGGGAAATAGAGGTAGATAAAATTCTTTCGCAATGTAACCTCTGTAATAAATGAAAAATTAAAGTTGCCGCTAGTGCTTTAACTCGTTGTGCATCAATTTGGTGGAATGATTTTTGTGCTTACAAGACAGTACCACAAACATGGAAAGATATGAAACGACTTATGAGAGATGAATTTGTTCCTGCTTATCATTCTAAAAAGTTACTTTATGAATTGCAATGTTTACAACAATATGATAAAACTATCAAGGAATATTACGAGGAATTAGAAACTTTGTTGTTGCGTTGTGGATTAGATGAATCTGAAGAAGCTAAAGAAATAAGATTCTTAAATGGACTTTACAAAAAAATTTAGAGTATTCCTGTTGATAGGGAATACAATTCTCTCTCTAGTTTATTTAATATTGCTTGTGAGGTTGAAACTCAAATTGAACATGAAAGACATCTTGCTGAAATTAATGACTATAATTGCAAAAGTGAGCAATTTTCTTTGGAAGAATGGCATCTTGTCGAGTTTCCACTTGCTAATAACTTTTCACAGGACATTGAGAACAAGAACGAGAAGGAAAACACGCCAGAGAAGGAGGAACAGGAGATACTTGATGTATGCCTCAAGAATGTACAGATCATGATATGCCTAAATCGGCTGAGATGGAAAACAAAGGTAACGACATAGATGCTATTTTCACACGAGGAGAGAATTCTGTTGATGTGCTAAATTTAGCCACTACTGGTGCTATACTAGAACAACAGTTAGTGGACACTCAAACTGAATCACCTTTGTTACAATATGATTATCTTGCTGTCCCTAGTGATAAAGAAGAGTTGTGTGATAATGTCTCATTTATATCCGTAACTCAACTAGTGAATGAACATGTCTGTTTTACACGTGTGCTGAAAATAAACATGTTGTTCACCTTGCTAGTGAAAAGGATGAGATTAAACTGTTGTCTTCCTTGAATACTTTGGGTTACATTGAATTTGATATCATATGTGATCTCAATTGTTCAGATGAGAGATTTACTATGCCTGCTAATTTGTCATGGTCATATAGTGTTAGTTTTCATGCTATTGGCAAACATAATGATAAAGGAAAGTAAATGGTGCACCAAGTTTATATTTGTACCATTATGAAATCTTCTTTTGATGTGCCACACTATCAACAACCAAATAATATGTTGATTTCTTTGCCGCCTCTTGTTACTAACCTCTTGCAAGCCAAGGAGCTTGAGTTGAGGTGTGACATCCCAAAATTTGCTTTATTATTAATTTATTGGTTAATTGTGCATTTTATGATTTCTGGAATTTATTGGATTATGTGTATTGGTCTTTTGTTGAAAACTATTTACATTTATGCAAGGTTAAAATAAAGTTTTATCAAAAATATTTTATTTGAGTCCAAAATGCCTCAAAGTATTTTTGGGAATTTTCTTGGATTTTTCCTGATATTTTTATTGCCTAAAACAAATTAAATGAATTTCTGTCATTATTTTAAATCAAAAATCCTTTTAAAAATGAATGAACAGTAACGGGCCGCCCCATGTACTGTGCGGCCCAAGTCAGCCCGCGCAGCCCGTTTGCCACCGAAAACCCTAACCCTAAAACCGCCAACCGTTGGATTGAGATCCAACGGCCAGAAGCTCGTCTGCCGATCGCCGCACTGCTGTTGCATGGAGGCCTCGTGGACGCAGCAGATGAGGCCACGCTGCCTCTCTCAGATCGCCGCCGTCCGCCGCCGCCATGAGATCGACTCGATTTCGCCACAAGACGCTTCCCGCGGCGCCTATTTAAGGCGCCATGTGTGCGTTGGTTTCATCTCGCGCCGCGCTCGCTGCAAACCGTGAGCCCTAGGCCGTCGTCGTC
Organism: Otatea glauca; assembly: GCA_036346275.1. Classification (NCBI taxonomy): domain Eukaryota; kingdom Viridiplantae; phylum Streptophyta; class Magnoliopsida; order Poales; family Poaceae; genus Otatea; species Otatea glauca. The sequence continues at coordinate 57,520,885 of CM070715.1, read as the reverse complement.
TGCGCGTGAGAGCTCGTCGGAGGAGAAGGAAGCAGCCGCCACGGTTTTCACCCAAAATCGCCGCCGATCCTCCTTCTCCTTCGGTCCAAGGACCAGATCCGAGACCCCCGTTTCGAGACGCGCCCGCGCCGCCGGAAAAAATCGCCGTTGGACTGCCATATCGTCGCAACGTCTTCGTCATCTCCAACTCCGGTGAAGCTGTGCCACTGCACCGCCATCGCCGGGATCGAGTGTCGCCAGTCGTCCGATCTTCGATAAACGCTTCGGATTGTGTCACGTCTTGGTAAGCCGCTCGGGTACAGGTAGTCGTCGGATTCAAATCGTGCGATCGAAGTGTAGCCACGTGCTCCTCTGCCCAACATCGTCCGATCGGATCTAGCCGCGTCAGATTGCACCAGCGCCGTGGCCAACCGCGTGCCGCCGCGTGTCAGGCGCAGAGCCCGTAGCGCCGTGAGCCGTGTCCACCGTGAACCGGTGCGGCTAGTGGACTTAGTCCATACACCCGAGACGCGCGGCGCGTCGATTGGCCGGCTTCGAGATGACGCTACTCGACATCGCATGACGCAATAAATCTGTTTTTCAGAATAAAAAAAATTCAGTTAATACTGATTTTCCAATTTCTGTATTTTCAGTATTTATTCAAACTTCAAAAGGCTATAACTTTTGTATTTTAACTCGGATTTGAGTGATTCAAATTTATAAAAAATTGTAAAATTGAGATATATTTAATGGTGAATTTTATTTGATTTTTGGAGTTCATTTGCTCTCTGTTTCGGTATTTATTTGCTTTTCTTCTTGGTACGCGTAGACGTTGAATTGTGCGATGCTTCGAAGGAAGATCCGTCGACTCAAGATCAAGTACCAGAGCAAGATCAAAACCTATTCCAAGGCAAGTTGTGCTTTGATCATGTTGAACCCATGTTTATACAAATACTATATTGTTTTACTTTATTGCATAGTATTTCAAGTAAACAATTGTTTCAAATTAAATTGGGATCTAGTTAATCTACCAATTTAATCTATATACCCTACCTTGTCATTTGTATGCCATGATCTAATTGTCACCCTAGGATGGTTAACTAATAGTTGGTTAATATTGATAATCAACATGGGCTGATTAGACCGTCGTAGATTGCTTAGCTGTGCCACGACATCATATGTACATGAATCATCAATGATTAATCTTAACTAATGGAATATGGAACAATGATGTGAACTTGTGTGTGATGTGAAGTCGTACAATGAAATTGAGTTGTAGTGGCGAGCAATGTCACGCAACGATGTTGAATTGTTGATGGCACGTGGTGCTTGGTAATCAACTGGGGTGATAATCATTTGGATTGGGGCAAGTGGCAAGGGGCGAGTATGCCAAGGTGGGCCTGATGGGCAGAGGGTATGTGGATGTCTTGCCCTGATCACTCTAAGGACTTAACCTTGCAAGCCTTTGACCTGAGTCAATCATGCAACCACATGTCTGGTATGGGACAGCCTAGCTGATTAATTTGCAATGTCTTAACTTTGGTACTATCTTGGTCGGTGTGAGTTCCTGAGTTATGGAGTAATTCACATGGCGCAAGAGGGGGGCCCTGGATGTGGTAACCAGTCCCACCATTATTGAAACCTTAGCGGGTGGTACCGAGTTAAGCCAGAGCATTGTAAAGGCTTTGTCATGATTTCTCTGCCGGTACACCAAAGGAAGTGTGCTAATGGCCAGGCGCAAAGAGAATATCATGTCGTGTGGGTAAAGTGCATAATCTCTGCAGAGTGTAAAACTATTCGAATAGCCGTGCTCATGATTGAGCAATGCTCGGAATTACGCTAAGGGTTAGTTTAATTAAATGGAAAACTTGGTTGGGATGGCGGGATTGCCATGTGGAAGGTTGAAACTTGATTTAGGATCGTAAAACTTGGTTTACTTGAGAAATGTGAATCTATCTATTGTTGCTATTTGTTTTACGGTCTTTACAATCTATTTATTGTATTTGTTCATAAATGCTGCTTTGTTGCAAAATAGCCATGATAGCCTATCCTTTGGAATAAGCCTTGCATATAGCTATGTTAGAATTGCATTCTGTGCACAACTTATTGAGTGCTTTATGTACTCACCCTTGCCAACAACAACATCACCCGTTGAGGAGTCTGCAACAATGCTGGAGGAGGAGTCCAAGAAGAGACAAGTGTTTAGGGCGCAAGCCTTGTCAGTTGCCTGTGGTATACTGAGGGGTTGTCTACGTTTTCATTCCGCTGCAGTTTAATGTGTTATTCAGTCTTGCGAGGCATAGTCATGTAAGTGGACCATAAGGTCATTCACCTAGTAGTATATATCATATGATGTCTTCCATAATGTTCCCGCTGTGTATGATTGTGATATTCACCGATGTTGAGCCTGTGTGCACTAGCGTGATCCTGGACTAGTGCAGTATACACAGAGGGTCCAGATTTACATATTCGGGTCCCGACACGAGGACAACTCAAAATCAAGAAGGGAAGGATGATGTGACCATGCCGGCCCAGCAAGACATATTTCTACATCATATTAAGACAAGGGATCAATAACTTATGACGTTCCAAGCTCAGCCTGAGATCAAGTCCAATTCGTTCACGAATCTAGTTCGGCTCCTAGAAGTAGTCTAACTAAAAACGGCCATATTTGGGTCATACAAAGTCCGTTTGAGGCATTCTTGGACTCTACGGACAAGCCCACGACAAGAGCTTTCCAATAGAAGTGGTTTCACGTCCAAACTCTTTCTGGATCGATGGGAATCATTAAATCAATATAACGAACAGAATCTGCCAAGTACTGCGTCACCTCCACTTGGGCTCAAAGGCCTTGTACGACCTAGGGTTGCATGGCCATCCCCTTGGCCGCCTCCCTTGCCTTCATCCTCATATATATTCAGTAGCTGTCGCTAGAATAGATGGATTTTGCTTAGATTACGACTAGATATTCTGTCAGTTTTTCGCCGTACATCGGTTTGTAGAACCCCAACTCGTGTACTTAATATTATTCGCAATTTTATATTGCATTTTCTACGTTCTTGCTTATGTTCTCGATTCGCATGTAGTGATAAGCCTTCTTGGCGAGGTCAACTGTGTTTGTGCGTAGTTGATAACCAAATGAGCCGTGGTGTAGTGATTGCAGGGTTCGAATCAGTTTTGATTGGAAGTCAGATCGTCAACGTCGAGTTCTCCACCAATCAATTTAGTACTACCTGTCAGAAGATCGGGCCACCGTTCGCGTCACCAGCACTACCGCCAACTCAGACCGGTAGTGCCGATTTGATTGGTATCGACTATCTAGGAATATCAACTTTTCATTATCAAATTAGTACTGGATCCTTCAATATATAAAACAGTCTACAAACAACATGATATCAGCAAAATCCTACAAGAGAGCAGGTGAGGAAAGAGAATTTGTTGTCTCTTATGTAAGAGACAACCTAATCATACAAACCAACGCAAATTGTAATAAGGTACGAGGGGGAAGGTGTGATAAAAATAATATAAAATAGTTAGATGAATGATTTTAGAGACAAACTACTGAAGATATTATCTCTAGTACTATCTATAGGTGAGTTAGAATTCTAAGACACAATATTGACAGATGGACTATTGTACATGTCCTTAGTTCACGTTGAAGTGGTGCGACGCGTCCCAGCGGCATTGGGGTGCGCGCGGCTGAGGTACAGCTTCACCAAGGGTGAGCTCCGGCGATCTTCCAACCGGATAGCTGTGCGCACGAGCTTCCACTTTCACTATCGCCCGTGCCACACTCACTTTTTAGGATTAGTCATCATCATGCCCTCTTCGTGGACGAAGTGTGCCGCATTGCCTTTGCATTGTTCCAAGCCGCGTCATTGCGATCGTCATAGTCGTCGTGCAAGCTGCGTTCCATTTTTTTTGGGGTCACTAGCCACCGTTGCCATCTCCCCTCGCTGGCATTGAGCCTTGCCTTCTTTGTAGCTCCCTCTCTTTGTTTGGAATCAGGGGAGAAGCCTATGGGCCCACATGTAATTCACCTACTTGACTAGCTTTGTCATCCTACGTGACAAAAACATGCCACTCATCACATCATACGGGCAAAACGACTCTCACATGGTTAAAACTATCTTGAGAAACCAGATTAGGGGGTTAAGTGAACCGAATTAGGAACTTCGAGGGGTTAGATACCTGGTTTTATAGTTTTGGTGTCAGACGAACTTTTGATCAAATTTGGCCGTATGAACTTTTTCCAAGTAAAAAAAAGTTTTAATAGTTAAATACAAAATCAAACCTTTTGTTATGTTCCCCTAAAAAATAGTAAAGTCAAGTTACCAGATTTAGAGCCTGTTTGTTTTTGTTTTGAATTCTTGAAAAGCTAATTCTGGATTGTGGCTTTAGAAAAGTTAATTTTGGATTCTAGATTCTAGGATGGCATTTCGTGAGTAATTACTTGAAACTTTCAGTGACATTCTCATATTTGTATTCCTTAAAATCTACAGAAGCACATATATAGTGTATTATGGATTCTAGTGTATATATGTGGGCTGGATTATGAGAACCGATTCTAAGAATCGTACTGTTTGTTTTTTATTCAATTTTAGGATCAGAATCCACAATAAAAACAAACATACTCTTAGATTCTATCTTGACAAAATAGTGCCTATTTCGGGGGCTTAAAGCCAACTTCAGCTTCTGAAAAGCCAGCAAACCCTCCCAAACAGCTCAGCTTTTAAGCGGCTTTTGATATAAGCCAAAAGCCACATATAAATAAATAAGTTAAAAGCTGAAAAGCTGGGCTGAATCTGTTTTTGCAGCTTATTGTTAAGAAAAGTTAGCTATTTATTAAACGCTCTTATAAAAAACTACAGCCGTTTTTCAGCTCAGAAAAATAAAAAAAAAGCTTTTCAGAAAAACTACAGCTCCCCAAACAGACCCAAACTATTATTCACTCAACGGTTGAGAAAGAGCAATGTCTTAATGAAGTGCTACGAAGCAGTACCCAGTCCACTATGACCTAGAAAATTGCCAGTAATTAATAAGACAGAGAAGTATTGACAGCAGTACATCATCGCACACTGCATTGCCACAAACTGGAGAAGCTAGGCCGTGTTGTAATTATACGTGGGTGTCGTGCCGGCCGCACGGCACAGGTCTATCAGGCCGTGTGACTAAACTATATCGTGTCACCATGACCCGATTGGCTCAGGCCGTCCCATTTACACTATTACGATAAGAGGAAAGGGATTGAAGACATACAGAGCTAAAGCAGTGAACACAAATATTGAGAAAAAAGAACTAAATTTTATTCATTCTTAAACAGGTACAGAATTACCGCCTCCACCTCCATCTTCTCAGCCTTGGCCACCTTCCCCTTCCCACCCCCTCCACCTTTCCACCTCCACCTCCGCCTCCGCCTCCGCCCGCCTCCTCAGCCTCCTAAGCCCCGGCCTCGCCTCGTCAACGTTCCTGGCCTCCTTTGTGTTCCTAGTCGCACGTTGCCGTGGGCCTGGCCGCGTGCCGCCACGGGCTAAAACGGGACGTGCTGGCCAAATCATGGCTCATGGACGCGTGTCATGTCGTACTGCCCGTCGTGCCTAGCCACAAGGCCCAGCCCCGCTCGACCCGGTCAACGTGCCATGTCAGCACGGCCCGAACGAAAACAGTGCCATGTCGTGTCGTGCATACCGTACCATAGACCGGCCTAAAAAAGTCCGGCCAAGTGCCCACCTCTAGTTGCTATAGAGTATAGACTATAGAAATTACTACAAAATATTTTTTATCAACTAAAACCTGTTAGTGTTAGAAGTCATGCAATGATTCTACTATGTTCATTCCAACGGAGCAGAAGCAAACGATTTACCAATGCACAGTGGGTCCATAGTAGCAGTAACAATGGAAGACCTAGAATAATAAGAAGATAGGATTGCAACAGTTGTTGCAGATGCTTGACGTAGGAGCCGACCAAGAATGGCGGAACCACTGTGAGCAAATTCTACAGACTTAGCACAATAGTAATAAGAACCCCAAAAGACTTCGAATAATGGATTCAGCAGTTCTTGGAACTGCCCCAAGCAATCAAAGAACTCGAAAGCAAACATAGTAAACGCGAGAAACTACTCGAAGGCCGTTTCAATTAGGGGTGAGTAGGACAGATCAATACCTTCTCGATGGGAAAATTTTGGATCGCGGAGGAACTGGGGGGAGATTTGAGGCCGCGGTTGCGGGAGCACTGGTTGGCAAAAACCCAACAAGCCAACTTCTCTTCCCCATTTCCGTAATCACGTGAAATAGGTGTACTACAGAAATACGCTTTCCGTTGGTATTACGCTTCTGCCCCTTATCCTCAGCTCGAGGGCAGGTATGTAATTTGCAGCAGCAATCCCCTCCTCCTTGTCCCCTGGGGTTTTTGCCTCTGCCAAACTCGGTGTTGTGAAGGGGAAGCAAGAAACCAGGAAACTTGTTCTTCCTGGAGTAGGCGCGGGGACGATTTTTGCTCAAAGAAGTACTCCATTGATGGCTTCTCTTCTTCTTCCTCCTCAATTCACTTGCTCCCTACCTTACTACTGCATCAGGTAATCTCTCACTCCCCCCCCAATCCCTTTATAGATTTTCTTGGGCAACATAGTAGATTAGTAGTAGCTTCTACACTTCAGATTCACCAGGATGGAAAGTGCAGAATGTTCTCCAGCTAATATTGCAGCCTTACCTTCCAATTACCAGTGGGGATGTGTGCGAAAGATCCCTTTCTCTTATGGTCGTTGCAATCCACGATATTGTAAAGCCTCAAGTTTCTTTAATTAGTGCTCTGCTTTTCATCTCAATGAAACTAGGAGGGAGGGAGGAAATGCTTTTTATGTATTTTTGGGGGTAATGCAGCTTTTCCTTCTGATCAACAAATCTGAGTATATTGTGTTTTCTTTTGGATTGTGTCGCCATGGAAATGGCGAGTTGGGGAAGAGGAAGACACGAAGGTTGCAGATTTCCTGTCAAATCTTGATTTGCTTCAATACTTGGGTTCAATAGCATTTCTTGTGTATTTACATAGCTGAGTTTATTGCGGAATTTTTGCGTTGCATTTTCGGTTTATTTTTTGTTCATTCTAATGGACAATCTGTTTATCTGAAAATGAGCGACCAATCCAATTATCTACAATTGCAGCATGTCTTTCACGACGTATCTTACCACTTCTAGCTAGCCTTATCTGAATATATGAAGTGAAGCAGTAACTTCATACTCAGTCGTGTGATAACATTAGGTTTATTTTATATTCATCTTTCTTCTTTTTTAACACATAGTTACTTAATCCCTTTATAACTGTGAACAATTATAAGTGACGTACTTGTAATTTGCACTCGTCTAATTTGGTCACTCATGTGCAGGGGTCAATTACATTATAAGTCCAACATTTTGGGAAAGAATTTGACTAAGCCTAAATTGAGGTTGCTTAACCAAAATGTGAGTTCCGTGTCAAGGAGGAGTTCTCAAGATGTTGCAGAAGATTCAAGTGATGAAGAGACTGATGCTGAAAGCTCAGGGACCAGGAAAAGAGCTCCAAAACGTCGAAGAAGGAAAGCAACTGTACATACATCAGAAGGAGAAACACAAGAAGCCCAAATGAACACTGAAGGTGCATCCCCCGAAGAGGCTAAGAAAATGAAAAGGAGAGGCCGAAAGAAAGGTAACTGTACATATTGCTTTCATGTCTGGAGTACCTATTATTTTTGTATCCTGATCAGTGGACTTGATGATTTTGCTATACCGCGACCCTTAGCAAGTCACAACTTTTCTCCTATGCTGCAGCAGCTGCTACTGCAGGATCAGGGGAAGAGAAGGAAAATATAAAAGAACCAAAGAAGAGGGGCAGAAGAAAAGTTAAGACTGTGGAAGAATTGAGTGATGATGAAGGAGAAGATCAGAGCAAAGATATGGTGCCCTCTAATGAAAGAGAAGATCAGATCGAAGGACATGTTTCAGCCAATGATCTTGAAAGTAAAGTAGAGGCAGTATTATTAGAAGATATTGGAGAGCTCGAATGTTTAATGCCTCTTGTGTGCTGCTTTGGACCAGCTAATTACTCATTTATTCCATATGGAAGACCTGCCAATAGGCTGATAGATCATGAGATACATAATAGAATGAAGGATATGTTTTGGTCTCCTGATGAATTTGTGAGGGCACCTGGAGGGCCTTCATCCAATGTTGCCCTTGCTCTAGCAGCTATTGGTGGCAGGGTTGCGTTCATGGGAAAACTAGGTGATGATGACCATGGTCAAAGTTTGTTGTATCACTTAAATATCAACGGAGTTCAAACTCGAGCAGTTAGTTTGGATCCTTCAGCGCCAACTGCCATGTCCTTGATGAAGGTCACAGGCAGAGGTAGTTTGGAAACAAACTGTGTGAAACCTTGTGCTGAGGATTGTTTTCTGCAATCTGATATCAACCCAGCCATTCTAAAAGAGGTAAAGATGAATCCGTCAAATAAAATTCTGATGGCACCGTATCCTCTGTGTAATACTTATTTGTTATTTAGTTAATATGATAACACCTGGTTCATGCATGCATTATGGTGCGGGTCATGTTATGTAAGGATGAACCCTCTAAATGTTTAATTATTCAGTAAGTGGTATTCTTAACTTGCATCTGTACTTTTCCAAGTTTTTCGAATTTTTATCTTACCTTTAAAATGGCCCATAGTTTATTTTAACATGCTGACCTGTAATTTATGTTGCGGTGCATAATTTTTGTTATTAGACAGGATGCAAATAGTCAATTAAAAACTACTATAAGAATTAAAAGAATCTATCCAAGGTGTTGTGTATATGTCAAAGATACTTTTGGTATGTTCGCTTAATCTGATGTGAAACTTTTAGTGCCTACAAGCAAATTTTGCTGAATAATTCTTTCTTTTTCGAGGAAAATAACTCCATATCATACCCAAATAAGAAGATTTACATAGGTAATTATAGAAGAACTCTACAAAGTAGCAAGTCATACAAGAGCTCTAAGTTAAAGCAAATGATTCTTCCTAAAATTTGTGGTTTTCATAATATGCAATGCATAAATTTGTAGTTGACTTTTAAGAATTTCTCTCAGATATGGTGCGCTGCTTAGCTGTAGAGTTGTCATTCTATCTTTGGTCCCTCAACTCTTGCTGCAATTTAATTTGGTCCTTAAAGTGCAAAACCAGGCAAAACTCGTCCCCCAACTATCAAAACCAGTGCAAATTACATCCAAAGTTGGTTTTGTAGGTGGCTTTGGGTGACATGGCGCTAAGTGGATCGTCACTGTCATATTCTCGGACATTAGGGCATGAGTAGCCGCTTTACCAGAGCCGCTCCGCCGCCATGGCGCAGCCGCCTACCCACCATAGACCACCTCTGGCCATGCTCTTGCTGCCCGCAAGTTAACCTTGGCTGCAGAAATCCGTTTTGAAGCTGTCTGGCGGCCGCCTTCTCCTTTTTCCCACCGGCACCGAGCTCGCCACTGCCTTCCATGGTGCTTCCCTGCTTTCCCTCTCTTTTGTATGATGGTGTGGGGAAGAATAAACGGTGGGTAGCACTGATAAATGGGGCCATGGCCCAAGGGAGAGAGGGAGAAGAAAATTAGAAGCTCTCTATGGGGCTGACTTGTGGGTCGTGCATGCCATGTCAGCTTAGATACCAAGTAGGACGACATGTCACCCATAACCGCCTGCAAAACAGCCTCGGGGCATCATTTGCATCGGTTTTGACAGTTGGGGGACGAATTCTACCTGATTTTGTACTTGAGGGACCAAAAATGGACTTTTTCCTACTTTTTATGACCTAAAGAACAACTAGAGCTACTAAGATTAATGTAAGATCATTTTACTTCTTCGAAGCAATCTAGCAAATAATAACAGACAGATCTGGCAAAATTTCACAAAACAATATTACACAACATGATTTCTGTTGATTCAAATTTGCTATACATGATTTTTTTAATCATAAATGGGTGAACATGATACTACATTTAATAAACAACTTGGGGTTTACCTGTTTTAGTGTTTGACCCTTTGACACAGTAGGAACCAAATACAGCACCATCTGCTGACAACTCTGCTTTACTATACGTTTGCACACGGGCTACAATCTAACTCTTCGTCTGTGATTCACCCTGGAAGAGCACTTTGTCTGTAATCTATTTTTAGGCAGAAGACACATAAAGACTTGCACTATTCAGTGTTTTTCCATAAAGACTTGCATTATGAAAATCAGAATAGCATAAAACCATTTTTAGCGCTGAGGTGCTGACAGTTGCTCCATACTAAAACATGTAGGATAATATCTTTGCTACAGCTGAGCACCTTTTTTTTTGTCCCAAAAGAAAATGAGCATATCTAGACTTTCTAGGGAACAACTAGTTCAAACTTCAAAGGTTAAAGGTCTCTTATGTTCAAAAAAAGGTTAAAGGTCTCTTGTGCAATCTGTATCCTGAACTTAGGTATCCTGAACTTAGGTAAATCACCTAGATTTTCAAAGGGAAAAAAACATTGTTCACCAAGGTGTTAGGTGCTAGTCGGGTGGTAGCCCAGCGCCTTGTGCCTAGTCATTGATTAGTCAGGCCTAGGAGGGGCTAGGCGGCCGCCTAGGTGGGATACATCGACTAGGCAGGCAAGGCGGGAGGGTGTCACCTAGTGCCTATTCGGTGGACTAGGCGACCGCCTTTTAGAACACTGAAAAAAAAACAGTACATTGATTCATTATGTTTTAAAAAAGATGTGACTTTCTTCTGCTTTTTATTGCAGGCTAAGATGTTTTACTATAATTCATCAGCTTTGCTTGAGCGGACTACACGGTCATCATTGTTAAAAGCAATTGAGATCTCCAAGAAATTTGGTGGTATAATATTCTTTGATCTTAATCTTCCACTGCCACTATGGTCATCCAGTAAGGAGACCAAGTCACACATCAAGGAAGCATGGGAAGCTGCTGATATTATTGAAGTCACAAAACAGGAACTCGAGTTCCTATGTGGTATTAAACCATCTGAGAAACTTCACACGAAAGATAATGATAAATCCAAATTCACACACTACAGCGCAGAAGTTGTTATGAAATTATGGCATGACAATCTCAAGGTCCTCTTTGTGACAAATGGGACCTCGAAAATTCACTATTACACAGAAAAGCACGACGGTTGGGTTCGCGGGATGGAAGATGCACCGATTACTCCTTTCACCAGTGACATGTCACAATCGGGTGATGCCATTGTTGCAGGTATGACATACGATAAATTGTTTTATTTACTTCTGCAGAACATGCCATTACTTTTGCACAATGTCGCCATACATTAGGAAGTGCATCAATGCATACTTCCTCTTTTACTAGGTGGAGAGGATACGACAAGTTTGTTAGAACGTTATTGACAAGACTCATTTTGAAGTTAATGCTTCAGCTGTTAATAGATTTATATCACCATATGCCAGAATGATTAGTGACACGTCATCTTCTGTTTATGTCTTTTAAGACCGATTGTTTCTGTGAATTGAATTCTGCTCAGATGATATTTGACTATGTTCTTATTTTTTCAGCCCTCATGAGTATGATGGCAATTAACCCTCACCTTGTCACGGACAAGGTTTACCTGCACAAGGCAATTAAACATGCTATTAAGTGTGGTGTCATTGATCAGTGGTTGCTTGCAAGAGAGCGGGGCTTCCTTCCCAAAGAAAGAGCAGATCCAGCCAACGAGCAGTATGAAGTGAGGTCCATTACAGAGAGGGAGTATCGTACACTTCCTGATGCCGTGCAACCAACAAAATCGTCAAACAGTGAGCTTTTGTTCGTGGAGTGAATGAAAAAATGTGGAGAACACATCAGCATCTATATACTGGATTTCTCTATCCATTTATGGAAACTGCCTGCTCTTAACTGGAGTTAGTGTTCAGAAGAATTATTTTAAACATGCAGTTTCTAGCCTTCTAGGTTTGTTGAACACAGGATAATAGCCTTAAGAATAACACTAACACATTGGTGGTGTCAAATTTTGTATTGAAATTTTGTTGTAAATGTGACTGATGTCAAAAATTTTCCATACAATGATATCTACTTTAGTTTATTATTAGTCTGCAACTCCTATCAGATTACCACTGTATAACACTGGCACACTGCTATTAATTGTGAAAGGATGAAGCTCTCAATCTATCTTAGGAACTGTGCATCAAAGGTGAGTATGCATAGCTCCAGTGTATCAAGAATATTTTATGTGACAACTGAGCAGCTTATTTCCCTTTTCACATAAAAGAAATTTCTCTTAACAGTGGACCTACAGATTTATTGCGGTCCAAATTGAGCTCCTAGTTGGCTGTTCTAGGTCTTGCAAAAAGATAAGAAGGATATACTTGTTTCAAGATTGTGCGTCATTGAATAGTGAACAGGGAGGAAGCATCTCACTGCAAACCGAGTAAGTTTTCTGGTAACTGTAGCGTATTAGCTAGCATGTATTGTAACCTAAATTTTCTACGATCTACAAAATAAGCACCTGATACATGCATTGCTGATAAACCCAGGATTCCAAACAGTAGAGCTAATTGGAAATCTCGAACTTTATCAACTTCTTGAAAGCCAGTTAATTTGGGGAAAATATGTTGAGCTTTCTAGCAGGAATTACTCAATTATAAATGACTCTTGCAAAGGTTTGTATGTTTCTCAATAGCATGGCATACAATCCCCTATTTTAATTTATTCTTGTTAAGTTTCTTGTGCCAATCAGTTCATCTTAAAGATTAAGTTGTTGAGAAAAAAAATGGAAAAGCAAACAATCTACTCATTCTTTAACACTCGTGTCTAGGCACAACTTGGGGTGCACATCGTGGACTTGTTATGGGGTGGGACCTGATCTATCCCTGAGAGCCTCTTGGTCTTACAGCTACAAAATTCTATTTTTCTCTCAAAATTCTGCTCCAGCAGTCGACTCATGATCAATTACCACTATATTATTTCGGTTTTGCTAATTTGAGGGTATCCTCATGAAATCTTGGTGAGGACGCCTCTTGTTGTGACATGTGGCGGTATTTCCTTCCTTTCTCCACTTCTCTTCCCCCTCAAATGCTCTCGTCGTGACATTTGGCGACATCCCTCTTTCATTCCCCATTCCTTTCAAACTCAAAAATGTTTTGTTTTCAAACTTTCCCCTAAGTTTTTGAAGAGGAAGTATCTTTTTATCATTTCGAAAGTTTTCAAATCAAATTTTTTTGATTGAATTGATTTGAAACTTTCGAATGAAATTTTTTGTGCTAGAGGAGAAGGGGTGGGAAAGGAGAAAAGAAGGGAGTGTGAAGGAAGGGGCGCCATGTGATAACATTTGAATGTGTTCTAACCAAAGAATTAACGAGGGTAACGTCAAATTAGCAATATCCATATTATTTAACCCCTAACCCACCCCCCTCACATGACGTGCTCACTCCCGCCGCTATCCACGTCGCCCCATGGTTTTTCTGGCCGTTGGATTGAGCGCGAGGGGCCTTAACTGTCCTTGTATCATCGCCTTTCTCTGCCAGAGTGGCTCTAGCCAGTTACCTCGCCCCCTGAACTGCCGCCATCGCCTGAAACCTCCTTTTACCCCCTTGTTTTCAGAAACTTTTCATACCATACACTGCATGTTTGTAACTGCAGTACCGCGTAAAGGCCTAGGTCAAATATGCTCTCAGCCCAACTGATGCAAGGAGAGGTTTCCTTGATTGCTTCAGCTTGTCATTATTTGCATGGGCAAAGCAATGCTGTCTTAGAATGCATTGACTCATAAACCACTGTCAAGTGAGGCAGAATATTTAAACCATATCTTTCCTCAAACTGATAATGACATGAAATTTAATCAACCACTACTTCATATGTGTCAACTGTATTGTCCTTAACAATTAATCTACGATTTATATATGAATGTTATTTAAACTTGGCTCAAACACAAACAAATAAGGAATGATTTTCCATCGGATGCACTGGTACAGTCCTCGTTGTCTATGTTGATGAATTACGACTAGTGACAAACTGACAATACCATGAAGCACATGCTGGGAAATGGTAGGCTACTCTAACGAAAAATCAAAATTTTGTACCATGTAACCACTGCAAGTTATAGATAACAAAATTACCACTAAACGCGCAGACTCATAGCGGAAGTAAAGTCGATGTAGCGCGATGGTGCATACGTAGTCGTACTAGCCTCGTGCCTCCTCCAACAGCTTCTTGTGAGCGATGCAGGTTGCGGATTGTCCTAGTGTTGAAGCTTCGCAGCAACGCTTTCAAGGTATCCACATGTACATGATGGTTATCACGGTGCCCCGGCGAGGCGAGTCGCCTCCGGGGCGTCTGGACGCCTAGACGCCTGCCTAGGTGATAGTTTGGTGACCAAAAGTTCAAATTTGAAGCTCAATTATAGTTCAAGTTTCCTATGTACAAAATCATAATTCAAGCTCAAATATAGCAGAAGTGAGGAGTGATGTGTAGTACCTTGTATATAGCATCCAAAGCACCTTCTATATGATCTAAATCATTGCTGTCCAAACATTGATGTAGAGTCCGAAATAACTCAATCCATCCAGCAGCTTGCTTTGATTTTCTCTAGTACAAGCAGGAGATTTACATGTTAGCAAGATGAAACACTAGGTTGTTGGATACATGGAGTTCACATAAACTACAAAAATATCTTGAAAACAGAATTGAGAATAATCCAAGGACAAAGACATTGAAAGTTTCAAACATAGATATAATGTTCCAAGGACAAGGCCATTAAAACATAAATATAATGTTCTAAGGACAAGGACATTCAAACATCAATGTCTAAGTCTAAATCATCTTGACGATTATCATCACTTGGTCCACTCTCATGAGAAGTAGGTGGTGTTTGGCCATAATCATCGTCAATGTCTAGATCATTGGCCACCAAAGGTTCATAGACTTCACCCTCGTCTAAGCCTTGTTCTTCTTCTTGAGTTGTTGAGCTCAAATTTACACCACGTCGAGAGTACATCCTGGCTATCCTAGGTAGATTACGACCCTGTAAAATTAGTGATGCACCGGTGGCTTCATCAACATGAGCCTATGAAAGATTTTCTCTGTGGTGGACTTCTTCGGTACTCATTTCAACCCATTCATTGTCCCATTGGAACTCTTTTAAGATCAAAGGGTTGAAATTTGTCTCTTCTACACGCCTCTTTTGAAAACGTTCGGCGATCTTCCGGTTGTATTGAATGTAGACCAAATCATTGTCTTTGGTGCTCCAACCGGTTTCTTTTTTTGTATGGATCTGAAAATTAATCACTAATCAACAATAGAAAATACTTGGGATATACGAGCAGCCTTGAAATAAATACAACTTAGTTGCTTACAAATTCGAAGATGCTCCAATTTTGCTCACAACCGAAGGCCGAATAACAAAGGCCGAGGATGTGTCTTGCAAACTTTTGAAGCTCTCTAGCAAGGCCACCAAAAGCATCCCACCAATCAACTAAAACGTAAAACATTATATCTATGTTAGAAACTTAGAACGTTTAAAATTGAATCAACTTAGAATAGAAGTTTAATACTTACGAGGGCTCTTTGTTTTTTGTTGCATCACAACTGATTGCTTTCCAAAGGTCTTCCTCATTTTCTCATAATCATTCGCTTGATCACTTATCTTTCTAAGCAAATTATCATCACAATTAACAATCTTTTCAAACACATCATTGAATGCAATTCGGAGCCTCGAAGCATAGTCAATGTCTTTTTCTTTGATGTCGAAAAACTTGTTTGGGTTCAAAAACAATGCAACCCCATGCAGCTTTTGCTCCATCTGATGCACCCACCGCCTCTCAATGATGTCCATTACCTTCTTTAGTACCCTTGGTTTGTTTCCAAAAGACTCTTATCTTATTCCTAGCATGATCCATACTTGCTGAAACCTCCCGCATGGCAGGCTTCTCATCCCCATCAACAATCATCAGCACAATCAGCAAAGGCAAGTGAATATTTGAAACAAGAAATGAATTCGAATTTTTGGATAACGGATCCTTCTAATGCAGTCTATCTAATGTCTTTTTCAGGAGCTAGAGGAAATGATGCTCTTATGTAATCCTCCACAGCATGCAAAAAACGTAAGGAAAGCAAAATATCACAAACTTTCTTCCCCACCTCCGTGTGAGCCAATTTGGCCTTAGTCCAATCCTCACTAAGAAAGAGTAGTCGCAAAGCATCCTTATGCTTATATAAACTCTGCAAAGTGAGAAAAGAAGTAGCAAACCGAGTGGCTACGGGTCTCACTAAATCCCTCCCTCCTGTCTTCTCCCTTATTGCATTGAGAAGCCTCCCATGCCTATAGATGAAGGTAGTCACATGCTTGGCTTGATTGATGGCCTTCTTGAACTCACTTATTTTTTCGATATCTTCCAACATAAGGTTGAAGCAATGTGCAGCACAAGGGGTCCAGAAGAGAGTGGGAAACCTTTCCGTAAGGATTTTACCGACAAAAGAAAAAGATTGAGTTCCAAGCAATTTGCAGCATAAGGTAGATTTTTTTTTGCTAAAGAAAAGAAACTTACTAGTAGCCTTGAAGTTGGCACCATTATCGGTGACCACTTGAACGACATTGTCAGGGCCTATCTCCACAATCTTCTTCTCAAGCAAATCAGCTAACATTCTTGCATCAACCGATGGAGAGGATGCATCTACAGACTCCAAGAAGAAAGTCCTTTCAGGATAATTGACAAGAAATTTATCAAGTGTCTTCCTCTCCTATCAGTCCATCCATTTGACATTAGTGTACAACTGTATTGCCTTCAACCAGACTCTTGCTTCTCCCTTAATGCTTGGATTTCATTCTTTGCCTTAGCAAGCAATGGCACCCTTAACTCATGAAAACTAGGAGGCTTGTATCCATGCCTGTATTGTCCAACAGGCTCCATCATAATTTCAAAACTCCTAGAATTTGCAGCATTGAATGGTATGCTACATTGATAAAAGAAATTAACAACATGCATATCCACCCTCTCTTTTTCTTCCTTGATCCTCGTACATTGCTCCATGGAGGTTTGGGTCAACTGTTTGGAATGCCTTTCCTCAATCACCTCTTCGGGTGTCTTTTTTATCATAGAGGCAACTGATTTTGTTACTTTGGCCACCAGTTTGAATATAATGGCAGCTTACTTCCTCTTGGCAGCTGTCCCAGAACTTGGATGACAAGATGACGCCTTCGAGGATACTTGTTGATTAACCTCAACCTCCTGAACATCATCACCTCCACTTTCCTCTTCATCGTCATCTAAATTAATCATCTTGTTTCTTGCAGTCTTCATGTAATCTTGCATGTCTCTCATTATGGCTGTGGTGGTTTTGGGGCATTTTTGAACATCCCCAAAACCCGCGGCAAGGTGCTGCTTCAATCTCTTGATGCCTGAATGCATTTGTTTTCTGCAAAGTATACATTGCACTATATACTTGTTCGTCATGTCGGGCCAAAATCCATACTTCCACCTGGGATCCTTTGATTTGGCCTTCCGCTTTGGATCCTTGAATGGATCATATGCCTGCTCTTGGATAGCATCACCGGACTCGCGAACGGCGGCGGTACTTGTTGTTTGGTCAGCCATTTATGTATTAAGTTCTGTACAAAATAATTGCGGTAGTCACAAGTCAGCATCGGAGTAATGACTAATCCATACAATACAAATACAATACATTAGCTGTCAATCTGTCATCGACTTATTAGCCAGCAACATCAACCAACACCTAACAAATGAGTACATGACAGATTGGCAGCTATGAGCTAATACTACTCAATATGACTTGAGTCAATAACCATGCTCAGTGTCAGTGATAACCATGCTCAGTCATCTTCGGCTAATCGGCTCTTCCTCAATAGTTAATACTACTCAATACTATTGATAAAGGAAAAAGTTTTCTACTCAACACTCAATACTCAGTGACCCAGTGTCTGGCTCAGTTCTCAGCAGTCAGCACTCATCTTCGGCTGATTGGCTCTTCCTCCAGCAGAGCCGCAGAGCCCATTCCTCGCTTGTCGCCTCCTCGGTTCCTCCACGGCGGACGCGCAGAGCGGCGGCAGTCGGGGCAGAGCGGCGGACGTGCAGAGCCAGAGGCAGAAGGGGAAGCCAGGGGCACGGGAGGCGGAGGCAGAGGAGGGGGACGCGGAAGGGGAGAGGGAGGTTGAGGGGGATTACCGATGGCGGCGACCGGCGGTGGTGAGGCGACGCCTGCTAGGGTTTCTCCACCCACATGAGTCCTCTTTCCTTTGCCTCCTCTCGATCCAGTCCAGCGCGGAGCAGTCGGTCTTGGTCGCCCTCAAATACTCAGAGCCCAGTCGCAGTTGGTCGCCCGGAACGCCAGGCCGACGCCTAAGCGACGACGCCGTGACGACTGGACATCCGGTCGATCGCCTGGTAGTCTTTAGGCGAGGCGCCGGTCCATGGTGCCCCCGGTCAGCCGCCTGGACGCCTGGTCGGCGACTAGGCGACGCCATAATAACAGTGCGTGTGGGGCAGGAACATCACGCACCGGAGTGCTAGTGCTAGTTGCGTGGTTCTGGGCGAAGGAGGGGTGGCGGCTAGGGTTTCGGGAATTCTAAATTCTTATTGTGTTTTTCGTGTGTCTCTTTATCACAAAGCCACCACCTCCTCCCTTTATATAGACGTCCTATAACGGGTTTCAACCCTTTGAATCCCATTACAACTCGGATCCCTATCCGAATTGGTTACAGACTCTTAGGTGTGCGACCCTATAGGTTCACATGCACTTGGACATGGCCCGAGTATTCCTACTCGACTAGACATGGCTCGAGTACCCTTATTCGACCAGTCATGGCTCGAGTACTCCTACTCGACCAGACATGGCTCGAGTACTCTTACTCGACCAATAACCGGTAGTGGCCTCTAGCAGGATGTGCCGATTCCCATGTACATGTAAAGATTGGATGAATCTCAACAATGTCATATATGCATTTCCTTTTGCCTCACGATATCGGTACCCAAGGTGAGTTGTTGTCATGCATTTTTGGATTGTTCGATCACTCTTTCTTGATACCGTAACTCGGATTCCCCGAATTCATCGAGTTAACTCTTTAACTCGATGACTCGAGTAATTCTTTACTCGATGAGTATGACCATGCATTTTCCAAAATCCGACCACTCAAGAGGCCTAAAGATATCTCTCCCGTTGTAGGAGGGGCAAATCCTATCTTGATCAACCACGCCTCGCAGCATGTTGCATGACAAACCCGAAAGCCATCTTTATAACTACCCAGTTACGGAGTAGCATTTGATGACCCCTAAGTAAGCCATTATGCATCTTGAGAACATGCGACAATTTCAAGTCGAAGGATATAGCATACACATCATATATGAGACTACTGATGACATGAAAGAATACAATGTTCTCGCAGTGTCTCAAGGTGGGTCGATAACCAACACCATGTTCTCTAACATGTGTCCATATTATTGGTTTGATATATCCATATCTATGACCCGTGAAATATGGTCATCGACCAATACATATGCTAGTCTACTCATATGTGTCTTCATATGATTATCGACTAGGGACCCCTTTTAGAATGAACATCATAGAGACGAATACAGAGTTTCACAAGAAGTCACGCACTTTGTTAATCAATATCCATGATGTTATTCAAAAAACAATCTCATAGTTTATGAACATTTATGGAAACATAATCATCTCTATGATTGCCTCTAGGGCATATTTCCAACAGCATATTAGTGAAAGCCGGCACTTAACAATGCTCATAAGCCGTCATTAGCTCTAGCTCTTGCAACTTGAGATGATGATTTCTCTAAAATTAATAGCCTGTCATGGTTAAGTCAAGAAAGAAGAGAATAGTCTCTTTGATGCTGAAAGTAGAGCATCCCACTGGAATCTTTTTTGCTGAAAACAGGTACGACGTAATCAGAATTGATCACTTTTCTAGTCGCCCTTCCCCTTATTTTTTTTGCAAATTTGGCTCCCTAGCAAATCTAGCCCTCTCTCTCACCGCGGAAGGCATGGCAGACGATACCTGTCCCCTGCCGCGCTTAGGGAGCACGGAAGCTAGTGTAGCCGCTCCTGGGGAACGCGGCAGTGAGCGGCGAGCGCGGGAGTAGGCGTTGCCGCGCTCGAGGTGCGTGGGAGGAGCTGGCTCGGCCGTGGCTCCCGCGGTCAGCTAGTGCGGGACGGGAGGTGCCACTGCCGACAAGCGCAGGAGGAGCGTGAAATCATGTGCTGAAAATTGGCTTAGTGATGAAATTGGCATTGCAAAGTGGTTGTGCTCATGGCATGTGTAGTGCTTGTGTTGTTTCAGATGATTATTTGATATGCTTGTGATAGCATGGTAATGGTTTTGCTTGATGCAATGCGCTCGTGTGAGTGGTTGTATGGATTGATCTTGAGTCAAGTCGTGGACTTGTGTTCGTAATGGTTTCGTGTTTGTTCATGTTTAGGTGTTGCTTGAGTACGAACGTAGTCGGTGACGGGACTAGAACTAGGTTCATAGAGGAACTGAGGTTCGGGACTAGGTTAAGGGAGGAACCGAGGTCCTAGTGGTCAAGAATCTCATGCGAGACGTTCGGATTAGAGAACGGTGCACGTGGAGGTGAGTGAGTCACGCGAGAGCGGCAGATGGGCTGTACGCGTGCATGTGTGAATTTTGGGCTATATGCAATGTATTGGGCCATTTATAATTGGGCCAGTGGATATGCATGAATGTATTTAATTAGAGATAAGAAGTTAGGGTTTTGGATGTGCAAAACAGAGAAAAAGGAAGTCCATGCGACGACGTAGAATACAGTGTTCGCGGGCGCTACAGTGATTCGGTCTATAGTATGCTATAGTGTTTCACAAAAAAACAGAGAAGAAAGAAAAGAGAAAAAAGAAGAAAAATTACGAAAATTTTCTAGAGATTATTTGAGGATGCTTAGGAGGCATCTTGTGAATACATCTCGGCAATAAAGATCAAGATTTGCAAGTTGATGTGTTGTTAATCTCGTTCTTTTTCGTTCTTCGATTGCATGCATGTTTTTTTAGATTGATTCATTGTTTCACCATGACAATTTTGATTTGATCCATTCAAAACCTTTCTAGCGTATCAAGTGATTGATCTGAAAAGTTTGATCGGTTAATTCCTCGTAGATCTTGATTAATCTCGTAATTAGGGTTTGATTAATTTTCGTCTTTATTTGGTACAGTCAACTTGCGAAGGTCATAACTCTAGATCCGTAGATCCGATTAGGCTGATTCTTGTTGGGTTAGTTTCAAAATTGAATCTAGTTTCTACAGTCTGAATTTCATCGTCAATGCAATAGTGCGATCTTCGGGAATTACTATTTTAGTGAACGTATATCAATCTGTTTTGTGGAAACCGAAGCAATCTTTCATAATTCGTTTAGGGGTGTTTTGAGAATCATTAAAAAATTGGTTTTAGTTTCCGCGCAATCATCCACCCCTCTCTGATTGCTATATTAGTGTATATCGATCCTACAGCCGACGAGTGCGCGAGGCACTTCTGCAGTAGGTAGGGGGCTAGATTTTCAATTCCATTCAAAAGAAAGCCAAATTTGCAAAAAAAAAAGAGAGAAAGAGGGCCAGAAAAGTGATCAATTCTCGTAGGGTGGCCATGATGACATGCTATGGAGGTTGTGGAAGACATCAGACTAATTTTTGAGCTGAAACGAAGCTTCTCATGCTTACTTGCTTCGCAAGTCCTTTTCCCTCAGTATTTTTAGAATTTTCTTTAAATAATACATTTTTTTAATCAAATTGCAAAAATATACCACGAAATCAAATATTTCAGAAATATACTCCTGTGTTGATTTTTCTGTCGTCACTGCAGCCTAGGTGGGCACACAGCACGGTGCGGCTTAGCTACCCGCAGTTCATCGCTGCGTTCGACCACCTCACCGAGGACCGCGTACGCTAGACGCCGTACATAGCAGGAGATGTCGAGCTACGTGTGACGGGTGGGTTGTCCACCCTATGCACACGTGACACGGTGTACTGGCGTACACGTTGGTTCCTCGTGTTCGACGCCCTGGTTGAGGGCTACGCTGTCCATCGAGTGATGAGGCAGTTCGGTCTACGACAGGAGTTCTCGGTCCAGGTCGGCCGACAGGTCCCACACGGCGTCCACACGTAAGTTCCCTAAATCAATGTTCTCTAATCTGTATGGTGTAATGACATGTAATAATGTTATATTTTTGCTTATCCGCAGGCAGACTAGGAGGGGCAGGCATGGGGGCACCCCATGGCACGTACGTATGGCGCCATGGGTCGAGGAGTGGGGAGGAGCCTTGGACGACGTTCATGCCGAGGATGCGCCGTACGACCCACAGACGTACCAGGGGCACCGACAGTGGTACACTTCCTGTACCCGTGTGCGTTTGGTACGTGTCGACCTGGATCCTCCTAGACACATCCCCAGGGTGAGGGACACGTATCCCCTCCATACGGACTCGGTTCTGCACAGTGCGGTAAGTTTTGTCTAATGTACGATGTATTTTCGTATTGCATTTTCTAGATTAATGTGTTAGGTTAATTCGTAATGTATTTTTCAGACTGATGTGCTAGCCCGGTAATACGAGGAGTCCGGGAGCTTCCTTTCTCGTCTGTCTCGTGGGTTAGACGTGACCAGAGAGTACGTGACCTCCTTCTTCGCGAGGTTCAGGGAGAGCGCTAGACGCACCCTTGTCGGGACCCGAATTTGCAAATTCGGACCCTCTGTGTATACTGCACTAGTCCAGGATCACGCTAGTGCGCACAGGCTCAACATATGTGCTATCACAGTCATACACAGCGGAATATAGCATAACTTTCATAATTAATAGTAACTGTTGTCTTACATGATTATTGCCACACAGGGCTTATAAAAGAAATAGCAAATAAGCAGCAACGGAAAAATAAATAAGCGTAGCAGCTCCCCAGTTCACCGCAGGCAACTGACGAGGCTCGAACCCTAAGCATTCGCATCCATATAATCCTCCTCCACGAAAGGCGTAGATTCTTCCTCTTTTGAAGTTGTTGTTGTTGGGGTGAGTACATAAAGCACTCAACAAGTTGTGCACAAGAATGCAAGTCTAATATTCTATATGCTTGGCTTAATCCAAAGGAATGGCTAATAAGGATATTTTGCAATAAAGCAGCATTTAACAAGTATACAGTAAATAGATTGAAAAGCAGTAAAACAAATACATTAATTAATAGATTCAGCATTTCTGAAGTAAACCAAGTTTCCAATCCTAAATCAATTTCCATTTTCCATGGCATCCTGCCATCCCAACAAGTTTTTGCTTAACAAAAGTCTAACCCTTAACTGTAATTCCCGAGCATTGCCCAATACCGTGAGCACGGCTATTCAAATAGATTATACACTCTGCAGAGGTTATGCACTTTACCCACACGATACAACCAAACACCACCAAGGCGAATGATCATAACAAAGCCTTTACAATGCTACACCTAGACCTAGTACTGTTCGCTAAGGTTTCAACACTGAAGGGTTAAACCACCACAACACGCCCCCCTCTTGCGCCATGTGAGTTAAACCGTAAACCCGGGACTCACTATTCACCACGACAGTACCAAAATCTAGGCTTCACAAATTATTCACTAGGTTTGTCCCATTCCGCATATGTGGTTGCAAGAAAGACTCAGTCAAAGGCTTGCAAGGTTAAGTCCTTAGAGTGATTAAGGCAAGACTTCCACATACCCTGCCAATCTCGCCCACCTTGGCACACCGCCCCTTGCCACTTGCCCTAATCTAAATCATTACCACCCGCTTGATTACCAAGCACCACGTGCACCAACATTTCAATCTAGTTGTGTGACCTCCTCGCCACGACAACTTGATATAATCGTGTGACAACACATGACACACAAATTCTAAAACATTGTTCCATATTCCATTAGTCAAGATTAAGTAACAACATTCGGACTCATGTGATGACGTGGCATGGCTAAGCAATCTACGACGGTCTAACTAGTCCCATGTTGATTATTAATATTAACCAACTATAATTCCACATCCTGGGTGACAATTAGATCATGGCATAAAATTGACAAGGTGTGATTTAATTCAATTAGGCATATCATCTAATTCCCAGATTAATTGAAATCATTTATACACATAAAATATCATGCATAATTTAAAAGACAAAATAGCAATTTGGTGAAATTGGGTGCAACATGATCAAAGCACAACTTGCCTTGGAGTAGGTGCTGGTCTTGCTCTAAGCTTGGGTCTTGAAGCGACGAATCTTCCTCCGGATCTCCGAGCAGTTCAACGTCTACGCGAAACGATGCCAAAATAGCAAATAAACACCAAATGAGAGAGCAAACAAACTCGAAAAAATAAAATAAAATTCACCAATAAATAGATCTTGATTTTACAAATTTTTAGAAATTTGAATCACTTAAATCCGAGTTAAAATGCAAAAGATATAGCCTTTTGAAGTTTGAATAAATACTGAAATACAGAAAATAGAATTTCTGATTTTCCCGAAATATTTTTCTACTGAAAAAGATTTTTATTGCGCAACGCTGACGTCATCCCTGGCTCGAGCCAATCATGCGCTGACACATCACCTGGCGCACAGACCCGGTCCACAGAACCACCTCTGGTCTACCGTGGACGCGCTACGCGCCGCCGCGCTTCGCGCCGCCACGCGGCGACGCCGGACCGCCGCGACGCCACTGTGGCCGATGCTCGACACGCGGCGCGCATCCGGGCGACGATCCAACGGCTACTGCTCTAACGCGCACGCGACGCGATCTCAACCGAACAGACCTGATCCAACGGTCCACGCTTACCCGAGTTGTTCACTGTAGACGAAGCGACGTGGCACGATCTGAGACGTCCACGGAAGATCCAACGACTGTTCGAGCTCCAAGACGAAGATGGAAGCACGACGGCGGACTGGCACCGGAGCGGAGGAAGAAGACCACCCGAACGACGTTTCGGCGTGACTCCAGCGAGAAGAAGTAGCAGCTTCGGTGCGGCTCAACGCGATGAGTCTGAATCTGGAACCGGTGCGGCGAACAGCGGCTTGACGGCGGCGGAAAAGACGAGAAAGCTAGCGGCGGTGCTTGCGCAACTACGGCGAGCTCCCGAGCGACGACAGCTGTGAAACAAGCGAAGAGGCTAGTGCTACTGGCTGCGCAAGGGGACGAGGAACATCGGAGTGCGGGCTGCGGCTTTTGTAGCCTCGGCATGCGCGCAGGAAAGGAAACCCTAAACAATCCGCGGCGGAGACGGCGCACGGCGGCGAACTCGGAAACCGAATCGGAGACGATGACTGACGACCGTCCGATCCAAGATGAATGGCCACGATTGATTCGCGGGCGATACGATCCGATCCGCTCTTTCCAAATCCAACGGGCGAGATCTAAACTTACCAAAACAACGCGAAGCGATCTCAGCCGCACGATCTCGATCCAACGGCCGATCGCATTAGGGTTTCGCGAAAGAAACAGCCGTCCGATCAAGATCCAACGGTCCACACGCTACGGCAATGGCGAACGGTGACGGTCAAGATAAATACTGGCACACAGACAAGGTCTTGGGCTTCGGCCAAGTTCTGTTCACCGATTTTTCAAAAGCTTTTTGATTTAAAATAATTCCCGAAATTATATTAATTCATTTAAGGCAATTAAAATATCAGGAAAATTCCAAGAAAATTCTTATAAATACTTTGAGACATTTTGAGTTCAAATAAAATATTTTTGGCAAAACTTTATTTTGATTATGCAGATATTTAATTGGTTTTCTTAAAGAGGCTAATTACTTAATTCTCAAAATAAATTCCAATAAATGTAGAAAAATCCCAATAAATCTCAAATTGCATAAATGACAATAAAATAATACTCAAAGCAAAAATTGGGGTGTTACAACCCTCGAGTTGGTAGGATGCCGCACGCCTCGCGATGTGGCTGACGGCGCTCACGGCATGTCGCTTACTGCAGGGAGGAGTGCTCCAGGTACATCTTCACACGCCACGGCCTCCCGTCCCATCGTCACGCCGACTTACGTGACAGGGCGAGCTGCTGGACACGCTGGTCTAGCCCCTCACGTCGGAGGTGAATACTTCGTTACACTATGTTATATTGTTATTCTTTGTTACAGTAGCCCTGCTTTCAAGCATAATGAAGTACTGGCGTGTAGCAGCTTTTTAGAGAGAATAGCCTACTCACGGGCGTGCAGCCTTGTCAGGCTGAGTAGACAAGTCACATGCATCAGCTTTGTCAGCCTTGTCAGGCCGATTAGACAAGTCACATGCATCAGCTTTGTCAGCCTTGTCAGGGAGAAACCAGCAGAAGAATCATAAATGGATTCTATGGGATCGGTGACCAAGGTCGTCGACTGAGGTTTTCTCTTGCAAGAGACGACGTCAATATCATGAGTCTTGAGACGGGAATAGAGCTCGTCAAGAGTCAGAGTCGACAAGTCGGTAGTATCCTTGATGGTGGTCACCTTCATCTCCCGAACTCGAAAATCGAGTGCGGTCAAGAAATATCGAGCATTATCCAAGTCAGGGTATATGCAACTGACTGCTCGGAGGTCGCTCAAAAACTTTGTAAAACGACCAAAGCACTCATCAAAACTCTCACCAGCGTATTGTTCAAATTTGTTGTACTCACGCTTGTGTTGATCCTGTCTCACCGTCTTGATTTGGGTAGTGCCCTCATGGTAAGCTTCGAGGGTCACCCAAATTTGGTGAGCGAATCGAAGGTGAGAGATCCTATCATACTCACTACATCTTAGGCCTTTTATGAGGATGTTCCTTGCCTTAGCATTCGTCACGACGTCAGTCATATTACCAGCCGTGACGTTCTCATCGACAGGAACCTCATACGGGAGCTTCACCTTCTGCCAAATCAGGAAGCCTTGGGCAGTGATGTACGACTCCATTCGCGACTTCCAGAAAGGAAAATCAACTCCAAAAAAGATGGGAGGCTTAGTGGAATATTTGTCTGACGCCATGGCTCTCGAGACCGGTCAAGATCTATGAAAGAGCAAAACCGGTTCTGATACCAATTGAAGGATCGAGATGGCGATCAGAGGGGGTGAATGATCCCAAAATAAAATTTTCCCCCACTCAAACTAGTCCAACCAACAACCTCATATCACCAAAGAGGAGCGGAGATAGCGAAAACCCCGAAAATCTTAGCAAGAGACCGGCACTACCACTCACAGACTCGGTAGTGCCAGATGAACATTAGCCCATCACTACCGAGGTATTGAAGCGGTACGATCAGAAGCAGCAAAAATCAGCCCGACTCAAAAGGAAAATTGATGAATCTTTTGATCGGTTGATTCAAACACAGGGAAAATTTGTGGACAACTTCCTAAGGATGTCAGGAACCTATTCCAACCTTCGATTGCCAGAATCGACGTCAAAGTTCCGACCTTTTTCAAATTTACGGAAGGGTGCACAAGAACGGGTTTAAGAACAAAAACTTGGCTCTTGGCTAGCTTGTGGGTTCTTGATGATTAAGATAATTCTAGATGGTTTCCCGCATGTCATAGCAAGCTAGAACACTAGACAAGAACACCAAAAACCCAATCTTCTAAGATTGATCCTTTCAAGAGAAAAAATCAGTTTCTTGCAAGGAAGAACACAAGACTTGCCTAGATTGGGATATGGTCTGAAGAAGACTCATCCACCAATCGTACATCCTCAGCAAAAGATCCAAAAGTATTTAGAATGAGAGGAGGCAAATCCAACTTGCATGAAAGTAAATTGCATGAATGTAAATTGCTGAATTTAAAGAAATAATGTAAATGCGAAAGATAAATTCAGAATTGAGAGGAATAGATTTTCATTTCTGGAAGGGAGGTTTACAAAGCCACACAACCAAGTGGGCAAAGCTCAAAGGAGCATCAAAACCTCTAAAACCTTCAAGAGGTGGAAGGCTACCCCTACCCCTCTATTTATACTGCTCTTGAGTCATTTTCTACCCTTGGATGAGTTCCTTCTACCTAAGGATCACCATCAAGGGCTAGGATTGACTCACTCACTCATACATGGGCTAACCCGAAACCCAACAACATAACGGGTTTCACACGCTTTTCAAAGCACACTAACTAGACCCGCTACTCTATCTCCTAGACCGCGATCCAACGGCCCTTCTTGATCCGAGCAGCTCCTAGCTAGCATCTCAACCATTCATTGTCTTCTCGGTTCGTAGCAACTCCGTCTCCAATCATCTTCGGGCGATCCTCGACCGTCTGGACCTCCGGTGCACCTCGCCCATTCCCGTTCATCCTCTGCCTCACCATGACCTAGCACGTCATCCTACAACTATCAATAACAAGGAAACATATCACATAGCATTGCCCAAAATGATATGCAATACATCTCACATAATTCAAATCCCAGAATTCACTTAAAGACCGGTATTACCGCTTCCTTAGGTCGGTAGTGCCGTTTTTGCCGGCACTACCGCTCCCCAGAGGCCAGTAGTGTTGCTCGCACTCAAAATTCGCAAAAACCCTCTTTGTAAAATAATTACCACCCCTTGGGCCAGTAGTGCCGCTTTTGCCAGCACTACCACTCCCAGAGACCGGTAGTGCCGCTCCTGTCAGACACAACTTAAATTGCTTCATTTTTAAAAATCCAATTCAAATCAAACTCAAACTCAAGCACAACATGCTAAAACACAGTCAATTACTCATCACCATCAAGGATAGACCTCCACATGGTCTTTCATCAGTGTAGAGTCGACTGTGTATAATGTGCATAATCTAGTAAACGGCCCCAGGAACATTTTTCCCAAAGCTAGCCGATGGCCCTCGACTAGTTGGTCTGCTCTGACTTGATATACTTGTGTCGGTCCAAGTGATGCTCCACAGAAGAGAAATCAGTCAAGCCACAGATTGAAAAAAGCTACGTGCTCCTTATCGGACACTGGTCCAGTTCCTTTGTTATTGCTAATATACTTGTTCTAACCTTCTCCCTTGGTGCGAATAAGTTTATGTTGAGGCATGGCACAAAAAGCCAACACTTTGTCCCCATCTGGCCTTAGGCAGCAAAGCTGAGCTACATCCAAAAGTATTGGGCCGATGGACCTATTCTAAACATGAAGGTATTGAAAGTGTCCAACCAGAAGTAACAGACTGTGGCCACTAAGAGCTCATTAGCCTCTGAATCGGCTAGAGACAAGGGAAGACACGTTGATATCCCCATCCGCTCCCATTCAACCATTTTCTGTGCTGCTAGCTGATTGTACCAGTACCTCCAACCCTTTAACGTTGTCGGTCAAACCCTAAAACTTTTGCTCCACCCCTATATGTTATAATCATAAACCGACAATGGAAGGCGAGGGATTTCTTGTTCTATAACGATTATTGGATTAAGACTTCCTATCGGGTCTAAGTAATATTAGTCATTACTATTGGGTATGAGGATAAGTACCTTGTTGAGATTTATGGTTCTTTGAAGACCGATTAGAAAAAAGCTAAACAAGCCGATGGGAGTTGTTGAGCTGGAGCTTGGAGTCTGAAAATGAATATAAAGCCGATGACGGAAGAATTGAGAGCCTAGGCACGTAAAAATGACAGGGGAATGGGCCCATATTTATATGCGGGTGAAAATGGTGAAAAGGCGGGAAGCTTTCCCGACGGTTCGCAGGCAGTTATGGTGGAAATTTAAGGGCTCGAGATATTACGGTGTAGTTAATGAGGAAGTTACCGAGAAAAATGGTGGGAATGCTGTGGAAAATTCGAGTTTAAGCTGACACAAGGAGATCTTTGGATATTCTCCTAAAAGTGGGGGTATATGAGCACCAGAATCTGGCAAGCTATAACTAATTAAAGTCTCAAGGCCTACCTTTGTGCCACAATCATCTCTCTCTTGTAAGAGGGTAATCCACACCCAGTGGGTCAACAACTACGAGGTATAAAACACCTATCTCAATGCGGTCTCTCAAACGCAGCGCAAGACTTGCTGCCCTGCACGATGGTCACAAGCCCTATCAGTTTCTCCATGGAAAACGTTGTAAAGGGAAGATTACTCAGAGGATGAATGATATGAATGCAGCACCACTATAGCAATTTGACAATAGCATTGCATTACAATGCCCATAGTCCCCCCTGATTAGCCAATTCAGATCATGCAAGAATGGGGCATTACTCTCTGTGGAGTGCATCCTTCGGAAGTCACTACTGATAAGCTTGCCAAAAGGTGCAAAAAATTATGATGAAACTCTTCCTAGAATCATGAGTAATTGGAGCTATTCGGGCTAGGAGCATGCTAAATCTAATAATTACATAGATCTTCTCATATTTTGGTGTCTGCGTTGTTACGAACCTTAGACCCATTATAGTCTCCTTTTGTGCTGCACTTTTATTGTCAGTCTTCTTTGTTTAGTTCTGGACCTCTCTCAGTTTCCTATATGCTTCCTCACATTCTGTGCAATGATGCTTCATTCATCATGGTTACCCTCACTCATAACACCCTATTGCTAGTAGTCAGGGTCTTTTCCTTTACTGCTGTTTACACTCAACATGTCACATCTCCATAGAAATTAGAAGATTTTATGCTTGAATATCAGGGGAATAAACTCTAACCTTAAACTCAGGGCGATCAAAGCTAAGGTTGAGGAAGGCAATTGCTCTATTATTACTTCCCGGGGCCCCGGAGGAGTTTTTTGGCAAGCCCTACTAAAGAAGCGCCTCCAAGAAACTAAAATACAAAACTTTCACTATTCCTTCCTTAAAACTTTTTTACCTATAGCTTTTGATAAATTTTGTTTCTCCTCATCTACTTGGAACTCTGGTGGTATTCTCATTGACTGGACCAGCTCTCTTTTTACTAGAACTGTGACCTATCAAAGTTCTTTTGCTATTACTATCAACATTGTTTCCAATCAGAATGTGGAACATGTTGGAAATATGCCCTAGTGGCAATCATAGAGATGATTATATTTCCATAAATATTCATAAACAATGATATTGTTCTTTGAATAACATCATGGATATTGATTAATAAGTACGTGACTTGTTTGTGAAACTTTATATTCATCTTTATGATGTTCATTCTAAAAGTGATTCCTAGTCGATAAACATATGAGGACACAAATGAATAGACTAGCATATGTATTGGTTGATGACCATGTTTCACAGGAGGTGACGAAGAGCTCATTGTTAATGGTTACACTGATGCAAGCTTCCAAACTGACAAAGATGATTGTCTTTCACAATCTGGATTTGTATTCATTTTAAATGGAGGGGCAGTGAGTTGGAAAAGTTCCAAGTAGGACACGGTTGCTGATTCTACGATGGAGGCTGAGCACATTGCGACTTCTGAAGCTACAAAGGAGTGTGCTTGGATAAAGAAATTCATTTCTGAATTGTGTGTGGTCCCATGTTGTGATAATAGTGGAGCCATTGCGTAGGCTAAGGAACCAAGGTCCCATCAAAAGTCCAAACACATACTCAGGCGATATCATCTTATTCGCGAGATTGCGGATAGAGGAGATGTAAAGATATGCAAAGTACACACGGATTCAAATGTTGCTGATCTGTTGACAAAGCCTCTCACACAGCCAAAACATAAGGTGCACACAAGAGCTATGGGTATTAGATATTTAAATGATTGACTCTAGTGCAAGTGGGAGACTGTTGGAAATATGCCCTAGAGGCAATCATAGAGATGATTATATTTCCATACATGTTCATAAACAATGATATTGTTCTATGAATAACATCATGGATATTGATTAATAAGTACGTGACTTGTTTGTGAAACTCTATATTCATCTTTATGATGTTCATTCTAAAAGTGATCCCTAGTCGATAAACATATGACGACACATATGAATATACTAGCATATGTATTGGTTGTTGACCATGTTTCACATGTCATAGATATGGAGATATCAAACCAATAATATGAACACATGTTGAAGAACATGGAGTTGGATCGACCCACCTTGAGACACTGAGAGAACGTTGTATTCTTTTATGTCATCAGTTGGTCTCATATACGATGTGTATGCTATATCCTTCGACTTGAGATTGTCGCATGTTCTCAAGATGTGTAATGGCTTACTTAGGGGTCATCAAACGCTACTCCGTAACTGGGTAGTTATAAAGATGGCTTTCGGGTTTGTCATGAAACATGCTGCGAGGCGTGGTCGATCAAGATAGGATTTGCCTCTCCATGTATCGGGAGAGATATCTCTAGGCTCTCGAGTGGTTGGATTCCAGAAAATGCATGGCCATGCTACTCGAGTATAAAGTTACTCGAGTCATCGAGTTAAAGAGTTAACTTGATGTATTTGGGGAATCCGAGTCACGGCATCGAGAAAAAGTGGTCAAGCCATCCAAACAAGGATGACAACAACTCGCCTTGGGTTTGACCAATATCATGAGGAAAATGGAAATTCCTATAGGACATTGTTGAGGTTCGTCTAATCTTTACATGTACTTGGGAATTGGCACGTCCTGCTAGGGGCCACTGCCGGTTATTGGTCGACTAAGAGTATTCGAGCTATGTCTGGTCGAATAGGAGTACTCGAGCCATGACTAGTCGAATAAGGGTACTCGAGCTATGACTGGTCGAGTAGGAGTGCTCGAGCCATGTCTAGTCGAGTAGGAATACTCGGGCCATGTCCAAGTGCACGTGAACCTATAGGGTCACACACTTAAGGGGCTGTACCAATTCGGATAGGGATGCGAGTTGTAATGGGCTTAGAGTTCATAATAGGTTTCAAAGGTTGAAACCCATTATGGGACTTCTATATAAAGGGAGGAGGTTGTCGCTTTATATATAGAATAGACACGAAGAAACACAATAGGAATTTTGGAATTCTTGAAACCCTAGCCGCCACTCCTCCTTCGCCAAGAACCGCGCAGTTGGCACTAGCACTCCGGCGCGTGTTGTTCCTACTCCGTACGTGTGGATACCTTGGAGGCGTTGCTGCGAAGCTTCAACGCTAGGACGATCCGCAACCTGTGTCGCTCACAAGAAGCTGTTAGAGGAGGAGCGAGACTAGTACGACTACACCTGCATCACCGCGCTGCATCGACTCTACTTTCGCTACGGGTCTGTGCATCTAGTGGTAATTCTGTGATCTATAACTTGCAGTGGTTCCTTGGTTACGTGGTAGAAAATTTTGATTTTTCGCTAGAGTAGTCTATCCGTTCTCCAGTAGAACATTGGACTCTAACAAACATTTATGGCCCTTGTGCCATAACAGCAAGAAACGAGTTTGTTGCCTGGTTATCCTAGCTAGAACTTTCTCAAAATTTACACCGGATTCTCATGGCAGACTTCAACTTCATCCGATCGGATCAAAATAGAAATAGACCTGGGGGCAACACCCAAGTCATCATGCTTTTTAACAACATTATTTCTCAGCTTGGTTTGATTGAGATACCTCTGAACGGCCGTAGCTTCACCTGGAGTAATATGCAACAAGACCTCCTGCTCCAACAATTGGATTGGTTTTACCACCCCTGATTGGACATCTATTTACCCCAATAAATTAGTGGAAGTCCTAGCAAAGAGTGTCTCTAACCACTCTCCATGCATCATCAATATTGATACAAACATTCCCATGTCCAGTTTATTCAGATTTAAAAACTTTTGGGTTCACCACCCAGTGTTCATGGAGTTAGTTCAACAATCTTGGAACATACAGGTACACTGCTCCAATGCAGCTAGTGCCCTCAGTGCGAAACTCAAAAATCTTAGAAGAAATTGAAAAAGTTGGAGCAAACATCTCTCAAACCTCACAGCTCTTATCAAAAAATGCATTATAGTCATTCTTTTTATGGATGAACTAGAAGAGCAAAGGATATTGTTTCAAATAGAACATAACTTCAGGATTATAAAAAAGAATCATCTGTCCATCTGCTTCAATATAAATAAATTTACTAGAGGAAGAGAAGTACAATCAGATGGATGAATCTAGGAGATGAAAATACAAAATTCTTTCATTCCGTGGCAACTGAAAAGTACATGAAAAATAAAATCACTCACTTGCATTTGGAAGACAGAACTTTCCTCACCGACCAGCTTGCTAAAGTAGCCGCTCTTTGGATATCGTTTAAGAATAGAATGGGAGTCTCAAGTCAACCAAGCATGTTCTTTGAGCTGTCTGACTTAATCCCTCTGGTGGACTGTCTAGACTCAATAGATAGCCTGTTCTCGAAGGAAGAAATCGATAAGGTGGTTTAGTTGCTACTGGTGAACAAAGCACTGGGTCCAGATGGATTCAATGGGATGATCATAAAAAAAAGTTGAAATTTTATCGCTGACGATTTTTACTCTCTCTGCATTGAGTTTCACTCAGCGGAACTAAATGTCCTGAGTATAAATGCCTTTTTTATTGTGCTTCTCCCAAAGAAACCTTCACCAACGATAGTCAATGATTAAAGGTCAATATTGTTACTAAATTCAGATATATAATTAATCACAAAGATCTTGGAAAACAGACTTCAGGAGGTCATCCTTAAGCTAGTTCACCAAAATCAATATGGCTTTCTCAAAACCAGAACAATTCAGGACTGCTTAGCCTAGGGTTTTGAGTATATCCACCAATGTCATAAAAGTCAAAAATAGATAGTTATCATCAAATTAGACATCGGAAAAGCCTTTGACATGATTGAGTATTCTGTCATCATCGCGACGATGGCCCAGAAAGGATTTCCCCAGTGATGGATTAACTGGATCCACCAAATTCTTTCATCTGCACATTCTTTTGTCCTGTTAAATGGGGTGCCTGGAAAACCTTTCCATTGTAAAAGAGGAGTAAGACAAGAGGATCATTTATCTCCTTTACTTTTTGTCCTAGCTACAGACTTACTTTAGGCAATAATCAACAAAGCGGTTGAACGAGGCCTCATTCAGTTTTCCATTTCAATCCATGGTACCACTGACTATCACATTGTCCAATACGCAGATGATACTCTCCTCATTATGCCAGCCTGTGCCAGACAGTTAATCTGTATGAAAAACCTCTTAAACATCTGGACCCAGTGCTAAATAAATGTGGATGAGGAATGGTTCTCCATCCTTGAAAACACTTTTGGTTGTGCTAAAGAAACAATGCCTTTTACCTATCTTGGTCTGCCCCTGGGAATTTCAAGGCCAAAGATCAAGGACTTTGCTCCCCTGATTGACTGTATTGAAAGATGTCTTACTAGCAATTCGAGCTTCATTTCCTATGGAGGAAGACTCACTATGGTTAATTTAGTTATGTCTCTTCTTCCAATTTACTACATGTGCACCCTTAAGTTACCTAAGATGGTCATCAATCTTATTGACAAAGCTAGAAGGCATTGTTTATGGAGCAGATTGGACGATCTTTAAAACAGAAAGATCTTCCTTAAAATCAATGAGTCCACTCATGAATGGAAAGCGGATTTCAGTCTCTTAGGCCCATTATAGATTCCTGTCTTAGTGCCCTGTAATGTTCTCCCTATGCCCAGCTGTGCACCGATGTCTTCTTCTGCCTTGTCCTTGTTCTTAAGCTCGGCCTGTGGCTCCTCTTGCTGTTCTTGCCCTCTTCTTCTTTCTCTACACTCCCCTATTACCTCTTCTTCTTCTTTGTTAACTTTTCATTATTTAATTTATTTGCTCAGTAGGAGTCTATCATACTATTTTCGGCTCAATGAAGTCTTTTATTCTATTTTCACTATTTATGATTGTTGTATTCATCTATGTTGCCGTTGTGTGCACTAGCTTGATCCTAGACTAGTGCGATATACACAGAGGGTCCGAATTTGCATATTCAGGTCCCAACAGAGGTGGTTTTAGAGCTATACTGAATGTAGGTCTTGACCCTATATATGCTGGTCATCTCTTTAGGTTCTTCAAAACATATTTTTTGAAGAGAAAACTTAACTTGAATAATAATAAGTTCTTGACTCCGCTTATTCTTCTACTCTCACCCATTTTCTAAAATTTTCCATCTTTTCCTTGCTGGTTTGAGTTGATGCCTTATCCTAGGCTGTCTTTATCAGATGAGAATGCTGTAGACTTATGGTGAGTGTACTGATGGATATGTTGCTGAGATGTGGAGAGTTTTGCAAGTGCTTGGAGGTTTCAAGAGGCCGCTCTACAGAGGAACTAGTTGATCATCAATGGCAAGGAACATGGGTTGATTTGCAAGATTGTCATCTACTCTAGGGAGGACACCAAGGTGAGTCACCCCATCAACTTCACCGTCAGGAGGATTACGTTCGACGTCGGTACTTAGGAGTCATTGTGCCTTGCTTTGTGTCGTATCTGCCACAACTATGCTGAAGAGCTGAAGCAAACGGTGTTTAGACTTCATACACAAGGAGGTGTAGCTCGAGGCCCAAGTATTAAACAAGAAGATGATGCAACGGTGGTGCACTTGGCAAGGTTTGCTGCTGCACAAGAAGAGTTGATGCAAGGTACCTATGGAATATATGAAACCAGGTGTCTTCATAATCGGCCCAGCATCGCCTGAGAGGAAGACAAGGTCGAGAGGAAGGCCCAAAGGATAAGCTCTGCCCCAAGCCTTGCTGCTGTGCGCAAGGGGGTACATCCTATAGACAGTTCAATGTATGTTTAGATATAAAAGATATGATTGTAATCCGGGTCGTTAATAGGGTAGATAAAGATGTTAACTCTATCCTGTAACCGACTAGAATCCTGTAACCAATCGAAATCCCTTAGACCGATCAGGACTCTGTAGGCCGCGCCACCCCCATTATATAAGAGAGAGGGCAGGCAACACCAGAGACATCGAGCAATCGTCTCAACACAACACACATCGCATATCACCCAGAGCACATTGCGCTTTGAGCAATCTTAGATCCAAGAGATCCATATAATCCTAGCACACAGGATTAGGGTATTACCTCCACCGTTGAGGGCCTGAACCTGTCTAAACCCTTGTATTGTGTGACCTTCTAGTTTGAGATCTAGAGTCTGCCCCATAAATTTATTGCCGACTACAAAAGTCGACAGTTGGCCCGCCAGGTAGGGGAAGCGCTATAATATTTTCCTACAGACTCGATGGCAGCAACCACCGGAATCATCGCCACCTTCGTCTCTGGCCAGACTCTCCGCTTTGGAAGATTGGATTTCGTCGCAGATGCGCACGGAGAACTTGTCTGCCTAGACCTAAACCAGATCCAATCTGGTAAAGGTCAGGCCAATACATCTCAGGTATGTCTCTCTGACTTGGCTAGTATACCAATCGGCGTCACGAGAATTTGCTACGATCTACGTGGCATCTTCGCGATAGAAGAATAGAAGACCGATCTCTAGCTCCAGCAAGAGACTCAAGAAGCTGCGGAGGAAGATCGTCTTCTTCGCAAGGGTAAGGAGGCACAGACGCGGTCGCTTCGATCTCGCGGCCGCAATGTCCGCGAGGACATCTTGCAATCTAGGTTGGGAGACCAAGCCGTCTTACACACACCGCTGCAGAACGTTGTCGCCTCCAAGACGCTTCTCGATACGCTGGACCCGATGATTGCATCTGATAGCCCAGTAGCCCCGATCGTGGCCCAGATCAAAGCAATGGTGATGGTGGCTGCAATCCAGTAGAATCAAGAAAAGCTGGCAGGAGAAGCGCACTCGCGCTCCCACGCGACTACTCGCGTCGCAAGCAGCCGGACTGCAACCAGTCGGAATACCGGCAGTCGGCGCCACGTGCAACCAGTCGGAGACACCCGCTGGAATCTCAACCACGACCTCCGCCAAGACATCACCGCCAGGCGGCAAGAGCGGGACGAGGAAGAACGACGCGGGCGCTACGACGACCACGAACGCTTTGGTACCAGTCCCGATCGATGAAGCGACCAAAGGTACGATGACTAGAATGACCATAGAGACCAACATCGCAGGGGACGGGATGACAACGACGACCGTCAAGACATGGGCTCGCCGCGCCGAACTACACCCCGACGCATTGATGACAATCGCCGAGCCAGAGGTTCACCACGCCGGACTCCTCCTCATCAGGACGACAGATCCATTGATGGAACCAAGCGTTCACTTCTCGGCTACGCCGAGTGGTATGGCCCGAAGGTTTCAACTCTAAGGGCATCGTTAAGTTTGACGGGGAGCGAGATCCAAAAGCTTGGCTGCAGGTCTATGCCCTGGCAGTTAAAGCGGCCGGGGGAAATCAGAATGTGATGGCAAATTATCTGCCAGTCAATCTCACCCCCTCGACTCAAGCATGGCTCACGGGACTTCCTGTGAACTCGGTGGACTCCTGGAGCGATCTTTGCGATCAATTTATCGTGAACTTCCAGAGAACCTACGAGAGGCCCGGCACCCCGTGGGACCTATACCAGCTTCACCAGAAGAAGGACGAGATGCTGAGAGACTTCATCCGGCGTTTCATGCAGAAGAAGAACACCATCAGAGACGTATCTAACGCTATGGTGGTGGCAGCCTTTCATAAAGGGGTAAGTGATCCTGATCTAATCAAGAAAATGTCCAGGAAACCCCCGGCTTCCGTGAAGGAGATGTTTGCGTTGGCCGACCGCTACGCCACGGCCTCAGACACCCTGGCCGAGCGCCAAGAAGATCGCCCACAACAGAAGAGCAAAGGCGACAAGGCCGAGTCCTCCAAGCATAAAGACAAGAAGCGGAAGGGCGAGGGGCTAGTCGTGGTAGCCGAACGCAGTCGGCCTCGAGCCACGTGGAGGGAGGCACCCGATTACAGTACCGTCATGGAGGCAATCTGTCCTTTCCACCCTAAGGGAAAGCACGCCGCCAAAGACTGCTTCACCCTGAAGCGTTTTGCGCGGGAAAGCAACAAGCAGCCGACTCCAGCGAAGGATGAAGCGGCCAAGAAGAAAGACCTTCCAGACGAGAACGATTATCGAGAGCCCGAGCACAAATTGAACTACATATACGGGGGCTCCACCGGATACGAGGCCAAGCGGAAGCAAAAACTTACCGCTCGGGAGATCAATGCGGTAGAACCAGCAGCCCCCCAATATCTAAAGTGGTCTGAAGTCCCCATTACCTTCGACCACTCGGATCACCCCAATCGAGTTCTACACCCAGGTAAGTACCCTCTAGTGCTCGATCTGGTTATTCGCAATGTGAAGCTCAAGAAGGTCCTGATTGACGGAGGGAGTGGACTCAACGTCTTATTCTCCAAAACCTTCGACGACATGAACGTCCCCTGCTCCGAGCTAAGGCCGAGCTCGCAGCCATTCCACGGGGTGATCCCTAGGGCGTCTTCGTTCCCACTCGGGCAGATTTCTTTGCCCGTCACTTTCAATACCAAAGACAACTACCGGACCAAGTACATAAATTTTGAGGTAGCGAATTTCGAGACGGCGTATCACGCTATCTTGGGAAGACCCGAACTGGCTCGGTTCATGGCCGTCCCGCACTACACCTACTTGATGATAAAGATGTCGGGACCCAGAAGCATCATCACGGTTCGTAGCGACATCAAGCGGTCCCTGGAGTGCGACCGAGAGAACCACGAACTTGCTAAGCTGCAAGAGGCAACCGGCGAGGGGAAGAATATCCAGACAGAGGCGGCCACGTTGCAGGAAGAAGGCGACATCCCGTCCAAGAAGCAGGCCACGTCAGGGATGAGGCCTGGCGAAGGAACCAAGAGAATCATCCTTAACCCGTCTGACCCATCCAAGACGACTCTGGTCAGGACAGGGCTCGAGGGTAAATAGGAAGGCACGCTCGTCACCTTCCTCTAGGCTACCAAGGACATCTTTGCCTTGAAACCATCCGACATGCCGAGTGTTCCTAGGGAGGTGATCGAGCATTCCTTACACGTCGATGAAAAGGCAAAGCCAATCAAGCAAAGGCTTCGGCGGTTCGCTCCAGATCGCCGGAACGCCATCAAGCAGGAGATCACCAAGCTT
This sequence comes from Otatea glauca, assembly GCA_036346275.1. Classification (NCBI taxonomy): domain Eukaryota; kingdom Viridiplantae; phylum Streptophyta; class Magnoliopsida; order Poales; family Poaceae; genus Otatea; species Otatea glauca. Next base: position 57,481,084 of record CM070715.1, on the reverse strand, counting down.
TTAGCTGCAGGTTTTATCAAAGAAGTGTATCATCCCGATTGGTTGGCAAACCCTGTACTGGTTCAAAATAAGAATAAAACTTGGCGCATGTGCGTTGATTATACTGATCTCAACAAGGCATGTCCGAAGGATCCCTTCGAGCTACCTCGAATTGATCAAATGGTTGATTCAACCGCCGGGTGCGAGATCCTGAGTTTCCTTGATGCCTACTCAGGGTACCACCAGATTCGCCTAAAGGCGAAAGATCATATCAAGACTTCATTCATCACGCCCTTTGGAGCCTTTTGCTATACCACGATGGCGTTCGGGTTGAAAAATGCTGGTGCGACGTATCAACGCGCAATACAGCGGTGTTTTCACGCCCAACTCGGATGCAATGTGGAGGCATACGTGGACGACGTCGTGGTGAAGACTCAGGAGAGGAAGGACCTTATCGCCAACCTAACCGAGACGTTCGAGAGTCTAAGGGCTTTCAGCATGAAACTTAATCCCGAGAAGTGTGTTTTCGGAGTATCTTCGGGAAAACTGTTCGGGTTCATCGTATCCCAAAGAGGCATTGAGGCCAACCCAGAGAAGATCAGGGCCATATCAAATATGGATCCGCCGACTTGCCAAAAGGACGTCCAGAAGCTTGCAGGGTGCATGGCCGCGCTCAGCTGGTTTATTTCCCAACTGTGTATGTGAGGTATGCAATTCTTTAAACTCCTAAAGAAGCAGGACAAGTTCCAATGGACGCCTGAGGCACAGCAAGCGTTCGAGTATTTGAAGACCTTTTTAACGACGCCCCCGGTCTTGGTTTCACCGATGCCAGAAGAACCTCTGTTACTGTACATTGCGGCGACTACTCATGTAGTCAGCGATGCGATCGTCGTAGAAAGGGAGGAACCGGGTCACGTGCAGAAGATCCAACATCTGGTCTACTTCGTCAGCGAGGTCCTGAGTGAATCCAAGGTGCGGTATCCACAAGTGCAAAAATTATTATATGCCATGCTTCTTACACCCCGCAAGCTCAAGCACTACTTCCAAGAGCATACTGTTTCGGTGGTCACCTGCTTCCCAATAGGAGATATACTTCACAACCAAGAGGCCACCGGGAGAATTGCAAAGTGGGCGGTCGAGCTTGGAGCTTTTGATATCCTATTCAAGCCTCGCACCACCATCAAGTCTCAAGCGCTCGCCGACTTTACTGCCGAGTGGACGGAACTTCAAAACCCAGCGGTCATCAAGAAACTCGAGTATTGGACGATGTACTTTGATGGTTCCCTCATGCTCAGTGGCGCGGGGGCTAGTATAGTTCTCATATCGCCAAGTGGAGAACGGTTGAGGTACATCCTGCAAATACTTTTTCCCGCATCAAACAACGCTGCTGAGTATGAGGCACTCATCCATGGGCTCCGTATCGCCATATCGCTCGGTATCTGACGTTTGGCGGTCCGCGGAGATTCAATGCTCGTGGTCAATCAAGTGCAAAAAGAATAGTCCTGCATCGAAGACAACATGGCTGCCTACTGTCAGGAGGTACGCAAGCTGGAAGGCAATTTTGATGGACTGGACCTTGTTCATGTGCTCCGCCGGGACAATGAAGCGGCCGATGAGCTAGCCAAAATGGGATCCTGTCGATCTACAGTGCCCGTGGGAGTATTCGTCGAAGAAATTCATAAGCCCACGATTAGCGCTCGGTCAAAGTCGGATGCTCCGGCGGAGAAGAACGTAGAGGCTGAAGTCCTGGTCATTACCCCCGATTGGACAGCTCCGTATCTGGACTATTTGACAAAGGACGAACTACCCGAAGACCGCGTGCATGCCTAACAAATAATGCGCCGAAGCAAAAGCTATGTGGTGATCAGGGAAGAACTCTATCGCAAGAGCTCCTCTGTTGTAATACGACGGTGCATATAAGAACAAGAAGGAAGAGATCTTCTCAAGGAAATCCACTTGAGAGTTTGTAGGAATCATGCGGCGTCATCAACCCTAGTTGGCAAGGCTTATCGTCAGGGATTTTTCTGGCCGACTGCTGTCACTGATGTAGAGGACATCGTTCGGACATGCGAAGGATGTCAGTTTTTTGCACGACAGATGAACAAACCGGCACAGGACTACAGACCATCCCCATCAACTGGCCGTTTGTGGTCTGGGGTCTCAACATGGTGGGACCTTTGAAGAAGGCTCAAGGAGGTTATATTCATCTCTTCGTGGCCGTCGATAAATTCACCAAATGGATTGAGGCCAAGCCAGTCGCCACAATCACAGCTGCAAAGGCCAAATAATTCTTCCATGAAATCATGGTTAGATTCGGTGTACCAAACCGAATCATCACGGATAATGGCACCCAATTCAGAGGCGGCATATTTCAAGACTGGTGCGGTGAACTCGGCATAAAAATTTGCTTCACGTCGGTAGCACACCCCGAAGTAATGGGCAGGTCGAGCGAGCCAATGGCATGGTGCTACAAGGCCTAAAGGTGAGGATTTTCGATCGTCTCAAACCATATGCCACTCGGTGGGTCAAAGAATTACCTTCGGTACTCTGGGGGCTACGAACCACCCCCAGCAGAGCAACCGGGCAGTCACCTTTCTTCCTGGTGTATGGCTCAGAGGCGGTCCTACCCACCGAGTTAGAATTCGGATCCCCGCGGGTTCGTAGCTATGAAGAAGTCGCTTCGGAAGAAAGCCGGCTAGAAGACCTCGACCGACTGGAAGAAGCCAGGGACGTCGCAACAATTCAGTTGGCAGTGTATCTTCAGGGCTTACGTCGCTATCACGGACGCAATGTAAGGAGCCGCGCGTTCTCCAAAGGAGATCTAGTCCTTAGAAAGAATCAGAAGTGCGAGCATAAGCTCTCCCCAAGCTGGGAAGGCCCTTACGTCATCAATGAGGTGATACGCCCTGTGGCATATAAGCTAAAGCGTGAAGATGACACAACTATCAGCAACACCTGGAACATAGAACAGCTACGTCGCTTTTTCGCTTTAACTTTGTAATTCAATTGTTTCTTTATGATTAAAATGTTCGCTCTTAAAGTTGTTCTCGTACAATCTTCTCGAAAATTATGCGTCTGAGTGATTCGCCCCTACAAAGTTTAAGACTCTGAGACATGCGTCATGAACCATGCCTCAGAGCCTGGGGGCTGGACTAGTCAGACATGATATGTCAAAAACCACTCGGATGGGCTCATTAAGCATAATAGCATTGTTTAAAGAAGACTTGCAGGACCAAGGAAACATTTTCATATATTTGATTCATAGGTCCAAAGTTTCTATAACAGCCGAAGAGGTATCCTTGACTTCCTCCCAGAGCTCGGCGGCCCGATCTTCTTCTACATTGCAGGCGCAGCCATCATTAACGGCTTCAAGATCCACTCGGGGATAGAGCAACTTGGTAATCGCCAAAGCCTGGCTAGCACCGTTGGTCGCTGTCTCCTTCAAGAGTCTCCTGAGCGCCTCGGGGGCTTCCTCCAATTGAGAGATGATCTGGTCCCTGCTGAGTGGCCTCTCGCCTCCGGGATGAAGCGAACTCAACAACGGCTCAGAGGCTTCACAGAGCTTGGCGCAAGACGTCTCAAGGGCTTCGACTTTTTCGCTATAAGCGGCGTATTGCGCCTGCGTCTTGAACTTATAGTCTGCAAGAAAAACAGGTTATTAAGAAGTACTAAGAAGACGATGGAGGCAAGGGAGGGCCAAGCTGTCGAACATACCTTCTAGCTCCTTCTTTGACTTCAATTTGGAGGCCTCCGAGACCTTGAGTTGTTCTTGAAGCTTCGCAACAGTGGAATTCCGAGCTGACATGGAGATAAGGAAGTCAAGAGACTGGACGACTAAAACAAGAGCAAGGGGTGGTCTAGGAAATATCTTACCTCGAATGGAGCCAATGACGTCTAGCTTCTCCTGCCGCAGGGTTTTCTGCTCTTCCCGTGATGCCTGGACCTCTGACCGAAGAGCTCGCAGCTCGGCTGCATGACCAGCCTTGATCTGCTCCAATTCGGCCAGATACTCCTGGCGCGTCCGGACCTCCAGGGGCATTTTCTGGAGGTACTCGGACTTCTTTCCAGAGTGCTCCCCTAATTTCTGTAACCATCACAGGAAAAGGTGACTACATGCTAACCGGCATAAGCAAGAAGACGGTGAGAGTGGAAAGATTTTTACCCGGGCCAGGCGAGCACAAGCGGTGGCATGACTGCAAAAGTCATTCCTTTCTCTCTCCTCCTCCGAGTCGTCTAGGAGCTTCAAGCCGTCCTCCTCATCAACCCACGCGGTTTGCATTATGAGTTGAGGGCGAGCGGGAGTCGGCGGAACTCGGGAGATTTATTCAACCTCGAGGGAGGGACGAGAGATGGGCTCTTGAGCGGCAGTACCCGACGCCGAAGCATGGGGTGTTGGCGAAGGCGGCTGGGGCTCGGTGGGCGCTCTTGTGTCCACGGGCGAGGCCTCCTCAACCAAGACACGAACGTCCAGGGGCTCAGTTTCCTTAGGGGCCCCAGACGGCGTCTCGTCAGGAACATCGTACGAAGGATTCCTACAAGAAGAACGATCAGTAAATGAGCCAGCAAAATACGTCGAATAAGAGTCAATAGGGCATCAAACCTGTCGGACTTCTTCATTCTCATTGGTGGCTTCTTTCGGGAGGCAAAGCCACTCCCGGAGGGACCACTCAGGGCGCTGCCGACTGGAACCATGGGCACCTCCCGACTGCCCGAGTCTCTCAGAATTGTACTCGGCTACACCACGGGCTTGTGGGGCAGGGGAGCCGAATGCACTGGGGCTCGTCTTGACGGTTCCTGGATCTTAGGATTACTAGTCGGGCGCCGGGGCTGCGCAGGGTCCTTGGCATCCGCTTTCTTCCCCTTCTTGGCGGCGGGGTCTCCGACCGGGGAGTGCGCAGGTCAATTGAAGGGAGCGCCCGTATTAACGGGCATCTCCAGGAGAGGCGCGTCACTGAAAAAATCCTGGAGATCCTGGAAAGGAGAGTTACAACCGTTAAAAGACATTCAGAGAACAATGACAAAGTCTATTAGCTAAATTTGCTTACCTCAGGAGGAGGGTGTGATGCGGTGAAGGATTTCGGGCATCTGATGGTGGATATATCGACGCTTGGGATAAAGAATTCGCCTACCCGAGCACATACTTGCTCCTTCGACATTGCTTCGGGCAGTTCCCGGGTCGGATCATCCTTTCCTTCGAATGCGTATCCCAGATGGACCCACTCCTTCAGGGCTGTATCTGGCGAGCAACAGAATGAAGAGATAGACCAACTCCCGTGAGACCATCCTCCTTCAATCGCTCAATCAGTGCCAAGAGTTCGTGCACCTGGTCCATGTCCGCAGAATTGGGAGTAGAAACCCAAGAAAGGGACACCTTAGCCCGGCGCACGACAAAGGAGGGAAGAGCAGGATTGGGATTGGCGCAGTAGAACCACTCCTGGTGCCAGCCCTTATTGGAAGTTTTGAAGGGAATAGCAAAATAGTTTTTCTTCAACCCCTCCCGCAACTGAAAACCGGCTCCCCCAATAACCATGGGGTCGCTCTTTGAGGGGTAAGGCTTTAGAAGGTAAAAATGGCGAAAAATATCAAAATGGGGGCGGATCCCCAGGAAAGCCTCACAAAGGTGAACAAATAGAGAAATCTGCAGGATGGAATTGGGATTCAAGTTCACCAATTCAATGATGTAAAAGAAGACAAGACCGCGAAGGAAGGCGCAAGCAGGAAGGCCCAGCCCGCGTTGAAAGAAAGATTCAAAGACCACAATTGTAACATCCCAAAAATTGAATTTTGGAATGTTTGAATTCAAAAATAAACCATTTGCATTTTCTTGAATTAATTCCAGCTTAATTTGAATTTTCTATTAAGAAAGGGATTTAATTTGGCTAAACTATTCATCAAACTAAAGATTTTCAGTTTTAGTTGGGTTCATTATGCTCCAAGGATTTTTCTGTATTTTTGGGGATTTTTCTGAATTTATTAACTATTTATTTGAATTTATTTGCATTTATTTGAATTTCTGGAATTTTTCTTATTCGGAAAATGATTTTATTTTCTGAAAACCCTCCCAGGCCGAATCTCTCTGGCCCATTTCTCCTTCCGCGCCGCCTTGGCCCCGGACCGCTCCGCTCGGCCCGTTTCCTCGGCCCAGCTCCGCTGTGCAGCCCGCATCGCGTCGGCCGTTCGATGCGCGACACGTGTACGACTGAGATGCAGCCGCGTCGAGAAACCCTAGCCGCCGCCACTCGAAGTCCTGCCGCCGCACGCCATAGTCTCGAAGTCTGCGTCCGACACACCTCCCGAGACCCCTATTTAAGCCGCCGCACGCCTCCTGAGGATCCCCTCTCGCCGCCGCTTCTTTTGCCCTGCTTCTCGCTACCCGAGACGCCGCCGTCGCTCCGCGCGAGCTCGCCGTCGATTTCCGCCGTGCCGAGACCTTCCGCCGCCTTTTTCTTCGCCGCCGGTGCCTCTCCGCTGTTGCCGTTTGCATCGCCAAGTTCGCCGCATCATCTTCTTTTAGATCCATGCCACCTTGCGCCTGAACCGTGGCTCTTCCGCCGTTGGTCGTGTCCTCTTCCTCGCCTCCGATAAGCTCGCGCCGCCGCTCGCCGTCGTCTGTCTTCACTGGATTTCGTCCGTCCAATCGCCAGCCGATGCCCCGGATTGCGCCGCGTCGCCTCCGCCCGCAACATTGCTTCTCGGCCGTCTGATCTGGTCGAGTTGCCGGATGTGTGATGCGTGGCTTGTCGCGTCAGCGCCTGCGTCAGCCGCCGCGTTAGCGCTGACGTCGGTCGTGCGCCGAGTGCAAGGTGAACCGGCACCGTGCCGTGGACCGAGTCCACCAAAAGCCGACTGACGTCAGCGTTGCGCAATAAACCGATTTTTCCAGTACAAAAATAAATCCAGAGATTCCGAATTTATGATTTTCAGTCTTTTTCTCTGATTTAATTTTCCAGAAGCTCGTTCTCGCTCATACGAACTCCGATTGAGGCAATTCAAGTTTCCATGTTTTTGTAAAATCAAGATCTATCCTCCAGAGCCATTTATTTTCAGTTTTGAGCTTGTTTGAGTCTCTATTTTGTATTGATTTGGTTTCGTTGCTTCTATTCCAGGAGACGCTAATTCCGAGGGAGCGAACGAAGACTTCGAAGACCAAGACTCAGCACTAGATCAGCAAGGCAAGTCGTAACCTTTGATCATATTGATCCTATGTTTGCAAAAGTAATTTACTTTTATACAATTGCATGCTATTTTGTGTGTCAATGCTTATTTAATGGGAGTAGATGTATACCTAGTTGACATTATGTCACCTTGATTAATTGGGATGCCATGTATCCATTGTTAAACCTAGGTTGGGACACTACTAGTTGGACATAATCATTACACCAACATCGGGTTATCGTAGTTATGCTTAGACATGCTTAGTTGTACAAAGGGATTCATGTCACATATTGAATAATGTTAATCTTGACTTAATGAGATATTGAATTGTGGCCGTTAGCCACTATTGTAAAATTTGTTGTACCATGGCGGGGTTTGCCATTGGTCTTGGTTGAACGAATTGTTTTCCCTCGGGCAAGTGATCGTGCAGTAAAGGGGGTGCTTTCTAGCACATTAGGATGTGGATGTCTTGCCTGAGACAACTTAAGAACTTAATGTTGTGCGCCATTGAACTGGGCCTAACCGTACTACCACAAGTCTGGTATGGGACAGACCTAGCTGATTAACTTGCAATGTCTAGTCTTGAGTACTGCCAATTGGTGGTGTGGGTTCCGGGATGGACGGGTAGATTCGCAAGGCGCAAGAGGGGGCCCTAAGGGGCAAAACCTTAGCGGGCAGTACCGAGTTTAGACAGTGCATTGTAAAGGCTTTGTCATGATATCTCTGCGACACACCAAAGGAAGTGTGTTAAGATCGATTGCACAAAGAGATGGTCATGTCTTGTGGGTAAAGTTGTACAACCTCTACAGAGTGTAAAACTATTCGAATAGCCGCGTCCGCAGTCATGGACAAGGCCCGGGAATTTCACACGGGGTATAGAGTATTTCATAAAATGTGCAATGTGGAATTGTTGGGATGTGAACGGGGAGTTCACTGTTGTTTTGTTGTCTATCATTGATCTATCAATTATTTATTTATCTTTTCGTAAATATGCTTTCAATCTATTTATTGTATTTCAATTCAAGTTATTGCTTTCTGCAAATGAACCATATAGCCATCCTTGTCAAGCCGTGCATGAATATATTGCATCAATTCCCTACGGCTTGCTGAGTACCTTTGTACTCACGGCTTTATGCCCTTGTTGATCAGTTGTTGAGGAAGGATCAGGAAATTATGAGTATCATGAGGATGAATTCTATGAAGACTATGTGATTAGGAAGGCGTTTCCCCAGACGATTGCCTGTGGCATGTCGAATGGCTCAAGTTATCTTTTCTGCTGCAATAGTATTTGTTTCTTAAGCCCTTAAGGCATAATGGTGCAAACATTGACCATAAGGTAGTTTACTTTATTTAATAATAACTTGCTTTTTCTTAGTTAATTCATTGTATGGAATGGTATTTCATCTATGTTTTCACTGTGTGCACTAGCATGATCCTGGACTAGTGCAGTATACACAGAGGGTTTCGGATTTGCAAATCCGGGTCCCGACAGAGATGGTATCAGAGCCATATGGACTGTAGGTCGCTATCCTAGTTAGCATGGTCTTCAAAATTATTTTCTAAACCAAACCAACAAAGTGGTACTTAATAGTTTTCGTCTCCTCTATTCTTATTCTTAGGTTCTTATTTCTCTCCTTTGCTGAAACATTTATTCGAAATTTAAATTGATCTTATCTCATGAAACTTCTCAAAGACTCGAGTTTTCTGCAAGGAATTAAATTAAGGAAAATGATGATCTAGCCGTCCAGAGTTTGCCAAGAAGACTACCATATAAGACAGGTTTTTGGTGCTCAACGGTGTTTGAGCATGTTTCCCCCTTTCAGTTTAGTTACGTTTAGTCTGCGTATACTAACATTTTCCTTGCTTGTGTGCTTGGTATGTTGTACACTTGCCCCAAGCACGGTGTTGCAACCATACCATTAATGGAAAAAGCTTTATTTGCCTCTTTAATCTGAAGCCTTTTTGGTTGTGTCCTTTTGTTCCTGGGTATTACCTTCTCCCTAGATGATCTTACCACTCGTCTACTGCTTTTCCCTCTTACCTATCGAACTCTTGTGCTGCATCTCAGATGGTTGACACTCGTTCTGGAGCCGATCGCAGTTCGCCCGTGGATGCCAGTGCTAGCGCCAACCCCAATCCCAATGCACCACCGCCACCCCCAGCAGTGACAGATCAGAACATAGGACATTTTCTGGCAGCTCAGACTCAGGTAATGAATACAATGATGCAGAACATGAACAATATGATGAATCAGCAGAACCAGACTGCAGTTGCCCTAGCTAACCTGTTGCATCAGCAGAACCAAGCTGCCGCTGCACCTCCTCAAGCTCGTCTCCAGTCCAAGCTAGCCGAATTTATGAGGACTCGTCCGCCAACTTTCTCCAACTCTTCAGAACCATTGGACGCCGATGATTGGATTCGCTCCATTGAGTAGAAGCTCACAATTGCTCAGTGCACAGATCGTGAGAAGGTTCTCTATGCCGCTCATCAGCTGGAGGGCACCACCGCTGAATGGTGGGAGAACTACAGTGCCGCCCATGATGACCCTCAGACTATCAATTGGGCAGAGTTTTGCACTCCTTTCCGCCACTCCCATATCCCAGATGGTAAGGTGGAGATGAAGAAGAATGAGTTCCGAGAGCTTAAGCAAGAAGGAATATCAGTGAGTGAATACCTCAACAAGTTCACTCAACTTGCTTGCTACGCTCCAGAGGATGTAGCCACAGATGATGCTCGCCAAAAGAAGTTCAAGCATGGACTCAATCCAGGGCTAAAGGTGCAAGTCATTGGCAATGACTATGCAGATTTTCAGCACCTTATAGATAAAGCTATGCTTATTGAGGAATCTCGCCGTGAATTGGAAGAATCCCGTAAGAGAAAGATGATGCAGCATGGAGCCCATCAGAGTCATCAGCAAAGAGTCAGAGCCAATGCTCAACAGCCTGCTCATTTCACTCCGAATGCATTCAGAACTCCTGCACCAGCACCTCGCCCTGCTCCTTCAGGCAATCGCAACCTCAACACCAATAGCAATCCACCTCAGAGGACCAGTAATCCAGCTGCAGGAGTCACCTATTTCAACTGTCATGAACTCGGTCACTACGCCAATAATTGCCCCAGAAAGCAAGCTGTGACGCCAGTCCGTTTCAACTTGGGATCTACGCCAGCCAAGACCCCCGCACCAGGATCAGGACGTGGAGTGTCCCAGACTCCCAACCAAGCCACTAGGACTCCGCCGCCTGCTGGAAGAGGCCGTGTGAATCACGTCACCACCGAGGACGCCCAGTCTTCACCAGGCGTCATACTAGGTAAGCTCCTAGTCAACTCAGCATCTGCCATGGTTTTGTTTGATTCTGGAGCTACGCATTCGTTTGTTTCTCGGAGTTTTGCTGCAAATCATCAATTAAAGACAATGCCTCTTAAGACTATTTTATTAGTGCAATCACCTGGTTCTGATTTGAGTACGAACCAAGGCTACCCCGAAGTTAAGATATTAATTGGAGGGGTAGAATTTGTAGCCAACCTTATTGTCCTAGACACCAAGTCCCTAGATGTGATCCTAGGAATGGATTGGCTCTCCAAGAACCAAGCAGTTTTGGATTTTGGGAATAGAGAGATCACCTTAACCAGTCCAGATGGAGCCAAGTTAAAAGTTCAAGCCACTGCAGATCAGTTTGAAGGGATCAAAGTTTGTAGTGCCAAAGGAATAAGTTTGGAAGATGTGCCAGTCGCCAGCGAATTTCTGATGTGTTTCCGGATGAGTTGCCTAGGATGCCACCGGATCGAGATATAGAGTTCTTGATAGAACTAGTTCTTGGAACACCACCCATTTCTTAGAGACCTTATAGGATGCCTGCTAATGAGTTAGCTGAGGTAAAGAGACAGATCAAAGAGCTGCAAGATCAAGGTTTTGTTTGACCATGTTCTTCGCCATGGGGAGCGCCAGTTCTTTTAGTTGAAAAGAAAGATGGAACTCAGAGAATGTGTATAGATTATCGCTCACTTAATGTGGTCACCATCAAGAATAAGTACCCTCTGCCAAGAATCGATGATTTGTTTGACCAACTTCAAGGAGCTGGAGTGTTCTCGAAGATAGACCTGAGATCAGGATATCACAAGTTGAAGATTCGTCAAGAGGATATACCCAAAACAGCTTTTGTTACTCGGTATGGACAGTATGAGTATACCGTGATGTCTTTTTGAATGACCAATGCCCCTGCCTACTTCATGACCTTGATTAATAAAATATTTATGGAATATCTGGATAAGTTTGTTGTTGTTTTCGTTGATGACATTCTGATCTACTCCAAAAGTGAGGAAGAACATGAGGATCACTTGCGCCAAGTTTTAACGAAGCTAAGAGAGAATCAACTGTATGCAAAGTTCAGTAAATGTGAGTTCTGGATGAAAGAAGTTGCTTTCCTAGGACATGTCATATCGTGAAGGAGTCATTTATTGACCACAGTAAGGTACGAGATGTGCTAAGTTGGGAGTCACCCAAGACGGTACCCCAAATCCAAAGTTTTCTTGGAATGGCGGGATATTATCGCCGTTTCATAGAAGGGTTTTCTAGAAAAGCTAGACCGCTCACTCAACTCATAAAGAAGGAGAAGAAATTTGTTTGGACACCAGAGTGTGAGCAAAGTTTTCAAGAATTAAAGAAGTATTGGACAACTGGCCCAGTGCTTATCCTGCCAGATAATAGGAAGGATTTTGAGATATTCTGTGATGCATCCCGACAAGGACTAGGTTGTGTGCTAATGCAAGATAAGAAGGTTGTAGCGTATGCTTCGCGACAACTAAGGCCACATGAAGTTAACTACCCTACCCATGATTTGGAATTGGCAGCCGTAGTGCATGCTTTAAAGATTTGGCGTCACTATCTCATTGGTAATCGTTGTGAGGTTTACACTGATCACAAAAGTCTGAAGTATATCTTTACCCAAGCCGACCTCAATATGAGACAAAGAAGATGGTTGGAATTGATCAAGGACTTTGACATTGAGATTCATTGTCATCCAGGCAAAGCCAATGTCTAGCTGATGCTTTGAGTAGAAAGAGCTACTGCAATACTCTGATGATTCAGGAAAGTCAGCTAGCCCTTTATAGGGAATTTCAGAAGCTTAGCTTGGAATTGGTTCAGGAAGGTTATTTAGCTACTTTGGAAGTACGCCCTACATTGGAAGATCAGATTCGAGAAGCACAAGTAGATGATGCCGATGTCAAGGAGATTAAGAACAATATGAAGAAAGAAAAAGCCCTAGGTTTCACCGAAGATTAACAAGGTACTATTTGGTATGAGAAGCGTATTTGCGTACCAAATCAGAAAGAGCTTAAGGAGTTGATTCTCAAAGAAGCGCATGAGACTTTATACTCCATTCATCCTGGAAGTACCAAGATGTATCAAGACCTCAAGGAAAGGTATTGGTGGCCTAGTATGAAGCGTGAGATTGCAGAGTATGTTGCACTTTGTGATGTTTGCGGAAGGTCAAGCAGAGCATCGAGGCCGGCGAGGATTGCTGCGACCATTGAAGATTCAGTGGAAGTGGGAAGAAATTGGTATGGATTTTATTACCGGATTTCCTAAGACTCAAGCAGGTTATGACTCGATCTGGGTAATAGTGGATCGATTGACTAAGGTAGCTCACTTCATTCCAGTTAAGACTGCCTATGCAGGAGATAAATTAGCAGAGCTATATATGTCAAGAATCGTCAGTCTTCACGAAGTGCCCAAGAAGATAGTATCTGATAGAGGAACCCAGTTTACCTCTCGTTTTTGGCAGAGTCTGCATGAAGCCATGGGAACTCATCTCAGGTTCAGTACTGCCTATTACCCTCAAACCGATGGACAGACTGAGCGTGTGAATCAGATTCTTGAGGATATGTTAAGAGCTTGTGCCTTAACATATGGTGCCAAGTGGGACAAGTGTTTGCCCTATGCCGAGTTTTCGTACAACAATAGTTATCAGGCCAGTCTGCAAATGTCGCCTTTTGAAGCCTTATATGGAAGAAAGTGCGAAACCCTCTCAAGCTGGAAGGAGTCGGAGAAAGACAATTGTTTGGCCCTGCCATACCGCAAGAAGCCAAGAGCAAGTCAATTAATTGAGACCGTTTGAAGATCGCTCAAAGCCGCATGTAAGAGTTATGCAGATAATCGTCGCAGAGATTTAAGTTTTGAGCCTAATGATTATGTTTATCTCAGAGTCACCCCTCTCAAAGGAGTTAAGAGATTTCAAGTAAAAGGAAAGCTTGCCCCTAGATATGTGGGACCGTTCAAAATCTTGGAACGAAGAGGCGAGGTTGCCTACAAGTTAGAATTGCCTCCGTCTTTTGTCGGAATCCATGATGTGTTCCATGTATCCCAGTTGAAGAAATGCCTGCGTGTGCCAGAGGAACAGATGCCATTGGAAGCCATTGATTAGCAGGAGGATCTTACCTACAAGGAGCAACCAGTGAAAATTTTGGATATAGCAGAGCGTATCATGAGGAGCAAGATCATCCGTTTTTGCAAGGTCTAGTGGAGCAATAATTCAGCAGAGGAAGCAACGTGGGAGCGAGAAGAGGATCTGCTGTCCGAGTTTCCCCACCTATTCTTTAGCGCGCAAGAATCTCGGGGTCGAGATACCATTTAAGGGGGGGGGGGTTTGTAATATCCCAAAAATTGAATTTTGGAATGTTTGAATTCAAAAATAAACCATTTGCATTTTCTTGAATTAATTCCAGCTTAATTTGAATTTTCTATTAAGGAAGGGATTTAATTTGGCTAAACTATTAATCAAACTAAAGATTTTCTGTTTTAGTTGGGTTCATTGTGCTCCAAGGATTTTTCTGTATTTTAGGGGATTTTTCTGAACTTATTTACTATTTATTTGAATTTGTTTGCATTTATTTGAATTTCTGGAATTTTTCTTATTCGGAAAATGATTTTATTTTCTGAAAACCCTCCCAGGCTGAATCTCTCCGGCCCATTGCTCCTTCCGCGCCGCCTTGGCCCCGGCCCGCTCCGCTCGGCCCGTTTTGTCAGCCCAGCTCCGCTGTGCAGCCCGCGTCGCGTCGGCCGTTCGATGTGCGACACGTGTACGGCTGAGATGCAGCCATGTCGCCACGCCGAGAAACCCTAGCCGCCGCCGCTCGGAGTCCTGCCGCCGCACGCCGTCGTCTCGGAGTCCGCGTCCGACACGCCTCCCGAGACCACTATTTAAGCCGCCGCGCGCCTCCTGAGGATCCCCTCGCGCCGTCGCTTCTTTTGCCCTGCTTCTCGCTGCCCGAGACACCGCCGTCGCTCCGCGTGAGCTCGCCGTCGATTTCTGCCGTGCCGAGACCTTCCGCCGCCTTTTTCTTCGCCGCCGGTGCCTCTCCGCCTTTGCCGTTTGCATCGCCGAGCTCGCCGCATCATCTTCTTTCAGATCCGTGCCACCTTGCGCCCGAACCGTGGCTCTTCCGCCGTTGGTCGTCCGTCTTCGCTGGATTTCGGCCGTCCGATCGCCAGCCGATGCCCCGGATTGTGCCGCGTCTCCTCTGCCCGCAGGTTCGCTTCTCGCCCATCCGATCTGGTCGAGTTGCCGGATGTGTGACACGTGGCTTGTCGCGTCAGTGCCTGCGTCCGCCGCCGCGTCAGCGCTGACGTCGGTCGTACGCCGAGTGCACGGTGAATCGGCACTGTGCCGTGGACCGAGTCCACCAAAAGTCGGCTGACGTCAGTGTTGTGCAATAAACCGATTTTTCCCGTACAAAAATAAATCCAGACATTCCGAATTTCTGATTTTCAATCTTTTTCTCTGATTTAATTTTCCAGTAACTCGTTCTCGCTCATACGAACTCCGATTGAGGCGATTCAATTTTCTAAATTTTTCTAAAATTAGGATCTTTCCTCCAGAGCCATTTATTTTCAGTTTTGAGCTTGTTTGAGTCTCTGTTTTGTATTGATTTGGTTTCGTTGCTTCTTTTCCAGGAGACACTAATTCCGAGGGAGCGAACGAAGACTTCGAAGACCAAGACTCAGCACTGATCAGCAAGGCAAGTCGTAACCATTGATCATATTGATCCTATGTTTGCAAAAGTAATTTACTTTTATACAATTGCATGCTATTTTGTGTATCAATGCTTATTTAATGGGAGTAGATGTATACCTAGTTGACATTATGTCACCTTGATTAATTGGGATGCCATGTATCCAATGTTAAACCTAGGTTGGGACACTACTAGTTGGACATAATCAATATACCAACATCGGGTTATCGTAGCTATGCTTAGACATGCTTAGTTGTACAAAGGGATTCATGTCACATATTGAATAATGTTAATCTTGACTTAATGAGATATTGAATTGCCGCTGTTAGCCACTGTTGTAAAATTTGTTGTACCATGGCGGGGTATGCCATTGGTCTTGGTTGAACGAATTGTTTTCCCTCGGGCAAGTGATCGTGCAGTAAAGGGGGTGCTTTCTAGCACATTGGGATGTGGATGTCTTGCCTGAGACAACTTAAGGACTTAATCTTGTACGCCATTGAACTGGGCCTAACCGTACTACCACAAGTCTGGTATGGGACAGACCTAGCTGATTAACTTGCAATGTCTAGTCTTGAGTACTGCCAATTGGTGGTGTGGGTTCCGGGATGAACAGGTAGATTCGCAAGGCGCAAGAGGGGGCCCTAAGGGGCGAAACCTTAGCGGGCAGTACCGAGTTTAGACAGTGCATTGTAAAGGCTTTGTCATGATATCTCTGCGACACACCAAAGGAAGTGTGTTAAGATCGATTGCACAAAGAGATGGTCATGTCTTGTGGGAAAAACTGTACAACCTCTGCAGAGTGTAAAACTATTCGAATAGCCGCGTCCGCGGTCATGGACAAAGCTCTGGAATTTCACACGGGGTATAGAGTATTTCATAAAATGTGGAATGTGGAATTATTGGGATGTGAACGGGGAGTTCACTGTTGTTTTGTTGTCTATCATTGATCTATCAATTATTTATTTATCTTTTCGTAAATATGCTTTCAATCTATTTATTGTATTTCAATTCAAGTTATTGCTTTCTACAAATGAACCATATAGCCATCCTTATCAAGCCGTGCTTGAATATATTGCATCAATTCCCTACGACTTGCTGAGTACCTTTGTACTCACAACTTTATGCCCTTGTTGATCAGTTGCTGAGGAAGGATCAGGAAATTCTGAGTATCATGAGGAGGAATTCTATGAAGACTACGTGGATTAGGAAGGCGTTTCCCCAGACGATTGCCTGTGGCATGTCGAATGGCTCAAGTTATCTTTTCCGCTGCAATAGTATTTGTTTCTTAAGCCCTTATGGCATAATGGTGTAAACATTGACCATAAGGTCGTTTGCTTTATTTAATAATAATTTACTTCTTCTTAGTTAATTCGTTGTATGGAATGGTATTTCATCTATGTTTCCATTGTGTGCACTAGCGTGATCCTGAACTAGTGCAGTATACACAGAGGGTTTTGGATTTGCAAATTCGGGTCCCGACAACAATCTCTTCGAAACAGGGTGTTGGGATGGATTCACCTGCGGCCGGCCGCGCAGAGATCAAAGTCAGGGCAGGAAGAACCCCGTCGTCCACCCTGGCTTGCAACCGCTCCTCTGTCGTTATCGAGGTAGTCCAATCTTGGCGCAAAGGCTGCGGGGAAGTATTCTTGGAAGATTGAGAAGACATTTTGGGAGGAAAGGATCAACGTCGGCACAAGGATGCGATCGCAACAGCAGTTAACCCTAGCGGCGAAAAAGGTGGAGAGACAAAGGAAGCAGAAGAGGCGGGGGTGTGCGATGGGGAAAATGAACCATCGGCTCAGTCTTAAAGGGGGGAAAATCAGGTTTTTGCCAAGACGGCGGGAAAAAGATTGCGGAACCCCTAGTCCTACTCTATGCTTTGTAATGATTTGCTAGCCAGGCGTCCTGACATACAGAGGCAGTTATGGTTTGACCAAGTCATATCTGGGACATGTTGCTCCCCACGATGGGATGTTTAACCACTTATCGGACTAAGTGAGACGTGGGTGTCCTCCAGTTTGGATTAAAAATATCTTCTTGTGATATGCCCCATGTTGGGTCGCTAGGTGGTTACCGCATGACGGAATCATATATCATGAGTTGAGCCTAAACGGGCACGAATCCAACGGTATGCTTCATGAGGGTCGAAAAGCTGTGCGTCATAATAAACGAGTACGGATACCGTTCGGATAAACCTCGATGTGTCCCAAGTCGGACCAGCGCGATATCCTACATAAGTCGGGTATGGGAATCACTCGGCCATGAGCCAAGAAAACCTTGATATGTCCCAAGTTGGACTAGAGTTGTATCCTACACCAGTCGGATATGGGTATCACTCGGCCAAGAGCTACGCAAGCATGATGCGCTCCAAGTTGAGCCTAAGCTGTATCCTACAGCAGTTGGATATGGGTATAACTCGGCCATGAGCCAAGGAAATCCTGGTACGCTCCAAGCCGAGCCTAAGCTATATCCTACAGTAGTCGGATATGGGTATCACTCGGCCAAGAGCCGCGCAAATCTTAATATGTCCTACGTCTGACCTAAGGTATATCCTCGTCGATCGACGCGGATATCACGGATCAAAGAGCTATGCAAGCTTCAAAATGCCCCAAGCTGGGTCTAAGCTACGTCAAACGACAATCATGGAGAATACTTGAAAAAGGTACTTCATTATTATATATATTCCCCAGGCATTGTGCCAAGGAAAATATTACATTTACAGGGTCTTACACCTCTCCGCGGCGTACACGACCGAGCGCCTCTACGAGGGCTTCCCTAGCCCTATAAGAGCGGGGAAGATCTCGAAGAGGGTGTCGACGGCGACGCGGTAGAGGGCGGCGGATTTATCTTCCGTCCACTCCACCATGGCGAGGTCAAAAAGTGCCCATTCCTCAGCAAGATCATAGTCCTGGCCGGCCATGAAGTTCCCTCAGAAAAAAGGTGGAGCTCAGAGCAAGAAGATGGAGAACTAAGCACGAAGGAATGCATTCTACAAGCGCTGGTTCGCCTTTTATAGCCAAATACGATAAGGTTGAAGTAAATGCGAGACTGTGAAGACATCGAAAGCCGAGGAGACTTAGAGTTAAGATGGTTTCAAAAGCCAAGGAGTTTTTCAGCAAATGAATTGGCACAAATAATCAATACGACCTCGAAGACTGCTTGGGGCTGATCATTGAAGAGGAAGGATATTAAGTTTTCGCTTCGAGCATTTAAAACCAAAAAATCAAAGGTTATATTCGAGTCCTTCATAATCCCCTTGCTGCGAAGAAAAGCATTCAAATCAAAGAAGAAACCAGTCAAAAGTTTATGTTAGAAGCTGAAAACACGGATCCAAGTTAAGTCCCAGATAAAGATATAACAACCGGATCATGAATCACTCGGGGGCTACTGTGGAATATATGAAACCAGGTGTCTTCATAACCGGCCCAGCATTGCCTGAGAGGAAGACAGGGCCGAGAGGAAGGCCAAAAGGATAAGCTCTGCACCAAGTCTTGCTGCCGTGCGCAAGGGGGGTACATCCTATAGACAGTTGAATGTATGTTTAGATATAAAAGATATGATTGTAATCCGGGTCATTAATAGGGTAGATAAAGATGTAAACTCTATCCTGTAACTGACTAGAATCCTGTAATCGATCGGAATCCCTTAGACCGATCAGGACTCTGTAAGCCGCGCCACCCCCATTATATAAGGGAGAGGGCGGGCAACACCAGAGGCATCGAGCAATCGTCTCAACACAACACACATCGCATATCGCCCAGAGCACATTGCGCTTTGAGCAATCTTAGATCCATGAGATCCATATAAAACCTTGTCTAAAACACAACACACATCGCATATCGCCCTGAACCTATCTAAAACCTTGTCTTGTGTGACCTTCGAGTTTGGGATCTAGCGCCTGCCCTATAAATTTATTGCCGACTACAAAATTCGACAGTACCACTAAGGAATTGGAGCCAGTCTATGAAATTCTACGGACTGCCAAGGAAGATCTCCATGAGACTCGCATTATGGCTATTGAGAGGATAGTAGAGCTGGAGGAAGCCTTGCATGTCACTAAAGTGGAAGTGGAGTTGGATGAAGAGGAAGACCCTGAAGAGGTAAAGATGGAGCCCAAAGACTTGGAGCCTGAGATGTGAGAGGTGCATATGCAGTTTGAGGTGGCTGCTCTTGTTCATCAAGATCACTTTATGCTGATGCCTGCCCATCCACCATTAGATGTCCTAGGGGAGCCTCAACCTGGTTGGCTTGACGAGTGATAGAATTAGTCTAGTCAGTTGACACTCTTCTTTTTGGAGTTGCATCCGTTTAAGTTAGAAAGTGTTGCTCTTTAGGCGTTAGCTATGTGTTCTTAGGGTGGGTTGGTTCTTTCATGATTGCTGAGTGTGTAGTATGTGTTGCATGGCCTTTAGGCACTTGCAAGCAACTATAACAAGTTATTAATAAAGATTGTTTAAGTTGTTGGGTTAAACCTGTTTCCCCCATATTGGGATTCTTATTTCTTATCTATGCTGTTCCCTCTCCCCTAACCTTGTGAAGTGATTAGCAGATGGTTCAGACTGGTGAAAACAATGGATCTATTGAAAGTGGTACCCGATCCAGTGACAACCCCAATGGCAGAGCATTTCCTCAATCGTTGCCTCAATTTGATATGCAGAACTTTAAAGTGTTCTTGGCTACTTAGACTCAATTGATGCATAGTATGATGCAGCATGTGCAGACTATAACCAATCAAGCAAGCGCCAACTATGCATCTCAGACTGCCAACAATGGACTCGTCCTTATTCAAAGTTGTTCGATTTTATGAGGACCCATATGCTAACATTCTCTTGAAATGCCACTCCTCTTGAAGTAGATGATTGTCTTAGGACAATTGAGAGGAAGTTACACATCTCACTAAGTGTGAAGGCAATTAGAAGGTTCTATATGCATCTCATCAACTAGAAGAAACATTTGCTGAGTGGTGGGATAATTACTAAGCTGCCCATGACGCCCCATAGGAGATAATCTAGAATGTGTTCTCCGCTGCTTTTCGCCAGTACTATGTGCCGGAAGGGATCATGGACTTGAAGAAAGAAGAACTCTGGGCCATCATGCAACGAAGCTAATCTTTGGCTAAATACCTAAATAAGTTGACTCAGCTTGCTTGCTATACACCTAAGGATGTTGCTACTGATAAAGCAATGTAGTCTTGTTTCATAAAGGGACTAAACTCTGGACTGCAAGTCAGGTTGATCACCCACAACTTTTTGGATTTTCTGGAGTTAGTTAACAAGGCCCTCATTCTAGAGGTTAAGTGCAAGAGTTGGATGACAATCGCAAGCGCAGAATAGCTCAACAAAGAGGATGCTATGGTCAACAAAGGAAGAGAATTGCTCCTCAACAGTTTGCTAGGTTTCAATTTTACGCTACGTTCAAGGTACTGTCCCCTACATTGCATCCACCTGGTCAGAATTTTCAAACACATGTTCAGGCGAATGTTGCGCTAGGAGGAAGTTGTCGACGATCGGGATCACCTAACCGCATGAAGAATGCGGGAGTGATGTAGGGCTAGAACCCAAGATCGTGCTCGCTCGGAAGGAACTCTGATTGCCGCTCAGAGTGGGAGAAAGAGAGTGGTTGACGCGAGGAGTTATACTGGTTCAAGCCCCTAGTTCGGGTAACAGCTCTACTCCAGTCTTGCCCAGAGGTGAAAGGTAGACGATGATGCACTGTCGTTGAGGACAAGAGGTGCTCGAGCCAAGGTCGAGCACTGGTGTTATTGTGTCGTGTCTCTGTGTGTGTGTCCTGCCTGTGTTGTCCCTTTCTTCTTGAGCAGGGGGAAGATTTTTATACCTCTATTGCTTAACTCATTACAGTAAAATGGTTGGGTGAGATTATTAGGGGAGTGGCGCCAGATCCGGACGTGATGTGCAATGAAGTATGGCGGTAATGGCGCTGGGAACCGTTGCCCACGTTCACCTTAACTCATCCTTTAAAGGCCTCTCCTTGACTTGGTAACCCCCGGTTTCCACAATCCAACCGAGTCTTACGGGCCCGACCTTAATGGCGAGCTGGGCTCTTGGTCGAGTGAGCTCGGGCCTAGCGGTCATTGCCTGTGCGAGGTAACCAGTCCCTAACAGCTAGCCCCCGAGGCTCAAGCGGTGATCCTGAAGCTCGGGATGACCTTGAGTCTGATGACCTGGAGAAGGGGACGACTCCCCGGCCGAGCCTGGAAATGCTCAAGCTCGAGTCTGGGTCAGGACCGCGTGAAGATCCATAGCACGGTCATGCTCAGAAATGCTCGGACTTTGATGCCACGGTTCTCAAGGGGAGAAATTGGGGGAGTAACTTACGGCGCTTTTAATCCCGTCGCAAGAACCGCAGCGCTCCTTTTGAGGCGTGACCAGCACTTTATTTAACGATCGGGCCCTTTAAATCCCGAACCGTTGTCTTCCTTAGAGGATTCCCCAAATACTTCTTGCACCGAACCCTAACGCTCTTCCGTCTTCCTGTCCCACTCTCACAATCTTTCTTTCTCGACCCAAAACCTAGCCGAAACCCATGGCCAAGTTTGGAAGGAGCACGATGACCCTAGAGCGGATGAAAGAGCTTGAGGCACTAGGGATGCTGGACCTAGCGACATGGCGGCTGCCGAGCGCTGAGGCTGAGCCGCAACCCCAGGCGGACGAGCTTGTCATCACCGAGCAATACATGCTCTTCAGTCTGCGGACGCTGGAGAGCGACTTCACAGCGGCGGTTCTCACGCAATGCGAGATTGAGCTGGTTAATCTAGTACCCAACTCCATTCTTCTCCTCTCCATCTTTTCGCACCTGTGTGAGGGGTTCCTGGGAATCCTTCCAACCCCCTCACTTTTCTTCCACTTCTATTCCTTGTTCCGCACCTCAAAGGACCCTGTGGTCAGGTGTCACTACTTCCAGCTATGGACGGGGCTTCCTTGCTCCTACCCCCCGATCCATGCTCGAGATTCCCTTGGGCCATGGACCGAGAGGTGGTTTTACCTGAAGAGGGGAGAAGGCGGCGCGCTCGCGTACAACGGGACTCCCATCGATAGCAAGCGCCAGACCCCCGACCCTGAAGACTTGGCGGCAGACCAGGAGGCCGCCGCAGCCATCCACATCTGTGGGACGCGTGGTCTCACCGGCTAGGCCATCGCCTACGACATCTTGCAAAACTGGGTATTCCCCCTGCGGAAGAGGGTGCACCCATTCTACGAGATTAAGGGGAGGGATGACCTTACCCGAGAAGGTCCAAACGGTAAGTACCTTCGAGCTGGGGAGATCTCGAGTTCGGTTGAACTCTTATTGATGGCCCCATTTTCACCAGCAGCCCTGCCGGAGTCCTGGATAGCAGCGAGGATGTTCGAGATGTTTGGGAAGGTGGCATTCAACTACACCACAGATGACCCCGTCCCCAAGAACGTGTTGAGGCGGAGCAGCGAGGTAACCCATCTCGCGCCAATGTCAAGCTCAAAAGTGATTGAGCTCGTACTGACTTTTGCTTCATAATTGTAGGAGCATGAGGAGCTCTTGGACACAGCGAGGTGGATGCTGCCGCTGCCAGGAGCGAACAAGAGCAAGAAAGCGGCAACAGGCCGACTCCAAATGCCTCGGGGACCAGCGCCCCGAAGAAGCAACACATCGAGTGGGGCAACCGTACTATGGTAGGCCACCTTGATAGACCCCGGTAACGCTTGAGCTCATCTCTCGGTTGTTGTTGTCCCTGACCTCCCCTCGTCTCTAACAGCAACAGAAGGCCATGGTCGCCGTGAGGACCTCGGAATCAGGGGTGACACCGAAGTCCCCATCAGTCGGTGCTGGTACAGCCACCGCGAGGAGCTCGGAGCCCCCGCGGGTTGCGAGGTCGCCCTCGCAGGGCGCCCGAATAGGGGACGCCCCTGCCACCGTGGCGGATGCGGGGCACAAAGATCCCCAGCGCCCCTCTACGAGATGGAGGCTCGCGATCCAAGTATGTGCGATCTTTTATCTCCTTTAGGTCGTAGCGTAGGTTTCCTTTCTTCTCTTGCTTAGCAGTTTTCCCCGCTGCAGACCTCGAGTGCTCGCCCGCGCTCATCGTGGCATCGGGAATGTTCCGATTGCTTTGAGCACCGTAACACCTGGGGTGCGGCAGTGGTTGCATCTGGTCGTCGGCGACCATTGACCATGGTCGTTGTCTAGGGCGAGTACAAGGATGAGGACGACTTCCTCCTGGTCCACTGCCCTCGCTCACGGCAGGCCCAAGTCACCGTAGGAGGTGGAGCTGAAGGCGCCCCGGCCGTCGAAGTTGGGGCCGACGGGGACGAGCCTAAGGTCGGGGCTGGTATGACCGGTGAGGCCGAGGCTCCTGAGGGTGCTGTTGAGGCACCGACTGCTGCGATCGTCTCGGAGGTTCCTACGGGCCAGTCAGGTAAGACAACATTTCTTGTCCCTTTGCATTGTAATGCTTTCCCATAATTTAAATTTTCCATTGCTCTACTTTGGTATCCTAGTCTCTGCGACCGAGTTGAGGTTCGGGCCAACCGAGGCGGTTTGGGTCGAGGCTTGGACGGGCAGGACCGAGTCCACGCCGGTGGGAGCAAACGTAGCCACCTCGTCCTTGGTAGGGGGCTGTGGCGAGCTAGAGACGGCCAGACCAGGTGACGGGGCCACCGGGTCTCTCCATCGCGAGTTTGAGGGTTGGCTCGGTCAGGTGAGTAAGCTCGTAATCATCCATCTTCTTAATGGTCGCATGACTTCTCTTGGATTTTGCAGGCGGTGAGCCTAATCGCCCAAGGGCTCCAAGGTTTGCACGGGCACACCATCGAGCTAAAGGTGGTCCTCGACGTGGTGTCAGAGCAGGAGGCCCACATCGCTTGACCGAAGAGACCCTGCTGGTCGAGCAGGAGGAGGCAGGGCAAAGGACAGTGACCCACGCCGGTGAGCTCACCCAAGCCACTGCCACCGAGCACGAGAAGGCTGTCGACCCTCGAGGCCGAGCATGTGAAGGCGGCCGAGCTCCTTGAAGCCACGCGAGCGATGGCTGCCGAGGCCCTAGAAGGTGAGCGCGCGACTGCGGAGAATCTGCGGAGCAAGCTGCTGCCCCAGCGAAGTCCTCCGCCGAGCTCGAGGCGAAGGTCACCGAGCTCATGGAGAAGCTGGGGCGGGTGACCAGGATGGGAAAAGTGCCCTGGCTCAATTCCAAGATGAGCGCAATCGCACCGCGAGCTCCGCAGCCGAGGCGCACCGCCTTCAAGGGGAGCTCTCAGCACTGAGGGTGAAGATCGTCGAGCTCGAGCAGGAGAAGCTTGCCCGTGGCATGGAAGACCTGTAAACACGAAAAAGGCTGAGGGACAAAAATGTCTACGCATCCTTGTAAATATGAATTAAGCAATAAAAAGTTTTTTGGTCGAAAAAGAGTAGTGCAGTACTCCCTTGTCTAGCCTTCGCTGCAGTCTTGGCCAAGCAGTATCGGCCTTGGGCGCAGTTTGTGGGAGTAATAAGTTGTAGCTGTCAAGGTCGAGCAACGTCAACCTTGAACACTTTTATTTCAACCTGATGAGTTGGTTAACGTCTCCGAACTGTTATGGAGGCCTATAAAAGACTTAAGGCAAGGTCATTTAGTAGCAATAGCTATGCTCCTTGTGCGAGGGAGGTCGAGCTCGGGAACGCTCAAGGGTGAACTCGAGCGCACAAGGGGCCTTAATGCGCTCAGGTTGGGCTCGACAACACTCAAGCCCGACCTGTGCGTGAAGCATGTATGCTCGCCGAACTCGATCATGGCCTCTGGTTCAAGTCCTGCTATAGGGGGGAGCCGTGACGCGATAAGAATCAACCTACTGCTGGCGTGACCCCTAGAGGTGAACCTCGAGATCACAACGCTCGAGTCAACCTGCGTTCGAATCACGTATGCTTGCCGAAATCGAGCGTGGCCTCTGGTTTAAGTCCTACTACAGGGGGGAGCTGTGATGCGATAAGAATCGGCTTACTACTGGCGTGACCCCTGGAGGTGAACCTCGAGATCACAACACTCAAGTCGAGGCATAGGAGATGTAAATAAGCGTAAAGAGGCACAAACATAGGCAAAAACTAACTTTTATTGTAAATCAAGATAAGAGTGTTACACATGAAATTTTCGGAGTTGGTCGATGTTCCATGAGTTCTTGAGCACTCTGCCATCGAGCATCGCCAGCCGGTAAGCTCCCGTGCGATCTGCTGAAACGACGTTGTAGGGGCCCTCCCACTTTGGGGACAACTTGTTGGTGTTGGTTGAGCCCTGAATTCGTCTTAGGGCCAGATCCCCAACTCGGAGCTCCCTAGGCCGAATCTATCGAGACGCATGCTTGCGAAGCGCTAGCAGGTAATGCGCCAATCGTAGCAGTGCCCAGCTCCTTACTTCTTTTTCTAGGGCAAGGTCGAGAGACCGCTCTTGCTCGAAGTCATCTTGGTCGACCAAGCTGACCCTAGCGGAGCCCAGCGTGGCCTCAGAAGGCAGGACAGCCTTAGCGCTGAACATGAGCTGGAAAGGGGTAGCCCCTGTTGCTCGACTAGTCGTGGTGCGAACGGACCAAAGGATAGTGGGAAGCTCATCCACCCAGGTACGGCCATGCTGTTCGAGCTCATCGAATACTCGCCTCTTAATGCCCTGGACGATCTGTCCGTTGGCGCGTTCGATCACTTCGTTGCTTTGGGGGTGACTCACCGAGGCGTAGCAGACCTTGGCACCCATATCTTCACAGTATTCTCGAAATAGCTCGCTGGTGAACTGCGATCCATTGTCGGTGATGATCCTGCATGGGACCCCATACCTTGTTACCACAAACGAGTGGAAAAACCTTACTGCAGCTCGGGCGGTGATAGTCGAGATTGGTTCGGCCTCTATCCACTTGGTGAAGGTATCGATGGCGACGAACATGAACTTCTTTGCCCTGATCGCTTGAGGGAAAGGTACGAGGATGTCAAGGCCCCAAGTTGAGAATGGCCACGCGAGTGGGATGGTCTGGAGGGCGTAAGCTGGCTGATGCGTCTTTCAAGCATGGAACTGGCAGGATCGACAAGTGCGGACGATGTCCCGAGCATCCTGGAGCACCGTTGGCTTATAGAATCCCATGCAAAATTCTTTCCCAACCATAGTCTTGAAAGAGGAATGCGCACCGCAGAGGCCCGAATGAATATAGTGAAGTAAGTGCTTACCTTCCTCCGGGGTGATGCATTTTGACAGAACGCCCAAGGTGCCCTGGCGATAGAGCTGCCCATCAACGATCTTGTATAAGCTCGGTCGGTGCCTAATTCTACTCCTCTCGGTCGGCTCGTCCGGGAGCTCACCCCGGTCGAGGTACTTGGTAATCAGCTCCATCCACGAGGGAATACTCTCGAGGAAGGCGACCGAATCTTCTTGGTCGGTGACGGAGGGTGTCGCCAAGGTCTCGAGAATGACATATGGAAGAATCTCACCACCAGACGAACCAAGCTTGGATAGGAGGTCGACACTGGAGTTGTCCTTCCTGGGCACGTGCTTGATTTCCATGTTTCGAAACCATTTCTCCATCTTGTGCACCTCGGCGAGGTACCTGGCCATCGAGCCCTCCGAGCACTGGTAGTCTTTGTTGGACTGGTTGACGACTAGCTGGGAGTTGCCCTTGACGACCAGCCGGCGCACGCCCAGTGACTTGCAAGCTCGGAGACCCGCCAAAGGGCCTCATACTCCGCCATGTTATTAGTTGCAGGAAAACCGAAGCGAATCACATACCTCAGTTTGTCTCCCCGGGGTGTGATGATGAGGATACCAGCCCTCGAGCACTCGAACGACCTGGAGCCATCGAAGTACATCCTCCAGGGCTTCTCTTCCTCGACCTCGGGCTTGGGAGTTGGCTGTGACGTCTGCTCGACCACAAAGTCGGCGAGCGCTTGCGACTTAATGGCGGTGCATACTACAAACTGTATGTCGAATTCTGCTAACTCCATGGCCCACTTAGCGATGCGACCTCCGGCTTCTGGGTTCCTTAGGATCTCGTCGAGAGGGAATCCGCTTGGGATAACCATCGTGTGTGCCTGGAAATAGTGTCGGAGTTTACGCAAAGCCAGGAAGAGGGCATAGAGTAGCTTTTGAACCTCGGGGTAGCGCTCCTTTGGTCCATGGAGTACCTCGCTGACATAGTAGATTGGCTGCTGTCGACCACCGCACTCGGCCACCAGGACGGTGTTGACAGCCTAGGTCGTGGCTGCGAGGTAAAGTAGCAGTGTTTATCCCTACCACGGGGTCGTGAGTAGCGGTGGGCTCGACAGGTATGCTTTCAGCTCATCAAAGGATCGTTGAACTTCGGGTGTCCATTTGAAGCCCCCGTGCTTGCACAACGCCTTGAAGAACGGTAATGCACACTCACCGAGCCTTGAAATGAACTGACTGAGAGCGGCCATGCGGCCGATGAGGCACTGGACCTGTCTTTTTGATGTCGGAGGAGCCATCTTCTCGATTGCCTCTATTTTCTCCCGGTTTGGGCCGACCCTCGAACCCCTGATCATGTAGCCGAGCACTTTGCTCGAGGTCACGCCAAACACACACTTCTCGGGGTTGAGCTTGATGCCGTGCTTGTTCAGGTTGGCGAAGGTCTCTGCGAGGTTGTTGATGTGGTCATGTTTAGAAGTGCTCTTGACGATGATATCGTCGACGTAGACCTCGAGGTTGCGGCCAATCTGAGGGTCGAAGGTTTTGAACATCAGCCGATGAAACGTTGCGCCCGCATTGTGCAAGCCGAACGACATGGTCGTGTAGCAGAACATTCCAAATAGCATGATGAAGGCCATCTTGTCTTCATCGTCGACTACGAGCTTGATTTGATGATAGCCAGAGTAGGCATTGAGAAAGCTCAGTATCTTGGCGTTGGCGGTGGAATCGACGATCTGGTCTATGCGCGAAAGAGGGAAATTTTCCTTCGGGCATGCCGAGTTCAGGCCCCTATGTTCGATGCACATCCTCCACTTCTCGCCTTTCTTCTGCACGATAACTGGGTTAGCTAGCCATTCGGAATAGTCAATCTCACGAATGAAGCTGGCTTTTAAGAGCTTGTCAAGATGTTCCTTTATTATCATCATCTTTTCTGGAGAGAAGCGGTGCAACTTCTGGCGTACAGGTCGGCAGCAAGGCCTTATTTGCAACTTGTGCTCGATCACCTCCCTCGGGACTCCTGGCATGCCTACCAGTTCCCAAGCGAATATGTTTTTGTTGGCGTGAAGGAAGGTGACGAGCTCAAGTTCCTATTTCGAATTGAGCTCGGAGGCAATGTGGAAGCTCTTGCTCGAGTCACCCTCTTCGAGCTGCACAGCCTTCGTCACACCACTGGGCTGGATCGTCATCTTGCGGCGGGAACTTTTCGAAGCTATTTCGGAGCCTCGCTAGGGCAGCATGCCGGCGAGCGCCAAGGCCTTCTCCTCGCAACCGTGCGCTACCTTGAGGTCGCCGTGGAATGATATGACGCCATTGGTCCCTAGAAGCTCCATGCAACGGTGGCCGTAATGGTTTGCCGCCATGAACTTGATCAGCGTCGGACGCTCAAGTATGGCATTGTAGGGGAGGTCTCCGTCGACCACCTTGAAGGTAACCAGCTCGGTGTGGAAGTTGGTAGAATCGCTGAAGGTAACGGGAAGAACCACTTGCCCGAGTGGTGTGGTGGAGCTCCCTGGTATAATGCCAAAGAAGGGAACTGCTACGTTCTTGATCTTTGATCGGGGAATCTGCATTCGGTCTAATGTGCTTGCTAAGAGCAAGTTGAGGGAGCTGCCCCCATCGATCATGACTCGCCTGACCACAGTATTCCTCATGGTCGGGGTCATGACTAGAGCGGTCTTGAGATCCTTGGTCATTCCTGGGGAAGCATCATCACAGGAGAAAGTAATCCGGATTCCAGCCCACTTGCAAGGCCACTCAGTGGGCTTCCCAGCAGAGGCTTGGTATACGATTCATGCGGCATCTTTGAGCTCACGCCAAGATTGATATGACGACGACCCACCGAAGATTACATCGACGCGGTGGTCGCCCTGCTGAAACTCCAGGTCGAGGCCTTCCAAGTCCTTGCCGGCATTGACCCTGTCGGGTCGCTCATCCTCATTCGGGAGCATGGGCATCTCTCCACGCCCGTCGTAAAAGGCATCCAGCTTGTTCTACCAGGTCCTGCAGTTTCGCAAGTCGTGACCGTGGGCCTTATGAAATAGGCAGAACTTGTCAGATTCATACCTGGGTCGCACCTTAGCACCCTATGGTCGGGCATCACCTTGCTGGGGCCCAAGCCGATTCTGCCCCTGCTGGGGTCGGTATTGTGTTCGTTGAGGTCGTGGTCGACCTTGCCGAGGTCGAGGTCTTCCCTGGTCGGGTCGTGGCTGCCCCTGGTCGGGATGTCGCACTTCCATTACCTCATGCTCGCTGTTCATCGTAGCGACCACGCACAACCGGTTGCCGTCGTTGCCACGATCTCTCTTCCACCTTTTAGCGTGTAGATCCGAGCCATCACCCTTGGCGTTAGATGGTTCGGCCTCACCGATGTTGAAGCCGAGGTTGCCCTGGTCATAATCGCTCTTCCAGCGTACAGTGTCATCCACGTCTGCGTATCGCTCCGCCATCTGAAACAGCTTGTTGACGTCGAGATTCGCCATGATCTCCAGGTCCTCAGTAAGACGCCGGTCGTGGACTCCAAACTTGAAGGCCTTAATGACGGCCTCGTCGGAGACGCTCGGGATCGAAATCCTCGTGCGGATGAATCGACGCACGAAGTCGCGGAGAATCTAGTTATTCCCCTGGATGATACGATCCAGGTCCTTCTCCCGTGTAGGGCGCTCGTAGCAGCTCTGAAAGTTGGAACAGAGAGTGTTCTATATCTGGCACCATGATCGAAAGGTGCCAGTCATCTGATTGAAGAGCCAAGTACGCGCCGCGCCATCCAGCACCGTCGGGAGGTAATTGGCCATCACGTCCTCATCCCCACCAGCTACTAGTTGCGGTCGAGTAGATCGAGAGGAACTCATCGGGGTTCTTGGTTCCATCAAACCTCTCGATCGCAGCGGGTTTAATCGAGCGAGCGGTGCACCGACGGAGGTCGGCAGAGTATCTTTGGCGGTGTAGGCGTAGCATACGCCGAGCATGGCGGCCATCGCTGCTAGAGCTGGAGTCGTGGTCGTCGTAGCGTCCGTACTCAGATTGGTGGTGCGGCCCGCGTAGATTGTGACGGTTGGCACGGGCGTCATTGGCGTGATAGCGTAGGCGGTCATGGACGTTTTGACGCCTGGGCGGGACGTTTGGAGAAAGGCTTCCGGACGCGCAGTTGCTAAAAAATACGTTGTTGTCGTTCTGCTGATGTCGTGCACATTCACGGGATGCGCTCCGAGCCTGACGATATGGAGGCAACTGGGACGGACTCCGGGCTCGTCTGTACGAAGGTGACCATGAGGAGTTGTCATCGCTCACCAGAGAGTGAGACCCAGGGCGCCTACTTCGCCCTCGCTGCGAAGGCTCGACCTCATCGGCCGCCTTGTCGAGGTCCTCGGCGAGAGCCCGCCTGAAAAGAGCCGACCTCGCCCGAGCGGGATCGGCCATAACCCGGGTGATGGCTCGCAAGTGCTCCCAGCTAGTAAAATCGCCTAGGCGGGCAAGGTTAGGCCGCCCGGACGAGGTGTGATTCCCCCCGTGATCTTCCCATCAGAGAGTGGTGATAGCCTGGTCGATGGCAACCCGAGCCAACCGATGCGCCTCCTCCGGGGTGTCCGGGTCACGATCCCCCTCCCTCGCTCACCCCACGGCTGTTAGCCATGAAGACAAGGTGTTCACGCAGCGGTGGCGATGGCGAGAACATGGATGTGGAGCTTTTGCACTCGGGAACTGCATCCGAGTCCGCGCTCACTGAATGCCACATTTTACCATTTGGAGACGAAAGCGTTGGTGATGTTGAAGTGATGAAGTTCCTTCGAACAAGCGAAACTCTTGGGCCCCACAGTGGGCGCCAGCTAACGATGATCAGGATTGCCTAACCGCAAGAAGAAGGGGGAGTGATGTAGGGTTGGAACCCAAGATCGTGATCGCTCAAAAGGAACTCTGATTGCCACTCGGAGTGGGAGAAAGAGAGTGGTTGATACGAGGACTTATACTAGATTGAGCCCCCAGTTCGGGTAACAGTTCTACTCTAGTTTTGCCCGGAGGCGAAAGGTAGACGATGTTGCACTGTCATTGAGTACAAGAGGTGATCGAGCTAAGGTCGAGCACTGGTATTTTTGTGTCGTGTCTCTGTGTGTGTCCTGCCTGTGTTGTCCCTTTCTTCCTGCGCAGGGGGAAGATTTTTATACCTTTACTGTTTATTTCATTACAGTAAAATGGCCGGGCGAAATTCTCAGTGGAGTGGCGCCAGATCCGAACGTGATGCGCAATGAAGTATGGCGGTAATGGCGCTGGGAACCGTTGCCCACGTTCGCCTTAACTCATCCTTTAAAGGCCCCTCCTTGACATGGAAACCACCGGTTTCCACAATCCAACCGAGTCTTACGAGCCCGACCTTAATAGCGAGCTGGGCTCTTGGTCGAGTGAGCTCAGGCCTTGGTCGAGTGAGCTCGGGCCCAACGGTCATTGCCTATGCAGGGTAACCAGTCCCTGACAGAAGTCAACAATCCTCAATCAAGCATTGTTTTAGCTACATAGAGCTAGGACATTTTGCCAATAGCTGTCCCTAAAGAGGAGGTGTTACCCCTATTCGTTTCAATCTTCGTTCTACACGAGCAAAAGCGCCTACGCAAGGAGTAAATCATGGAACAAATCAAGCTGGAGCTACGCTGCACGCAATTGTGAGAGGTCGAATCAACCATATCACCATCGATGGATCTTTGGATGTGTCAGACGTTGTTTTGGTTAAGTTTCTGGTTAACTTTGTACAAGCAACAGTTTTATTTGATTTTAGAGCTACGCATTCTTTCGTTTCTCTAGCTTTTGCTATTGAGAATGGTTTGGATGTTATGAATATTAAGTGCATGTTATTAGTCCAATCCCTTGGATCAGAACATGATCTAACCTAGGTTGTTTGGGAGTTAAGCTGCTTATTGATGGCATAGAGTTTCTAGCGAATCTCATCATTTTGTATACCCAGACCGTAGATGTTAACCTTGAATTGGATTGGTCGACCAAGCATAAGGCTGTTGTGGATTGTGTTCAAAGGGTTGTGTCAGTTTTGAGCCCGAGAGGCGAAAATGTGGAAGTTCAAGCGCTGTAGTTCGTAATGGTCATTTAATGGTAAATAGTGTGAAAGTTGCTAGCTTGGAAGATGTACCCGTTGTCAGAGAATACGTAGATGCTTTTTCGGAGGATCTGCTTGGCATGCTACCAGATCGTGATATCGAGTGTGTTATTGAATTGGTGCCTGGTATAGCACCTGTAGCAAAGAGATCATATCAGATGCCTACCGATGAGCTAGTCGAAACAAAGAAGCAGATTGAAGAGTTGCTAGAAAAATGTTTTGTGAGATTGAGTTCATTGCCATGGGAACCACTCGTGTTGTTGGTTAGAAAGAAAGATGGGAGTTTAAAGATGTGTATTTGATTATTGTGCGCTCAATAAAGTGACGATAAAGAATAAGTATATGTTGCCTAGGATCGATGATTTGTTTGATCAGTTAAGAAGAGTTGAACTTTTCTTCAAGATAGATCTTCACGGGACCGGTTTGCAAATCAAAACCCTCTGTGTATCTTGCACTAGTCGAGAACACGCTAGTGCACACAGTGGAAACATAGATGAAATATCATTCCATACAACGAATTAACTGAGGAGAAGCAAATTATTATTGAATAAAGCAAACGACCTTATGGTCAATGTTTACACCATTATGCCTTAAGGGCTTAAGAAACAAATACTATTGCAGCGGAAAAAATAACTTGAGCCATTCGACATGCCACAGGCAATAGTCTGGGGAACGCCTTCCTAATCCACGTAGTCTTCATAGAATTCCTCCTCATGACATTCATTATCTCCTTCAGCAACTGATCAACAAGGGCATAAAGCCGTGAGTACAAAAAGTACTCAGCAAGCCTTAGGGAATTGATGCAATATATTCATGCACGGCTTGACAAGGATGGCTATATGTTTCATTTGCAGAAAGCAATAACTTGAATTGAAATACAATAAATAGATTCAAAGCATATTTATGAAAAGATAAATAAGTAACTGATAGATCAATGGTAGACAACAAAACAATAGTGAACTCTCCCGTTCACATCCCAACAATTCCACATTCCACATTTTATGAAACACTCTATACCCCGTGTGAAATTCCCGGGCTTTGTCCATGACCGCGGACGCGGCTATTCGAATAGTATTACACTCTGCAGAGGTTGTACAACTTTACCCACAACACATGAACATCTCTTTGTGCAAACGTTACTGACACACTTCCTTTGGTGTGTCGCAGAGATATCATGACAAAGCCTTTACAATGCACTGTCTAAACTCAGTACTGCCCGGTAAGGTTTCGCCCCTTAGGGCCCCCTCTTGCGCCTTGCGAATCTACCCGTCCATCCCGGAACCCACACCACCAACTTGCAGTACTCAAGGCTAGACATTGCAAATTAATCAGCTAGGTCTGTCCCATTCGAGACTTGTGGTAGTGCAGTTAGGCCAGTTCAATGGCGCACAAGATTAAGTCCTTAAGTTGTCTCGGGCAAGACATCCACATCCCAATGTGCTAGAAAGCACCCCTTTCTTGCGATCACTTGCCCGAGGGTAAACAATTCGTTCAACCAAGACCAATGGCAAACCCGCCATGGTACAACAAATTTTACAACGATGGCTACGGCCACGATTCAATATCTCATTAAGTCAAGATTAACATTATTCAATGTGTGACATGAATCCCAACGTATATCTAAGCATGTCTAAGCATAGCTACGTAACCCAATGTTGGTATAATGATTATGTCCAACTAGTAATGTACCAACCTAGGGTTTAGCAATGGATACATGGCATCCCAATTCATCAAGGTGACCTAATGACAACTAGGTATATAGCTATTCCCATGAAAGAATCATTGATACACAAATAGCATGCAATTGTATAAAATAAATTACTTTGTAAACATAGGATCAATATGGTCAAAGGATTACGACTTGCCTTGCTGATCTAGTGTTGGGTCTTGACCTTCGAAGTCTTCGTTTGCTCCCTTGGAATTAGCGTCTACCGGAAAAGAAGCAACGGAACCAAATAAATACAAAACAGAGACTCAAACAAGCTCAAAACTGAAAATAAATGGCTCTGCAAGATAGATCTTGATTTTAGAAAAAAAATAGAAACTTGAATCGCCTCAATCGGAGTTCGTATGAGGGAGAATGAGCTTCTGGAAAATTAAATCAGAGAAAAAGGCTGAAAATCAGAAATTCGGAATTTCTGGATTTATTTTATCTTGGAAAATCGGTTTATTGCGCAGCGCCGACATCATCCGGTTCACGGTGGACTGGGTTCATGGCGCTGCGCGGTTCACGTGCACCAGCGCCGAGTCGGCGTCGCGGCGCCGCGGCGGCCACGCGTCGCTCATCTAGCGAGAGGCGGTCGGGCGGACGGCGGGGAAGCTGCGGCGGAGGCGACGGGGTGCAATCTGGAGCGGGCGCCACAGATCGGATGGCTGGGGTTCTCGGCGAGCAAACGGCAACGGCGGAGCGACGGCGCGGGGCTCACCAGCAACGGAGAAGAATCCACGGTCGACGGCGAAGACGCGATGGATCGGGCCTAGGACAAGGCGGACCGGGAGAGCACGACAGCGGGAACTCGAGCGGCGAATAGCAGCAGCGGAGGAGGACGGGCCAGGCGGAGATCGGGCGCGGAGGCGTCGGGCATGGCGGCTAGCTGGCGGCTTCGCGGGCGCGGCGGCGATGGCTCGAGCGGCGAGATAGGGCAAGCGAGGCGGCGCGGAGAGGTGAACCTCGGGGCGTCGGCGGCTTATATAGGGTCTCGGGAGGCGTGTCGGGCGCGGACTACGAGGCAGCGGCGACCAGCGGTTTCCACGGACGGCGCTAGGGTTTGCAGCGCGGCGGCAGCGGTGGGCCGTCGGGCTGGTGGCAGCCGAGTGGGCGGAAGCGGAGGCGAAGTGAGAAAGCGTCGCGGAGAGACCAGCTAAGCGAGCAGCGGGAGAAAAAAAGCCGAGCGATTTGAAAAACAAAAAAAAAATTCAATGTAAGAAAATTCCTGAAATTCAAATAAGTGCAAATAAATTCAAATAAATAGCAAATAAATTCAAAAAAATCCCCAAAAATACAGAAAAATTCCTTTGAGCACAATAAACCCATAAAACTGAAAATCTTTAGTTTGATGAATAGATTAACCAAATTAAATCCTTTTGTTAATAGAAAATTCAAATTAAGCTGGGATTAATTCAAGGAAAATGCAAATTGTTTATTTTTGAATTCAACATTCAAAAACTCAAATTTTGGGATGTTACAAACCTCCCCCCCCCCTTAAATGGAATCTCGACCCCGAGATTCTGGCTGGCTAGGGAATAGGTGGGCAAACTCGGACTTCAGATCCACTTCGCGCTCCCAAGTTGCTTCCTCTTCTGAAT
Source organism: Otatea glauca (assembly GCA_036346275.1). Classification (NCBI taxonomy): domain Eukaryota; kingdom Viridiplantae; phylum Streptophyta; class Magnoliopsida; order Poales; family Poaceae; genus Otatea; species Otatea glauca. The sequence goes on along the minus strand of CM070715.1, from coordinate 57,445,394 downwards.
GATTGCTCCATTGGACCTTGCAAAAACGGATGATCTTGCTCCTCGTGATACGCTCTGCTATATCCAAAATTTTAACTGGTTGCTCCTTGTAGGTAAGATCCTCCTGCAAATCAATGGCTTCCAATGGCATCTGTTCCTCTGGCACACGCAGGCATTTCTTCAACTGCGATACATGGAACACATCATGGATTCTGGCAAAAGACTGAGGCAATTCTAACTTGTAGGCAACCTCTCCTCTTCGTTCCAAGATTTTAAACGGTCCCACATATCTAGGGGCAAGCTTTCCTTTTACTTGAAATGTCTTAACTCCTTTGAGAGGGGTGACTCTGAGATAAACATAATCATTAGGCTCGAAACTCAAATCTCGACGACGATTATCTGCATAACTCTTCTGTCTGCTTTGAGCAATCTTTAAATGGTCTCGAATTAGTTGGACTTGCTCTTCGGCTTCTTGCAGTATGGCAGGGCCAAACAATTGTCTTTCTCCCGACTCCTTCCAGTTGAGAGGGTTACGCACTTTCTTCCATATAAGGCTTCAAAAGGCGACATTTGCGGTGGCACGATAACTATTGTTGTCTGAAAACTTCGGCATAGGGCAAACACTTGTCCCACTTGGCACCATAAGTTAAGGCACAAGCTCTTAACATATCCTCAAGAATCTGATTCATACGCTTCGGTCTATCCATCGGTTTGAGGTGATAAGCGATCTTGAACACGAGATGAGTTCCATGGCTTCATGCGGACTCGCCAAAAGCGAAAGGTAAACGGCTTCCTCTATCGGACACTATCTTCTTAGGCACTCCGTGAAGTAGCGATCCTTGACATATATAACTCTGCTAATTTATCTCCTGCATAGGTAGTCTTAAGCGGAATAAAGTGAGCTACCTTAGTCAATCGATCCACTATTACGGATCAGTCATAACACCTTGGGTCTTGGAAATCCGGTGATGAAATCCATACCAATTTCTTCCCACTTCCACTCGGGAATCTTCAATGGTGCAGCAATCCTGCTGGCCTCGATGCTCTGCCTTGACCTTCTGGCAGACATCACAAAGTGCAACATACTCTGTAATCTCACGCTTCATACTAGGCCACCAATACCTTTTCTTGAGGTCTTGATACATCTTGGTACTTCGAGGATGAATGGAGTATAAAGTCTCATGCGCTTCTTTGAGAATCAACTCCTTAAGCTCTTTACGATCAGTGCGCAAATCGCTTCTCATACCAAATAGTACCTTGTTCATCTTGGTGAAACACAGGGCTTTTCCTTTCTTCATATTGCTCTTAATCTCCTTGACATCACATCATTTACATGCTTCTCGAATCGATCTTCCAACGTAGGCGTACTTCAAAGTAGCTAAATAACCTTCTGAACCAATTCCAAACTAAGCTTAAGAATTCCTTATAAAGGTTGGTGACTTTCCTTAATCATCAGAGTATTGCAGTAGCTCTTTCTACTCAAAGCATCCGCTACGACATTAGCTTTGCCTGGATGATAATGAATCCCAATGTCATAATCCTTGATCAATTCCAACCATCTTCTTTGTCTCATATTGAGGTCAGCTTAGGTAAAGATATACTTCAAACTCTTGTGATCAGTATAAACTTCACAACGATTACCAATGAGATAATGTCGCCAAATCTTCAAAGCATGCACTACGGCTGCTAATTCCAAATCATGGGTAGGGTAATTAACTTCATGTGGCCTTAGTTGTCGCGAAGCATACGCTACAACCTTCTTATCTTGCATTAGCACACAACCGAGTCCTTGTCGGGATGCATTACAGAATATCTCAAAATCCTTCCTATTATCTGGCAGGATAAGCACTGGGGCAGTTGTTAAACACTTCTTTAGCTCTTGGAAACTCTGTTCACACTCTGGTGTCCAAACAAATTTCTTCTCCTTCTTTAAGAGTTGAGTGAGCGGTCTAGCTTTTCTAGAAAACCCTTCTATGAAACGACGATAATATCCCGCCATTCAAGAAAACTTGGTTTGGGTACCGTCTTGGGTGACTCCCAACTTAGCACATCTCGTACCTTACCGGGGTCAACATGACTCCTTACCTGCGATATGACATGTCCTAGGAAAGCAACTTCTTTCATCCAGAACTCACATTTATTGAACTTTGCATAAAGCTGATTCTCTCTTAGCTTCGTTAAAACTTTGCGCAAGTGATCCTCATGTTCTTCCTCACTCTTGGAGTAGATCAGAATGTCATCAATGAAAACAACAACAAATTTATCCAAATATTCCATGAATACTTATTCTTGATGGTGACCTCATTAAGTGAGCGATAATCTACACACATTCTCTGAGTTCCATCTTTCTTTTCAACTAAAAGAACTGGCGCTCCCCATGGCGATGAACTTGGTCGAAGAAAGCCTTGATCTTGTAGCTCTTTGATCTGTCTCTTTACCTCAGCTAACTCATTAGCAGGCATTCTATAAGGTCTCTTAGAAATGGATAGGTTCCAGGAACTAGTTCTATTAAGAACTCTATATCTCGGTCGTGGCATTCGGGCAACTCATGCAGAAACACATCGGAAATTCATTTGCGTGGCACATCTTCCAAACTTATTCCTTTGGCACTACAAACTTTAATCCCTTCGGACTGATCTGAAACGGCTTGAACTTTTAACTTGGCTCCATCTGGACTGGTTAGGGTGATCTCTCTATTCCCACAATTCAAAACTGCTTGGTTCTTGGAGAGCCAATCCATTCCTAGGATCACATCTAGGGACTTGGTGTCTAGGACAATAAGGTTGGCCAGAAATTCTACCCCTCCAATTAGTATCATAGCGTCGGGCAGCCTTGGTTAGTACTCAAATCGAACCGGAGATTGCACTAATAAAATAGTCTTAAGAGGCATTGTCTTTAATTGATGATTTGCGGCAAAACTCAGAAACAAATGAATCGTAGCTCGAGAATCAAACAAAACCATGGCGGATCTTTGAGTTGACTAGGAGCTTACCTAGTATGGCGTCACGGTGTGGTGGCGTCCTCGGTGGTGGCGTGATTCACGGCCTCTTCCGTGACGTGGAGTCTGGTGGCTTGGTTGGAAATGCAGGGCACTCCGTCCTAATCTGAGTGCGGGGTCTTGGTGGCGTAGATCCTAATTGAAATAGACTGGTGTCACAGCTTGCTTTCTTGGGTAATTGTTGGCATAATGACCCAGTTCATGATAGTTGAAACATGTGACTCCTGTAGCTGGATTACTGGTCCTCTGAGGTGGATTGCTGTTGGTGCTGAGGTTGCGATTGCTTGAAGGAGCTGGGCGAGGTGCTAGTGCAGGGTTCCTGAATGCATTGAGAGGAGTGAAGCAATGGTGTTGAGCATTGGTTCTGACCCTCTGCTGATGACTCTGATGGGCTCCATCCTGCATCATCTTTCGCTTACGGGATTCTTCCAATTCACGGCGAGATTCTTCAATGAGCATAGCTTTATCTACAAGGTGCTGAAAATCTGCATAGTCATTGCCAATGACTTGCACCTTTAGTCCTGGATTGAGTCCACGCTTGAATTTCTTCTGGCGAGCATCATCTGTGGCTACATCCTCTGGAGCATAGCGAGCGAGTTGAGTGAACTTATTGAGGTATTCACTTGCTAACATTCCTTCCTGCTTAAGCTCTCGAAATTCATTCTTCTTCATTTAGACCTTGCCATCTGGAATATGAGAGTGGCGGAAAGCAGTGGAAAACTCTGCCCAAGTGATAGTCTGAGGGTCATCATGGGCGACCTGTAGTTCTCCACCATTCGGTGGCGGTGCCCTCCGGTGATGGCGGCATAGAGAACCTTCTCACGATCGTGCCTGAGCAATTACAAGCTTCTTCTCAATGGGCGAATCAATCATCGGCGTCAATGGTTCAGAAGAATTGGAAAAAGTTGGCGACCTCTCGCGGATGAGCGGCAGCGTGGCCGCTGCGTCGTGGCGTCGGCCGTCGCGGCCCGGGTGCCGGTGAACGGCGCGATGCTATGAACCCAGTCAACCGTGAACCGGATGATGTCAGCGTTGCGCAATAAACCGATTTTCCAGTACAAAAATAAATCCAGAAATTCCGAATTTTTGATTTTCAGCCTTTTTCTCCGATTTAATTTTCCAGAAGCTCGTTCTCCCTCATACGAACTCCGATTGAGGCAATTCAAGTTTCTAATTTTTTCTAAAATCAAGATCTATCTTTCAGAGCCATTTATTTTCAGTTTTGAGCTTGTTTGAGTCTCTGTTTTGTATTTATTTGGTTCTGTTGCTTCTTTTCCGGTAGACGCTAATTCCGAGGGAGCAAACGAAGACTTCGAAGGTCAAGACCCAGCACTAGATCAGCAAGGCAAGTCGTAATTCTTTGACCATATTGATCCTATGTTTACAAAGTAATTTGTTTTATACAATTGCATGCTATTTGTTTATCAATGATTCTATCATGGGAATAGCTATATACCTAGTTGTCATTAGGTCACCTTGATGAATTGGGATGCCATGTATCCATTGCTAAACCCTAGGTTGGTACATTACTAGTTGGACATAATCATTATACCAACATTGGGTTACGTAGCTATGCTTAGACATGCTTAGATATACGTTGGGATTCATGTCACACATTGAATAATGTTAATCTTGACTTAACGAGATATTGAATCGTGGCCGTTAGCCACTGTTGTAAAATTTGTTGTACCATGGCGGGGTTTGCCATTGGTCTTGGTTGAACGAATTGTTTACCCTCGGGCAAGTGATCGTGCAGTAAAGGGGGTGCTTTCTAGCACATTGGGATGTGGATGTCTTGCACGAGACAACAGGACTTAATCTTGTGCGCCATTGAATGGGCCTAACCGTACTACCACAAATGCGGAATGGGACAGACCTAGGCGATTAATTTGCAATGTCTAGCCTTGAGTCTGCAAGTTGGTGGTGTGGGTTCGGGATGGGCGGGTAGATTCGCAAAGCGCATGAGAGGGCCCTAAGGGGCGAAACCTTACGGGCGATCTTGAGTTTAGGCGATTGCATTGTAAAGGCTTTGTCATGATATCTGCGACACACCAAAGGAAGTGTGTCGATAACGTTTGCACAAAGAGATGTTCATGTGTTGTGGGTAAGTTGTACAACCTCTGCGAGTGTAATACTATTGAATAGCGCGTCATGATCATGGACAAAGCAGGAAATTTCACGGGGTATAGAGTGTTTCATAAAATGTGGAATGTGGAATTGTTGGGATGTGAGCAGGAGAGTTCACTATTGTTTTGTTGTCTACCATTGATCTATCGATTACTTATTTATCTTTTCATAAATATGCTTTGAATCTATTTATTGTATTTCAATTCAAGTTATTGCTTTACGCAAATGAAACATATAGCCATCCTTGTCAAGCCGTGCATGAATATATTGCATCAATTCCTAAGGCTTCTTGAGTACTTTTGTACTCACGGCTTTATGCCCTTGTTGATCGATTCTTGAAGGAGATAATGAATGTCATGAGGAGAATTCTATGAAGACTCGTGGATTAGGAAGGCGTTCCCGGACTATTGCTGTGGCATGTCAGATAGCTCAAGTTATTTTTCATTGCAATAGTATTTGTTTCTTAAGCCCTTAAGGCATAATGGTGTAAACATTGACCATAAGGTCGTTTGCTTTATTCAATAATAATTTGCTTCTCCTCAGTTAATTCGTTGTATGGAATGATATTTCATCTATGTTTCCACTGTGTGCACTAGCGTGTTCCTGGACTAGTGCAGTATACACAGAGGGTTTCAGATTTGCAAATTCGGGTCCCGACATCTTCGATTAAGATATCATCAATTGAAGATTCGTACTGAGGATGTCCATAAGACTACATTTTCTATGCGATATGTCCACATTATGAGTTTATAGTCATGTCCTTTGGATTGACTAATGCCCCTGCATATTTCATGAATATGATGAAGACAGTTTTCATGGAATACCTGGACAAGTTTGTTGTCATATTCTTACATGACATTCTTGTTTACTCCAAGTTAGTGGATGAGCATGCAGAGCATTTGAGATTAGTGCTTGAAAAGCTTAGAGATGACTGCCAAAGGAGTTGTCGTCAACCAAAGCAAAGTGGAAGTTGTGTTGCATTGGGGGCAACCGAAGTTAATTACATAGATTAATAGTTTTCTGGGAATGTCAGGATACTACCATCGATTTATCGAAGGATTTTTCGACAATAGGTAGATCACTTACGTAGTTGTCAAAAACGGAAAAGAAGGTCGCATGGACACTAGAGTGTGAAAAGAGTTTCCAGGAGTTAAAGAAGCGTCTAACGACAGCACCAGTGTTAGTGTTGTAGGATAATCAGAATGGCTTTGATATCAATTACGGTGCTTCCATAAAAGAACTTGGATGTGTGTTGATATAGAAAGGCAAAGTTGCTGCATATGTGAAGGACCATGTGGAGGTATATCCAGTTTTGTGATGAGTGTTTGACTAAATTTGAGCTTGGGTTGCTCTTGTTTGAGTTTGATTTGAAATAGATTTTCAATTGGAAGCAATTTGAGGTCTTCTCTGTTTTCCCGGTGCTACGGTCGGATCGAGTAAAAATGAATTTTAATGAGTGGACTTTGATGGATTTATTGCACATCTTTGTGGGCATTGCTATGTGAGGAGTTTCCTTGTTTTTGATGGTTGCAGGACGACGGTGCTAGGTCATGGTGAGGCGAAGGATGGCCGGGACTAGGCGAGGAGCGTCGAAGGTCCAGACGGTCAGTGATCGTCGGAAGATGATCGGGGACGGAGTCCGTGCAAGCCGTGAAGACAAGGAACGGATGATATGCTAGCTAGATGCTGTGTGGATCAATGAGGACCATTGGATCTTGGTCTAGTTGATAGGTTAGCAGGTCTAGTTAGTGTGCTTTGAGAACCGTGCAAGAAAACCCATTATGTGTGGTGGGTTTTGGGTGAACCCTTGCATGGATGGTTGAGTGGGTAAATCCTAGCCCTTGATGGATGCTCTAAGGTTTAGAGGCTCATCTATGGGTGGTAGGTGGCCCAAGAGTTGTATAAATAGGGATGGAGGGGTAGCCTTCCCCCCCTTGAAGGTTTTGAGGTTTTTGATGCTTCTTTGAGCTTTGCCCACATGAAATGTGAGGTTTTGTAACCTCTCCTTCCAGAAATGAAATGTTCTTCATTTATATTCATGTTTCATTTCCTTTACGCATTTAAATTATGCAATTTAAATTTCAGCATTTACTTTCCCGCATTTACATTCTCGCAATTTACTTTATCACAATTTGGATTTGCCTCACCTCCTTCTAAATGTTGTTCTTCTTGGATGTCTTGAGGGTGTTCATATGGTTTTACATCTTCCTTGCACCCTAGGATAGACTAGAGATCAAGTTTTTATCAAATTGCAAATCTGTCCAGAACTTGTTCTTCGCGCAGTAGTCAGTCTTTGATTTTTATCAAAATCTAGAAAAATCCTTTTTAAGTTATTATTATTTTAGAAGGTGTATGACTCATATATCCATCTCTGGAAACAATTTTGAGTCCTCTGGTTGCACCGTTTGAGCGCTATGAAGTGAAAACCGAGCCTCAAACATTCTGGTCGAAGTTCTTGACTGTCTGTAATGCTTGATTTTTCATGTTTATTATACAAAGCTTTTTGAGGTGATTTTTGGTGGAGTGTTTCAAGCCTCAACTATTCATAGGTAGAAAAATTCCCAAAAATTTTAGAGCAACAGAAACTCACGAACCACCTGCTCCAATTGAGGATAATTCCTGGAAAATCTGCTTTTACTTTTCTGGAAAGAGACTTTGATGTTTTAGCTTTATCTCTTTTAGAAAAGTAGTCTTTGAGTTGATTCGTTTTTGTTTGGATACATGACAACCAGGATTGTGATTAAAAAATCCCTCACATGATTCATGGTTCTCATCCATGAAAGCTAGGGGTACACATAGTTGTCTAATTGTTCGGGTTTTGGAGGGTGTGCGAATCTAAGAAACATCAGTTTGAAGTAAAATCTTTGGGTGTTTCAGATTTTTATTGCAAGATTGTTTGGAGTACTTTGAGTAGGGGAAAATTTTATTTGGGATCATTCAACCCCCTCTGATCGCCATTTCAATCTTTCAATTGGTATCAGAGCCGGTGTCGACTTTTGTAGTCGGCAATGAATTTATGGGGTAGGCGCTCGATCTCAAACTCGAAGGTCACACAAGACGAGGGGTTTAGACACGTTCAGGCCCTCAGCGATGGAGGTAATACCCTAATCCTGTGTGCTGGGATTATATGGATCTCTTGGATCAGGGGTTGCTCAAAGCGCAATATGCTCTGGGCGATATGAGGTGTTCTATGCTCTATGGCTTGATGCCTATGTTGTTGCCCGCCCTCTCCCTTATATAGTGGGGACGAGGTGGCTTACAGAGTCCCAACCGAATAAGAGATTCTGATCGGTTACAAGATTTTAGTCGGTTATAGGACAGAGTTTACATCTTTATATATCCTTCTAATGACTCGGATTACAACTGTATCCATTATATCTAAACATAAGTTAAACTTCCGTTATGATATATCCCTTTCCGTACGGTTAAGAAGCTTGACGTGGGGCGTATCCTCTGGGTCTTCATCATGGGCCTTTCTTGAGGATCCCCTGGAATCTATATCCACAATGACCCAGAGTGCTTCATGATCCATTGCTTTACTCTGGGCTCCTGCTGAAAATCCCGTGGTTTCTTTATCAATCGAAAAAACCTTCCTTTCATAGCAGTGAATTATGAAGAACTTCGATCATAAATTCCGTCCTTTGCTTTTCTCAAGTGTAAATCTTTTCTGGTGATTTATTGCGAGCGCCTCACAGACTTTTATTATGTCACAAGCGTAGATTTGATACTTTTCCACGAAGTCTTTAATTTTCATCGCTTGGCGATCATCAGGCGGTCTTGAGGTTGCCTTGTTTTCTTCGCCAACTTGTTCGTAGAAAAAAAACTCTTCGTCTTACGAAGTTGCATTAACACCAAATCTCTTCACCTTCCGGCGCTTAATGTCCGGCGCTTGCTTCGATTTAAATGCGAATTGGCTATAAAAGGAAGCGTGTATTCTCGATTCTATCCTTGCTCCCTTAGTTCTCCATCTTCTGTTTCTTGTCTTCGTTTTCTTCATGGCGGCGGAGTGCGTCATCGTCGCCGGCGTCTCAAGACCCGGCTTGCCGAGCTATGGCGGAGTTGCCGCGGCGTGGCGGAGTTGATTGGTGGATCGGTCACCCGTGACCGTGCCTCCGTGATGTCCTCTTGAGGCTTCCGCTCTTTATAGAGGCGAGAGAGGCGCTCGTTGAGGCCCTCGGCGCGTCTTGGCGTGGGGAGAATCTAGGGTTCCGCCAATGTAAATAACATTTTCCTTGGCATAATACAGTGAAATTTTATAAATATAAAAGTACCTTTTCACGGTGAAATTCTTATCGCCTTTTGGTCATGGGTCGGACCTGTTCTAGGGCATTACGGGTCTCATGCGTTGCACGAACTTCGATGGCGTGTCATTTGCCGTAGTTTAGAGTCGACACAAAGCTTATCGTGCTTGGCGATCCCAAGTCTTAAGGCGGTTAATATCCAACCTTTGTCGTTAAGCTAGGCGTGGCATAGTCTTTAGCTCAACTTGCGTTATGTCGAAGTTCTTCCCGCTCATGGGCGAATGATATCCATGTCACGAGAGCACGACTCGGCTTAGGATCTCTGGAGCATATCACATATAGGCGACTCTTGGCGAGTGATACCCTTCCTGGTGATGTCGGACTCGGCTTGGCTCTCTTGGGCGTATCACATTTAGGCGACTCTTGGCGAGTGATACCCTTTCTGGCGATGTCGGACTCGGCAGGCTCTCTTGGGCGTATCACATTTAGGCGACTCTTGGCGAGTGATACCCTTTCCGTGATGTCGGACTCGGCTAGGCTCTCTTGGGCGTATCACATTTAGATCGAAGAGCGTCCGTACTCGTTTGAAGCGGCCTTACGACTTTCCGGCCCTCAAAGTGCGCCCTTAGATCCGTTCCTATTCAGGCTCAACCTGCGGTACATGATTCCACCATGCGGTAACCACCCAATGGCCCAACGTGGGGCGTACCACAAGAAGGTATGATCTTTATCTAAGCTGGAAATCATCCACATCCCGTTTAGTACGGCAAGTGGGAAACAAGTCCTATCGTGGGGGGGGGGGCGACGTGGCCTCAACACAATCTGGTTAAATCTCGTCAAACTTCGTGAGTCGAGGCGCCAGGTCTACAAATCATTTATGAGGAACCTGAAAGAACGCGCCGCTTCGCGATTTCTCTCCGTCGTTTTGATAAAGCCCCAATTCTCCCCTCTTTGAGGGTTTAGGCCATACCTCATCTGACGGTTCTCTTTCTCACAGCCATTCGCCCTTTCTTCTACCTTGTACTTTCGACTCTTCTTTCCAAGATGTCTTCCTCGTCCTCACCGCCTTCGCCGCAAGATTGGATGACCTCGACGACGACGGAAGAGAAACTTCGGTTCATGGTGGAGGAAGGAATCCTTCCAGACCTAACATTAATCTCCGCCCATCCTGCCGCCGGTGAATCCGTACCCACTCCTCGTTCAGAAGAAATTGTGGTATTCGAATCCTTCTTCAGTAGCGATGCAGGCCTTCCCATTAGCACCTTTCTTCGCGGCCTTCTTTTCTCTTACGAAATCGAGTTGGTGAACTTGAATCCCAACTCTATTTTGCAAATTTCTCTTTTTGTCCATCTTTGTGAAGCCTTCCTGGGCATTAGCCCCATTTAGACCTTTTAGCCATTTTTACCTTTTGAAGCCTTATCCTCCAAGCGACCCCAAGGTCGTCGGTGGTCTTAGGGTTTGATTGCGGGAGGGCTGAAGAAGAGTTACTTCTCCATCCTGCAAAACCTCCAATAAGGGCTGGCATCGCGAGTGGTTCTACTGTACCAACCTTGACGCGGCCCTACCTCCCTTCGCCGGGCTCCGGCCCAAAGCTTCTCTTTCTTGGATATCCACTCCCAACTCCGCCGACATGGACCAGGTGAACGATCTCCTGGGGCTGATCGGGATGTTGAAGGAGCGGTCTCACGGGGTAGGCACAGCTCTTCATTTCGTTGCTCGCGGACCCAACCGTTGAAGGAAAGGGTTCATCGGGGTTCACCTATGAAGGCAAAAACGACCGACGCGTGGCGGCGGATGAATTGACGAAGGAGGAAATCTATGCTCGGGTTGTAGAACTCTTCATCCGGCGTCGAGGTTTCCTCTGTCGGTGTCGAGATCCTTCACGCTCTGCGGCCTCCTCTGAGTAAGTGTGTTTATCAGAGTAATTATGTTCTACTTATCCTCTGAATATCTTCTTACTCCTGAACTTATTTCCAGGACCGTATCGCATTCTTCAGTGTTGCTCCTCTTACGGAGATGCCTTCTCGCGTAGGTTGTTCCCCTAAGCGACAAGCGAGATCCCCTACGGGTGACCACCTTGCGAAGAAGGGAAAAGATACTATCGGGGTTTGGTGTCACCCGGCCCGGCAGTGCCCTTAAAATCGGGACCCACCGCACGGGCTCCAGCGCCGGCTTCCCCTTGGCGATCAGCGGCGGGCGCGTCCTAAGAAAAGGACTCGGGTTCGAGAGGTGCCGGCGCCGGCCGTGGCGCCCAGTGATCCCTGGCGTGTCCATTGCCCGAAGGAGGCGCCGATGAGGATGAAGAAATTTGGCGAGTTTGTTCCCTTGTCAACTCTTTATTTGTGTCTTGTTGCCGGCTTGGTGACAATTTCCGCTCGCACGGATCCTTCGATCAAAGTCCCTGTCGAGACTCCGTCCATAGCCCCTGCGGGGGTTGAGCTCTCGGAAGCTCACGAACCGTGCTTGGGGCCGCCGTCGAGATCCGAGGTTCCCCGGCCCTCCATCACCATCTCGACTCCTCCTCGATGTCGGACCTGCGCTCGGGATCGGCTTCCAACCCGTTCCCAGGGTCGAAGAGATCAGCCGAGTCCCTCCATTGCTCGTCCCGGCTTATAACGAGACCACATGGATTGATGAGGATGAAGGCTTGAAAATCTGGATGACCGGAGGAGGAGGAGAAGGAAAGGAGCGAGTTCTACACTCACGCAGTGGCTTGTGCGTGCGGCCGGGTAAGCATTCTTTTGGTCTCTATATACGGCTCCATAGCTTGTGGCGTGATTATCTTTTCTCGTGGCGATTGCAAAAAATAGGGGCGCTTTAAGCAAAAATCCAGTACTTCGAAAAATGCTCCCGAAATCCGGACACGCCCGAGTACTTGGCGACTTGGGGCGTATCAAGGTGAGTATGCGGCAGTGCGATCCCGCCGGTCAGAGGTCAGTGTCGCGGTGGAAGCGAGGCGTCTTGCGCGGGAGAAAATTGGATGTAGTCGGTTCCCTCGAGGTAACTACTTGTTGGGCTTATGTCGTGTTTTTGTTTTTGGCGACCCTTTTCATAATCCTCTTGTCTTCTTTAACGGCCGAGATTCGCGTTCGCAAAGCTCGGGGGCAACTCAAAACCGTGGAGGAATCTAGGGCGAAGTTGGAGAAAGGCTGGAGGAGAATTTGAAGGTACAACCGGTGACTTGGCCTCATCGTGGTTTTGTTGCTTTTCCTGATGCTTTGCTTTGCAGGCTATAAGCTCAAGACTCGGGCGCAATACACCGTATTCGTGAAAAGTTGGAAGCCCTCGGCGTCTTGCACCAAGTTCGGGAGGTTTGTTCCCTCTTTGAGTTCGCTTCAACCGATGGGTGAGAGCCACTCAACGAGGATCAAGTCATCTCGGTGGAGGAAGCTCTGTGGCGCTCAAGAATCTTCTGAAGGAGTCGGCGGCCAATGGCGCTAGCCAAGCTTTGGCGATTACTAAATCCCTCTATCCCCGAGTGGATCTTGAGGCCTTTAAAGAAGGCTACGCCCGCAATGTAGATGAAGACCGGGCCGTCGAACTCTGCGAGGAAGTCAGGGACACCACACTATCCATTGTGGAGACTACGGATCATGGCGAGCGTGTAAAAGTGTTCCCTGTCCTGTGTTATTTGAACATAAGATGCATATAAATTGGCAACTTATAATTTTATTTTGGTTTTAGCTGAAACCTTATCGTGACTCGGTCCCAGGTTACAGGACATAATGCAGGGCGCATGTCCCTGAGCCTTATCATAGGAGCGAAGCACTCGCGTCTATATTCGCAAGGGAATTTTATATACGAGCAATTGTCAATTCAGACTTTCATTCATAGAAGAACAAAATGAGATACAGAATCTAAGTGAAGAAACGACGTAGCTGTTCTATATTCCACGTATTGCTGATTGCCGTGCCGTCTTCGCGCTTGAGTCTGTAAGCTCCGGGACGAACTATTTCATCAATGATGTAAGGGCCCTCCCAACTTTGGGAAAGTTTATGTTCGCTTTTTTGATTCCTCCTTAAGACTAGATCTCCTTTGTAGAACGCGCGGCTCTTTACCTTGCGCCCATGATAACGTCGTAAGCTTTGGAGGTATTTCATCGACCGAATTGTTGCGATATCCTTGGCTTCTTCCAGTCTGTCGAGGTCTTCAAGCCGGTTGTCTTCTGAGGCGATCTCTTCATAACTCCGAACCCGCGGGGATCCGAATTCTAGCTCGGTTGGTAAGACCGCCATGCCATATATCGAAAGAAAGGTGATTGCCGGTTGCTCTGCTGAGGGTGGTTCGTAGCCCCAGTCTTGAAGGCAATTCTTTGACCCACCGAGTAGCATATGGTTGGAGTCGATCGAAAATTCTCGCTTTTATGCCTTGGAGCACCATGCCATTAGCTCGCTCAACTGTGTCAGTTACTTGAGTGCGCGGTAGCCTTGAAGCAAATTTTATGCCCAGCTCCTCACACCAATCTTGAAATACTTCGCCTCTGAGCGAGTGCAATTATCGTGATGATTCGGTTAGATGCGCCAAATCTAACCATGATCTCGTGAAAGAATTCTCGGCCTTTGCGCCGTAATGGTGGCGGCGGTTTGGCTTTGAATCCATTTGGTGAATTTATCAATAGCAACGAAGAGATGAGTATAGCCTCCTTGTGCCTTCTTCAAAGGTCCCACCATGTCGAGCCCCGGACCGCAAATGGCCATGTAATCGGGATAGTGCAGTAATTCCTCGTTGGCTTGTTCATTTGGCGTGCAAAAAGCGACATCCTTCGCATGTCGAGACGATGTCCTCCATCATCTGTGGCGGCTTTCGGCCAAAAGAACCCTTGGCGATAGGCTTTTCCGACCAAGGTCGATGGCGCGCATGGTTCCCACAAATTCGAGTGGATTTCTTTGAGCGAGTCTCTCCTTTTTGTTCCGATATGCATCATCGCGGTATGCGGAGGAGCTTTTACGATAAAGCTCCTTTCTAATGACTACATAACTCTTGCTTGGCGCGCGACCGCTCGGCTTGGACGCGGTCCACGGGTAGCTTGTCTTCTGTCAGGTAGTCCAAGTATGGAGTTGTCCAATCTGGGGTAATAATCAAGACCTCTGCGTCTTCCCTTTTTCCACTGGACTGTCTGCTTTTGGCCGAGCGCTGATCGTGGGTTTATGAATTTCTTCTACGAATATTCCTACGGGTACCTTGGACCGGCAGGATCCCATCTTCGCCAATTCGTCGGCTGCTTCGTTGTCCCGTCGAAGTACATGAACGAGCTCGAGCCCATCGAAGTTGCCTTCTAGCTTGCGCACTTCTTGGCAATATGCTGCCATGTTGTCCTCGATGCAAGACCATTCATACGCACTTGATTGACCACGAGCATTGAATCTCCGTGAACCGCGGTTGTCGAATGCGGAGAGATATGGCGTCTGGTCCGTGAATGAGTGCCTCATACTCGGCGGTGTTGTTGGATGCAGGAAAAAATATTTGGAGGGCGTACCTCAATCTTTCTCCGCTTGGTGATATGAGTACTATACCAGCCCAGCGCGCTAAGCATGAGGAACCATCAAAGTACATCGTCAATATTTGAGATCTTTAGTGTCGCGGGTCTTTGTAATTCATCCACTCGGCCGTAAAGTCGTGAGTGCTTGGGATTTGATGGCGTGAGGGTTTGAATTGAATGTCAAAGGCCCGAGTTCAAGCGCCCATTTGGCAATTCTCGATGGCCTCCGATTGTGAAGTATGTCTCCGATTGGGAAGGAGGTGACTACGAAATGACATGCTCTTGGAAGTAGTGCTTAAGCTTGCGAGATGTAAGGAGTACGGCATATAGTAGCTTCTGCACTTGTGGATACCATACCTTGGACTCACTTAAGACTTCATTGACGAAGGATACCGGGTGTTGGACTCTGTGCACCTGAGTCGTTTCCTCCCTTTCTACGACGATCGCAGCGCTGACTACATGTGCCGTTGCTGCGATATAGAGTAATAAGGGTTCTTTTGGCATCGGCGAGACTAACACAGGAGGTGTCGTCAGGAAGGTCTTCAGATCTTCAAATGCTTGTTGCGCTTCCGACGTCCACTGGAACTTATCTTGTTTCTTAAGTAGTTTGAAGAAAGGCATACCTCGCATACCCAGTCGGGAGATGAACCTAGTTAAAGCAGCCATACACCCTGTAAGCTTCTGGACGTCTTTTTGGATAGTCGGCGGTTCCATATTTGATATCGCCTTGACTTTCTCCGGGTTGGCTTCAATGCCTCGTTGTGACACGATAAATCCGGCGATTTTCGAAGATACTCGAAAACACACTTCTCGAGATTGACTTCATGTTGAAAGCCCTTAAACTTTCGAAAGTCTCGGCTAGGTCGATGATAAGATCTTTCCTTTCCCGAGTTTTTACGACAACGTCATCCACATACGCCTCCACGTTGCGCCCGAGCTGGGCGTGAAAACACGGTATGTCGCCGCGATAAGTCGCGCCCGGCGTTTTAGCCCAAATGCCATCGTGGTGTAACGATAAGCTCGAAAGGCGTGATGAGCGAGGTCTTGATATGATCTTCCTCCTTGAGCGAATCGGTGATAGCCCGTATGCATCAAGAAAACTCAAAATTTCACAACCGGTAGTTGAATCTACCACGATCGATTCGGGGCAGCCCAAAGGATCATTCGGACACGCCTTGTTGAGATCGGTATAATCAACGCACATCGCCAAGTTTTATTCTTCTTTTGAACTAATACGAGTTTGCTAACCAATCGGGATGATACACTTCTTTGATGAAACCAGCGGCTAGGAGTTTCGTGATTTCTGTTTATGGCGTTTGACGATCGGAGCGAACCGCGAAGCCTTTGTTTGTGGGTTTTGACTTCTCATCAACATGGAGAGAGTGCTCGATCACCTCCTTGGTACACTGGCATATCGATGGCTTCGGTGAAAATATCCTTGTTGGCTTGGAGGAAGGTGTGGCGCGCTTTCCTATTTGTCCTCGAGCCCTGTCCCGATCACGGTCGTTTTAGACGTGTCAGACAGGTCAAGAATGATCCTTTTGGTTCCTTCACCAATCTTGATTCCTGAGGTGGCCTGCTTCTTTAATGGGACTTCTCCTTCGTCTTGGAGCGTGGCAGCCTCGGCTTGGATATTTTTGCACGGATATTTGCTTCCTATAGTTCAGCAAGTTCATGATTCTCGGTCGCATTGCGAGGATTGTGATGTCGCCTTGAGCGAGATGACTCCTTTGGGTCGGCATCTTCAATCTCGAGTAGGTGTAATGAGGTGCGGCCATGAATCTAGCTAATCCAGCCTTCCCAAGATGGCATGATCGCCGTCTCGAAATTAGCTACCTCGAAATTGATGTATTGGTCGGAAGTTATCCTTGGTACGAGCGTAGCAGCGAGAAATCTGTCAGGGGAAATGAGGGCGCCGGGGATCACTCCATGGAAGAGTGAGTGCTTGGCCTCGGCCCGGCGGAGGATGTTCATGTCGTCGAAAGTCTGGCGAATAGGACATTGAGCCCACTTCCGTCGTCGTCGGGACTCTCTTGAGCTTCACATTGCGCCTGGCCGGGTCAAGTACAAGAGAAACTTACGGATGTGGGACCCGGCTGGGTGATCCCTTGGTCAAAGGTGATCGGGACCTCAGACCATCTTAGATCTTGAGAGTCACTTGGTTCCCGCTGCGTTGATCTCTCGGCGGTAAGTTTTGCTTCGCTTGGACTCGTATCGATTGAGCCCGTAGATGTAGTTCGATTCTGCTCGGGCTCACGGAAATCTTCTTCATCAGGAGTTCCTTCTTCTTTCTTTGAGCAACCGCCCTTAGTGGGGCTGGTTGCGGTTGACTTTCACGCATAAAGCGGCAGTGAAGCGATCCTTGGCGGCGTGCTTTCCCTTGGGGTGGAAAGGACGGTCGTTTCCATGGCGGTCTTTGTAGTCGGTGCCTCTCTCCGGCGGCTCGGGGCGATTATGCTCGGCTATCGCGACCAGCTCCTCGCCCTTGCACTTCCTTTCCTTGTGTTTAGAGGACTCGGGCTTATCGCCCTTGCTCTTCTGTGGGCGATGATCTTCTTGTCGCTCGGCCAGAGCATCTGAAGCCATGGCGTAGCGATCGGCTAGCGCAAACATTTCTTTTACGGAGGTCGAGGGCTTCTTGGACATTTTTTTAATAAGATCAGGATCGCTTACCCCTTTCTGGAAGGCCGCCACCACCACCGCCTCTGACATGTCTCTGACGGTGTTCTTCTTCTGCATGAAGCGTCGGATGAAATCTCTCAGCGTTTCATCCTTCTTCTGGTGTAGTTGATACAGGTCCCACGGAGTACCGGGCCTCTCATAGGTTCCACGAAAGTTGGCGATGAATTGCTCGCACAGTCACTCCGAGTCTACCGAGTTGGCGGGGAGGCCGTGAGCCATGCTTGTGTCGAGGGGCTGAGATTGACCGGCAAATAGTTCGCCATGACGGTCTGATTTCCCCCTGCGGCCTTAACTGCCAAAGCGTAGACTTGCAACCAAGCCTCCGGGTCTCGCTCTCCGTCGAACTTTACAATGCCTTTAGGGTTGAAACCCTCGGGCCAAACCACTCAGCGAAGCCGGGGAGTGAACGCTCGGATCCCATTGATAGATCTTTCATCATGCTGGGGGGAACTCCGGCGTGGCGATCTTCTAGCTCGGTGATGACCGTCAATATGTCGGGGTGAGGTTCGACGCGGCGAGTTGTTGACTCGGCGTTCATCGTCACTCCCTCCCCGGCGATGATGAACTCTGCGATCGTCGTGGTCGTCATACCTTCGGTCGTTCCGCCGATCGTAGCTGATGCCAAAACGCTCGTAGTCATCGCGGCGTCCGTGTCTTTCTTCCTCGTTCTGTTCTCGTCGCCTGGCCGTGATGTCCTGGCGAAGGTCGCGGTCAAGTAGGATCTGTCGAGCGTCTCTAGTAGGCGGTGTATGGCGCCGGTCATCAACGCCCGGCCGGTTGCGATCCGGCTGGCGACACAGTGGCGGCGTGGGAGCGCGTGCGCTTCTCCAACCGGCTTCTCCTGATTTTGCTGGATAGCTGCCGCCGTCACCATGGCCTTGATGTGAGCCACAATCGAGGCTGCCGGACTGTTCGATGCAATCATCGGGTCGGTCGCGTCGAGGCGTCTTGAGCGGCGACATTTTGCATCGGCGTGCGAGAAGGCGGATGATCCCCAACTTGGATTGCGGATGTCCTCCGGACATTGCGACCCAAAGATCGGAGAGACCGCGTTTGGATCTCCTTACCCTTACGTCGGCGATCTTCTTCCGCGACGTCACGATCTTCTTGATGGAGATCGGTCTTCTGTCCTTCAATTGAGAAGATGCCGCGAAAATCGCAGCCATTCCTAATGGAGCCAATTGGTTTTCCAGGTAAGTCAGAGTAATGTACCTGAGATGGTTTGCCCTGGATTCCGCGGATTGGATCGGTTACGATCGAACGAACAAGTTCTCCGTGCATATCGGCGAAGTCGGGCTTCCAAAGCGAAAGACACGGCGGAGGCGAAGGTGGCGATGAATCCGCCGGTTGATGCCATCAGTGCAGCAGGAGCAGATTGAGCGCAGCCCCTACAGCGCACCAGCGCCGACTTTTGTAGTCGGCAATGAATTTATG
Organism: Otatea glauca; assembly: GCA_036346275.1. Lineage (NCBI taxonomy): Eukaryota > Viridiplantae > Streptophyta > Magnoliopsida > Poales > Poaceae > Otatea > Otatea glauca. The sequence continues at coordinate 57,426,454 of CM070715.1, read as the reverse complement.
GGGTAGGCGCTCGATCTCAAACTCGAAGGTCACACAAGACAAGGGGTTTAGACAGGTTCAGGCCCTCAGCGATGGAGGTAATACCCTAATCCTGTGTGCTGGGATTATATGGATCTCTTGGATCAGGGGTTGCTCAAAGCGCAATATGCTCTGAGCGATATGAGGTGTTCTATGCTCTATGGCTTGATGCCTATGTTGTTGCCCGCCCTCTCCCTTATATAGTGGGGACGAGGTGGCTTATAGAGTCCCAATCGGATAAGAGATTCCGATCGGTTACAAGATTCTAGTCGGTTATAGGACAGAGTTTACATCTTTATCTATCCTTCTAACGACTCGGATTACAACTGTATCCATTATATCTAAACATAAGTTCAACTTCCGTTATGATATATCCCTTTCCGTACGGTTAAGAAGCTTGACGTGGAGCGTATCCTCCGGGTCTTCATCATGGGCCTTTCTTGAGGATCCCCTGGAATCTATATCCCACAGCCGGTTTTGTTCTTTCATAGATCTTGATCGGTCTCAAGAGCCATGGCGATAAACAAGTATTCCACCAAGCCTCCTATTTTTGCTGGATTTGATTTTTTGTTTTGGAAATCGCGGATGGAGTCATACATCACTGCCTAGGGCTTCCTGATATGGAAGAAGGTGAAACTCCCGTATGTGGTTCCTGCTGATGAAAATGTCACGGCCGGAAATATGGCTGACGTTGAGGCGAATGCTAAGGCAAGGAACATTCTCATACAGGGTCTTAGCCGTAGTGAGTATGATAGGATTTCTCACCTCTGTTCTGCTCACGAGATTTGGGTGACCCTCGATGCTTACCATGAGGGCACTACTCAAATCAAGACAGTGAGGCAGAACCAGTTTAAGCGTAAGTTCAACAAGTTTGAACAACACGCTGGTGAGAGTCTTGACGAGTGCTTTGGTCGGTTTACGAAGATTTTGAGCTTCGAGCAGTCGGTTGCATATACCCTGACTCGGATAATGCTCGATATTTCTTGACCGCACTCGATCTTCGTGTTTGGGAAATGAAAGTGACCACCATCAGGGACACTACCGACTTATCGACCTTGACTCTTGATGGGCTTTACTCCCGTCTCAAGACTCATGAGATCGACGTTGTCTCTCGCAAGACGAAATCGCAGTTGATGGCCTTGGTCACTGATCCCACTAGATCTTCCCTTGATCTTTCTGCTGGTTTCTTTCTTTTCGCCCTTTGCGAGCTAAGTGATGACTAACTGAAAAAATTTCCAGAAAATGAGCTTGCTCTTCTTGCTCGCAAGTTTTCTCATGCATACAAGAGGGTGAGAGAGAGGAAAAGAGGTGGCATGATCACATGCTTCAAGTGTGGTGGCCCTAACCACATTCGGGCTAATTGCCCCAAACTGGAGAAGACAAAGAATGACACCAGCGGTTCGGCAAAGAACGAATACATCGACAAGAACCGCAACAAGAAGCCTCCAATTCGCGAGCCGGCGCGTGAGAAGAAGTACCGCAACTTCTCCAAGAACAAGAAGCTCTTCCACCGTGTCCTCGCCGCGCTTGACGACATCAACCTCTCCGACACGGAGACATGGAGCGACAGGCGAGGATGATCCGCAAGAGAAGAAAGGCAGCGATGACTTCTCCCAATGTGCTTCATGGCGGCGCCAATGGAATCGGCGACTCCGAGCTCTCTGACTTCGGACGAGGTACCCTCCTATGACCAGCTCAATGAAGCTTTCTGCAAATTAAGAAAATTTCATGCTAGAGCTAGAGCTAGGTGTATGGAGCTAGAGAAGGAAGTAGGTACCTTGACTCGGGAGTTAGCTTCTCTTAGATCTTCTCCCTCTTGAGTCACTGATGATTGTTCTTTGTGTGATGCCGTGCTTGAGGAGTTAGAGAAACTAAGGACCATACATGATAGTGTGCTTGTTGAACTTTATGGTCTTAAGTTGAAGAATGCTAGCACTAGTTCTGTTGATGCTATTCTTATTGAGGGTAGTTTTCTTCATGCTCACTCTACTCCTTCATGTTCAAATTGCCCTAAATTGCTTGCCGAAATTGATGCCATGAGCGATCACCTTAGGAAGCTTTCTTCTAGAAACGATAAACTTGAAATGCATGCTTCTAAGGACCCAGTCAGCTCATGTGTGGGCTGTAGGCAACTAAAACTTAACAATAAATCCTTAAATGTCAAATGTGCTAAACTTGCTAAGGACTTACTAGATAAGTCACAAGAAAGTTGCTTGTGATGTTCTATGATTGAGGGGGACCTGGATAAAATCCATGTCTAGCTTAGAAAGAAATTAGAAGACCAAGCCTATAGAATTAGAAATGCATCTTGCATTTCTTGTGAGGCTCTCAAGATTGAGGCAGCCGTGCTGAGGGATAAAAATGCACGTGCTGAGAGAGCTCATCTTTCTGGTTCTTCTTCTTCCCCCTCTCTTCTTGTGCCTCTTTCTTTTGAGATTGCCAGTATCTTATGAGCACTTTCGAGAAGTTTGTTGGAGGCAAGAAGAAGCTCAATCTTATTCTAGACCAATCCAAGATTAGTAGATTCAATCAAGGTCTAGGATTTGATCCCTTGGAGCACGCTCGGGCGCATCCTCCCACCATTGTGCATAGCTCCAAGAGTGGTGAGATTGTGGTAGCTCCCAGAGTGAGTACCACCATGTCTAGGTCTGCTGGGGTTATCCATAGGACTTCTGACCAGAAGGGTGTTACTCTGTTATACGCCTCTAGCAAGGCGAAGTACACATGCACCTTCCATAAGAAGGATGGTCACCTAGTAGATTTACTGTTTTAGGCAGCGCCAAGAACACTCGGCGTGAGCGTGTTCTTGCTCTTAGGGGTATTGGGGTCATCCCAGGACTACGAGTGCTTGTAACACCTAATTTTTGCTCTAATTTGAATTTTGAAGTATTTTTGATTTTTCTTGTGAATTTTGGGAATTTATTTAAGTTAATTTGGATTTATTCAAATAGAACTTTTCTTGAAAACAATTAAATAATGGAAAAGTTTTGCAAAGTTTTATTGCAAATATTTTAATGGAGTTCAAACATCTCAAAGTAATTTCGGAATTTTTCGGAATTTTACGCTATTTTAAAAGCTCCAAATGATTTAATTGAATTTCTAGAATTATTTTAAATGTGAAATGTTTTAAAAATCACATGAGCGATAATGGGCGAGCCCATTCTTGTGCGTGTCGTCGGCCCAACCGCGCGAAACCCTAGCGCCGCTTGCCAAGCCGTCCGTCCGGATCGAGCGCTGTGAGTGTGCCACGTCGCCCGCGCGCGAGCCTTGGATCGTCGCCGCCGGACGCTGCGGATTGCGCCACGTCGGTCGTCTTGGCGAGATCACGGAGCTAATGCCCCGACCGTTTCCGCTCGTTCGCCGCTTTGTAGCGCGCGCGTCGAGGCCCCTTTAAGTGCACCGAGTAGCGCGTCCGTGAGCTCCTTCGCTGCGTCTTTTGACTCCTCGCCGCGCACGCCGAGACCCTCTCTAGCGCTGGCGAGCTCGCCGTGGTTGCGTCTTTGTGCGCCGTTGTTTTGCTTCCTCTCGTCGCCGTCCGTCGCTTTCCGCCGTGCTCGACCCGTTCAAGTTCACGAAGCAAGGCGCATCAGTGGACCACTTCTTCTCGCCGGAGAAGCCCAGCAGCCGCCGTCGAGGTCATCTTCCCGACTCGGCAACCTTAACTTCTTCGCGCCGTCAACCTCGTCGAACCGCGCGACCGTCCGATTTGCATCGTTCGGTTACGGTGAGTCGCGTAGCCTCCATCTCTGTAGATGTTTAGATTGAATCGTGGCGTTGGATCTTGATGTATGCGGCTTGGATTAGATCTAGTTTCTGCGATATGTTTTTGTCTTAGCCGTTGGATCGTTAGTGGATGCGTAGGATTGAGCCACGTCGCGCCATGAGCGATAAACCGCTCGGTACCGTGGGCGTTAGATTAGATCTAAGCGGTAGAGATTGGATCTGGTTTTGCCCTAAGGATCCGCGCCGTTTAGATTTGAGCGTCGGCGGAGATGGCACCGTACCCTCGCCAAATCACGTGTTGGCGCGTGGGCATTTTGATCGGCGGAGACGAGATCCGGCCGTCGATTTGAGCGTCTGCGTCGCGATTGCGCCGCGTGTCGTCGCATGAACCGAGACGTCGCGATGGCGGCGCGGTGCTGGCCGTTGGATCTGGCGCGCCGTTGGATGTGCGGCAGCGTGGGCGTGGAGTCGCGGCGTCGCCGAAACGCGCGAGGTGAGATCCGGCCGTTGGATGAGCGGCGATGCGGATCTTGCCGCGTGTCGCGTCGGGATTAGGCTGCGCATCGTCGGCGACGCCACGGTTTGCGTCACCGGTGCATGAGCACGCGATCTTTGCCGATCCACGGTGGACGAGCCGAACCGTGGACCCGACCCATGAATCCGAAACAGCGTGGCGGCACTAGAGGTCGCCACGTGTCGTCTTGGCGTCGGCAATGGCGTCATAAATATTTTATATATAAAAATATTTCGACCAAATTCATTTCTGTGCTGACGTCATCATGACGCGATGCTGACGTCATTTATGCGAATTTCGAGTATAAAAATAATTCAGAAAAATCGTATTTTCTTAATTTACGTATTTTGATTTTATTCAAACTTCAAATGACTATAACTTTTGCATTTTAACTCGGATTTGGGTGATTCAAATTTCTAAAAATTCATAAAATTATGAGCTATTTAATGGTGAATTTTATTTGAATTTTTAGGTCATCTAGTCTTCTGTATTAGCTATTTATTGTATCTTTTTGTTTATGCGCGTGACGCAAATTTGTCGGAAAGTTTCGAGGAAGAATTAGTCGCTCAAGACCAAGCTTGAACACGACCAGCAACTCTTTGAAGGCAAGTGATGCTTTGATCATTTTGATCCCAGATTTTAAAATGTAATTTATGCTTTGAAACTATGCATGCTAATTATTTAAAATGAATTTAAATTAATTTGGGATAATGTAGTTAATCAACCCATTTTGTTATGCCACCTTGAATTATTACTTGTATGCCTAAATCATTGTCACCTAAGTTTGATTATATTAGTTGGATGTTAATATTGTGCCAACACGGGAGGCTAGGCAGTGAGTAGATGCTTAGCCTTGCAATGAGTCATGAATGATCTTTGAGAAATGCTACAAAATTGACTAATGGAATATTGAATGTATTTTGAAAGTGGTGTGATGATGCCACATGATGATATGGAAGTATGGTGACTGTGTGGTTCCATATTGATGTTGAGTTATTCTTGGCATGTGTTGCACAATAATCAATGGGGTGGGAAATGTTTTAGGCTGGGGCAAGTGGCAAGAGGTGTGTGCTGGTGGGCTGTGTGGCGATGGGTTGATGAGTGATGTGAGTCTGTGTGCCACATTGGGCATGTGCCACTTGTTGAGTGTTGGAAGCCTTGCCTTGGTGGATTAAGGACTTCACCTTGCAAGCCTTTGATCTGAGTCACCGTACAACCACATATCCGATATGGGACAGACCTAGTTGACTAGGGTTACGATATCTTTCCTCGATACCTCGGGGTGACGAAGACATGGGGTGTATCTGTATGGGGAGCGTACACGTGCTACGGCTTGGTGCCCATCCAGCGGTGATTGGCGGTCCTATACTTGGCTCTGTGTGAGGAAGTGATAGTGAAGGCAATCTGGAGAGGTTCTTTGGTTAAGGTAGAGGTTCTGAAAAGCTTTGTTGCGGACAATCACTGTGTGGTGGCGGTGTATCTTGTGGGTAAAGTGTACAACCTCTGCATAGTGTCAAAACTATTGAATAGCCGTGCTCACGGAATTGAGCATTGCTCGGGATTACTGATCAAGGGTAGATTTTCATAAACAAAACATGGAAGGGGTGGCTGTGTGCCAAGTGTTAAAAATGAGCTATTAAGGTGTGTGTAGAAACCTCATGGAAAAACCATTTGAAATTATTATTACGTATAAGCTGTTCTCTTGCTTTAATCTAACTAAGATATTGGTTAAAAATCTTGCTTGATGCAAAAGAACCATTTAAGCCAATCCTTTGGAACAAGATCGCATATAGTAATAGTCTTGCATTACATGCATTACTTGTTGAGTGCCTTGTGTACTCACCCCACCTTGCTTTCAACCCCAACATCGGTGGAGGAGACTACACGGTTTGGGAGGAGGAGTACATCGAGGACACGATGAACTAGGGGCAAGCCCGTCGGTTGCTGTGGCAAGATGAAGGCTTCCACGACCTTTTTTTATGTTCATTGCTATTTCTTTACTTTGAATAATGTAAGCCTGTGTGGTGACCTATCTGTAAGGAGACCATAAGGTCGTACAACTCAGTTTATATACATGTTTGCACTATTTATTCTTATATCTTCGTGAATATGCGTGATGTGCAACCTGTATGATTGTGTGTGCTAAGCGTGATCTGGGATCGCACAGAGAATACACAGGGGTCGGATTTGCGGGTCGGGTCCCGACAGAGGTGGTATCGAGGCGGGTTGATGTAGGCCTTGACCCTAGTTTGGTTTTGCCTAGGAGGGTGAAAACTATTTTCTAAAGACCTAATCAACTTGAGCAAGAATGTCAAAGAAATCTCGACTTATCTCTTCTCCTTATTCATACCTATCTTTGAATTTTATTATTCTCTATTTAATTTAAACAAGGTTTGTTTTGGCGGATGAGGATGATCCATACCTATGGAGGCGCCTTGGAGGATCGCCGCAGAGTTATGGCGTATGATGCACGATTGCTCGGAGGTTTTGATGAGACCAGCATGTCGAGGACTTGGTGAGTGCAGGCGGGACTTGGCGTCGCTGGGATGTCAAGATCACGATGTATGCTCGGGAAAGGGCGAGGCGAGCCGTCCTATCTACATTACGGTCGGGAGGTCTTCTTTTGAGGCGGAATCCGAGGACGGCGCGACGAGCGATCGGCGGTGCCCCGCACCTACTCCGCGAGTTGGAGGCACCGTCTTTCGTCACCATCCGCGTCGGGACAACCATTTTGACAGGATGGAGCTCGTGGAGGAGGGCGCCACTATCACCCACTGGCGAGTGCGTCATCGCCCGAGGGCGCCTTGGGCGAGGCAGTCCGGAGGCTGCGAGAGGACCCGCGCCGAGTCACGGAGGCAAGGATCCACCGGAGAGGCTTAGCTCACTCCATGCGAAGATCCGGGAGTTGGAGATGGCTCTGTATGGACCCGAGCTGAGCGATCCTGAGTTACGATCGAGATCCGGAGGAGCAGGCGAGAGGCACGATCTTGGAGCGAGCACCACAGGACGGTAGTCGATGGGGTCTTTTGCACCAGCTGCAGTAGGTCACCAGGACCAGTTCGCCCCGATGCCAGAGCACCCACCAGTGTATGCTCCGGGGGAGCCGCAGTCGGGTTGGCTCGATGAGTGATTGAGTCTAGTAGAGTATAGTGTCGAGACTCGAAGGTTGAGTCGCGTCTTTTCTTCAGAGTCACCATTAGGTGTGAGTCGTCATGGGTTCCTATGTTTGCTTACTTGTTTTGGTTGTGAGTGTCTCGTATGCGTTGCATTGCCCTTAGGCACTTGTGAGCAACCATACAGCTTTATATTATATCAATAAAGTGGCTAAATAATTTAAGTTACACCTGTTTCCCCACATAAGTTATTTTACTCGTCTGTGCTTTCTTCTTTTCTTAACCTTGGAAGCTTGCAACAGATGGTGAGGACACGTGGAAATGTTGGAGCCAGCGGAAGTGGAGCTAACCAGACAGATAACCAGAATGAAGAGCCGATTCCTCAACCGCCGCAGGTCGATATGCAAAACCCAGGAGCCTTCTTGGTGCCCGGACTCAACTTATGAGCACAATGGTTCAAACCATGCGGCGGATATCAACCAAGCTGCTGCGAATGTTCAACACAGGGGTAACCATGGACCACACCCCTACTCAAGGTTGTCGGAGTTTATGAGAACCCGTCCACCTACCTTCTCGAGCAATGCCAATCCACCGGAGGCGGACGATTGGCTAAGGACAATTGAAAGGAAGCGCACATTACCCAGTGTGTAGGACATGAGAGGTACTCTATGCCTCTCATCAACTCGAAGGAACTGCCGCAGAATGGTGGGAAAACCTGCGCGGCTCATGAGGACCCACAGTATCACGTGGGAGAATTCACCTCGACTTTCGCCCGCACCATGTACCCGAGGGTATCATGGATCTCAAAAGGAGGAATTCGAAGCACAGCAGCGGCTGGCGATCGGTGGCGATTACGAACAAGTTCACCCAACGGCACGCTACGCACCGGAGGGCGTGGCTACGGATAAGGCAGACAATCCCGCTTCATGAAGGGATTGAATGCGAGGTTGCAGTGGGGTGATCACCCACATTCCACGACTTCCAAGAGCTAGTTAACAAAGCTCTTATATTAGAGGACAAGCGCCGAGAGCCGATGACAACAGAAGCGCAGAATGGCACAACAAGGAGGTCGTTAGGGCGGCGAGAGGCGAGGACGGCACCTCAGCAGTTCATCGGTACCAGCCGGAGGAAATGATAGGGTACCACTGCCGCAAATCGCCCGATGGGTCGAATGTTCGAGACTCGGCCGAGCGTAGCGCGGTGGAGGAACCTCTCGAGCGGTGGGAAGGCGTTGCTATCATTGCAATGAAATGGGGCATTTTGCCAATAATTGCCCCAAGAAGGAGGTGTCACCCGGTCCGCTTTAACACAGGAACACACGGCAAGAACTCCGCACCAATCGTGAACGCGGGGCATCAACGGCAGAACTCCATCCCAAGGAACTGCACAGGGCGAGTCAACCACATTCTGACGGATGAAGTGCGAGCGCCACGGATGTTATCTTGGGTAAGTTCTAGTAAACTCGATTACCAGCTCTTTGTTTTATTTGATTCGAGCTTAGCATTCTTTTATTTCCGAGATTTTGCTGTTCAAAATGATATGGAAATAGTGAATCTTAAATGTGTGCTCATAGTCAATCCTGGATCGAACTCCGATCTAAAGTAGGATGTTACGGGGTAAGACTAATAATTAATGGGGTTGAGTTCCTAGCGAACTTAATCGTCCTTAATACCCAAACCTTGGATGTTATCACAGGAATGGATTAGTTAACCAAACACAAGGCGTTCTCGATGTGGAAAAAGAGTCATATCGGTCGAGCCCTGATGGAAAGAAGATTGAGTTTGAAGCAAAATCGGTGCGGGATGGACAATTGATGGTCAACGGCATGAAGGCTGTCGACTTAGAGGAAGTGCCCATAGTCAATGAATATCCGACGTTTTCCTAAGATTTACGGAATGCCGCGAGATAGAGATATCGAGTTCGTGATAGAGTGGTTCGAGGACAGCTCCATAGCTAAGAGACCTTACAGGATGTCCACGAGAGGAATTGGTGGAAATGAAGAAACAAATTGAAGAGTCTTTGGAAAAGGATTTATAAGACCTAGTTCATCGCCATGGGGAGCACTGTCTTATTCGTCAAGAAGAAGGGCGGAGTTTTAGGATGTGTATAGACTATCGTGCACTCAATGATGTGACGATAAAGAATAAGTATCCTCTACCGGGATCGATGATTTGTTTGACCGATTAAGAGGAGCGAGAGTCTTCTCCAAAATTGATCTCCGATCGAGGATACCATCAATTGAAGATCCGATCGGAGGATATTCAAGAAGCGCATTTTCGTCAAGATATGGACACTACGAGTTTACTGTGATGTCCTTTGGTTTGACAAATGCACGGCATATTTTATGAACTTAATGAATAAGGTTTTATGGAATACTTGGACAAGTTAGTCGTCGTATTCATAGATGATATCCTTATCTATTCCAAGGCGAGAGAAGAGCACGCCGAGCATTTGAGGCTAGTCCTTGAAAAGTTGAGAGAGCAACAGATTGTTTGCAAAATTTAGCAAATGTGATTTACGGAAGAATAAGGTTGAATTTCTTGGTCACATAATGACTGCGGCAGAGTTGCGGTAGATCCAAAGAAAGTGGAGACAGTTACGCATTGGGAGCAACCCAAGTCGGTAACCCAAATCCGTAGTTTCCTTGGAATGGCGGGTATTACCGTCGATTCATCGAAGGATTCTCTACGATTGCGAGACCTCTTACGCAATTGTTGAAAAGGAAAGGAAATTCCTATGGACACTGAGTGTGGGAAGAGTTTTCAGAGTTGAAGAAAAGATTAACATCGGCTGCATGTACTAGTTTTACAGACGTTCATCAAGACTTTGACATCTTTTGTGATGCATCGCCGAGGATTGGGATGCGTGTTGATGCAAAATAGGAAGGTAATTGCCTATGCATCGAGGCAATTGAGACCACATGAGGAGAACTATCCGACTCATGATTTGGAATTAGCTGCCGTAGTGCATGCACTAAAGATATGGCGTCATCATCTCATCGAAAATAGATGTGAAGTGTATCTGATCATAAAAGTCTTAAGTATATCTTCACATAAGTGACCTAAATATGAGGCAAAGAAGATGGTTAGAGTTAATCAAGGATTATAATATAGGAATTCACTACCATCTGGTAAAGCCAGCGTAGTGGCGACGCCTTGAGCGAGAAAGAACCACAGTGTTAATATCTTTGATGGAAACAAGTCGGCGGAATTGTGTAAGGATTTCAGAAATTAGAAGCGGAAATGGTACGGAAGGATTCCTAGCAACTTTGGAAGTAAGGCCTACCCGAAGATCGGATCAAGGAAGGGCGTAAAGATGATGATAAGATCAAAAGGATTAAGGGCAAAATGGATGAAGGCAAAGCAAAAGATTTCAAACCGGATGAACAAGGTACTATGTGGTTTAAAGGGCGCATTTGTGTACCGAACAAAAGGAGTTGAAGCGATTAATTCTAGAGGAGGCTCATGACTCGGATACTCAATTCATCCAGAAGTGCGAAAATGTATCAAGATTTAAAGGAAAGATTTTGGTGGCCAAGCATGAAACGAGAAGTCGCGAATATGTTGCATTATGTGACATATGCCAAAGAGTCAAAGCTATGCACCAAAGACCAACAGGCTATTACAACCCTTAAAGATACGAATGGAAATGGGAAGAAATTGGTATGGATTTCATAACCGGATTACCCGAGCATAAAGTGGATATGATTCCATATGGGTCATAGTGGATCGCCTAACCAAAGTGGCACATTTCATACGGTGAAGACCACTTATTAGGAGACCGGCTAGCGTAACTTTATATGGCACGGATCGTGCGCTTGCACGGAGTACCAAGAAGATAGTATCGGATAGAGGTACCCAATTTACCTCCGATTTTGGGGTAAGCTACATGAGGCAATGGGGACTCGTTTGAACTTGATCTGACCTACCATCCGCAGACGGATGGTCAAGCGAGAGGTTAACCAGATATTAGAGGATATGTTGAGGGCATGTGCCTTAGCATATTCCAACTCATGGGACAAGTGTTTGCCTTATCTTGAGTTTAGTTACAACAACGATTATCAAGCAAGTTTACGGATGTCTCCATTTGAAGCTTTGTATGGTCGGTCTGTCGAACACCATTGAATTGGAATGAGACAGTGAACGACACGTCTTTGGACGGACATTCTTGAGAAGCGGAAGAACAGATCGCCTCGATCGGGAAAGATTGAAGATTGCACAATCAAGGCGAGAAGAGTTATCCGACAACCGTCGCAGGAACCGAGCTTTGAACCCAAGATTTTGTGTACCTTAGAGTCACACCTCTCAAAGGAGTCGGAGGTTCCATGCAAAGGGAAACTCGCGCCCGAATCGTCGGACCATTCAAGATCTTGAGCCGCAGAGGTGAAGTTGCTTATCGCTTGGAGTTACCACGTCTTTGGCGGAGTGCATGATGTATTTCATGTATCACAAGCGAAGAAGTGTCTTGAGTCAGGAGGAGCAAACACCTTTGGAGGCAATTGATCTGCAGGAAGATCGACTTACAAAGAACATCCGATGAAGATTACGGGCGTAATGGACGGAGAGACAAGGAACAAGTCAACACGTTCTGCAGAATTCAATGGAGTAACCATTCGGAAAGTGAAGCCACGTGGGAGCGCCAAGAAGACTCAAGAAGGAGTTTCCTAACCTATTTCTCTAGATACCACAATCTCGGGGCGAGATTACATTAAGGGGGAGGTTTGTAACACCTAATTTTTGCTCTAATTTGAATTTTGAAGTATTTTTGATTTTTCTTGTGAATTTTTGGGAATTTATTTAAGTTAATTTGGATTTATTCAAATAGAACTTTTCTTGAAAACAATTAAATAATGGAAAAGTTTTTGCAAAGTTTTATTGCAAATATTTTAATGGAGTTCCAAACATCTCAAAGTAATTTCTAGAATTTTTCTGGAATTTTTCTGCTATTTTAAAAGCTCCAAATGATTTAATTGAATTTCTAGAATTATTTTAAATGTGAAATGTTTTAAAAATCACATGAACAGTAATGGGCCGAGCCCATTACTGTGCGTGTCGTCGGCCCAACCGCGCGAAACCCTAGCGCCGCCAGCCAAGCCGTCCGATCCGGATCGAGCGCTGTGAGTGTGCCACGTCGCCGCGCGCGTGAGCCTTGGATCGTCGCCGCGCGGACGCGCGGATTGCGCCACGTCGGTCGTCTTCGCGAGATCACCGGAGCTAATGCGCCGACCGTTTCCGCTCGTTCGCCGCTTTGTAGCGCGCGCGCGTCGAGGCCCCTTTAAGTGCCGAGTAGCGCGTCCGTGAGCTCCTTTCGCTGCGTCTTTTGACTCCTCGCCGCACGCCGAGACCCTCTCTAGCGCTGGCGAGCTCGCCGTAGTTGCGTCTTTGTGCGCCGTTGTTTTGCTTCCTCTCGTCGCCGTCCGTCGCTTTCCGCCGTGCTCGACCCGTTCGAGTTCACGAAGCAAGGCGCGTCAGTGGACCACTTCTTCTCGCCGGAGAAGCCCGCGGCCGCCGCCGAGTCATCTTCCCGACTCGGCAACCTTCGCTTCTTCGCGCCGTCAACCTCGTCGAACCGCGCCGGCCGTCCGATTTGCATCGTTCGGTTACGGTGAGTCCGCGTAGCCTCCATCTCTGTAGATGTTTAGATTGAATCGTGGCGTTGGATCTTGATGTATGCGGCTTGGATTAGATCTAGTTTCGCGATATGTTTTGTCTTAGCCGTTGGATCGTTAGTGGATGCGTAGGATTGAGCCACGTCGCGCCATGAGCGATGGCCGCTCGGTACCGTAGGCGTTAGATTAGATCTAAGCGGTAGAGATTGGATCTGGTTTTGCCCTAAGGATCCGCGCCGTTCGATTTGAGCGTCGGCGGAGATGGCACCGCACCCTCGCCAAATCACGTGTTGACGCGTGGGCATTTTGGTCGGGCGGAGACCGATCCGGCCGTCGATTTCGCGTCCGTCGCGATTGCGCGCGTGTCGTCGCATGAACCGAGACGTCGCGATGGCGGCGCGGTCTTGGCCGTTGGATCTGGCGCGCCGTTGGATGTGCGGCGCGTGGGCGTGGAGTCGGGCGTCGCCGAACCGCGGGGTGAATCCGGCCGTTGGATGAGCGAAGCGATGCGGATCTTGCCGCGTGTCGCGTCGGGATTGGCTGCGCGTCGTCGGCGACGCCACGGCTTGCGTCACCGGTGCATGAGCACAAGATCTTTGCCATCCACGGTGGACGAGCCGAACCGTGGACCCGACCCATGAATCAAACAGCGTGGCGGCACTAGAGGTCGCCACGTGTCGTCTTGGCGTCGACAATGACGTCATAAATATTTTATATATAAAAATATTTCGACCAAATTCATTTCTGTCTTGACGTCATCATGACGCGATCTTGACGTCATTTATGCGAATTTCGAGTATAAAAATAATTCAGAAAAATCGTATTTTCTTAATTTACGTATTTTGATTTTATTCAAACTTCAAATGACTATAACTTTTGCATTTTAACTCGGATTTGGGTGATTCAAATTTCTAAAAATCATAAAATTATGAGCTATTTAATGGTGAATTTTATTTGAATTTTTAGGTCATCTAGTCTTCTGTATTAGCTATTTATTGTATCTTTTTGTTTATGCGCGTGAGCGCAAATTTGTCGGAAAGTTTCGAGGAAGAATTAGTCGCTCAAGACCAAGCTTGAACACGACCAGCAACTCTTTGAAGGCAAGTGATGCTTTGATCATTTTGATCCCAGATTTTAAAATGTAATTTATGCTTTGAAACTATGCATGCTAATTATTTAAAATGAATTTAAATTAATTTGGGATAATGTAGTTAATCAACCCATTTTGTTATGCCACCTTGAATTATTACTTGTATGCCTAAATCATTGTCACCCTAAGTTTGATTATATTAGTTGGATGTTAATATTGTGCCAACACGGGAGGCTAAGCCGTGAGTAGATGCTTAGCCTTGCAAATGAGTCATGAATGATCTTTCGAGAAATGCTACAAAATTGACTAATGGAATATTGAATGTATTTTGAAAGTGGTGTGATGATGCCACATGATGATATGGAAGTATGGTGACTGTGTGGTTCCATATTGATGTTGAGTTATTCTTGGCATGTGTTGCACAATAATCAATGGGGTGGGAAATGTTTTAGATGGGGCAAGTGGCAAGAGGTGTGTGCTGTGGGCTGTGTGGCGATGGGTTGATGAGTGATGTGAGTCTGTGTGCCACATTGGGCTGTGTGCCATTGTTGAGTGTTGGAAGCCTTGCCTTGGTCGATTAAGGACTTCACCTTGCAAGCCTTTGATCCGAGTCACCCGTACAACCACATGTCCGATATGGGACAGACCTAGTTGACTAGGGTTACGATATCTTTCCTCGATACCTCGGGGTGACAGACAGGGGTGTATCTGTATGGGGCGTACGTGCTACGGCTTGGTGCCCATCCAACGGTGATTGGCCGGTCCTATACTTGGCTCTGTGAGGGAAGTGATAGTGAAGGCAATCTGGAGAGGTTTTTAGTTAAGGTAGAGGTTCTGAAAAGCTTTGTTGCGGACAATCACCGTGTGGTGGCGGTGTATCTTGTGGGTAAAGTGTACAACCTCTGCAGAGTGTCAAAACTATTCGAATAGCCGTGCTCACGAATTGAGCATTGCTCGGGATTACATCAAGGGTAGATTTTCATAAACAAAACATGGAAGGGTGGTGTGTGCCAAGTGTTAAAAATAAGCTATTAAGGTGTGTGTCGGAAACCTCATGGAAAAACCATTTGAAATTATTATTACGTATAAGCTGTTCTCTTGCTTTAATCTAACTAAGATATTGGTTAAAAATCTTGCTTGATGCAAAAGAACCATTTAAGCCAATCCTTTGGAACAAGATCGCATATAGTAATAGTCTTTGCATTCATGCATTACTTGTTGAGTGCCTTGTGTACTCACCCCACCTTGCTTTCAACCCCAACATCGGTGGAGGAGACTACACCGGTTTGGGAGGAGGAGTACATCGAGGACACGATGAACTAGGGGCAAGCCCACTCGGTTGCTGTGGCAAGATGAAGGCTTCCACGACCTTTTTTATGTTCATTGCTATTTCTTTACTTTGAATAATGTAAGCCCTGTGTGGCTGACCTATCTGTAAGGAGACCATAAGGTCGTACAACTCGGTTTATATACATGTTTGCACTATTTATTCTTATATCTTCGTGAATGTGCATGATGTGCAACCTGTATGATGATGTGTGTGCTAAGCGTGATCTGGGTCGCACAGAATACAGAGGGTCGGATTGCGGGTTCGGGTCCCGACAGTGCTCTTAAGGCACACATTGCTTCTAGACAGGTTAGAGAGTCGCCTATTTTTGGGCAGCGTTCAGGACTCGGTTTTCATCTTGTTTCTTCGAGTTTTAGTCCTAGAGCCACCCGTGGTAAGTCTTTCCGTCGTCCTCTTGATATTCCTCGTTTTTCTCATCGAGGTAGATATCAGCGGCGTGAGGTGTTTTCTGGTAGGAGTTTTAGGTAGCTTCACGGGGTGGTTCGGCTTTTGCACCACGGCAGGCCAACCCAGTTTCAGCTTCTAGATCATCTACTAAAGTTGCTACTGATCTTGTTAGGGTTAAACGTCAGAGAGACACTCGAGTCCAGTCATCTTTCTCTCTTGTGACTTGATCAGGTTCGTCGAATGGGGAAGGGAGATGTTTGGATTGTCGACTGTGGTTGTTCTCGTTATATGACCGGAGATTCTCGATGGTTCTCTTCCCTGGTCCGAGCCCCTGGTGATGAGTTGATCACTTTCGGGGATGCTTCTTCAGGTAGAGTCATTGCTAAAGGTACCATTTGCATTAATGACAATTTCATTCTTAAAGATGTTGCCTTAGTAAGTAAGCTGCAATACAATTTGCTTTCTGTTTCTCAGCTTATTGATGACTCTTTTGAGGTCAGTTTTTAAGAGTAATGACTGTAGAATCCTCGATTCATGAGGAGGGTTAGTTTGAGGGATTTCTAGATTTGAGAGAGTCTTTCGTGCTGATTTTTCTGTTTCTTCTGGAGACTCTCTTTGGTGTTTGATTGCTTGAGAGTCCCGTGATCTCTCCTTCTGGTATAGGAGACTTGGTCACATTGGATTTGATCATTTGACCCGAGTTAGCAGCCACGATCTCATTCGTGGTTTGCCCAAACTCAAAATGGTCAAAGACTTAGTTTGCTCTCCCTGCCGACATGGCAAGATGGTTGCTACTTGTCATCCCCTAATCACTGTTGTGATCACTGATGCACCAGGACAGCTTTTACACATGGACACTGTTGGTCCAACTAGAGTGCAGTCAATGGATGGGAAGTGGTATGTTCTTGTCATTGTTGATGATTTTTTGAGGTATTCTTGGGTGTTTTTCATGGGCTCGAAGGATGAGATTTTTTCTCACTTCAGGGGTTTGGTCAGTAGGTTATCTATTGAGCTCCCAAGTGCATTACGAGCTATACGCAGTGATAATGGCACGGAGTTCAAGAATTCTTACTTTGGATGGTGATCCTACTGATCGGAAGGAGTTCCGAAGAATGATTGGCTCTCTCCTATATCTCATCAGACGAGGTTGGACATACACTTTCTTTGTGTGTATGTGCGCCGATTCGAGCTTCTCCTCGCGTCTCTCACCGCCAGCGTGAAGCGCATCTTCAGTACCTTTGTGCTACCACTGATTATGGTATTTGGAACTCTTCTTCTTCTTATCTATCTCTTAGAGCCTTTGCTGATGCCGACTTTGCTGGCTGTAGGATAGATAGGAAGAGCACTTCTAGCACTTGCCAATTCATTGGCACTTCTCTTGTTTCTTGGTCATCTAGGAAGCGATCCGGTTGCCCATCCACGGCGAGGCCGAGTATGTTCTTTGCGGACCGATTCTTTGTAGCAGTGCTCGGATGAGATCGACCTTGCGGGACTATGGGTTAGAGATAGAGAGTGTGCCACTTTTCTGTGACTAACACTTCTGCTATTTGCATTGCTAAAAATCCAGTGCAACATTCCCGAAGCCAACCACATTGATATTAGATTTCACTTCCTTAGAGACCATGTGGAGAAGGAAGATATCACACTTCAGTTTCTAGAGAGTGACATCTAGTTAGCCGATATCTTCACTAAGCCTTTGGATAGCTCCAGATTTGTTGCCTTGAGGAGTGAGCTTGGAGTCGTGAGCCCTTACGGTCTTTCGTGAGGGGGAGCTGGTTTGTATATTATGTATAATATCAATTTACGCTCAAATCTGGTAAAAGTTGAGTTATTATCAAGATTAGGCATAAGGAAAACCCAAATGAACTCAAAAACAACCAGAAAGACTGAATGAGGAGAAGAAGTCGAGAAACTACAAACTGGATGGCTATAGAGCACAGATAAGATAGAAGAGACTCACTACGGCTTAGACTCACTCTTATCTTCCCCAGTGACTGACATAGGGAAGCTGACTCTAGATCCCAACTAAGGAGTGCACACAGACCCTGTCTACCCAGGAGGCCCAACACCTACTAGACTTACAAGACTGTGAGGGAACTCAACCTAGAGAGAAGAGAGAATAGCTAATCACGCATGATAGCAACCTAAAGTACAAGATAAGAGGTCCATGCAAAGCATGCGAGAAGTCTAAGTGAGTGAACTCAACTCAGGAAAACAAGGCCAAAGTCACCCAGAAGAAACACAAAAAAAAAGAAAAGATGGAAGAGAACATATTATATATAATATACAAACCAGCTCCCCCTCACGATATACCATAAGGGCTCACGACTCCAAGCTCACTCCTCAAGGCAACAAATCTGGAGCTATTCAAAGGCTTGGTGAAGACATCGGCTAACTGGAGGTCACTTTCTACAAACTGAAGCGCGATATCCCCCTTCTCCACATTGTCTCTAAGGAAGTGATATCTAATATCAATGTGCTTGGTCCGGGAATGTTGCATGGGTTTTTAGCAATGCAAATAGCAGAAGTGTTGTCACAGAAAAGTGGCGCACTCTCTACCTCTAACCCAAAGTCTCGCAAGGTTGATCTCATCCAGAGCACCTGGCTACAGCAACTGGCTGCAACAACATACTCGGCCTCAGCGGTGGACTGTGCAACACCGGACTACTTCTTAGACAACCAAGAAATAAGAGAAGTGTCAATGAATTGGCAAGTGCCAGAAGTGCTCTTCCTATCTACCCTACAGCCAGCAAAGTTAGCATCAGAAAAAGCTCGAAGGGACAGACAAGAAGAAAAAGAGTACCAAATACCATAATCAGTGGTAGCATGAAGATACTTGAAAATGCGCTTGACCGCCTGGCGAGGAGAGGCCTGAAATCGAGCGCACAGACACACAGTGAAATGCATGTTCGGCCTCGAAGCAGTGAGGTACAAGAGGGAGCCGATCATGCTCCGAAACTCCTTTTGATCAGCAGGCTCACCATCCTCATCGGGCTCGAGGACAGCAGTGGTGACCATAGGAGTCATCACCGGCTTCCCATCATACATATCGAAACGCCTTAGGAGGTCTCGGGTATACTTGCCTTGATGCAAGAAAGTACCCTCCCGAGTCTGCTTGATTTGGAAGCAAACAAAGTAGCTCAACTCGCCCATCATACTCATCTCAAACTTTGTGCTCATTACTTCAGAAAACTTAGACACAAGCGAATGAGATGAGCCACAAAAAATGATATCGTCCACATAAATCTGGACGAGAAGAAAATGCGACTCACGGTGTCTGATGAACAGAGTCTTATCTACTATACCCATTTTGAAGTCATGGCTGAGAAGATAAGACTTGAGCCTCTCATACCATGCTCTGGGGGCCTGCTTGAGTCCATACAGAGCTTTGAAAAGCTTGTATACATGACTCGAAAACTTGGGTTCTCAAATCCTGGAGGTTGTTTGACATAAACTTCTTCCTCAATATAGTCATTGAGGAATGCACTCTTGACATCCATTTGATAGAGTTTGAAGCCCCAAGATGCAGATAATGCAAGCAGGATCCTAATAGCCTCTAATCTAACTACAAGGGCAAAGGTCTCCTCAAAGTCAAGACCCTCAACCTAAGAAAAGCCCAGTGCAACTAGTCTAGCCTTGTTGCGGATGACAACCCCATCCTAACTCTGCTTGTTTTTGAACACCCATTTGGTCCCAATGATATTATGACCAGATGGATGTTCTACAAGCTACCAGACTATGTTCCTCTCGAAGTTTTCAAGTTCCTCATGCATAGCATTAGTCCAAGACTCATCAGATAATGCATGAGTCACATCCTTCGACTCAAACGAGGCAACAAAGGAAGAGTGAAGGCAGAAACTGGACAAACCTAATTTTTGAGCGAGTGACTCACTCAAACAGATCGTCGATGATCTGATCAGGTGGATGAGAACGCTGAATATGACGAGAAGGTCCAGAAGCAAAAGTGGCCTCTACCTCATGCACAGAAGAGGTAGGAGCAGAGCCACTTGCTGCATGAGAGTCAGAAGGCAAGGGCTGGCCTTCCTGAGGTGCAGAAATGGAAACAGGAGGAACCTCAGGTGTAGAGGGGACTGGATCAGGTGGAACACCATCATCTCCATCATCCTCATCCTCTACAAAGATGATCTCGGAGGAAGAAGAAGACCCTGAAATGTTAGGTCTAGCTCCTGGGCTAGCCTCATCAAAGGTCACTTCACAGGTCTCTATGTTCCTATGCGCATCGCAACTCCAGACCCTATAGCTATGAGAAGAAGTCGAATAACCCAGAAAGATACCATCAGAAGAACGAGACTCAAACTTATCCATGTTACCAGACTTCAAAATAAAACACTTACAACCAAACACACGAAAATGAGAAACACTGGGCTTTCGCCCATACCTCAACTCGTAAGAAGTGCGGTGCAAATGTGCTCTCAAGAATACATGATTCGAAACATGGCAAGCAGTATAGCCTCAGCCAAAAACTTCCTAAGAGTACTGTACTCGTCTAGCATCGTGCTGGCCATCTCTACCAGGGTCCTGTTCTTCCTTTCCACTACGCCATTTTGCCGAGGGACGTAGGGAGAGGAGAACTGATGCTCTAAACCAGACTCCACACAGAAACTCTCAAAATAGGAGTTCTTGAACTCCGTGCCATTGTCACTGCGTATAGCTCGTAGGGCACTAGGGATCTCAAAAGACAACCTATGAACCAAACCCCTAAAATGGGTAAAAGTCTCATCCTTCGAGGACATGAAAAACACCCAAGATTACCTCGAAAAATCATCAACAATGACAAGAACAAACCACTTCCCACCCACTGACTGCACTCTAGCTGGACCAATAGTGTCCATATGTAAAAGCTATCCTGATGCATCAGTCATCACAACAGTGACTGGGAGATGAGAAGCAGCAACCATCTTGCTATGTCGACAAGGAGAGCAAACTAAGTCTTTGACCAATTTGAGATTGGGAAAACCACGAATGAGATCATGGCTGCTGACTCGGGTCAAATGATCAAAACCAATGTGACCAAGTCTCCTATGCCAGAAGGAGAGATCACGAGACTCTGAAGCAATCAAACAACGAAGACAGTCTCCAGAAGAAGCAGAAAAATCAGTACGAAAGACTCTCCCATATCTAGAAATCCCGCAAACTAACCTTCCTAAAGAATCGAGGATTCTACAGGCGCTACTCTTGAAACTCACCTCGAAAGAGTCATCAATAAACTGAGAAACAGAAAGCAAATTGTATTGCAGCTTACTCACTAAGGCAACATCTTTAATAATGAAATTGTCATTATTGCAGATGGTACCTTTAGCAATGACCCTACCTGAAGAAGCATCCCCGAAAGTGATCAACTCATCACCGGGGGCTCGGACTAGGGAAGAGAACCATCGAGAATCTCCGATCATAAGATGAGAACAACCAGAGTCGACAATCCAAACATCTCCCTTCCCCATCCGACGAACCTGATCAAGACACAAGAGTGAAGACTTGGGAACCCACTACTGAACCACACAATGCCCCAGAGCAAGGTTCAAAATTTCGGTTTCGGAATAAATTTCGCCCAGACGGACGATTTAAATTTCGTGAAATTTTAGATTTCGAAATATTTCGGACAAAATTTGAATTGAAAATTCAAATCCGGTCCATTCCGAAATAAAAATCCGAAATTAAGGCGAAATTCCGAAATTTCGTGAAATTTCCAAATTTCGGTTTTTTGCACCGGCTGAAAAGAGGTCGAAACGTTAACGAACAATTTTGAATTTTTTTTTGTACGTTCCTGACACATTTATTATGTTCTCACAAAAAGTTCAGCTGATTATCACATCTGAGGAATTTTTAAAAATTCAGAGAGTGGTACTGTCCTGATAAAACACTGACCGATAAGTTTGATCCGAATGAAAAATGATACAAATCAAGTTATAAATTGTTAAAAAAAATTTTTGAGATTCATGACACATTCATGATATTTACATAAAAATTTCAGATTATTCTAAAGTTTGTGTAATTTTTCAAAATTCAAACATTGAAACTGTCCTGATAAAACGCTGACCGGCAATTTTGAACCGAATGCAAAATGGTTCAAACCACGTTATAAATTTTTTTTTGCATGGTTATGAGGAATCTATAACGCTCTCATAAAATTTTCAGATGATGATCAAATTTTATGAATTTTTAAAAATTCTAACAAGATACTATTGGTCTCTCGCCTGTTAAAATGTTTACCGGCAAAATTGAAAAACATGAAAAATTATGTAAACCATGTTAAAAACTTTTGAAAATTTTTGTGGATGGTCCTGATATAACATTAATGTTTTTTAAAAATTTTATATGATGATCATTCTCAAATAATGTTTAAAAATTCAGACGATGCTACGTCCGGATAAAAGTCGATGATCAATACATAGATTTGATTTAGCAGTAAAAAGAAGTTTAATTTTTTTAAAAAAATTTACAGAATGGTGATAAGGAAGTTATTAATATCCCATAAAAATTTTGATTCATGATCACACACCAGTGAATTTATAAAATTCTTACAAGGCACACTACCATTTATGTTTTTTTCTTTTTGTTTTTAGAAATATAATATAACAAACGAAGTTCAATGCTTACATAGATTTAATTGACCAAACAAACCAAGTTTAAATTTTTTGAAACATTTACATAATGGTTCTGAGTCAATTATTAATCTCTCATAAAAGTTTTAGATCATAATCACACCCAAGAAAATTTATAAAATTCTGACAATATAACTGTCCCAATTTTGTTCATTCTGTTTTTGATTTTTTAAAGCTAACAAATGAAGTTAAATTATTTTGAAATTTTTTATGTATTATCCTAAACTGCTAAGGATAGTACCATAAAAGTTTGAGATTATTATCAAGCTTGTACAATTTTATAAAAATCTAACAGTATTTCTGCCAAAATTTTAAAATATTTAAAAAATTCGGTTTTTCAACAAATTTTCATAGGAGATGACTTTCCTAATGGTTATTGGGTCAAATCCGGTCAAATCCGGCCCAAAAACGGTCAAAACCGGTCAAAAAACATGAAATTTCGGCGAAATTTCGCCCGGAAAAACGAAATTTCGGATTTTACTGTAGCAATTTCAAATTTTTTTAAATTTTTTTTCCCGGCCGGTAGTTTAGATTTCGGGGGGGCCCGAAATCCGAAATTTCGGCGAAATTCGCCGAAATTTTGAACCTTGCCCCAGAGTACCAGCCATAGAAGAAGACTGGACTCGAGTGTCTCTCTGACGTTTAACCCTAACAAGATCAGTAGCAACTCTAGTAGATGATCTAGGAGCTGAATCTGGGTTGGCCCACCGTGATGCAAAGGCTGGACCACCCGAGTGAGGCTTCCTAAAACTCCTACTAGAAAACACCTCACGCCGCTGATATCTACCTCGATGAGAAAAACGAGGAATATCAAGATGACGACGGAAAGACTGACCACGAGCAGCTCCAGGACTAAAACTCGAAGAAACAGCATGAAAACCGAGTCCTGGACGCTGCCCAAAAACAGGCGACTCTCTAACCTGTCTAGAAGCAGTGTGTGCCTTAGGAGCACTTAGAGTCTGGGGATGACCCTGAATACCCTTAAGAGTAGCAACACACTCACGCCGAGTGTTCTTGGCGCGCCTGAAGTAAAAATCTACTAGGTGACCATCGTTCTTACAGAAGGTGCATGTGTACTTCGCCTTGCTAGCGGCAGAAGCAACATGAGTAACACCCTTCTGGTCAAAAGCCCTATGGACAACCCCAGCAGATCTAAACACAGTGGTCAAAAGCCCTATGGACAATCTTGAGGGCCTCACAAGAAACGTAAGACACATCTCTAATCCTATGGGCTTGGTCTTCTAACTTCTTCCTAAGTTCGACTTATTTTATCCAAGTCCCCCTCAATCACATTACATCACAAGCAACTTTCTTGTGACTTAGCTAGTAATTCCTTAGCAAGATTAGCACACTTGACATTTAGAGATTAATTGTCAAGTTTTAGTTGCCTACAGCCCTCACATGAGCTGACTTGATCCTTAGAAGTATGTATTTCAAGTTCATCATTTCTAGAAGAAAGCTTCCTTAGGTGATCGCTCATGGCATCAATTTCAGCAAGCAATTTAGGGCAATTAGAGCATGACAGAGTAGAGTGAGCATGAAGAAAACTAGCATCTAGTGGAATAGCATCAATAGAATCATCGCTATCATTCTTCAACCTAAGACTATCTAGTTCAGATAACACACTATCATGCATAGTCCTTAGGTTCTCCAACTCCACAAGAAGTGCATCACACAAAGAACAGTCATTAGTGACTCGAGAGGGAGAAGATCTAAGAGAAGCTAGCTCTCGAGTCAAGGTACCTACTTCCTTCTCTAGCTCCACACACCTAGCTCTAGCTGCAGCATGAAATGTTCCTAATTTGTAGAAAGCTTCATTGAGCTGGTCATAGGAGGGTACCTCGTCCGAGTCACTGTAGAGCTCGGAGTCGCTGATGCCGTTGGCGTCGGCCATGAAGCACATGTCGGAGATGTTGTCGCCGCCTTTCTTCTCTTACCGTTCATCCTCGCCCACGTCGCTCCATGTCTCCATGTCGGAGAGGTTGATGTAGTCGAACGTGGCGAGGACGCGGTGGAAGGGCTTCATGTTCTTGGAGAAGTTGTGGTACTTCTTCTCACGTGCTGGATCGCGAACTAGAGGCTTCTTGTTGTGGTTCTTGTCGATGTGGTCGTTCTTTGCCGAACCGTCGGTGTCGTTCTTTGTCTTCTCCAGTTTGGGTCAATTAGCCCGAATGTGGTTGGGGCCACCACACTCGAAGCATGTGATCATGCCACCTCTCTTCCTCTCTCTCACCCTCTTGTATGCATGTGAAAATTTGTGAGCAAGAAGAGCAAGCTCATTTTCTGAAAAATTTTCCAGTTGGCCATCGCTTAGCTCGCAAAGGGCAAAAAAAGAGAAACCAGCAGAAAGATCAAGGGAAGATCCAGCGGGATCAGTGACCAAGGCCATCGACTGTGATTTTGTCTTGCGAGAGACGACGTTGATCTCATGAGTCTTCAGACGGGAATAAAGCCCATCAATAGTCAAGGTTGACAAGTCAGTAGTGTCCTTGATGGTGGTCACTTTCATTCCCCAAACTCGAAGATCGAGTGCGGTCAAGAAATGTCGAGCATTATTCGAGTCAGGGTATATGCAACCGACTGCTCGGAGGTCGCTCAAAATCTTCGTAAACCGACCAAAGCACTCGTGAAGACTCTCACCAGCGTGTTGTTCAAATTTGTTGAACTCACGCTTGAACTGGTCCTGCCTCACAGCCTTGATTTGAGTAGTGCCCTCATGGTAAGCATGAGGGTCACCCAAATCTCGTGAGCGTAATGGAGGTGAGAAATCCTATCATACTCACTACGGCTAAGAGCCTGTATTAGAATGTTCCTTGCCTTAACATTCACCTCAAGTCAGGCGTATTTTCGGTCGTGACGTTTTCATCAGTAGGAACCTTATACGGGAGTTTCACCATCTGCCACATCAGGAAGCCCTAGGCAGTGATGTATGACTCCATCCGCGATTTCCAAAACGGAAAATCAACTCCAGCAAAAATAGGAGGCTTGGTGGAATACTTGTCCATCGCCATGGCTCTTGAGACCGGTCAAGATCTATGAAAGAGCAAAACCGGCTCTGATACCAATTGAAGGATCGAAATGGCGATCAGAGCGGGGTGAATGATCCCAAATAAAATTTTCCCCACTCAAAGTACTTCAAACAATCTCGCAATAAAAAACTGAAATACCCAAAAAATTTCCTTCAAACTAGTGTTTCTCAGATTCGCACACCCCTCAAAACCCGAACAATTAGACAACTATGTGTACCCCTAGCTTGCATGGATGAGAACCATGAATTATGTGAGGGATTTTTTAATCACAATCCTGGTTTTCAAGTGTCCAAACAAAGAGGAATCAATTCAAAGACTACTTTTCTAAAAGAGATAAAGCTAAAACACCAAAGTCTCTTTCCAGAAAAGTAAGGAATTGTCCTCACTTGCAGAAGGTGGTTGGTAAGTTTCTGTTGCTCTAAAATTTTTGGGAATTTTCCTCCCTATGAGAAGTTGAGTCTTCAAACAGTACACCAAATATAACCTCAAAAAGCTTTGTATAATAAAAATGAAAAATCAAACATTACAGACAGTTAGGAACTTCGATCAAAATATTTGAGGCTCGGTCTTCACTTCATAGCGCTCAAACGGTGTAACCAGTGGACTCACAAATTTTTCCAGAGATGGATATATGAGTCTTTCACATTCTCCAATTAAAATCACTAAAAAAGGATTTGTTTAGATTTTTATAAAAATCAAAGACTGACTGCTACGGGAAGAACAAGTTCTGGATAGATTTGCAATTCGATAAAAACTTGATCTCTAGTCTATCCTATGGTGCAAGAAAGATGTAAAACCATATGAACACCCTCAAGTCATCCTATAAGAATAGCA
Source organism: Otatea glauca (assembly GCA_036346275.1). Classification (NCBI taxonomy): domain Eukaryota; kingdom Viridiplantae; phylum Streptophyta; class Magnoliopsida; order Poales; family Poaceae; genus Otatea; species Otatea glauca. The sequence continues at coordinate 57,400,167 of CM070715.1, read as the reverse complement.
TTTAGAAGGAGGGGAGGCAAATCTAACTTGCGAGAAAGTAAATTGCGAGAATGTAAATGCGGGAAAGTAAATGCTGAATTTAAATTGCGTAAAGTAAAGACATAATGTAAATGCGTAATTTAAATTCACAATAAGGTAAATAATTTTTTTGTATTTTCTAGAAGGAGAGGTTACAAAGCCTCACATTCATATGGGCAAAGCTCAAAGGAGCATCAAAAACCTCAAAACCTTCAAGTGAGGAAGGGTTACCCCTACCCCTCTATTTATACTACCTTTGGGCAACCTACCACCCTTAGATGAGATTCTAAACCCTAGTACACTCATCAAGGGCTAAGATTAACCCACTCAACCAGCCATGCAAGGGTTCACCCAAGACCCACAACACATAATGGGTTTTCTTGCACGGTTCTCAAAGCACACTAACTAGACCCGCTAACCTATCAACTAGACCAAGATCCAATGGTCCTCATTGATCCACGCAGTGTCTAGCAAGCATTTCATTCATTCCTTGTCTTCACGGCTTGCTATGACTCCGTCTCCGATCATCTTCCGGTGATCCCCGACCGTCTGGACCTCCGACGATCCTCGCCTAGTCCCGGTCATCTTTCGTCTCACCATGATCTAACATTGTCGTCCTACAACCATCAAAAACAAGGAAACTCCTCACATTGAAATGCCCACAAAGATGTGCAATAAATTCATCAAAGTCCACTCATTAAAATTCATCTTTGTGGATCGGTGCTACCGCACTCAGGCCACTAGCACCGCCCATGGTGGATCGGTTCTACCGCACTCAGGCCGGTAGCACCGCACAGCACAAACACTAGAGGATACCTGTTGACGTCAAAAACTTGAAGTAGGGTTTCGACAAAGAAGACACCGCATTTAACACCGTTCAAGAGCGTGCGGTCGATTTGACTCAGAACCGATAAGGTAAAAAATATAAAAATTCACTCAAAAGCCGATCATAAAGATCAATCGGCTTAGACTTAATCAGCTTGAAGCCGATCAAGATCGAGGTAATAAGGTAAATCTAATTAGCCGATTAAGGCTAATCGAGGATAAAGGTAGATCGATTACAAGAAGGTGATGCGCAACAAAATCAGAACAAATCAAACCTGGGGTGTAATTGACGAAGATCAACAATCGGCGATGCGCAACTTTATTGATCAAGATTGATTACAGAGACTAAGTTACAAAAGCTACTCCTAGTTGACAGGAAGGAAGAAAGTAAAAGCTGGTTGATTGTATTGTGTTGTTGTTTTTCGCACTTGCTCGCCCTTCTTTTATACCCTTCTACGATCGTGTCTGACTACAACACGTTTCAAATTTTGATCCGTATCGGCCTTATCTCGGACAGTTATTTCCTTAAAGAACTTGCCGTTACCAAAATATCTCCAAACCTTTCCATCCTATCCGTTAATTCCGTATCTTTGACTTTATTGCCGATTTTGACCAGACTTGCCAAATTTTAGTGCAAACATATGCCCCCTATTTTTGAGAGATGACTTGTCATCTGTCAAAAATCGCATTTTTATCGGCTTTTTTCAATCGGTTAACTGTTGAACTTCGCACAATAACTGCTACTTTATTCGCGCCATAATTCTCTGACATGCGGGTAGTGCGTTTTAACTACTCGCGCCTTTTGAGATTCACTTCCCGCCGCTTCAAATTTTCACCATGCTATAAAATGCGGCCCCCACTTCAGTCATTCTTCACGCGCACAAGCACTCGATTTGTCTACAATCGGCTTAAGCTTTCCTATTTGAAGTACTTCCGAGGCAATCCTTTGGCTCATCTGTCTTTCTTCATTAGCTGCAATGGATCCTAGCCAGGTACTTATTCCGATTCCGCACAGCAATGACCAATATTTTTTAGGTCCATTGGGAAATCTAGATGTTCATACGGTAACAAAGCAAGAAGTCCCTTGTTTACCTCTGTCGGCTGCTGGTCACAACATAGAGGGTTGGAATAAAAGTTTCAGAGCCTGGCCGACAGCCCTCAAAGGATGGAGGAATTGGTTTATCAGGGTAGCAGCCCAAAAGAGGGGTGAATGGGAAAGAATGGGCATAGCTGAGTGTATTCCACTTTCTTTAGCCGACCTAGAAGCCAACGAGCCCTTGGTGGCCACGGCCTGTTATGTTTGGTCAGACTGTTTTAATGCTTTCTTGTTTCGTACTGGTCCTATCGGCCCAACTCTTTTAGATGTTGCTCAATTGTGCTGTCTTCGGCCAGATGAAGAACAAGTATCGGCTTTTAGCGGAAAACCAAAATATAAACTTATCCGATCCAAGGGGGAGGTTGGGCCAAATATATTGGAAATAATAACAAGATTAATGGCCCAGTATCGGACGAAGAGCATGTTGCCTTTCCGAATCTTTGGCTAGACCGTTTTTTATTCTGTGGGGCATCTCTTGGACCAACTCAGGTTTATCAAGTGATAGCAGAACAACTTGTTGAAGGTCGTCGGCTTGCTTTAGGAAAAATCTTCTTGGGCTCTGTGTATCAGATGCTTTATATAATAAGGAGTCGGCTTTATACCGGTTTTGGTAAATTCACAGTCGGTAATGTAGGTGGTCCGATTTGGTTCATACAAATATGGCTATACTGCTTATTCAGTCGCTCTTTTAATTTGGATTCAGCCGATGAAACTCCTTTTCCAAGGGATGACATACCAGAGGGGGCACCTATCCAATTTAGAGAATGCCGATCTTGTGGTGAAAGGTTTATGATGTGCTCCAGTAATGAGACAAGGATATCTCCCGATGGCTGCAGAAGATTCTTGTCTTTCTTTTTGCAGTTGGACACCGAAGATTTCAAGCAGCAAGACTTCTTTAGTTATGGTGCTACAGTCGATTTTTCTTGGCCTTCATTTCTTCACCTGGAAGCCGATAGTTCTTTGATGCCTCAGGAGACTCTGGATTTATATAGAATTTTCATTTCTCCGTGCATTTTCCATGTCGGCCTTCATACTAGGAATCGAACATTTCAACCTTCATACGAGTTTTACCATCCTTCAGTTTATGCAAGACAGCTTGGTTTCGGCCAGGTAATTCCAAGTTTACCGCTTTTAGATCGGCTTCAACCTAGAGCCACGGTTCGCAATGCCACATCAGTGAGGTTAGTGTTGGAAATAGCCGATGAGCTTCATCTTCGCATTCTCCCCCACTTCCACCTGAACGCTCGCCGAGCAGGAGGTTTCACAGCATGGTGGTCGGCTATTGCTGAGTGCCTGTACATGGAGAAGACTCCGTCGCTTATAATCAAGGAATTCTTTCCAGATCTGCCAGAGCCATCCTTAGTGTCTAACAGCGATTCTAGCAGTGAAGCTAGCTCATTGGGTTACACTAACACGAGTTTAGTAGATAAGGTATCGGCTTGAATAATCTTGTTTTGCACATCGGTCTTTCACCAGATGCATTTTCTAATCACTTTTTACGTGTATTGCAGGATAAGGATGTCGGCAAAAAGCCCATCTCTGGCCAATCGGGAAATGGCCAAGGCAAAAGGTCATGTCAACTGACTGGCCTTACGGGTTATACTTCTGGTACTCTAGGGGTTCACAGTCCATCTTTATCGGACATTGAGAAAAAACAACCAAGTAAGTATAAACACAATCGACTAATACCATTTTCTTTTTGACCGAACTAACCTTTAGTCCATCTATATTTTCAGGAAAGAAGAAGACAAAGTACACTAAGGCTCCTGCGAAAAAAGGGCCCAAGCCCAAGGAGCAAAGCGGCGAGAGTTCTCCACATGCGTCGGCTACTGACAAGGTAGATGGTTTGTACTTCTTCACTAAGAAACATGTCCTTTAGTACGTCAGCTTACCTTGCATTTCTTATTTCAGCCGACGCAATCAGTTCAAGCCGCGAAGATCCTGGCCGATCTTCCAACAGTTTCTTCTACACCGCTTTCCCCGCCACGGCCGATTTCAACTGCTCCAATCGCCGATCTGCCGGAGCCCTCCGACCCGACGAATCTGTTGGGTTTCTCTTTGGCCGATCTCGATGATCCGGAGATCATGGCCACTGATGACTATGATGCGGAGATCAGGAGGATCTTAGAAGTTTCGAAGGAGGCATCGGCTGTGGTCACTTCCACCCCAGGCACGAAAGATAAACTGAACAAGTTATTTGATCTAGTCACAAGGCCACAATAGGAGATCTTGGCCAATAATCAACCGATCCGCGATGCCATGGCGGCCGTTGAAGCTGACCTACCCCCGGAAGCAATGGCGGCACTCCTGAATGTGTGCCACTTGGACGAAAGGAAGTCCGAGGTTGAGGAGGCTCAAGCACGCATAGCGAGGCGCGAAGCTCAAGAAGCTGATCAGAAATTTCTGTACGAGCTCGTCGCCGACGCCAAGGCGAAAAAACGCAATTTTGACGCCGATGCGCTACAGCTAAAGGCATCCAAGGATAACCATTCCAAGCTTGAGTCGACAAAGAAATTTCTTTTGGAAGAACTAGCCAAGACAGAGAAATTAATCCAAGATGGCCAGCACTCCATGGAGAAGAACATATCGGCCATGAAAGAACAGAAACTCGGTATTACTAAAGCTGTTGCAGATGTGACTAAACAGTCGGCCAAGGTGAAGCCAGTACCCGGGAACGCCAAAGATGATGAGCGCATTCTTGACGAAGTCCAGTGCGTGATTGCGAAAGCGGCGGGTGCTCTATCGACTCTAGCGCGACTCTTCCCGGTTACGCATCCGATATTAACTTCATGAGATATGAGACTATGTTGGCTGTTTTGTCGGAAACACTTGCTTGAATACTTTGTAATTTTGCTATACTTGTAATCGGCTGTTTAACCGATTTAATTTTATTTTCATATAATTTTAGTCTGCAATCTCTTTTAGCCGATTAACAGCATCGTGTTAATCTTGGCTCTGAACGTGATCCTTAGCTGGCTAGGCTCCAATCCAAACGCTAGGATAGTACTTCTTCAAATATTTTTCCGTTAATAGCTTTAGGCAATACACATCCTTCCAACGTTTCTAGTACGTATGAATTTCCGCCGACTAGCCGATTAACTTTGTATGGTCCTTCCCATGTAGGCGACCATTTTCCGAATCGGTTATCTTTCGAACCGACGGGCAAAATTGTTTTCCATACTAAATCGGCTTGATCGAAAGATTTAGGCACGACCTTTTTATTATACACTTTTGCCACCCTTATTTTATTCTTTTTAAGCCGGTCAAGCGTAGACAATCGTAATTCTGCCAATTCATCCAAATTGTCGATCATCAAATTGTTATAATCTTGAGCCGACAAACCGTTCTGTCTGGCTATTCGTATGGATTCAATGTTGATCTCTACGGGTAGAACGGCTTCTTGACCATACACCAGCTGGTAAGGTGAAAGTTTCGTCGCTCCGTGATAAGCTAGCCGATATGCCCAAAGTGATTCTGATAGAGTTGAGTGCCAATTCCTCGGCTTCTCATCGATCTTTCTTTTGATCAATTTAATCAGCGTTTTGTTGGATGACTCGGCTTGTCCGTTAGCCTGAGCGTAGTATGGGGATGAATTCAATAGTTTAATCCCCAGAATTGTCGTGTAAGTCTGAAACTCATTGGACATAAAAACCGTGCCTTGATCGGTTGTAATTGTTTGCGGTATTCCAAACCGATGAACAATATGTTCATTAACAAAACCGATGGCTTCAACGCTGGTTACTTAAGTGGTATAGCTTCAACCCACTTTGAGAAATAATCAGTTGCGGCCAAAATAAACTTGTGGCCTTTACTCGATGCAAGGAATATTTGGCCGATTATATCTATTCCCCAACCTCTAAACGGCCATGGCTTGATAATTGGGTGCAAAGCCGATGTTGGTGCCAATTGTACAGTGCCAAATTTCTGGCAAGGTTGACAAACTTTGTAGTATTTAAAACAATCTTCTAGCATCGTCGGCCAAAAGTAACCTGTCCGTCTAAGCGTCCATTTCATTTTATGGGCCGATTGATGAGAACCGCAAATGCCTTCATGTACTTCACCCATTGCCACTCGCGCTTCTTCGGTCCCAAGACATCTTAATAGCAATCCTTCCATCGTCCGATAGTACAAAGTATCGTCCATAACAATGTACTTCAAAGCTCGTTGCCTAATTTTGCGTTCTGTCGGCTCAGATGGATCGATCAGGTATTTCTTTATTTGCGTCCTCCAATCCGTGACATCTACACACATGACGGCTTTATCTATTAACTTAGTCACTTGATATCGGTCGAGGTCTTTGTACCCTGATGCCTGTTGAGCCAAAGCATTAGCTCTATCGTTCAACTCTCTAGGGACGTGACCGATAGAAAACGACGTAAATGAGCCGACGATCTCTATGCATTGCTCCAGGTATTTTAGCAGTATCTCGTCTCGACATTGGTATTCTCCCTTGATTTGCTATATAATTAGCATAGAATCCCCGTATGCCTCAACCGTACTTGCTCCGATATTTTCCAATAACTGCAAACCTTTGAGTAATGCTTCGTACTCTGCCTGATTATTTGAGCATCGGCTATTTAGCCGAAATGCAAACTCGGGTTATGCCCTTTAGGTGATATAAGCACTATACCAATTCCATCACCTTCTCTCGCACACGATCCGTCAAAAACAATTGCCAAGGGGCTCTGGATACCAAATCGTGAGTACTATCATGTCCTGTTATAAAATCGGCTAATACCTGCCCTCTGACTGCTTTGGCCGATTCATAGGACAGGTCGAACTCAACCAAGGCATAAGCCCATTTGCCAAGTCGACCTCGTAGGATTGGAGTTGACAACATATATTTTATAACATCGGCTTTACAAATTACTTTACAAGCCGATGCTAAAATGTAATGTCTTAGCTTTGTACATGAGAAGTATAAAGACAAGCATAATTTTTCAATGAAAGGGTACCTGACCTCAGCATCAAGAAGGCGTCGGCTTAAATAAAAGATAACTCTTTCCTTGCCATCAACTTCTTGTGCTAAAACAGACCCAATAGTCTCCTTTTCAGCCGATATATATAACTTGAATGGAACCCCTTTTTGTGGCGCGGCTAAAACCAGAGGATTGGCTAAATATTTCTTAACATCGTCAAAAGCCTTTTACTGATTGGCTCCCCAAACAAACTCTTGATTATCCTTTAATTTCAACAGTGGGATAAATGCGCGGATCTGTTCGGATAGATTCGAGATGAACCTTCGGAGATAATTAATCTTGTCGATCAACTTCTACAACTCATTTTTGCACGTCGGGGGCATTGTATCGACTATGGCTTTGACCCTTGTTTGATTGACTTCAATCCCCCTCTCATGCACCATAAAACCCAAAAATTGTCCAGCCGACATGCCGAACGCACATTTGAAAGGATTCATCTTCAAGCCATGCGATCTTATGTTCTGGAAAACTCTTTCTAGATCGGCCAAATGCTGCAAATCCTCTGCAGATTTTACTACGACATCATCAATGTATATTTCAACGATGTGGCCGATTAAATAATGGAAAATTAAATTCATGGCTCGCTGATATGTTGCTCCAGCGTTCTTTAATCCGAAGGTCATAACCGTCCACTCAAATAACCCTATTGCTCCAGGACATCTGGAAGCTGTTTTTGGTATATCGGCTTCTGCCATGAATATCTGATTGTATCCGGCATTCCCATCCAGAAAACTCATGATCTTATTCCCTGACACAGCATCGATAAGCATATCGGCTATAGGCATCGGGTATTCGTCTTTTGGTGTCGCTTTGTTCAAATCTCTAAAGTCGACACATACTCACAGTTTTCCGTTTTTCTTCATCACTGGAACAATGTTGGAAACCCACTCCGCATACCGACAAGGTCTTATAAATTTAGCTTCCAACAACCGCTCTATCTCCTCTTTTATGATTTTGTGCAGAGCCGGATTAAAACGACTAGGGTACTGTTTAAACAGCCTATAACCTTGTCTAATGGGTAGCCGATGTTCTACCAATTGTCGGCTTAAACCAGGCATTTCGTAATATTCCCAAGCAAAGCAATCTTTATATTTTCTAAGAATTTCGATCAATTTTTCTTTATATCTTACATCTAAATTTGCACTAACAAAAGTTGGTCTTTTTCTATCACCACTACTTATATCAACTTCTTCAAGTAGATCGGTAGACGTAAAGCCATGACCCAACTTTTCATCTTCTTGAAAGTCTTCTATAGCTTCATAGCTATCCGTTGTTTGCCGATAGCTTTGCATTTTATCTTGTAATGCCTTCACTGCTTTTCTTTTCCCCATCGGTGTAGCACTTCGTTTGCTCGATCAAATGTGCCTGGCTTGACACTGATCGGCATAAGTCCTGTCTTGCTTACGCAGATGAAATCGCAATCTTCTAATGTTTTTCCTGATATACACCCTGCTTCTTCATGTTGCCAATTCGCATCGGAACTGGCCATGGCAATGTGAGCCGATGTGTCGGCCATGACAATTTCAACTTCTTCTCCATTCCATTGAACAAGCGCTTGATGCATGGTTGATGGGATACAGCAGTTGGCATGAATCCAATCTCTTACAAGCAAAACGCTGTAATTTCCTTTTGCGTCGATAACAAAAAATGCAGTCGGCAAAGTCTTACTGCCGACGGTCAGTTCTGTAACCACGACGCCTTTGGCTTCTGTGGGATCGCCTGTGAAGTCGTTCAAAACCATGTTAGTTTTAATCAAGTCTTCATCAAACTTACCCAACTTCTTGCAAGTCGTGTAAGGCATCAAATTTACTGTGGCTTTGCCATCTACCAGCATCCTTGATATCGGCTTTCCATTTATATATCCTTTCAGATATAACGGTTTTAAATGCCGATGATCATCTCTGGGTTTCTCGAAGATTGCGTTTTGGACTCCCAAACAAGATTGGGCAAAAGTTTCTTTAGCCAATTCAGTTTTGATTTTGAATTCGGCTGGCAGTGTGAACACCATGTTGATATCCATTGGTGGTGTATCGTCCCTAATCATAGGAAAATCTAGATCATCTGCCGATTCAAAATCTTCTTCAACTTGTTCTTTTTTCCTCCATTCTTTCTTCACAATTTTGACCGGACGAAGCTCATTGAAAGTTTCGTCCCTCTGTTTTTCTACGTCGGCTTCCCGAATATCTTGAGTCCTTAGCCTCTGAAGTCGTCGACGTTGCGATCGGCTAAGGCTAGACGGACACTGTCGACTTTTGTAGTCGGCAATAAATTTATGGGGTAGGCGCTAGATCTCAAACTCGAAGGTCACACAAGACAAGGGGTTTAGACAGGTTCAGGCTCTCGCGGAGGAGATAATACCCTAGTCCTGTGTGCTGGGATTATGCAGATCTCTTGGATCTAAGATTGCTCAAAGCGCAATATGCTCTGGGCGATATGAGGTGTGCTATGCTCTATGGCTTGATCGCTCTATGCTTGGATGATCCGATACTTCTATCGTTGCCCGCCCTCTCCCTTATATAGCGGGGGTGGGGTGGCTTACAGAGTCCTGATCGGTTAAGAGATTCCGATTGGTTACAAGATTCTAGTCGGTTACAGGATAGAGTTTACATCTTTATCTACCCTATTAACGACTCGGATTACAACCGTATCTATCATATCTAAATATAAGTTCAACTTCCTTTAGGATATGTCCCTTTGCGCACGGCAGCGGGGCCTGACGCAGGGAGTATCTTCTGGGCCTCCCTCTTGGCCCTGTCATGAGGGTACCTGGGTTCTTATATTCCACAGACACCATCTAGGCTTAGGATCTACTGGTTTTCTTATCTTGCCGACGAGATTATCTTGGTCAATGTTTGACCTCCGTACTTCGACCTGGTTTGGTTCTTGCTTTGGTTCAGATATCCTTTCATAAACAGGCTTTCTGAAACCTTCGTTGTAACCCCGAATCGGCCCAGACAGCCTATCTTTAGCCGATTGCCTTGGCCAATCGTCGCGGGGGTAATGTTCCATCGGGCACGTGTACGGGGATGGCAGTGCTACTCCCCTTTCCCAACAAAACTTCCAAAAAGGACATCTTCTATGGGCCCTTACTACGTTTTTAGTGTGATATAAATTATCCGACCGACGAGCAGGATATCGCGGTCGGCTATTCATCCTTTCGTATTTATCCATCAGTTGTGAGAAAGTTGGTCCCGGCCTTTTGGCCGCTTGCTTTGATGGCGATTTTTCAGCTTTGTACCATTTACCAACCCGAGGATTTCCCTTGGGTTTAATGGTCCTTGAATTTTTTTCCCTCGTGATCGGCTTCTATTTGTAGTGAGCCGATCGTAATTTTTAGCATTTGACCAGCGTTTGAATTCAGCTGCATATCGACCTGCTGATCCTTCTTTGGCTCGTCATGCATCGGCTCCTTTCCTTTAGCCGAACATTGAACCATGTTATTGGAAACGGGTCAGCATCGACTTGCATAGTCGCCTCGTCAGCAAATTTTAGCCGACCGTCCTCAATAGCTGACTAGATCTGTTGACTGAAAATTTTGCAGTCATTAGTATTGTGAGAAAAAGAATGGTGCCACTTGCAATACCTGCGTTTCTTGATCTCGTCAGCCGATGGTATAATATGTCCCTCGAGTAACCGAATTATCTTTTCTTGCAATAAAAGATCAAAAATACGATCACATTTGGAAACATCAAAGGCATATTTAACTTCCGACTTATTTCTAGTCGGCTTTAGCCAAGAACAGACTAAGGATTTTTTAGATCCCTTTACCCATTCAGCTATATTTATTTCTGCTTCATCGTCTTCTGAAGAATCACTAGGACAATATTCGACCATATTGACTTTGGCCTTGTCTTTCTCCTTATTATTATTGTTCTTGAATCTATCTTTAAAGCTTTATTATCAGGGAATCGGCTTTCTTGAGCCGATACACAATGAAGCAAGTGGCTCAGATCAGCGAACTCTTGCCCTCCAAACTTCTCCCTAAGCGGAGGAATCAACCCTTGAAACGCCAAATCAGCAAGTTGATTATTGGGCAAAGTGACGCTAAAACATCGATTCCTAGTTTCCCTAAACCTTTTAATGTAATCAATTATCGATTCCCCAAATTTCTAACTGATGAGCTTAGATCGAAATCACGAGCTCCAAACCGCCCAAAAGAAATATTCGTGAAATCGGCTTTCCAAATCGCTCCATAAGTGGACCGAATTCGAGGTAAACAGTAAACCGGTAAAAGTCGCTCGGATAATGACAACGAGAATAGTCTTATTTTCAGTCCATCGGACTGAGCCGCTTCGCCGCATTGAGCGATAAAGCGTCCGATGTGGTCCAACGTTGTAGTTGAATCATCGCTAGAGAATTTCGCAAAGTCTGGTACTCTGAAATTACGAGGGTATGGCATACGATCTATGTAATCAGGATACGGCTTTCTATAGCCGATAACCTTTCCCTTGGGCTGTGTGCGAATCGTCCCGTCCGTAAAGCAATGAAATCGATCCGCCAATTTACATTATTGGCCATTGGTACAGTAGGCCCTTGATAATGTTGGTCATAGTTGGCAGCCTACCCCCCGAGTGCAAGGTCGGGTTGCCAATTATGCTGCATCGTCGGCAGACGACCATATTGATCATGCCGATTATGCCTGCCTTGAGGTTCCGGCACTGGGACAAACGGTTCTGAATATGTTACTACCCTATGTGGACCTGGGTTTCTAAGCATGGTAGGATCTTGAGAGAATCTCTCGGAGCCATGCGGCTGCGGAACCGATTGGGGAAAGGCATAGAACGGAGCCGATGGTGGCAGGTTTATTGACGTGTCTAGCTTCGCTGCATCGGTGTAGGAATGGTAATGGCTTACCCCACTTGACCGAGGATCTCTAGGCAATATTACGGTCGGTTGAGTAGGCATCATTGTAGGGGGTGAGGTTATGGCCGATGGTTTAGGATCGACTGTTGAGCTCTGCGTGTTTTGCGCTCATCAAAAAACAGGATAATTAGGCGAGCTTGTAATGGGTCAAGCGAGCTTCGACGAGGCTAACTCTGGGCTATAGACTTGGCGCTATTTGCTATCATCGGCTTGAGCGTTGTCACGAGCCGATGATTGATTTATGTCGTGGTGCATGATCGATTAATCATAGCCGATAATTCGGCTTGAGCAGGCAGATATCGGCTTACTGGTTCTGTAACACCCGCATCTCCCAGGCGTTGACCGTCGGCAAGGCGGATTTTTGAATGATGCCACGTCTGGTTTTCTGATAGCAGCTTAGCATCATCTCCTCCAACGCAGTCTTTCGAGCTTCTATTTCCTGACGTTGTTCCGCGATCAAATCGTCCATTGTTGGGACGATTATGGCCTCGGCGTTCAGATCGGATGGTGGAATTGACTTTCCTGATGAAGACATCTGTCCCACCGGGCGTGCCAACAGTGTGTTGACGTCAAAAACTTGAAGTAGGGTTTCTGACAGCAGCACACCAGATGAACACCTGGTTTAAAAGTGTGCCAGTTGATTTGACCTGTAACCGACAAGGTAAAAAATATAAAAATTCACTCAAAAGTCGATCGTAAAGATCAATCGGCTTAGACTTAATCAGCTTGAAGCCGATCAAGATCAAGGTAACAAGGTAAATCTAATTAGCCGATTAAGGCTAATCAGAGGATAAAGCTAGATCAATTCTGAAGAAGGCGATGCGCAACAAAATCAGAACAAATCAAACCTGGGTGTAATTGACGAAGATCAACAATCGGCGATGCGCAACTTTATTGATCAAGATCGATTACAGAGACTAAGTTACAAAAGCTACTCCTAGTTGACAGGAAGGAGGAAAGTAAAAGCTGGTTGATTGTATTGTGTTGTTATTTTTTCGCAGCTTGCTCTGGCCCTTCTTTTATACCCTTCGGCCGATCGTGTCTGACTACAACACGTTTCAAATTTTGATCCGTATCGGCCTTATCTCGGACAGTTATTTCCTTAAAGATCTTACCGTTACCAAAATATCTCCAAACCTTTTCATCCTATCCGTTAATTCTGTATCTTTGACTTTATTGCCGATTTTGACCAGACTTGCCAAATTTTGGTGCAAACTATACCCCTCTCTGGAATTTCCACACCGCACTCGGGTCCGGTGCTACCGTTCGCCCGGTAGCACCGCGCTACCATGGCCGATAGCACCGCGCTACCATGGCCGATAGCACCGGGAAAACAGAGAAGACCTCAAAATGCTTCTATTTGAAAATCCAATTCAAATCAAACTCAAACAAGAGCAACCCAAGCTCAAATTTAGTCAAATACTCATCACAAATCTGGGTAGACCTCCACATGGTCCTTCACGTTGATTCATTTGTCACCCTAGAATGGTTTTTTATTAGTTGGTAACTATTAATTGCCAATGTGGGATGGTTAGAACGTGCCAGTTTGCTTACCCATGCAACGAGTTGTTGATATCATTTTGAGAATGCAAAATTTATCTTGCTTAATGAAGTATGGAACTTGTTTATGAAATGGTGTGAGTTATTGTCACACAATGTTGTTGAAGTTGTTAATGGCACGTGGTGCATGGTAATCGATTGGGGTGGTAAAATGACTTAGACTGGGCGGTCGAACTCAACGAGTTCAAGGTTGACTTCGCGTCGCGAACCAGCATCAAGTCAGGAGTCTTGGAGGACTTCATCGCGAAATGGACGCACATCGAGGAAAAGGAGCACAAGGTGGTCGATGACCACTAGACAATGTTCTTCGATGGGTCACTCACACTTCAGGGCTCGGGGGCTGGCATCGTGCTAAAAGCCCCGACAGGTGATGAACTTAAATATATCATTCAACTCGATTTTCAGGCTTCAAACAACGTTGCAGAATACGAGGGACTAGTTAACAGGCTCTGCATGGCTGCGTCACTTGGCATCAGACGATTACTCGTGAAAGGGGACTCACAGCTAGTCGTGAACCAAGTGCAAAAGGAGTACTAGTGCTCAGACGACAACATAGCAGCATATTTGAATGAGGTTCGCAAGCTAGAGAACAAGTTCGAAGGGCTCGAGGTAAGGCATATCAGGTGATGTGATAATTCTGCCACCGACGAACTTGCCAGGCTCGCTTCGTCCCGTTCGCCCATGCCCGCAGGAGTCTTCATCGAGAAACTCCTCAAACCATCCATCTCCCCGTCGGGAGGCGATTCTCGCCTAACTCGACTAGCGGTGGTCGAGTCGTGAAGGCGTAACACAGTGAGACACGAAAGCTGCACTACTCGAACGCGAGCCAACTTGGATAACTCCATTCCAAGCCTATCTCAAAGGTCGAGGATCCCTGACGATGAAGCCTCAGCCGAGAAAATTGCGCATAAGTCCAAGCTATATGTGTTGGTAGACAGCAAGCTCTACCGAAAGGGGAGTAACGGAATCTTGATGAAGTGCATCACTCAAGAAGAGGGCAATAAGATATTGCTCGATGTCCATGGAGGCATCTGCGGCAACCATGCGTCCTATCGCACCTTAATCGGGAAAGTTTTTCGAAAGGATTTCTATTGGCCGACTGCCCTCCAGGATGCTTACGAGCTAGTGAAAATGTGCGAGCTACCAATTTTACGGTAAGCAAACCACCCGACCAGCCCAGGCTCAGCAAACTATTCCTCTGTCTTTGCCTTTCTCCATCTGGGGCTTGGATATCTTGGAACCGTTCCCAAGAGCTCAAGGAGGTTACAAGTTCTTATTTGTGGTCATCGACACGTTCACCAAGTGGATCGAAGCTGAACCCGTCAGGAACATCACCTCAGAAGTGGTTAAGAAGTTTATGAGGAGTATCGTTACTTGATTCGGTATCCCTAATCGAGTAATTACAGACAATGGTAACTAGTTCAAAAGCAACGCTTTCATAGCCTTTTGTGAAGAATTGGGTATCAAACTTTGCTTCGCTTCTGTAGCTCATCCTCAAAGCAACAGTCAGGTCGAACGTGCCAATGGCATAATCTAGCAAGGGATCAAGACCAGTGTATTCGATAGGCTCAAGGCTTACTCGACCCGATGGGCCAAAGAACTCCACTCAGTGCTATGGGCTTCTCGTACATTGACTAGTGGAGCCACTAGTGAAACGCCATTTTTCTTGGTCTACAGAGCAGAAGCAGTGCTTCCGACTGAGTTAACGTTCATGTCACCTCGTGTGGACAACTACTTGGAAGATGAACAGGAGCAGGCGCGAACTGACGATGTAAATCTACTCGAAGAGTATAGGGATAGGGCATCCATCCAAGTGGTCAAGTATCAGCAAGCCTTGCGCAGATATCATAGCCAGAGAATCAAGGAAAGAGCATTCACCGCCGAGGACTTAGTACTACGAAAGGTGCAAAAGCAAGATAACCGAAATAAGCTATCACCTAAGTGGGAAGGTCCCTATGTGGTGGTCGAAGTTACTCGACCTAGATCGGTACAGCTATCGACATCGAAAGGAGCGATACTTGACAACTCGTGGAACATCGATCAACTAAGGAGATTTCATACATGAAAAAGACGAAGTGCATTGCAACCAAAATTCAGGTAAGTACGATTTCATTAAATTTTACTAAACAAAGTTTATCCTATTACATCTTAAAGTAGGTACTCTACTACTACTTATCCTCGGAGGCATCACGCCGCCTCCCCTACATCCACAGGTACTGGAAAAGGATTGTCCTCGGGATGGGCTTGCGCCCTCAGTACGGACCAGAGGAGGACGCGAAGACCCGGCCACTAGTTGATGGAAAAGGCGACCTCTCTAGCCTCCGCGCACCTGGATGGCTTGGAGGGTGAGCAAGAGCCGGGCTGATGAAGCTGTTGTGAGCTTCACCACCTTCTTCGGCATTGGTGGCTTCACCTTCTTCTCCTCGTGTGCCGACGGTGGCATCTTCTCTCGCGAAAGGAGCAGGGGTGGCGTCATTTTCTTTGACGGTGACCTTTAGCTTGCTGATCACCTCTTCTTCCTCCTCCGACCAAACTTCCCTCTTGAGACCCTCCCAGTCGATCTCCTCCTCCTCATCGGAGGAGATGATGATCCTTCTAGAGAAACTACGGCTAGTGGCGTAGGGGGAGGGGAATCTCCAAGGATGATCACAGACAGGGACGATGGTGGCGTGGAGGCCATTGAAGAGTGAGAGCATCGAGAGCAGGAGGGCAAGAAAGAAGATGACTTGTGGCATGCGACTATGAGTCCCGTCTATTTATAGCTCTGGGAACAAGCCATACTGCAGTAATGAATCTGTTTAAATTCGCGTCAGTCCCAATCCAAGAGGCGTCTCTTGCACTTCCACATGAGTGCGGAAACCGAAGAGATGCTACCCTATGACGTGCCGCGTGGAAGCTGAAGGGGCGCGAAAATTGTAACAGAATTCAATCACTGCAATGGAGTTATATTGTTCATCTACTCTGACCATTTGGATTTTTCTGGGCCTCACCAAAATGCTCGGGGGCTCATGCGCCTGAGTGTATGATCGAGGGCTATTATTACTTATGCTTATACTCTTCTCTCTTCTCGATGCAGTAATCGAATAGAAAGTCAGGGGCTACATCATGTATTTTTCAACGCATATGCTCTACCATCTAATCGATGCACCCATCAAGTAGAGGGTCAGGGGCTACATCGATCACTCGATCTTTTCTTTACCTGGCTCCACTCTCGGGTTGATACATCTATCGAATAAGGGGTTCAGAGTCGCAACAGGTATCTGTGATGCTAATGCTTCACTCTCTTTTGCTCGATCCAGCTATCGGGTAAAGAGTCGGGGGCTACATGACAATGTTGTGCTTACATTAATCTACTCACTACCTGATGACACATCATAAAGTAAGGAGTCAGGGGCTATAGGTAACTCTATACCTTTGTTCTATTTCCTAGTCGATACTATTATCGAGCGGAGCGCTGTAGGCACAATTTCTCTACTTTCTTTTACATGCGATGTTTTGCACGCATTTACTCGATCACGTACTTAGCATATCAGCAAACAAAACCAATGTGTGGCCATACCTAAACCCGACGACGAGCAATTCTATCCTGCGTGCATAGAGCACTAGATTGTCAAGCATCTAACGCTCAGCGAACAGTGGGAGACGAGACCTCTAATCGATTCTACATGCGCTGCTCAACAAGTTCATGTTTGCTACAAAGTCTAAGTTATATGGTCGATGAAGACTTGGAAAAACCATGTAGTTTTGTTGTAACTAATATAGCGTTTATGTTATATGTGGCCTCTCTGAGTACTCGCTCGAGGGCTAAGGCATTTGATGAACGTTTTTCTAGCCCTGTGTGTAGGTACAATTAGGTATGCGCTTTACTGAGGGTCTATAAATACTAAGTTAGATTTGCATCTACTCGTGCTACTCTGTTTCATCGACAAGAAAATAGTAGGCAAAGCATAATGGATAAGCAAATTAATTGGTATTATAATGAAAGACTATAGTAACAGCAAACATTCAGTTTTTACATCAGCATGACTTGGCCTAAGGGTCCTGGTTGGCATCGTTGTCATCACCATCAAGGGACAGCTCTTACTAGGCTACGAACCCCTCGGCAAGGTCTTTTGAGGACTCGATGTAATCAGCAACCTCGTTCTCCTCGCATGCGAATCCTTCGTTTAAAATTGAGAGGTCCAGGCCCGGATTCGTCGCTCTTCACCAGGCCAAGCATGTGTAGATGAAGTCATGTGCTCGAGGATCTCCGACTGCAGAGTGGCAAGCGTCGCATCTACTGTAGCCTTTTCACCCTCGACCACCTTCCTGCTCGCCTCCGCCTTGTCTCGGCTGACCTTGGCCTTGAGCCATGCAGCATTGGCAGCTGCTTTCTCGGCCTTACGTTTCTCTGCCTGCGCCGTCAACTTCTTCGCCTCCCCCTTCTGCTTTTCGTCCTCATCCTTGGCAGTCCTTAGCTCGGCCCTGAGTACCGCCAGTTCGGTGTCTTTCATCTTGAGCCGATCATTTTGTTGATTGGCATGCTCACAGAAAGTTTCAACCTTGTGTAGGGTATCTGTAATGCGCTGTAGAAAGAAGCCAAGAGATGTCAAAAAGCTAAGCAGAGGATAAAGCAGAGTGTGGGAAACAGATTGGTGGTAATTGCATACCTGAAACTGGGGCTTCAGGATAGACCAATATTCCAGTGGCGCTTGAGAAGTTGGAGGAGGTGGAGTTGTTGTTGTGATAGTAGCCGTCGAAGAGGGAGCTGCTACGATGGCAACTATGCCGAGAGACAACAAGGCAGCTACAGCGATGTCATCGACTGCGCTGCTAGATGCCCCTTTCCCGCTGGAGATTTTCTACATGACATCTCCAAAGGAAGAAAGAATCGCAAAGAAAGAAAGGAAACTTACTTCACCAGCCAAAATTTTGCGTGTATGTTCCTCTTTGGCGCAGCTAATTTTGTTGGGACTGGTCTGGTCCCGACACCCAGCTTCTCGACTAGCGCTGCTGGTGGAGGAGATGGCACTGGTAGATCAGCGGTTGACGATAGAACCTACGAGCAAAAGGTTATTATGAACTAAAGAATGCCAAAGATGGATACAACAAGTGTTGCTAGATACCGGTATTACCTACTCGACCACTTGGGTAAATGGAGATCCTGTCTGAGGAGATGTCTATGCAGGAGCTACCAACTTCTGCGTATTGGCCCCAAGGTGGCCCGCTGATCATATAGCATTTGTTGGATTACATCAGAAGATATTTCATAACATCCAAGTGAGCGATTGAAGATCACCTGATTGGATGACCTTGACAATGAGGTCCGAGGCTGTTTGACTGGTAGATGGTGCACTGGAGACATCGACCTTCTCGCTCGAGGGGACGCAACCGCTGCTTGTTCCAAGGCCGCTTCACCCTCATTCGGAATGGTAGTGCATGTCAGATCATTTAGAGGAGGGCCAGCATTGGCGGAGATAGAGCTCGATGCTTGATCATCATCATCCAGGCTGATGACTCCCTCGATCGACCCACTTTCATCGTTGAACTTGGCCTCCTGAGGAGATGCTGGGTCAAAGCAGGTAACAGATGCATGAACGATGCATTGAGAACTGTGACAAAGAACTCACCTCTGGCTGAGAGTTGGCGAGCGAATACACCTCAATGCGGCAAGTGCCAGGTTCTGAGCCCTGGAACATCTTGCTTAGCCTAAAGGAGATGACCGAGTCCGACAGATCTGGCAAAAGCAAGTCAGCTCACTATTCATCGACTAAAGCAAAGAAATCAAGATATTATAAGTACTTACTTTTAGATTTGTCCCTGGTGGCATCATCGACTCCGGAGTAGTCCCAGGCCAAGTGGTCTCGGCACTTCAGTGGACTCAACCGGTGCGTGAGGAAGTCTCTAGCGATGTGCCACCCAGTCAGCCCTGTTTTTCTCAGCTCCTCGATCTTCTCGACATAATAAGCGTTGCGGGCGGTCGAAGGAGGGACTTTCGTCCAGAGGTCAATCGAATGAATGAAGAGTGGTCAATAAGCTATGGGGAAGTTCACAGTGTCTGGAGAGGTGATGTAAAACCACAGTTTTTCCCTGTTCGACTGCCAGGAAGAAGTAACAGGGACAGAAATATAAGAGTTCGACACGCCGCTACGGAGATGAAAACCGGCACCCCCAACAGCTGCGTTCTTTGTCGCCCTCTTCAGATTATAGAAGTGGCGGAACCGGTTGAGACTGGGATTGATCCACAGAAAAGCCTCACAAAGGTGAATGAACACACTAAGCATCGTGATAGAATTGGGGCTCAGGTGGAAAAGTTGGATCTGGTAGAGCTCAAGAATGGAAAGCAAAAACGGAGAAGGGGGAAACTAAGTCTGCAGCGAAAAAAGTCCTTGAACACAACGGTCTCATCCTCATTCTCGGGGGTGGGATAGAGTTCACCTTGTGATGGCCTGTAACACCCTAAAATTTGACATATTTTTAAATTTTGGAGTTATTTTTATTTTTGAGAATTTCTGGAAATTTATTGGAATTTATTTTGATTTATTCAAATATGGTCATTCTTGAAGTCAATTAAAATAAAGTAAAAGTATATGCCAAGTTTTATTGGAAATGTTTTATTTGAGTTCAGAATGTCTCAAAATATTTTCTAGAATTTTTCTGGATTTTTTCCGAGTATTTTGCTATTTATTTTGGCTTTGTTTATTTATCTGATTTATTTTAACACAAAAATGTCTTTCAAAAAAACACGACGAATAGTACTGCGCCGGCCCAACACTATGCTTAGCCTGACCCAACTCGCCGAAACCCTAGAATCGCGCCGTCCGATCTTGATCGAACGGTTGCCGATGCGCCACGTCGCCTGCCCACGTGCGCCTTCCGATCGAGTCCACGTGGACGCCCGTGATGGTGCCACGTCCCTTCGCCCGCGTAATCGCCGGAGTTAACGCCGCCGAGCGTTTTCGCTTGTTTCGCCGCCTGCAGCGCACACGTCGAGGCTCCTTTAAGTGCACCGATTAGCGCGTCTGGCAGAGCTCTTCTCGCTGCATCTTTTGACTCCTCGCACACCTCCCTAGCCGCCGCCGTTTGCCCTCAAGAGCTCGCCGAAGTTCGCTGAAGTCTTCGCCTCAGTTCTTTGCCATTGGCTCGCCGTCCGTTGAGGTTCCGTCGTCCCCAAGGTCTCCGTCGAGTTCGTCGTGCCAAGACGCGTTGACCCCGTCAGTTCTTCTCGCTGGAATCGCCCTCTAGCGCAGCCGACCGCGTTGTCTTTCCCAACTCCGGCAGCCTTCTCTTCTGCACCACCGCCGACCTCACCGAACCCCGTCGACCGTTTGATCTGCATCGCACGCTTTTGGTTCGTCCACGTCTTCCCTCTTCTGTTTTAAATCCTAGCGTTAATCGTGACCGTTAGATCTAGAATGGACGTCAGAGATTAGATCTTGGGTTCTTGTGTTAGATGCGATCTGAGCCATTGGATCGTTTCTGAACGCTTGAGATGATGTCGCGTCGCTAGGGTGAACAGTAAACCGCTCGGGTACCGTGGGCCGTTGGATTAGATCTGTGCGGTGTTTGTGGGTTTGAGCTGGGTTGCGTAAATCCGCGCCATTCAGATTTGAACGTGCGGCTGGGATGTCGCCGCGCCTCAGCCGAATCATGTGCGAGCGCGTGTGCAAGTTGACCAAGGCGCGACCAAATCTTGGCCGTTGGTTTCAAGCGGACCGTCGAGATTTCGCCGCGTGTACTCGCTGAGCCGAAGCGTCGCTGGGTCCGCGCGAGTGCTGGCCGTTGGATGCGTGAACGCTGTCGGATGCGTGACGCGTGGGGGCATGGAAAGCGAGACGTTGCTGAGTCTGCGCGGGAGTGGACCGTTGGATCTGAGAGCTCCGTTTGATGGCCGACGCGTGTCGCGTGGATTTCGAAGCGTCTCGGTGCAGCGTGTGTGATCTGGCTGTTGATCCTTAGATGGCCACGATAGCGCCACATGGCTAAGATCTGACCGTCGGTTGGGTTTGATCGAGATGCTAAAGCGTGTCCTTGCGCGAATCCCGAGGTGGCTGACGTCAGCAGTGACGCCTGTTGGTAGGCCATGTGCTCTGTTCGGTGGACCGCGTCCACGATGGACCCAACCCGAGCCGTGGACCGGGTCCATGGACCAGCTGACGTGGCGGCACCAGGAGCTGACGTCATGCTGACGCAATAAATCGAGTTTTCAATAGAAAAATAAATAAATTAATTCGGGATTTTCTATTTTCTGTTTTATATTTTATTTAAAACTTTGAAAGGCTATAACTTTTGCATTTTAACTCCGATTGAGGTGATTCCAGTCTCTAAAAATTTGTAAAATTCTGCTCTTTTAAATGGTGTATTTTATTTGAATCTTTGAGGTTATATAATCTACTGTTTTGATTATTTATTGCATATATAACTTTTATGCGTAGACGCAAATTTGCCGGGAAGTTTCGAGGAAGAGTTCGTCGCTCAAGATGAAGCTTCGGAACATGACCAGCAACTCTTTGAAGGCAAGTGATGCTTTGACCATTTTGATCCCAGTTTTAAATGTATGTTGTTTTGAAATTATGCATGCTAAGTTAATTAAAAATGAATTTAAATAAATTTGGGGTAATGTATCTAATAAACCCATATTGTTATTACCACCTTGAAATTATTATTTGTATGCCTGAAATCATTGTCACCCTAGGATTGCTTGTACTCGTTGGATGTTAATATGATGCCAACACGGGAGGCTAGATCATAATTAGATGCTTAGCCCTGCAGCGTGTCATGAATGATCTTTCAGAAAATGCCACAATAGTGACTAATGAAATATTGAATGTATTTTAAACATGGTGTGTTGATGCCACGTGATGAAATTGAAGTACGGAGACCTGTGTGGTTCTATACCGATGTTGAGTTTTTGTTGGCATGTGTTGCACAATAATCAACTGGGTGGGAAAATGATTTAGACCGGGGCAAGTGGCAGGAGGCTTTGTGCCAGCTGGGCCTGTGTGGCAATGGGTTAATAAGTGTTGTGAGTCTGTGTGCCACATTGGGCTGTGTGCCACTGTTGAGTGATGAAAGTCTTGCCTTGGTCAGTTAAGGACTTCACCTTGCAAGTCTTTGAACTGAGTCACCCGTACAACCACATGTCTGGTATGTGACAGACCTAGTTGATTAGGGTTCTGATATCTTTCCTCTGAAACCTTGGGGTGACAGTACACGGGGGGGGGTGTATCTGTGTGGGGGTGCGTACCTGTGCTACGGCTTGGTGCCTATCCAACGGAGTTGGCCTGTCCTATACTTCGGCTCTGTTTGAGGGGAGTGATAGTGAAGTCAATACCGAGGAGGTTCATTGGTTAAGGTAAAGGATCCTGAAAGGCTTTGTTACAGGTAATCACCTGTGTGGTTAGAGGTTGTATCTTGTGGATAAAGTGTACAACCTCTGCAGAGTGTCAAATCTATTCGAATAGCCGTGTCCGCGGTATTGGATATTGCTCGGGGATTACAGTCAAGGGTTAGATCTTCAAAAATAAAATGTGAAAAGGGTGGCTGTGTGCCAGTGTGAAAATGAATTGATTAAGGCTGTGTGCCAAGTTTACGGAGAAAAATTGTTTAAAGAACTTAGTACTATTATTAACTATTTCACTGCTTTTAGTCTAAATAAATTGTTAGTTTAAAAATGCTGTTTGATGCAAATGAGCCAAGTAAGCCAATTCTTTGGAATAAGTCTTGCATATATTAATAGCAATGCATCATGTGCATTACTTGTTAAGTACCTTGAGTACTCACCCGTCCTTGCCTATCAACCCAACATCAGTGGAGGAGTCTACGCTAGCATGGGAGGAGGAGTACATCGAAGAGCCGGACAATTAGGGAGCAAGCCTAGTCGGTTGCCTGTGGCAAGTTGATGGGACACCACGAAGTTTATTTGTTTTCCGCTATTATCTTTTATTACTCTGATAATGTAAGCCCTGTATGGATGATCTTATGTAAGGAGACCATAAGGTCGTACAATTCAGTTTATATAAATGTTTGCACTATTTAATATGGTATCGTTGTGAATGTCTGTGATGTTCAACCTGTAAAGTCTGTGTGTGCTAGCATGATCCCGACTAGCACAGAATACACGAGGGTCCAGATTCTCGATGACGGGACCCGAGCAGGTGGTATCGAGCAGTCGATCAGAGGTCTTGACCCTAAATAGGTTAGCTGTGTTTGGCTGATAAAACTATTATCTAAAAATTTAACAACTTGAGCAAGAATATGAATGAAAACTCGACTTATCTCTGCTCTCTTGCTCCATACCTATGCTGAATTTTTATTATTATTTTCTGTCTATTTTAAATTAAGGCCTGACCAGAGTTGTGTTGGCAGATGGTCAGGAGGATCCATACCTTTAGTGAGCACGCTGGTGGTTATGCCGTGGAGCTGTGAAGGATGCTTCAGGTCCTTGGAGGTTTTGACACGCCCCTTTACCGTGGTCGCACCTGGGCGGTCAACGGTAGTGTCAGAGGCATGGCTACGACGATTACTGTCTTCGCTCGAGAGCATGCAGGAGCAAGCCGGCCGTTCAACATCACAATCCGAAGGGTTACTTTCGAGGCCGGGATACAGGAGTCTGCGGGTCTGGCCATGAGGAGGATTGGTCAGGCTTACGCACGAGAGCTTCAGGACACAGTGTTCCGTCTGCACCCGCAGGAGGGAGGAGCTCCAGGAGTATAGCTTCATTTAGAGGGAGATGCGGTGGTCGTGCACTTGGCGCGGTTCATAGCTGCTCAGGAGCAGGTGATGGACCAGACGAGCTTCAGTCCGTCTACGCCTCTTTGGAGGCAGTTGAGCAAACCCTTCAAGAGACCAGGGCCTTCGATTGTCAGCGGATTGGAGAGTTGAAGGAAGCGCTCTATGCTGGACTGCTAGAGGTCGAGATGGAGCTTGATGAGGAGGAGGACCCTGAGGAGTTGGTGCCCGAGCCGAAAGAGCCAGTTCCGAATCAGGAGGCCGAGCTTGAGGGGTAGGATTCCTCAACGCCAGTAGCAGAGGGGGGTGGTCATCAGGACCAATTCGCCCCGATGCCGGAGCACCCACCGGTGTATGCTCTGGGGGAGCCGCAGCCAGGATGGCTCGGTGAGTGATCGAGTCTAGTTGGGTGTAGTGTCGAGACTCGAGTGTTTGCACTATTTAATATGGTATCGTTTTGAATGTGTGTGATGTTCAACCCTGTAAAGTCTGTGTGTGCTAGCGTGATTCTGGACTAGCACAGAATACACAGAGGGTCCAGATTCTCAGTATCGGGACCCGACATGGCCTCCAATGGAAGAACTCCTAAGGAGGAACGAAGCCATCCTTCTCCAAATCGGCAAGACGCTTCTCCATCATGATCGACTTCTGCCACACCCTTTCGAGGGCCTCATCCTTGAAGGATGCCTCGGTTGTCTCAGGTCTCTTCGTCTTTGGCGGAGCAACTCCGGTGTTGGTTGAAGGGTTGGATGCCATTGAGGAAAAGGTAAGACACGTTCTTTGAAGGTGGCGGTGCTAAGGCTTAAGGAGCGCGACGGAGGTTTCAAGAGGAAGACTGAAGGCAAAAAGGGAGGAGAATGGTTACAGTTCCAGATCGAGGAATTTATAGGCCATAATCTTCTCTGCAGGCAAACGGTACATTCCCCGTGGCATGGTGCTTCAATCAGTGCGAAAGGCGGAATAATGATGCTGCACCCATCTTGGCGTTGCAGACGAGAGCAATAATTGCTCAACTGCCCAACGTTTAGATTTTTTTAATTTTTTCCATCTCTGCTCAGAGTCGAGTCGATGAGTCGACATCGAGTAACTTGCGGTTACCCTGAGAACTCGATATGGGCTGATGGTAGGCCGCTCAACCCAGCACCTCCCTACTCGATACTCAGCGATTCCCAATCTACTCGAATTGTTCAACCACAAGCAGGCGAGGCATTACTCGACCAAGCGAGGCCTTAGAAGTAATTAACCAAGCGCTTAAGCAGACCCTCCGCTGAACAGAGTTTGGGGGCTACTGTTGAATATCTAAATATGGAGTATGAGCACGTGCAGGATACGCGAAGGATATTTCCTAATGACGTACAGAGACTCCAGATATCACAGGTCCAGTTCTATGGGATACGATATGAGCGGAAAGGAAAAGTCCATATTAGGAAGGACTCGATCATATTCCCGTTATGAGGAAACCAACTAGAGTATGCCTGATATTCAAGGAAGTTTGGAAATACTGTGAAGATCACACGACGATGGACTCGTCATCGGCTAGATCTTGTACTCTAAACTGACTACAACTCGACTTGAGGCCGAGCTACCCCGACAATAATAGGCCGGGGTTAGGGGTCCTCAAGGGGAGGGGAGAAACTAGAAGACTTCCAAGCCAGACGAAGACAAGACTTTGAGAGCTTTTACACAGAGCAACCAGGAGTCGATGACCCGACACTTCGTTAACCTCCAACCTTAGCTTAGCCTGAGTTCAATCTTCCTTGTAACTAGGGCTAGACACATTGCTCTGTATTCCATCCACCACATGCATATATCATCCACACAGGAAGTAGAGTGTTACTCCGCCGAGGGGCCGAACCTGTCTATATCGTGCACCTCCGATTTTGTGCTTGACTCTGATAACCTAAAGGTACCCGAAAGTATAAGTTTATTGTCAATTTCTAACCTTCGACAGGGTTCAACATGATCAAAGCACAACTTACCTTAGATAATCTCTTATCCTTGCTCTGGACCTTGGTCTTGATTTGACGGATTATCTCGGAAGTGTGGAGCAACTCAACGTCTAAGCGAAACGAGAGAGAAAACCAAATAAACACCAAAGTAGAGAGGAAACAAACTCTAAAAATCAAATAAAATTCACCATTAAATATATCTCAATTTGACAAATTTTTAGAAATTTGAATCACCTCAATAAGAGCTCGATGAGGCAGAACGGGCTCTCAAAAAATTAAAAAATATAAAAATCAGAAAATTAAATAATAAACTAAATTTTTTTCTTTTAGAAATTCCCCTTTATGACGTTAGCATGACATCATTATGACATTAGTACCGAAGGTATTTTGGTTGAATTATTTATCAACGGAGAAACCAAATTATGATGTCATCATGACATCAGTGACTCTACAAACAAATCGTAGCTTGACACGTGAGCTCAGTGCATTGAAGCGGTTCACCAATCTGCACCAGTCCACTATGAGCGCAGCTCACGGTGCCTCTGGCTCCGCACTGGCCATGCGTTGCACCACCACTGGTCGTAGTGCCTCCCGCGCCATGGGCTCCCGATGGCTAACACTTGGCAATAATCCAATCACCCTCACCGAATCGGATGGTGCGATCGCAACGCGACATGGTGCAAATCCATGGGTGGCACGCAGATCCAATGGTTGTGAGCACGTTGGGGCTATGGCGACTTCACACGGCGGCGCCATTGTCGGACATGGGGAAGAAGGCGAGCGTACGACATTCTGGGGGCAAAACAGCGGCACGAGCTAGTGGATCCGAAGCGGCTCGAAACGATGATCTCAAATCCAGGCTCCACTTCGGCAGATACTCCTCGACAATGATGTAGGTTCACAAAAACTGATAGCGCTTACTTCCTTAACTTCGACGAGCTTGCTCTTCCTCACCACGGTGTCTCCGATGAAGTCTTCTGGGTCAAAAGCTGTGGCGCACTTAATGGAACCTCAGACGGAGGTCGGCTGGTATTTAAAGGATGTTGGGAGGTGTACTCGAGGTGGAGAACTCAAAGGACGCGCCAGCGACACGACGGACGGAGTCCGGATCGGAAATGATGAAGACGAAGCAATTCAGCCATCCATGTGTCGTAACGGATGAACACGATGCAACCGACTCGGAAGAATCCTGGGCGTACATGGGACGAACGTCCGAGATGGACTAGGTTTTTGACTTGATCGCGACCGTCGAATGAAGATCTAACAGCGGATGATTCGCAATCTAGAAAGAAGGCCAACAGGTTGCATCCAACCCGGGCCACGCTCCAACAGTATTGGGCTCCGGCTCGACATTGTTCATGATTTTTTTAAATTTTACTAATTAAAATAATTCAACAAATTCAACTAGTTAATTTATGGACTTAAGAAATATCAGGAAGATTCAAAAAAAATCTCAAAAATACTTTGAGACATTTTGAACTCAAATAAAATATCTTTAGCCAAACTTTATTTATACTTTCTCAATAATTAATTAGTTTTCACAAATGGCCATAATAAAGAATACTAAATGAATCCAAATAAATACCAGAAAAATCCAAAAAATTTAGAAAAATCATATAATGCATAAATAACACAATAAATTAAAAAAAAGAAAAAATTGGGATGTTACAGAGGAGTACCAGGAGAAGACGATCAACTAAGGTGCGAACCTTTTCAGTTGCCTGTGGCAAGTTGAAGGGTTACTACGAATAATTTACTTCTGTTGTGTAGTTTTATTTAGTTCTCTCTCTAACTAAGTGTGGCGTATTTATGTAAGGTTGACCTTATGGTCGTTCAACAGGTTATATTTAATAGATGAAGTCTTTTATTATATTTCTGTTGTGTATGATTGTGATATTCATCTATGTTGAGACTGTGTGCACTAGCATGATCCTGGACTAATGCAGAATACAAAGAGGGTCCGAATATGCATATTCAGGTCCAGATAGAGGTGGTATCAGAGCCATACTGATTGTAGGTCTTGCCCTAGATAGACTAGTCATTCTTAGGAGTTATTGTTTTCTAAAGTAAAAATTAACTTAAAAATCAATATTTTCTTGACTTATCCCATCTTTCTTGCTTCCTACCTATGCTGAATTTTCTATCTTTTCCTTTGTTTTTGGTTGAGGTCTCACTAGAGTTGTCTTCTACAGATAAGGATTGAGAGTATCTATGGTGAGCGCAAAGGAGGATATGCTGCTGAGTTGTGGAAGATGCTACAAGTAATTGGAGGCTTTGGCAGACCCATCTACAAAGGTACTAGTTGGGTGGTTAATGGTAACGAACATGGATTGATATGCAATGTCACAATCTACGGTCGTGAGAAAACTGTGGCGAGTCGTCCCATCGACGTCATGGTGCGGAGGTCTTCTTTTGAGGGGGGGATTCAGAAGTCCACACATCTTGCACTTCAATGCATCGTCCAGGACTACACTGATGAGCTACAGCCGACCGTGTTCAGATATCGCCCTCATGGTGGAGCAAGCTGCGACACTAGGACTAGAGATGAGGAGAATGCCACTACTGTTCATCTTGATCAGTTTGCTGCCGCTAAGGAGGACGTGATGAAGATCACTACTCAGGAACTCAAAGAAGCCTATGAAGCCCTGGAGAAGGCTGAGACAGATCTTTGCGAGTCCAGGATGATGGCAGCTAAGAGGATCACAGAGTTAGAGGAGGCCCTCTACTTCAAAGAAGAAGCTGAGCTGGAGCATCAGAACCTGCTCGCTCTGATGCCGCTACACCCACCGCAATGCTCCCCACGAAGACCACATCCTAGTTAGATTAGTGACTAGAGGAGTCTTAGTCTAGTAGTGGTGACTCAAGTGTGTGAGTCGTATCAGTCTAAGTTAGGAGTGTTATCTTTTAGGCGCTAGAGAAGCGTGCTTAGGTTAATAAGAGTTTTCATGATTGCTGAGTGTGCAGTATATGTTGCATGAGCTTTAGGCATTTGTAAGCAACCATACCAAGTTATTAATAAAGGTCTTTAGACTTGGAGTTTGGATTTAAAACTTTCCCCCCAAATTAGTTCTTTATTACTTGTCTATGCTTTTTCCCTCTTTTCTCTAAACCTTGGAGTGATCAACCGATGGTTCAGACTCAAGGAAACAACAGAGCTAGCAGAAGTGGTTCACGACCTAGTGAGAACCCAAATGAGATGTTGTTACCCCAACTAGCACCCCATGTTGATATGCAGAATTTCAGAGCTTTTCTTGCCTCACAGACTCAGTTGATGCATACCATAATGTAGCAAGTGGAGAACATCACAAACCAACCAACTACTAATAATGCAAACCAAGCTGTTAATAATAGGACTCGTCCATACTCTAAGTTGTGAGACTTTATGAGGACTCGTTCACCCACATTTTCTGGGAATGCTAACCAAATAGAAGTAGATGATTGGCTTAGAACAATCGAGAGGAAGATGCACATCACTTAGTGTGTTGGAAATGAGAAGGTGATTTATGCTTCTCACCAGCTAGAAAGAACAGCTGTTGAATGGTTGGAGAACTATTGTGCTACTCATGAGAACCCACAAGACATCGCTTGGGAAGAGTTTACTACTGCTTTCTGCCAGTACCATGTTCTTGAAGGTGTCATAGACTTGAAGAAAGAAGAGTTCAGAGCTATTGTGGAATATAAGAACCCAGGTGTCTTCATAACCGGCCCAAAAGTGCCTGAGGGAGAGACAGGGCTGAGTGGAAGGCCCAGAGGATAAGCTCTGCGCCAAGCCTTGCTGCCGTGCGCAAGGGGATATATCCTAAAGACAGTTGAACAAATATTTAGATATAAGAGATATGATTGTAATCCGAGTTGTAAGCAGGATAAGATAAAGATGTAAACTCTATCCTGTAACCGATTAGAATCCAATAACCGATCGGAATCCCTTAACCGATCGGGACTCTGTAAACCGTCCCACCCCCATTATATAAGAGAGAGGGTGGGCAACAACACGGAAACAAGGAATCTTAGATCCAAGAGATCCAAATAATCCCAGCACACAGGACTAGGGTATTACCTCCTCCGTCGAGGGCCTAAACTTGTATAAACCTTTGTCTTGTGTGACCTTCTAGTTTTAGATCTGGCGCCTGCCCCATAAATTCATTGCCGACCACAAAAGTCGACAGTTGGCGCGCCAGGTAGGGGAAACGCTATAATCTTTTCCTACAAACTCGATGGCAGCAATTAGCGGAATCATCACCAACTTCATCTCCGGCCAGGCTTTCCGCTTTGGAAACCTGGACTTTGTCGCAGATGCCCTCGGAGAACTTGTTTGCCTAGACCTAAACCAGATCCAATCTGGTAAAGATCAGGCCGACCCATCTCAGGAGTGCCACTCCAACTCGATCAGCGAACCAGTCGGCGTCGCAAGGAATTGCTACAATCTTCGTGGCACCTTCGCAATAGAAGAGCAAAAGACCGATCTCCAACTCCAACAAGAGATTCAAGAAGCCGCGGAGGAAGATCGCCTTCTTTGTAAGTCTAAGAAGGCACAGGCGCGATAGCTTCGATCTCGCGGCCGCAATGTTCAAGAGGACATCCTAGAATCAAAATTGGGAGACCAAGTTGTCTTCCATACACCACTGCAGAACGTCGTCGCCTCCAAGACGCTTCTCGACACGCTGGACCCGATGATTGCATCTGATAGCCCGGCGGCCCCGATCGTGGCCCATATCAAGGCCATGGTGACGGCGGTCACAATTCAGCAGAATCAGGAAAAGCCAGTAGGAGAAGCGCACTCACGCTCCCACGCGGCTACTCGCCGCTAGCAGTCGGACTGCTACCAGTCTGGGTACCGTAGTCGGCGCCCCACACAACCAGTCGAAGACACCCGCCGAAATCTCAACCGCGACCTCCGCCAAGACATCACCGCCATGCGGCAAGTGTGGGACGAGGAAGAATGACGCTGGTGCTACGACGACCACGAACGTTTCGGTACTGGCCATGATCGACGAAGTGATCAACGGTACGACGACTGCAACGACCATAGAGACCATCATCGCCGGGGTCGGAACGACAACGACGATCGCCGAGTCATGGGCTCGCCGCACCGAAGTCCACCCTGATGCGTTGATGACAATCGCCGAGCCAGAGGCTCACCACGCCGGACTCCCCCTCATCATGACAACAGATCCATCGACAGAATCCGAGCGTTTACTTCTCGGTTATGCCGAGTAGTATGGCCCGAAGGTTTCAACCCCAAGGGCATCGTTAAGTTTGACGGGGATCGAGATCCGAAGCTTGGTCCGCAGTCTCATGCCTCGCGGTTAAAGCCGGGGCAATCAAAACATGATGGCAAATTATCTGCCAGTCAATCTCACCCCTTCAACTCAATCATGGCTCACAGAACTTCCTGCGAACTCGGTGGACTCCTGGAGCGATCTTTGCGATCAATTTATCGCGAACTTTTAGGGAACCTATGAGAGGCCTAGCACCCTATGGGACCTATATCAGCTTCACAAGAAGAAAGATGAAACGCTGAGAGATTTTATCCGGTGTTTCATGCAGAAGAAAAACACCATCAGGGATGTATCTGATGCAGTGGTGGTAGCAGCCTTTCAGAAAGGGGTCAGCGATCCTGATCTGACCAAGAAAATATCCAGGAAACCACTGGCCTCCGTAAAGGAGATGTTTACATTGGCCGACCACTATGCCACGGCCTCAAACGCCCTGGCCGAGCGCCAAGAAGATCACCCACAACAGAAGAACAAAGGCGACAAGGCCGAGTCCTCCAAGTACAAAGACAAAAAACGGAAAGGCGAGGAGCTAGTTGCGGTAGCAAAACACAACCGGCCCCGAGACACACGGAGGGAGGCGCCCGACTACAATACTGTCATGGATGCGATTTGTCCTTTTCACCCTAAGGGAAAGCACGCCGCCAAAGATTGCTTTACACTGAAGCGTTTTGCTCGTGAAAGCTACAAGCAACCGGCTCCAGCGAAGGATGAGGCTGCCAGGAAGAATGACCCTCCCAACGAGGATGATTACCAAGAACCCGAGTACGAGCTGAACTACATATACGGGGGCTCCACCGGATACGAGTCCAAGCGGAAGCAAAAGCTTACCGCTCGGGAGATCAATGCGGTGGAACCGGCAACCCCCCAGTATCTAAAGTGGTCTGAAGTCCTGATCACCTTCGATAGCTTGGATCACCCCAACCGAGTTCTAAATCCGGGTAAGTATCCTCTAGTGCTCGACCCTGTTATTCGCAATAAAAAGCTCAAGAAAGTCTTGATTGATGGAGGGAGTGGACTCAACGTCTTGTTCGCCAAAACCTTCGACGACATGAACGTCCCCCGCTCCGAGCTAAGGCCGAGCGCACAGCCATTCCATGGGGTGATCCCTAGGGCGTCTTCGTTTCCACTCGGGCAGATTGCTTTGCCCGTCACCTTCGGTACCAAAAACAACTATCGGACCGAGTATATAAATTTTGATGTGAGACCCCGTTTTTGCAAACAGGAACCTCCATGTGATTACTGTACTAGTCCCATGATCAGTGGCTAGCACTCACATGTTTACAACATTCATATCACATCCACAAGATAAATATTAGACGGGCATATATTACAAGCAGTAATAATTATACAGAGATAAATTTTACAACAAATGAAAATAGAGGAATTAAAAACTCCAAAGCCACATGGTTTGCCCGCTAACCTCGTGCAACTGACTTGGCAAACCTAGGGAAACTCATCGTCAAAAGTTCCGCACCCTGCGTGAAAGTAAAAGTCATCGGGCGCTTCGCAGGCTTCGTCTTCTGAGACAGCAGATGCAAGATTGAGTACTTTGGTACTCAGCAAGACTTATAGTGTTTGGCAGATGCATTTAAGTAATTATGCAGGCTAATCAAGGCAGGTTAATGGTTATTTTGCAGTTGCATAAACATTTTAAGAATACAATATAATAAATTGAAAACACCGCATTTTCAAATGAGCATTTGAAACATAAAGCGATAAGCAAAAATCCAAGTCCTTCAACCCAGTCTACCCGACTGCATAGATCCCCGGAGTCTGTCCTTTGACCCAAAAAGCTAGGTGCAAAATGGTTTCCTTTTCAAACCCAGTTTTTCCAGAAAAGTACCAAAACATTCTAACATTGGAATGACTTCACCAAGCGTCCATAACCGTGGACACGGCTAATCGATTAGATTTACACTCTGCAGAGGTGTACAACTTTACCCACAAGGAATGATCAACCTCTTTTGCTGTGCCAACTTACACACTTCCTTTGGTGTGTCGGCAAGGAGATCATACAGAGCCGCTACATTATTTAGATGTTGCTTTGAACCAGCCCGGACGCTTGACCTCGCCATGAAAATGTAAACACTCACCCAAGACGTGGATCCTTTCACTTTTCACCCAACACCACGTTTCGCTCACGGCCAGGCGTACACCGCTGCATTGGTATGTAGAAACCCCTACAGCCAAACCGAAACGGGATGCCTGTGCAGTACTCCCGCCTTCCTTAGATGCAAAGCCACACCTAAACAACTTAATAGGCTAAGACTGTCCCATACCACTCGTGGTTGTACGAAATTCTTGGATCTATAGCGCCCCATTGCTCGGTCCTTAATCCGACACGGGCGATACTCCACCCTAACTACGCAAAAATCCTCTGCACCTCCGCCATCGCCATTAATCGCCCGCATCAAAACCATAGTTTTATTTTGGGTTTTAATCAAAGTACCAAGAACATTTCCCAAATGAGGATCATACATTTGTTGAAAAGATTGAAAGTACGATCTACAGCTTTGAGCAGATGTTCTATACCAGCGGTTATACCCAAAATGACATTAAGCATGTCTAGTTTTCCAACTAAGGCTTACAAGGTTCACATGTTCATACAGATTGAGGCAAACCATAATTTACAGAATAACTACTGTTCTAACCCAAATTAGCATTTTTAGGGAGAACTATCCGGATGCACTGTACATAAGCAAAAACAACATAATGTAGGTAAATTATTAGGCTCGACATGTTCAAGGAGATGCTTGCCTTGCAGCTCGCTGTCTAACTCAGGATCTGGATCGGCGATGACGCTGCCTTCCTCTTCGAGGTCGCTCGGACTCTACACGATGATCAAGCGGAAGAATAGTAAATATCCAAATTCGTAAAAGGGCTAAAAGAAGACAGATAAGAAGTCAAATAAAGAAAAACCGCAGAAAACAGGTTATCCTTTTGAGGATTAAAAATATGATTTTAAGATTTCACGAAGTAAATAATTGTACATCCGAACATTAATACTTTTGTGAAAAGATCAACATGGTTTCTTTTACGATTAATTGCTTGGGATTTACGAATTCAAGAGGCTAAAATTGTGAATTCTAGTATTTATGACTTCGAATTATAGATGCTAAAATTATTTGAATTAAAAGAATTAGACACTAATTAAGGGTTACGCTAAACACTTAACCCTAAGTGATTTGCATAGGAAAGGTTTTAAATAATTTATAACTGGTAGCTAGCTAATTAGATTTATACTTGATTTTTGAGAAGATTCTGGTGATACAAATTTATTAACTACAAATTCTTTATCAAGCTAAGTTGTTAGGTTGTTTATGGCTTGAATCAAATAAACTAGATTTTAGCTATTTAACCTACAAAGCACATATATATACATATATATGTGTGAGAGTGCATTTGGCACAAAAATGATTACATGCTTTAGAGTTAATTCAACCCAAAATTCCTACTTAATCAAACTTAACTATGCTACTGCCATCCTGCTATTTATAATTAAACTTTTGTTCCTTTTATATTTCTTTTAATCTTAGTATACATATTTGAATTGCTAGTGTATTGGAAACAAGGCCTAAATAAAAGTAATTCATATAAGCATGAAAATTAAATATCCTTATATATCTGGGTTCCTGTAATATAAGGATTCTAGAAAATTAGTTTCATAAATTTCCAAGTTTATTTACGTAAATTTTGTATAGAGCATATCTCTAGCCTTTTAACTCAAATTTGAATTTCAAAATTTTCCAGAGATGATCTTCAAAATATTTTTGCATATTCTAAATCTACGGAATTTTTCATGAATTTAGAAATTGGTTTCACTATTTTTGGCCAGATGATTCAAAAGTTATGCACATTTGAAGTGGTTCGGTTTTTCTCGAATTCAAATCGAAATTCAAAATACGCTTTCGCAGCTTGGAAAGCGGCTTTTGATTTGGCGCACGTTTGAATTTGGCCTGGTGCGATCGACAAGTCGGCCCGCCGCCACGATGACACATGGCGCGATTCTGCGGTAGCAGTAGTAGCTCGCAAGTCGGTGACCGCACGACGGCCACAAGACAAACACGGTCCGACGACGGATGGGCCCCGCCACGGCGACTAACCAACTCAAGCGATCAGCGCCATCGACTACTCGGACCCACCGGCGGTGACCAAACAGGGCCTTTTGGTCTAAGGCTCGCCGGCGAACTAACTCCGCGCGCGGAATGGGCAAGACTATGAGCATCGGTGCAAAGAAGGCGATCTAGTGGTGGTGCCCATTCGCCGAGGTGGCTGAGATGGGTCTCCACCGTAAGTGCGGCGGCGCTAATGGCCGAGCAAGCAACGCTCGCCACGCCACCTTTCCACCGGCAAAAGTTCCTAGAGTATCGCGCAACCTAAGGTTTCTATTTCACCGCTAGAGTGACCGAGAGTCGCCAAGATGGTATCCCCACCGTCGCCGCCGAAAGGAAGAAGAACGACGGAGGAGATGAACTGCAGCGTAGAAGAAGTGAAAGTAAAGATTGATCAGCAAGCTATGAGGTGCAGCGAAGCTTAAGAACCGAAAAACCCGAAAGATTGTTGCCGATTTGGCTCACTTCACCGTTTTCCCCCTTTTCTCAGGTGTTCGGCGAGAATGGCGAAAAGATGGGCGATTGCTCGGGTGCTCAGCTCAGGGAATGAGTGAAGAAATGGGAGCCTCAGTGCGACGCCCACACGGTATTTATAGCCTAGAAAAGCAGTGGCTCCAGTGTTTGAATCGGAGAGGAGGCAAGTGACCGCGCGGTTCGACCGCTCGGCGAGGTGGCGCGAGATCTTTCCGGTGCGAGACAGCAGAGCATGGGCGAGGTGTGGCGTGGCAGGCCGAGGACGAGCCGAGGTGACTCGCGGGCGTGGGCTCGGCGGGTTTCAAGGCTAAGACACGGAGGAAGCCGGCGAAGTCTCGCGAGGCATCGGCCTCCTCGGGCGAGAGGGAAAAGGGGCGAGGGCAAGTGGAGAGGAGCCGACAGTGGGTCCGGTCCCACCGGCAGCGAGAGGAAAACGCCCACGCTGCTTGCCAGCTCACCAAGTCATCACAGTGCCGGCCCGCGGTCACGAGTGGAGATGAGCTACGGATAACTCTGGCCGGGACAGCTCCCATGTGGGCATTAAAACCACTATCAAATCAC
Organism: Otatea glauca; assembly: GCA_036346275.1. NCBI lineage: Eukaryota > Viridiplantae > Streptophyta > Magnoliopsida > Poales > Poaceae > Otatea > Otatea glauca. Next base: position 57,363,744 of record CM070715.1, on the reverse strand, counting down.
TTTGAAAATTTCTCAAACTTTTTTACTGTGTTTATCTGGTAGTCCTCGGCGTCCAGTTAAATTTTCAGAGTAAAATACATTATGGTTATTTTATAAAAATTCTGACACTGTGGACTGGTACAGAAATTGTATTTCGGTATTCTATTTATTTGAAGGTGTAAATATGATTAATTATTTTCCAACCTTTTTATGGAGGTTCATTTTGTCATATGGATGCATCCATAAAACTTTCAAGTCAAGAACTCAGGTGAATATTTTATAAAAATTCTGACATGAGGATTTTCTTGTTTTAATAGTCTCTGTTTTTGAATTTTTAGGAGGCTTTACCGACATGATGAATTGCTGAGATTTTTACCATATGCAACTACTGCCCTAAGGGTTATTTGGTAATTTTTGGGGCTTCTGATCAATTTCGATTATTTTTAATTAATTCAAACTTTACTGTTTTTAGTCAAAAGAAAGAATTAAGATATTTATTTTTGCTCCAAATCAGCACTAAAGATTTTTACTAAGTATTTTTACTGGTTTACCAGATTGATCATGGTCAAATGGTAATTTTTCTTATTTTTACTTTTACCTTCTCAACATTTTCCATTTAGTAATTTTATTTGTTGGACTTTTCATACTAAACACAAATCCAAGAAAATCCAATAAAACCAACAACATCGAGAAAATTCAGAAATAAATATATTTGAATCCAAAATATTCATTTTCATTTTATCATATACTGTTCTTCATTTTCGGGCTGTTACATTTGAGGTAGCAGATTTCGAGACAGCGTATCACGCTATCTTGGGAAGGCCCGGTCTGGCTCGGTTCATGGCCGTCCCGCACTACACCTATTTGGTGATGAAGATGTCAGGACCCAAAAGCGTCATCACGGTTCGTAGTGACATCAAGCGATCTTTGGAATGCGACCGATAGAACTATGAACTTGCTGAGCTGCAGGAGGCATCCGTCAAAGGGAAGAATATCCAGGCAGAGGCTGCCACATTGCAGGAAGAAGGCGACATCCCATCCAAGAAGCAGGCCACGTCAGGGGTAAAGCCTGGCGAAGGAACCAAGAGAATTATTCTCGACTCATCCGACCCATCCGAAATGACTCTGATCAGGATAGGGCTCGAGGATAAATAGGAAGGCATGCTCGTCACCTTCCTTCAGGCTAACAAGGAAATCTTTGGTTGGAAACCATCCGACATGCCGGGTGTTCTAAGGAGGTGATTGAGCATTCATTACACGTCGATGAAAAGGCAAAGCCAATCAAGCAAAGACTCCGGCGGTTCGCTCCAGATCGTCGGAACGCCATCAAGCAGGAGATCACCAAGCTATTAGCTACAGGTTTTATCAAAGAAGTGTATCATCCCGACTGGTTGGCAAACCCTGTACTAGTTCAAAAGAATAATAAAACTTGGCGCATGTGCGTTGACTATACTGATCTCAACAAGGCATGTCCGAAGGATCCATTCGGGCTACCTCGAATTGATCAGGTGGTTGATTCAACCGCCGGGTGCGAGATTCTGAGTTTCCTCGATGCCTACTCAGGGTACCACCAGATTCGCCTAAAGGCGGAAGATCATATCAAGACTTCATTCATCACGTCCTTTGGGGCCTTTTGCTATACCACGATGTCGTTCGGGTTGAAAAATACTGGTGCAACGTATCAACGTGCAATATAGCGGTGTTTTCACACCCACCTCGGACGCAATGTGGAGGCATATGTGGACGATGTCGTGGTAAAGACTCAAGAGAGGAGGGACCTTATCACTGACCTAACCGAGACGTTCGAAAGTCTAAGGACTTTCAGCATGAAGCTTAATCCCGAGAAGTGTGTTTTCGGAGTATCTTCAGGAAAACTGCTTGGGTTTATCGTATCCCAACGAGGCATTGAGGCCAACCTAGAAAAGATCAAGGCCATATGAAATATGGAACCGCCGACTTGCCAAAAGGACGTCCAGAAGCTTATAGGGTGTATGGCTGCGCTCAGCAGGTTTATTTCCCGACTGGGTATGCCATTCTTTAAACTCCTCAAGAAGCAGGACAAGTTCCAATGGACGCCTGAGGCATAGCAAGCGTTTGAAGATTTGAAGACCTTCTTAACGACACCCCCGGTCTTGGTTTCACCGATGCCAGGGGAACCTCTGCTACTTTACATCGCGGCAACGACTCGCGTAGTCAGCGCTGCAATCATCGTAGACAAGGAGGAGCCGGGTCACGTGCAGAAGATCCAACACCCGGTCTATTTCATCAGCGAGGTCCTGAGTGAATCTAAGGTGCGGTATCCACAAGTGCAAAAAATATTATACGCCGTACTTCTTACATCTCGCAAACTCAAGCACTACTTCCAAGAGCATACTGTTTCGGTGGTCACTTCCTTCCCAATAGGACATATACTTCACAAACAGGAGGCCACTCAGAGAATTGCAAAGTGGGCAGTCAAGCTTGGAGCTTTTTATATCCTGTTCAAGCCTCGCACAACCATCAAGTCTCAAGCGCTCGTCGACTTTACTGCCGAGTGGACAGAACTTCAAAACCCGGTGGTTGTCAAGGAACTCGAGTATTGGATGATGTACTTTGATGGTTCCCTCATGCTCAGTGGCGCGGGGGCTGGTATAGTGCTCATATCACCAAGTAGAGAACGGTTGAGGTACGTTCTTCAAATACTTTTTCCCACATCGAACAACACTGTCGAGTACGAAGCACTCATCCATGGGCTCCGTATCGCCATATCACTCAGTATCCGACATTTGACGGTTCGCGGAGATTCAATGCTCGTGGTCAATTAGGTGCAAAAAGAATGGTCCTACATCGAAGACAACATGGCTGCCTATTGCAAGGAGGTACGCAAGCTAGAAGGCAATTTTGACGGCTTGAAAATTGTTCATGTGCTCCGTCGGGACAATGAAGCGGCCGACGAGCTAGCAAAAATGGGATCCGGCAGGACCACAGTGCCCGTGGGAGTATTCGTCGAAGAAATTCATAAGCCCACAGTAAGCACTCGGCCAAAGTCGGACATCCCAGTGGAGAAGAAGTAGAGGCAGAAGTCCTGATCATTACCCCCGATTGGACAGCTCCGTATCTAGACTATTTAACAAAGGACGAGCTACCCAAAGACCTCATGCAGGCCGAACGAATAATGCGCCGAAGCAAGAGCTCTGTGGTAATCAGGGAAGAACTCTATCGCAAGAGCTCCTCTGGTGTAATACGACGGTGCATATCAGAACAAGAAGGAAGATATCTTCTCAAAGAAATCCACTCGGGAATTTGTGGGAATCACGCGGCGTCAACAACCCTAGTCGGCAAGGCTTATCGTCAGGGATTTTTCTGACTGACTGTTGTCACTGATGTAGAGGACATCGTCCGGACATGCGAAGGATGTCAATTCTTTGTGCGACAGGTGAACAAACCGGCACAGGAACTACAGACCATCCCAATCACCTGGCCATTCGCGGTCTAGGGGCTTGACATGGTGAGACCTTTGAAGAAAGCTCAAGGTGGTCATACTCATCTCTTCGTGGCCATCGATAAATTCATCAAATGGATTGAGGCCAAGCTAGTCGCCACAATCACAGTCGCAAAGGCCAAAGAATTCTTCTATGAAATCGTGGTTAGATTCGGTGTACCAAACCGAATCATCACGGATAACGGCACCCAATTCAGAGGTGGCATATTTCAAGACTGGTGCGGTGAACTCGGCATAAAAATTTGCTTCGCATCAGTAGCACACCCCCGACGTAATGGGCAGGTCGAACGAGCCAACGGCATGGTGCTACAAGGCCTAAAGGCAAGGATTTTTTATCGTCTCAAACCATACGCCACTTGGTGGGTCAAAGAATAGCCTTCGGTACTCTGGAGGCTACGAACCACCCCCAGCAGAGCAACCGGGCAGTCACCTTTCTTCCTGGTGTATGGCTCAGAGGCGGTCTTCCCCACCGAGTTAGAATTCGGATCCCCGCAGGTTCGGAGCTATAAGGAGGTCGCTTCGGAAGAAAGCCGGCTAGAAGACCTCGACCGATTGGAAGAAACCAGGAACGTTGCGACAATTCAGTCGGCAAAGTATCATCAGGGCTTACGTCACTATCATGGTCGCAATGTAAGGAGCCGCGCATTCTCCAAAGGAGATCTGGTCCTTAGAAAGAATCAGAAATGGGAGCATAAGCTCTCCCTAAGCTGGGAGGGCCCTTACATCATCGATGAGGTGATACGCCCAGGGGCTTATAAGCTCAAGCGTGAAGACGGCACAATTGTCAACAACACCTAGAACATAGAACAGCTACGTCATTTTTTCACTTGATCTCTGTAATTCAATTGCTTCTTTATGAATGAATGTTCACTCTTAAAGTTGTTCTCGTATAATCTTCTCGAAAATTATGCGTCTGAGTGCTTCGCTCCTACGAATTTTAAGACTCTGAGACATGCGTCATGAACCATGCCCCAGAGCCTGGGGGCTGAACTAGTCGGACATGATATTTAAGATGTCAAAACTACTCGGATGGCCTCATCGAGCATAGCAACATATTTAAAGAAAAAATGCAAGGTCAAAGAAACACTTTCAAATATTTGTTCACAGGTCCAAAGTTTCTGCAACAGCCGAAAAAGCATCCTTAACTTCCTCCCAGAGTTCGGCGGCCTGGTCTTCATCCACATTGCAGGCATAACCATCTTTAATGGCTTCAAGATCCACTCAGGGATAAAGCGACTTGGTGATCACCAGAGCCTGGCTAGCATCGTTGGTCGTCGTTTCCTTCAAGAGTCTCTTAAGCTCCTTGGGGGCTTCCTCCAGTTGGGAGATAACGTGGTCCCTACTGAGCGGCCTCTCGCCTCCGGGATGAAGCAACCTCAACAATGGCTTAGAGGCCTCACGAAGCTTAGCACAAGATGTTTCAAGGGCCTTGACTTTCTCGTTATAAGCAGCGTATTGCGCCCGCATCTTGAACTTGTAGTCCGCAAGCAGAACAGATTATTAAGAAATACCAAGAAGACAATGAAGGCAAGGGAGGGCCAAGCTGCTGAGCATACCTTCTAACTCCTCCGATTTCAAGTTGGAGGACTCCGAGGCCTTAAGTTGCTCTTGGAGCTTTGCAATAGTAGAATCCCGAACTGACACGAAGATAAGTAAATCAAAAGACTAGACGATTAAACGAGAGCACGGGATGGTCCAGGAAATATCTACCTCGAAGGAAGCCAACAACATCTAGCTTCTCCTGCCACAGGATTTTCTTCTCTTCCCGCAAGGCCTGGACTTCTGACCGAAGATCTTGCAACTCGGCTCCATGTTTAGTTTTGATCTGCTCCAAGTCGGCCAGATATTCCTGGCACGTCCTGACCTCCAGGAGCATCTTTTGGAGGTATTCGGACTTTTTCGTAGAGCATTCTCCCAATTTCTGTAACCATCACAGGGAAAGGTGACAACATGCTAACCGGCACAAGCAAGAAGGTGACAAGAGTAGTGAAAATATTACTCGGGCCAGGCGAGCACAGGCGGCGGCGTGACTATAAAAGTCATTCCTTTCTTTCTCCTCCCTCGGGTCATCGAGGGACTTCAAGCCGTCTTCCTCATCAACCCACGCGGTTTGCATTATGAGTTGGGGGCGAGCAAGAGTCAGCGGATCTCGGAGGATCTCTTCTACCTCAGGGGATGGACGGGAGACGGGCTCTTGAGCAGCGGGACCTGATGCCGAGGCATGGGGTGTCGATGAAGGCAGCTGTGGTTCGGAGGGTGACAAATGTCCTGCACTTGATCCGTATCTCCAGCATTGGGAACAGATGTCCAAGAAAGGGACACCTTAGTCCGGCGCCCGACAAAAGAAGGGAGAGCAGGATCAGGATTGGCATAATAGAACCATTCCTGGTGCCAGCCTTTATTTGAAGATTTGAAGGGAATGGCAAAGTAGGTTTTCTTTAATCCTTCCCGCAATTGAAATCCGGCTCCCCCAATTACCTTGGGGTCGCTTTTTGAGGGATAAGGCTTTAAAAGGTAAAAGTGGCGAAAGAGATTGAAATGAGGGCGGATGCCCAAGAATGCCTCGCAGAGGTGAACAAAGATGGAGATTTGCAGGATAGAATTGGGATTCAAGTTCACTAATTCAATATCATAGAAAAAGAGAAGACCGCGAAGAAAAGCACAGGCAGGAAGGCCCAGCCCGCGTTGGAAGAAAGATTCGCAAACCACAATTTCTTTAGAACGAGGGGTAGGGATGGATTCACCTACGGCCGGTCGTGCAGAAATTAAAGTTAGGGCTGGAAGAACCCCGTCATCCGCCATGGACTTCAACCGCTCTTCCGTCGTTATCGACGTGGTCCAATCTTGGGGCAAAGGCAGCAAGGAGGTGTCTTTGGAAGAATGAGAAGACATTTTTGGAGGAAAGATCAACGACAGCGCAAAAATGCGAGCGTAGCAACAGTTAACCCTAGCGGCAGAGAAGTCAGAGAGATAGGGAAGCCGAAGGGGCAGGAGTGTGCGGTGGAAAAAATGAACCATCGATCAATATACGGCTTATTCTTAAAAGGAGGAAAAATCAGGTTCTCGCCGAGTCGGTGTGAAAAGGATTGCAGAACACCTAACCCTACTCTATGCTTCGTAATGATTTGCTAGCCCGGCGTCATGACATACGGAGGCAGTCATGGTTTGACCAAGTCATATTTGGGACACGTTGCTCCCCACGATGGGATGTTTAACCACTTATCGAACTAAACGGGACGTGGGTATCCTCCAGTTTGGATTAAAAATATCTTCTTCTGACATACACCACGTTGGGTCGCTAGTTGGTTACCGCATGGCGGAATCATATATCACGGGTTGAGCCTGATAAGGCACTGTTCCAATGGTATGCCCCAAGATGGGTCGATAAGCTGTGCATCGTAATAAACGAGTACAGATAACGTTCGGATAAACCTTGATATGTCCCAAGACGGACTAGAGCTATATCCTACACCAGTCGAATATAGGTATCACACGGCCATGAGCCAAGAAAATCCTGATACGCTCCAAGTTGAGCCTAAGCTATATCCTATAGCAGGCGGATATGGGTATCACTCGGACAAGAGCCACATAAATATGATACGCTCCAAGTCAAGCCTAAGCTATATCCTACAGCCGTCGGATATGGGTATCACTCGGCCAAGAGCCATGTAAATATGATACGCTCCAAGTCGAGCCTAAGCTATATCCTACAGCAGTCGGATATGGGTATCACTCAGCCAACAGCCACGTGAATATGATATGTCCCAAGTCGGACCAGAGCTATATCCTATAGTAGTCGGATATAGGTATCACTCGGCCAAGAGCTGCGCAAATCTTAATATGTCCCAAGTTGGACCTAAGATATATCCTGCGACAGTCGGATATGGATATCTCCCGACCAAAGAGCCATGCAAGCTTTGATATACCCCAAGTTGGGTCTAAGCTATGTCTAACGACAGTCATAGATATCACTCGGAAGGTATTTCTTTATTGTATAAATTCCCCAGGCACTGTGCCTGGGAAAAGACTCTCTTACATTTACAGGAGTATTATACTTCTTCGCGGCGCACACGACCAAGCGCCTCCACGAGAGCTTCCTTAGCCCTATGAAGGGTGGGGACAATTTCGAGGAAGGCGTCAACGGCGGCGCGGTCGAGGGCAACAGCCTTTTCTTCAACCCATTCGGCCATGGAGAGGTCGAATAGCGCCCACTCCTTGGTAAGTTCTGGATCCCGGCTGTTCATGAAATCCCTCAGGAAGAAGGTGGAGCTTGTTGCAGGAAATGGAGGACTAAGTGTGAGAGAATAAATTCTAAAAGCACTGGTTCGCCTTTTATAGCTGATATGATAAGGCTGAAGTAAATGCGAAGATGTAATGACATCAAAAGCCGAGGAGACTTGGAGTTAATATAGTTTCAGAAGCCAAAGAGGTTCTCGAAAAATGAATTTGCACAGGAAGTCAAAACAACTTCGAAGACTGTCCGGTACTGATCCTTGAAGAGGAAGGATATTAGGGTTTCGCCTCGAGCGGGAAGAAATATCTAATCTTCATATGAGATATGGGTCAGATCCACGAAGCTACCCATAATAAACCCGCTCGACGGAAGATTATAATCGCTTGGAACAAAAACCCGGGGGTTATATTCGAGTCCTTCATAATCCCCTTGCTGCAAGTAGAAGCATTCAAATCAAAGAAGAGGCCAGTCAGAGGTTTATGCTGGAAGCTGAGAACGTTGATCCAAAGTTGAGACCCAGATAAAGATATAGCAATCGGATCATGAATCACTCGGAGCTATCTTGGCAATATAAGAACCTGTGTGTCTTCATAACCGCCCGTATGCTCGAGGAGAGACAGGGCCGAGTGGAAGGCCAAGAGGATAAGCTCCGTGCCAAGCCTTGCTGCCGTGCGTAAGGGGATATATCCTAAAGACAGTTGAACAAATATTTAGATATAAGAGATATGATTGTAATCCGAGTTGTTAGCAGGATAAGATAAAGATGTAAACTCTATCGTATAACCGATTAGAATCCAATAACCGATCGGGACTCTGTAAACCGCCCCACCCCCATTATATAAGGGAGAGGGCGGGCAACAACAGGGAAATGAGCAATCTTAGATCCAAGAGATCCAAATAATCCCAGCACACAGGACTAGGGTATTATCTCCTCCGTCGAGGGCCTGAACCTGTCTAAACCTTTGTCTTGTGTGACCTTCGAGTTTTAGATCTAGTGCCTGCCCCATAAATTCATTGCCGACCACAAAAGTCGATAGCTATCAAGAAAGGAAGCCAATTAGTGGTTGATTATTTGAACAAGTTTATACAGCTTGCACGCTATGCACCTAAAGATGTTACAACAAATTAGGCAAGGCAGTCCCGTTTCATGAAGTGACTGAATTTCAGATTGCAAGTCAGGTTAATTACCCATAATTTCCCTGATTTCCAAGAATTGGTCAACAAGGCCTTTATTCTGGAGGATAAGCGCAAAGAGCTTTGATGACAACCATGAGCGCAGAATGACACAACAAGGAGCTCATCAAAGACAGTAGATAGTGAGGGTTGCACCTCATCAGTTTGTCTGGTTTCAACCAAAAGCTATGTTCAAGAGCCATCCCCTACACCATGTCTAGCTAGTCAGAATTTTCATACATCTGCTCAGGCAAACAACGTGTCAAGAGGAAGTCAACAGGCAATAGTCAGGCACTGCTTCAGTTGCAATGAGCCGGGACACTTCGCCAATAGTTGTCCTAAGAGAGGAGGTGTTACGCCTGTCCGTTTCAATCTTGGCCCTACACCTACTAAAACACTTGCACCAAGAGTGCATCGTGGAGCCGTTCAAGCTGGAGCTACTCACCAAACCACAATGAGAGGTCTTGTCAACCACATCACGACTGAAGGAGCTCAGGAAGCACCAAATGTCGTACTGGGTAAGTTCCTAGTTTACTCAGTACCTACAACAGTTTTTTTTATTCTGGAGCTTTGCATTCCTTTATTTCTTGAGATTTTGCCATTGGGAATGGGTTGGATGTTATTTATCTTAAGTGTATGATATTAGTCCAATCCCCTAGATTAGAACTTCGATCTAACCTAAGAAGTTTGGGAGTTAAGTTGCTCATTGATGGAATAGAGTTCCTAGCAAACCTTATCATTTTGGATACTCAAATATTAGATGTTATCCTTGGAATAGATTGGTTATCCAAACATAAGGCTGTGTTGAATTGTGGTCGAAGAGTTGTGTCAATTGAAAGCTCGGAAGGTGAAAGACAGGAGTTTCAAGCGAGCGCAGTTTGCGTTGGTCAGTGGATGGTTAACAGTGTTAAAGCTGTTAGTTTAGAAGAAGTACCAGTTGTCAGTGAATACCTGGATGTATTTCCTAAAGATTTGCCTGGATTGCCACCAGAACGAGATATCGAGTTTGTGGTTGAATTGTTGCCCGGTACAGCCCCAATAGCCAAGAGACCATATAAGATGCCTATCGATGAGCTCGTAGAAATGAAGAAACAGATTGAGGAGTTGTTGGAAAAAGGTTTCGTAAGACCTAGTTCGTCACCATGGGGAGCGCCTATTTTGTTTATCAGGAAGAAGGACGAAAGTTTAAGGATGTCCATTGATTATCGTGCGCTTAATGATGTGACGATAAAGAACAAGTATCCATTACCTAAGATCGATGATTTGTTTGATCAGTTAAGAGGATCTGGAATTTTCTCCAAGATTGATCTTAGATCAGGATATCATCAGTTGAAGATTCGCACAGAAGATGTGTAACGTCCCAAAATTTGCTTGTAATATATTTATGGCATTCTGGAATTACTAGAAATTTTCGGGAATGTATTTGGAATTTTTGAAGTTAATTTGAACTTAAGCCTTATGGAGTTAATCATATAAAATAAAGATTGTGTGTGTCACGTGCGCATAAAATTTCAAAATTTAGTTTAAAATAACGACATTGAAAAACAATAATGTTCCTATCAAATATTTTCAAAAACATGATCTATAAATTAAGTTGTTGATTTTATAAATATCTGCACAAGTGTCTGTGAAGGACCATGTGGAGGTCCATCCATGTTTGTGATGAGTCTTTGACTTTATTGGAGCAAGGTGTGCTCAAGTTTGAGTTTGATTTGGATTGATTTTCAAAATGAAGCAATTTGAGTTGTCTCTGCCAGGAGTGGCAGTACCGGCCGTATGGGCGTGGTAGTGATGAGTTGGATGGGTTTATTGCATATCATTGTGGGAATTGCTATGAAAGGTTTTTCCTTGTTTTTGATGGTTGCAGGGCGACGGTGCTAGGTCATGCTGAGGCGGAGGATGATCGGGACTAGGCGAGGAGCGTCGGAGGTCCAGACGGTTGGGAGATCGCCGAAAGATGATCGGAGACGGAGTTCGGGCAAGTCAAGAAGACAAGGAAAGGATATGATGCTAGCTAGATGCCGCGTGGATCAATGAGGGCCGTCGGATTGAGGTCTAGTTGATAGGTTAGCGGGTCTAGGTAGTATGCTTTGAAAACCGTGCAAGAAAACCCAATATGTGTGTGGGTTTTGGGTTAGCCCTTGCATGGCTGTGTGTGTGGGTTAATCCTAGCCCTTAGATGAGTGCTCTAGGGTTGAGGGACTCATCCAAGGGTGGTAGGTGGCCCAAGAGTAGTATAAATAGGGGTGGAGGGGTAGCCTCCTTCCCTTGAAGGTTTTGAGGTTTGTGAATGCTCCTTTGAGCTTTGCTCACATGAAAGTGAGGCTTTGTAACCTCTCCTTCCAGAAATAAAAGTTTTATCAATCCTTCTCTGAATTTATTTTGCGTATTTACATTATGTCCTTACTTTACGCAATTTAAATTCAGCTTTTACTTTCCCGCAATTACATTCTCGCAATTTACTTTCACGCAATTTGGATTTGCGTCCCCTCCTTCTAAATGCTGTTTATTTTCGATGTTTAGAGTGTGTTCATATGGTTTTACATCTCTTTTGCACTCTTGGATTGAGTAGAGAACATCTTTTCTTTCAAGTTTCAACTTTGTTCAGAACTTGTTCTTTGCGCAGCATTTAGTATTTGAATTTTATAAATATATAGAAAACTCCTTTTTAAGTGATTCTTCTTGGAGGAAGTGACGGACTCCGATATACACCTGCAGAAAAAATTTGGAGTTCTTTTGTTACACCTTTTGGACTCCATGAGGTGAAAACTGAGCCCCAAATTTTCTGCTCGAAGTTCTTGACTGACTGTGTTCTTCGATTTCTCCTGTTTTTTCTGTAAGGCTTTTTGAGGAGAAATTTGGTGTAGTTCTTCAAGACCCTGATGCTCATAGGGAGAACAATTCTCAAAATTTTGTGAGCTGCAGAAACCCAACAACCTCCTGTTCAAATTGAGGACAAGTTCTGGAAATTCTGCTTTTGCTTTTCTGAAAGTGACTTTTGTGATTTGAATTGATGTTCTTTCTAAAAGCAAGAGTTGGATTGATTCCTCTTTATCTTAGACACTAGACAACCAGGATTGTGATTCAAAAATCCCCACATATTTTATGGTACTTATCCATGCAAGCTTGGGGTACACATAGTTGTCTAGTTTTTCGGGTTTTTCACGATTTCCTTTGAGCAATCTTGTCGAGGTTTTTGTTGGAGTATTTTGGGGGAAAATTTATTTGCGACCATTCACCCCCCCTCTGTTTTCCATCTCGGTCCTTTAGTCTGATTCACTAAAAGAATTTTTGCAGAAAATCTATATATCGAAAAATCACGAAACCAACTTCGCTAGGTTTCAAATATTTCCTAGTATTTTAGAGGTTTTTTTTCAAAGATTTTTAGAGCTCTTTTGCTATTTTATCCTAAACACATTTTGTTTTGACTCTATTCATAATACGGAATTTATCTGACGAGGACGTTCTGAACGGAAGGAATTCTGTAGAATTTATCGTTGCCGTTTCTGTGTGCATGAACGCAGGTGGTCATTGATTTTTCCACTTCCATGCATGTAGTAACGGAAATCATGTAACGCAGCGTTCCTTCATTCCTCCGTGCATGATTTAGTAACGGCAGTGCTCGTTATTGCGTCGCGTCATTAAGGGAATGATGAGCGTCACTGTTTATGTGCATAATCAGCCGTTTTGATTTGTATGTCCTGATCAAGTACACCTACATCTCCTCATTTTGGCCGGATCCTTCTATTCCTCCATTTCATCCTCTCCTCATACCTTTTGCCACCTCACGCGGACTTCAACAACGCCGGCGCATCCTCCGGTCTCGCCTCTTCCTACGTCGACGGTCTGCTCTACTGCCTGTGCCGATCGGTACTCTCTCTTCTCCCTCGCGCGTGCTTTAACTTTGCCGATCGGATGATTCCGCTTGTGTGTATTTGTGCATGTATGTGTGTGTATACTTGCAGATAAGTCAGGTTTGGATATATATGTTAGGCTTGTATATGTATATATTTTAGGCCGAATCATGAACACATATATATGTGCTAGTACATAGTCTTGTATACATGGATATAATAGGAATGTACGCATGTATATATGTAAGTATATGTTAGCATGTGTACTGTGTGTTTACATATATATGTTAGTATGTATATGTATATTATTAAGCATTGATTCGGTTTCCTGCTGTCACTGCTGTCAACAAGCAACTACGATCACGTCTTGGCACCGTCGCCGCCGCCGTCATTGCTGTTGTCGCCACCGTTCGCCGATCCCGCGTGTTCGCCGGCCGTCGGCATAGACCTGACCTTGCATTTCTTCTCTGTCTCTTTTCCGTAGCCAAAGCAAGCCAAGCATCAGGCAACAGAAGAATACGCATATACGCCATGAATAGTGTTATGCATGTTCAAAACTAGTTGTACGTAAACATTTTTAGGAAAACACGGAATTTGTTATTTTCATTACAAATCGTTATAAGTCCAATCTGCATGAGACAAATTTTGTAAATGAGTAAAAATCAACACCTAGCTATGTTAATTTTACTAAAATTTTATAAATAAATTTGTACTGTTAAAATTTTCACGGAAAGTCCAAACTTATGAATTTGGTAGCTCTTAAACTATACATCCAAAAATATCAAAATAAATTTTATAAATCTTAGAAAATGCTAAATTAATTATCTGGAAGTTTTCATAACATTATGAATTAGTTTGTTTTGCGGTAGTTTCTGAATGTGTGTTTGTACATTGTTTTGCGTGTTTATTTGGTTCTTTATCTGTTACGCGTAGACGTCGAGCTGTGTGAGGACGCGAATTTCGAGGATCAAGCTCCAGACCAAGACCTAGACCAAGACTCGCTGCTTTACGAAGGTAAGTTATGCTTTGACCATCTTGCTCCTAATGTTTTTTTAAATATTATGTTGATTTAAATTATGCATGCTAATTAAATTAGAAAAGCTTTAAAGTAATTTGGGTTTAGTTAAATCACCACTTGTTATCGATTCCTTGTTCCTAGTATTTGTATGCCACAAATTCATTGTCACCCTAAGATGGAAACTATTAAATTGGTCAATACTAGTCACCAAAGGGAAATGGTTAGAACGAAGTAGGTATGCTTAGCCAAGCGGTACGCTTCATTGACACTGTTTCATGGGAATGATGAAATATTGACTAATGAACTATGAAAGACATTTTGAGAATGTGACACGTGTGTTGATGTTATTGATGGCACACGGTGCATGGTAACCAACCAGGGTGGTAAAATAATTTAGACTGTGGCAAGTGGCAAGTGATTAATGGAGGGCCAGATGTGGCACATGGGAGTGATGTTGTTGAATTTGGTTTTGTGAACTTTGGGTAGTCTTGCCACGGTCAACCTAAGGACTTAACCTTGCAAGCCTTTGAACTGGGCCAAACATACAACCACATGTCTGGTATGGGACAGACCTAATTGAGTATGAATCCGAAGTCTTAGCATGTGAGACCTCAGGTGGTTTTTGTAGCTGTGGATGTGGAAAGAAGGGTGTAGTGTTTACCGGATCAGTCTTACATCTCTTCAACGGTATACGTTAGCCTTGTACTTCCGCTCTGCAAAAGGGAAGGGACAGTGGGGACTATACCGGGAGGTACGCATGCAAGGATAGAAGTTTCAGAAATACTTTGTTATGGTTACTCGCCTGTGTGGTGTTTAACTATATCGTGTGGGTAAAGTGTATAACCTCTGCAGAGTGTACAAACTATTTGAATAGCCATGTCCACGGTATTGGACATTGCTCGGGGATTACAGTCAAGGGTTAGACTTTATTAAAAATGTGGTTGGGTTAAAAGATGAAGTTGATGGAAGTATGGATTAGGATGTGGAAATGCTTTTACGTAACTTCTGGAAAAGTTATTGTTAATTCTACTTGTTTTTTTTACTGCTTTTGAATCTACCTATGTTACTTGTTAAATGATGTTTATCGCAATTAACCTTTAAGCCATTCCATTGGAATAAGCCTGGCATGTAGCATATTAGGTTGCATCCTGTGCATAGCTTGTTGAGTACCAATGTACTCACCCCTCCATAATCACAACATCAGAAGATGAAGAACCGCAAGCATATGAGGAGAAGAATGACGACCCGGCTAACTAAGGGAAAGGCCCAGTCAGTTGCCTGTGGCAAACTGAGGCGCCACGAATAATTTTATAATTCCGCTACTATTATTTATTTACTCTGAACTCAGCCCTGCGTGGCTTAATATTGTAAGGTTGACCTTAAGGTCTTAACAGTTTAATTTGAATTAAATACATTATCGTTATTTTTCCGCTGTGTATGTGCGATGGTATTCATCTCTGCTGTATCTGTGAGCACCAGAGTGATCCTGAACTGGTGTATCACACAAGGTGTTCGGAATTCAAATTTCGGGCGCGACAGAAGGTGGTATCAGAGCCATACTGACTGTAGGACAGACCTTTAGCTAGAATGGTTGTTGGGGAGGTGAAAATTATTTTCTAAATCTAAAAGTGAACAAGAAAATAAAATCACTCTTGTCTCATCCCTTCTTCCTATTCACTCCTTTTTGCTGAAATTATCGTGGTTACTTTGTTTTAAAATTCCGAGAGCTGACGAGGATACCTTTTGGCAGATGAGGAGGTTCCACACCTATGGAGAGCGCATTGGAGGATTCGCCGCTGAGCTATGGCGTATGATGCAACTTCTTGGAGGCTTCGACAGGCCACTCTATCAGGGGACCACTGTAGTGCGGGCAGGACTTGATATCGCCTGGGATGTCAAGATCACCGTATATGCTCGGGAGAGGACGAGGGCGAGCCGTCCTATCTACATCACCGCCAGGAGGACTTCATTTGAGACCGGGATCCAGGAGACGGCGCATCTCGCGATGCGGCAGATTGCCTGTACTTACTCCGCAGAGTTGGAGGGCACTGTTTTCCGTCACCACCCGCGTCGAGATAATCGCCACGACAGGATGGAGCTCTTGGAGGAGGACGCCACGATCACTCATCTGGCGAGGTATGTCATCGCTCAGGAAGAGGCCATGGACGAGATATTCCAGGAGCTGCAGAGGCCTGCGACGAGGTCACGGAGGCGAGAACTCAGCTGCGGGAGGGCTTAGCTCACTCCATGAAGAGGATCCAGGAGCTGGAGATGGCTCTGTATGGACCTGAGCCTGAGCCCGTTCTGGAGCTGAACAATTCAGATCCGGAGGAGCCAGAGCAGGAGGCACCAGTCGGCAGACCTGCGCACAGAGCGAGCACCACAGGACCAGCAGAGTTGTCGATCGTCTGATCGGCTTGTAGGGCATCGTGACCAGTTTCCCCTATGCCGCGCACAGACCACGCAAGACCTTCGGAGGACCGCACTCGGATGGTTCAGTGTCTGAGAGTCTATTTTCTTTTAGAGTTGACTCAAATGTTGAGTCAGTCTTATTGAGTCTAGTTAGTGTGGTGTCGAGACTCGAGTGTTTGAGTCGCGTCTTTTTCAGAGTCACCATTAGGTGTGAGTCGTTGTTGAGTCTTAATGTTTGATTACGCTCGTATGTGATTGTCTGGTGTGTGTTGCTTGGCCTTTGGCACTTGCGAGCAACCATACCATTTTACTAAATTAATAAAGTTGCTGAATAATTTAAGTTACACCTGTTTCCCCTGTATAAGTTCCTTTACTTGCCAATGCTTCCTTCTTCTCTCTTAACCATGAAGTTCCAACAGATGGTGAGGACTCGCGGTAACGCTGGAGCTAGCGGAAGTGGAGCTAACCAGGCAGGAGATCAGAACGAGGAACCAATTCCTCAACTGCCGCAAGTGGATCTACAGAATTTGGGAGCTTTTCTCGCTGCTCAAACCCAGCTGATGAACACAATGATGCAGACAATGCAGCAGATATCCAATCAAGCTGCTGCAAACGTTCCACAAGGGGGTAACCATGGACCACACCCCTATTCAAGACTGTCCAAGGTCATGAGGACTCGTCCACCCACATTCTCAGGCAATGCCAATCCGTTGGAGGCGGATGATTGGCTGAGAACTATCGAAAGGAAGTTACACATAACTCGATGTGTAGGACATGAGAGGGTACTATATGCCTCTCACCAGCTAGAGGGAACCGCCGCAAAATGTTGGGAAAACTTTTGTGCTTCGCACGAGGATCCTCAGAGTATCACGTGGAAGGAGTTCACAACATCCTTCCGACAATTCCATGTACCCGAGGGTATCATGGATCTTAAGAAAGACAAATTTCAGAACCTCAAGTAGGGTGGCCAATCAGTGGCCGACTACTTGAACAAATTTACTCAATTGGCTCGATATGCGCCAGAAGATGTAACAACGGACAAGGCGAGACAGTTCCGATTCATGAAGGGACTGAACTCTGGGCTTCAAGTAGGACTAATCACCCACACGTTCCCAGACTTTCAAGAGCTTGTCAATAAGGCGCTCATTCTTGAAGATAAGCGCAAGGACATAGGAGAGGACCGCAAGCGCCGGATGTCAGGCCAAGGGGGACATCCGAATTAGATGAGGCTAAGAGTCAATCCTCAGCAATTTGCAAAATTCAAACCTCAACTTCCTAATAAGAGGACAGTTTCTTCGCCCGGATCTTCGAGTCAGGGCTTTAGGACGCCAGTGCAGAGGAACAATGCACCGGGTTCTTATTAGCAAAATGCAGAGAAGCGTTGCTACAGCTGCAACGAACCGGGACACTTTGCCAATCAGTGCCCAAAGAGAGGCAATATGACCCCAGTTCGCTTCAACCTGGGGCCAACACCGATGAAGACACCAGCATAGGCAGCAAACCGTGGAAACAATCAATCCGTAGCTGCACCGTCGACAATCGTCCGAGGCCGCGTGAACCATGTCACAACTGCTGAAGCTCAAGATGCCACAGACGTCATATTGGGTATGTTTTCAGTTAACTCAGTACCTGCCACAGTTTTATTTGATTCTGGTGCTTCACATTCATTCATTTCTCAAGACTTTGCTGTGGGAAATGGGTTGGAACTGAGAAAACTTAAGTGCACACTAGTAGTGCAATCACCTGGGTCGGAACTTCAATCTAACCTAGGATGTTTGGGAGTTAAGCTGGTCATAAACGAGGTAGAGTTTCTAGCAAATCTAATTGTTCTAGACACCCAAACCTTGGATGTAATCCTCAGAATGGATTGGCTCACCAAACATAAAGCGGTATTGGACTGTGGCCATAGAGTAGTGTCTGTAGAGAACCAAGATGGAGAAAAAGTAGAATTTCAAGCAACCACAGCCCGAAATGGAAAATTTATGGTCAATAGTATGAAGACCGTGAGTCTAGAAGATGTGCCAGTGGTGAAAGACTTTCCGGATGTTTTTCCCAAAGATTTGCCAGGGATGCCACCGGACAGAGATGTCGAGTTCGTGATTGAGCTAGTGCCTGGTTCAGTACCTATTGCAAGGAGGCCTTATAGGATGTCCACAGAAGAACTAGTAGAGATGAAGAAGCAGATTGAAGAACTCATGGAAAATGGTTTCATTAAACCTAGCTCATCGCCGTGGGGAGCACCAGTACTGTTCGTTAAAAAGAAAGATGGAAGTTTTAGAATGTGTATAGACTATCGTGCACTAAATGAGGTGACAATAAAGAATAAATATCCTTCACCTAGGATAGACGATCTTTTTGATCAGTTAAGAGGAGCGGGAGTCTTCTCTAAGATAGACCTTCGATCCGGATACCACCAGTTAAAAATACGAACCGAGGACATACCAAAGACAGCTTTCTCGTCAAGGTATGGGCATTATGAATTCACGGTCATGTCTTTTGGATTGACCAATGCCCCAGCATATTTCATGAATATGATGAACAAAGTATTCATGGAATACTTGGACAGGTTTGTTGTTGTTTTCATTGATGACATACTAGTCTACTCCAGGACAGAAGAAGAGCATGAAGAACACTTAAGGATAGTTCTGGAAAAGCTATGAGAAAACCAACTATATGCCAAATTCAGCAAATGTGACTTCTGGAAAAAGAAGGTAGAGTTCTTGGGTCATGTAATGACTGCCGAAGGAGTAGCTGTCGACCCGAAGAAAGTGGAGGTAGTGTTACACTGGAAGCAACCAAAGTCAGTTACCCAGATCAGAAGTTTTCTTCGAATGGCGGGATATTACCGCCGGTTCATTGAAGGTTTTTCATCAATTACAAGACCTCTTACGCAATTGTTGAAAAAGGATAAAAAGTTTGTATGGACGCCAGAATGCGAGAAGAGTTTCCAAGAATTGAAGAAGCGTCTAACTTCGGCACCTGTCTTGGTGTTGCCGAATGTTAAGGACGGCTTTGATATATACTGTGATGCTTCGCGTCAGGGACTTGGATGTGTTCTGATGCAGAACGGCAAAGTAGTGGCTTATGCGTCAAGGCAGATAAGGCCACATGAGCAGAATTACCCAACTCACGACTTAGAGTTAGCTGTTGTAGTGCACGCCCTTAAAATATGGCGCCACTATCTCATCGGAAACCGATGTGAAATATATACTAACCACAAAGGTTTAAAGTGTATATTCACTCAATCGGATCTTAACATAAGGCAAAGAAGATGGTTGGAGTTAATCAAGGATTATAACATCGGAATCCACTACCATCTAGGACAAGCAAATGTGGTGGCTGATGCTTTGAGTCGGAAAAGCCATAGCCTAAATGTGGTGGTTGCAGAAAACCAGGTTGATTTGTGTAAGGAGCTTCATAAGCTAAGATTGGAGGTCGTACCTAGAGGATATCTGGCTACCATGGAAGTAAAGCCGACCCTAGAAGAACAGATTAGGGAAGGTCAAAAGGATGATGATAAGATTCATAGGATCAAATTCAAGATGGACGAAGGCTTAGCCAAGGACTTTAGAGTAGACGAGCAGGGTACCTTGTGGATGAAAAATAGAATCTGCGTACCTCATAAACATGAATTGAAGCAGTTGATACTTGAGGAAGCACACGATTCCAAGTGCTAAATTCATCTAGGAAGTGCAAAAATGTACCAAGATCTCAAGGGAAGATTCTGGTGGCCAAACATGAAACGAGAAGTTGCCGAACACGTCGTATTGTGTGATATATGTCAAGGAGTAAAGGCAATGCATCAGAGGCCAGCAGGACTGTTGCAACCTCTGAAAGTACCTGAGTGGAAGTGAGAGGAAATCGGTATGGATTTCATTACCGGTTTACCCAGAACTCAGCAAGGTTTTGATTCGATATGGGTTATAATTGATCGCCTAACCAAAGTAGCCCACTTTATACCAGTGAAAACCACATATTCCGGAGATCGCCTAGCTGAGCTATATATGGCCAGAATTGTGTGCTTGCATGCTGTACCAAAGAAGATAGTATCGGATCGAGGTACTCAATTTACCTCAAGATTTTGGAATAAGTTGCATACGGCAATAGGCACCCGTTTGAATTTCAGCACGGCATACCATCCGCAGACAGATGGTCAGACTGAAAGAGTAAATCAGATACTCGAGGATATGTTAAGGGCTTGTGCTCTGTCATATGTCACTTCATGGGACAAATGTCTGCCATACGCAGAATTTAGCTATAACAACAATTACCAAGCCAGCCTAAAAATGTCTCCATTTGAAGCACTATATGGCCGTCCATGTCGAACACCGTTAAATTGGAACGAGATGGGTGAACGTCAAATATTTGGGCCCGACATTCTTACTGATGCTGAGAAAAAGATTGCCATGATTAGAGAAAGACTGAAGACTACACAATCAAGGAAAAAGAGTTACGATGACAACCGACGCCGCGAGTTAAGCTTTGAGCCAGAGGATTATGTATATCTCAGAGTCACACCGCTCAAAGGAGTCAAAAGGTTCCATACCAAAGGAAAACTTGCTCCAAGATACGTGGGTCCATTCAAGATCTTGAGCGGTAGAGGTGAAATCGCATATCAGTTGGAGTTGCCCCAATCGTTGGCAGGAGTGCATGATGTGTTCCATGTATCTCAACTTAAGAAGTGCCTTCGAGTGCCAACAGAGCAGACACCTCTCGAAGAGATAGAATTGCAGGAAGATCTGACCTACAAGGAATACCCAATCAAGATCTTGGACACAGCTAAACGAGAAACCAGGAATAAGACAATCCGCTTCTGCAGAGTTCAATGGAGCAATCACTCGGAGAACGAAGCAACATGGGAGCGTGAAGAAGATCTGAAGAAGGAATTTCCCAACCTTCTCTTTAGTGCACCACAATCTCGGGGACGAGATTACATATGAGGGGAGATTTGTAATGTCCCAAAATTTGCTTTTAATATATTTATGGCATTCTGGAAT
The DNA here is from genome assembly GCA_036346275.1 of Otatea glauca. Lineage (NCBI taxonomy): Eukaryota > Viridiplantae > Streptophyta > Magnoliopsida > Poales > Poaceae > Otatea > Otatea glauca. The sequence continues at coordinate 57,342,596 of CM070715.1, read as the reverse complement.
TACTAGAAATTTTCGGGAATGTATTTGGAATTTTTGAAGTTAATTCGAACTTAAGCCTTATTGAGTTAATCATATAAAATAAAGATCGTGTGTGTCACGTGCGCATAAAATTTCAAAATTTAGTTTAAAATAACGACATTGAAAAACAAGAATGTTCCTATCGAATATTTTCAAAAACTTGATCTATAAATTAAGTTGTTGATTTTATAAACATGTGCACAAGTGTCTGATCCACTAAAAGAATTTTTGCAGAAAATCTATATATGGAAAAATCACGAAACCAACTTCGCTAGGTTTCAAATATTTCCTAGTATTTTAGAGGATTTTTTTTCAAGATTTTTAGAGCTCTTTTGCTATTTTATCCTAAATACGTTTTGTTTCGACTCTATTCATAATACGGAATTTATCTAACGAGGACGTTCTGAACGGAAGGAATTCTGTAGAATTTATCGTTGCCGTTTCTGTTTGCATGAACGCAGGTGGTCATTGATTTTTCCACTTCCATGCATGTAGTAATGGAAATGAACGCAGGTGGTCCTTGATTTTTCCACTTTGAAGGACCATGTGGAGGTCCATCCATGTTTGTGATGAGTATTTGACTTTATTTGAGCAAGGTGTGCTCAAGTTTGAGTTTGATTTGGATTGATTTTTAAAATGAAGCAATTTGAGTTGTCTCGCCAGAGTGGCGATCTGCACCGTATGGGCGCGGTAGTGATGAGTTGGATGGGTTTATTGCATATCATTGTGGGCATTGCTATGAAAGGTTTTTCCTTGTCTTTGATGGTTGCAGGCGACGGTGCTAGGTCATCTTTGAGGCGAGGATGATCGGGACTAGGCGAGGAGCGGAGGTCCAGACGGTTGGGAGATCGCCGGAAGATGATCGGAGACAGAGTTCGGGCAAGTCAAGAAGACAAGGAAAGGATATGATGCTAGCTAGATGCCGCGTGGATCAATGAGGGCCGTCGGATTGAGGTCTAGTTGATAGGTTAGCAGGTCTAGGTAGTATGCTTTGAAAACTGTGCAAGAAAACCCGGTATGTGTGTGGGTTTTGGGTTAGCCCTTGTATGGCTGTGTGTGTGGGTTAATCCTAGCCCTTAGATGAGTGGTCTAGGGTTGAGGGACTCATCCAAGGGTGGTAGGAGGCCCAAGAGTAGTATAAATAGGGGTGGAGGGGTAGCCTCCTCCCCTTGAAGGTTTTGAGGTTTTTAATGCTCCTTTGAGCTTTGCCCACATGAATGTGAGGCTTTGTAACCTATCCTTCCAGAAATGAAATATTTCCTCAAATCATTTCTTTTCTTTGTGCATTTACATTACGCATTTAAATTACGCAATTTACATTATGCACTTAAATTCCGCAATTAAATTCAGCACTTACATTCTTGCAATTTACATTTATGCAATTTGGATTTTCCTCCCCTCCTTCTAAATGCTGTTCTTCTAGGATGTATTAAGTGTGTTCATTTGGTTTTACATCTTTCTCACACCCTTGGATAGACTAGAGATCAAGTTTTTTATCAATTTGCAAATCTGTCCAGAACTCGTTCTTCACGCAGCAGTCAGTATTTGATTTTTATAAAAATATATAAAAATAATTTTTAAGTTATTCTTCTTGGAGAAGGTGTAGGACTCATATATACATCTGTATAAAATTTCTTGAGTCCACTGGTTGCACCGTTTGAGAGCTATGAAGTGAAAACTGAGCCTCAAACTTTCTGGTCGATGTTCCTGACCTTTTGTATTGCTTGATTTTTCATTCTCATTCTACAAAGCTTTCTAAGGTGTTTTTTGGTGGGGTGTTTCACGACTCTACTGTTCATAGGGACAAACATTCCCAAAAATTTAGAGCAACAGAAACTCACCAACCACCTGTTCCAACTGAGGACAATTTCTGAAAATCTGCTTTAACTTTTCTGAAAAGAGACTTTGGTATTTTAGCTTTATCTATTTTAGAAAAGAAGTCTTTTGAATTGATTCCTCTTTTGTTTGGACACTTGATAACCAGGATTGTGATTAAAAAAACCCCTCATATGATTCATGGTTCTTATCCATGCAAGCTAGGGGTACACATAGTTGTCTAATTGTTCTTGGTTTTGGAGGGTATGAGAATATGAGAAACACCAGTTTGAACGAAAATATTTGGGTGCTTTAGATTTTTATTGCAAGAGTGTTTGGAGTACTTTGAGTGGGGGAAATTTTATTTGGGATCATTCACCCCCCCCCCTCTGATCGCCATTTCGATCTTTCAATTGGTATCTGTAACACCCTAATTTTTGCTCTAATTTAAATTTTGGAGTATTTTTTATTTTTTTTGAATTTTTGGGAATTTATTTAAGTTTATTTGGATTTATTCAAATAGGACTTTTCTTGAAAACAATTAAATAATGGAAAAGTTTTTGCGAAGTTTTATTGCAAATATTTTAATGGAATTCCAAACATCTCAAAGTAATTCCTGGAATTTTTCTGGAATTTTAAAAGCTCCAAATGATTTAATTGAATTTCTAGAATTATTTTAAATGTGAAATGATTTAAAAATCGGATGAATGATAATGGGCCGAGCCCATTCTCAGGCGTGTCGCCGCCCAACCGCTGCCAAACCCTAGCGCCGCTTCACCCAAGTCGTCCGATCCGGATCGAACGCTGTGAGTGCGCCACGCCGCTGCATGCGTGAGCCTTCTGATCGTCGCCGCACGGACGCGCAGGATTGCGCCACGTCACTTCGTCCCCGCGAGATCACCGGAGAGACGTGGGCTTTGATGGCCGTGATTTCCGCCGGCCATTCGCGCCGCGCCGAGGCAGCCCTTAAGTCCCGCTGATGGCGTCATGCGAGACCTTCACGCCGCGTCTTTTGACTCCTCGCACGCACGCCGAGACCCTCTCTAGCGCTGAGCGAGCTCGCCAGAAGGCGTCTTTGTGCCGCCGCGTTTTTCGCCGCTTACTTCACCGCCGGTTTCTCTCGCCGTCGCCAAGGTCACCGGATTAATCCTTCCGCTAAGCCGCGTCGAACGAGCCACTTCATCACGCCGAGAAGCCCCATAGCGCCGTGGGCGCGTCATCTTCCTCAACTCCGTGACCTTTTCTTCTGCGCGCGCCGCCTTCACCGAAGCCGTCGTCCGTCCGATCTTCATCGCACGCTTACGTTCGCCCACGCTACTTTTCTTTGTGTTCTTCTATAGTAGATCTGCATCGTTAGATCTGGATTGAACGGTAGAGATTAGATCTAGTCTCTCGTAACTTGGTTACATCTCACCGTGGATCGTTAGTGTACGCGTAGGATTGAGCCACGCCGCGCCATGTATAGTAAACTCCCGTGAACTCGAGCCGTTGGATCGGATCTGAACGGTTGAGTTCGATCCGGTTTTGCCCTAGGATCCGCGCTGCTCAAATTTGAACGTCGCGGCGGTGATAGCGCCGCACTCCAACCAATCGCGTGCGGCGCGTGTTTCCTTTGACCGGCGTGACCAATCTCGGCCGCTGATTTCAAACGAGCCGCTGCGATTGCGCCGCGTGTCGCTGCGATCCGGCGCCGCCGAGTCCACGCGTGAGTTGGCCGTTGGATCCGAGGGGTCCGCTCGATGCGTGACGCGTGGCCGCGGCGGAAATCGAGCGCCGCCGAGCCGCGCGAGCATAGGATCCGACCGCCGATTTTAGCGAACGGTCTGGATTTTGCCGCGTGGCTGCACTGTTCTGTGAACCAAGTCCACGGCGGACCAGAGCCGAACCGTGGACCCAGTCCATAGACCAGAACGACGTGGCAGCCTCTTGGCGTGCCACGTGTCGAGCCGACGTCGATATGACGCCATAAATATTTTTGTATATAAAAATATTTCGACCGAAATTCATTTCTGTGCTGACGTCATCATGACGCGGTGCTGACGTCATAAAAGCAAATTTCCAGTATAAAAATAATTAAGAAAAATCGGATTTTCTTAATTTCTGTATTTTCAGATTTTATTCAAACTTCAAATGACTATAACTTTGGCATTTTAACTCGGATTTGGGTGATTCAAATTTCTAAAAATTCATAAAAATGTGAGATATTTAATGGTGAATTTTATTTGAATTTTTGAGGTCATTTAGTCTTCTGTATTAGCTATGTATTGCATATTTTGTTTGTACGCGTAGACGCAAATTTGCCGGAAAGTTTCGAGGAAGAATTCGTCGCTCAAGACCATGTTTCGGAACAAGACCAGCAACTCTTTGATGGCAAGTGATGCTTTGATCATTTTGATCCCAGGTTTTTAAAATGTAGTTTATGCTTTGAAACTATGCATGCTTATTTATTTAAAATGAATTTAAATTGATTCGGGATAATGTAGTTAATCAACCCATTTTGTTATGCCACCTTGAATTATTAATTGTATGCCCTAAATCATTGTCACCCTAAGTTTGATTATATTAGTTGGATGTTAATATTGTGCCAACACGGGAGGCTAGACCGTGAGTAGATGCTTAGCCTTGCAACGAATCATGAGTGATCTTTCTAAAAATGCTACAATACTTGATTAAAGACATTGAATGTATTTTGAAAAGTGGTGTGATGATGCCACATGATGAGATTGAGGTACAATGACTGTGTGGTTCCGTGCATCGATGTTGAGTTATTGCCGCATGTGTTGCACAATAATCAAGCTGGTGGGAAATGATTTAGACTGGGGCAAGTTGCAAGAGGTCAGTGTGCACGTGGGCTGTGTGGCTTTGGGTTGATGAGTGATGTGAGTCTGTGCTACATTGGGCCGTGTGCCATCGTTGAGTGTTGGAAGTCTTGCCTTGGTCGATTAAGGACTTCACCTTGCAAGCCTTTGATCCGAGTCACCCGTACAACCACATGTCCGATATGGGATGCAGACCTAGTTGACTAGGGTTCTGATATCTTTCCTCCGATACCTCGGGTGACAAAGACACGGGGTGTATCTGTATGGGGAGCGCACCTATGCTACGGCTTGGTGCCCATCCAACGGTGATTGGCCGGTCCTATACTTGGCCTGTGTGAGGGAAGTGATAGTGAAGGCAATACACCGAGAGGTTCTTTAGTTAAGGTAGAAGTTCTGAAAAGCTTTGTTGCGACAATCACCGTGTGGTGAGCGGTCAGATCTTGTGGGTAAAGTGTACAACCTCTGCAGAGTGTCAAACTATTCAATAGCCGTGCTCACGGTATTGAGCATTGCTTGGGGATTACAATCAAGGGTAGATTTTCATAAACAAAATATGGGAAGGGTGGCTGTGTGCCAAGTGTTAAAAATGAATCATTAAGGCGTGTGCCGAGAAGCTTCAAGAAAAACCATTTGAAGAAATTAGTATTACTTATAACTGCTCCAATGCTTTAATCTAATTAAGATATTGGTTTAAAATTGCTGTTTGATGCAAAAGAACCATTTAAGCCAACCCTTTGGAATAAGCTTTGCATGTAGTAATAGCACTGCATTCTGTGCACTACTTGTTGAGTGCCTTGTGTACTCACCCCACCTTGCTTATCAACCCCAACATCAGTGGAGGAGACTACACCAGTTTGGGAGGAGGAGTACATCGAGGATACGAACAACTAGGGGCAAGCCCACTGGTTGCTCGTGGCAAGATGAAGGCTTCCACGACCTTTACTTATGTTCCATTATTTCTTTTCTTTGAATTATGTAAGCCTGTGTGGTGATTTATCCGTAAGGAGACCATAAGGTCGCATAACTCGATTTATATACATGTTTGCACTATTTATTCTTATATCTTTGTGAATGTCTGTAATGTGCAACCTCAGATGATGTGGTGTGCTAGCGTGATCCTGGTGATCGCATGAATACACAGAGGGTCCGGATTTGCAAATTCGGTCTCGATAGAGGTGGTATCGAGCAAGGCCGATCAGAGGACTTGACCCTAGTTTGGTCGTGCCTAGGAGGGTAAAACTATTTTCTAAAGACCTAATCAACTTGAGCAAGAATATCAATGAAATCTTGACTTATCTCTTCTCTCTTGTTTCATACCTATGCTGAATTTTTATTATTCTCTGTTTAATTTAAACAAGGTTTATTTTGTCAGATGAGGATGATCCACACCTATGGAGAGCGCACCGGAGGATACGCTGCGGAGTTATGGTGTATGATGCAGTTGCTCGGAGGTTTTGACAGACCACTGTATCGAGGGACTTCGGTGGTACGGGCAGGACTTGACGTCGCCTGGGATGTCAAGATCACAGTGTATGCTCGGGAGAGAACGAGGGAGAGCCGTCCTATCTACATCACGGTCAGGAGGTCTTCTTTTGAGGCTGGAATCCAGGAGTCGGCACGTCACGCGATGCGGCAGATTGCCCGCACTTACTCCGCAGAGTTGGAGGGCACCGTCTTTCGTCACCATCCGCGTCGAGACAATCGTTTGGAGAGGATGGAGCTTGTAGAGGAGGACGCCACTATCACCCACTGGCGAGGTACGCCATCGCCAGAGGACGCCTTGGACGAGACAACCGGAGTTGCAGAGGACCCGCGCCGAGGTCGCAGAGGCAAAGATCCACCATGGGAGGGCTTAGCTCACTCCATGCGTAAGATCCAGGAGTTGGAGATGGATTTGTATGGACCCGAGCCCGAGCGCCTCGAGTTACACGATCCAGATCCGGAGGAGCAGAGCAGAGGCACCACGGTCAGAGCAGCAGCCCGGGTCCAGTAGTCGATGGGGTCATTTGCACCACCGCAGAGGTCACCAGACCGGTTGCCCGATTTCGAGCACCCACGGTGTATGCTCCGAGGAGCCGCAGCCGGGTTGGCTCGATGGAGTGATCGAGTCTAGTAGAGTGTAGTGTCGAGACTCGAATGTCCGAGTCGCGTCTTTTCTTCGAGTCACCATTAGGTGTGAGTCGTCATGGATTCCTATGTTTGCTTACTTGTTTTTGGTTGTGAGTGTCTCAGATGTGTTGCATTGCCCTTAGGCACTTGTGAGCAACCGTCTTCGCTTTATATTATATCAATAAAGTGGCTAAATAATTTAAGTTACACTGCTTCCCACATGAATTCTTCTACTTGTCTATGCTTTCTTCTTCTCTTAACCTTGGAAGCTGGCAACAGATGGTGAAGACTCGTGGAAATGTTGGAGCCAGCGAAGTGGAGCTAACCAAAGCGGACAACTGAATGAAGAGCCGATCCTCAACCGCCGCAGTCGATATGCGTAACACAGGAGCCTTCTTGATCGCCTGACTCAACTTATGAACACGATGGTTCAAACCATGCAGCAGATATCCAATCAAGCTGCTGTGAATGTTCAACCTGGGGGTAACCATGGACCACACCCCTACTCCAGGTTGTCGGAGTTTATGAGGACTCGTCCACCCACTTTCTCAGGTAACGCCAATCCACTAGAAGCGGACAATTGAAAGGAAGCTTCACATTACCCAGTGTGTAGGACATGAGAGGGTACTCTATGCCTCTCATCAACTCGAAGGGACTGCTGCAGAATGGTGGGAAATCTTCTGCGCAGCTCATGAGGACCCACAGAGTATCACGTGGGAGGAATTCACCTCAGCCTTCCGCCAGTACCATGTACCCGAGGGTATCATGGATCTTAAGAAGGAGGAATTCCGGAGCCTAAAGAAAGGCGGCCAGTCAGTGGCCGATTACCTGAACAAGTTCACCCAACTGGCACGCTACGCACCTGAGGACGTGGCTACGGATAAGGCCAGACAATCCCGCTTCATGAAGGGATTGAATGCAGGGTTGCAGGTGGGGCTGATCGCCCACACATTCCCTGACTTCCAAGAGCTAGTTAACAAAGCTCTTATCTTAGAGGACAAGCGCCGAGAGTTGGATGACAACAGGAAGCGCAGAATGGCGCAACAAGGAGGTCGTCGGGGCAGCAGAGGCAGAGGACGGCACCTCAACAGCTCATCCGCATCACCTGCAGGCATTGATAGGGCACCACCGCCGCAAATCGCCCAATGGGTCGAATGTTGAGACTCGGCCCGAATCGTAGCACGATCGAGGAACCTCTCGAGCAAAGTGAGAAGACGCGTTGCTATCATTGCAATGAAATGGGGCATTTTGCCAACAAGCGCCCTAAGAAGGAGGTGTCACCCGGTCCGCTTTAACCTAGGGAACACACCGGCAAGGACTCCCGCGCCAATCGTGAACCGTGGGGCATCAACAGCAGCAACTCCATCCCAAGGAACTGCACGAGGCCGAGTCAACCACATTACAACGGATGAAGTTCAGAACGCCACGGACGTTGTACTGGGTAAGTTCGTAGTAAACTCAGTACCATCTACCGTTTTATTTGATTCCGGAGCTTCGCATTCTTTTATTTCCCGAGATTTTGCTGTTCAAAATGATATGGAAATAGTGAATCTTAAATGTGTGCTCATAGTCCAATCCCCTCGATCAGAACTCCGATCTAAAGTAGGATGTTTTGGGGTAAGACTAATAATTAATGGAGTTGAGTTCCTAGCGAACTTAATCGTCCTTAATACCCAAACCTTGGATGTTATCCTGGGAATGGATTGGTTAACCAATCACAAGGCGATTGGATCGGAAAAAAAGAGTCATATCGGTCGAGAGCCCTGATGGAAAGAAGATTGAGTTTGAAGCAAAACCAAGTGCGGGATGGACAATTAATGGTCAACAAAGATGAAGACTCGCCACTTAGAGGAAGTTTCCATAGTCAATGAATATCCGGATGTTTTCCTAAGATTTACCCGAATGCCGCCAGATAGAGATATCGAGTTCGTGATAGAGCCGGTTCCAGGGACAGCTCCCATAGCTAAGAGACCTTACAGGATGTCCACAGAGGAATTGGTGGAAATGAAGAAGCAAATTGAAGAACTGCTGGAAAAAGGATTTATAAGACCTAGTTCATCGCCATGGGGAGCACTGCCTTATTCGCCAAGAAGAAGGACGGAAGTTTCAGGATGTGTATAGACTATCGTGCACTCAATGATGTGACGATAAAGAATAAGTATCCGCTACCGGTGATCGATGATTTGTTTGACCGATTGAGAGGAGCAGAGTCTTCTCCAAAATTGATCTCCGATCGAGATACCATCAATTGAAGATCCGATCGAGGATATTCAAGACCGCATTTTCATCAAGATATGGACACTACGAGTTTACTGATGATGTCTTTTGGTTTGACAAATGCACCAAAGATATTTCATGAACTTAATGAATAAGGTTTTATGGAATATTTGATAAGTTCGTCGTCGTATTCATAGATGATATCCTTATCTATTCCAAGACGAGAGAAGAGCAAGCCGAGCATTTGAGGCTAGTCCTTGAAAAGTTGAGAGAGCAAAAGTTGTTTGCAAAATTTAGCAAATGTGATTTCTGGAAGAATAAGGTTGAATTTCTTGGACATATAATGACCGCAGCAGAGTTGCGGTAGATCCAAAGAAAGTGGAGACAGCTCTACATTGGGAACAACCAAAGTCGGTAACCCAAACCGTAGTTTCCTTGAATGGCGGGTATTACCGTCGATTCATCGAAGGATTCTCTACGATTATGAGACCTCTTACGCAATTGTTGAAAAAGGAAAGGAAATTCCTATGGACACCGAGTGTGAGAAGAGTTTTCGAGAGTTGAAGAGAAGATTAACATCGCACTGTACTAGTTTTACTCGACGCTCATCAAGACTTCGACATCTATTGTGATGCATCGCGCCGGATTGGGATGCGTGTTGATGCAAAATAGGAAGGTAATTGCCTATGCATCAAGGCAATTGAGACCACATGAGGAGAACTATTCGACTCATGATTTGAATTAGTCTGCCGTAGTGCATGCACTAAAGATATGGCGTCATCATCTCATCGAAATAGATGTGAAGTGTATACCGATCATAAAAGTCTTAAGTATATCTTCACACAAGCTGACCTAAATATGAGGCAAAGAAGATGGTTAGAGTTAATCAAGGATTATAATGTGGAATTCACTACCATCCGTAAAGCCAACGTGGTGGCGACGCCTTGAGCGTAAAAGAACCACGAGTGTAAATATGTCGTTGGAAACAAGTCGAGCAGACTGTGTAAGGATTTCAAATTAGAACCGAAATGGTACCGTATGATTCCTAGCAACTTTGAAGTAAGACCTACCCCGAAGATCGATCGGGAAGGGCGTAAAGATGATGATAAGATCAAAAGAATTAAGGGCAAAATGGATGAAGGCAAAGCAAAAGATTTCAAAATGAATGAACAAGGTACTATGTGGTTTAAAGAGCGATTTGTGTGCCGAACAAAAGGAGTTGAAGCGATTACTGCAGGGAGGCCCATGACTCCAAGTACTCAATTCATCCAGAAGTGCGAAATGTATCAAGATTTAAAGGAGAGATTTTGGTGGCAAGCATGAAACGAGAAGTCGCCAATACGTTGCAATATGTGACATATGCCAAAGAGTCAAAGCTATGCACCAAAGACCAGCAGGGCTATTACAACCCCTAAAGATACCGAATGGAAATGGAAGAAATTGGTATGGATTTCATAACCGGATTGCCTAGAACGCAAAGTGGATATGATTCCATATGGGTCATAGTAGATCGCTTAACTAAAGTGGCACATTTCATACCCGTGAAGACCACTTATTCCGAGACCGTTAGCGTAACTTTATATGTCAAGAATTGTTTGTTTGCATGGAGTATCGAAAAAATAGTGTCGATGAGGTACCCAATTTACCTCCGATTTTGGGGTAAGCTACATGAAGCGATGGGAACTCGCTTGAACTTCAAGACAAAGATACCATCCGCAGCATGATGGACAAACCGAGAGAGTCAATCGATATTAGAGGATATGTTGAGGGCATGTGCCTTAGCATATTCCACCTCATGGGACAAGTGTTTGCCTTATGCTTGAGTTTAGTTACAACAATAGTTATCAAAGTAGTTTACAAATGTCTCCATTTGAAGCTTTGTATGGTCGGTCTGTCGAACACCATTGAATTGGAATGAGACAGTCGAACGACATGTTTTTGGACCAGACATTCTTCAGGAAGCGGAAGAACAGATCGCCCTGATCAGGGAAAGATTGAAGATTGCACAATCAAGGCAAAAGAGTTATGCTGACAACCGTCGCAGGGAACTGAGCTTTGAACCCGAAGATTTTGTGTACCTTAGAGTCACGCCTCTCAAAGGAGATAGAAGGTTCCATGCAAAAGGAAAGCTCGCACCCAGATATGTCGGACCATTCAAGATCTTGAGCCGCAGATGTGAAGTTGCTTATCAGTTGGAGTTACCGCCGTCTTTGGCAGGAGTGCATGATGTATTCCATGTATCACAACTGAAGAAGTGTCTTTGAGTACCTAAGAGCAAACACCTTTGGAGGCAATTGAGTGCAAGAAGATCTCGACTTACAAAGAACATCCGATGAAAATTCGGGCGAATGGACAGAGAGACAAGGAACAAGTCAACACGTTTCTGCAGAATTCAATGGAGCAACCATTCAGAAAGTGAAGCAACGTGGGAACGTGAAGAAGATCTGAAGAAGGAGTTCCCTAACCTATTTCTGTAGACAGCCCTGAATCTCGGGGACGAGATTCTGTTAAGGGGGGAGGTTTGTAACACCCAAATTTTTGCTCTAATTTAAATTTTGGAGTATTTTTGATTTTTTTTTAATTTTTGGGAATTTATTTAAGTTTATTTGGATTTATTCAAATAGGACTTTTCTTGAAAACAATTAAATAATGGAAAATTTTTTACAAAGTTTTATTACAAATATTTTAATGGAATTCCAAACATCTCAAAGTAATTTTTGGAATTTTTTTGGAATTTTTCTGCTATTTTAAAAGCTCCAAATGATTTAATTGAATTTCTAGAATTATTTTAAATGTGAAATGATTTAAAAATCAGATGAACAGTAATGGGCTGAGCCCATTATCGTGCGTGTCGCCGCCCAACCGCTACCGAAACCATAGCGCCGCTTCACCCAAGTCGTCCGATCCGGATCGAACGCTCGTGAGTCGCCACGCCGCTCGCATCGTGAGCCTTCTGATCGTCGCCGACGGACGCTGCAGGATTGCGCCACGCCACTTCGTCCCCACGAGATCGCCGGAGACGTGGGCTTTGATGGCCCGATTTCGCGGCGGTTTCGCGCCGCCGAGGCAGCCCTTAAGTCCCCGTTGATGGCGCCATGTAGAGACCTTCACGCCGTCTTTTGACTCCTCGCACGCACGCCGAGACCCTCTCTAGCGCTGAGCGAGCTCGCCAGAAGGCGCGTCTTTGTGCCGCCGCGTTTTTCGCCGCTTACTTCGCCGCGGTTTCTCTCCGCCGCCGCCAAGGTCACCGGAGTAATCCTTCCGCTAAGCCGCGTCGAACGAGCCACTTCATCACGCCGAGAAGCCCCGTAGCGCCGTGGGCCGTGTCATCTTCCTCAACTCCGCAGCTTTTCTTCTCGCGCCGCCGCCTTCACCGAAGCCGTCGTCGTCCGATCTTCATCGCACGCTCGTTCATCCACGCTACTTTTCTTTGTGTTCTTCTAGAGTAGATCTGCACTGTTAGATCCGGATTGAACGGTAAAGATTAGATCTAGTCTCTCAGAATTTGGTTACATCTCATCCGCTTGGATCGTTAGTGTACGCTGCGTAGGATTGAGCCACATCGCGCCATGTATAGTAAACAGCCCGAACTCGAGCCATTAGATCGGATCTCAACGGTTGAGTTCAGATCCGGTTTTGCCTTAGATCCGCGCCGCTCAAATTTGAACGCGGCGGCGTGATAGCGCCACACCTCCAACCAATCGCGTGCGGCGCGTGTTTCCTTTGACCGAAGCGCGACCAATCTCGCCGCTGATTTCAAACGAGTCGTTGCGATTGCGCCGCGTGTCGCCACGATCCGGCGCCGCCGAGTCCGCGCGCATTGGCCGTTGGATCCGAGGGGACCGCTCGATGCGTGACGCGTGGCCGCGCGGAAATCGAGCGCCGCCGAGCCGCGCAGCAGATAGGATCCGACCGCCGATTTTAGCGAACGGTTCGATTTTGCCGCGTGGCTGCATGTTTCAGGAACCAAGTCCACGGCGGACCGAGCCAACCGTGGACCCACCCATAGATTGTAACGACGTGGCGCGCCTGCGGCGTGCCGCGTGTCGAGCCGACGTCGATGACGCGTCATAAATATTTTTGTATATAAAAATATTTCGACCGAAAATCATTTCTGTGCTGACGCCATCATGACGCGTGCCGACGCCATAAAAGCAAATTTCAAGATAAAAATAATTAAGAAAAATCGGATTTTCTTAATTTCTGTATTTTCAGATTTTATTCAAACTTCAAATGACTATAACTTTGGCATTTTAACTCGGATTTGGGTGATTCAAATTTCTAAAAATTCAGAAAATTGTGAGATATTTAATGGTGAATTTTATTTGAATTTTTGAGGTCATTTAGTCTTCTGTATTAGCTATTTATTGCATATTTTGTTTGTACGCGTAGACGCAAATTTGCCGGAAAGTTTCGAGGAAGAATTCGTCGCTCAAGACCATGTTTCGGAACAAGACCAGCAACTCTTTGAAGGCAAGTGATGCTTTGATCATTTTGATCCCAGGTTTTTAAAATGTAGTTTATGCTTTGAAACTATGCATGCTTATTTATTTAAAATGAATTTAAATTGATTCGATAATGTAGTTAATCAACCCATTTTGTTATGCCACCTTGAATTATTAATTGTATGCCCTAAATCATTGTCACCCTAAGTTTGATTATATTAGTTGGATGTTAATATTGTGCCAACACGGAGGCTAGACCGTGAGTAGATGCTTAGCCTTGCAACGAATCATGAGTGATCTTTCTAAAAATGCTACAATACTTGATTAAAGACATTGAATGTATTTTGAAAAGTGGTGTGATGATGCCACATGATGAGATTGAGGTACAATGACTGTGTGGTTCCGCATCGATGTTGAGTTATTGCCGGCATGTGTTGCACAATAATCAACCGGGTGGGAAATGATTTAGACTGGGCAAGTGGCAAGAGGTCAGTGTGCTCGTGGGCCTGTGTGGCTTTGGGTTGATGAGTGATGTGAGTCTGTGTGCCACATTGGGTCAGTGCCATCGTTGAGTGTTGGAAGTCTTGCCTTGGCCGCTTAAGGACTTCACCTTGCAAGCCTTTGATCCGAGTCACCCGCATAACCACATGTCTCGATATGGGATGACCTAGTTGACTAGGGTTCGATATCTTTCCTCCGATACCTCGGGGTGACAAGACACGGGGTGTATCTGTATGGGGAGCGCACTATGCTACGGCTTGGTGCCCATCCAACGGTGATTGGCCGGTCCTATACTTCGCTCTGTGAGGGAAGTGATAGTGAAGGCAATACCGAGAGGTTCTTTGGTTAAGGTAGAAGTTCCTGAAAAGCTTTGTTGCGATAATCACCGTGTGGTGAGCGGTCAGATCTTGTGGGTAAAGTGTACAACCTCTGCAGAGTGTCAAACTATTCAATAGCCGTGCTCACGGTATTAAGCATTGCTTGGGGATTACAACAAGGGGTAGATTTTCATAAACAAAATATGGGAAGGGTGGCTGTGTGCCAAGTGTTAAAAATGAATCATTAAGGTCAGGTGCCGAGAATCTTCAAGAAAACCATTTGAAGAAATTAGTATTACTTATAACTGTTCCAATGCTTTAATCTAATTAAGATATTGGTTTAAAATTGCTGTTTGATGCAAAAGAACCATTTAAGCCAACCCTTTGGAATAAGCTTTGCATGTAGTAATAGCACTGCATTCTGTGCATTACTTGTTGAGTGCCTTGTGTACTCACCCCACCTTGCTTATCAACCCCAACATCAGTGGAGGAGACTATACTAGTTTGGGAGGAGTACATCGAGGATACGAACAACTAGGGGGCAAGCCCAGTCGGTTGCCTGTGTCAAGATGAAGGCTTCCACGACCTTTACTTATGTTCCGCTGATATTTCTTTTCGTTGAATTATGTAAGCCCCGTGTGGCTGACTTATCTGTAAGGAGACCATAAGGTCGTACAACTCGATTTATATACATGTTTGCACTATTTATTCTTATATCTTTGTGAATGTCTCGTAATGTGCAACCTCAGTATGATCGTGTGTGCTAGCGTGATCCTGGATCGCATGTAATACACAGAGGGTCCGGATTTGCGATTCGGTCCCGACAAGACGAGCCGTTTTGCTCTTCCATAGATCTTGACCGGTCTCAAGAGCCATGGCGATGGACAAGTATTCCACCAAGCCTCCTATTTTTGCTGGAGTTGATTTTTCGTTTTGGAAATCGCGGATGGAGTCATACATCACTGCCTAGGGCTTCTGTTATGGCAGAAGGTGAAACTCCCATATGACGTTCCTGTCGATGAAAACGTCACGACCGGAAATATGACTGACGTTGAGGCGAATGCTAAGGCAAGGAACATCCTTATACAGGGTCTTAGCCGCAGTGAGTATGATAGGATTTCTCACCTTCGCTCGCCACGATATTTGGGTGACCTCGATGCTCACTAGCCAAGCGTGAGTTCAACAAGTTTGAACAACACGCCGTGAGAGTCTTGATGAGTGCTTCGTCGTTTTACCAAGATCTTGAGCGATCTTCGAGCCATTGTTTGTATATACCCTGACTCGGATAATGCTCGACATTTCTTGACCGCACTCGATTTGCGCGTTTGGGAGATGAAGGTGACCACCATCAAGGACACCACTGACCTGTCGACCTTGACTCTTGACGGGCTTTATTCCCGCCTCAAGACTCATGAGATCGACGTTGTCTCGCGGAAGACGAAGTCTCAGTCGATGGCTTTGGTCACCGATCCCATGGGATCCTCTCTTTTTGATTCTTCTGTTGGTTTCTCTCTCTCCGCCCTTTGCGAGCTAAGCGATGACCAACTGGAAAAATTTCCAAAAAATAAGCTTGCTCTTCACTACTACACAAATATACATCACAATCGGTTCTTTTTTATCATCACAGTCGGTTCTGGTGGTGACACAAAGTTATGAGACAGAGATGAGGCGGCATTATTACAGTCGGTTCTCGCACGATAGAGATGACGAGGTCATCTCTATCGGTTCTTTATAAGAAGCGATAGAGATGAGGGTATTATCTCTATCGGTTCTTTGTAAGAAGCGATAGAGATGAGGCCTCATCTCTATCGCTTCTTACAAAGAACCGATAGAGATAATACCATCATCGCTATCGCTTCTTATAAAGAACCGATAGAGATGAGTGAATCATCTCTATCGCTTCTACAAAAGAACCGATAGAGATAATATCTCATCTCTATCGCTTCTTATAAAGAACCGATAGAGATGTAAGTATCATCTCTATCGCTTCTAAAAAGAACCGATAGAGATAATATACTCATCTCTATCGCTTCTTATAAAGAACCGATAGAGATGAGTTAATCATCCCTATCGCTTCTTACAAAGAACCGATAGAGATGATCTCACATCTCTATCATTTTCTTGTGAGAACCGACAGAGATGAAGCGGTGTGGTGTACTATTTTCTAATTCACCCTCCAATCAAAGACATATTCCACACAATATGCACATATCACATTCACACGTAAATTACGGATAACATATCACATTCAAAGAACATGAACACTTTGTTACAACAAACACATATCACATTCGTTAACAAAATAGAACGTAAACATGCTTAACCATAAGTACACATGCAATCGCATTCGGATATGTAATATTGTTCACATCCGATCTAGTAGGAGCTTTGATCTCTAAACCGTCTGCCCTCCGACAAGCATTCTATCCAGCACCATCGCATAAGTGGTCTCGTATCTTGTTGAGTGCAAAGTGTTGTCTATACTCTTCTGGGGGATATTGGTATGCTGCAAAATAGAAACGAGTGCTCTAATTTAAGTTTTTAAATTTCTATGTGAAAGACTAATTGTATAATAATGCATGTACTACCTTAGGGAAACGGTCTGAGCCGGCAATCAAGATCAACATGTGTTGCATGACATACAAACCACAGCGGTCGTCGCTGCCCTGTTGATGACACTGTGAAGAAAGAAAAATAAATTAAGAGATGAAGAAAATATGTCAGAAAATCTAAATCTTATATATGATAGCCACTTGTACCATGAAGCGGACATACTCCAGCTTGGAGCCCTTTTTGTCGTCGTGTGTCCCTCCTGCTTCGACGTATTGCTTGAAACCCCTATATACATTGGAGAGACGCCGTTGAGTAAAAAAATAATGAACGTAGTTAAATACATAAAATGTTAGATAAGAGTGGTGCACTTATCGCCCAAAGGAGGCTTGATCGCAGAGGCCATCGGTCTCTTATCAACCGAATTAAAAGTGTACACTTTGTTGTCACTCTGACGAGCACGAGTAGAACCCAGTGGTTGCTTATTAAATGGTATGTAGCGAAGAAAATAAGTTCACTTACGGTTTCAAATGTAGAAGTAATTGAATGGTGAAGTAGCACTTACTCCTCGTGGTACGGAGTAGAATGAAGTCCTTCCTCGACTCACCTTGCAATGCCCTCTTGATGTAGGAGGCAACCCATTCCGCTGAAGCCTCAGCCATCGTCGTGGACACAAGCTCGTGGTCGATTTAACCCAACTAGTTGTCGATTCGTCACGACTCGCTGCCTCATCGCCTCGCAACTCGCATTGAATGTTGAAAAGCGTAATGCAAAATCCTATGGAAGTCATAAGGTCGCAACGTGGTGCGATACTCACAAATACCAGATCGCATAAGAGAAATATCGATGGCTATCACTGGTACAGACGAACAGATCCTCAAAACTAATCGAATGTCCCATCCTCCTCGCGGTTGAAATGTCTCTTTCTGTATCTAACATTGAAGTCGATACGCTCGCTCTCTTTCACTTTGTCAATGTATCATCCATGGAGCTGTCGAGTCCATATGCCTAGAGCATTCAATTTGCTGGGAGGCAGAAATGGCTTTCCATGTACGTAGGCCTTAAATTCATAAGGCTTCTTTGTGGCCTGTGCCGGTCCTCCTTTCTGGGCCGAAGGAGTCTCTGAGGTCGGGCAAGGGCTTTTCATGTACCGAGGGGCGCAGGGCCTTTGTGAGCCTAGCCTTTTTAGCAGAGGCCTCCAGTGTTCTGTGGTTGTCGTGCTAGTCCTTTTATGCACCAGCTCTGTACTTTGTGCAGGGCTCGTCACGGTCGTGGGAGCAGGCGCAGGTACGGTAGGAACCTACAAAGCACGCGCAAAATTAAGTAACTTGTTGCAATACTACTGGAATGGTACAGAAGATGTGAGTGATGTTTACCTTGACCAGTACGACGCCTGTCGTGGGCCACTTGATGAACGACATCCGCGCTAGCCCGAGAGTGGTGATGTCTTCGTTGGGCGGGAACTCGAGCACATGTGATAAGAAGGCTTCGTGGACGAGTCCACCGACCTCATGTAGCCCTTCCCAAAGGTGACCATGCACCAGACGGTCTCCTTGCATGGAAATGCAACCCGCTGCAGCCTCAACAGAAATCCGCCTTCCGTCGTGGTGAGTCGGCACTTGTAGGCGCCGCAAAAGTGCGCAACTTGAGAGAAAACATATGAAGAATTACCTCGCACTATTAAGTAAGGCAAAATTAATTATTACCTTCAAAGGGACTAGACTTATCATTTTGGAACCGCAGCTACTTGGTGGGGGCACAGTTTTCTACAAGAGGCGGGGCATTTGGCTCGACTCTATGAGATCATCGCCATCATCTCGCCCTTAGGCGCCCTCACGTGCCATCATCTCCACCCTCATCTCCTCTTCACGTGCCATCATCCGCACCTCATCTTCCCCTCATCTCCTCCGAGATCTCCTCCTCACCGCTCCTAAGCGTGTCCTTCAGCGCCCGCACGTGCCTCCCATGTTCTTGATCCGTACTGCAGCAAGATCTTGAAGTAGGACTTCTTCAGATGCCTCGACCTCATGGCAAGCACCCGCCCTTATGGTCGGGCTTCCCGATCGCAGAGGATAGGATGTCATTTGACCCTTGGCTAAGAAAGGTCCCCGCTCTTTCCTCCGCTTACCTCCTCCCGCAAGAAGCGAGTACGAATTAGATCCAAATACAACAGAATGGTCTATCGCAATGTAGTAAGTTTGATATCTTACGATGGTGGAGACGACTTGGCGCAGTAGTGGGGTTTGGTACTACCACCGCCTGTCTGCGGTTTTCTTTGTCCTCGCTAATACCCACCACGCGTGCCGCCTCACATATGTGCGAGTAAGGCATCGTTGTCCCGAGTTGGCGACTCCTCGGCTAGTCGTGCCCATTCGCTTTCTTCCTTCAGAGCCACCGAACCGAGGTGGTGCGCGCGTGTTCACCTCTGGTAGCAACGCCTCTGTCTCGCCTCCGCCGCGGGCGCATTTCTTGATCCTCGTGAACTCCTCCCAAACATCGGAGTCATGAACGGATACCTCTCGAATGGTGTACGGCCTTTCAAAGACGTACTCACCGTGCATGTAGACCACGGCGCCTCGAGCCACACCCATCCTCTTCAAGGCGCATCACCGCATTGTTTTCATCCTCCTCTTCTATAATCCATTTTCCCTTAACCTCGCCCCACACCGGTTCTTCCGCTCGACGACCTCCTTTCTCCAATCCTTAACCGCTATGGGAACTCTCTCCTCACCAGCTTGCCCGAGGAATGAGCGGTATCGCCCCATACACTTGGGAGGACCTGCAAACGCCTCACGCATTGAAGTGGAGAATTTGCGGCTTCTCCTGTGGCCCCTTTGCTCGGTCCTCGGCCTTCCTCACCTTACTCGGCCCTCGACATTTCGAACTTGGCTCACTCGACACTTGGAAGTTGGTCGCCTCAGAGCACCTTCTACTCTTTCTCGCGATGAGCCGATGCTCTCTAATTGCGACATTTTGGGTTTTCCTATCTAACATGGACATATATTTGACATGAGAGAAAGCAATTTGTAGCTATTATGCAAACTTGATAATAAATCATCCAAGCAACAGTCAATGGATAATTCATAGCATGTCATTATTCTACCATATTGTAGTAGAGTAACAGGTGAGCGAATGATCTTCAAGAAAAGTCTATATGTTGACCAACTAAATACGCATTTAACGATAACTCCTAATCTCTAAATAGGTTTGGTCCTATCCCATTCGAGGATATGTGGTTGGACAAGTTCTGAGCCGCTGTACAACCCGCAGAAAATTTGGCAACATCTTCTCGCTGTTCTCCAGATACACGCCTCGACAACCCGTCGAGAGGGTGTGTATCCGAGAACACCAGGGAGACACTACCGAAACCTACTCTGTGAGTTGTACAACAGCTCAGGAACTTGCCCGAACCACATATCCTCGAACTGTCCAAAAAACGTGGACAATTCGAGACTGCTTGCTTATAAATATGCCATTCCGGCATATTTATAAATAAGCACTCTCGAACGGGAGACGTAGGTTACGCAAACTAAACTCTAACACATGCTGAGATAAAAACAAAATAATATGCTGAAAGTAAACACATGTCTAAGCAAAACCTTTATGCTAAAAGTAAACACGTGTGTAAACAAAAGTAATATGCTAAGGGTAAACACATGTCTAAACAAAATTAATATGCAGGAAATAAGCCATGTGGGTTAGCTCGTGCAAGCTATACATCCATGTAATGTACTAAATGATATTTCTGGTCCATATGGGGATTCATTGCTTTTGAGCTTGAAGCTTGCTGTGGATCCATATGGGGATTCATAAACTTATAATTGGGACAATCCTCACCATGTAATTAAAGGATTAATATATAACCATCCAACTAAGACTTTCAAATCGATCAGACAATAAATGAGAATACCGCTTGCTTTTGAAACTTAAAACAAATGAATGAATGAGGTCTGTTGCTAGAGGAAGCTACTCATATAGAGGAAGCTGAAGCACTGTTTAAAGATATGAATGAATGTGGTCTGTTGCTAGGCCACATAAATTATACAACTTTAATAGACGGGCTTTTTAAAACAGCAACATGTCGGCCGCTTAAGGTTGGTCGAGTTGATGGAGAGAAACTTGTTGCCCGACATCGCTTTCTATAATGTGTTTGTCAATTGCCTTTGCATGCTTGGGAAATCAGGAAGCGAAATCATTTTTGAGAGAGATGAGAAATACAGGCTTAAAACCTGATCAAGTGACATATAACACTATGATCGCAGCAAGCTTGCTCTCAAAGCAGGAGATTGGATGTAGTTTTGGAAATTCATGAATGGATGATGAATGCTGGGCTTCATGCTGATATCACTGTCTATAATACACTTGTGCATGTTTTCGCCAAGGGGTCTCACCAAACATAGCTACTTTATGAAAGATATGAAAGAAAAAGGATTTAGTCCATCTAAAGGCACTCTTAGTTTTATATGCAGAGCATTTAAAAGACCAGGGATGAAATGGGAAGCTCGGCATTTACTTAAAAACCTTTATAAAGTTTAGGATTGTGAAGCGTTGATTTCTTTTCTACCAAGCATAGATGGTCTGATAGGGATGGTTTTTCGCTTGATGATGCAACTGTAGTCAGGGTGCTCATGATTGCACTGTCTAATCCCCCCCTCAAGGATGAACATCATTATGCCATTGCAGCTAGCTAGTAGTAGGATATATGCATATTTATTCAGTATACACTCACCATGTTCATGTACAACGAACGGTTCGAATTGGAGAACGTTCAAATCAGAGAGATCACCTCACGAGTGCACGATCTCGGGGTGCTCCGAGCAGGGGAGGCGCGGGTGGGGGGTGCTCCGAGCTGGGAGGCGCCGGTGGGGGAGCTCCAAGCGGGTCAACGCAGGGGGTGTTCCGAGCGGTCGGCGCCGGTGGGGTGCTCCGAGCGGGTCGGCGCCGGTGGGGGGATCTCTCGAGCGGGTCAACGCCGGTGGGGTGCTCCGGCAGGTCGGCGCGGTGGGGAGCTCCGAGCGGGTCGGCGCCGGTGGGGGAGCTCCGAGCGAGGAGACGCGGCGAGGGGAGCCGTGGGGGAGGCGCCGTGGGGAGCTCCGAGCAGGAGACGCCACGAGCGAAAGCCGCCGGGAGAGGAGAGCGGCGAGGTGGGGAAATCGCCACGCTCGTGACTCGCGGGAGCTAGGGCGCACTGTAACGCGCCTCGCTCACCCAAAAAACTGCTCACTATAAATGGCGAAGTAATAATTGTGTCGATTCTTTGGACAAAACCGACACAAATATGAAGGGAATTAATTGTGTCTGCCTTGAACAAAACCGACACTAATAATGTAGGGAATAATTGTGTCGGCCCTTGAACAAAACCGACACTAATAAAGAACTTAATTGTGTCGGTTCCTTGAACAAAACCGACACTAATAATGTCGAATAATTGTGTCGATTCCTTGAACAAAACCGACACTAATAATGTAGGGAATTAATTGTGTCGGTTTGGAACAAAAAGCGACATAATTAAAGAATGCCAACAAATATTCTCACTTCACTTCACTGCCGGTTTAACAAAATAAACCGACACAAATGTAACTTCATCGCTCGGTTTAACAAAAACCGACACAAATGTAACTTCATCGCCGGTTTTACAAAAAACCGATACAAAAGCATATGGGAGTACAAGAAAACCAATATAAGACATCACTATCGGTTTTCTAAACAAAACCGACACAGATATATTCTATGACATCACTATCGATTTTTTAGAGGAACCGACACAAATGAGTAGTATATCACCATCGGTTTTTGTAATGAACCGACATAGATATATGGCATGCGCAAGTCCATTTCTAGGGCATCACTGTCGGTTTCTCAAAGGAACCGACACAGATGAAATCTAAACTAGAATTCTAAATTGTCGATCAGTCCTGTTTGATCAAAGAGAGAAAGTGACATAACTTTTAGAAATATAGTTGGAATTATTTCAAATTCTGCAGAAATATACTTTGAGATACTACAAACATTTTCCAAATAGTATTTTTGAAAAAAGAGTTAGGACTGACAAAATATGCCAACATTCACTTTGTAGGCATGATTTTTGCTAGTAAGAGTAGAAAAGTCAAAACTTCTAAAAATGAAATCCAACCTTTTTGAAATTTTTTAGAAATGAACGTTGCACTATTTACAAGCTAGCTTTATCGGTTTTTACTGATAAACCGACACAAATAATGTACATATCTCCTTTTTCCCGCGATAAGTAGCTACATATATACCAGCATGCAGAGGTAAAAATTGTGAAAGTTTCTTACGGAGGCAACATAATGCTATTAGCTTAGCCTCATTTCTGTGTGTCGGAATTATGTAGATAACATCATATGGAGGACAACAACACGTGAACACTGCAAACATTTCAAGCACATAGCAAGTGATACAACGACGCACTCCCTTTATTGACAATACAACCCTTCTTGATGATCTACACGCATGTAATTTCTTCCATGTGTCTCGTCGTCCCTGCTAAGACAGGCCCCATCCGCAAACGGAGGTATTTCATCGAATTGGTTGTATTCTTCTTCATCTACAACATTTTCAACACCAACAATTCGCCGCTTGCTGTAAAGGACGACATGCAACCTCGGATTGGCCGGATCACGCACGTAGAATACTTGGTTTGCTTGCTTTGCAAGGATGAACGGGTCATCTTTGTAGGCAAGTCTATTGAGATCCACAAGTGTAAAACCTCTATTATCGACCTTAACTCCCTGTGGAAGTCGCACCCACTTACATCGAAACAATGGAACTTGGTATATTCCGTAATCGAGTTCCCAAATTTCTTCGATCATCCCATAATACGAGTTCATTGCCATTGAGGATCCTCCTTTCGAGTGATGTTCATCGGACAGAGCATCTATGCTTACACCACTATTTTGAACAAGACTTTCGTGATCCCGACTTTCAAAGTAAAAGGTGTACCCATTAATATCGCACTTCGCCATGTCCAGACATTAAATCTAGGTCCGTCACCAACCATTTGATGTCCTCACTAACAGAGAACTCTACCGTTTGTTTGAACCATGTAACAAATCTATCGTTGTGTTCTCGCATGATGGAAAGCTCATCCATATGTGGATTCTCTTCCCGTAATATCAACTTATGCTGCTCGATGTACCTCGCAACTTCGTGCTCACGCAAGATCACAAATGCGCTTTGCAATACATATCAAACCGTGGCCTCATTAGTTTCGACCCCACGGTTCCTTTGCCAGCAAGTCTGCCCTCGTGGCGAGATACAGGAACACCGATTGCTTGTCTTTTCCCGAGATAGTCCACACAAAACTCAATAACCTCTTCAGTCCCATAACCTTCCACAATACTACCCTCAGGCTTGGACCGATTCCTCACATAGGACTTTAATATACCCATGTACCTCTCAAACGGATACATGTAACGTAAGAAAGCGGGTCCACATATCTTAATCTCTCTAACAAGGTGAACAACAATGTGGACCATGACGTCAAAGAACGACGGTAGGAAATGCATCTCAAGCTGACATAAAGTCTGCACCACCTCCCTCTGTAAGTTGTCTAGCATGTTGGGGTCAATAATTTTGCAGGAGATCGCATTGAAGAAGTAACACAGCTTCGTGATTGCAAACCTAACATCCTCTGGTAGAATATTTCGGATTGCAACTGGGAGCATTTGGGTCATCAAGACATGGCAGTCGTGGGACTTCATGCTCAATAACTTCAAATCATCCAAGGACACAAGCTTCTTAATGTTCGCGGAGTAGCCAGATGGAACTTTAATACCATGGAGACATTTGCAAAGGTCCTCTTTCCCCTTCTTGGACAAGGTGTAGCATGCAGCGGGGATATACGGACCTTTTCTATCCTCCTCTATCACTGCAAGCTTGGGCCTGATTCCCATGTAGGCCATGTCGCGACGAGCATTCACACCATCCTTTGTCTTTCCAGGTATGTTCAGTAGGATACCAACCAAATTGTCGCAGACATTCTTCTCAACATGCATGACATCAATACAATGTCGAACATCTAACTCCTTCCAGTACGGTAAGTCCCAAAATATTGACCTCTTCTTCCAAATGGTCCTAGAACGAACAGATTTACGGCTCTTTCCGTACTGAACATCGATATCCTCTACACGTGAATATACTTGCCTTCCACTCATAGGTCATGTGCCGAACGGACTTCCTCTTCCCATCAAATTTTTCATCCATCTTACGGTATCGATGACTTCGAGGTAGAAACCTACGGTGACCCATATACACAGTTTTCTTGAAATTCGCACCATAGGCTCTCGGTCTCCTCTTCACAAATAGGACACGCTTTTGCTCCTTTCGATCAGAGCCCGCCAAATTACCAAGAGCCGGAAATCATTTATGGTGCAAAATACCATAGCCCGTAGGGTGAAATGCTCTCTTCAGACGCATCCCACACAATGACCCCGCTCATTCCACAATTTTACCAAATCCTCGATCAATGGAGCGAGGCACACATCAATATCATTTCCTACTGTTTGGGTCCCGAGATTAGTAACGACATCATGATATACTTCCGCTTCATGCACAACCAAGGAGGGAGGTTGTAGATACACAATGAATCGCCACGGTCGTGACGATCGCTCATGTTACCAAACGGATTCATTCCATCGGTACTCAATCCAAATCTTATGTTCCTCATTTCGGCACCAAACTCCTCATGTTTCCAATCGATGTTTCTCCATTGAGCCGAATCAGCAGGGTGTCTCAGCTTGCCATCTTCCTTTCGAGACTCATAATGCTAACGCAACAATTTTGCTTCTCTAGGATTTGCAAACAACCTCTCCAGACGGGGAATGACGGGCAAGTACCACAATACCTTGGCCGGTGCACCTTTAGTGACCTCTTCACCCTCGTTGCCCCGGCTCTTACTCTTCTTGTCGTTACGCTTCTCCTTTTGTTTGTACCGAGGCACACCGCAAACTGGACAAATGTGCAGCTCCTGATGTGCGTTACGGTACAAGATGCAATCATTTGGACATGCATGTATCCTTTCTATTTCCATTCCCATGGGACATAGTAGCTTCTTCGCTTCATAAATGCTTGTTGGCAACTCATTTCCCTCCGGAAGCAGATCTGATAGAAGAACTAGAGGTGCATTGAAACTTGTATCTGTCCAACGGTGTTTTGCCTTCAGTTCGAACAACGCAAGGACCGAACCCAACTTGGTGTATTCTGCTTTGCAACCTATGAATAGTGGTTTCGCATCGTCTTCCATCAAGCTTTTAAACTTTCCAAACTCTCTTTCTGTGTAATTACCCTCCACATCCCGCAACATTTGCTCCAAATTCTCCTCCTCAAACATATCAAATCGCAACTCATCATCCGTTACACCGTGTCTTCATTGCATACCGCAGGTACTACCTGCCTCCCGTGATGGATCCAACACGTAATTCCTCACGGCCACGCCGAATCGTGGTTCTCAATTTGAGCCGAGTTGTTAAATCTTCTCGATTGGTGCAATCAATGCAAGGACAATATATGAAGTTTACACCCTCCTCACCATGTCCTCTTCGGCAATTTTTTGAACTCCTTAACACCCCTCTGAAATTCAGCACTCACACGACTTTTTGCATACATCCATTCCTTACGGTTCATCTGCAATTAAACTTCACACAATAAATTAAGCACAAACTGGAGCGACAGCAAGCTAGCTATTTGAAATATTGAGACATCATTTCAGTTAATATTACCTTTGCAAAATAGATGACAATTTCCTACAACATATATGAAATATGTACTCCCGATCGATACCTAGATTCTTCCCTGGTTTAGAGCTTCCAATTTCCTAGATAAGAGACATACATTTTTAACATGAACAATGATATCAAACAATCTAATTATATAGTGCAATAGCCTACAGATCTTTTGACTACAACGAAACAGAACAAGGGTACCAACGATGACTCCTAATCTCTACATAGGTTTGGTCCTAATCCCATTCGAGGATATATGGTTCCGACAAGTTCCTAAGCCGTTGTACAACTCCAGAGAAAATTTCGGCAGCATCTCCCCGTTATTCTCCATATACACGTCTCAACAACAGGTCAAGAGGGGTGTGTATCTGGAGAATATCAGGGAGACACTACCGAAATCTCTACTCTGCAGTTGTACAACACGGCTCAGGAACTTGCCCGAAGCACATATCCTCGAACTGTCCAAAGAACGTGGACAATTCGAGACTGCTCGCTTATAAATATGCCATTTCGTTCGGTATATTTATAAACAAGCATCCTCGAACGGGAGACGTAGGTTCTGCACCCTAAACTCTAGCATTCATCAGGTGACAGCAATAATAATTCCATATTAACATCAAAGCACTACAAATTAAGATAATTAAATACATGTGTACATGCTTGTGAAATAAAGGGTGTGAAATCTGATAGGACATACACAATACCAGTGCAATCTAAACTTTCTTCACGACATATCAAAATTACATAGTGCAAAATTAAAGGGGTTTGAAGGAATGCTCACATTTTGAAGAAAACCACAAATTATGGAAAATGAGGGAAATCTCCTCAAGTTAGGGCTTCAAATTTACCCTCTTAACACCCACCCTTGAGGATTTCAAATTTTCTCACCCAAGTATTGCTTCCAACCACGTAATATGAGCTATTTTTTCCGTGGCGGTGGAGAAACCTCCTCCGAACAATAACAGAGAAGAGTTCAGCTCGAGTGGTATAAATAACCTAACGAGGTACATCACTATCGGTTCTCATATAAAAGCGATAGTGATGTGATCATGCACATCACACCGGGTTCTTTAAGACAAGCGATAGTGATTATCATAGTCATCACAATCGGTTCCCACATAAGAAGCGATAGTGATGAGCACAAGATTACACATCACTATCGGTTCTTATTTAAGAAGCGATAGTGATGATAATGCACATCACTATCGCTTCTCACAAAAGAACCGATAGTGATGAGCGCTCTCATCACTATCGGTTCTTTTGTGAGAAGCGATAGTGATGTGCATTATCATCACTATCGCTTCTTAAATAAGAACCGATAGTGATGTGTGCGCAGCTCATCGCTATCGCTTTTATATGAAAACCGATAGTGATGATAATGCACATCACTATCACTTCGCATAAGAACCGATTGTAATGTTCCTGGCTACATCACTATCACTTCTAACCCGAGAACCGATAGTGATTATGATTAATGCCTCTCCTAAGTCATCTATCACAATCGTTTCTTCCTAAAAACTTAAGAACCGACACAAATGAAGCGATAGTGATGTACCATTCTGTAGTAGTGCTTCTTGCTCGCAAATTTTCATATGCATACAAGAGAGTGAGAGAGAGGAAGAGAGGTGGGATGATCACCTGTTTCGAGTGTGGTGGCCCCAACCAAATTCGAGCAAACTGCCCCAAACTGGAGAAGGCTAAGAACGATGCCGGCGGTTCGGCAAAGAACGACTACATCGACAAGAAGCCTCCAGTTCGTGAGCCGATGCGTGAGAAGAAGTACCGCAACTTCTCCAAGAACAAGAAGCTCTTCCACCGCGTCCTCGCCGCGCTTGACGACATCAACCTCTCCGACACGGAGACATGGAGCAACGAGGGCGAGGATGAACCGCAAGAGAAGAAGGGCGGCGACGACTTCTCCTAAGATGTGCTTCATGGTCGACGCCAACGGCATCACGACTCGAGCTCTACAAATGACTCTGACGAGGTACCCTCCTATGACCAGCTTTCAATGAAGCTTTCAGAACTAGGAAAATTTCATGCTAGAGCTAGAGCTAGGTGTACGGAGCTTGAGAAGGAAGTAGGTACCTTGACTCAGGAGTTAGCTTCTCTTAGATCTTCTTCCTGTCGAGTCACTGATGATTGCTCTTTGTGTGATGCTATTCTTGTGGAGTTGGAGAACTTAAGGACTATGCATGATAGTGTGTTGACTGAATTAGATAGTCTTAAGTTGAAGAATGCTAGCGATAATTCTGTTGATGCTATTCCACTAGATGCTAGTTTTCTTCATGCTCACTCTACTCTTTCTTGTGCTAATTGCCCTAAATTGCTTATCGAATTGATGCCATGAGCTAACACCTTAGAAAGCTTTACGCTAGAAATGATGAACTTGAATTGCATGCTTCTAAGGACCCAATACCATGTGAGGGTCAGAGAGCAACTAAAACTTGACAATGATGCTTTCAATGTCAAGTGTGATCAACTTTCTAAGGACTTACTAGTTAAGTCAAAAACTGGTTGCTCTTTGCTTGTTGGGGTTAAGGATGATGTGGATCAAATCCATGTCAAGCTTAGGAATAAGTTAAAAGACCAAACCCTTAGGATTAGAGATGCTCCATGCTTTCTTGTGAGGCCCTCAAGATTGAGGCAAATGTGCTAGGGGAACAAAAAGCACGTCTTTGAGATCTTCTATTTCTCTTCTCGGTTCTTCTTCTTCCTCTTCTTCTCCCCTGTTCTTCTTGTGCTTCTTTCTTTCGAGATTGCCGTGATCTTATGAGCACTCTCGAGAAGTTTGTTGGAGGCAAGAAGAAGCTCAATCTTATTCTAGACCAATCCAAGATTAGTAGATTTAATCAAGGTCTAGGATTTGACCCTTGAGTACGCTGGCGCATCCTCCCACCATTGTGCGCTGCTCCAAGAGTGGTGAGATTGTGGTTGCTCCTGAGTGAGCACCACCGTGTTTAGGTCTCACTGGGTTGTCCATAGGACTTCCAATGTAAGGGTGTTACTCCTGCTGCTTCGCCTCTAGAAAGGCTAAGTACACATGCACCTTCTGTAAGAAGGATGGTCACCTAGTAGATTTCGCTCAGCGCGCCAAGATCACTCGGCGTGAGCGTGTTGCTGCTCTTAGGGGTATTCAGGGTCATCCCCAGACTTTGAGTGCTCCTAAGGTACACACTGCTTCTAGACAGGTTAGAGAGTCGCCTGTTTTCGGGCAGCGTCCAGGACTCGGTTTTCATGCTGGTTCTTCGAGTTTTAGTCTTGAAGCTGTTCATAGTCAGTCTTTCTACCGTCCTTTTGATATTCCTCGTTTTTTCCCATCGAGGTAGATATCAACGGCGTGAGTTGTTTTCTGGTAGGAGATTTAGGAAGCCTCACTAGGATGGTCTAGCTTTTGCACCACGGCGGGCTAACCCAGTTCCAGCTCCTAGATCATCTACTAGAGTTGCTACTGATCATGTTAAGGTTAAACGACAGAGAGACACTCGAGTCCAGTCTTCTTCTGTGGCTGGTACTCTGAGGCGTCGTGTGGTTCAGTATTGGGTTCCCAAGTCTTCACTCTATCCCATTTGAGTCATCTTTCTCTCTATGTCTTGATCAGTTCAATCGGATGGGAAGGAGATGTTTGGATTGTCGACTCGGTTGTTCTCGTCATATGACCGAAGATTCTCGATGGTTCTCTTCCCTAGTCCGAGCCCCGGGTGATGAGTTGATCACTTTCGGGGATGCTTCTTCAGGTAGAGTCATTGCTAAAGGTACCATCTGCATTAACCAAAATCTCATTCTTAAAGATGTTGCCTTAGTAAGTAAGCTGCAATACAATCTGCTCACTATTTCTCAGTTTATCGATGACTCTTTTGAGGTAAGCTTAAAGAGTAATGCCTGTAGAATCCTTGATTCATCAGGAGGGTTAGTTTGCGGGATTTCTAGATTTGGGAGAGTCTTTTGTGCTGATTTTTCTGCTTCTTCTGAAGACTCTCTTCGATGTTTGATTGCTTCTGAGTCCCGTGATCTCTCCTTCTGGTATAGGAGACTTGGTCACATTGGTTTTGATCATTTGATCCGAGTTAGCAGCCACGATCTCATTCGGGGTTTGCCCAAACTCAAGATGGTCTAATACTTAGTTTGCTCTCCTTGCCGACATGGCAAGATGGTCACTGCTTCTCATCCTCTAGTCACCGTAGTGATGACTGATGCACCAGGACAGCTTTTACATATGGACACTGTTGGTCCAGCTAGAGTGCAGTCAGTGGTGGGAAGTGGTATGTTCTTGTCATTGTTGATGATTTTTCGAGGTATTCTTGGGTGTTTTTCATGGCCTCAAAGGATGAGACTTTTTCTCACTTCAGGGGTTTAGTCAGTAGGTTATCTATTGAGCTCCCAAGTGCATTACAAGCTATACGCAGTGATAATGGCACAGAGTTCAAGAATTCCTACTTTGGATGGTGAGCCTGCTGATCAGAAAGAGTTCCGGAGCATGATTGGCTCTCTCCTATCTCTCAATGCTTTGAGGCCGGACATACATTTCGCTGTGTGTCTGTGCGATCGATTTCAAGCTTCTCCTCGTGCCTCTCACCGCCAGGCGGTCAAGCGCATCTTCCGGTACTTTCGTGCTACCACTGATTATGGTATTTGGCACTCTTATTCTTCTTGTCTATCTCTTAGAGCCTTTTTCGATGCCGACTTTACTGGCTGTAGGATAGATAGGAAGAGCACTTCTGGCACTTGCCAATTCATTGGCACTTCTCTTGTTTCTTGGTCATCTAGAAAGCAGTTTGGGGTTACACAGTCCACTGCTGAGGCCGAGTTTGTTGTTGCAGCCAGTTGCTGTAGCCAGGTGCTCTGGATGAGATCGACCTTACGGGACTATGGGTTAGAGATAGAGAGTGTGACACTCTTCTGTGAAACACTTCAGCTATTTGCATTGCTAAAAACCCAGTACAACATTCCCGGACCAAGCACATTGATATTAGATATCACTTCCTTAGAGACCATGTGGAGAAGGGAGATATCGCTTCATTCAGTCAGAGAGTGACCTTCATTAGCCGATATCTTCACCAAGCCTTTGGATAGCTCCAGATTTGTTGCCTTGAGGAGTGAGCTTGGAGTCGTGAGCCCTTACGGCCTTTCATGAGGGGGAGCTGGTTTGTATATTATGTATTATGTGTTTTCTTCCAGCTTTTCTTTTCTTTGTGCTTCTTTTGGGTGACTTTGGGCTTGTTTTCTTGAGTTGAGTTCACTCACTTTGACTTCTGGCATGCCTTGCATGGACCTCTTATCTTGTGCTTTAGGTTGCTATCATGCGTGATTAGCTGCTCTCTCTTCTCTCTAGGTTGAGTTCCTCACGCCTTATAAGTCTAGCAGGTATTGGGGCTCCTGGGTAGACAGGGTCTGTGTGCACTCCTTAGTTGGGATCTAGAGTCAGCTTCCCTATGTCAGTCTATAGGGAAGATAAGAGCGAGTCTGAGCCGTAGTGAGTCTCTTCTATCTTATCTATGCTCAATAGCCATCCAGTTTTGCAGTTTCTTGACTTCTTCTCCTCATTCTGTTTTTCTGGTTATTATTGAGTTCATTTGGGTTTTCTTTATGCCTAATCTTGATAATAACTCAACTTTAACCAGATTTGAGCTTAAAATTGATTCATTTGTTGAGGGGGAGTTTGGGAATCTGTTCGTGCATTGCATATAGACTACATTTCCTGTTTAATGAGCTTTGTCTATTATGCAATTGATTTCTTCTTCATGCTATATACCATGCTACATCATATGGAGGAAATCACTAGCTTAGATCTGTCCAAGTTCATTTAACTTGCTAAGCTAAAAAAATTAAAATAAGCCTTAAATGAAAAACTTGATGAAACTTGTTGCTTTTACTTGCTAGGTTTCTTCTCTAGAGGTTTGTGCCATAATTTGAGAAATTTTGGAGTTCTCTAGAGTCCCTATAGCAACTTGGGTGCAACTAGTTTGATTCATGCTAGATTCCTTCAATTGCTCATAAATCATTGTGCTAAAAATGAAAATTAAACAAAATTGACTCTTTTTGTGCACATACGACTCAACACCTTGCATTCACAAGACCACTTCCCATTGCACTTGGGATGAACATGGAATACATCGTGTTTGACCTAGACCATCCTCTTAAGAGTTCATCTTGAGATGGTCGCATACGGCTTGAGTCAATTGGTTGTCAAAATAAAATGCAAATAAATTAAAAACAAAGACATATGTGGGTAAAGAATGCAAATAATGTCAAACATTTGCACCCCGCTATGTCTTGTATGATGATGAATCAAAATTTGCATTAAGTGATAAATGAGCCCGAAGGACCTTGTATGCTCTTCTAGATTCCCCAAAGTGTTGAGTAGGTTGAACTCTAGGTTTTCCTTTTGATCCTTAGAGTGGCTATTCTTCTATTTTTGAAACTAAAGCTAAGTGTTGCACTTGTCAAATCTTGCTAAAATGATATATTCAAAACTAAGCTCATATTTGCACTTGGACATGTCTTAGTTTAGTCATCTTCTAAAATTGACAAGCTTGGTGTAATATCCTTCCATTTTGATCAATTGGATAATCTTCAAAGCTCTTTCGATTGCATTTCTAGCATACATAAAAAGAGGGAGAAAATTCCATTTTGATGCCTATATTGCCAAAAGGGGGAGAAAATGTAGAAAAGGCATCATTAAAAAAAAGAGAGAGATAAAAATGTGAAAGCTTGTTGGTTCTTATGATCTTTGTAAATCTTTGCTATTCTTTATGGATCATAATCACATTTGGCACTTAAGATTGGTTTTTAGAGCTTTTGTGGAAAACTTGCTCTTTTCATAGTCTTGCTCTAAATTCTTTCTGCCAACTTGGTCATGATTTTATATCTTTCTCTCTGGACCAAGTTTGGCTTTGCAATCAAATTGCTTTCTTCTTCTCTCATTCAAACTCAAATTTATGCCTTTTGTGTTGTTTGTCAATATACTCATCAAGGGGGAGATTGAAGGACCATGTGGAGGTCCATCCATGTTTGTGATGAGTATTTGACTTTATTTGAGCAAGGTGTGCTCAAGTTTGAGTTTGATTTGGATTGATTTTCAAAATGAAGCAATTTGAGTTGTCTCTGCCAGGAGTGGCAGTACCGGCCGTATGGGCGCGGTAGTGATGAGTTGGATGGGTTTATTGCATATCATTGTGGGCATTGCTATGAAAGGTTTTTCCTTGTCTTTGATGGTTGCAAGGCGACGGTGCTAGGTCATGCTGAGGCGGAGGATGATCGGGACTAGGCGAGGAGCGTCGGAGGTCCAGACGGTTGGGAGATCACCGGAAGATGATCGGAGACGGAGTTCGGGCAAGTCAAGAAGACAAGGAAAGGATATGATGCTAGCTAGATGCCGCGTGGATCAATGAGGGCCGTCGGATTGAGGTCTAGTTGATAGGTTAGCGGGTCTAGGTAGTATGCTTTGAAAACCGTGCAAGAAAACCCGGTATGTGTGTGGGTTTTGGGTTAGCCCTTGCATGGCTGTGTGTGTGGGTTAATCCTAGCCCTTAGATGAGTGCTCTAGGGTTGAGGAACTCATCCAAGGGTGGTAGGTGGCCCAAGAGTAGTATAAATAGGGGTGGAGGGGTAGCCTCCTTCCTTGAAGGTTTTGTGGTTTTTGATGCTCCTTTGAGATTTGCCCACATGAATGTGAGGCTTTGTAACCTCTCCTTCTAGAAATGAAATGTTTCCTCAAATCATTTTTTTCTTTATGCATTTACATTACGCATTTAAATTATGCAGTTTACATTATGCACTTAAATTCTGCAATTAAATTCAGCACTTACATTCTTGCAATTTACATTTATGCAATTTGGATTTGCCTCCCCTCCTTCTAAATGTTGTTCTTCTAGGATGTATTAAGGGTGTTCATTTGGTTTTACATCTTTCTTACACCCTTGGATAGACTAGAGATCAAGTTTTTATCAATTTGCAAATCTGTCCGTAACTTGTTCTTCACGCAAAGAATCGATTTGATTTTTATAAAAATATATAAAAATCATTTTTAAGTTATTCTTTTGGAGAAGGTGCAGGACTCATATATCACTACTACAGATGGGTATATCCGCTGACGCCTCATCGGTCGGTGAGTCCCACCCGCAGTGATTGTATTATCACCGCTCGGTTCCAAGTAAACCGCACAATATTTATTTCCCATGCGAAGTGAAGCAATATCACCGCCGCTCATTTTATCCAAATGACAATAATATATCACCGCCGGTTTGTAAATAAAAACCGGCGGTGATAAGTTTACCTAAATTCTCCCGCAAGAATCAGAGAGAAGATCACCGCTGCCGTTCATATTATAAAACCGCGCGATATATTATGCCGGTTTATAAATAATAACCGCGGTGATAAGGCTTACCCTAAATTTTCACGCGGGAACGGCAGAGAGTATCACTGCCGAATTATATTATTCAACTGGCACTGATATTTTACTGCCGGTTCTTGAAAAAGAACCGATAGTGATAATACGACACTATAAGTACCCTTCGTACTTGCCCCACCTCCAGAACACTGAGGAGCTCTATTCTTGCTCGGTTGGGGAAGAGAGGGGGCGAATTTTTGCTCTCAAATTTGGTGGAATTCACTTCTAATTCGTGATCTACGGTTCGTATCTTGATGTACATTTTATTTGTAGTTGGTTTTTGTTGGATATTACGTTCTATATGGTTGTTGGCTGTGAGTATTATCGATTGCATAATGAGCACAATTATAGCTCTAATTTAGAGACTAGATTTGAGTTCACCACCTTTTTATGTGTGCAGTGATTAGTGAGATTAAGATGTAGCTTGAATTTAAGTTTTTACGAGGACCAAATTAGTGTTTGCGTTTAATATGTTAATTAAGTACAATAGCACTACATTATTAATTGTCGTTGTATGTAACTATTTAGATGTCATGTGTGTAGAAAAAGTATTTATATTCTTTGTTGAATTATGTTTTAAGTAATAAATTATGTATTTATGAGTTTTTATGTTTTTTAGCTAATTATTTAAAATATTTTCCTATTAAGAGGAAGTTTTGAATTTTTGAGAAAATTTAAAATGTGATAAAACCTTGAAAATAAATTTTTAAATATTATATTATTTGTGGAACTTTCTGAAAAAAAAATTCTCAGAAAAATTTCATAATTTTTGAAGTTGGTCTGCTAATTTTAATAATTGGAACTTGCTTTATGGATTAATTAAATTAAAAAACAATTCTAAAATTAAGAAATTGAAGGACCGAGATGGCGAACAGAGGGGGGGTGAATGGTCGCAAATAAAAATTCCCCCAAAATACTCCAACAAAAACCTCGACAAGATCGCTCAAAGGAAATTGTGAAAAACCCGAAAAACTAGACAACTATGTGTACCCCAAGTTTGCATGGATAAGTACCATAAAATATGTGAGGATTTTTGACTCACAATCCTGGTTGTCTAGTGTCCAAGATAAAGAGGAATCAATTCAAACTCTTGCTTTTAGAAAGGACATCAATTCAAACCACAAAAGTCACTTTCAGAAAAGCAAAAGCAGAATTTCCAGAACTTGTCCTCAAATTGCACAGGAGGTTGGTGGGTTTCTGCAGCTCAAAAAATTTTGACAATTTTTCTCCCTATGAGAATCAGAGTTGTCAAGAACTCCACCAAATTTCTCCTCAAAAAGCCTTACATAAAAAACAGGAAAAATCTAAGAACACAGTATGCTCAAGAACTTCGAGCAGAAAGTTTGGGGCCCGGTTTTCACCTCATGGCGCCCAAACGGTGCAACAAGTGAACTCCAACATTTTTCTGCAGGTGTATATCAGAGTCCCGCACCTCCTCCAACAAGAATCACTCAAAAAATATGTTTTTATATTTTTAAAAAAATCAAACACTGACTGCTGCGCGAAGAACAAGTTCTGAACAAAGTTGGAACTTGAGAAAAGATTTTCTCTACTCAATCCAAGAGTGCAAAAGAGATGTAAAACCATATGAACACACTCAAAACATCCAAGATCAGCCGCATTTAGAAGGAGGGGAGGCAAATCTAAATTACTTGAAAGTAAATTGCGGGAATGTAATTGCGGGAAAGTAAATGCTGAATTTAAATTGTGTAAAGTAAAGACATAATGTAAATGCAAAAATAAATTCAGAGGTGGATGGATAAAACTTTCATTTCTGGAAGGAGGTTACAAAGCCTCACATTCATGTGGGCAAAGCTCAAATGAGCATCAAAACCTCAACACCTTCAAGGGAAGGAGGCTACCCTCCACCCCTATTTATACTACTCTTGGGCCACCTACCACCCTTGGATGAGTCCCTCAACCCTAGAGCACTCATCTAAGGGCTAGGATTAACCCACACACACAGCCATGCAAGGGCTAACCCAAAACCCACACACATACCGGGTTTTCTTGCACGTTTTCAAGCATACTACCTAGACCCGCTAACCTATCAACTAGACCTCAATCCGACGACCCTCATTGATCCACGCGCATCTAGCTAGCATCAACTCCTTTCCTTGTCTTCTTGACTTGCCCGGACTCCGTCTCCGATCATCTTCCGGCGATCTCCCAACCGTCTGGACCTCCGACGCTCCTCGCCTAGTCCCGGTCATCCTTCGCCTCACATGACCTAGCACCGTCGCCCTGCAACCATCAAAGACAAGGAAACTCCTCACATAGCAATGCCCACACAGATATGCAATAAACCATCCAACTCATCGCTACCGCGTCCATACGACCGGTACTGCCACTCCTGGCAGAGACAACTCAAATTGCTTTACTTTGAAAATCAATCCAAATCAAACTCAAACTTGAGCACACCTTGCTCAAATAAAGTCAAATACTCATCACAAACATGGATGGACCTCCACATGGTCCTTCAAAAGGCATAAATTTGAGTTTGAAGAAAATGAAGAAGAAAGCAATTTTTAGTTGCAAAGTCAAACTTGGTCCAAAGATAGAAATTAGAACCATGACCAAGTTGACGAAGAGGAATTCAGATTTTAGAAGTTTTCAACAAAAACTCTAAATTCCAACTAAACATGTCAAATGTGATTATGAGATTATGATCCAACAGAAGTAATAGCATAGTTTTACAAAGATCATAATAACCAAATAAGCATTCACATTTTTATCATTTTAGTGATCCTTTTCTACGTTTTCTCCCCCTTTTGGCAATATAGGCATCAATTTTTTTTTATGTATGCATGAAATGCAATCGAAAGAGCTTTGAAGATTATCTAATTGATCAAAATGGAAGGATATTACACCAAGCTTGTCAATTTCAGAAGATGACTAAACTAAGACATGTCCAAGTGCAAATACGAGCTTTGTTTTGAATATTTCATTTTTAGCAAGATTAGACAAGTGCAACACTTAGCTTTAGTTTCAAAAATAGAAGAATAGCCACTCTAAGGATCAAAAGGAAAACCTAGAGTTCAACCTACTCAACACTTTGGGGAATCTAGAAGAGCATACAAGGTCCTTCGGGCTCATTTATCACTTAATGCAAATTTTGATTTATCATCATACAAGACATAGCGGGGTGCAAATGTTTGACATTATTTGCATTCTTTACCCACATATGTCTTTGTTTTAATTTATTTGCATTTTCTTTTGACAACCAATTGACTCAAGCCGTATGCGACCATCTCAAGATGAACTCTTAAGAGGATGGTCTAGGTCAAACACGTTGTATTCCAAGTTCATCCCAAGTGCAATGGGAAGCGGTCTTGTGAATGCAAGGTGTTGAGTCATATGTGCACAAGAAGAGTCAATTTTGTTTAATTTTCATTTTTAGCACAATGATTTATGAGCAATTGAAGGACTCTAGCATGGATCAAACTAGTTTCACCCAAGTTGCTATAGGGACTCTAGAGAACTCCTAAATTTCTCAAATTATGGCACAAACCTCTAGAGAAGAAACCTTGCAAGTAAAAGCAACAAGTTTCATCAAGTTTTTCATTTAAGGCTTATTTCATTTTTAAGCTTAGCAAGTTAAATGAACTTGGACATACCTAAGCTAGTGATTTTCTTCAAATGATGTAGCATGGTGTATAGCATGAAGAAGAAATCAATTACATAATAGACAAAACTCATTAAACAAGAAATGCAGTCTATATGCAATGCACGAACAGATTCCCAAACTCCCCCTCAACAAATGAATCAATTTTAAGCTCAAATCTGGTTAAAGTTGAGTTATTATCAAGATTAGGCATAAAGAAGACCCAAATGAACTCAATAACAACCTAAAAACAGAATGAGGAGAAGAAGTCGAGAAACGCAAAAAGCGGATGGCTATTGAGCATAGATAAGATAGAAGAGACTCACTACGGCTCGGACTCGCTCTTATCTTCCCAGTGGATCGACATAGGAAGCGACTCTAGATCCCAACTAAGGATCGTGCACACGCACTGTCTACCTGTGAGGCCCAATACCGCTAGACTTATAAGACGTGAGGGAACTCAACCTAGAGAGAAGAGAGAACAGCTAATCACGCATGATAGCAACCTAAAGCACAAGATAAGAGGTCCATGGAAGGCATGCTAGAAGTCTAAGTGAGTGAACTCAACTCAAGAAAACAAGCCCAAAGTCACCCAAAAGAAACACAAAGAAAAGAAAAGCTAAGCTGGAAGAAAACATATAATACATAATATACAAACCAGCTCCCCCTCACGAAAGGCCGTAAGGGCTCACGACTCCAAGCTCACTCCTCAAGGCAACAAATCTGGAGCTATCCAAAGGCTTGGTGAAGATATCGGCTAACTGAAGGTCACTCTCTACAAACTAAAGCGCGATATCTCCCTTCTCCACATGGTCTCTAAGGAAGTGATATCTAATATCAAAGTGCTTGGTCCGGGAATGTTGCACAGGGTTTTTAGCAATGCAAATAGCTGAAGTGTTGTCACAGAAAAGTGGCACACTCTCTATCTCTAACCCATAGTCTCATAAGGCCGATCTCATCCAGAGCACTGCTCTGACAAAGAATCGGTCAAAGACAACATACTCGACCTCGGTGGTGGACATGCAACCCTGCATCGCTTCCTAGATGACCAAGAAACAAGAGAAGTGCCAATGAATTGGCAAG
This sequence comes from Otatea glauca, assembly GCA_036346275.1. Taxonomy (NCBI): domain Eukaryota; kingdom Viridiplantae; phylum Streptophyta; class Magnoliopsida; order Poales; family Poaceae; genus Otatea; species Otatea glauca. The sequence continues at coordinate 57,302,989 of CM070715.1, read as the reverse complement.
TGCCGAAGTGCTCTTCCTATCTATCCTACTGACAAAGCAAAGTCGGCATCGGAAAAGGCTCTAAGAGATAGACAAGAAGACGAAGAGTACCAAATACCATAATCGGTGGTAGCACGAAGGTACCAAGATGCGCTTGACCGCCGGGCGTGAGAGGCGTGAGGAGAAGCTTGAAATCGAGCGCACGCACACACAAAGAAAATGTATGTCCGGCTCAAAGCGTTGAGGTACAAGAGGAGCCGATCATGCTCAAACTCATTTTGATCAAGAGCTCACCATCCTCATGGGGCTCGAGGACGTAAGTGGTGGCCATAGGAGTCATCACCGGCTTCCCATCGACATGTCGAGCGCCTCAGAGGTCACGGGTATATTTGCCTTGATGCAAGAAAGTACCCTCCAGTCCGCTTGATTTGGAAGCCAAGAAAGTAGCTCAACTCGCCCATCATACTCATCTCAAACTCTGTGCTCATCACCTCGTAAAACTGAGACACAAGCGAATGAGACGAGCCACCAAAATGATATCGCCCACATAAATCGGACAAGAAGAAAATTAGACTCATGGTGTCCGATGAATGTAGTTTTGTCTGCTATGCCCATTTTGAAGTCATGGTTGAGAAGATAAGACTTGAGCCTCTCATACAATGCTCTGGGGGCCTGCTTGAGTCCATACAAAGCTTTGGAGAGCTTGTATACATGACTCGGAAACTTGGGGTTCTCGAATCCTGGAGGTTGTTTGACATAAACCTCTTCCTCAATATAGCCATTGAGGAATGCACTCTTGACATCCATTTGATAGAGCTTGAAGCCCTGGGATGCAGGGAATGCAAGCATGATCCTAATAGCCTCTAGTCTAGCTACAGGGGCAAAGGTCTCCTCAAAGTCAAGACCTCAACCTGAGAAAGCCCTGCAACTAGCCTAGCCTTGTTGCGAATGACAACCCCATCTTCACTCTGCTTGTTTTTGAACACCCACTTGGTCCCAATGACATTATGACCGGATGGGGCTCGACAAGTCGACATACCTTGTTCCTCTCAAAGTTCTCAAGTTCTCATGCATAGCATTAATCCACAATTCATCGGATAATGCATGAGAAACATCCTTCGGCTCAAAGGAGGCAACAAAGGCAGAGTGGAGGCAGAAACTGGACAAACCTGATTTTGAGCGAGTGACCCACTCAAACAGATCACCAATGATCTGATCAGGTGGATGAGCTTTCTGGATATGACGGGAGGACCGTAAGCGATGGCCTCTACCTCATGCACAGAAGAGGTAGGAGTAGAGCCACTCGCTGAAGGAGAGTTGGAAGGCAAGGGCTGGTCTCCCTGAGGTGCAGAAATGGAAACAGGAGGCACCTCAGGTGTAGAGGGGACTGGATCCGGTGGAACACTATCATCTCCATCATCCTCATCTTCTACAAAGATGGTCTCGGAGGGATAAGAAGAGCCTGAAACATCAGGTCTAGCTCCTGGGCTAGCCTCATCAAAGGTCACATCACAGGTCTCTATGATCCTATGCACATCAACGCTCCAGACCATATAGCTACGAGAAGAAGTCGAGTAACCTAGAAAGATACCATCAGAAGAGCGAGACTCAAACTTATCTAGGTTACCGGACTTCAAGATAAAACACTTGCAACCGAAAACGCGAAAATGGGACACACTGGGCTTTTGCCCAAACCTCAACTCATAAGAAGTGCGATGCAAATGTGCTCTCAAAAACACGCGATTAGAAACATGGCAAGCAGTAGCTATAGCCTCACCAAAACTTCCTAGAGTATCAGACGCCTAGCATCGTCCCGCCATCTCAACCAGTGGTCCTGTTCTTCCTTTCCACTACGCCATTCTCACGAGGCGCGAGGAGAAGAGAACGATGCTCTAAACCGACTCCACACAAAACTCTCAAAGTAGGAATTCTTGAACTCCGTGCCATTATCACTACATATAGCTCGTAATGCACCGGGAACTCAATAGACAACCCATCGATCAAACCCCAAGTGAGAAAAGGTCTCATCCTTCGAGGCCATGAAGAATACCCAAGAGTATCTAGAAAAATCATCAACGATGACAAGAACATACCACTTCCCTTCTCACGATCAGACTCTAGCCGGACCAACAAAGTCCATATGTAAAAGCTGTCTCAGTGCATCACCATCACTACGGATCGGAGGATGAGAAGCGAGAACCATCTTGCCATGTCGGCAAGGAGAGCAAACTAAGTCTTTGACCATCTTGAGTTTGGGCAAACCCGAATGAGATCGTGGTCGCTAACTCGGTCAAATGATCAAAACCAATGTGACCAAGTCTCCTATGCCGAAGGAGAGATCACGGACTCGAAGCAATCAAACATCGAAGAGAGTCTCCGGAAGAAGCGTAAAAAATCAACATGAAAGACTCTCCCAAATCTAGAAATCCATAGAACTAACCCTCCCGATGAATCAAGGATTCTACAGCATTACTCTTGAAACTTACCTCGAAAGAGTCATCGATAAGTCGAGAAATAGAGAGCGATTGTATTGCGACTTACTTACTAAGGCAACATCTTTAAGAATGAAATTTTGTTAATGCAGATGGTACCTTTAGCAATGACTCTACTCAAGATGCATCCCCAAAAGTGATTAACTCATCACCGGGGCTCGGACTAGGAAGAGAACCAACGAGAATCTCCGGTCATATGACGAGAACAACCGAGTCAACAATCCAAACATCGCCCTTCCCCATCCGGATTTAACCTCGATCAAGACACAAGAGAGAAAGATGACTCAAGATCGGGATAGAGTGAAGACTTAGGAAGCCAATCTCAACCATACGACACCTCGTAGTACCACCACGAAGAAGATCGGACTCGAGTGTCTCTCTGACGCCAACTCTCACACGATCGGAGCAACTCGTAGATAATCTAGGAGTCAAAGCGGGTTGGCACGCCGTGGTGCAAAAGCCGGACCATCCCAATAAGGTCGCTCGGATCTCCTACCGGAAAACACCTCACGCCACGATATCTACCTCGATGGGAAAAGCGAGGAATATCAAGAAGACGCGAAAAAAGACCGACTACGAACAGCTCTGTGGCTAAAACTCAAAGAACTAGCATGAAAACCGAGTCCCGGGCGCCCCCAAACACAGGCGACTCTCTAACTCGCCTAGAAGCGGTGTGTGTCTTAGGAGCACTCAAAGTCCGGGATGACCACGAATACCCCTAAGAGCAACAACACGCCACGCCGAGTGATCTTGGCGCACCAAGTAGAAATCTACTAGGTGACCATCCTTCTTACAGAAGGTGCATGTGTACTTCGCCTTGCTAGAGGCAGAAGCAATAGGAGTAACACCCTTCTGGTCAGAAGTCCTATGGACAACCCCAGCAGACCTAAACTTGGTGGTGCTCACTCTGGGAGCTACCACAATCTCACCACTCTTGGAGCCACGCACAATGGTGGGAGGATGCGCCCGAGCGTGCTCCAAGGGATCAAATCCTAGACCTTGATTGAATCTAGTAATCTTGGATTGGTCTAGAATAAGATTGAGCTTCTTCTTGCCTCCAACAAACTTCTCGAGAGTGTCATAAGATACTGGCAATCTCGGAAGAAAGAAGCACAAGAAGAACAGGGGGGAGGAGAGGAAGAAGAAGAACTAGAAAGAGAAGATCTCTCAGCACGTGCTTTTTGTTCCTTTAGCACGGCTGCCTCAATCTTGAGGGCCTCACAAGAAACGCAAGGAGCATCTCTAATCCTAAGGGTTTGGTCTTTTAACTTCTTCTTAAGCTCGACATGGATTTGATCCACATCATCCTTAACCCCAACACACAGTAAGCAACCAGTTTGTGACTTAACTAGTAAATCCTTAGCAAGTTGATCACACTTGACATTCAAAGCATCATTGTCAAGTTTTAGTTGCTTACCCTCACATGAGTATTTGGGTCCTTAGAAGCATGCAATTCAAGTTCATCATTTCTAGCGAAAGCTTTCTAAGGTGTTCGCCATGGCATCAATTTCGCAAGCAATTTAGGCAATTAGCACATGATGGAGTGGAGTGAGCATGAAGAAAACTAGCCTCAACAGAATAGCATCAATAGAACTAGTGCTAGCATTCTTCAACCTAAGACCATCAAGTTCAAGCAAGCACACTATCATGTATGGTCCTTAGGTTCTCCAACTCCACAAGAATAGCATCACACAAAGAGCAATCATCGCTGACTCGGGAGGAGAAGATCTAAGTGAAGCTAACTCCCGAGTCAAGGTACCCACTTCCTTCTCAAGCTCAGTACACCTAGCTCTAGCTCTAGCATGAAATTTTCCTAATTTGCGTAAAGCTTCGTTGAGCTGGTCATAGGAGGTACCTCATCCGAGTCATTGTAGAGCTCGGAGTCGCGATGTCGTTGGTGTCGGCCATGAAGCACATGCCGAGAAGTCATCGCCGCCCTTCTTCTCTTGCGGATCATCCTCGCCCTCGTCGCTCCATGTCTCCGTGTCGGAGAGGTTGATGTCGTCAAGCGCGTCGAGGACGCGGTGGAAGAGCTTTTGTTCTTGGAGAAGTTGCGGTACTTCTTCTCGTGCGCCGGCTCACGAACCGAGGCTTCTTGTTGCGGTTCTTGTCGGTGTAGTCGATCTTGCCCGAACCGCCAACGCCATTCTTGCCCTTCTCCGCCTTGGGACAGTTCGCCGAATGTGGTTGGGGCCACCACACTCAAGCGGTGATCATGCCACCTCTCTTCCTCTCTCTCACCCTCTTGTATGCATGAGAAAACTTGCGGCGAGAAGAGCAAGCTCATTTTCTGAAATTTTTCCAGCTTGGTCATCGCTAGCTCGCAAAGGGCGAAAGAGAGAAACCAATCGAAGGATCAGAAGAAGAAGATCCAATGGGATCGGGGACCAAAGCCATCGACTGAGATTTCGTCTTCCGAGAGACGACATCGATCTCATGAGTCTTGAGGCGGGAATAAAGCCCATCAAGAGTCAGAGTCGATAAGTCGGTGGTGTCCTTGATGGTGGTCACCTTCATCTCCCAAACCCGAAGGTCGAGTGCGGTCAAGAAATGCCGAGCATTGTCCGAGTCGAGGTATATGCAACCAAGCGCTCGGAGGTCGCCAAAATCTTTGTAAACCGACCAAAACACTCGTCGAGACTCTCACCAAAGCGTTGATCAAACTTGTTGTACTCGCTTGAACTGAATCTCGCTCACGCCTTGATTTGAGTAGAGCCCTCATGTAAGCATCGAGGGTTACCCAAATCTCGTGAGCGAGCGAAGGTGAGAAATCCTATCATACTCACCATGGCTAAGACCTCGTATGAGAATGTTCCTTGCCTTAGCATTCGCCTCAACGCCAACCATATTGATGGCCGTGACATTTTCATCGCCAGAACCTCATACGGGAGTTTCAACTTCGCCATATCGTAGCCCCAGGCGTGATGTATGACTCCATCCGGACTTCCAAAAGGAAAATCAACTCCATTAAAGATGGGAGGCTTGGTGGAATATTTGTCCGTCGCCATGGCTCTTGAGACCGGTCAAGATCTAGAAAGAGCAGAACCGGCTCTGATACCAATTGAAGGACCGAGATGGCGAACAGATGGGGGTGAATGGTCGCAAATAAAAATTCCCCCAAAATACTCCAACAAAAACCTCGACAAGATCGCTCAAAGGAAATTGTGAAAAACCTGAAAAACTAGACAACTATGTGTACCCCAAGCTTGCATCGATAAGTACCATAAAATATGTGGGGATTTTTGACACACAATCCTGGTTGTCTAGTGTCCAAGATAAAGAGGAATCAATTCAAACTCTTGCTTTTAGAAAGGACATCAATTCAAATCACAAAAGTCACTTTCAGAAAAGCAAAAGCAAAATTTCCAGAACTTGTCCTCAAATTGCACAGGAGGTTGGTAGGTTTCTGCAGCTCAAAAAATTTTGAGAATTTTTCTCCCTATGAGCATCAGAGTCTTGAAGAACTCCACCAAATTTCTCCTCAAAAAGCCTTATCGAAAAAACAGGAAAAATCTAAGAACACAGTATGCTCAAGAACATCGAGCAGAAAGTTTGGGGCTCGGTTGTCACCTCATGGCGCCCACAAGGTGCTACAAGTGAACTCCAAAATTATTCTGCAGGTGTATATCAGAGTTCCTCACCTCCTCCAACAATAATAACTCAAAAATTATTTTTCTATATTTTTAAAAAAATCAAACACTGACTGCTGCGCGAAGAACAAGTTCTGAACAAAGTTGGAACTTGAGAAAAGATGTTCTCTACTCAATCCAAGAGTGCAAAAGAGATGTAAAACCATATGAACACACTCAAAACATCCAAGATCAGCAGCATTTAGAAGGAGGGGAGGCAAATCCAAATTACTTGAAAGTAAATTGCGGAATGTAATTGCGGAAAGTAAATTCTGAATTTAAATTATGTAAAGTAAAGACATAATGTAAATGCATAAAATAAATTCAGAGGTGGATGGATAAAACTTTCATTTCTGGAAGGGGAGGTTACAAAGCCTCACATTCATGTGGGCAAAGCTCAAATGAGCATCAAAAACCTCAACACCTTCAAGGGAAGGAGGCTACCCCTCCACCCCTATTTATACTACTCTTGGGCCACCTACCACCCTTGGATGAGTCCCTCAACCCTAGAGCACTCATCTAAGGGCTAGGATTAACCCACACACACAGCCATGCAAGGGCTAACCCAAAACCCACACACATACCGGGTTTTCTTGCACGGTTTTCAAAGCATACTACCTAGCCCGCTAACCTATCAACTAGACCTCAATCCGATGGCCCTCATTGATCCACGTGGCATCTAGCTAGCATCAACTCCTTTCCTTGTCTTCTTGACTTGCCCGGACTCCGTCTCCGATCATCTTCCGGCGATCTCCCAACCGTCTGGACCTCCGACGCTCCTCGCCTAGTCCCGGTCATCCTTCGCCTCACCATGACCTAGCACCGTCGCCCTGCAACCATCAAAGACAAGGAAACTCCTCACATAGAAATGCCCACAAAGATGTGCAATAAACCATCCAACTCATCACTACCACGTCCATACGACCGGTACTGCCACTCCTGGCAGAGACAACTCAAATTGCTTCATTTTGAAAATCAATCCAAATCAAACTCAAACTTGAGCACACCTTGCTCAAATAAAGTCAAATACTCATCACAAACATGGATGGACCTCCACATGGTCCTTCAGAAACCTTTTTGGGCCAAAATTGTAGTTTTGGCCCAGCCGACACGTATTGTTTCTTTACTTGGTGTATATTAATTTAATACTTTTTGTAAGTAATGCAAATTTGCCGGATAGACCATTATAAGTAATAGCAATTATTTAATTGCTTTTAATAGTGAGATTTGGAAATAGATTTCTTGTTTAATTAGCAGTACGTAACAAATGAAATGAATAAAATAATTTGTCACCACTTACTGATTTACTGAGATTTTATTTGTTATAAATATTTGCAGATGGACCGAAGATGGATGTATGAAGCTGACCGTCGCGATAGAGAGTACTTTAACGGTGTGATTAGTTTTCTGAGCGTGGCTGCGGCGTACAATTCAACTAAGCTGACGGACTACATTTGTTGCCCGTGCGTCGATTACAAGAATGAGAAGCAGTTTTCTAATCTTGAGGCGATCCGTGCACACTTGCTTCGAAGGGGTTTCAAGCCTGCCTATACCTGTTGGACTGAGCACGATGAAAATGAGATTTTACGTGAAGATCATCCGATTGATGATGATGACGAAGACAACGACTCCACGGCGATCGAGGATACGTTCGTGGACACCCAAGATGATACGTTCGTCGATAACCATGAAGATGATCTAGAATAGATGTTGCATGATGGGGAGGAGGACCACACGAGTGAAAGGGATTTTCAGAAGTTCCAGCGTATGGTAGAGGACTCTACAACACCTTTGTACCCGGGCTGCAAGGAGGACCTTAGAAAGCTGCATGTTGTGCTAACGCTGCTGCAGTTGAAGGCAAGCAATGGTTGGTCCGATAAGAGCTTCACAGAGTTGTTAGTTTTCCTGCGAGACGTTCTCCCGGAGGGAAACGTGTTGCCAGCAACCACGTACCAGGCCAAGAAGATTGTTTGCCCATTGGGACTGGAAGTATAGAAAATACACGCATGTCCGAACGATTGCGTATTGTATCGCAATGAGTTTGTAAAATTGGATGCGTGTCCCATTTGCAAGGCATCTCATTATAAGCGCGGTGATGCCGACATCGAAGTGCATCATAAGAAAAAAAGACCCCCAACCAAGGTGTTGTGGTATTTCCCTATAATCCTACGTCTGAAGCGTCTGTTTGCGAACAAAAGGCATGCTCAATTGCTACGATGGCACGCTGAGGAGCGTAAGAAGGATGGAATGCTCAGACACCCTGCTGACTCTGCGCAGTGGAGGAACATTGATACAAAATACAAGAAACACTTTGCATGTGATGTGAGGAATATAAGGTTCGGGCTCAGTACGGATGGGATGAATCCTTTCGGCAACATGAGCGATCGTCATAACACTTGGCGGTGACTTTATGTATCTACAACCTTCCTCCTTGGCTTTGTATGAAGCGAAAGTACATTATGATGCATTGGCGATCCAAGGGCAAAGGCAACCCGCAACGATATCGATGTGTACCAAAACCACCGGTTGAAGATCTTACATTATTGTGGAGCGACGGTGTGTGGCTATGGGATGAGTATAAAAGAGAGTACTTCATGCTACACACGTTGTTGTTCAGTAACCATCAATGATTACCCCGCCTCGGTAATCTTTCGGCCGGACTATCAAAGGATTCAGCGGGTGCGTCCATTGCTTGGGTGATCTGGTGGCGGTGGTGAAATCTATGAGAAAAATGTGTTACATGCGACATCGTAGGTTCCTTCGTAAGGACCATCCGTATCGCAACAACAAGAGAGGTTTCGATGGTACAAATGAGACAACTTGACTCCAAAACATCATAGCGACAAAGAGATATTTGCGGTCGTAAAGGATATTAAAATTATCCATGGAAAGGGGCGCCGAAGACATCGGTCCGTGTAGCCGTGATCTGACTCCTTTGTGGAAAAAGAGATCGTGTTATGGACCTACCTTATTGGTCGCACTTTGGATGTTCGACATGCAATCGACGTTATGCACATAGAGAAGAATGTGTGTGACAGCTTGCTCGGTATTTTACTAGACATAACTGGCAAAACAAAAGATACACTCAAAGCACGGATGGACCTGGAAGATATGAACCTCAGGAAGGAGCTACATCATGAAGATTTGGGTAAAGGCAAAAAGTACCTTCCGGTAGCTTGCTACACTCTTAGCAAGAAAGAGAAAATTAGCGTGTGTGAATGCTTGCACGGAGTCAAAGTACCGTCCGGTTATTCTGCCAACATGAAGAGGCTAGTCTCAATGAAAGACTTGAAATTAATTGGCATGAAGTCTCACGATTGCCACGTGATGATGACATAGATGCTTCCTGTTGTAATTAGGGGTGTTCTGCCAAAGAAAGTGCGAGACCCAATTAAAAAGTTGTGTTCATTCTTCAATGCGATTTCACAAAAGGTCATTGATCCAATGAAACTGGGTAAGCTGCAGCAAGACGTGATCCACACTCTATGTCGGCTTGAGATGTGCTTCCCTCCATCCTTTTTTGATATTATGGTCCATCTCATTGTTCATATTGTGAAAGAGATCACGCTTGGCCCTGTGTTTCTACATCGATGTACCCTTCGAGAGGTTCATGGGGTTGTGAAGAAATATGTTCGTGTCGACATCGGCGTAAGGGTGCATTGCGAAGGTTGGGGAACCGAGGAGGTCATTGAATTCTGCGTCGATTACATGGATCACAAACCGATTGGTGTGCCCATATCTCGCCATGAGGGGAGGCTACAGGCAAAGGACATTAGGTCGAAATCGAAGCGTACTAATGATCGTGCTTCATTCATTCAAGCACATTTTACAGTTCTGGACCAATCAGTTGTAGCGGCACCGTATGTTGATATGCACAAGAATATGCTAAGAAGGAAAAACCCATTTAAATCTGAGGTTTGGATCGCGAGATACCACAGAGATAACTTCGGAGATTGGTTGCTTAGACACATGATGCATACGCAGACAGAGTGTGCTCAGTTGAGAGCGCTGTCTCAGGGACCGTCATGTACAATCCTGACATTTGAAGGATACGACATAAATGGATATACATTTTATACGAGAGCACAAGATAACAAGAGCACCAACCAGAACAGCGGAGTCCGTATAGATGCCTACGATAGCAATGGTAATATGCAGACCTACTACGGATTCATAGAAGAGATTTGGGAGCTTGATTATGGGCCTTTGAAGGTTCCTCTCTTTCGGTGTAAATGGGTCAGGCTCCTTGGGGGCGTGAACATCGACAAGTACGGTATCACTACCGTGGAATTCAAGCACATCGGATACAGAGAAGAACCATTCGTCCTTGCTAATGTCGTTACACAAATCTTTTTTGTTCGGGACCCGGCTGACAAAGAACGCCATGTGGTTCTTCAAGGAAAAAGAAGAATTATCGGAGTTGACAATGTAGTCGACGAGGAAGACTACAACCAATTCGATGAGCTTCCTCCTTTTGGTGAGAACGTCGACCTAAGTCTCATGGAAGACAGTGAGGAAGCTACATACATACGTCATGATCATAACGAAGGTCGAATCGTTGCTTAGTTGTAATAATATACCAGGATATACTTTATTTTGTATGGAGAACATGCTTCCAGTTGTAATATACGGATACACTTTAATATCTAGCACATTGAAGTTAATCTTTATTAAAAAGATTCAAATTAATGCTCATGGTGTTATAGTATTTATGTAAAGTCCATGTAGGGTTCTTAGCAAATTTGTAATTCACTTAATTTTTCTTTGATTAAAAAAATCAATGTTTCATATATTCTAAAACTTCATGATTTTATACAAATTTATAAATTTACTTCATCCTTTTTGGAGCTATATATCAAAAGTTATGCTAGTTTGAATTTGAGCTTGACTTTAGCCACTGACTTTTGGGGCCCACCCGCATCACTGCCGGTTCTAGAAAAATCCGGCGGTGATGTTTAGGTATCCTTGCGGTTGAAATTAGAACCGGCGATAATACCTCCACATCACCGCCGGTTCTAGAGAAAATCCATTAGTGATGTTTAGGTATCATCGCCGGTTGAAATTAGAATCGCGCGATAATACCTCCACATCACCCGCGGTTCTAATTCAAACCGGCGGTGATGTGGAGGTATTACTGTCGGTTCTAATTTTAACCGGCAGTGATTGTTATATCACTGCCGGATGTCTTTCATGAACCGGCAGTGATTGTTATCTCTATATAAACGAAGCGCGCGGTCCTCTTCCCACACTTCGCCGTTTTTAACACACTCTGTGCCCTAGCCTCCGCACCGCGCCTCCACCGCGCCGGCCCTCCTCCCCGCGCCGGCCCGCCTCAGCGCGCCGTCCATCCTCCCCGCGCCGGCCCTCCTCCCCGCGCCGGCCCTCCTCAGCGCGCCGGCTATCCTCCTCGCGCCGGTCCTCCTCCGCGCGTTGGCTCCCCTCCGTGTTACCCACGTCGGTCCTCCTCGACGTCCGGCCCTCCTGCGTGACTAGGTCCATCAAGGTGATATTATGATTTCTAGATAAGGACTCGGTTTTGGATTAATGTAGTTGTTAAAGTGTGGTTTTTGTTGTAATATAAATGTTGCAAGAACCTTGTAAATATTGGGGGACTGTGCTGAGTTTACTAGTTGAAGTAGTCTCAATTTGCAGTAGGGAGTAGAATTTGTAAAAATGTAAGTGTGGGATTAAACTTTATGTGTTCAAACTAGTGTGTATGCCTCTAATCAAAGTGCTAAGTTGCTGAAAATGTAGCATAAAGTTCTCTGTTAAGTGTAGAAACTAGAAAATGCTTGGAACTTCCTCTGTTGGGTTGATGCTTTGTATGTGTGATTGTGGAAAAGAATGCTTTATAGTCTTGCCGTGTTGTGCTTGTGATGAAATTGTTGTATTCTGGAAGTTGCTGCCGAAATATGGAGAGTAGTGAATTGTGGAATTTACTTTGTATTTTTGTAGGATTTGATAGAGTCAAAAGGCTATTCTTTTATTTTGACACCTTGAATCCCTACTAGGCACTAACATGGGATCATTTTTTATGAATATGTTCTACTTTGCTTAATATCATGATTCATATCTCAGCTCTTGTTCTCATGGAAATGTTAAAAAATTGTGATTAGCTTTTATGTTGCATTTGTAATGTCTACTTTATTTTGCTCTGCTATGACATGGCAAGGCTACGGAGATACACGGAGGTAGCAGACGCTAAAGACAATTTGGCAGCTTGTTTCTAGGAGCATCATGAGATTTTATTATGTTGTATTTATTATATTCATGTAATAAATACATTATATTGTATTTGTTATATTCATGTAATGAGATTTTTGTTGTTTTAACGATACATTGTATTTATTATATTCATGTAATAAATACCTTATATATTGTATGTGTCAGTTTTGTTCTCTATTCTAGTGCAATGCATGCGTGAAATGAGTTAAACGTCAAACTAGGCGTAATATCACCATTCCTATGTTTAATTATGTACCGAGTAGTGTAGTTTCGCATGGAAATAATATCACTAGATTTAAAAAAGTAATGACCAAATGTGTGTGACCAATTTATATGTATACCATCACACTCATCTCATGCCTTTGTTAATTTTAAATTTTAGATAAATTAGCTGCACATGGCCGCTAACCAGGAACAAGTGCCGGATGGCGCTGAGCATTTTAACCAAAGCCCGGAACAAAGCCCGACAAGCTTCCTCAACCTGCAGCAAACCGAGGCAACAAACGTACCCGAGGTAATTATTCCAGACCTAGGTCTCACGTATACCGATTAGACGAGTAATGAAATAGTCAAAATGCGGGGCGAGACATCACGTGGACAGAGGCAGCATCGTCAACGAGGTCCTAACAAGTTGCGGATGGGTGAACGAAAGGTGATCGTGGAGCTTAATGCAGTCGGCAAACCGGTTATACCAGCATCACTGCTTGGGCCATACCGAACAGCATGCGGGGTCCTAGCTAGAGATAACGTGCCCATCACCTACAAATCATGGACACGTCGTGGCGTTTGCCGTCGTATGTTCCCGATGAAATCAAGGAAGCATTGTGGACAGATTTGACATCAAGTTTCGATTTCGAAGATCAGTTGGAGCATGCGAAGAAACGTGCACTATCCATCATGGGAATCTCCTGGAAGAATTGGAAGATAAAGCTGAATAAGGAGTATGTGAAGAAGGATGAAACGCTGAACTTTGATACGTACCCGAGGTTGAGGCAATTTTGGGATGAATTCGTGCAATATAAGAAGTCTGATGAAGCCCAGGCTATCAGTGAAAAGAACAAAGCAAACTCGGACAAGAACGTTTACCCCCATACGCTAGGCACCGTTGGCTATGTGAAGAAAGTACCCAAGTGGGATGCAAGGGAAGGAGAGCTAATTCTTAGTGGAGTTGTTCCTGCGACGTCCGAGATGGCCCCAAGATCAAAGTCTTCGGATGCTTGCGAGGAGCTAGTCTGTCGGATGATGGCGACTTAAGCTTCGAGCGAAAGAAGAGGAAATTTCAAGAAGATCGCGGATGCCCATGCCCAAGCTACCTGTATGCTTCCAACCAAGAAGAGAGACCGACGAGCTAACACGCATACTGGTAACAAAGAGCACCTGGTCGTACTAGAGGTTAGGCTTGGTGCCACGAAGCGGCGTTCCTGCAGGACGCTTCTATCTATAAGCGTCCGAAGCTAACTAGACAAAACGATTGGATGCACGTGTATGAGTAATAGAAGAAAGGATGCAGGTAAAGGAAATTCAATTTCAAGAACAGATACAAAAGTTGCAAGAAATGCTAGCGAGCGTCCTCGGTGAACATCAGGCACATGACCTCCAGAGTCCCGCCATTGCTCATAAAAGTAGCCAAGCGTCCGCAGGCGCTCCCGAAGAGGACTCGGCCTGTAGTTTTCCTGTGGACAAAATCATAGAGCCGACACGTTGCAGTCTGCACCTTCCCCTAGCGAACATAACCATTAAGGTGGCTGAAGGGATGGCTTGGCCATGCGGCGAGGGGCAGATGTTGCATAACCGCCAAATTCCTGAGGGATACGCCAGAGTATCAGTAGACAGTGTGGTTGACAATTACCGTGAAGTTGAGGTACCAGATCCCCACCGAGGAAGGCGAAATACTCTTGGACAAAGCCTGGGCACATTCATCGCGTGGCGCAAGCGCTACATAATGTTTTTATCCGATGACTACAATGGCGATGATGATAATAATGATGACGACGCGGCCTATCCAGGTAGTAAAAGTCCTCCTCCGTCACCGAAAAAAAGTCCGCCTCGTGCTCCAGCGACCACGGAAAATAATGATAGAGGACGCGATCTCAAAATTCATCACGGTCAGCGGGGAAAAGTGCCACATCCGTGAAGCCAAGACAACTGGTAAAACGAGCATATGACATGACCAAGAAGAAAGTAGAAAGGAAGTAGGCCTTGGCGTGTTGCTCACTTCAAAAAGACGCTGACACTGATAAAGTTGAAATCGAAGCTGCCAAAGAGATTTCTTCCTAGACATCGCGACGGTTAAGCAGATGGACAGAGCAACGAATCTCCACAACCTAGCCAACGATCGGACTACGAGCGCATCTCTGGCGAAATCTAAAGGACAGGTTGGTAAAAGAGCTACCTGCGAGACGGAAGGGTGCTAAAGGCGAGGGCCTCCTCTAAGGTGGAAGTTAGTTAACGGGAAGCATTGGTGGATCCAAGCGAAGAGCGAAGATCGAGCGACACAATTACGGCGTCTACATCAATGGTATCGACGGTTTGTCCAAGAGACAAAAAGCGACCCGTTCCCGTCAAATACAAAGCGGATTTTCACAATATGTTCGGAGTTTTACGGTAGAAACCTCGAGTTATACCAGTTGTACCAACGAGATGCTCGGGCGTGTACAGTATTAAGAATGTGGACTCTGTAAGTCTCTTGTATAATTCAATCTTGTACACTCCGTACCCTTAAACTTAGTGTCTAACTTCTTTCTTATGTAGAATGGAGACAATGACACTCGAGGCGGACTTAAATGAAAGGGTAGGATTCCTCGATCCGGCCTTGTCAGCTGCAAACTTATTAAAGATCCATCGACGGAGAGAGATCGAGGAGAGCGTACTAAAGCGCGCTAAAGTTACAAGACAAGACCTCGTACTTTTACCCTACAACTTTGATGCGTGTTTCCACTGCCTACTAGTTAGTTTTATCTCATGTGCAAAACCATGTCATGACTAATGGGCCTGCGACTTTCATCGGATCCTTCTCGTCATTACGTTAGACGATAGCACGATCATTGTGTTGGACTCAATGAGGAAACCGACAAACGATTACAAAGAAGTAATAGAATTGCTAGACAGGTAAACTCGGTCGTTGCGTTATTGTTCCCGTAATCTTTCATTCCATTGCACTTAATTACACCTAATTAAGTTTAACGAGTATTCATAACCATACACAGGGCGTACACAAAATACCGCAAGAAGAGTACGCGGTACCGTCCATTCACGAAGAAGTTCAGAATAAGAACCGATTTTCCATGCCTAAGACAGCCGCAAGGGAACAATTTATGTGCATACTACTTAATGACACACATACACACGTTCGTCACTAACAGTACCGACTACAACGGCGAGATGGTATATCATTACATGTTGACGCCTACTTTTTTTTATAAAAACTACGACACTAATTAATGCATCATTTTCTTTAATGACAGCGTGTGAAGCTCGGCACCAACGACCTACTTGAGCGGTGAAGTTGAAGCCCTTGAGAGCGGATGGTGGGTTCATCGTTCGAGAAGTGATCAACCCAAGGGCGAGTTTCTGAGCCACACACTACAATTAACTGAAATGTGAACGATTGTCAATGAACAATGTAATAATTAAATATTACGATGATTTACTGTATTTCAATTATGCTTTACAAATACTTCATTAATATTGTCATGATTAAATGAGTATTCGGTATTCAATGTTAAATATTATGATGATTTAATATATTTGAATTATTCTTTACCAATACTTCGTTAATATTGCGCATAACATATACCGTACAGAATAAATGTACAGTACAATATATATATAGTACAGCGTTACATCATACATATAATACAAAAAAAAATTATGTAACCGGTTTTGAAGGAGAATATGGCACTCAACTTATCAGTGCCGGTTTTAGAGAAATAACTGGTAGTGATACCACCTTATCACTGCCGGTTGGAAAATATTAATTGGCAGTGATATGGATTATCACTGCGAATTGAAAAAAAGACAATCGGCAGTGAAAATGTGTTATCACTGCCGGTTGAAAATTAAAAACCGGCAGTGATAAGTTGATATCACTACCGGTTATCAATAAAAATCCGGCAGTGATAAGACTTATCACTGCCGGTTGTATAATATAAACCGGCAGTGATATTATTATCACTGTCGGTTGAAGAACCGGCAGTGATAGTGTTAGTGTTATGCCCTTGAGGCAATCATTTAGATGATTGTAACATGACTATGTTTATGAATAATAATATGATTATTGGTCCAATGAATGTATATCATTGTATTGATCAACAAGTATGTGACTTGATTATGAAGCTCTTTACTTAATGATGTAATTCGATAAATATCTCTGATCGGATATCATCGTATAGGACTACGATGAATAGATCAGCACATGTAGTGATCGATGATCATGCTTCATAGATCATGGGATATGGAGATATCATCTCTACATTGTGGACCATGTTGAAGAACATGGGTTAGATAGACCGCTATGGGACAACTGCGAGAATGTTTCATTCTTATGTGTCATCGATGTATCTCATACCTAGAAGATGTATGATCCTTAGACTGAGATTGTCATATTCCCTACATGTGTAATAGTTTTCCTTGGGGCTATCAAACACTACTTCCTAACCGGATAGTTATAAAGGTAGCTTTCATGTTTACTATGAAGCGTGCGAGAGGAAGTGAGCGATCAAGATGGAATTTGCCACTCCAATGAAACGGAGATATATGACAAGGCCACTCGTGTGATATGATTAAGAAAGTGCATGGCCATGCCGTGATTGAGGAGTCAATCACAACTTATTAATATATCACGGATCGAGAGATGGATTGAATCATCAAAGGATGACATGCTTCTCGCCTTGAGATCAATCTTCATATACTTGGCAAAGGGATTATTACATGAGTTCTTTTGATAGGTTACATTCGATTTGATCACAAGGTATGTTTGGGAGTTGGCATACTTTGCAAGAAGCCGCTACCAACTATTGGATTGAAAAGGAGTTTTCGAATCCATGTCCAAGCGTATGTGAACTGCAGGTCACACACTTAATGGGTGGGGCGCATTAATTTGGATTGGATCCGTAATTAATGAACCTCGTGGGCTTAGCATCTTTGGTGGGCCCTGGTTTAGGGTTTCATCTCGTGGCTATATAAGGAGGGGAGGAGGGAGGCGCAGAGTGTGCTTTCACGGTTTAGGTTTGATTCACTTGAAACCCTAGCCTCCTCCTCTCGCTGCCCTGCCGCCGAGCGACTAGGTGCTTGCACACCGGCGCACAGCGTTCCATCTCGGACGTGTGGACTACTGCGGTGTGGCTGCGCGATCAAGGCGTGGGAGGGCGATCCACGGCGGGCGAGGACGATCCACTACATCGGCGCAACGATCGCGGCGAGGACGAACCACTACATCGGCGCGAAGGATTACGCAGCTGGCGTCTAGTGGTAATCTTATCTATGACCCCCTTCTTGCGAGTAGCTTTCTGGTTGCGCGGTAGTTTTTTTTTTGTGCTAGCGTAGCATACCGCGTTTCCCTTCAGATAGTCCCGACTATCACTGCCAGTTAGGTAGTGCCGGGTCAAAATCCGGTAGTGATGCTGATGTTGATCCAGCAGTGATGTCCTTTTCTGTAGTAGTGTATACATTTGTATAAAATTTCTTGAGTCCACTGGTTGCACCGTTTGAGAGCTATGAAGTGAAAACCGAGCCTCAAACTTTCTGGTCGATGTTCCTGACCTTTTGTATTGCTTGATTTTTCATTCTCATTCTACAAAGCTTTTTGGGGTGTTTTTTGGTGGAGTGTTTCACGACTCTACTACTCACAGGGACAAAAATTCCCAAAAAGTTTAGAGCAACAGAAACTCACCAACCACCTGTTCCAACTGAGGACAATTTCTGAAAATCTGCTTTAACTTTTCTGAAAAGAGACTTTGGTATTTTAGCTTTATCTCTTTTAGAAAAGAAGTCTTTTGAATTGATTCCTCTTTTGTTTGGACACTTGACAACCAGGATTGTGATTAAAAAAAACCCCTCATATGATTCATGGTTCTTATCCATGCAAGCTAGGGGTACACATAGTTGTCTAATTGTTCTGGGTTTTGAAGGGTGTGCGAATATGAGAAACACCAGTTTGAACGAAAATATTTAGGTGCTTTAGATTTTTATTGCAAGAGTGTTTGGAGTACTTTGAGTGGGGGAAATTTTATTTGGGATCATTCACCCCCCCTCCTCTTATCGCCATTTCGATCTTTCACACTTCCATGCATGTAGTAACGGAAATCATGTAACGCAGCATTCCTTCATTCCTCCATGCATGATTTAGTAACGGCAGTGCTCGTTATTGCGTCGCGTCATTAAGGGAATGATGAGCGTCATTGTTTATGCGCATAACCAGCCATTTTGATTTGTATGTCCTGATCAAGTACACCTACATCTCCTCATTTTGGCCGGATCCTTCTATTCCTCTATTTCATCCTCTCCTCATACCTTTTGCCACCTCACGCGGACTTCACCAATGCCGGCGCATCCTCCGGTCTCGCCTCTTCCTGCGTCGACGGTCTGCTCTGCTGCCTGTGCCGATTGGTACTCTCTCTTCTCCCTCGCGCGTGCTTTAACTTTGCCGATCGGATGATTCCGCCTATGTGTATTTGTGCATGTATGTGTGTGTATACTTGCAGATAAGTCAGGTTTGGATATATATGTTAGTCTTGTATATGTATATATTTTAGGCCGAATCATGAACGCATATACATGTGCAAGTACATAGTCTTGTATACATGGATATAATAGGAATGTACGCATGTATATATGTAAGTATATGTTAGCATGTGTACTGTGTGTTTACATATATATGTTAGTATTTATATGTATATTATTAGGCATTGATTCGGTTTCCTGCTGTCACTGCTGTCGACGAGCAACTAAGATCACGTCTTGGCACCGTCATCGCCGCCGTCGTTGCTGGTATCGCCACCGTTCGCCGATCCCGCGTGTTCGTCGGCCGTCGGCACAGACCCCACCATGCATTTTTTCTCTGTCTCTTTTCCATAGCCAAAGCAAGCCAAGCATCAGGCAACAGAAGAATACGCATATACGCCATGAATAGTGTCATGCATGTTCAAAACTAGTTGTACGTAAACATTTTTAGGAAAACATGGAATTTGTTATTTTCATTACAAATTCGTTATAAGTCCAGTCTGCATGAGACAAATTTTGTAAATGAGTAAAAATCAATACCTAACTATGTTAATTTTACTGAAATTTTATAAATAAATTTGTACTGTTAAAATTTTCACGGAAAGTCCAAACTTATGAATTTGGTAGCTCTTAAACTATACGTCCAAAAATGTCAAAATAAATTTTATAAAACTTAAAAAATGCTAAATTAATTATCTGGAAGTTTTCATAATGTTATGAATTAGTTTGTTTTGCGGTAGTTTCTGAATGTGTGTTTGTACATTGTTTTGCGTGTTTATTTGGTTCTTTATCTGTTACGCGTAGACGTCGAGCTGTGTGAGGACGCGAATTTCGAGGATCAAGCTCCAGACCAAGACCTAGACCAAGACTCGCTGCTTTACGAAGGCAAGTTATGCTTTGACCATCTTGCTCCTAATGTTTTTTTAAATATTCTGTTGATTTAAATTATGCATGCTAATTAAATTATAAAAGCTTCAAAGTAATTTTGGTTGGTTAAATCACCACTTGTTATCGATTCCTTGTTCCTAGTATTTGTATGCCATAAATTCATTGTCACCCTAAGATGGAAACTATTAAATTGGTCAATACTAGTCACCAACGGGAAATGGTTAGAACGAAGTAGGTATGCTTAGCCAAGCGGTACGCTTCATTGACACTGTTTCATGGGAATGATGAAATATTGACTAATGAACTGTGAAAGACATTTTGAGAATGTGACACGTGTGTTGATGTTATTGATGGCACACGGTGCATGGTAACCAACCAGAGTGGTAAAATAATTTAGACTGTGGCGAGTGGCAAGTGATTAATGGAGGGCCAGATGTGGCACATGGGAGTGATGTTGTTGAATTTGGTTTTATGAACTTTGGGTAGTCTTGCCACGGTCAACCTAAGGACTTAATCTTGCAAGCCTTTGAACTGGGCCAAACATACAACCACATGTCTGGTATGGGACAGACCTAGTTGAGTATGAATCCGAAGTCTTAGCATGTGAGACCTCAGGTGGTTTTTGTAGCTGTGGATGTGGAAAGAAGCGTGTAGTGTTTACCGGATCGGTCTTACATCTCTTCAACGGTATCGTTAGCCTGTACTTCTACTCCGCAAAGGGAAAGGGCAGTGGGGACTATCTGGGAGAATGCGCATGCGAGGATAGAAGTTTCGTAAAGACTTTGTTATGGTTACTACTTTGTGTGGTGTTTAACTATATCGTGTGG
The DNA here is from genome assembly GCA_036346275.1 of Otatea glauca. NCBI lineage: Eukaryota > Viridiplantae > Streptophyta > Magnoliopsida > Poales > Poaceae > Otatea > Otatea glauca. Next base: position 57,282,229 of record CM070715.1, on the reverse strand, counting down.
GTAAAGTATATAACCTCTGCAGAGTGTACAAACTATTGAATAGCCGTGTCCACAGATTGGACATTGCTCGGGATTCTGATCAAGGGTTAGACTTTATTAAAAATGTGGTTGGGTTAAAAGATGAATTTGTGAAGTATGGATTAGGATGTGGAAATGCTTTTACGTAACTTCTGGAAAAGTTATTGTTAATTCTACTTGTTTTTTTTACTGCTTTTGAATCTACCTATGTTACTTGTTAAATGTTGTTTATCGCAAATTAACCTTTAAGCCATTCCATTGGAATAAGCCTAGCATGTAGCATATTAGGTTGCATTCTGTGCATAGCTTGTTGAGTACCAATGTACTCACCCCTCCATAATCACAATATCAGAAGATGAAGAACCGCAAGCATATGAGAAGAATGACTACCCGGCTAACTAAGGGAAAGGCCCATTCAATTGCCTGTGGCAAACTGAGGCGCCATGAATAATTTTATAATTCCGCTGCTATTATTTATTTACTCTGAACTTAGCCCTACGTGGCTTAATATTGTAAGGCTGACCTTAAGGTCTTAACAGTTTAATTTGAATTAAATACATTATCGTTATTTTTCCGCTGTGTATGTGCGATGGTATTCATCTCTGCTGTATCTGTGAGCACCAGAGTAATCCTGGACTGGTGTATCACACAAGGTGTTCGGAATTCAAATTCCGGGCGTGACAAGATCTGCCCAAGACAACATTTTTAACCTGATATGGACATTACGAGTTCACAGTCATGTCATTTGGATTGACTAATGCCCCTACTTATTTTATGAATATGATGAATAAGGTATTCATGGAATACCTGGATAAGTTTGTTGTCGTATTCATAGGTGATATTCTTGTTTACTCTAATAAAGAAGAAGATCATTCAGAGCACTTGAGGCTTGTTCTTGATAAGCTTCGAGTGCAGCAATTGTATGCTAAGTTTAGTAAGTGTGACTTTTCAAAAAAAGAAATTAGAATCCCTTGGTCATGTAATGATTACTAAAGGAGTTGTTGTTGATCCAAGTACAGTCGAAGCAGTGTTGCATTGGGAACAACCGAAGTCAGTGACCCAGATTCACAGTTTTCTCAGAATGGCGGGATGTTACCGTCATTTCATTGAAGGATTCCCAACAATTGCTAAACCCCTTACGTAGTTGTTGAAGAAGGAAAAGAAGTTTTTATGGACGCTAGAGTGCAAGAAGAGTTTTCAAGAGTTAAAGAAAAGGTTAACGACAACAAAAGTGCTAGTGTTGCCAGATATTCAAAGTAGTTTTGATATCTACTGTGATGCTTCGCGTCAAGAACTTGGATGTGTGTTAATGCTGGATGGAAAAGTTGTTGCATATGCTTCGAGACAATTGAGGCTGCACAAAGAGTATTACCCGACACATGATTTGGCATTATCTACCGTAGTGCATGCTTTGAAGTTGTGGCGTCACTATCTCATCGGGAATAAACGTGAGATATATACAGATTATAAGAGTTTAAAATATATCTTTACTCAGTCCAATTCAGCCATTCATTTAAAGCAAGCCAAGCATGTAGTATAATAGACTTGCATTTTGTGCACAACTTGTTAAGTGCTTTATGTACTCACCCTTGCAACAACAAATCACCAGTTAGACAAGAGTCTACACCAGCTTACGAGGAGTACCGGGAGAAGACGATCAACTAAGGTGCGAACCTTATCAGTTGCTTGTGGCAAATTGAAGGGTTACTACGAATAATTTATTTTTGCTGTAGTTTTATTTATTTCTCAGTCTAAGTCATTGTGGCTTATTTATGTAAGGTTGACTTTGAGGTTGTTCAACAGGTTATATTTAATAAATGAAGTCTTTTATTATATTTTCGTTATGTATGATTGTGATATTCATCTATGTTGAGACTGTGTACACTACGCGTGATCCTGGACTAGTGCAGAATACACAGAGGGTCCGAATTTGCATATTCTGGTCCCGACAAAAAGCTAATGTGGTAGAAGATGCTTTAAGTTGGAAGAACTACAATGTCAAGATGTTGGTTCAGGAGAGTCAGTCTAAATTGTGCAAGGTGTTTTAGAAACTAAAATTGGAAGTGGTTCCAAAAGGATTTTTAGCTGCGTTGGAGGTAAAGCCTACTTTAGAGGATCAGATCCGTAAAAGTCAAAAGGATGATGACAAGATCGAAACAATTATGTCCAAAATCGATGAAGGTAAAGCCAAAGATTTTACTTTCGATGATCAAGGTACTTTATGGTTCAAAGGATGAATTTGTGTAACAAATCCAAAGGATTTAAAGCAATTGGTTCCTGAGGAATCTCATGATTCGAAGTATTTGATTCACCTAGGAAGTGCTAAGATGTATCAATATCTCAAAGAAACATTTTGGTGGCCTAGTATGAAGCGTGAAGTTGCTGAACATATTACTTTGTGTGATTTGAGTCAGAAAGTAAAGGCGATGCATCGCAGGCCAGCTGGTGTCAGATAGAGGTACGCAACTTACTTCAAGATTCTGGAATAAGTTTGACGAAGCAATTTGTAACACCCTGGCACCACACGTACCTTAAATGTGACTTCATCATTACTTTTCACTAGATTTTTACCATTTTCAACAACAATAATAATAACAAATATGACAACAATACTAGCAATACTACATTTGGATTCACACGCCCAAGACCCCCCTCTTTGGAGCGCCCATAACACATGTGTCTGGGAAACATTCTTACCTACTTACCTTTGGAGAAGCCACCAATGAAGCACAAACACATGATATAAATAAACCAAAAACATTACTCCACAAAACAGATTAAATCTTTACAAGTTTGCATCCACTAAATTATTCCTTGACTAAGTCGGTCTAATTTATTCAATAGCTAAGCATGTTCAGAAACTAAATAGTATCATGAAAGTAATGTGGTGATAAGTGATGTGACTGTGCTACTCCCTTCCCCACAATATTGGCCTCAAAGTATCTAAAACATTAAATAAACAAGCATGAGTCTAAAACTAAGCAAAGTACATCATATAACCATATCGACACATGAAAATAACAATTGAGAAAAATTCATCATATCACATTATAGCAGAAGTCATCAATTTAATCGATTCTTTCACTTCATTCATGCAATGCAACATGCTTTATGATTATATGCAAATCTCACAGCTTATACCGGTATAGCTGAGAACACACCCATTGGTGTTTTACCCTCTCATTCCCTTCCATCCTGTGGAGGGGCCTACCAAAGTAGTGAAGAGGAACGCGGTATGCTACACTAGCAGAAAAAAAATCTACCGCATAAACAGAAAGCTACTCGCAAGAAGAGGATCACAGATTAGATTACCACTAGACGCGCAGTTGCGGAATCCTTCGCGCGTCGATGTAGTGGATCGTCCTCGCCGCAGTCGTTGCGTCGATGGAGTGGATCGTCCTCGCCTCGCCGTGGATCATCCTCCCACGCTGCAGTTACAGCAGCGTCACCGCAGTAGTCCACACGTCCAGGGATGGAACGCTGTCCGTCGGTGTGCAAGCACTTGGTCACTCGGCAGGGGCAGCGAGAGGAGGAGGCTAGGGTTTCGGGTGAATCACTTCTAAACCGTGGAAAGCACACCCTGTGCCCACCCTCCTCCCCTCCTTATATAGCCACGAGATGAAACCCTAAACCAGGGCCCATCAGCGTGCTAAGCCCACGAGATCCATTAATTACGGATCCAATCCAAATTAATGCGTCCCAGCCCATTAAGTGTGTGACCCTGCAGGTTCACGTACGTTTGGACATGGATTCGAAAAACTCCTTTTCAATCCAATAGTTGGTAGCGGTTCCTTGCAAAGTATGCCAACTCCCAAACATACTATGATCAAATCGGACAGAACCTATCAAAAGTACTCATGTAATAATCCCTTTGCCAAGTATATGAAGATTGAACTCAAGGCGACAAGCATGTCATCCTTTGATGATTCAATCCATCTCTCGTATTCGTGATATATTAATAAGTTGTGATTGACTCCTCAATCACAACATGGTCATGCACTTCCTTAATCATATCACACGAGTGGCCTTATCATATATCTCTGTTTCATTGGAGTGGCAAATTCCATCTTGACTGCTCACTTCCCTCTGCACGTTTCATAGTAAACATGAAAGCTATCTTTATAACTATCCGGTTAGGAAGTAGTGCGTTTCATAGTAAACATGAAAGCTATCTTTATAACTATCCGGTTAGGAAGTAGTGTTTGATAGCCCCAAGGAAAACTATTACACATGTAGGGAATATGACAATCTCAGGTCTAAGGATAATACATCTACTATGTATGAGATAAACTGATGACACATAACAATGAAACATTCTCGCAGTGTCCCATGACGGGTCTATCTAACCCATGTTCTTTAACATGCGTCCACAATGTATAGATGATATCTCCATATCCCATGATCTATGAAGCATGATCATCGATCACTACATGTGCTGATCTATTCATCGTTGTCCTATACGATGATATCCGATCAGGGATATTTATCGAATTATATCAATAAGTAAAGAGCTTCATAAGCAAGTCACATACTTGTTGATCAATACAATGATATACATTCATTGGACCAATAATCATATTATTATTCATAAACATAGTCATGTTACAATCATCTAAATGATTACCTCAAGGACATAACACTAACAATCTCCCACTTGCACTTGAGTCAATCAATTAAGTATCTAATACCAATAGACCTCGTGTGCGCCTCATGCTTAGGCTGTGGCAGTGGCTTTGTCAACGGATCGGCCACATTGGCTTCCGTATGTACTTTGCATATTCTCACGTCATCTCTATCCACATTCTCGCGAATAAGGTGAAAGCGCCGAAGTATGCGTTTAGATTTCTGTTGTGGTCTAGGATCTTTTGCTTGTGCAATGGCACTACTATTATCACAATAGATGTCCATTGGACTAGAGGCACTAGCGACCACACCAAGCTCTATGATAAACTTCTTAATCCACACAGCTTTTTTTGCGGCCTCCGAAGCCGCAATGTACTCCGCTTTTGTCGTAGAGTCGGCCACCGTGTTTTGCTTGGAACTCTTCCAGCTTACTACTCCTCCATTTAGTGTAAACACAAACCCGGATTGCGATCGAAAATCATCTTTGTCAGTTTGGAATCTTGCATCGGTGTAACCCTTTTCAACCAGATCTTCCTCACCTCCAAAAATAAGGAACATACCCTTAGTTCTTCTCAAGTACTTCAGGATATTTTTTACGGCTATCCAATGACCATCACCAGGATCCGCTTGGTATCTGCTCGTAACACTTAGAGCATATGAGACATCTGGGCGTGTACATATCATGGCATACATAATAGACCCAATAGCTGAAGCATATGGAATCTTACTCATCCTGTCTCGCTCATCAGATGTCGAAGGACACTGATTCTTGCAGAGACTGATGCCATGAGACATTGGCATGCAACCTCTCTTGGATTCATGCATAACGAACATTTTCAATATCTTGTCAATGTATGTTTCCTGACTTAATCCAATTAACCTTTTTTATCTATCTCTATAGATTTTTATGCCCAAGATATAGCATGCTTCTCCCAAGTCCTTCAGTGAGAAACTCCTTTTCAATGAAGTTTTAACATCTTCAAGCATAGGAATATCATTCCCAATCAATAATATGTCATCCACATACAAAATCAGAAACACAAGTGCGCTCCCACTAGCCTTCTTGTAAACACAAGGCTCTTCTTCGTTTTTGATAAAGTCAAAACCCTTGATCACTTCATCAAAACGAATATTCCAACTCCAAGATGCTTGCTTTAACCCATAAATGGATCTTTGAAGCTTGCATACCCTTTTAGCATATTTAGGATCAACAAAACCTTCAAGTTGTATCATGTATACATCCTCAGATAGATTCCTATTAAGGAAGGCCGTTTCGACATCCATCTGCCATATTTCATAATCGAAATATGCAGCAATAGCTAAAATGATCTGGACAGACTTGAGCATGGCTACCGGTGAAAAGGTTTCATCATAGTCAACTCCTTGAACTTGTTTCAAAGCCTTTACCACCAACCGTGCCTTATAGATCTGAACATTTCCATCTACTTCTATCTTCTTCTTGAAAATCCATTTGCATTCAATGTTTTTTACACCATCAGGAGAATCGACCAAGTTCCAAACTTGATTGTCATGCATGGATTGATTTTCGGATCTCATGGCTTCAAGCCATTTTTCGGAGTTTGGGTCCATCATTGCTTCTTCATAAGTCGTGGGCTCATCATTGTCCAACAATAATATGTCATTCCCATATCTTATAGGTACATGACGTGGCCTCCCCGACCTACGTGGGGCTGGAGTCTCTTCCATAGGTTGTACAACACTTTGTACATCTTGTGAAGGTTCAGTGGTAGCTTGAACATATTCATGTGATTCTCGAACTTCATCAAGATACACATCACTCCTACTGATTTCTTTTAAAAGAAACTTTTTCTCCAAAAAGACACCATTTCGAGCAACAAAAACTTTGTTCTCGTTTCTTTTGTAAAAGTAATATCCTTTTGTTTCTTTAGGATACCCCACGAAAAAGCATTTTTATGATTTAGGTGCGAGTTTATCTGATTGTAAACGTTTTACATAAGCCTCACATTCCCATATCTTGAGAAATGACAACATGGGTCTTCTCCCAGTCCATATCTCATATGGCGTCTTCTCAACGGATTTTGATGGGACCCTATTCAAAATGAACGCAGCTGTCTCTAGAGCAAAACCCAGAAGGATAATGGCAGATCTGTTTGGCTCATCATTGACCGAACCATATCTAATAAAGTTCGGTTTCGTCGTTCGGACACGCCATTCCATTGAGGCGTTCCTGGCGGAGTAAGTTGCGGAACGATTCCACATTGCTTTAGATGATCACCAAACTCTTGGCTCAAGTATTCGCCATCACGATCTGATCGTAAGTGTTTTATTGATTTGCCAAGTTGATTTTGTACTTCATTTTGAAACTCTTTGAACCTTTCAAAAGTTTCAAATTTATGCCTCAATAAATAGATATATCCATATCTACTAAAATCATCGGTAAAAGTTACAAAATCTTTGAAACCCACCCTAGCGATCGAGCTCATTGGTCCACATACATCCGTATGTACTAGGGCCAATAACTCACTCGCTCTCTCACTAAAACCTGTGAAAGGGGCTTTTGTCATCTTTCCAAGTAAACAAGATTCACATGTTTCAAATGATTCAAAATCAAATGAGGTTAGAAGTCCATCACCATGGAGCTTCTTCATGCGCTTCTCATTTATATGACCTAAACGACAATGCCATAAAAAGGTAGGGTTCAAATCATTAGGCCGATGCCTTTTTACATTAATGTTATAGACAGATTTCTCTTCGAGTTCAAGGACGTACAACCCATCCACCATGGGACAACGACCATAATACATATCATTCAAAAATATTGAACAAACAAAGTTCTTTATTTTGAAATCATAACCTTCATTCCAAACAAGAAGATGAAATAATGTTTCTACTCAAAGATGGAACAAAATAACAATTATTGAGTTCTAAAACTAATCCTGAAGGCAAATGCAATGGGTATGTGCCAACGGCAAGACCAGCAACTCTTGCTTTATTCCCCACGCGAAGATCCACTTCTCCTTTTGCCAAGTCTCTACTCTTTATCAGCCCCTGCATCGAATTGCAAATGTGAGCAACCGAACCGGTATCATATACCCATGAGCTGAGTGAAGAAGTAGCAAGATTAATTTCTATAACATTAATACCTGAAGTGGAAACCACATTTCCATTCTTCTTATCTGCTAGGTACTTTTCGCAGTTCCGTTTCCAATGTCCTGATTTCTTGCAATAGAAGCATTAGGTATCAGGTTGAGGGCCAACTTTAAGCTTTTGAAGTTAGTTTTGAGGCTTGCGATCTCATCTTGAGCCTTGCCCTTGCCCTTGCTCTTTCCCGTTCCCCCAGCCTTAGCCTTCCTCTTTTTGAATGCAGTTGTTTTCTGAACCATCATCACATGATTGGGTCTTTTCTTAATGCTTTCCTCGGCAGTCTTGAGCATCCCATGTAGCTCGGTTAGGCTCTTCTCCATGCTATTCATACGAAAATTCATAATGAATGGCTCAAAGCTCTGTGGCAGAGACTGGAGAATAACATCTGTGGCCAAACCGAGGCTAAGGGGAAACTCAAGTTTTTCCAATCTCCTGATGTAACCAATCATCTTGATCACATGAGGGCTAACCGGACTGCCTTCAGTCAGCTTACAAGCAAATAAAAGCTTTGAGATACCGTACCTCTCAGCTCTTGCTTGATTCCCAAACATGCCCTTCAAGCACACAATCATATTGTAAGCATCTTGGTCCTCATATTGCTTTTGGAGCTCAGAGTCCATGGTGACAAGCATGAGACTGTTGACCTCTACAGAAGCATTAACATGTTTTTTGTATTCAACCTTCAAATTGTGAGGAGCATTTTCGACTGGTTCATCAGGAATTGGATTCTCTAAAACATAGTCCTTCTTTTCATGCTTGAGAACAATTCTCAGGTTGCGATACCAATCAACAAAATTAGTTCCATTAAGTTTTTCCCTTTCCAAAACCGATCTCAAAGCAAAACTAGGTGTAGCAGGAGTAGGAGAAGGTGCCATTGAACTACAACAAAGACATGCAAAGATTCTAAGCACTATGTTTATGTAAAAATTTTATTAAATATTTTAATAAAAGGCACTCCTATTTTATGTCCCTTTTATAGACACATAGTGACTATTCAAGATCCATATTCATCAAACACTAGTGAGTTTTGGCATCACTGCTAGAAATTTAATGACATAGGTAAGCAACACCTTTGCTAATTACATCTTATGTAACTCTTGTTTGTTGAGTATGAAAATAATGAATGCCTCCGTCAAGTTGACTCATGGCCAGGTCAACTTGCCCTAAGGGCTCACATGAGGGAGGGAGCACTTCTCGTTTTCGAGTGCCAATTAAGAAACCTGCCTCATGTGTGTGTTCCTAGACACCAATTGTCTTGTATAGGTTCCTTCATTACTGAAATCAAGTCCCAACCACTTATGTCCTCAAGCCCAAAATCGTTTTGATAGCTTCATTAAATCTACCATTGTTATGCGTGATGTGTCCAACACATCCCTATCATCTATTAAGATAGCCATTGATATACTAATTTGGCAGTCATATCAATAACGATCTAAATTCTTGATAGGTGCAACAATTGGATGGACATTTTGATTTAAAATTTTAACTATAGGGATGAACAATATCTACTAAGAACATGGCATCACATGCAATGAGCATAAAGAAAATAGCAAGGATTAAACACACATCCACAGAAAATCAAAATAAGCTGTGAAATAGCATGGCCCTTAGCATTAAGATCTCCATCATCATGCTTGTTTGTTCACCTTGCCACCTTGCTTGATTTGTTCACCTAGCCACCTTGCTTAATACCATCGTCTTCATCATTATGGATGCAATGCCTTACAACTTTTGATAATGAATTTTACATGAGGGTTTGAAGCATCACAAGTCGACACGCAGGTCGTTATACAATTTAAATAGCCTTATGGCTTGACACGGCACGCAGGCCATATGGAAATTACATGCATCACATACACATAGGCCATACTATTTCACATAATTCCCTGCAAAAATGAGTTAAACAAAAGCAACCCTACGACTCCAGGGTTCGAGGGGCAACGCCCCTGGCGGGGTCCAAGGGGCAGCAATGCAACATGCTTTCACTTCATATCACATTATAGCAGAAGTCATCAATTTAATTGATTCTTTCACTTCATTCATGCAATGCAACATGCTTTATGATTATATGCATATCTCACAGCTTATACCGGTATAGCTGAGTACACACCCATTGGTGTTTTACCCTCTCATTCCCTTCCATCCTGTGCAGGGGCCTACCAAAGTAATGAAGAGGAACGCGGTATGCTACACTAGCAGAAAAAAAATCTACAGCATAAACAGAAAGCTACTCGCAAGAAGGGGATCACAGATTAGATTACCACTAGACGCACAGTTGTGGAATCCCTCGCGCATCGATGTAGTGGATCGTCCTCGCCGCAGTCATTGCGTCGATGGAGTGGATCGTCCTCGCCTCGCCGTGGATCGTCCTCCCACGCCGCAGTCGCAGCAGCGTCACCGCAGTAGTCCACACATCCAGGGATGGAATGCTGTGCGTCGGTGTGCAAGCACCTGGTCGCTCGGCAGGGGTAGCGAGAGGAGGAGGCTAGGGTTTCGGATGAATCACTTCTAAATCGTGGAAAAGCACACCCTGTGCCCACCCTCCTCCCCTCCTTATATAGCCACGAGATGAAACTCTAAACCAGGGCCCATCAGCGTGCTAAGCCCACGAGATACATTAATTACGGATCCAATCCAAATTAATGCGTCCCAGCGCATTAAGTGTGTGACCCTGCAGGTTCACGTACGTTTGGACATGGATTCGGAAAACTCCTTTTCAATCCAATAGTTGGTAGCGGCTCCTTGCAAAGTATGCCAACTCCCAAACATACTATGATCAAATCGGATAGAACCTATCAAAAGTACTCATGTAATAATCCCTTTGCCAAGTATATCACTACAAGAAACAGGGAAAAATTCGTGGGCCAAAAACCCATGAATTTAGGCCAAAACCCACGAATTTAATTTAAATTCGTGAGCAAACCGTCGAATTTAGTTCACGAATTTAACTCGACGAAATTAATCAATTAAATTCGTGGGTTTCTGCCAAGCCCACGAATTTAATTGGGAATCTGAGTTAAATTCGTGGGTTTATTAAACCCACGAATTTAACAGATTAAATTCGTGGGTTTATTGAACCCACGAATTTAATCTGTTAAATTCGTGGGCTATATAGCCCACGAATTTAATCTGTTAAATTCATGGGTTTAATAAACCCATGAATTTAATCTTTTAAATTCGTGGGTTTATTAAACCCACGAATTTAATCTGTTAAATTCGTGGGTTTAATAAACCCACGAATTTAATATTTTAAATTCGTGGGCAGAATAAACCCACGAATTTATCTGGAGCAGCCAGATAAATTCGTGGGTTTTGAATGGCTCACGAATTTATCAGTCATTTTTACAAAATATATATGTATATCCATATATACCCAAATGTATAATATATATATATATATGCATCGCACTCAATACATATAACAACTAAAGAAGAAAAGAAAAGGCAAAGAGAAAATTGAAACTAAAAATTGCAAAGCGAAGAATAAATACGAAGGATCATCTATTTTGTTCAAATCTGATCAGAAACACTAACACAAAAGAACAAACTCCACAATGAAGTTCAAGTGAACGAAGAATTAACAAACGAGACACCAAACCTATTACCTCTACTGAAATACTGAAACCAACCTTTTAACTCTTCAAAACAGGCTTAAAACTAAGTCTCCGAAATGTAAAAAATTTTGGCATGACCTCTCTAGTAAATAGGACATCCACTCGCAGACAAAAAAACATTTGCAGTTATAATATATATATCAATCTCTCAAACCAGAAGGAGACATTCTAGCAGATCCTTAGTAATCCAATCACACATCCAACGGTAATTTGTAAACTATGCAATGACGTACAACACATTACAACCAGCAACCACGTACCAGGCCAAGCAGATTGTCTGCCCATTGGGACTGGAAGTACAGAAAATACACGCTTGTCCGAACGATTGCGTATTGTATCGCAACGAGCTTGTAAAATTGGATGCGTGTCCTGTTTGCAAGGCATCTCGTTATAAGCGTGGTGATGCCGACATTGAAGTGCATCGTAAGAAAAAAAGACCCCCAACCAAGGCATCTTGTTATAAGGTGTTGTGGTATTTCCCTATAATCCCACGTCTGAAGCGTCTGTTTGCGAACAAAAGGCATGCTCAATTGCTACGATGGTACGCTAAGGAGCGTAAGAAGGATGGAATGCTCAGACACCCTGCTGACTCTGCGCAGTAGAGGAACATTGATACAAAATACAAGAAACACTTTGCATGTGACGTGAGGAATATAAGGTTCGGGCTCAGTACGGATGGGATGAATCCTTTCGGCAACATGAGCAGTCGTCATAGCACTTGGCGGTGACTTTATGTATCTACAACCTTCCTCCTTGGCTTTGTATGAAGCGAAAGTACATTATGATGCATTCTTGATCCAAGGGCCAAGGCAACCCGCAACGATATCGACGTATACACGAAACCACTAGTTGAAGATCTTACATTATTGTGGAGCAGCGGTGTGTGGCTATGGGATGAGTATAAAGAGAGTACTTCATGCTACACACGTTGTTGTTCGTAACCATCAATGATTACCCTGTTCTCGGTAATCTTTTAGGCGGACTATTAAAGGATTCAACGGATCGTCCATTGCTTGGGTGATCTGGTGGCCGGTGGTGAAATCTCGAGAAAAATGTGTTACATGAGACATCGTAGGTTCCTTCGTAAGGACCATCCGTATCGCAACAACAAGAGAGGTTTCGATGGTACAAATTAGACAGCTTCAGCTCCAAAACATCGCAACGGCAAAGAGATATTTGCGGCCGTAAAGGATATTAAAATTATCCATGGAAAGGGAGCCGGCAGTACATCAGTCCCGTGTTCCTGTGATACACCTCCTTTGTGGAAAAAGAGATCAGTATTTATAGACCTACCTTATTGGTCGCACCTGGATGTTCGACATGCAATCGACGTTATCACATAGAGAAGAACGTGTGTGACAGCTTGCTCTGTATTTTACTAGACATACCTGGCAAAACAAAAGATACACTCAAAGCACGGATGGACTTGGAAGATATGAATCTCAGGAAGGAGCTACATCATGAAGATTTGGGTAAAGGCAAAAGTACCTTAAATGACTTGCTACACTCTTAGCAAGAAAGAGAAAATTAGCGTGTGTGAATGCTTGCACGGAGTTAAAGTACCGTCCGGTTATTCTGCCAACATGAAGAGGCTAGTCTAAATGAAAGACTTGAAATTAATTGGCATGAAGTCTCACGATTGTCACGTGATGATGACACAGATGCTTCCTGTTGCAATTAGGGGTGTTCTGCCAGAGAAAGTGCGAGACCCAATTATAAAGTTGTGTTCATTCTTCAATGCGATTTCACAAAAGGTCATTGATCTAATGAAACTGGGTAAGCTGCAGCAAGATGTGATCCACACTCTATGTCGGCTTGAGATGTGCTTCCCTCCATCCTTTTTTGATATTATGGTCCATCTCATTATTCATATTGTGAAAGAGATCTGATTTCTTGGCCCAGTGTTTCTACATCGGATGTACCCTTCGAGAGGTTCATGGGGTTGTGAAGAAATATGTTCGTGTCGACATCGGCGGAAGGGTGCATTGCCAAGGTTGGGGAACCGAGGAGGTCATTGAATTCTGCGTCGATTACATGGATCTCAAACCGATTGGTGTGCCCATATCTCGCCATAAGGGGAGGCTACAGGGCAAAGGGACATTAGGTCAGAAATCGAAGCTTACTAACGATCGTGCTTCATTCATTCAAGCACATTTTACTGTTCTGGACCAATCAGTTGTAGCGGCACCGTATGTTGATATACACAAGAATATGCTAAGAAGAAAAAACCCATTTAAATCTGAGGTTTGGATCGCGAGATACCACAGAGATAACTTCGAAGATTGGTTGCTTAAACTCATGATGCATACGCAGACAGAGTGTGCTCAGTTGAGAGCGCTGTCTCAGGGACCGTCATGTACAATCCTGACATTTGAAGGATCGACATAAATGGATATACATTTTATCACGAGCACAAGATAACAAGAGCACCAACGAGCAGTAGATGAGTCAGTATAGATGCCTCGATACCAATGGTAATATGCGGACCTACTATGGATTCATAGAAGAGATTTGGGAGCTTGATTATGGGCCTTTGAAGGTTCCTCTTTTTGGTGCCGGTGGGTCGGGCTCCTGGGCGTGAACATCGACAAATGCGGTATCACTACCGTGGACTTCAAGCACATCGGATCTGAGAGAAGAACCATCCGTACTTGCTAATGTCGTTACACAAATCTTTTTTGTTCGGGACCCGGCTGACAAAGAACGCCACGTGGTTCTTCAAGAAAAAAGAAGAATTGTCAGGGTTGACAATGTAGTCGACGAGGAAGACTACAACCAATTCGATGAGCTTCCTCCTTTTGGTGAGAACATCGACCTAGGTCTCATGGAAGACAGTGAGGAAGCTACATACATACGCCGTGATCATAACGAAGGTCGAATCGTTGCTTAGTTGTAATAATATACGGATATATCTTATGTTGGATGAAGGATATGCTTCAATTTGTAATATATGGATATACTTTATTTTGTATGGAGAACATGCTTCCAGTTGTAATATACGGATGTACTTTATTTTGTATGGAGAACATGCTTCCATTTGTAATATACGGATATGCTTTATCTTCAGTTATCAATTTTGTAATTCACTTAATTTTTCTGTGATTAAAAAAATCAATGTTTCATATATGAAAAGTTATGCTAGTTTGAATGTTTCACCAAAGAAATCCTTTTTGGAGCTATATATGAAAAGTTATGCTAGTTTGAATTTGAGCTTGGCTTTAGCCACTGACTTTTGGGGCCCACACGCATCACTGCCGGTTCTAGAGAAAAAACCGACAGTGATGTTGTGGTACCACTACCCGTTGAATTAGACCTGGCAGTAATACCTCCACATCACTGCCGGTTCTAGAGAAAAATCCGGTAGTGATGTTTAGGTATCTCTGTCGGTTGAAAATAGAACCGGCAGTAATACCTACACATCACTGCCGGTTCTAATTCGAACCGGCAATGATGTGGAGGTATTACTGCCGGTTCTATTATCAACCGGCAGTGATAGTTATATCACTGCCGGATTTCTTTGGTGAACCGGCAGTGAATGTCATATCTATATAAACGAAGCGCGCGGTCTTCTTCCCACACTTCGCCGTTTTTCCTACACTCTGTGCCCTAGCCTCCGCACCGCGCCTCCACCGCGCTGGCCCTCCTCCCCACGCCGGCCCTCCTCAGCGCGCCAGCCCTCCTCCCCGCGCCGGCCCTCCTCCGCGCGCCGGCTCCCCTTCGTGTTGCCCACGTCAACTCCCCCACCCGGTGAGTCCTCCCTTGCACCCCCTCCTCTTCCGTCTCCCCCACGTTGGTTGCCCCTCCATGTGATGCTTTAGGGTTCCTCTTCATGTGATACTGTGATGCTTTAGGGTTTCTCTTCATGTGATGGATGATAGTTAATTTCTATGTGATGGATGATAGTTAATTTATATGTGAACTCCTTCCAAGGCACGACTTGAAGTTATTTTTACGTGATGGATGCTAGTTAATTTTTCTCGTGATTCATGATGGTTGAACAAAATCTGTATTGTTCATGGTCGTTTTTGATTCATGAGAGGTCAAACATATTGTTCATGGCTATTTGATTCATGAGAGGTCAAACATATATAGCAAAAAAATATATAGATAAGTACTCTAAAATATATACATATTACAATCCATACAATTGACTATAAGGCCCATCATGATTTGACTGAGTTGATGATGTCTATGTCACTCTGAATCATTTCATTCAATCACAATTGAATTGCAAGGTTTCCTGATTAGAAAATAATTAAAGCTACTATACAAGCTCGATGCGTTCTTTTTTGTTATTAGCTTCTGTTTTTAATGCCTTAGTGATTATGTTTTTTTCCTAGTGACATGTATTGGCTTTACTTTCTTGGTGATAGTTCCTAGACTTTCACAACTTTTTCAATGCAATATATGTAACGAATCATCTTTTTGCTATGTCAAGAATATGTTGGAATGGGATCATTTTTTATGGATTAGTCTGCTATGTCAAGAATATGTTGGAATGGGATCATTTTTTATGAATATGTTGTACTGCTTAATATCATGATTGATATCTCAGCTCTTGTTCTCATGGAAATGTTAAAAATTGTGATTAGCTTTTATATTGCATTTTAATGTCTACTTTATTTTGCTCTTGCTATGATATGGCAAGGCAACACGGAGATACGGAGGCGCAGACGCTAAAGACAATTTGGCGACTTGTTTCTAGGAGCATCATGAGATTTTATTATGTTGTATTTATTATATTCATGTAATAAATACCTTATATTGTATTTGTTATATTCATGTAATGAGATTTTTGTTGTTTTAACAATACATTGTATTTATTATATTCATGTAATAAATACCTTATATATTGTATGTGTCATTTTGTTCTCTATACTAGTGCAATGCATGCGTGAAATGAGTTAAGCGTGAAACTAGGCGTAATATCACCATTCCTATGTTTAATTATGTACCGAGTAGTGTAGTTTAGCATGGAAATAATATCACTAGCTTTAAGAAACTAATGGCCAAATGTGTGTAATATTGTAAGTATAATTAGTCCATTTGGTCCACAACCCGTGCGTGACCAATTTATATGTATATCATCACATTCATCTCATGCCTTTGTTAATTTTAAATTTTAGATAAATTAGTGCACATGGCGCTAACCAGGAACAAGTGCGGATGGCGCTGAGCATTGAACCAAAGCCGGAACAAAGCCCGACAAGCTTCCTCAACTGCGACAAGCAGAGGCAACAAGCGTGCGAGGTAATTATTTGAGCAAATCTTCACGTATACCGATTAGGCGAGTAATGAAATAGTCAAAATGCAGGGCCACACATCACGTGAGCAGAGCGACATCGTCAGCGAGGTCCTAACAAGTTGAGTGCGGGTGAGCGAAGGTGATCGTGGAGCTTAATGCGATCGGCGAACCCGTTATACCAAATCCACCGCTTGGGGCATACCGAACAGCATGCGGGGTCCTAGCTAGAGATAACGTGCCCATCACCTACAAATCATGGACATGTCGTGGCGTTTGCCCGTCGTATGTTCCTGATGAAATCAAGGAAGCATTTTGGACAGATTTGACATCTAAGTTTCAGTTTCCCGAAGATCAGTTGGAGCATGCGAAGAAACGTGCACTAGCCATCATGGGAATCTCCTGGAAGAATTGAAAGACAAAGCTGAATAAGGAGTATGTGAAGAAGGATGAAATGCCGAACTTTGATAAGTACCCGAGGTTGAGGCAATTTTGTGATGAATTCGTGCAATATAAGAAGTCTGATGAAGCCCAGGCTATCAGCCAGCAAAACAAGGCAAACTCAGACAAGAACATTTACCCCATACGCTGAGGCACGGTGGCTACGTGAAGAAAGTACCAAGTGGGATGCAAGGGAAGAAGAGCTAATTCTTAGTGGAGTTGTTCCTGCGACGTCCGAGATGGCCCCAAGATCAAAGTACTCGATGCTTGCGAGGGGAGCTAGTCTGTCGGATGATGGCAGCTTAAGCTTCAGAAGCGAGAAAGAAGAGGAAATTTGAAAGAAGATCGCAGATGCCCATGCCCAAGCTACCCAGGGCTGCTTCCAACCAAGAAGAGAGAACGACGAGCTAACACGCACCCTGGGTAACAAAGAGCACCCTGGTTGTGGAATATAAGAACCCGGGTACCCTCATGACAATCCCAAGAGGGAGGCCCAGAAGAAACTCCCCGCGTCAGGCCCCGCTGCCGTGCGCAAGGGGACATATTCTAAAGGAAGTTGAACTTATATTTAGATATGATAGATACGGTTGTAATCCGAGTCGTTAATAGGGTAGATAAAGATGTAAACTCTATCCTATTAACTGCTAGAATCTTGTAACCGATCGGAATCTCCAAACCGATCAGGACTCTATAAGCCGCCCCACCCCCGCTATATAAGGGAGAGGGCGGGCAACAACATAGGGATCCGATCATCCAAGCATAGAGCGATCAAGCCATAGAGCATAGCACACCTCATATCGCCCGAGCATATTGCGCTTTGAGCAATCTTAGATCCAAGAGATCGCATAATCCCAAAGACACAGGACTAGGGTATTATCTCCTCCGCGAGCACGAACTGTCTAAACCCCTTGTCTTGTGTGACCTTCGAGTTTGAGATCTAGCGCCTACCCCATAAATTTATTGCCGACTACAAAAGTCGACACTGGTCGTACTAGAGGGTTAGGCTTGGTGCCCTGGAAAGCAGCATTCCCAGATGACGCTTCTATCTATAAGCGTCCGTAGCTAACTAGACAAGAACAGTTGGATGCACGTGTACGAGTAATAGAAGAAAGGATGCAGGTAAAGGAAATTCAATTTCAAAATGGATACAAAAGATGCAAGAAATGCTAGCGGCGTCCTCGTGACGTCAGGCACATGACCTCCAGAGTCCCGCCGTTGCTCGTAAAAGTAGCCAAGCATCCGCAGATCCTCCCGAAGAGGACTCGGCCTGTAGTTTTCCCGTGGACAAAATCGTAGAGCCGACACGTTGCAGTCTGCACATACCCCTAGCGAACATAACCATTAAGGTGGCTGTAGGGATGGCTTGGCCATGCGGCGAGGGGCAGATGTTGCATAACCGCCCAATTCCTGAGGGATACGCCAGAGTATCAGTAGACAGTGTGGTTGACAATTACCGTGAAGTTGAGGTACAGATCCCCAGCGAGGAAGGCAGAAATACTCTTGGACAAAGCACGGGCACATTCATCGCGTGGCGCAAGCGCTACATAATGTTTTTATCCGATGACGACAATGGCGATGATGATACTAATGATGGCGACGCGCCTATCCGGTAGTAAAGTCCTCCTCAAACACCAAAAAGCCCGCCTCTGCTCGGTATACGGAAAAATAATGAAAGAGCACCGTGATCTCAAAATTCATCTTGGTCAGTGGGGAAAAGTGCCACATCTGTGAAGCCAGCACAATCTGGTAAGAAACAAGCATATGACATGACCGAAGAAGAAACTAGAAAGGAAGTAGACGCCAGCGTGACAGCTCACTTCAAAAAGACGCCAGCACCTGATAAAGTTGAAATCGAAGCTGCCAAAAGAGATTTCTTCCTAGACATAGCGACGGTTAAACAGACTGGACGGGCAATCGAATCTCTTCAACCTAGCCAATGATCAGACTACGAGCGCATCTCTAGGCAGAAATCTAAAGGACAGGTTGGTAAAAGAGCTACTGCTGCAGACCAGAAGGGTGCTAAAGGGCAGGGGCCCCCTCTAAGGTGGAAGTTCGTTAACGGGGAAGCATTGGTGGATCCAAACAAGGAGCGAGAGGCGGCGACACGATTCTGGCGTCTACATCAATGGTATCGGCGGTTTGCCCAAGAGACAAAAAGCAGCGCGTTCCCCGTCAAATACAAAGAAACGGATTTTCACAATATGGACGGAGTTTTCTGGGTAGAAACCTCCGAGTTATACCAGTTGTACCAACGAGATGCTCTAGACATGTCTATATTAAGAATTTGGACTCTGTAAGTCTCTTGTTTAATTCGTACTGAACATTCACGTACCTTTAAACTTAGTGTCTAACTTCTTTCTTATGTAGAATGGAGACAATGACACTCAGGCGGACTTAAATGAAAGGGTAGGATTCCCGATCCGGCCTTGTCAGCGCAAACTTATTAAAGATCCATTGACGGAGAGAGAGATTGAGGAGTACGTACTAAAGGTCTTGCTAAAGTTACAAGACAAGACCTCGTACTTTTACCTACAACTTTCAAGACGTGTTTCCCTACCTACTAGCCGGTTTATCATGTGCAACACCATGTCATGACTAATGGGCTTGCGCACTTTCATTGGATCCTTCTCGTCATTACGTTAGACGATAGCACGATCACTGTATTGGACTCAATGAGGAAATCGACAAACGATTACAAAGAAGTAATAGAATTGCTAGACAGGTAAACTCGGTCGTTGCGTTATTGTTCCCGTAATCTTTCATTCCATTGCACTTAATTGCACCTAATTAAGTTTAATGAGTATTCATAACCATACACAAGGCGTACACAAAATACCGAAAGAAGAGCACGTGGTACCGTCCATTCACGAAGAAGTTCAGAATAAAAACCGATTTTTCGTGCCTAAGACAGCCGCAAGGGAACAATTTATGTGCATACTACGTAATGACACACATACACACGTTCGTCACTGACAGTACCGACTACAACGGTGAGATGGTATATCATTACATGTTGACGCCTACTTTTGTTTATAAAAAACTACGACTCTAATTAATGCATCATTTTCTTCAATGACAGCGCGTGAAGCTCGGCATCAACAACCTACTTGACAGCGAAGTTGAAGCCCTTCGAGAGCAGATGGCTGGGTTCATCGTTCGAGAAGTGATCAACCCGAAGGGCGAGTTTTACTTGCCACACGCTACAATTAACTGAAATGTGAACGATTGTCAATGAACAATGTAATAATTAAATATTACAATGATTTACTGTATTTCAATTATGCTTTACAAATACTTCATTAATATTGTCATGATTAAATGAGTATTCGGTATTCAATGTTAAATATTATGATGATTTAATATATTTGAATTATTCTTTACCAATACTTCATTAATATTACGCATAACATATACCGCATGTAGAATAAATGTCCTGTACAATATATATGTAGTACAGCGTTACATCATACATATAATACAAAAAAAAATTATGTAACCTGTTTTGGAGGATAATATGGCACTGTAGTACAGTGTTATCACTGCCGGTTGGAAAATATTAAGTGGCAGTGATATGGATTATCACTGCCGGTTGAAAAATAACAACCGGCAGTGATAATGTGTTATCACTGCCGGTTGTATAATATAAACCGGCAGTGATATTATTATCACTGTCGGTTGAAGAACCGACAGTGATAGTCCCGACTATCACTGCCAGTTAGGGAGTGCCGGGTCAACATCCGGCAGTGATGCTGATGTTGATCCTGCAGTGATGTCCTTTTCTGTAGTGGTGATATCCTTTGTTGTGTCAATTTCGATACCAATTCAGTTACCGAGCAAGCGCAAAAATCTCCTTTTTATGCGCATTAAACCGGTGAAATGATTAGCACGAAACCCCATGAGGAAAATGAAAATCCTTAGGTAAAAAATTCTTTTTCATCCTCACCTTGGGGCTAACTAACGAGGATTTAAGGCCATACTTGGTTTTGGGCTTGTAACTTTATAAGAAAAAGCCTATAAAGAAAAACAAGGCCCACGATCAGTTTCTCGGTTATGGCTCCGACCAGTTTACTGATGTGTCCTTTATTAGTTCACACTGGTCTGCCCTGACTAGTGATTCCACTGCCTCGACTAGGCTAAACTGGTCAGGATAGGTAGTTAACTTTGCAGAAGAATAACGTGCGGATAGTTTCTTGACAGGTATAAATAACTACTCGGAAGTTATTCCGAAAAAGGCACCTCCTGTGAAGAGACACCTTTTTAGTGAGAAGATACCTTTCGATCAGATGACACCTTTTGAAGCCTAACTGCCACCTCTTCATTCTGTATAAATAGGGAGGCCTTTGTGCCATCATAGGGCATCGGTTAATGATTCACTATCTCTGTAATACTTGTACACTGTCAAGCCACTTGGCTAATAAGAAGCAATCCTTCGTCCCTCCTTTCGTAATCTCTGATCTTAGATGTTTGTAACCATTTTTCATTGATAAGCTTGATCTAGAGACCCCAAGTCTTGAACATCGACAGATATCATCTACAGTTTACCTCCATAATGTGATTTGGTGTAAAAAGCTTAAAAATTTACCATCGTTTGCACCCTAAAATTATCATATACACCTTTTGCAATTTTATCACCATTTTATTGGTTGGTGTACCTAGAACTACATGATTACTGAGGAACCACCTTTTTGGTGGAGTGGTGGAGTTCTAAGTGTACGCCTTCACCTATCAGTGTTTAAATTTTGGTGTCCACTTTATTTTTTCCACGCGCAAGTCGCTTTGAATAGGAATTTTATGAGGTCACGAATTTATCAGTCTTGCCTTTCCAGGCTTCTGCTAAGGTAAGTGTGTGCTTCTACCTCTTCCTTGTAATGAAAAAAAAAACAAAAAACTACTCCATTTTATCATATAGAAGATGGGAGAGAGAACCTACCAAAGCATTTACAAAAAAAGTAGAGAGACTCTTTAAATGCTCCACTATTACACGGTTCACGAAAATTCAGCAAACCCGTCTGCACTGTGGTTTTGCGTTATCCTAGCCTGTGATCAATCCTAACGTGACTGATCAATGGGCCTTCCACGTGATTGCCCTACACGTGATTAATGGGCCTTCCACGTGATTGCCCTACACGTGATCAATGGGCCTTCCATGTAGACACAATCGGCTGTTTTGAACTCACCAATCACACATGTATATTATTGGCTTGTGTGTCTGGGAATTGAGCCCATATTATTTGACCACGCCTTTCATGACATGGGTATTTATTTCTGTGTGCCATACACACGGACGGTTGAAAAAGACAACACCTTGATCCAAGAAACGAGTTTATAGTGTCCGTGTTATTTGCACCCGTCCCGTCCGGCCTCACGTGACTCCTCGCAACGAAACTAGGTGTTCGGTAAGGCTAAAGCGCGCCATAGAATTTCCGTATGGATTTACTTTACAATGCTAGTTTCGGAACCTCGCTATCGAATAGTCCGGGGTTCCCGAACAGATCTGAATTGGAGAACAGAAAGAGAGAGAGACACGTGTTTAGGAAGAGCAACAGCGGGAATTCTTTATTGCTAATGATTGCATGTCCATTAGGGGGGACCCCTCCTCCTTTTATAGCGCTCATCTAGGGTTTTGACTAAAGGACCACATGGGCCTTCAATGGGCTATTAGGGTTTCCCAACACTCCCCCTTGGGCCCTTTGCCGCGAGATGCATATGCCTCATTAAAACTCTAGAAAAACCCAGTGGGAAAAATACTTGGAGAAAGAGTACATAGCATACGCTTTACAATGTTGCACGAATTGCCTCGTTAAAAACCTTATGCAAGAAAACTTCATGAAAAACTTGCTAAGGAAAAGAGTACAATTCACCCAACTTCAATTACTAATCTTCGAGATTTATATTGGGTATTCATAATTCATGCTCGAGATTCATGTGGGAGTATGTGACATATCTCCCCCTGAAATCTGCACTTCTCTAAGTCTCATCATCCCAATTCCTTTCACGCACCTTTCAAAGGTAGATGCTGGGAGTGATTTAGTGAACAAATCTACAAGATTTTCACATGACTTAGTATGCAATATCTTGATCTCGTTCATCTTATGCAATTCGTGGGCATAGAAGAACTTGGGGTTGATATGCTTCGTGAGATTGCTCTTCACATAACCCATTTGTGCTTGGGCAACACAAGCTGCATTATCTTCATAAATTATCGTGGGAGTTTGCTCAATGTTCAAACCACATGACTTCTGGATGTGGTGAACCATTCTTCTGAGCCATGCACATTCACGAGATGCTTCACACAAAGCGATGATTTCCGAGTGGTTTGTCGACGTCGAGACAAGAGTCTGCTTAGACGACTTCCAAGAAATTGCTGTTCCTCCACATAGGTCGACGTCGAGACAAGAGTCTGCTTAGACGACTTCCAAGAAATTGCTGTTCCTCCACATAGGAAAACATAGCCAGTTTGGGACTTACCAGTATGCGGGTCTGATAAGTAACCAGCATCGGCGTAGCCAACCAAATTCAATTCATTGTTTCTTTTGAAAAACAGACCGAGGTCTTTGCTTCCTTGGAGGTAACGGAAGATGTCATTGATCCCTTTCCAATACCTTTTGGTGGGTTACGCCTTTGCATCGAGCTAGCAAATTCTGTGAACGCAATGTCCGGTCTAGTGCTATTCGCAAGGTACATGAGCGCTCCAATTGCACTCAGATATGGGAATTCTGCTCTCAGGACTTCCTCCCCCTCTTCTCTAGGTCTGTATGGGTCTAGGTCTGCTTGGAGTGACCTTCCGACCATTGGAGTCTTCGCAGGATATGCTTTTTCAAATCCAAACCTTTCCAACACTTTGTGTGTGTAGGTTGATTGATGTACCAAGATTCCTCCTTGGACATGTTCAAGCTGCAAGCCTAAACAAAACTTGGTTTTACCAAAATCTTTCATTTCAAACTCAGACTTCAAGTATGAGCATACCTCTTCAATTTCTTCATCTGTCCCTATGATGTTCAAGTCATCTACATAGACGGAGATTATACAGAATCCATTCGGGGATCGCTGTATAAACACACATGGACAATCTTCGCTGTTTGTGTAGCCTTTCTTGCAGAGAAAGTCACTCAGCGATTGTACCACATTCTTCTGATCGCTTGATCCATACAAAGATTTCTCAATTTCACACTTTGTGCAGTTTCTATTTGCTCCGTCTTGGTTGGGATAGGAATTCCTTAGGTACTTTCATGTATATCTCAGAATCCAAGTTTCCATACAAATAGGTCTGTGACAACATCCATTAGCTTCATTCTCAACTTCAAGTTGATGCCATTGAGATCAAATATCTAAAGGTAATTCCTCCCATGACCGGAGAATAGGTTTCTTCATAATCAACTCCGGGCGTTGAGTGAAACCTTGAGCTACAAGCCTTGCTTTGTACCTTACAACCGTTGTTTTCATTTCTCTTCCGAACAAAGACCCATTTGTGACCTACGGGTTTATATGGGGAGGTGTGCGGCATCTGAGCAAACACCTCTCTCTTGTTCAGAGGGACTAACTCTGCAGTGATTGCCTTTTTCCATTCTTCCCAATCTAGCCTTTTCTTGCACTCTGCGAGAGATGCAGGCTCGGGATCATGATCAATGATTGAGGCAATCTTCTTTGCAAAGTATGCATCAACGTTGGCTGTTGCTCTATTCAGGGATTCTCCTGTTATTACCAAGTTTATGGCCATTTCTTCATGGGGTGCTTCATGCACTTCTACTTGCTCTTATTTGCTTTTCCCTATCGCAGAGCAAGTTCCTTTAGCTTTCATCGCCTATGTGTGCGCACACATTATTTCCGCGCTTCCTTGATGGAAGATTCAAGTGCAGGAATTGCCTTTTCCGTTGGCTTCTTTCCAGTGCAGTCTCAACTGCTCCCCTTCTTTCCTTGGGGCATTTTCGTGATTGGTTGTGGTAAGTCCTCTGCTTGATTTTCTCGGGCGTCTCCGGTACTTTGGGTTTGAGGAGCAGATTTCTGCTCTTTTCTTTGAGGCCTCTGAGCAGTGAGGATACCTTCTATTTTCTTTGGTATTTCCACCCTCTCTGGTGCATTCCTTGCGGGTACATGCGACTTAACCACGCCCTTCAGATCACAAAAATGATCAAGCAGTTCATTTGCTAAATTCTGCAAATCAATTATCTTCTAGACTTCTTGATTTGCTTCATTAGTTCAGGGGTCATGTGCGGGGATCCCAGTGGAATGCCATATGATTTCCCGGCATTTTTCATCCAAAGGTTGATTTCCTCCCCCTAATGATGGGAAACGATCCTCGTCAAAGATGCAATCAGCGAATCGGGCTGTATGCAAATCTCCAGTCATGGGTTCCAAATACCTGATTATGGATGCACTCTCATAACCAACGTATATCCCAGACTTGCGGAGAGGGCCCATTGTAGTCCGCTGAGGGGGTGGTATAGGTACATATACCATACACCCAAATTTTCTAAGATGGGAAATATTCGGGATGATCCCGTGCACAAGCTGCATAGGAGAATGGATGTTGTAGGCCGACGGTCTAAAATTGATAAGAGCTGCTGCGTGCAGGACTGCGTGTCCCCAACAAGTGTTGGGCAAGTTACAACTCTGCAAAGCGGTGCGGCAATGAACTTAATCCTCTTTATTAGTGCTTCGCTAGTCCATTCTGCGTGTGGGCGTGCGGTGCAGTGCTCAATCGCTATCCTGTTCTTTGTGCAATAATCATCAAATGCCTTTGAAGTAAATTCTCGGCATTGTCCATTCTAATGGACTTCACGATGATCGGGAAAGCATTCTTAATTCTTATGATCTGCGAGATCGACTTTGCAAAAGCATGGTTTCTTGTTGACAACAAGCATACATGCGACCATTTCGAGGAAGCATCGATGAGCACCATAAAGTATCGAAACGGCCTCGACGGGGCTGAATCGGACATAAATATCCCCTGGATGCGTTCGGGAATGCAGGATTTCACTTTGCACTTTCATGACAGAGGGTCTAGTTATTAATTTCCGTGGCACATGCAGGCACACAAAATCTTCATGATTCGGAAATTTTTAACATTAATGCCATGACCTTGTGAGTTGTTCACTATATTTCTCATCATTCTAAGACCAGGATGACCTAATCTACCATGCCATAAAGAAAATAACTCGAGCTTCTAAAAATAGTCTTCAAGGAAGTATACACTTGGTGCATGAATATTCGTGTAGTACAACCCGATTCATATGAGGACATTTTTCTAATACCATTTTCCACATCTGCGTGCTTCACAATGCACAAGTATTCTTTGCCATTTTCTTCATTGGTTTCTCACGTGAAACCATTGGCGCGATGTCTTTAAAGCTTAAGAGAGTGCGCGTTGATTCGAGGTACAAAGGGCTTCCTCAATTACCAAAGTTGTACCCATAGGCAATATAATAGTGGCTCTTCTGAGCCGATTACATATGAGTCGCTTCTGCGATCGTAGTAATCTTTCCAGGCGTTCTTCGTGATCATTGGAAATACTTAGACTCTCTTAAGATGATATTTGTTGTGCCACTATCAACAATGCATATCTCTTCCATTTGGGCGCTACACGATTTCTAGATAAAAGAAATATAATTCTAATCAGATAGAGGCAAAACAGTCCAAATATTTCTTGCAAAATTGAAGAATACTGGAATAAAGAATAAATTGCGTATTTATTCATGAAAGAAGTAGGCTCTTCTAGAGCTTACAATTCATTATTCAAAGAAAAAAAAAAGCTAACAACCATAATCTAAAAGAAATGCATTAAACATAATCTGTAAAATATGCATTAATTTCTGCTTCTATGTCATCTGCAGAAGTTTTCTCTTCATTTGCCATAATAATGGCTGCAGCATCGATGTCCAGGCTATTCTGTGAGGATGAGGTAAGAGGGGTATCTACATCCATGGCATCTTCATCACCGATGTTGGCGAAGTGCGCCTCTGCGGGGGCGTTTTCCTTTGCCTTCTTCTTAGCCTGATATGCGTTGATCGCTTCTTTGGATTCTCGACATATCTTGACCAATGTCCCCAAGTACCACACTTGAAGCACGTGCTGTTCTGCTGTCCATACGGCTTGGCGTGCGTCTTTCCTTTGTCATCCCTCTTCACGGGGCTTTGGACTTTCCTTTGGCACAGGGTCTCTCTTTCCACCACGCTTGCCCTTCTTTCTATGAGTGGGCTTTCTCACCTTGTAGCTATTGGCATTGACTTACGTGCGATGCCTCGTCCAGTGGTCATGAGACATAGTTCTTGTGTAGAACATCGTCTTGCGATTCCGCAACTTGCATTACATCAATCGATTCGCTATACTCCTTGTATGCGTCTTGGCGATAGTGCGTGCACTCTGGATAGCATTAGGGTGAAAGGTAGAGAGAGTTTTCTCAATCTTCTCTTCATCGGTGATCTTCTTGCCACATAGAGAGATTGGTACAAATTACATGCAAGGCGGTGTACTCGCCATCTGATACAAGTCGCAAACCTCAGCGTACCCAATCTTGCTGTGCTTGGGCAAGATGGTGTACTTGAGCTTTTCAACCGCTTACAAGTGCGGTCCAAAGCTCAAGTGCACTCTCCTCACCATATATTCATTCTTGAGTGGTGAGAGGTGGTGCTGAGAAAATGCAAAGCTTGATCGTTACGCTCGGTGGTAGGTTTTGCGTCCCGCGAGGACCCTAGACCAATCGCGAGCGGAGCTTCTTGCCCCAAGAACAATCTTTACGTCCGATGCCCAAGTGAGGTAGTTACGACCGTCAAGGGCCGCTTCTTCAAACTCACGATTCACAATGCGGACATCCGCATGATTTCAAAATTCTGGTTTAGATTACTGCGTGTAATCTGATAGAAAATGGTTGCAAAAGAAATAAAGTGCAGAAAATAAATTGCTATGCATTGCAATATCTTAAATAAAGCAATAGATTCAAAATTCATAAAGAAAATTCATAAACAGAGAAATAAAGCAAGAAAAATAAAAAAACAGAGCCAAAAATCTTCTTGATTTTCTGGCAATTTTTTCAAAATTTTCTGCAATTTTTTCTCTCTCTCTTTTCTTCTCTTTCCTTTTTCTTTTTCTTTCCTTTTTTTTCTTTTCCTTTTCCCGCCGAACGGCCGGCTGGGCCTTGCCCCTTCCCGGCCCAAAGACATGTGCGGCTAGGGTTTCCCCCGCCGCCTCATTCTCGCCATATGCTTCGTTTCCGTCGCGCTTCTTCCTCTTCTTTTTTTGCGCACACGGGTGGCGGCGGGCGCCGGCCGGGCCAAGGCACGGTTCTGCGGCGGTGGGTGGGCGGGTGGAGCAGCGACGCGCACGAACCGAGGTCGGGTGGCGCGGCGCGCCGTGCGCTGCGGTGGAGCTTCAAGCCGGGCGGTTGGTGCGGCGGCGACGGTCAACAGCGGCGGCGCTGCGAGGCCGAGGGCAATGGCGTTGCGATGTCAGCGCTTGCGGCGCGCGGCGTGTGGCGGCGGCGGCGTCGGCCGGCTTCTAGCCGACGGCGTGACACTTGCCTCGGCGCGAGGCCGAAGCGGGCGAGCTTAGTGCGCGTGGTTCAGCCATGAGGCGTCGGGCAAGCGGCCGCGTCGGAGCCGGCGGTGGCGCTGTTGGGCCGAGCGGCCGCAAGCCGTGGCGAGCGGCAGCGCCGAGCGAGGTCGGGCGTGGTGCGACATCGCGGAGGCCGAGCACGGTGGTGCATCGCGGTGCCAGCGCGCTCTGGCGGAACAGTGGGTGGCGGTGCCGGTGGTGGCGGCGGCCGCGAGCCGCGAGGCCGAGGCGACGGCGCGGCCGAGGGCAGCCGGCGCCGTGCGGCGGTGGCGGTGCCGGCGCCGCCGCTTCTTCTTCCGTCTGGCGTGGCGGGCGCGGCGATGGCGCTTCAAGCGCACGACGGCGGAGCGCTATGGCGCGACCAGCCGTGGTGGCGGTCGGCGGCGCGCGGTGGCTGCGAGCCAGAGCGGCGACGTACGGTGGGCGCGCAAACCGAGGCAACGGCGGCACGCTGCATGCGCGCAGGCCGAAGCAACAGTGATTTTTGTTTTCTTGCATGCATAGTAAATTCAATTGTAAAAATAGTCTTGTACTGTAGCTTCAAGCTATATCCGCGTAGCTTCATGCCACGCGATAAACAGTACGAGATACAAAAGGTAGATGCATACATAAGAACGACAGCGATTAGAAACAATCACCGATTCTCACCTCTTCTTACCTTTTCAATTCTGATCTCCGTAGAGCATTTCGTGCTGATAACGTGTTAAGGAACCTCGCTATCGAATAGTCCGGGGTTCCCGAACAGATCTGAATTGGAGAACAGAAAGAGAGAGAGAGACACGTGTTTAGGAAGAGCAACAGCGGGAATTCTTTATTGCTAATGATTGCATGTCCATTAGGGAGGGACCCCTCCTCCTTTTATAGCGCTCATCTAGGGTTTTGGTTAAGGGACTACATGAGCCTTCAATGGGCTATTAGGGTTTCCCAACACTTCCAACCATCACGTGGCCGCAAGGAACCAACGAGAGTCCGTTTTGATTGGCTCCAAGCCTCCAACCGCACAAACTGCCGCTGTCCAGTCCCCATGTGTGTTTGGGCGGTTGGGACCCAACTATTACACAATCTCTGATTTAGTCAGAGTAATTTACAACTTATTCACACATATTTCTTCCCATCTAAACATAACTACATAAGTGTGCGATGTCACTGGTAACGGGTGGTACACTTGTTCCTCTACATAACTGAACCTTATAGCTGAAACTCAAGATGCGCATGGTAGAATGCTTGAATGACAGGGACAAGCACAATGACCTACCTTCTGTCCAAATCCTCTAATATATAGCTCCACACTATAAATGATGTACACTACGGGTTTATTATATAAAGCCCATTGTAGAGATCGGATGACATTTTGATTAGCAATATTAGTCCATCGGCCCACCATAGTAGAACCGATAAGGATTATGACCATCACCGCCCAACAGATAGCATCCTTGTCGTCACTATGGGAATTCTTGAGGCTTTGATCGATCGAGTAAGCGGTGTTCGTGAAACGATCGGCTGCCTTCTTGTAGCTCTCTTCCGTGGCCGCTGCCCATGGCCAGCCAGGCGTCGTCCCACCGCGTGTAGCCAGCGGCACCATTCCATGCCACATCCACAACGTGCTTGGCCAGGCTTGTGAAGAGGGATGTCGACCAGTGACCTAGCGAACCGCACGGTGCCAATCACTCGGTACAGCCACCATTAATTGTCCACTACCGACGGAACGTTCATCCTAAAAGCATACACACAGATAAATCAAGGGATACTGGTAGACTACGATAGCACTAATTAAAAATTCTACCGCATAAACTAGAAAGCCAAGCGAGTAAGTGATCATATATCGTTACGACTACACATGCAGTGCTGCGGAAAGAAAGTTGATACGGCCCGGTTCAACGTATCGCGCGTCCTGTTGCAGTGGTCGATCTTGCTCGTGTGGTGGTCGATCGTCCCCGTGCGGTAGTCCATCGTCTTGATCAGCATCGCAGTAGCAGCAACACCTCTACTGAAGTCCAAACGTTCAGGGAAGGAATGTCGTGTGTTAGTGTGCTAGCACCAGCGCACACGG
Organism: Otatea glauca; assembly: GCA_036346275.1. NCBI lineage: Eukaryota > Viridiplantae > Streptophyta > Magnoliopsida > Poales > Poaceae > Otatea > Otatea glauca. The sequence goes on along the minus strand of CM070715.1, from coordinate 57,251,568 downwards.
GAAGGCTCGAGTGGTGACGGCTAGGGTTTCGGCTAGGGTTTCGATGTGTCCGGCTGTGTAACAATTGCGACTGCGAACTCCCATTAAATAGTCGGCCCAATTTTCCGTACAACGCTACGTTAGGGTCCAACTAAGGTGCAAAGCCCATTTAGCCTATTAGTGACAGATCGAATCCAAATCACTATATTCCAACCTGTTAAGTGTGTCAACCTCTAGGCTCATGAATAATTGGCCATAGACCAAAACTCCTTTTGGCTTATAAGTTGGTAGCAGCCCATAGCAGGACATAGCAACTTCCAAATACACATCAAGATCATATCAAACGAACCTATATAATACTCATTTACCAATCCCTTTGCCTTGTGATACCAGATCGAAATCAAGGTGAGGAACGTGCCACCCTATGATAGCTCGATCCTTCACTCATTCTGCAGTGGGTTACTAAGTTGCAAATGACACCTCAATCACATTTGGTATAGCCATGCACTTCCTTAATCCAACCACATTGTGGGGCCTAGAGATATCTCTCCTGTTATATAGGAGGGACAAATTTCATGTTGATCACTCACATTTCTCCGCATATTTGATAGTAAACCCAAAAGCTACTTTCATGACTACCCAGTTATGGAGTAGCATTTGGCAATCTCTAAGTATAGAATTACATGGAAACCACGACGATCTCTAGTCTAAGGATTCCACATACACTATGTATGGGACCAACTGATGACACATAAGAATATAGTAATTCCCGCAGTGTCTCATGGTGGATCGCTCCAACATCATGTTCTCCAACATATGTCCACATTATTGATTTAATATCCCTATATCCATGATCCGTGAAATATGATCATCAATTAATACATGTGTTGACCTATAAATCATAATTGTCCCATATGATGATATAAGGTCAGGGATAATACAAAATAATATCAAAACATAAACAAGGAGTTTCACGAATAAGTCATGTACTTGTTGATCGAATACTAATGATATTTATTCAAATGACAAAATAATCATATTATTATATAAATATAGACCTGATACAATCATCTCTATGATTACCTTAAAGGTATATCACTAATAATAAATACATATACGACAGGTTGCCACTAAAATAACAACCGGTGTTGTGTTCTCTACAGGAGCTAGACTAAGATCATCGGTACTCAGCTAAAGCTAGGTCAATCAAAACAGAGGATAAATGGTAATCTAAACCTAATACAGCCACCAAACAAACTGTAACATCCCAAAATTTGCTCAAATATTATTTTATTGCTTAATTGTGCATTTGTGGATTTTCTGGAATTTATTTGGACTTTTCTGGATTTATTTGAATTAATTGCAAATTAAGTATTTTGGCCTTTTGTGGAAAACTATTTAAATTTATGCAAAGTTAAAGTAAAGTTTTGCCAAAAATATTTTATTTAAGTCCAGAATGTCTCAAAGTATTTTTGAGATTTTTCTGGGATTTTTCCTGACAATTTATTTGCTTGAAACCAATGAAATGAATTTCTAGAATTATTTAAATTAATAAAGTTTTAAAATCCATTTGAGCGATGAGCGGGCGAGCCCATGTCTTTGTGAGCGTGGGGCCCATTTCATGCGGCCCCGATTGCCTCGCGCCACCGCCGCTTGCTGCCCGGAAGTCGCATCCCAGCCGTTGGATTGAGATCCGGTAGTGAGGTTTGAGCCGCGTTGGTTTTGGTCTGGGGTTCTTCGTGACCGTTGGTCCTTGATCGAACGGCTGTTGTGTATCGTTCCCGATCTGGACTCAGAGTCCGTCGCCGATACGTTGTCGCCGCCACCTGGAGCTAGGGTTCATCTTTAAAGCGCGCTCGCCGAGGCTATAAAAGGGGGGTTAGCCTCCGAGGCTCTACCTTCCATCGCGCGTCCGTAGCCCTAGCCAAAAGCATCTGAGTCGCCGTCACTTTAGCGCAAAACCTCGCCGCAGTTCGTGGGTGCGCCGCCGCGAGTTTTTGTTCGAATCGTCGCCGTCAAGCTGTTCTCCGCCGCGTTGATTCCGGGTCTGGGTTCACCGAGGAGCATTGCATCGAATCGATAAAGTTTCATCGCCGGATCGTCATCAGAGCGCCGTCGGGTTCATCGTCTTCCCCGTGTCCGGTAAAGCTGCGTGGCGGCATCGCCATTGTCGTCGGGTGAACCTTGGACCGTCCGATCCGTAGCGGAAGGGTGAGATTCTGCCACATCGCGAGCAATTGGGGCCATCCAATCCGTCTTCATCGGACCAGATTGAACCGCGCATGTGGACCAATCGGATGCCGCCGCGTGTCGGGAACGGGTGCCGAGGCGTCGTGGACCGAGTCCACCGTGGTCGGTATTGCCGTGGACTCAGTCCATGCACCGAGACGCGTGTCACATCGTGATTGGTTCGGGTCATGGCTGACGTCACGCTTGCGCAATAAATCAGTTTTTTAGTTTAAAACTAATTCGGTTAAATCTGATTTTCTAATTTCTGTAATTTCAGTATTTATTTAAACTTCCAAAGACTATAACTTTTGCATTTTAACTCGGATTTGAGTGATTCAAATTTTTAGAAATTTGTAAAATTGAGATCTATTTAATGGTGAATTTTATTTGATTTTTGGAGTTCATTTGCTCTCTGTTTTGGTATTTATTTGCTTTTTTCCTTCGGTACGCGTAGACGTTGAATTGTGCGACTCTTCGGAGGAAGATCCAACAACTCAAGAGCAAGCTCCAGATCAAGATCAGGACCTATTCCAAAGCAAGTTGTGCTTTGATCATGTTGAACCCATGTTTATAAAATTGCTATATTTGTTTTAAACTATTGCATATTATTTCAAGTATACAATTGTTTCAAATTAAATGGGGACTTAGCTATTATACCAATTTGATTTATACCCTATCTTGTCATTGTATGCCATGATCTATTGTCACCATAGATTGGTTCATTATAGTTGGTTAGTAATAATAATCAACATGGGATGGTTAGACCGTATTAGTTGCTTAGCCATGCCACGTCATCACATGTGATTGAATCATGGATAATTAATCTTGACTAATGGAAAATGGAACGATGTTATGAACTTGTGTGTCATGTGGGATCACACGATGAGATTGAGTTGTTGTGGCGAGTCATGTCACGCAACGATGTTGAATTGTTGATGACACGTGGTGCTTGGTAATCAACTTGGGGGATATTCACTTAGATTGGGGCAAGTGACAAGGGGCGAGTATGCCAAGGTGGGCCCGATGGGCAGAGGGTATGTGGATGTCTTGCCTTGATGACTCTAAGGACTTAAACTTGCAAGCCTTTGACCTGAGTCAATCATGCAACCACATCTCTGGTGTGGGCCAGCCTAGCTGATTAATTTGCAATGTCTTAATTTTGGTACTATCTTGGTCGGTGTGAGTTCCCGAGTTATGGAGAAATTCACAAGGCGCAAGAGGGGGCCCTGGATGTGTTAACCAGTCCCACCAGTGTTGAAACCTTAGCGGGTGGTACCGGGTTAAGCCAGCGCATTGTAAAGGCTTTGTTATAATCACTCGCCTTGGTGGTGTTTGGTTGTATCGCGTGGGTAAAGTGCATAACCTCTGCAGAGTGTGAAACTATTTGGATAGTCGTGCTTTCGCGGTATTGGGCAATGCTCGGAATTCTGATTAATGGTTAGCTTAATTAAATGGACAAATTTGGTTGGGATGGCAGAATGCCATGTGGAAGATGGAATTTGACTTAGAATTGGAAACTTGGTTTACTTGAAATCTTTGAATCTATTTATTGTTATTTGTTTCTGATCTTTACAATCTATTTATTGTATTTGTTCATAAATGCTGCTTATTGCAAAATAGCTACGATAACCTATCCATTGGAATAAGCCTTACATATAGTTACATAGAATTGCATTCTGTGCACAACTTGTTGAGTGCTTTAAGTACTCACCCTTGCCAACAACAATAATCAACAGTCGAAGAATCTACAGCTGTGTTGGAGGAGGAGTTCCAAGGGGACGCGAGTCATTAGGGTCCGAGCCTTGTCGGTTGCCTGTGGTGAACTGATGAGCTATCTACGTTTTCTACTTTCTGCTGCTTAATTCTTAGCTTATATTTCCAGTCTTGCCCTGCGTGGCTTAATAATGTAAGTCGGTCATAAGATCATACACTTAGCTATATCAATAAATGGGTATTATTCTATTATCGTTGAGTATGATATGATATGTACCGATGTTGAGCTGTGTGCACTAGCGTTGATCCTGGGACTAGTGCGGTAAACACAGTGGGTTCGAATCGGTGGATTCGTGTCCTTACATAGGTGGTATCAGAGCATACTGACTGTAGGTCTTGGCCCTAGATAGTATGGAGAAGTCCAGGTTGTGTCCAAAACTATTTTCTAAAGGAAAATTTAAATTTGACTAATAACATACTCTCGACTCATCCCATTCTCTACTTCTCGCCTTTGCTGAATTTACTATTTTACTGCTGGTCCGGATGGAGATCTTATTCAAAGTTCTTGTGGAGCAGATGCCGATCGTTCCAACCTTTGAGGAGTCAGCAGGTGGCTATGCCATGGAGCTGTGGAGGGTTCTTCAGACGCTTGGAGGCTTCTATCGTCCGCTTTACCGAGGAGGCAGCTGGTCAGTTAACGCCCGGGAGAATGATGAAGCTAGTAGGCCGATCAGCATTTCTGCAAGGAGGTTCTCATACGAGGTTGCGATTCAGGAGGTTGCCTGACTTGCTCTTCGCCGTGTCTGCCGCGACTACGCCGACGAGCTTCATGACTCGGTGTTCCGACTTCACCCTGATGTGCAAGCATGCCGACGCCGACGGATCGTGGAGGACGAGTGTGCTACCACGGTACACCTTGCGGAGTTCGCCCTTGCCCAGGAGGAGCATATGAGAGAGACCACTCAGGAGCTGGAGACAGTGTACGAGGCACTCAGAGTGACAGAGCAGGAGCTTGAGGAGACCCGTGACACCGCAGCCAGAGTCATCAGTGAGCTAGAGGAGGCCTTGCAGGTAGCTGAGGAGCTAGCGGACTAGGTCGTTCAGGAGCTGGACGAGGTCGCCGAAGAAGAAGAAGATCCAGAGGAGCGAGAGGGAGCGGAGGAGGTGCGCACCACTGTGTTGCGAAGGAGCGTGATGAGGTCATCAGGATGGGTTCGCTTTTATGCCAGCTCACTCGCCGGTGAATGCGCTAGATCAGCCTCAGCCAGGGTGGCTGGATGAGTGAGAGTCAGTCTTAGAGTTGTGTCGAGACTCGAGTGTTGAGTCGCGTCCTTAAGATAGTCTCTACCTTTTTGTAGACGTTAAGGTTCATGTTTAGTTTGCTTCTTTGTAATCTTTGAGTGTGCGATGTGTTGCAAAGCTTGCGTGCTTTATAAGCGACCATACCAAGAATAAATAAAGAATTATTTTAGTTGAGTTAAACTTATCTTCCCCGCCCTAGGGATTTTTGCATCTTATCTATGCTACTTCTACCTTTCCTAACCCAAGAGGCAACTAGCAGATGGTGAACACTCGTGGAACCAATAGTGCTTCAGGAAGTGGACTGCATCAGAATGACAACCCCAATGATGGAGGCCATCCACAACCACCACCACCAGTGGACATGCAGAATCTGAGAGCGTTTCTCGCCGCACAGACTCAACTGATGCAGACCATGATGCAGCAAATGACCAACATGACCGCAAATAATAACAATCATGTGAATCAGAACAACAATGGTGGGCCACGACCGTACTCCAAGCTGTCAGATTTTATGAGGACTCGGCCGCCAACCTTTTCAGGAAATGCTAATCCCTTGGAAGCCGATGACTGGCTTAGACCATTGAGAGGAAGCTTCATATCACCCAATGTGAGGGCAATGAGAAGGTGCTCTACGCCTCTCATCAACTGGAAGGAACCGCTACAGAGTGGTGGGAGAATTACTGTGCCGCACATGGAGCCCCGCAGGAGATTACCTAGGATGAGTTTACTACCGCTTTCCGCCAATATCATGTCCCAGAAGGAATGATGGACCTTAAAAAGGAAGAATTCAGGGCTCTGAAACAAGGAGGCCAGCCAATGGCCGAGTATCTGAATAAGTTTACTCAGTTAGCTCGCTATGCACCTGAAGACGTAGCGACTGATAAAGCTAGGCAGTCCAACTTCATGAAGGGACTAAATTCCGGACTGCAAGTAGGGCTGATTACCCACAATTTTCCGGACTTCCAGGAGTTGGTTAACAAGGCTTTGATTCTGGAGGACAAGCGCAAAGAGCTGGGTGAAAACCGAAAGCGCTTGATGACTAATCAGGGTGGACGTCCCAACCACCTGCGTCTGAGAATGTCACCGCAGCAGTTTACCAGATTCCAACCGTCTGCTGTAAACAAGGCACCAACCCCTGCACCTCGCCCTGCCAATCAGAACTTTCAGACGCCAAAGACAGGCAATAATGCACGAGAGAGAGTCGATGCGCAATCAAGAGATGCTATACATGCAATGAGCCAGGGCACTTCTCTAATAGGTGTCCACAGAGGGGAGGCATCACGCCAGTTCGTTTTAACTTGGGAACAACACCTGCCAAGGCACCGGCTCCAAGTGGAAATCGTGCACCCGGTCAAGCCGAGCAACCCCTCAATCAACAAATAGCGTGGTAGGATCAACCACATCACCGCAGATGGAGCTCAAGAGGCTCTGACGTCGTCTTTGGGTAAGTTTTAGTTAACTTCGGTACCGCTCTGCTTTATTTGATTACGGAGCTTCGCATTCGTTTGTTTCTCAAAGTTTTGCAACCAAGAATGGGTTTAAAGTGGTGAATCTTAAATGTGTGCTATTAGTCCAAGCCCCAGGATCTGAGCTTAGATCTAGCCTCGGGTGCTTGGGAGTTAAGTTGCTCAAGGATGGGATAGAATTTCTAGCGAATCTTATCTTGTTAGATGCACAATCCCTAGATGTTATCCTTGGAATGGATTGGCTGTCTAAGCATAAGGCTGTTTTGGATTGTGGCCGAAGGATCGTGACTCTCGAAGGCCCTAGTGGCAAGAAGGTAGAATTTCAAGCGACTGCAGTTCGTGATGGGCAGTTAGTGGTCAACAGCGTACAAGCCATCAGCATAGAGGTGTACCAGTAGTCAGAGAATACCCGGATGTGTTTCTAGAAGATTTACCAGGGTTGCCACCAGACCGCGATATCGAGTTTGTTATCGAGTTGGCACTAGGGACAGCACCGATATCAATGAGACCTTATCGGATGCCTACAGATGAGTTAGTGGAAATGAAAAAGCAGATTGAGGAACTGCAAGAGAAAGGTTTCATTAGACCAAGTTCATCATCGTGGGGAGCACCGGTATTGTTTGTTCGTAAGAAGGATGAAAGTCTTAGGATGTGCATTGATTGTCGTGCATTTAATGAGGTAACGATCAAGAATAAGTATCCATTGCCCAGGATCGACGATTTATTTGATCAGTTAAGAGGAGCCGGAGTTTTCTCCAAAATAGATCTTCGTTCAGGATACCATCAGTTGAAGATCCGAGCGGAGGATGTGCCTAAGACTGCGTTTTCTACGCGATATGGACACTATGAGTTCACAGTAATGTCATTTGGATTGATGAATGCCCCTGCATATTTCATGAATGTAACACCCTAATTTTTGCTCTAACTTAAATTTTGGAGTATTTTTATTTTTGTGAATTTTTTTGGGAATTTATTTAAATTTATTTGGATTTATTCAAATAGGGCTTTTCTTGAAAACAATTGAATAATGGAAAAGTTTTTGCAAAGTTTTATTGCAAATATTTTAATTGAGTTCCAAATATCTCAAAGTAATTTCTGGAATTTTTCTAGAATTTTTCTGCTATTTTAAAAGCTCCAAATGATTTAATTGAATTTCTAGAATTATTTTAAATGTGAAATGATTTTAAAATCAGTTGAACAGTAATGGGCCGAGCCCATTCGTGCGTCGCCAGCCCGCCCGCCAAACCCTAGCGCCGCCCGCCAAGCCGTCCGATCCGGATCGCGCTGTTCGTGTGTGCCACGTCGCCCGTCTTGCGCTGAGCCTTCGGATCATCGCCGCACGAACGCACAGGATCGCGCCACGTCACTTCGTCCCCGCGAGATCGCCGGAGAGACGTGGGCTTTGATGGCCGTGATTTCCGCCGGCGATTTCGCGCCGCGTCGAGCGATCCTTAAGTCCCCGTTGAAGTCGCGTGCAGAGGCCTTCGCGCGCGTCTTCGACTCCGCGACGCACGCCGAGACCCTCTCAAGCGCTGGCGAGCTCGCCGTAGTTGCGTCTTTGTGCGCCGCGGTTTTTCGCCGTTTTCTTCGCCGCCGGTTTCTCTCGCCGTCGCCAAGGTCACGGAGTAATCCTTCCGCCAAGCCGCGTCGAGCGAGCCACTTCATCACGCCGGAGAAGCCCGTGGCGTCGTGGGCTGCGTCATCTTCCTCAACTCCGGCAGCCTTTTCTTCTGCGCCGCCGTCGCCTTCACCGAGCTTCGTCGTACGTCCGATCTTCATCGCACGCTCGGTTCATCCACGTCTCTTGTCTTTGTGTTCTTCTAGAGTAGATCTGCACTGCTAGATCCGGTTTGAGCGGTAGGGATTAGATCTAGATTCTGCGGCTAGATTTAATGCGAACCCTTGGATCTTTTTGGGCCAGCGTAGGATTGAGCCACGTCGCGCCTTGAACGATAAACCGCTCGGTACCGTGGGCGTTAGATTAGATCTAAACGGTAGAGATTGGATCTGGTTTTGCCCTAAGGATCCGCGCCGTTCAGATTTGAACGTGCGGCGGAGATGGCACCGTACCCTCGCCAAATCGCGTGCTGACGCGTGGGCGTTTTGACCGGGGCGGAGACCAGATCCAGCCGTCGATTTCGGGTGCACCGTCGCGATTGCGCCGCGTGTCGTCGCATGAACCGAGACGTCGCAGTGACGGCGCGGTGCTGGCCGTTGGATCTGAGCGGGCTGTTGGATGTGCGACGCATGGAGGCGTGGAGCCGAGGCGTCGCCGCGTTGGATGTGTGGCTGACCGCTGGATGCGCGACGCGTGTCGCACGCATCTCGGGGCGCTGCGGTGCGCGTGAGGAGATCTGGCCGTTGATTCAATGAACGGCTCGGATCTTGCGCGTTGTTTGCGATCGTTTCAGTGAACCGAGTCCACGGTAGACCAGAGCCGAGCCGTGAACCCAGTTCATAGACCAGAGCGACGTGGCAGCCTCTGGGCATGCCACGTGTCGTGCTAACGTCATCGCTGACGTCACAAATATATTATATATAAAAATATTTTGGCCGAAATTCTTTTATGTGTTGATGTCATCATGATGCAATGCTGACGTCATAAATGCGAATTTTTCAGTATAAAAATAATTGGGAAAAATCGGATTTCTTAATTTCAGTATTTTCAGATTTTATTCAAATTTCAAATGACTATAACTTTTGCATTTTAACTCGGATTTGGGTGATTCAAATTTCTAAAAATTCATAAAATTATGATCTATTTAATGATGAATTTTATTTGAATTTTTGAGGCCATTTAGTCCTCTGTATTAGATTTTTATTGTATATTTTGTTTGTTCGCGTAGACGCAAATTTGCCGGAAAGTTTCGAGGAAGAATTCGTCGCTCAAGACCAAGCTTCGGAACACGACCAGCAACTCTTTGAAGGCAAGTGATGCTTTGATCATTTTGATCCCAGGTTTTTAAAATGTAGTTTATGCTTTGAATCTATGCATGCTTATTTATTTAAAATAAATTTAAATTGATTTGGGATAATGTAGTTAATCAACCCATTTTGTTATGCCACCTTGAATTATTAATTGTATGCCCTAAATCATTGTCACCCTAAGTTTGATTATATTAGTTGGATGCTAATATTGTGCCAACACGGGAGGCTAGACCGTGAGTAGATGCTTAGCCTTGCATCGAGTCATGAATGATCTTTCAGAAAAATGCTACAAAATTGACTAATGGAATATTGAATGTATTTTGAAAAGTGGTGTGATGATGCCACATGATGAGATTGAGGTACAGTGACCTGTGTGGTTCCGTACCGATGTTGAGTTATTGCTGGCATGTGTTGCACGATAATCAAGCGGGTGGGAAATGATTTAGATCGGGGCAAGTGGCAAGAGGTGTGTGCTGGTGGGCCTGTGTGGCGATGGGTTGATGAGTGTTGTGAGTCTGTGTGCCACAATGGGTGTGTGCCACTGTTGAGTGTTGGAAGTCTTGCCTTGGTCGATTAAGGACTTCACCTTGCAAGCCTTTGATCCGAGTCACCGTACAACCACATGTCGATATGGGATGGACCTAGTTGACTAGGGTTACGATATCTTTCCTCCGATACCTCGGGGTGACAGACACGGGGTGTATCTGTATGGGGAGCGTACGTGCTACGGCTTGGTACCCATCCAACGGTGGTTGGCCGGTCCTATACTTGACTCTGTGTGAGGGAAGTGATAGTGAAGGCAATCTGGAGAGGTTCTTTGGTTAAGGTAGAGGTTCCCAAAAGCTTTGTTGCGGACAATCACCGTGTGATGAGCGGTCAGATCTTGTGGGTAAAGTGTACAACCTCTGCAGAGTGTCAAAACTATTCAATAGCCGTGCTCACGGTATTGAGCATTGCTCGGGATTACAAATCAAGGGTAGATTTTCTTAAACAAAGCGTGGAAGGGGTGGTGTGTGCCAAGTGTTAAAATGAACTGTTAAGGTCGTGTGCCGAGAATCTTCGATGAAAAACCATTTGAAGAAATTAGTATTACTTATAACTATTCCATTGCTTTAAATTAAATAAGGTACTAGTTTAAAAATGCTGTTGATGCAAAAGAACCATTTAAGCCCAACCTTTGGAATAAGCTTTGCATATAGTAATAGCGTTGCATCCTGTGCATTACTTGTTGAGTGCCTTGTGTACTCATCCCACCTTGCTTATCAACCCCAACATCGATGGAGGAGACTACACCAGTTTTGGAGGAGGAGTACATTGAGGACCCGAGCAACTAGGGGCAAGCCCGATCGGTTGCTGTGGCAAGATGAAGGCTTCCACGACAGCTTGTTTATGTTCATTGCTATTTCTTTTCTCTCAATAATGTAAGCCCTGTGTGGCTTTCTTATCTGTAAGGAGACCATAAGGTCGCATAACTCGGTTTATATACATGTTTGCACTAATTATTCTTATATCTTCGTGAATGTCCGTGATGTGCAACCTCAGATGATCAGTGTGTGCTAGCGTGATCCTGGACTGGCACAGAATACACAGAGGGTCCGGATCTGCAGGTTCGAGTCCCGACAATGAACATGATGAATAAAGTTTTCATGGAGTATTTGGATAAGTTTGTTGTGGTCTTTATAGACGATATTTTAGTTTTCTCGAAGACAGAGGAAGAGCATGCTGAACACTTGAGGATGGTTTTAGAGAGGCTGCGAGAGCATCAGTTGTACACTAAGTCAGCAAGTGTGATTTTTGGAAAGAGAAGGTTGAATTTCTTGGTCATGTAATGACTACTAAAGGAGTTGCAGTCGACCCAAGCAAAGTGGACTCAGTGTTGCATTGGGAGCAACCGAAGTCTGTTACTCAGATCCGTAGTTTTCTGGGAATAGCGGGATACTACCGTCGATTCATAGAGGGATTCTCGACAATTGCTAAACCCCTGACGCAGTTGTTGAAGAACGAGAAGAAGTTTGCATGGACGCCAGAGTGCGAGAAAAGTTTTATGGAACTGAAGAAGCGTTTGACGACAGCCCCCGTTTTAGTACTGCCAGATGTGCAGAATGGATTTGATATTTATTGCGATGCCTCAAAGCAAGGCCTGGGGTGCATGTTGATGCAGAATGGTAAGGTTGTTGCTTATGCGTCGAGGCAGTTGAGACCGCATGAAGCAAACTATCCGACGCATGATTTGGAATTAGCTGCCGTAGTGCATGCTTTGAAGATATGGCGTCATTATCTCATAGGAAATAGATGTGAGATATATACTGATCATAAGAGCCTGAAATACATTTTCACTCAAGCAGATCTTAATATGAGACAACGAAGGTGGCTGGAGTTAATTAAGGATTATAATGTCGGAATTCATTACCACCCTGGAAAAGCTAATGTGGTAGCTGACGCTCTAAGTCGAAAGAGTCATAGTGCAAATACGTTGTCAATGGAGGATCAACTAGAGCTATGTAAGGAATTTCAGAAGCTAAGGTTGGAAGTTGTTCCGCAAGGAATCATAGCTGCACTGGAGGTAAAACAAACACTGGAGGGTCAGATTAGAGAGGGCCAGAAAGATGATGATAAAATTTCTAAGATCAAGGCTAAAAAGGAGGAAGGCCTAGCAGTGGATTTCACTCTAGATGAGCAGGGAACCATGTTCTTCAAAGGCCGAATTTGTGTACCAGATAAAAAGGAGCTGAAGCAACTGATTCTTGAAGAAGCTCACGATTCCAGATACTCAATTCATCCGGGAAGTGCCAAAATGTATCAAGATTTGAGAGAGAGATTTTGGTGGCCTAATATGAAGCGTGAGGTGGCTGAGCATGTTGCTCTATGAGATGTATGTCAGAGAGTAAAAGCCATGCATCAATGACCCACTGGTTTGTTAGAGCCGTTGAAAATCCTGGAATGGAAGTGGGAGGAAATCGGTATGGACTTTATCACCGGTTTACCTAAGACTCAGAGAGGTTATGATTCGATTTGGGTTATTGTGGATCGTTTGACTAAGGTCGCTCATTTCATTCCGGTGAAGACCACTTACTCAGGAGATCGTTTAGCAGAGTTGTATATGTCAAGGATTGTATGTTTGCATGGGGTGCCCAAAAAGATTGTGTCAGACAGAGGTACCCAATTTACCTCGAGATTTTGGAACAAGTTGCATGAAGCAATGGGAACTCGCCTGAATTTCAGTACAGCGTATCACCCGCAGACAGATGGTCAAACTAAGAGGGTAAATCAGATTTTAGAAGATATGTTGAGAGCTTGTGCTTTAGCTTATGCTACGTCTTGGGATAAATGTTTGCCGTATGCAGAATCCAGTTACAATAATAGTTACCAAGCTAGCTTGCAGATGTCACCGTTTGAGGCATTGTATGGACGTGCTTGTCGTACTCCGTTAAATTGGAATGAAACAGGAGAACGTTTGGTGTTCGGGCCAGATATTCTCGAGGAAGCAGAAAATCAAGTTACGATGATCAGAGAGAGGTTGAAGATAGCGCAGTCAAGGCAAAAGAGCTACGCCGACAACCGACGCCGAGATTTGAGTTTCGAGCCAGATGATTATGTGTACCTCAGGGTTACCCCTCTTAAGAGTGTTAAAAGGTTTCACGTGAAAGGGAAGCTTGCACCAAGATATGTTGGTCCGTTCAAAATTTTAAGCCGTCGAGGAGAAGTAGCTTATCAGTTGGAATTGCCTCAGTCTTTGGCAGGAGTGCACGACGTGTTTCATGTGTCGCAGCTTAAGAAATGTCTCGAGTGCCAATGAACAAACCCGTTGGGCGCAAGAGAGCTGCGGGAAGACTTGACTTACAAGGAGCAGCCAATGTAATTTTGGATGTTATGGAGCGCAGAACTGAGAGCAAGTCTATTCGCTTTGCGAGTTCATGGAGCAATCATTCAAAGCGAAGCAACCCGGGAGCGTGAAGAAGATTTGAAGTCAGAGTTTCCGAACCTATTCTCTAGTTAGCCCTCAATCTCGGGGTCGAGATTCTGTTAAGGGGGGAGGTTTGTAACATACCAAAATTTGCTCAAATATTATTTTATTGCTTAATTGTGCAATTGTGGATTTTCTGGAATTTATTTGGACTTTTCTGGATTTATTTGAATTAATTGCAAATTAAGTATTTTGGCCTTTTGTGGAAAACTATTTAAATTTATGCAAAGTTAAAGTAAAGTTTTGCCAAAAATATTTTATTTAAGTCCAGAATGTCTCAAAGTATTTTTGAGATTTTTCTGGCATTTTTCCTGACAATTTATTTGCTTGAAACCAATGAAATGAATTTCTAGAATTATTTAAATTAATAAAGTTTTAAAATCCTTTTGAGCAGTAGCGGGCCGAGCCCATGTGCTGTGCGCGTGGGGCCCATTTCTGTGCGGCCCAGTGCCTCGCGCCGCCGGCCGTTTGGCTCGCCGAAGTCGCATCGGTAGTTGGATTGAGATCCGGTGGTGAGGTTTGAGCCGCGTTGGTTATGGTCTGGGGTTCTTCGTGACCGTTGGTCCTTGATCGAACGGCTGTTGTGTATCGTTCCCGATCTGGACTCAGAGTCCGTCGCCGATACGTTGTCGCCGCCGCCTGGAGCTAGGGTTCCTCTTTAAAGCGCGCTCGCCGAGGCTATAAAAGGGGGGGTTAGCCTCCGAGGCTCTACCTTCCATCGCGCGTCCGTAGCCCTAGCCAAAAGCATATGAGTCGCCGTCGCTTTAGCGCAAAACCTCACCGCAGTTCGTGGGTGCGCCGCCGCGAGTTTTTGTTCGAATCGTCGCCATCAAGCTGTTCTCCGCCGCATTGATTCCGGATCTGGGTTCACCGAGGAGCATCGCATCGAATCGATCAAGTTTCATCGCCGGATCGTCGTCAGAGCGCCGTCGGGTTCGTCGTCTTCCCCGTGTCCGGTAAAGCTCTGTGGCGGCGTCGCCATTGTCGTCGGGTGAACCTTGGACCGTCCGATCCGTAGCGGAAGGGTGAGATTCTGCCACGTCGCGAGCAATCGGGGCCATCCAATCCGTCTTCATCGGACCAGATTGAACCGCGCATGTGGACCAATCGGATGCCGCCGCGTGTCGGGAACGGGTGCCGAGGCGTCATGGACCGAGTCCACCGTGGTCCAGCGCTGCGCCGTGGACTCAGTCCATGCACCGAGACGCGTGTCACATCGTGATTGGTTCGGGTCATGGCTGACGTCACGCTTGCGCAATAAATCGGTTTTTCAGTTAAAAAAAATTCGGTTAAATCTGATTTTCTAATTTCTGTAATTTCAGTATTTATTTAAACTTCCAAAGATTATAACTTTTGCATTTTAACTCAGATTTGAGTGATTCAAATTTCTAGAAATTTGTAAAATTGAAATCTATTTAATTGTGAATTTTATTTGATTTTTGGAGTTCAGTTGCTCTCTATTTTGGTATTTATTTGCTTTTCTCCTTCGGTACGCGTAGACGTTGAATTGTGCGACGCTTCGGAGGAAGATCCAACAACTCAAGAGCAAGCTCCAGATCAAGATCAGGACCTATTCCAAAGCAAGTTGTGCTTTGATCATGTTGAACCCATGTTTATAAAATTGCTATATTTGTTTTACACTATTGCATATTATTTCAAGTATACAATTGTTTCAAATTAAATGGGGACTTAGCTATTATACCAATTTGATTTATACCCTACCTTGTCATTGTATGCCATGATCTATTGTCACCATAGATTGGTTCATTATAGTTGGTTAGTAATAATAATCAACATGGGATGGTTAGACCGTATTAGTTGCTTAGCCATGCCACGTCATCACATGTGATTGAATCATGGATAATTAATCTTGACTAATGGAATATGGAACGATGTTATGAACTTGTGTGTCATGTGGGATCACACGATGAGATTGAGTTGTTGTGGCGAGTCATGTCATAGCGATGTTGAATTGTTGATGGCACGTGGTGCTTGGTTATCAACTTGGGGGATATTCACTTAGATTGGGGCAAGTGACAAGGGGCGAGTATGCCAAGGTGGGCCCGATGGGCAGAGGGTATGTGGATGTCTTGCCTTGATCACTCTAAGGACTTAAACTTGCAAGCCTTTGACTGAGTCAATCATGCAACCACATGTCCGTGTGGGCCACCTAGGTGATTAATTTGCAATATCTTAATTTTGGTACTATCTTGGTGGTGTGAGTTCCGAGTTATGGAGAAATTAACAAGGCGCAAGAGGGGACCCTGGATGTGGTAACCAGTCCCGCCAGTGTTGAAACCTTAGCGGGTGGTACCGGGTTAAGCCAGCGCATTGTAAAGGCTTTGTTATAATCACTCGCCTTGGTGGTGTTTGGTTGTATCGCGTGGGTAAAGTGCATAACCTCTGCAGAGTGTGAAACTATTCGGATAGTCGTGCTCGCGGTATTGAGCAATGCTCGGGAATTACAGTTAAGGGTTAGCTTAATTAAATGGACAAATTTGGTTGGGATGGCAGAATGCCATGTGGAAGATGGAATTTGACTTAGAATTGGAAACTTGGTTTACTTCAGAAATGCTGAATCTATTTATTGTTATTTTTTTTGCAGTCTTTATAATCTATTTATTGTATTTGTTCATAAATGCTGCTTATTGCAAAATAGCTACGATAACCTATCCATTGGAATAAGCCTTACATATAGTTACATAGAATTGCATTCTGTGCACAACTTATTGAGTGCTTTATGTACTTACCCTTGCCAACAACAATAATCAACAGTCGAAGAATCTACAGCTGTGTTGGAGGAGGAGTTCCAAGAGGACGCGAGTCATTAGGGTCCGAGCCTTGTCGGTTGCCTGTGGTGAACTGATGAGCTATCTACGTTTTCTACTTTCCGCTGCTTAATTCTTAGCTTATATTTCCAGTCTTGCCCTGCGTGGCTTAATAATGTAAGTCGGTCATAAGATCATACACTTAGCTATATCAATAAATGGGTATTATTCTATTATCGTTGAGTATGATATGATATGTACCGATGTTGAGCTATGTGCACTAGCGTTGATCCTGGGACTAGTGCGGTAAACACAGTGGGTTCGAATCGGTGGATTCTGGTCCTTACACAAACTAATTGAAATGACCGAAGGGACCTTATTCGTACGGAAGAACTGAATAATGCCTAGTTTGGGATAGCTTCTGATTGTGTAGATTCTGGATTTTTCAAAAATCGGGTGGATCATAACTTCTAATTTTATGTACTAATTTGCTTCTAATATAGGAGAAGCTTCTTAAGGAACTTCTTGGAGAATCAGAAGTTGTCATCACCCACCTAATTATTAGTGAATCCAGAATTTGAACAATCAGAAACTATGTCAAACTGGATCAAAGTAAGTACGCACAAATAGAAACGACAGGATGAACGACTGTACTAATTGACGTCGCAGGACCCAACAAACAACACACAGCTACTGACAGAGCTCACAACTACAAAGAGAGCTACTGAACACTGATCACAGAACAACACAGAGAAGCGACACTGAACTAAATCCAAACATATACTGCTACACACTTCCACTGATGCAACCAACGGATTTTACTGACACCGCTACAAAAGAGATTATATTAGACATATTATCATTGACTTTTTTTTTTATAAAAAAACATCTTCAATGAGTCTCGGGCACATCACAAACGATTTTTGGCTAAAACCGTCTGTAATGAGGGGCACATCACAGACGGTTTTAGCCAAAAACCATCTGTGATGACCATTTCTGTGCACATAAGTACAGAGAGCTTCGACCTCCTCTGTATTTTTAGGGTTTCCTGAGCTATTTTTGAGGTAGCTGCAATTGAGAGGCGATCTGGTGGAAAGAGACCCTAGATTTGGAGGTGTAAGTTGTAGATTCTTGTGCTCTAGGTCATCTAAGGTTAGTAATTGGTTCAAATTTTAATTGTATTTAAGATCTAGCTTGGTAAAGAGGGACATGAAGCTGATTTATAGATCTAGCTAGCTTGGTGCAGATCCATTTGTTCTCTATGATGTAAAGTAGTAACTGGTTCAGATTTGCATTATATTTAAGATCTAGCTTGGTAAAGAGAGAAATGAAGCTGATTAATTTCTAGATCTAGCTTGGTGTAGATCCATTTGTTCTCTGTGATGTAAAGTAGTAATTGGTTCTAATTGTATTATACTCAATATGTAGATAGTTACTTAAAGAAAGGTGACCTAGGCTAATAATGGGTTGCAATAGCATTATATTTATGGTATATACATCTAGTTTGGAAAGATGCAATTGGAGATGGTTTTGATAAAGTTTTGTTAGGGATCAGTACCCTCGCCATGTGTAAGCGCCCCCCGGGGCCTCGTCGCGGCTTTCCGCGGGCCCAGGGGCTCATCTCTGACCCGGGAGGCGCCCTCCCGATGCTCGGGCTCGAGACCAGCGAGCTCGGGCATAGGCGCAAATGCAGGCGCCATCCACCTCGACCTCGACACCTCGACCTCAACACCCCGCGACCTTCAGAGAAAAAGGCATCTGTAACGTTTTATTTATCTCGTGTAAAAACTCTCCCCTGCATGGGAATCAGCGCTCTACCTGCCCTTGCGTGGGAACTAGGGTTTAACGGCTCCCGTCAAGCTCTCAACAGCTCCCGTCAAGCTCTCAATGGCTATTGACGTCTCTCATCAGCACCCATCAACTCGCCATGGGCTCCTGACGTCAGCCTCGGGACTAAGCAGCGAGGCTCCCCGAGGGCTACAAAAACAACAGATCGCCCCGACCAAAGGGGCACGGCGCGAGCCAACCAGAAGACACACGTAGAACGCGCAACACCCGCCAAGAAAAACGACAGAGCGACCCCTGGCTCGGACCTTGTTTTTGTATTCTCCCATAGAACCACATACACACCTTTCGCCCCAAGGCAAGACTGGAGTAGAGCTATTACCCGACCCCGGGGGCTCGAACCAGTATAAACCTCGTGTCTGGTTTCTCTTCCTCAATGATCTTCCCGCGACGCTAGGTGCCTCCGAATGAGCACGACTTCGGGCCCCGCTCCCGAACAATCTCCTAAGCATCCCCCTTTTTTCTGTGGTCGACAGTCCCGATCGTCGACAGCTGGCGCCCACCGTGGGGCTCGAGTTTCGCTCGTTCAGAGTTCTCTGCTCTAGCATCGTCGGCACCTTCGGCTTCGATGACCACATGTCACGATTAGCAAGGCTGGACTCGGTCGACGGTCCCGAGTGTGAAGGATCCACCTCCATGTTCTCGCCTTCGCCGCCGCCGCGCGAACGCCTGGCCTTCATGGCCGGTAGCTGTGAGGCAAGCACGGGGACGAGTGATGGTGGCCTAGAATCCCCGGAGGAGGCGCGTCGATTAGTCCAGGTTGCCATCAACCAGGCCATCACCGCCCTCCGACGGGAGGGGAGTGATGGGATCCGCCCCTCATCCGGGCACCTCAGCCCTACTCGCCTGGACGATCCCAGCTGGGAACGTTTGCAGGCCATCGCCCAGGTCATGGCTGATCCTACCCGGGTGGGGTCGGCTCTCCTTGCGGGGTCGGCTCTCCTTCGCCGATCCCTTGTTGAGGAGCTTGGTAGGGAGGTAGATGAGGTCATGCCCTCGCAGCAGGAATGGCACTGGCCCCCTGGGCTTCGCTCCCTAAAAAGCGACGGCAGTTCATCGCACGGCCGTCGCCGCTCTCGCCGGTCAACACCAGTATTCAGGTCCAGAGCTCGCGCAGCCGTCCCGCGCTCACGAGACCCGGGCCCGGCGCAAGGCGTCCCCCACGGCCATAGAGAGTGGCGGCAAGGCCGCCGAGTAGCGACGCTTTCGGAGGCCTGTCTCCGAATATTCCACCCAGGCATCAGAAGGTTCACGATCGACGCCGTCCTGACAACGCCCTCCTCGACCGCCAGGGCCGTCGCGGGGTGCGCCCTCGGTTCGGGTTCGATCACCTCACCGATAACGACTCCAACCATAGCAAGCGGCGATAATACGCTCGCCTCTGGCGCCCAAATGATTCGCCGGCCGTTGGGTACATTGGCCGGCTCGGTTCAAGCCCACCCCAGTGGAGCAGTTCGACGGGACCAAGAATCCCGACGAATTTCTCTCAATTTACTCCACCGCGATCCTGGCGGCCGGCGGGGACGAGACTATAATGGCCAACTACCTCCCTCATCGTCTCCGATGGCGCCGCCGCACCGGCTCTTTAACCGTGCCCCTGCGCCTTCCGGTCATGGCGCCAAGTTCGAAGCACCCTTCGGTCAAACTTCCAGAGCTACTAAGAGCGCCCTGGATGAGAAAGGGACCTGGATCGCATCATCCAAGGCAAGGGTGAACCTCTTCGTGACTTTGTTAGTCGGTTCACCCGTGCAAGAAACTCAATCCCGAACGTCTCCAGCGAGGTCGTCGTCAAGGCCTTCAAGTTCGACGTCCGGGACAGGCGCCTCATCGAGGACCTGGAGATTCCCGCCAACATCAATGTCCACAGATTGTTCTGGATGGCGGAGCGTTACGCGGATGCGGACGACGTCGTCCGCTGGAAACGCTGACTCGATCGAGGCAAGCTCACCGCATCCCCGAGAGGTCGGGCCGTCGGCACCGTGGACACCGCCTGCACTGCGTAGCAAGAAGCGAGGGCAAGGTCACCGCAATGGTGGTGGCCAGCTACGCGTGGTCGCGGCGGACGCTGGGCGCGAGGTGATGGAGGTGCGGCAACCCGACCACAATGAGCCTCGGCCTCAGCGCGGTCAGCCGCGACGTTCGCAAGTGCAACGACAACCCCAACAAGGCCAGTGTCACGCCGTGCCGCAGCAGGGACAACAGCGGGCCGACCTCCAGCGGGGCGTCGCCCAACCTCACACCAACGAGGCTAGGCTCGGGTATGACCCGGACAAGTTCTGCCCGTTCCACAGGGCCCACGGCCACAACCTGCGGAGCTGCAGAATGTGACAGTTCAAGATGGACGCCTTTGATGATGGGCATGGAGAGATGCCCACACTCCCGAAAGGGGACAAGCTGCCCGACGGGGATGGAGCTTGCGAGGGCCTCGACCTGCAATTCCAGAAGGGCGATCGCCGCGTTGACGTGATCTTCGGTGGTTCGTCCGCATAACAATCCCGGCGCGAGCTCAAAAATGCCGCACGCACCGTATATCAAGCATCGGCCGGGAAGCCCGACGACCAGCCTTGTAAATGGGCCGGTGTTTCGATCATCTTCTCCCGGGACGATGCTCCCCTGGGAATGTGCAAGGACCTTAAGACCGCCCTGGTCATGGCCCCGACCATGAGCAACACCGTGGTCGGGAGGGTTATGGTTGACGGAGGGAGCTCCCTCAACCTGCTCTCGGCTAGCACGCTAGACCGAATGCAGATCCCCAGGTTGAAGATCAGGAGCATACCGGTCCCCTCCTTCGGCATCGTGCCGGGAAGCTCGACCACTCCGCTCGGGTAGGTGGTCCTGCCCGTCACCTTCGACGACTTGACGAACTTCCGCACCGAGCTGATCACCTTCGAAGTGGTGGACGGGGATCTCCCCTACAACGCCATCCTCGGGCGGCCGGCTTTGATCAAATTCATGGCGGCGACCAATTACGGCCACCGCTGCATGAAGCTTCCCGGGCCCCAGGGTGTCATAACCGTCCGTGGTGACCTCAAAATGGCGCACTACTGTGAGGAGAAAGCCCTGGCGATTACGGGCGTGCTCCCCCAGCAGGGCCCCGAGGTAACGCTAAAGGACGCCCGCCGAAAGGCGGGGATCCAACCCAGTGGCCTGACCAAGGTCGTCCAGCTCGAAAAAGGCAACCCAGACAAGCGCGTCCAACTCGCCGCCCAGCCCGACCCGAATTGGAACTCAAGCTCGTCACCTTCCTCCGCTCCAATAAGAGCATATTCACATGGGAATCGGCAGACATTCCAGGGGTCCCGAGGGAGGTGATCGAGCACAAATTGCAAACAAGGCCTGGCTGTAGGCCCGTGCGCCAGAAGCTAAGGCATTTTTCCCCGAGAAGGTGGCAATAATCTGGGAACATCTCGACCAGCTCCTGAAGGCCAGTTTCATTCGTGAGATTAATTACTCCGAATGGCTGGCCAACTCGGTGATCGTGCAAAAGAAAGGCAGGAAGTGGAGGTTGTGCGTCGACCACACGGGTTTGAATTCGGCATGCCCGAAGGATAACTTTCCTCTTCCACGCATAGACCAGATCGTGGACTCCACCGCCAATGCTAAGATGCTAAGTTTCTTCGACGCCTACTCCAGCTACCATCAGATCAAGCTCGCGGCAAGCGACGAGGACAAGACGGCCTTCATCACGCCGTTCGGAATGTTCTGCTTCACCACTATGTCGTTCGGCCTCCGCAACACGGGGGCGACGTTCCAGCGGCTGATGTCCAGGACCTTCGACCCCCAGATCGGGCGGAATCTTGAGGTCTATGTCGATGACATCATCATCAAGAGCTCTTCCAAAGCCGACCACGTTGATGATCTCGCGGAGAACTTCGCCAACCTAAATAGGCATGGAGTCAAGCTCAACCCCGAGAAATGCATCTTCGGCACGACCTCGGGCAAGGTACTTGGCTACATGATCGGGGGGTCGGGAGTAGGCCCAAACCCGGAGAAGATCAAGGTGATCAAAAGGATGGCCGCCCCGACGTCAATGAAACAGGTTCAATGCCTCGCCGGCCACGTGGTCGCCCTCAGCCGGTTCATCTCAAGGCTCGGGGAACGCGGGCTACTGTTCTTCAAGGCCCTGCGCCAACGTCGGGGTTTTGAGTGGACCCCGGAAGCCCAGCGGTCCTTCGACGAGCTGAAACCGTATCTCTCGAGCCGCCCGCTGCTCACGACCCCGCAACCGAGCGAGGCACTACTGCTCTACCTCACGGCCGCGACGCAGGCCGTCAGCACCGTCCTAGTGGCTGAACGGTATGGCTGGCAGCAGCCGATCTACTACGTCAGTGAAGTGCTCCATGGACCAAAGGAGCGCTACCGCCAAGTCCAGAAGCTACTCTACGCTCTCTTCATGGCCTCGCGCAAACTCCGGCATTACTTTCAGCGCCGTCAGGATCGCTCGGCGGGTTCCGCTCGGCGAGATCCTGAAGAACCCAGAGGCAGGGGGCCGCATCGCCAAATGGGCCATGGAGTTAGCTGAATTAGACATTCGTTTTGTGGTGCACTCCACCATCAAGTCGCAGGTGCTCGCCGACTTTGTGGTCAAGCAGACGGCGGAGCCCGCCCCTGAGCCCGAGGCTAAGGAAGAAGGTCCCTGGACCATGTTCTTTGGTGCCTCAAGGTCGTTTAAGCGCTCGGGGGCTGGCATCCTCATTATCACCCCTCAGGGATATCATCTGAAGTATGTAATTTGCTTCGGCTTTCCTGCGACCAACAATGTCGCGGAGTACGAGGCCCTCTTGGTTGGCCTTCGGGCATGCAAATCACTAGGCGTGCGCCAGCTGGTCGTGAGGGGAGATTCTCAACTCGTCATTAACCAGTACAACAAAGACTACCAATGCTTAGAGCCTTCAATGGTGAAGTACCTCGCCGAGGTACGCAAGATGGAGAAGTGGTTTAAGAACCTTGAGATCGGGTACATTCCCAGGAAGGACAACTCTGGTGCCGATCTCCTGTCCAAGCTCGGCTCGTCCAATGACGAAATCCCGTCGGACGTCATCCTCGAGACCCTGCCGACCCCGACTGTCGTCGACCCGGAGGATTCGGTGGCCCTCCTCAGGAGTGTTCCCTCGTGGATGGACCCGTTCGTCAAGTTCCTCAACCTCGGTGAGCTCTCACTTTGACGACCGAGGGCAAGAGCTCAAGCGCCGCAGTGCTCGTACGGGCTTATCAACGGACAGTTGTATCGGCGGAGCACTTTGGGCGTCCTCGCCAAGTGCATCGCCCCGGAGGAAGGTAAATACTTGCTCAATGACATCCATTCGGGCCTCTGCGGCGCTCACTCTTCTTTCAGGACAATGGTCAGGAAAGCATTCCGAATGGGCTTCTATTGGCCGACGGCGCTCCTGGATGCTCAGGACATCATCCGCGCTTGTCGAGCTTGCCAGTTCCACTCTCAGAAGGCACACCAGTCGGCCTATGCCCTCCAGACCATCCCCCTCGCTTGGCTGTTCTCGACCTGGGGCCTCAACGTCCTCGGCCCCTTCCCCCGGGCGGTCGGTAGAAAGAAGTTCATGTTCGTCGCCATCGACACCTTCACGAAATGGGTCGAGGCCGAGCCAGTCTTGGCCATCACAGCCCAAGCAGCGGTAAGATTCTTCCGCTCATTTATAGTCTCAAGGTATGGGGTCCCTTGCAGGATCATCACCGACAATGGGACGCAGTTCACCAGCGAACTGTTCCAAGAGTATTGCGAAGACAGAGGAACAAAAATCTGCTATGCCTCGGTAAGTCATCCCCAGAGCAACGGGGCAGTTGAGCACGCCAATGGACAAATCATCCAAGGCGTCAAGAAGCGAGTCTATGACGAGCTCGAGCAGCGGGATCAGGCTTGGGTGGACGAGCTTCACACCGTCCTCTGGTCCATCCGTACCACGCCAAGCTGGGCAACAGGGGCGACCCCCTTCCGGCTTGTCTTCGGTACCGAGGCTGTCCTACCCCGCGAAGTCACGTTGGGCTCCGTCAGGGTTAGCTCGGTCGACCAAGTCGGCCCCGAGCAAGAACGGTCCCTCGACCTCGCCCTGGCGGAGGAAGTAAGACTCCGTGCATTGCTGCGGTCGGTGCATTACCTGCAAGCACTTCGCAGGCATGTTTCCCGATCGATACGACCCAGGGGGCTCCTAGTTGGGGGCCTAGTCCTAAAGCGGATTCAGGACTAGTCCGGCACCAACAAGCTATCCCCACTATGGGAGGGCCCCTACAGCATCGTTTCAGCAGGTCGCACAGGTGCTTACCGGTTGGCCATGCCCGACGGCCAAGAGCTCACGAACTCGTGGAATGTTGACCAGCTCCAGAAATTCTATGTCTAATGCTCTGCCTTTCGCTTTCATGATGAAATGCTTCTGCTTTATTAGCTATGATTGTGCCCTCCTTTTTATGCCTCTTTGTGTCTCGAGCAAATGCGTTTCGGGGTTGTGATCCTAGGGGTCGCCTCTAGAGGGTCGAGCCAGCAGTAAGCCGATTCTCATCGCGTCACGACTCCCCTCCGTGGCAAGGTTCGCTCTAGTGGTCACACCCGCGAGACCCCCAGCCTCGAGACAATCAGGCCTCGGTCTGGCTCGCCCTTTTTTTTCAAGCAAAATCGCGGTTTCGACGCACGCCTCCAGGGGCCACGTCCGCAGTAAGCCGACTCTCGTCGCGGTAAGCCGACTATTCCCCCGTGGCAGGGCCCGTGCCTGGAACCGCCCTCGGGAAGTGTTTTGAGCTAGGGGGGCCAACCTAGCATGAGTTTGTTGAAAACGTATTTGCTCCTCCATTCATACTTACAATGTTTTGTCTACTCCCATGCGCATGGGACCACCCTCGGACCACCGCCTCAAGCATGGTCTATGCTCACGCACCACGGGGATCAAGCCCGGCATAAGTATCTGCCCAGAATAGGAGATTATTCCTCTACCTGTACTAACGCCTCTTTTGCGTCTCAAGGACCGCGACGTCAAGTCGCGTTATCGAGGTCCGCCTTCGGGGAGTCAAGCCCACGGTAAGACAGCTCTCGTCGCGGTAAGACTGCTGCTCCCCTGCGTCGGGACCCGGCCTTGTGTTTTTCTCACGAATTAAAGTTATTCTTTATTTTTGCCTGCATTATGTCTCCTCGCACCTCGAGCGACATGGGCATGAGGCGTGATCATAAGGACCACCTCCAGGGGGTCGCAGCTAGCTGTAAGCCGATTCTCATTACGTCTCGGCTCCCCCCTGTAGCAGGGCTTGGACCAGAGGTCATACCAAGAGCCTCCTGGCCTCGAGGTACCTAGAGGCTTTTTCTTATTATCTATATCTGTGAATCTTTCCCTTGCACTCCGCGTGCCTTGGCCTCAGGTCACGGTCTCTAGGTCCACCTCGGGGATGCTCTGGTCGCCGTAAATCGATCTTTATCGGGGTAAGCCGACCATTCCCCATGATCTCATGACTGCAGGCCATCCTCAAAGGCGCCTGAGCCCGATGACGATTCCTGTGCTCGTGGACATGGACTTTGGATTCACCTCCGGGGATGCTTCGGTCGCAGTAGGTCGATCCTTATCGCAGTAAGACAACTATTCTCCCGCGGTAGGTTTTGAATCAAAGGCCACCCTCGGGGGAGCCCCGGACTCGATGCATTCCCGAGTTCGGCTGTCTCGATCTGACGCCCCGAAACTTAGCCCAAGCCCGAGTGTTCCCAGGTTCGGCCGTCTTGACCTAACACCGAGCCTGAAGCTCTCCCAGGCTCGGAGGTCACGGATTTTAAAAAATTCCTCCAGGGATGCTCTGACTGCAGTAAGCCGATTCTTATCGCCGTAAGCCGACTATTCTCTCCCGAGTGATTGAATGGGAGGCCGCCCGCCGAGGGGGCCCCCGGGCTCGAATGATTCCAGGCTCGGCCATCCCGACCTGGCGCCACGGTTCAGGTTTGTCGTCGATCGAAGGCATGTCCAGTGACCTGACTCCGTCGCGGGCCCTCTCTTTTCAGGTCAAATTATTGGCTAACCCTCAAGCCCCGGCAACTGGCTCTGGCGCCTCGGGATCAGCGGCGAGGACGCGACGACAAGGCAAGACCGAGTGTTTCCAGACTTGGCCATTCCGACCTAATGCCACGATCAAGGTTCACCCCCAAGCAAAAGCATATCCAGTGACCTGACTTTGTCGTGGGCCCCCTCTTTTTTCAGGTCGAGAATGTTGGTTAGACTTCGGGTCCCAACGACCAACTCCGCGCCCCGAGCTGCCGACTAAGGCATGGCAGCGAGGCGATGGCCAAAGTCCCGAGCAGGATTTTTGGCTAAGTCTTGGATTTTTGGCTATGTCTTGGATTCCTAGCTAAATCTTGGGTTTCTGGCTAAGTCTTGGATTTCTGGCTAAGTCTTGGATTTCTGGCTAAGTCTTAATAATATGCCATCTAACCTCGAGTAGGATTTCTGGCTAAGTCTTCAATTTCTGGCTAAGTCTTAATAAGACACCATCTAACCTCGAGCAGGATTCCTGGCTAAGTCTTGGATTTCTGTCTAAGTCTTAATAAGACACCATCTAACCTCGAGCAGGATTCCTGGCTATGTCTTGGATTTTTGGCTAAGTCTTAATAAAACGCCATTCGGCCTCGAGCGAAGATTTCCGGCTAAGTCTTGAGAAGGCATTCAATCTCGAGCAAGACGCATTCAATTTCGAACATGAAGGTAGTTTATTTCTTATAAACAAAATTTACATAACTAACATTTACAAGGAGGTCCAGTCCCCTCGCCCCTTTTCCCTATCTACTAACCTATCTACAGGTCGGCCATCTCTCGCGCAAGCTTCTCCTACTCGAGAGCGGCGACTTTGGCCCTCAAAGCCAGCGTCTCGGCCTCGGCGTTGGCGACGTGACTTCGCTCCTCTTGGAGCTGAGCCAGGGCGCTCTTCCCCGCCCGGGTCGCTCGCCCCAGCTTCTCCTCGAGCTCCGCCATCTTCGCCTGGAGCTCAGCGGATGCCTTCGTGGGGGCGGCGGTTCGACCCGTTTACGGAGCGTCTCCGCCTCTGCGCGAGCAGCCTCGACGACCTCCGCAGTCGTCGTGTGAGTCTCCTCATGGGCCTTCTCAGCCTTCGCACGAGCGATCACGAGGGCCTCGGCCGACCGCTTTTGCTCGGCCTCAACGGCCTTTGAGAGCTCGAGGTCGCACTCTGCCTGCAGCTGCTGGATCTACTCCTCCATCCACACTACGCTCTCCTCGAGGCCGAGAATATACTGTTCCCGTTCCTCGACCAAGGAGCACAGTGCCCGGAACTAGTTGGCGTGGACGCGCATGGTCCCGAGCCTGCTGGCGACCAAGTCCAAGCCCTGAAGAGGCACGAAAAGTGTCACAGCGACCCCACGGGTGCAAAGCGAAGCAAAGAAGCATGAAGATGAGCTCGAACCTGACTAACCTCCTGAAGACGGCTTTCGAGCCTCGCACGGTGCTGCACAGAGATGAAGCGCGTTCCTCGGGGGCTCCCTCCGGTGCCGAGTCGGCGACGTTGGGGGAGGCACAAGCCTGAGCAGACTTGTGCGAAGAGCGGGGCGACGCAGGCGGAACCGAGCCTGCCAAGAAAGACGAAATTACGAAGAAAGCCGAAGTACAAGGCAAAAACAACAACCAGTGAGTAGGATTGGCATACCTGATGCTCCGCCAAGTTCGATGATGATCGCGAGCGCCGCCCTGACCTCAGTTGCACAGGGCCCAACAGCGTCAATTTCTGCTGTGGCCCCGCCTGGTTCAACGTCCGAGCCGGGGAGCAGCTGGTCGGGGCCCCCAGTTGCGCCGCCCTCCAAGGGCACCGCAGTAAGCTGGGCACACTGTGGCCTTGCTCGGGGGGCCAAGAGGTAGTCCCCCGCGTCTTCCTCCTCATCCTCGGACTCGCCCTGGACAACAATCAGAGTCTATAACACAAAAGGTCTCTAAGACCTGTGAGAGGGGAAACCTACACTCATGACCCCGGGAAAGAGATGGGCGCGAACCTGGGTGACGAGTCTCCGTCTCCTGGGTGGTGGGGGCGTGGCTCGATGCCCCCCTCCCACGGCGGTTAGGGAAGCGTCTTCCCCCTGGGCACCCTGCGTCCGCGACGTTGGGCGCGGGCTCGACGGCTCAACGGCCGCCACCGCCCGCTCTTGCTGCGAGAAGAAGAAAAGAAGGTCAAAGAAGAGAAAGCAATCGGGGATGACAAGAGGCTGAGGTCGAACCCGGATGTCCCCATGCTCGGCGAAAAACGACTTACCATCGCGCGGTCGCCCCACTCGACATGGGGCTTCTTGGCGGCCTGGCCTGGGGCGTCTGGGGTAGGCCTCTTGGCGATCTTCTTGCCCTTGCCCAGCCCGGGCAGTGGCAGCAGGCCCCTCGTCGTCTCTCATAGCTCCTGGCTCTCCTGCGTGTCCCGACGCTGTCAGAGCAAGCCTGAGCCCGAGTTGAACTCGACGAAGGGGGGTGAAAAAAGGGTTGCCTCGCTGCTCCGCCTCAAGATTTTCTTAGGGACGGGGTCGTCGAAACTGTAGATGTGGGATGCCTTCCCAAACATCTCTTGCATGCGCGCCGCCACCCACAACCCCGCCGGGGCTGCACAAAAATGAAACGAGGATGAAAGGCAATCAGAAGAAGGAGTTCGCCTGAGCTCAGGAAAAAGTGATGTCGAAGAAATTTTACCTTTGGCGCTTTCCCGGGTAGGGTCATCCCTCCCTCGGATCTCGAAAAATGGGTGCACCCTCTTCCGTAGAGGGGACCCCGAGCCCGCAGGTAAACCATGCCCACGGCGTGACTAGTAAGGCCGCGCATCGCGCAGACGTGGATGGTGGCGACGGCCTCTTGGTCGACCGCCAAGTCCTCGGGCTCCGGGGTCTCGCGCTTGCTGTCAACGGCAGTGCCGTTGTACGTGAGCCCGCTCCTCTCGCCCTTCTTTAAATAGAACCACCTTTCCGTCCATGACCCGAGGGAGTCCCGGGTCGGGACTTGAAGAAAGGTGCAAGGGAGCCCGGTCCGCAACCTGAAGTAAAGGCACCCAACGATGGGGTCCTTCGAGGTGCGGAACAGGGAGTAAAAACAAAAGAAAAGAGAGGGAGTGGGAAGGATCCCCAGGAATCCCTCGCAGAGATGAGAGAAGACGGAAAGAAGAAGGATAGAATTCGGAACCAAGTTGACAAGCTCGATCTCGCATTGCGCGAGAACGGCTGCCATGAAGTCAATCTCCGGGGTCCGTAGCCTGAAGAGTGTGTACTGCTCCGTGCACACGACCTCGTCCTCCTGGGGACGCGACTTGACCTCCCCGGCCGTCGGAAGCCACCAAATCATTGGGTCAAAGAGCCCCAGCGCCTCGAGCTCTTTCATCCTCTCCGTGGTCAAGGAGGTTTTCCCAAACTTGGCCATGGCGCTCAGAGAGATTAAGGCGGATCGGGGGAATGAAAAGGCAACAAGCAGAGAGGCTATGGCACAGCGCAAGGGTGAAGAACTTCAGAGGTATGCTGCTTCGAGCTTTTAAAGGCCCGATCTCTAACAGCTAGCGTTAGTTACTCCTCAAAAGGCATGCCAGGACTTTCGGACAGGGAACGTGAAGCGCCATGGTCGCGCCTCCTCGAACCTCCCCCCTGGAGACCCAAGGCATCGCATCCCATGTCTGCAGCCCTCCCTGTCAGAACGCGAGGCGTTATAGACCGCCTCCTCAAAATCCCTCGTAGGGAACCGAGGCAGCGAACACCAGACGTCCCCCAGACACGATTTCCAATTTAACACCGTGAAGGCGAAAAGGCATGTCTAAATGGCCACGACAAAGACCCTTGGAGAGTTCCAGCGTGCAAGGTTGGCTTCAGAGGCTACCGAGCTCTCTGGCGAGCTCGGTCAAAGAGTCGATCCCTTCTCAAAGAAACAGTCAGACTCAAGAGCGTCCCAAGCTTTTTGGCTGTCCCTTGAGCCTCGGGGGCTTGCTGTCAGGGAGCGGTACCCTCGCCACGTGTAAGCGCACCCCCTAGGGCCTCGTGGTGGCTTTTTGTGGGCCCAGGGGCTCATCTCCGACCCGGGAGGTGCCCTCCCGATGCTCGGGCTCAGGACCAGTGAGCTCGGGCACAGGCGCAAGGGCAGGCGCCATCCACCTCAACCTCGACGCCTCGACCTCAACACCCCCTTGACCTTCAGAGAAAAAGGCATCTGTAATGTTTTATTTATCTAGTGTAAATACTCTCCGAAGGACCGAGATGGCGAATAGAGGGGGGGTGAATAGTCGCAAATAAAAATTCCCCCAAAATACTCCAACAAAAACCTCGACAAGATCGCTCAAAGGAAATTGTGAAAAACCCGAAAAACTAGACAACTATGTGTACCCCAAGCTTGCATGGATAAGTACCATAAAATATGTGGGATTTTGAGTCACAATCCTGGTTGTCTAGTGTCCAAGATAAAGAGGAATCAATTCAAACTCTTGCTTTTAGAAAGGACATCAATTCAAATCACAAAAGTCACTTTCAGAAAAGCAAAAGCAGAATTTCCAGAACTTGTCCTCAATTTGCACAGGAGGTTGGTGGGTTCTGCAGCTCACAAAATTCTGAGACTTTTTGTCCCTATGAGAATCAGAGTCGTGAATAACTCCACAAAATTTATCCTCAAAAATCCTTACAGAAAAAACAGGAAAAATCTAAGAACACAGTATGCTCAAGAACTTCGAGCAGAAAGTTTGGGGCTCGGTTTTCACCTCATTGCGCCCAAACGGTGCAACAAGTGAACTCCAAAATTTTTATGCAGGTGTATATCAGAGTCCCGCACCTCCGACAATAAGAATCACTCAAAAAGGATTTTTCTATATTTTTACAAAAATCAAACACTGACTAATGCATGAAGAACAAGTTCTGAACAAAGTTGGAACTTGAAAGAAAAGATGTTCTCTACTCAATCCAAGAGTGCAAAAGAGATGTAAAACCATATGAACACACTCAAAACATCCAAGATCAGTAGCATTTAGAAGGAGGTGAGGCAAATCCAAATTACTTGAAAGTAAATTGCGGGAATGTAATTGCGAGAAAGTAAATGCTGAATTTAAATTGCGTAAAGTAAAGACATAATGTAAATGCGCAAAATAAATTCAGAGGTGGATGGATAAAACTTTCATTTCTGGAAGGGGGAGGTTACAAAGCCTCACATTCATGTGGGCAAAGCTCAAATGAGCATCAAAAACCTCAACACCTTCAAGGGAAGGAGGCTACCCCTCCACCCCTATTTATACTACTCTTGGGCCACCTACCACCCTTGGATGAGTCCCTCAACCCTAGAGCACTCATCTAAGGGCTAGGATTAACCCACACAGACAGCCATGCAAGGGCTAACCCAAAACCCACACACATACCGTGTTTTCTTGCACGGTTTTCAAAGCATACTACCTAGACCCGCTAACCTATCAACTAGACCTCAATCCGACGGCCCTCATTGATCCACGCGCATCTAGCTAGCATCAACTCCTTTCCTTGTCTTCTTGACTTGCCCGACTCCGCCTCCGATCATCTTCCGTGATCTCCCAACCGTCTCGACCTCCGACGCCTCGCCTAGTCCCGGCCATCCTTCGCCTCACCATGACCTAGCACCGTCGCCTGCAACCATCAAAGACAAGGAAACTCCTCACATAGCAATGCCCACAAAGATGTGCAATAAACCATCCAACTCATCACTACCGCGTCCATACGACTGGTCGCCGCCACTCGGCAGAGACAACTCAAATTGCTTCATTTTGAAAATCAATCCAAATCAAACTCAAACTTGAGCACACCTTGCTCAAATAAAGTCAAATACTCATCACAAACATGGATGGACCTCCACATGGTCCTTCAATCTCCCCTTGATGAGTATATTGACAAACCACACAAAAGGCATAAATTTGAGTTTGAAGAAAATGAAGAAGAAAGCAATTTTAGTTGCAAAGTCAAACTTGGTCCAAAGATAGAAATTAGAACCATGACCAAGTTGACGAAGAGGAATTCAGATTTTAGAGTTAAATTTAAGAAAGAGCAAGTTTTCAACAAAAACTCTAAAATCCAACTAAACATGTCAAATGTGATTATGAGATTATGATCCAATGTAGTAGTAGCATAGTTTTACAAAGATCATAATAACCAAATAAGCATTCACATTTTTATCATTTTAGTGATGCCTTTTCTATGTTTTCTCCCCCTTTTGGCAATATAGGCATCAATTTTTTTTTATGTA
Source organism: Otatea glauca (assembly GCA_036346275.1). Lineage (NCBI taxonomy): Eukaryota > Viridiplantae > Streptophyta > Magnoliopsida > Poales > Poaceae > Otatea > Otatea glauca. The sequence continues at coordinate 57,219,185 of CM070715.1, read as the reverse complement.
TGCATGAAATGCAATCGAAAGAGCTTTGAAGATTATCCAATTGATCAAAATGGAAGGATATTACACCAAGCTTGTCAATTTCAGAAGATGACTAAACTAAGACATGTCCAAGTGCAAATACGAGCTTAGTTTTGAATATTTCATTTTAGCAAGATTAGACAAGTGCAACACTTAGCTTTAGTTTCAAAAATAGAAGAATAGCCACTCTAAGGATCAAAAAGAAAACCTAGAGTTCAACCTACTCAACACTTTGGGGAATCTAGAAAAAAATACAAGGTCCTTCAGGCTCATTTATCACTTAATGCAAATTTTGATTTATCATCATAAAAGACATAGCGGAGTGCAAATGTTTGACATTATTTGCATTCTTTACCCACATATGTCTTTGTTTTTAATTTATTTGCATTTTCTTTTGACAACCAATTGACTCAAGCAGTATGCGACCATCTCAAGATGAACTCTTAAGAGGATGGTCTAGGTCAAACACGATGTATTCCAAGTTCATCCCAAGTGCAATGGGAAGCGGTCTTGTGAATGCAAGGTGTTGAGTCATATGTGCACAAGAAGAGTCAATTTTGTTTAATTTTCATTTTTTTTGCACAATGATTCATGAGCAATTGAAGGACTCTAGCATGGATCAAACTAGTTTCACCCAAGTTGCTATAGGGACTCTAGAGAACTCCTAAATTTCTCAAATTATGGCACAAACCTCTAGAGAAGAAACCTAGCAAGTAAAAGCAACAAGTTTCATCAAGTTTTTCATTTAAGGCTTATTTCATTTTTAAGCTTAGCAAGTTAAATGAACTTGGACATACCTAAGCTAGTGATTTTCTTCAAATGATGTAGCATGGTGTATAGCATGAAGAAGAAATCAATTGCATAATAGACAAAGCTCATAAAACAGAAAATGCAGTCTAAATGCAATGCATGAACAGATTCCCAAACTCCCCCTCAACAAATGAATCAATTTTAAGCTCAAATCTGGTTAAAGTTGAGTTATTATCAAGATTAGGCATAAAGAAAACCCGAATGAACTCAATAACAACCTAAAAATGTAATGAGGAGAAGAAGCCGAGAAACAAAACCGGATGGCTATTGAGCATAGATAAGATAGAAGAGACTCACTACGGCTTAGACTCGCTCTTATCTTCCCAAAGGATCGACATAGGAAGTCGACTCTAGATCCCAACTAAGGAGTGCACATGCACTCGCCTACCTGTGAGGCCCAATACCGCTAGACTTATAAGACTGTGAGGGAACTCAACCTAGAGAGAAGAGAGAATAGCTAATCACGCATGATAGCAACCTAAAGCACAAGATAAGAGGTCCATGGAAGGCATGCTGAAGTCTAAGTGAGTGAACTCAACTCAAGAAAACAAGCCCAAAGTCACCCAAAAGAAACACAAAGAAAAGAAAAGCTAAGTCGAAGAAAACATATAATACATAATATACAAACCAGCTCCCCTCACGAAGGCCGTAAGGGCTCACGACTCCAAGCTCACTCCTCAAGGCAACAAATCTGAGCTATCCAAAGGCTTGGTGAAGATATCGCTAATCAAGGTCACTCTCACGAATCAAGCGCGATATCTCCCTTCTCCACATGGTCTCTAAGGAAGTGATATCTAATATCAATGTGCTTGGTCCGGAATGTTGCAATCGGTTTTTAGCAATGCAAATAGCTGAAGTGTTGTCACGAAAAGTGGCACACTCTCTATCTCTAACCCATAGTCCCGTAAGGTCGATCTCATCCAGAGCACTGCTACAAAGAATCGGTTGCAAAGAACATACTCGGCCTCGGTGGATCTGCAACCCTGCACTACTTCCTAGATGACCAAGAAACAAGAGAAGTGCCAATGAATTGGCAAGTGCCGAAGTGCTTTTCCTATCTATCCTACAACAAAGAAAGTCGGCATCGGAAAAGGCTCTAAGAGATAGACAAGAAGACGAAGAGTACCAAATACCATAATCGGTGGTAGCACGAAGGTACCTAAAGATGCGCTTGACCGTCTGGGCGGAGAGGCGCGAGGAGAAGCTTGAATCGAGCGCACAGACACACAACAAAATGTATGTCCACCTCAAGCGGTGAGGTACAAGAGGAGCCGATCATGCTCAAACTCCTTTTGATCGCCAGGCTCACCATCCTCATCGGGCTCGAGGACGTATGGTGGCCATAGGAGTCATCACCGGCTTCCCATCGACATGTCGGCGCCTCAGAGGTCACGGGTATATTTGCCTTGATGCAAGAAAGTACCTCCCGAGTCCGCTTGATTTGGAAGCCAAGAAAGTAGCTCAACTCGCCCATCATACTCATCTCAAACTCAGGCTCATCACCTCGTAAAACTGAGACACAAGCGAATGAGACGAGCCACCAAAATGATATCGCCCACATAAATCGACAAGAAGAAAATGAGACTCATGGTGTCCGATGAATGAGTTTTGTCTACTATACCCATTTTGAAGTCATGGTGAGAAGATAAGACTTGAGCCTCTCATACCATGCTCTGGGGCTGCTTGAGTCCATACAAAGCTTTGGAGAGCTTGTATACATGACTCGAAACTTGGGGTTCTCGAACTCGGAGGTTGTTTGACATAAACCTCTTCCTCAATATAGCCATTGAGGAATGCACTCTTGACATCCATTTGATAGAGCTTGAAACCACGGGATGCAGAGAATGCAAGCAGATCCTAATAGCCTCTAGTCTAGCTACAGGGGGCAAAGGTCTCCTCAAAGTCAAGACCTCAACCCGAGAAAGCCCCGCAACTAGCCTAGCCTTGTTGCGAATGACAACCCCATCCTCACTCTGCTTGTTTTGAACACCCACTTGGTCCCAATGACATTATGACCAGATGGGGCTCGACTAGCGCCATACCTTGTTCCTCTTAAAGTTCTCAAGTTCTCATGCATAGCATTAATCCACGATTCATCTGATAATGCATGAGAAACATCCTTCGGCTCAAAGGAGGCAACAAAGGCAGAGGAGGCAGAACTGGACAAACTGATTTTGAGCGAGTGACCCGCTCAAACAAATCACCAATGATCCGATCAGTGGATGAGCTTTGGATATGACAAGGAGGACCGTATGCGATGGCCTCTACCTCATGCACGTAAGAGGTAGGAGCAAAGCCACTACCAAGGAGAGCTCAAGGCAAGGGCTAGTCTCCCGAGGTGCGTAAATGGAAACAAGAGGCACCTCGTGTAGAGGGACTGGATCCGTGGAACACCATCATCTCCATCATCCTCATCTTCTACAAAGATGGTCTCGGAGGGATAAGAAGAGCTTGAAACATCGTGTCTAGCTCTGGGCTAGCCTCATCAAAGGTCACATCACAGTCTCTATGATCCTATGCGCATCAACGCCTGCACTTATAGCTACGAGAAGAAGTCGAGTAACCTAGAAAGATACCATAAGAAGAGCGAGACTCAAACTTATCTAGGTTACCAAACTTCAAGATAAAACACTTGCAACCGAAACGCGAAAATGAGACACACCGGCTTTCGCCATACCTCAACTCATAAGAAGTGCGATGCAAATGTGCTCTCAAAACACGCGATTAGAAACATGGCAAGCAAGAGCTATAGCCTCACTTCAAAACTTCCTAGGAGTATCAGACTGCCTAGCATCGTCCTGGCCATCTCAACCAGGGTCCTGTTCTTCCTTTCCACTACGCCATTCTACTGAGGGGCGTAGGGAGAAGAGAACTGATGCTCTAAACCAGACTCCACACAAAAACTCTCAAAGTAGGAATTCTTGAACTCCGTGCCATTATCACAGCAGATAGCTCAGAATGCACCGGGAGCTCAATAGACAACCCATCGATCAAACCCTGAAGTGAGAAAAGGTCTCATCCTTCGAGGCCATGAAGAATACCCAAGAGTATCTAGAAAAATCATCAACGATGACAAGAACATACCACTTCCCTCCCGCCGATCGCACTCTAGCCGACCAACAAAGTCCATATGTAAAAGCTGTCTGGTGCATCACCATCACTACGGATCGGAGGATGAGAAGCAAGAACCATCTTGCCATGTCGGCAAGGAGAGCAAACTAAGTCTTTGACCATCTTGAGTTTGGGCAAACCCGAATGAGATCGTGGTCGCTAACTCGGTCAAATGATCAAAACCAATGTGACCAAGTCTCCTATGCCGTAAGAAGAGATCACGGACTCGTATAATCAAACATCGAAGAGAGTCTCAAGAAGAAGCGTAAAAATCAGCACGAAAGACTCTCCCAAATCTAGAAATCCCAAAACTAACCCTCCCGATGAATCAAGGATTCTACAGCATTACTCTTGAAACTTACCTTGAAAGAGTCATCGATAAGTCGAGAAACAGAGAGCGATTGTATTGCGACTACTTACTAAGGCAACATCTTTAAGAATGAAATTTTTGTTAATGCAAATGGTACCTTTAGCAATGACTCTACGAAGATGCATCCCCAAAAGTGATTAACTCATCACCGGGCTCGGACTAGGAAGAGAACTAACGAGAATCTCCGGTCATATGACGAGAACAACCGAGTCAACAATCCAAACATCGCCCTTCCCCATCCGATTTAACTGATCAAGACACAAGAGAGAAAGATGACTCAAGATCGGGATAGAGTGAAGACTTAGGAACCCAATATCAACCATACGACACCTCGTAGTACCGACCACGTAAGAAGATCGACTCGAGTGTCTCTCGACGCCAACTCTCACACGATCAGAGCAACTCGTAGATAATCTAGGAGTCAAACTGGGTTGGCACGCCGTGGTGCAAAAGCCGGACCATCCCAGTAAGGCTGCCTGGATCTCCTACCGGAAAACACCTCACGCCGCTGATATCTACCTCGATGGGAAAAACGAGGAATATCAAGAAGACGACGGAAAGACTGACTACGAACAGCTCCAGGGCTAAAACTCAAAGAACTAGCATGAAAACCGAGTCCTGGACGCTGCCCAAACACAGGCGACTCTCTAACCTGTCTAGAAGCAGTGTGTGTCTTAGGAGCACTCAAAGTCCGGGATGACCCCAATACCCTAAGAGCAAGAACACGCCACGCCGAGTGATCTTGGCGCGCTGAGCGTAAATCTACTAGGTGACCATCCTTCTTACTGGAAGGTGCATGTGTACTTCGCTTGCTAGAGGCGTAGCAATAGGAGTAACACCCTTCTGGTCAGAAGTCCTATAGACAACCCCAGCAGACCTAAACTTGGTGGTGCTCACTCTGGGAGCTACCACAATCTCACTACTCTTGGAGCCGCGCACAATGGTAGGAGGATGCGCCCGAGAGTGCTCCAAGGGATCAAATCCTAGACCTTGATTGAATCTACTAATCTTGGATTGGTCTAGAATAAGATTGAGCTTCTTCTTGCCTCCAACAAACTTCTCGAGAGTGCTCATAAGATACTGGCAATTTCGGAAGAAAGAAGCACAAGAAGAATAGGGGGAAGGAGAGGAAGAAGAAGAACTAGAAAGAGAAGATCTCTCAGCACGTGCTTTTTGTTCCCTTAGCACGGCTGCCTCAATTTTGAGGGCCTCACAAGAAACGCAAGGAGCATCTCTAATCCTAAGGGTTTGGTCTTTTAACTTCTTCTTAAGCTCGACATGGATTTGATCCACATCATCCTTAACCCCAACACACAGCAAGCAACCAGTTTGTGACTTAACTAGTAAATCCTTAGCAAGTTGATCACACTTGACATTCAAAGCATCATTGTCAAGTTTTAGTTGCTTATGCCCTCACATGAGTCGACTGGGTCCTTAGAAGCATGCAATTCAAGTTCATCATTTCTAGCGAAAGCTTTCTAAGGTGTTCGCCATGGCATCAATTTCGCAAGCAATTTAGGCAATTAGCACATGATGGAGTGGAGTGAGCATGAAGAAAACTAGCCTCAACAGGAATAGCATTAATAGAACTAGTGCTAGCATTCTTCAACCTAAGACCATCAAGTTCAGCAAGCACACTATCATGTATGGTCCTTAGGTTCTCCAACTCCACAAGAATAGCATCACACAAAGAGCAATCATCAGTGACTCGGGAGGGAGAAGATCTAAGTGAAGCTAACTCCCGAGTCAAGGTACCTACTTCCTTCTCAAGCTCCGTACACCTAGCTCTTGCTCTAGCATGAAATTTTCCTAATTTGTAGAAAGCTTCGTTGAGCTGGTCATAGGAGGGTACCTCATCCGAGTCGCTGATGTCGTTGGTATCGGCCATGAAGCACATGCCGGAGAAGTCATCGCCGCCCTTCTTCTCTTGCGGATCATCCTCGCCTCGCCGCTCCATGTCTCCGTGTCGGAGAGGTTGATATCGCTGCGCGCGCGAGGACGCGTGGAAGAGCTTCTTGTTCTTGGAGAAGTTGCGGTACTTCTTCTCGTGCGCCGCTTCACGAACCGGAGGCTTCTTGTTGCGGTTCTTGTCGGTGTAGTCGTTCTTGCCCGAACCGCCAACGCCGTTTTGCCCTTCTCCGCCTTGGGATAGTTCGCCCAATGTGGTTGGGGCCACCACACTCAAGCGGTGATCATGCCACCTCTCTTCCTCTCTCTCACCCTCTTGTATGCATGAGAAAACTTATAACGAGAAGAGCAAGCTCATTTTCTCGAAATTTTTCCAGCTTGGTCATCGCTAGCTCGCAAAAGGCTAAGGAGAGAAACCAATAGAAGGATCAAGAAGAAGATCCAATGGGATCGGTGACCAAAGCCATCGATCGAGATTTCGTCTTCGAGAGACGACATCGATCTCATGAGTCTTGAGGCGGGAATAAAGCCCGCCAAGAGTCGAGTCGATAAGTCGGTGGTGTCATTGATGGTGGTCACCTTCATCTCCCAAACCCAAGGTCGAGTGCGGTCAAGAAATGCCGAGCATTGTTCGAGTCGGTATATGCAACCAACCGCTCGGAGTCGCCAAAATCTTTGTAAATCGACCAAAACACTCGCCGAGACTCTCACTAGCGCGTTGATCAAACTTGTTGTACTCGCTTGAACTGTCCTCCTCACGCTTTGATTTGAGTAGAGTCCTCATGGTAAGCATCGAGGGTTACCCAAATCTCGTGAGCGGAGCAAAGGTGAGAAATCCTATCATACTCACCGCTGCTAAGACCTCAGATGAGAATGTTCCTTGCCTTAGCATTCGCCTCAACGCCAACCATATTGATGGCCGTGACATTTTCATCGCCAGAACCTCATATGGGAGTTTCACCTTCGCCATATCGTAGCCTCGGGCGTGATGTATGACTCCATCCGGGACTTCCAAAAAGGTGAATCAACTCCATTAAAGATGGGAGGCTTGGTGGAATATTTGTCCGTCGCCATGGCTCTTGAGACCGGTCAAGATCTAGAAAGAGCAGAACCGGCTCTGATACCAATTGAAGGACCGAGATGGCAAACAGAGGAGGGGTGAATGGTCATAAATAAAAATTCCCCCAAAATACTCCAACAAAAACCTCGACAAGATCGCTCAAAGGAAATTATGAAAAACCCGAAAAACTAGACAACTATGTGTACCCCAAGCTTGCATGGATAAGTACCATAAAATATGTGGGGATTTTTGAGTCACAATCCTGGTTGTCTTGTGTCCAAGATAAAGAGGAATCAATTCAAACTCTTGCTTTTAGAAAGGACATCAATTCAAATCACAAAAGTCACTTTCAGAAAAGCAAAAGCGGAATTTCCAGAACTTGTCCTCAATTTGCACAGGAGGTTGGTGGGTTTCTGCAGCTCACAAAATTCTGAGAATTTTTCTCCCTATGAGCATGAGAGTCATGAAGAACTCCACGAAATTTCTCCGCAAAAAGCCTTACAAAAAAAGCAGGAAAAATCTAAGAATACAGTATGCTCAAGAACTTCGAGCAGAAAGTTTGGGGCTCGGTATTCACCTCCTGGCGCCCAAACGGTGCAACAAGTGAACTCCACAATTTTTCTGTAGGTGTATATCAGAGTCCAAAACCTCCTCCAATAACAATCACTCAAAACAGAATTATCTATATTTTTACAAAAATCAAACACTGACTGCTGCACGAAGAACAAGTTCTGAACAAAGTTGGAACTTGAAAGAAAAGATGTTCTCTACTCAATCCAAGAGTGCAAAAGAGATGTAAAACCATATGAACACACTCAAAACATCCAAGATCAGCAGCATTTAGAAGGAGGGGAGGCAAATTCAAATTACTTGAAAGTAAATTATGGAATGTAATTATGGAAAGTAAATGCTGAATTTAAATTGCGTAAAGTAAAGACATAATGTAAATGCGCAAAATAAATTCAGAGGTGGATGGATAAAACTTTCATTTTTGGAAGGGGGAGTTACAAAGCCTCACATTCATGTGGGCAAAGCTCAAATGAGCATCAAAAACCTCAACACCTTCAAGGGAAGGAGGCTACCCCTCCACCCCTATTTATACTACTCTTAGGCCACCTACCACCCTTGGATGAGTCCTCAACCCTAGAGCACTCATCTAAGGGCTAGGATTAACCCACACACACAGCCATGCAAGGGCTAACCCAAAACCCACACACATACCGGTTTTCTTGCACGATTTTCAAAGCATACTACCTAGACCCGCTAACCTATCAACTAGACCTCAATCCGACGGCCCTCGTTGATCCACGCGCATCTAGCTAGCATCAACTCCTTTCCTTGTCTTCTTGACTTGCCCGACTCCGCCTCCGATCATCTTCCTGATCTCCCAACCGCTCGACCTCCGATGCTCCTCGCCTAGTCCCGGCCATCCTTCGCCTCACCATGACCTAGCACCGCCGCCTCGCAACCATCAAAGACAAGGAAACTCCTCACATAGCAATGCCCACAAAGATGTGCAATAAACCATCCAACTCATCACTACCGCGGCCCATACGACTGCAGATCGCCACTCCTGGCAGAGACAACTCAAATTGCTTCATTTTGAAAATCAATCCAAATCAAACTCAAACTTGAGCACACCTTGCTCAAATAAAGTCAAATGCTCATCACAAACATGGATGGACCTCCAAATGGTCCTTCACTCTCCCCTATGTGGGAATCAGCGCTCTACCTGCACCTGCGTGGGAACTAGGGTTCAACTGCTCCCATCAAGCTCTCAACAGCTCCCGTCAAGCTCTCAGCGGCTATTGACGTCTCTCGTCAGCACCCATCAACTCGCCATAGGCTCCTGATGTCAGCCTCGGGACCAAGCAGCGAGGCTCCCCGAGGGCTACAAAAACAACAGATCACCCTGACCAAAGGGGCACGACGCGAGACGACCAGAAGACACACGCAGAACGCGCAACACCCGCTAAGAAAAACAACAGAGCGACCCCTGGCTCGGGCCCTGTTTTTGTATTCTCCCACAGAACCACATACACACACCTTTTGCCCCAGGGCAAGACTGGAGTAGAGCTATTACCCGACCCTGGGGGCTCGAACTAGTATAAACCTCGTGTCTGGTGTCTCTTCCTCAACGATCTTCCCGCGACGCTAGGTGCCTCCGAACGAGCACGACTTCGGGCCCCGCTCCCGAACAATCTCCTAAGCATCCCCCCTTTTTTCTGCGGTCGACGGTCCCGATCGTCGACAAGTTTGGTGTAGATCCATTTGTTCTTTTTGATCTAATGTAGTAATTACTTCTAATTGCATTATACTCAATATGTAGCTAGCTCTGTAAAGATAGAATTGAAGATGCTGAGTTTAAATGTAGCTTACGTATGTTTATATATCTATTCGTTCTTTTTTATGTTAGGATCTATATAAGTTAATCAGCAAGTTTAAATGTAGCTTATATATAGCATATGTGTGCATGTGCACTCCTAGTGTACTTAATTCATTATTTAACATCTGTTGTTATATACGTAGCGTAGATGGACCGAAGCAGAATGTACATTGAGAACCGTGAGAGCGCTGAGTACATTAATGGCATCTCTGCTTTTAGAAGAGCTGCAGAGTAAGATATGTTGAACAACGAGGTGGAAATTATGCATTGTTTATGCATTGACTGCGAAAATCTGAGGATTTTTCGAAACCCAGCGCAGATCGAAACACACTTAATTCTACGGGGTTTCAAAAGGGGGTATACATGTTGGATCAGTCACGTTGAAGAGCAGATTATGTAGTACTAACATCGTCGATGAAGTCAACGATACTGCGGATGATATCGACTGTGCTTTCGATGAGGATAGGTTTCACAATGACAATCTGGATCAGGTGCTGCGGGATGCAGAAAGATACCACGATGAGCGAAAGTATGTAAAATTCTAGGGCTTGATGTACGACTCGGAGAAACCTTTGTTCACATGCTGCAAGTCAAAATACACAAGGTTGTCATCCGTGCTCGAACTGTTGAAATTAAAGGCAAGTCTTCGCTAGCACATCACAAATGATTTTAGCCAAAAACCGTCTGGGATGATTAGCATCACAGACGGTTCAATCTTAGAACCATCTGTGATCTATCGGCTACAAAACCATCCAAGTCTTCTTTCCAGGCGCAAGAGTCCCAGCGCAAACCTAGCGTCCTTCGCTCGTGCCTCCGCGCAAAAGTCACCTCCAACCGCGCCTCTGCCTCCCTCGGTCCGCGTCTGGATGGTGGGTGGGGCGAGGCAAAGGTCTGACCTTTGCGCTATTTTTTAGGGTTTCTCATTGGGGGCTCGCCGCCGCCGCAACCGCTTCCCGCTTGCTGATGGCGGGAGTTTGGCAGTTGGGGTTCATCCGCGGTACTGATGGAGGCCTGGGAGCCCTCATGGGGAAGGTCATGATCGAGGATCCGCCTTGCGAGCCCACAGTTCCAGCGGTCTTCTCCGGTGGGTCTAAGAAGAGTAAGCTTTGTGCGCCATTTTTGGTCTGTTCGGGTGGGCCCCTGGCGCTAAAAGCTTTGTCTTTTTTTATTCTGGTTTTAGATTATGAGAATTACTACCCCAAGGGGAAGAAGAAGGCACCGAAAGGGGATGGGAACAAGTCTGATTCTAAGCGTAAGTTGTCGTCTTTTTCATGTGCATCGCTTGTTTGTGTAGAGGGTTGTGATTATGTTGTGAATTTAGTACGATTATTAATTAACTTTTGATGCACTAGTACCAAATGGACTTTAGTGAATGTGTTTGAGCAACAAGATAAACGACTAGATATGTGATTTCCTTGCGCAGAAATTGCTTGGTTAATTAATGTAACAACGGGATAATAGCTTTTACATTTGAACCTGATAATGGATTGTGGACTTCACCATGTTGAAAGTTAGTTCCGTTACTTGACAGTGCAAACTACTTCATGTGTAATGAAATTGCAGTTTTGTAATATGCAGAGGATTCCAATACAGACGACCAATGGAATTTCCAGGAGAATGCTGCAAAGTAGCTACAGAATTTCCTCGCACCCCTATTGATTGTTGGCCTGATGCTCTCATCCTTATCTTTTAGTGCATCAGACCAAAATGAGGTAATTTTCACTCCCTTCTGGCAAATTGACTATTAATGGGAGTGTTTTTAATTGTTCATTATGTTTATTCTAGTGCAAAGAATTATGCAAGTTGTTATTTTTTACTATTTTTTGTTGCTCTTTACTCTATACTATGGTAAACTATATTTGCTTGCTCTGTTCAACACCTGAATCATTGGTTTGTCCTGAAAATGTCAGACAAAGTGGAGGAAAACTATATCACCACTATAAAGATTATACAAGCTGTACAGCACTTACCCTGCCACCTCCAATCAAATTCTTAAGATTAGTTGGGTAGCATTCGATAATCGATACAAACAGTGCCAAAAAATATGACCATACTTCTTGCCATGAGGTCTTGGGCCTGACAAATGGTAGAGAAAATACCCGCACTTTCTCCTTATATGGTTAAACCTTATGCCTACACCAAACAGCAGATATCAGATTGTGATCAATACACAGTGCTTAAGGCTATAAAAGAGTGAGAAAGGATCTCCATAGTGATGGTATGCTTTTGCAGAAGAGCCGTTGTGTGATTTATTTGCCCAGTGAGAAGTTATTATCACATCTTAATTTGTGCTGGTATATTTACTTAATATTTGGTGTGGAGAATTGTTACCATGTGCTTTGTACTTGTAGTTTTCTGTTGGTGTCTTTGAATGTGGATGCAATCTTGGGAATTACGTAGTTTTTGAGCAATTGATTAATTTGACATCGTATCTGTTCCCTTTAAATGTTGAGTACTAGTTTTCTAACTTCTTGACACATTATAGAAAAATATTCTTTGGAGAATTAATTGGCATATGTAAATAAATATATATAAAAAAGAATATAAATTTTCATGCTACCAAAAGAGGTTATATTGAACACTCTATGAATCATACATATTACAAATAGAGTGATTGCTCAAGGATCTCTGCTTAGAAACTGATGTGTTCTAAACTAGAACCGTCTGTGATGAGTTTGAAGGACCATGTGGAGGTCTACCCAGATTTGTGATGAGTATTTGACTAAATTTGAGCTTAGGTTGCTCTTGTTTGAGTTTGATTTGAAATGGATTTTCAATTGGAATCAATTTGAGCTCTTCTCTGTTTTCCCGGTGCTACTGGCCATGGTATCCCGGTGCTACCGGACGAGCGGTAGCACCAGACCTGACTGCGGTGTGGAAAATCCAGAGAAGGCATTTTTTGGGGGTTTTTACTGGGCGGTGCTACCGGCCATGGTATCCCGGTGCTACCGGGCGAGCGGTAGCACCGGCCCAAGGAGGGGTGTGAAAAATCCAGAGAGGGCTATTTTCTGGCTTTGCGTTGTGCAGTGCTACCGACCTGAGAGCGGTAGCACCGGTCCACCATGGGCGGTGCTACCGGCCTGAGGGCGGTAGCACGTTGTTGCTGCGGGTGTTCACCATCTGCTTGATTGCTTCTCGGGTTAGGAAAGATAGATGTAGCATGGATAAGGTGTAAGAATTTCTAAGGCGAGGAAACCAGGTTAAACCCAACTTAAATAATCTTTATTAATATTTGGTATGGTTGCTTACAATGCCTAAGGGCTTTGCAACACATACTGCACACTCAGCAAACAATTAAGAACCAAACTAAACACACGACCTTAACGTCTATGAAAGGGTAAAAACTAGCCTTAAGACGCGACTCAACACTTGAGTCTCAACTCAACTCTAAAACAATCACTCATCCAGCCACCCTAGCTGAGACTAACCCGGCGCATACACCGGTGGGTGGGCTGGCATGGGTGCGAAACCATCCTGGTGACCCTCTGCTGGCTCCTCAGGCTCCCACTCATGCTCCTCTGGGTCTTCTTCCTCTTCCCCGGCGTTCTCATCTGGCTCCTGAAGGACCTGATCTACCACCTCCTCGGCTGCCTGCAAGGCCTCCTCCAGCTCTACGATGACTCTGGCGACTGTGTCACGGGTCTTCTGAAGCTCCCGTTCCACCACTCTCAGCTCCTCGTACGCTTTCTCTAGCTCCTGAGCGGTGTCCTTCATGTGCTCCTCCTGGGCGATGGCGTACTCCGCAAGGTGCACTGTGGTAGCACACTCCCCCTCCACGATCCGTCGGCGTTGGCATGCTCGCACAATCAGGTGAAGACAGAACACGGTGTCGCGGAGCTTGTCGGCATAGTCGTGGCAGATCCGTCGAAAAGCAAGTCTGGTAGCCTCTTGGATTCCAACCTCGTACGTGAACCTCCTGACAGTGATGTGGATTGGTCTGGTGGTTTTGTCGCGCTCTCGAGCGAAGATGGTCAGCTTGCAAAAGAACCCCCGATGCACACCGTTGACATTCCAGTTGCTTCCTCGGTAAAGTGGACGGTCAAAACCTCCAATCACTTGAAGAACTCTCCATAGCTCCATGGCATAGCCACCCTGCCTCTCCTCGATGGACTGGAAGATCGGCATCTGTCCCAAAACAACTTTGCGTGAGCCTCCACTTGAACCGACAGCGAGAAAACAAAAATTTCAGCAATGATGAGAGTAGAAGAATAGGATGAGTCAAGAGTTTCTTATTAGTCATGTTTTATCTTTTTCCTTTAGAAAATAATTTTGGGCACTCCTAAAGGATAACCAAACTACCTAGGGCCAAACCTATGGTCAGCACGGCTCTGATACCACCTCTGTCGGGACCCGAATATGCAAATTCGGACCCTCTGTGTATATCGCACTAGTCCAGGATCACGCTAGTGCACACAGGCTCAACATAGACGGTATCACAGCCATACACAGCGGAATATAGTATAACTTCAATAATTAACAATAACTGTTGTCTTACATGATTATTGCCTCACAGGGCTTAACTAAGAAATAGCAATTAAGCAGCAGCGAAAATGAAGTAAACTTAGTAGCTCCCCAGTTCACCACAAGCAACTGACGAGGCTCGGACCCTAAGCATCAGTGTCGTGGTACTCCTCCAAGAATGTCGTAGACTCCTCCTCTTTTGAAGTTTGTTGTTGCGGGATGAGTACATAAAGCACTCAACAAGTCGTGCACAGTATTGCAAGTCTAATATTCTACATGCTTGGCTTAGTCCAAGGAAGGCTAACATGGCAATTTTGCAGTAAAGCAGCATTTTATGAAAGAATACAGTAAGTAGATTGAAAGACAGTAAAACAAATAACAGTAAATAATAGATTCAACTGTTCAAGTAAACAGGGTTTTCCATCCTAAGTTAAATTCCAAGTTTTCATGGCAATCCACCATCCCAACAAGTTTTTAATTAACAAAAGTCTAACCATTGACTGTAATTTTTGAGCATTGCCCAATACCGTGAGCACGGCTATTCGAATAGGTTTCACACTCTGCAGAGGTTATGCACTTTACCCACACGATATAATCAAACACTACACAGGTGAATGACCATAACAAAGCCTTTACAATGCTCTGTTTAGACCTGGTACTACCCGCTAAGGTTTCAACACTGGTGGGACTGGTTACCACATCCACGGCCCCCCCTTGCGCCATGTGAGCTACCCCGTAATCCGGGACTCACTGAACACCACCGTAGTACCAAAATCTAAACATCACAAATTAGTCAGCTAGGTTGTCCCATTCCAGACGTGTGGTTGCAAGTATGACTCAGGTCAAAGGCTTGCAAGGTTAAGTACATAAAGTGACCGAGACAAGACTTCCACATACCCCTGCCCATCAGGCCCACCTTAGCATACTGCCCCTTGCCACCTTCCCTGATCTAAAATGATTACCACCCCAGTTGATTACCGTGCACCACGTGCCATCAGCAATTCAATCTAGTTGTGTGACCTCCTCGCCACGACAACTCAATATCACTGTGTGACAATACATGACACACCAATTTATAAACATTGTTCCATAATCCATTAGTCAAGATTAAATATTAATATTCCAGACGTGGCATGGCTAAGCAAACTAACACGGTCTAACTAGTCCCATGTTGATTATTAATATTAACCAACTATAGTTCCATATCCTAGGGTGACAATTAGATCATGGCATACAATTGACAAGGTATGATTTAATTCAAATAGGCATATTATCTAGTTCCCAGATTAATTGAAATCATTTATACACATAAAATATCATGCATAAATTTTAAAGACAAAATAGCAATTTTGTGAAATTAGGTGCAATATGATCAAAGCACAACTTGCCTTGTAACAGGTGCTGGTCTTTCTCTGAACTTGGGTCTTGAAGCGACTAATCCTCCTCCGGAGCACAGAGCAATTCAACGTCTACGTGAATCGAGATAAAATAGCAATAAACACCCAAAACAGAGAGCAAAGATACTCCAAAAATTCAAATAAAAAGAACCAATAAATAGATCTTGATTTTACAAATTTTTAGAAATTTGAATCACTCAAATCCGAGTTCAAATGCAAAAGTTATAGCTATTCAAAGTTTTAATTAATTCTAAAATTAGAAATTCTGATTTTCCCGAATTATTTTTATAAACAAAACTCGGATTATTGTGCAAGCGACACGTGGACCAACCAGAGGCTACCACGTGGCTTCGGCGCATGGACTCAGTCCACAAAATTTCTCTGGTCCACCGTGGACTCGGGGTACTGTGTTGTGGACCGGATGATGTCAGCGTGACGTCATCGCGCACGTGGACCAATCGGGTTGCGCCACATTGCTCGGTCTACAGACTGCGTCCACGGCACAGCGCTTGTCCACCGTGCACCCGGCGCACAACGCTTCGGTACCCGCACCGACACGCGTCGCACATCCGCGCAAGGATCCACGGCTACCGATCTACTCCTACGTGGCTCAATCCTGACTGCTCATCTCAAATCTAACAGTCAGAGCTTACTCGAGCAGAACACTGCAGACGAAGTGACGTAGCATGATCTGGGGCGTTGCCTGGCGATCCGACGGTCGACGACACTTCGAGGTGAAGATGGTAGAACGGCGGCGCAGCTTCGCCGGACGCGAGGAAGACGATCACCCGAACGGCGAATGAGACGGCTCCAGCGAGGAAGAAATAGCAGCCCCGACGCGGCTTGCAACGGCGATTCTAGATCTGGAACCCGCACGGCGAACGGCGGCTAAACGGCGGCGAAAACTGAAGAAAATCGAGGCGGCGCTACGAAGAACTACGGCGAGCTCTTGGGGCTAAACGGCAGCGACTGGATGCGCAAGGAGATAAGGAACATCGGGGTGCGGGCTACAGCTTTTATAGCCTTGCCGTGCGTGCAAACACGGCAACCCTAGCTATCCGCAGCGGAGACGGTGCGCGGCGGTGATTTCGGAATCTCGATCGGAGACGACGACGGACAATCGTCCGATCTGCAACGAGCGGCGACGATTGCATCTCGGCCGATTCAATCCAATCCGCACCTTCCAAAATCAAAGGATACGATCCGCACTTTCCAAAATAACGCAACGTGATCTCTTCCGCATGATCCTAATCCAACAGCTCACATGCGTTAAGGTTTCTGGCTTCATCTTCAAATCCCGAGCGCCCCTTCGCGATCAAACGGCTGATCACATGCACACGACGTGGCTTGATGAAGACCGCACGATCTGGATCCAACGGTCCACGTGCGAGACGGCAGCGAAGCGGGCCGAACGAGCCACAACCGCTGGGCTCACGCGCGCACAGTGCTGGGCTTTGGCCCAGTACTGTTCATTTCGATTTTTCTCGGGTTTTTTATTTAAAATAATTACAGAAATTAGTTTAATTAGTTTTAAGTAATTAAAATATCTGGAAAAATCCAAGAAAATTCTCATAAATACTTTGGGACATTTTGAACTCTAATAAAATGTTTTTGGCAAAACTTTATATTAGTGTTTATCTATTTATAATTAGTTTTCACAAAAGGTTCAATATACTTAATTAAAATAAATTTAAATAAATTCTAGAAGATCCAATAAATTCATAAAATCACAAAATACACATGAATAAAATTATAGGCAAATTTTGGGATGTTACACGGTAGTACCGGCCCTAGAGTGCGGTAGCACCGGCCTCAGGCTGATTTTTGTGAAAATTGGCCCTTTCGCTTCAATTTGATATCTAAGGGTTTTGGCTTGGTTTCTTTGGGTGAAAATCTGCATTTGTGATCTTCCTTAGGGGATATGTTTTAATTTGGGATCATTCACCCCCCCTCTAATCGCCATCTCGGTCTTTCAGAGTTACTCGTCACAAACGGTTCAAAACACAAACGGTTCTAGTTTAGAACCGTTTGTGATGTATCTTTTTACGTACAGTTTTTGAACCGTTTGTGACGATGTGCACTTACATACTAACACATGGTTACACATGGTTCGAAAAACCATCTGTGATGACGATTCCGAACTGTCTGTGATGTTATAATGTGTAGTAGTGTTGGTGATGAAGACCCAACCTGCTGTTGAGCAAAGGTGGCCCAATTTTTCACGGTACAACGACGACAACTTCGTAACGCTCGCACTCAAATGGAAAAAGAGTCAATTCAAAAGCGAGAAACTGGTCACACAAACCGCGATCATCACAAGAACGCGAATTGAGTGGAGGAATCGTATAGATTCAGTGGACAATCACAAGAACATGCCGTTCTTGACTTGCACCAACACTAACAAACCCAAGAACGGGAAGAACTTATCAAGAACACATGGTATTTGCACCACAAACAACCATGTCTTATGCTGTCTATTTCTGATCATCCAAAAGTCCGTCCCAGATTGAATACATAGGTATTTATACTAGGAACATCCCTCCTAGCTTAGGTGTGAAACTATACAAGAAACTAAAGGAGTTTTCTTGGGTAGATAAAAGGTTTAATGCCTTGGAAGTTGGACAGCAAGATATGGTCTCGCGCAGCTTTTGATAGCCTGTGCAACTCCCACCAAAATAGTCATAACTCCCACCTTGGAAGTCCAAATGATGCATGGTTTGAAATGCTAGAAACTAGACTTCAATATCTTTCCATCCATATAGCCCAAGGATATGTTACTTGTCGTGATTAGCAGAAGCATCATGATCAAATGGATGGACAGATTTGAGTGAACCAGCCTTGCTCATGTAACTCTTCTTTGCCTTCCATTCCAATGGATCGCTGTCAATAATTCTCACAAATATGGATCCAAATAGAATTCCTTTCTCAGGTGACATATTTCCAAAAGAAAGGGATATTACTCCTTGTGGATGCATGACCAAGTCCCCTTTCTTCTCTCCAAGGTTTACATTGCAATTCTCAGCCTGTAGCACATTATCAACACAACTTGTATCGGTCTTGTGACGCACTTGCACTTTATTAGCAGCAAAACAAGTAATGTGATTATTTGTAAACTTAGAGTCATGAGACTATACAACAATAGAGGATATATCCGCATCATCCCCTCCCCCTTCAAGTGAAACCGTCCTCGGTTTCGAGTTGTTCTTCAAAACACTCTTTAGCTTAGTGAGGATGTCACAATGAATATCATCCCCACTTTTGGGCAGCAAAGAAACAAATACCCCTCGATGCATAAATGTATAGCAGTTAGTCCTCCCTTGGTCCTGCATTCGGTTTGGAAAATAGCACGTCGTTGTCCCTTCTTCACAATTGGGGCACTATCACGATCCACCTTCTGAGCCATCAAACATTGTCCATCTTCAGGGTCACAATGAACCACATCATCATGTTCTTCACCTCCCATATCTGATTTCTCACTTGCATCACTCTCTGAAACATACTTTCCATCGGTGGTAAGCATTACTGCCTTTAAATTTGGGCAATCTTTCATCATGTGCCCCCTACCCTTGCACTTGAAACACTCAATATTCTGAGTTCTAGCGGTAGAGAAGGAACAAGAATCAACTTTGGAATAATCCTTGCTTGCTGTCCCTACTGCTCTTGATGCTTCTTTCGGAGATGATCCACTTGGTTTTGTTGACGCAACCGGCATAGACGAAGAACCACCTTCGCTAACTTGCTGTGACGAGTGCCGCCAACCACTAGAAGTGACACGTCCATGATGCACAATAGATTTGTGTGCGTCTTTCAACCATAGTTCCGCACACTGCGCTTGATGAAGTAGCCCTTGTACGGTATTGAATTGCATGAAATCAACACGGTTTCGCACATCCTCATTCAGCCCTTCAAAGAACCTTGTCATGGTGGCATCCGCGGACTCACGATTAGCTGTACGGATCATGAGTATTTGCATTTCTTGATAGTACTCATCAACAGATTTATCACCTTGATATAGCCGCCTCAACTTTGTGTGCAGTGTTCGAGTGTAGTACGCTGGTACAAAGCGAGAACGCATGATTCTCTTCATCTCCTCCCAAGTATATGGACGCCCTCAGACGATTCAATTGATCCCACCAAATAATAGCATATTTGGTGAACTCAATGGAAGCAACACGAACCTTCTTTTCTTCGAGTAGCGATGGTTGTCAAAAATTTGATTGACTCGTATCTCCCACTCCAAATATTCCTCCTGATCAAGACTCCCTTGAACTCCGGTATGGTGATTCTTACACGACCAATACCATCCACCTCACGATCAATACCTCTCCTATGAATTCCTCCATGTCTAGCACCTTGACAACATTGCGATTATGTCGATTACGACGAAAATCGATCGAGCTTTAGATATGTTGTCCTCCAAATCAGTTCCAAAGTCCCGCTCATCGCCGCCATGTGAGCTAGCACGCCGATCCGCGAACATGTGCTTGTCGCTTCGGGCGCCATCTCCTTGTTGTGGCGTAGCATCTCTTCCAAACGTCGAAGATTGGCATTGACATCATTGAACCCATCCGTGATGCGGTGTGCATCACGCTCACCACCACGGCCGATTCTCCCGCCATGGTAGAAGATCGACGCGCCTCAAACCGGCACGCGTGAGCGATGGGAAGATTGGGGTTAATTGGCAGCTGCTCCTCAACAATTTCTTCATTCTCTCCAACGTGATGGTTTGCCCCCGACATTGTTGCAAGCAACCTGAAATCAGCCACAAAAATTCCTACGTACCGTGAGCAACGAAAGCTCTGATACCAGATGACGAAGACCCAACCTGCTGTTGAGCAAAGGTGGCCCAATTTTTCACAGTACAACGACGACAACTTCGTAACGCTCGCACTCAAACGGCAAAAGAGTCAATTCAAAAGCGAGAAACTGGTCACACAAACCGCGATCAACACAAGAACGCGAATTGAGTGGAGGAATCGTATAGATTCAGTGGACAATCACAAGAACATGCCGTTCTTGACTTGCACCAACACTAACAAACCTAAGAACGGGAAGAACTTATCAAGAACACATGGTATTTGCACCACAAACAACCATGTCTTATGCTGTCTATTTCTGATCATCCAAAAGTCCGTCCCAGATTGAATACATAGGTATTTATACTAGGAACATCCCTCCTAGCTTAGGTGTGAAACTATACAAGAAACTAAAGGAGTTTTCTTGGGTAGATAAAAGGTTTAATGCCTTGGAAGTTGGACAGCAAGATATGATCTCGCGCAGCTTTTGACAGCCTGTGCAACTCCCACCAAAACAGTCATAACTCCCACCTTGGAAGTCCAAATGATGCATGGTTTGAAATGCTAGAAACTAGAATTCAATATCTTTCCATCCATATAGCCCAAGGATATGTTACTTGTCGTGATTAGCAGAAGCATCATGATCAAATGGATTGACAGATTTGAGTGAACCAGCCTTGCTCATGTAACTCTTCTTTGCCTTCCATTCCAATGGATCGCTGTCAATAATTCTCACAAATATGGATCCTAATAGAATTCCTTTCTCAGGTGACATATTTCCAAAAGAAAGGGATATTACTCCTTGTAGATGCATGACCAAGTCACCTTTCTTCTCTTCAAGGTTTGCATTGCAATTCTTAGCCTGTAGCACATTATCAACACAACTTGCATCGGTCTTGTGACTCACTTGCACTTTAGCAGCAGCAAAATAAGTAATGTGATTATTTGTACACTTAGAGTTATGAGACGATACAACAATACAGGATATATCCGCATCAGTTGGGACCTACCTTATTTGAAGCACCTAGAAGTTCGGCACTACCTCGACGTCATGCATGTAGAGAAAAATGTCTGTGATAGCTTGATTGGTCTCTTACTGAACATTAAGGGCAAAACAAAGGACGGTATCAACGCATGGCTTGACTTGGTCCATATGGGTATCAAACCTTAGTTAGCACCGAAAGAGACTGACAAAGGACTAATGTACTGCGAACCTGCTTGTTACACTCTATCCAAGGCTGATAGAACTGAACTGTGCCAGTGCTTGCATAGTGTGAAAGTTCCATTCGGTTACTCCTCCAACATGAAGAGACTTGTTTCGATGCAAGATTTGTGTTTAACTGGCATGAAGTCACATGATTGACATGTGCTTATGACACAGATGCTCCCTATGGCAATTAAAAGTATTTTGCCGGGCAAGGTCCAGGAGAAAATCACAAGGCTGTGTTATTTCTTTAACAAAATTGCTGAAAAGGTCATCATCGATCCCCAAGGATTAGCTAGATGTTCTGTAGACCGAGGTGGTAATAACTCTCTATAATCTTGAGATGTAATTCCCTCCGTTGTTTTTCGATATCATGGTTCATCTCATTGTTCATATTGTGAGGGAGATAAAGATGTTCAGGCCAGTGTTCCTGTGTAGCATGTACCCGTTCAAGTGGTACATGGGAATTCTCAAATCCTACGTACGGAATCGATCTCGACCGAAGGGTAACATTGTCGAAGGTTATACAACCAAAGAGATCATCGAATTCTACGTGGATTACATGGCTTAGGTCAAACCGATAGGTGTGCTTCGATCCTGCCATAGGAGGAGTCTCCAGGGCATCGGGACCATCGGAAGGAAAGCAATCACGCCTGATCCGATTGCGTGAGCTAAAGCCCATTTCACAGTTTTGCAATACATGGATGTTGTCGCCCCGTATATCGATGAGCACAAGAACTGGCTACGGCAAGAGAATCCGTCGTGGTAGGAGTACTGGATCATGAGACACCATAACCTTCAGTTCAACAAATGGTTGAAGGACCAACAACCGATCATTGCAAGCTCCTTAGGTGATACGCTGACATGGTTGGCAAAAGGGCCAGCATTTACGGTTGTAACATGGAAAGGATACGACTTAAATGGGTACACATTTTACACAAGAGATCAGGACATAAAGAGCAGAAACCAGAACAATGGTGTTCGCGTAGATGCGCTGAATACCGCTGGGTCGATGAGGAGCTTGTACTATGGGTTCATTGTGGAAATTTGGGAGCTCGATTACATACTTTTCAAGATCGCCTTATTTGGGTGCCGTTGGGTTAACCCGCAACACATGAAGGTTGACACGTACGGTGTCACAATTATGGACCTCGCACGCGTCGGATAGCAAGACGAACCATTTGTACTCGCTAACCAAGTTGTCCAAGTCTTTTATATAACCGACCCATCCAACAAGAAGCGCCAAGTGATTCTTCAAAGAAAAAGGAGGATTGTTGGAATCGAGAATGTGGTAGATAAGGAAGAATACAATCAGTTTCACAAGTTGCCTCCTATCGGTACTGGCGTCATGGTCAGGAAGAACAACATGACGAAGCTAGCTACACCCGTGTCGATCATCGTGAAGGGCTAATTTTTATACAGAAGAATAAGCAAGTGGAGTTATGATTGGGTCGTCATGTTTATTTCAAGGGTAGATGTATGTGTTACAATTAATGAGATGTATGTACCATTTATAGTTAATGAGATGTATTTATTATATTTTATTATTAACTTCAGGAAAAATTAACTTGGGTTAAAAATGTTTGTGTTATATGTACATATTATAAATTACTTAAAAATAGGCTTGAAAAAACTACTTAAAAACCAACTTTACAATAAACTTAAGTTGGATAACAAAATTAACTTGGGTTACAAAAATTAACTTGACCAAAATCAAGAAATTACGTTGGGTAAACAAATTAATTTGGTAGTAGGAAAAACTGCCTTAAAAAACCTATCTATGAAAAACATGCTTGAAAATAATCCACTTAATGGTAACATGGAAAAAAAATACACATCACAAACAATTTTCATTTTGAACCTTCTGTGTTGGGAAGAATCACAGACGGTTCAACATGAAAACCATCTATGATCCACTGCCTAGGCCACTTGCTGCGCCAAGCCCACTACCGCGCCAAGCCCCTTGGCCCTTGGCGTTGCCGCGCCCTAGCCCTCATCACAGACGGTGGAAGATTACAACCGTTTGAGAAGAGCCTGTGGAAAACAAAATTTATGCTCCCTGGAATTCGAACCCGGGATCCTACTTATGCAGGCCAAGCCTCTTGCCAACCGAGCTATGTACCGCTTGTTAGATAACATACATAATTTCTATATGAGGCGGCTTGTATCATAGACGGTTCAATATTTGAACCGTCTGGGATATGTCCCCTTATCCACCCGCTGCTATCATGCTTGTCATTCGCAAAGTCCCATACACTCAGTTCGCAACCCTAGCTAGCACCCACAGCCTTCACCGGTGACGCCCTCCCCACGCCCCCCTCGGCGGCGCCCTCTCCCATGGCCCCCCTCGGCAACGCCCTACCCGCTTGGTGGTGACTCCCCTCGGTCGTGCCCTCCCCCCTCGGCCGTGCCCTCCCCCTCGATGGTGTCTCCCCTCGTCTGCACCATCGCCCTCGATGGTTCCCTCCCCCCTCCCCCGTGTCCTCCCCCTCGATGGCCCCCTCCTAGCCTAGTGGTGACTCCCCTCGGCCGCGCCCTCCCCCTCAGTGGTGTTTCCCCCTCGTTCGTGCCCTCCTCCCCCTCGGTGGTGTCCCCCCTCGGTAACGCCCTCGCCCTCGGTGGTGCCCTCCTCCCTCCCCTCTCGGCTTAGAGGTATGTATGCAACAATATTTACCATATAGATTCCCTGCTATAATTCGTGCTTTCTTGATGTTTAGTTAATCTTTGCATATTACTAACTAGGGTTGTTTCTATGGTACTGGATCAAGTGACAACCAAATATTTGATTCACTTTATGCCATTTTGTTTAGTTAGGTTTGGTCGTGGTGGTCTTGGTGATAGTGTGACATGGGTTGGCATCGGGCTTAAAGTGGGGTTTCAGTTGTTAATTCAGCTTTTTTTACCTCTTCCTTTTTTGGGCCATGAACACATACTGTGCTGTCAAATTGAGCATTCCAGCAGAGTGCACATAAATTTCAATTTAATTTCGCATTAAGATTTTGTTAATTTTCGGATGTGAATATCCCTTGCTATAAGCAGATTAATATTTTCTTGAGCTAAGTTTAAGCTTTGAGGTTGATGGCTTGAAGGTTAGTATGCGGATATGTGTTTGGTTTTATCAACATAATGTTGTTTTTGCTCTTAGCAAGATCTGGAAGTTTAGGAATCTCAGAGTTGTTCTTTAATATCAGAATATATTTCGTTGTGGAAGTTGAATTTGCCAATTCTGAAGTTTTAGATGGTTTAAATTATAGTTTTTAAAGAGGTTGAGCTTTGGAACATAGATTCTACATATATTGTGATTTAGACCACCCTTTTTATCTCTTGAAATGTTCAGTGATCACAGAGTAAGAAGAGTTTTATTTAATCCCTTTTTAATTTCTTCAATGATTAATTGGAAGTCCAATTAATCATTTTAGTTGACTGTTTTTACACCTACCTTTTAGATAAATAATAAGTAAAAAAGGCAGTAGGAACTAGAATGAACAGTTCAATAGCAATAAATGTGAGATTTTGGGTGTTATTTCTTCCTTTTGTATCACAGTTATTTTTGGTTAATCGATTCATATAGTACTTACTGAGTGTTAGTGCTCTATATGCTAGTGCTCTATATGTTAGTGTATTAATCCACTTTGTTTGATCAAATATGTTCAGTGATGTGTTGATGTGACTTGCTGCTAGTGATGTGACTTCTTTTCATGCTGTCTTTGAATTATGTACTAATTATCATATTGTTATTTTGGATTAGCAATAAATTATGTCTTTCTTCAATATCTGATAATGCCATCCTTAAATATCAATGTCTAGTATTAGCAACTAATATACACACTATTGAAAATAGCTTAAAGTAGACTACGCTTCAATCAAAAACTGCAAATTGCATTAAAGATGCATATATGTTCTATGATTTATAACATGCTATTCTATTACCTGTTATTGTTTTCAGTTGCAATATAGCTTCTCTTTTTGTCGAATCTCTTAGTCTAGTTATTTTTCATTTTGTACCTTTTTTGTTTGTGTCATGGGAATTCCGCCTTGCTGCCTTCTCATTGCTCGATGATGATAATGGGTGAACTAATGATCATAACAGTTAATTTTGCGAGTTTGGCCTTGAACCGGTAGACTTGCATGCTAATAAGTATTGATTCAATTCATCAACCCGTGCATAACCTTGTACTTGTTCTAAATATATGGTCTTAGCATATGGGCTTCAATGATTCAGTATAACACTATGCAATTGTAACACCCCGATTTTTGCTTTAAGTGTTATTTTATTGTCATTTAGGTAATTTGAGATTTATTGGGATTTTTCTGGATTTATTAGAATTTATTTTGAGAATTAAGTAATTAGCCTCTTTGAGAAAACCAATTAAATATCTGCATAGTCAAAATAAAGTTTTGCCAAAAATATTTTATTTGAACTCAAAATGTCTCAAAGTATTTATGAAAATTTTCTTGGATTTTTCCTGATATTTTAATTGCCTTAAATGAATTAATCTAATTTTGAGAATTATTTTAAATCAAAAAGCGTTAGAAAGTCGGATGAATAAAGACGGGCCGCAAAGACAAGATCGTGTGTGCGTGGCCCAACAAGCGTGTAGCTCGCTCACCCGCCGCGCCGCCTTGCGCTCGCCGTTGGATCCAGACGGCGCCTTCTTCATCGCGAACCCTAGTGTCACACCGTTAGATCGAGATCGTACGGTTGAGATCGTGTGGCGTTATTTTGGAAAGATCTGATCGCATCCATTGATTTTGGAAAGGGCGGATCAGATCGTATCGGTCGTGATCTAATCGTGGCCGCTCGTTGCAGATCGGACGGCTTGCGGTTGTCGTCTCCGATTCGGTTTCGGAATCCGCCGCCGACTTGTCGCCGCCGCCGCGTGATTTAGGGTTGCCTTTTCTAGGTGCATGCCGAGGCTATTTAAAGCGCGGACCACACCCCGAGGATCGCCATCCTAGTACGCATCTGCTAGCCTAGCCTCTTCGCCGAAGTCGCTGCTGTTTAGCCCCGAGAGCTCGCCGTAGTTCTTTGTAGCGTCGCCGCTCGTTTTCTCGCTGTTTCACCGCTGTCAAGCCTCCATCCGCCATGTGGGTACCAGTTTCGGCTTCACCGCGTCGAGCCGCGCCGGAGCTGCCACCTCTTCGTCGCTGAAAGGAGCTAGTTCGTCGTTGGAACCGTCGTCATCGTCTTCGTCACCGTGCTTCAGATCTTCGTGCAGCCATCGGATCTCCACCGGACCGTCCAGATCGCACCACATCTGCATCATCAGCAGTGTTCTGCTCGGGTAAAGCTCTGGCCGTTAGATTTAATCGGACGTTCGGGATTGAGACGCGTGTGCGTAGTGCGTTGGCCGTTGGATCGTCTCGCAGATGTGCGACGTGTGTCGGTGCGGGTACCGAAGCATCGTGCGCTGGGTGCACCGTGGACAGGCATGTGCCGTGGACATGGTCCATCGATCGAGCGACGTAGCGCAATTTGATTGGCCCACGTATCGCTATGACGTCATGCTGTTATCAGCCGATCCACAGCACAGTATCTCGAGTCCACGGTGGACCAGCGTGTTTTCGTGGACTAAGTCCATGCGCCGAAGCCACGTGTCCGTCTCTGATTGGTCCATGTGTCGCTTGCGCATTAATCGGTAATTTCCAGTAGAAAAATTGTCTAATTGTCACCTGTCGGGACCCGAATCTTCAAATCTGGACCCTCTGTGTATTCTGTGCTAGTCCAGGATCACGCTAGCACACACAGTCTTAGAGGGTTGCACATCACAGATATTCACAGCGATATAAGAATAAATAGTGCAAACAATTATATAAACTGAGTTGTACGACCTTATGGTCTCCTTACATAAAATCAGCTACGCAGGGCTTACATTATTCAGAGTAAAAGAAATAGCAGCGAAATAAAAATAAATATCGTGGAAGCCTCCATCTATCCACAGGCATCCGACTGGGCTTGCCCCCTAGTTGCTCGGGTCCTCAATGTACTCCTCCACCCACACTGGTGTAGACTCCTCCACTGATGTTGGGGTTGATAAGCAAGGTGGGATGAGTACACAAGGCACTCAACAAGTAATGCACAGAATGCAGCGCTATTACTATATGCAAAGCTTATTCCAAAGGATTGGCTTAAATGGTTCTTTTGCATCAACAAAGATTTTTAAACCAAAGATCTTATTTAAATTAAAGCAAAGGGAACAGCTTATAAGTAATACTATTTTCTTCAAATGGTTTTTCTTCAAGATTCCCACACACACCTTTAATAGCTTCATTTTCAACATCGCACACACCACCCTTTCCACATTTTGTTTATGAAGATCTACCCCTTGAATGTAATCCCCGAGCAATGCTCAATACCGCGAGCACGGCTATTCCAATAATTTTGCCACTGCAGAGGTTGTACACTTTACCCACAAGATACAACCGCCACCACACAGTGATTGTCCGCAACAAAGCTTTTCAGAACCTCTACCTTAACTAAAGAACCTCTCGGCATTGCCTTCACCATCACTTCCCTCACACAGAGCCAAGTATAGGACATGCCAATCACCGCTGGATGGGCGCCAAGCCAGAGCACGTGCACGCCCCCGCATGATACACCCCTGTACTGTCACCCCGAGGTATCGGAGGAAAGATATCGTAACCCTAATCAACTAGGTCTGTCCCATATCGCATATGTGGTTGTACGGTGACTCGGATCAAAGGCTTGCAAGGTGAAGTCCTTAATCGACCAAGGCAAGACTTCCAACTCTCAACAGTGGCACACAGCCCATGGTGGCACACAAACTCACAACACTCGGCAACCCAATGCCACACAGGCCCACCAGGCACACAGCCTCTTTCCACTTGCCCCAGTCTAAATCATTTCCCACCCAGTTGATTATTGTGCAATACATGCCCGCAATAACTCAACATCGGTATGGAACCACACAGGTCTCCATACTTCAATCTCATCAAGTGGCAACATCACACCACTTTTGAAATACATTCAATATTCCATTAGTCAATATTATGGCATTTTTCCGAAAGATCATTTGTGACTCGTTGCAAGGCTAAGCATCTACTCACGGTCTAGCCTCCCGTGTTGGCATCATATTATTATCCAACCAGTACAATAAAACTTAGGGTGACAATGATTTAGGGCATACAATTAAATATTTCAAGGTGGCATAACAGAATGGGTTGATTAACTACGTTATCCCAATTTAAGTTAGATTCATTTTAAATAAATAAGCATGCATAATTTCAAAGCATAAATTACATTTTAAAAAGCTGGGATCAAAATGATCAAAGCATCACTTGCCTTCAAAGAGTTGCTGGTCTTGTTCCGAAGCTTGGTCTTGAGCGACGAATTCTTCCTCGAAACTTTTCGGCAAATTCGCGTCTACGCGTACAAACAAAATATGCAATAAATAGCTAATAAAGAAGAATAGATGACCTCAAAAATTCAAATAAAATTCGTCATTAAATATATCACAATTTTATGAATTTTTAGAAATTTGAATCACCCAAATCCGAGTTAAAATGCAAAAGTTATAGTCATTTGAAGTTTGAATAAAATCTGAAAATACAGAAATTAAGAAATCCGATTTTCCAAATTATTTTTATACTGAAAATTCGCATTTATGATGTCAGCATCACGTCATGATGACGTCAGCACAGAAAAGAATTTCGGCCAAAATATTTTTATATATAAAAAATATTTATGACGTCAGCGTTGACGTCAGCACAACTCGTGGCACGCCCAGAGGCTGCCACGTCGCTCTGGTCTATTACTAGGTCCACGGTTCGGCTCTGGTCCATCGTGGACTTGGTCCACCAGCCTGCTACGACTGACAGACGGGCCCCATGCCCATGACGTCATCGCTGAGGTCATGCGCACGGCGCGGTCAAAGCGACGCTTTGGTCACCGGCGACACGCGTCGGCTCCCGATTGGCTAGCGCGATGGCTCGATCTCTACCGTTCAAATCAAAACGGACGGTTGCGATTGAGTCCAGTGAAAAGATTTAATTAAAACCTAAATGAATAATCTGCGTGAATTACTACAGCCGTGCGATTAAGATCTAACGGATGGAATAAAACGATCTGGATTTAATCGAGAGGAAAACGCATGCTACCGCTGATCGTCGGATGGAGATCGGAGGGTCGAGAGAACTCGAGCGGCGGAGATGGCGAGACGGCGGCGGCTTCGACCGGCGCGGAGGAAGACGACTTCGACGATGGCGCTACGGGGTTCCTCCGGCGAAGATGTGCGGCGCGTTCGATGTGTCTCGACACGGGCGACTCGGCGACAACCTCAGACACGGCGGAGGGTGACCGACGGCGGCGCAACGGATGGTGGAGAGCCTCGGAACTTCGGCGAGCTCTAACGGCTACTACGGCGAGTCTCGGGAGGAGAGAAATGGAGCAAATGAAACGGAAGGAGGTGCTCTACACAGCCCGCCGGGTAATAAAGAGGAAGCGATAACACGCCGGCGGTAATGGCGCGCGAAATCTCCGGCCATAACGCGCGGCGGCGGCGTTACCGGAAACGATCGGCGGGCGACGTGGCGCAATCCCGGCCATCCATGCGATAACGATCCAACGGCTGGGACGGCGAAATGACGTAGCCCCTCCTCGGTCGCACGATTCTGATCCGACGGCTACGCGCGGCGGCACTTTAGGGTTTTGGTGGGGTTGGGCCGGCGGCGCGCACAGTAACGGGCTCGGCCCATTACTATTCATTGGCTTAATAAAACATTTTCGAATTAAAATAAATCAGGTAAATAAACAAAGCCAAAATAAATAGCAAAAATACCCGGAAAAATCCAGAAAAATCCCAGAAAATACTTTACACCATTTGGAACTCAAATAAAATATTTCCAATAAAATTTGCATAAACTTTTGCATAAATTTAATTGTTTTCAGGGAAGGCTTTATTTGAATAGTTCTAAATAAATTTCAACAAATTCCCAAAAATTCACAAAAATAAAAAATACTCCAAAATTTAAATTAGGGCAAAATTTAGGGTGTTACAAACCTCCCCCCTTAACAGAATCTCGTCCCCGAGATTCAGGGCTGTCTACAGAAATAGGTTAGGGAACTCCTTCTTCATATCTTCTTCACGTTCCCACGTTGATTCACTCTCGAATGGTTGCTCCATCAACTCGCAGAAACGCGCTGACTTGTTCCTTGTCTCTCCGCCCATTACGCCCGTAATCTTCATCGGATGTTCTTTGTAAGTCGATCTTCTTGCACTCGATTGCCTCTAATCTGTTTGCTCTTCCTAACTCAAGACACTTCTTCGCCAGATACATGAAATACATCATGTACTCGCCAAAGATCGCAGTAACTCCAATTGATATGCAACTTCACCTCTGCGGCTCAAGATCTTGAACGGCCCAACATATCTGGGTTCGAGCTTCCGTTTTGCGTGGAACCTTCTGACTCCTTTGAGAGGTGTGACTCTAAGGTACACAATCTTCAGGTTCAAAGCTCAAATCTCTCCGACGATTGTCGGCATAACTCTTCTGCCTTGATTGTGCAACCTTCAGTCTTTCCCTGATCAGGGCAATCTGTTCTTCCGCCCTCTAGAGAATGTCTGGTCCAAAAACATGTCGTTCGCCTGTCTCATTCCAATTCAATGGTGTTCGACAGGATCGACCATACAGAGCTTCAAATGGAGACATCTGTAAACTCGTCTGATAAATGTTGTTGTAGCTAAACTCAGCATAAGGCAAACACTTGTCCCATGAAGTGGAATATGCTAAAGCGCAGGCTCTCAACATATCTTCCAATATCCGTTAACCTCTCGGTTTGACCATCATGCGCGGATGGTAGGTCAGATCGCAGCTCAAACGAGTCCCCATCGCTTCATGTAGCTTACCCCAAAATCTGGAGGTAAATTGGGTACCTCTGTCCGACACTATCTTCTTCGGTACTCCATGCAAACAGACGATTCGTGCCATATAAAGTTCCGCTAACCGGTCTCCGGAATAAGTGGTTTTTACCGGTATGAAATGTGCCACTTTGATTAAGCGATCCACTATGACCCATATGGAATCATATCCACTTCGCGTTCTGGGCAACCCGGTTATGAAATCCATACCAATTTCTTCCCATTTCCATTCAGGTATCTTTAAGGGTTGTAATAGCCCTGCTGGTCTTTGGTGCATAGCTTTGACTCTTTGGCATATGTCACATAATGCAACATATTCGGCGACTTCCCGCTTCATGCTTGGCCACCAAAATCTTTCCTTTAAATCTTGATACATTTTCGCACTTCCTAGATGAATTGAGTACTTGGAGTCATGGGCCTCCTCTAGAATTAACTGCTTCAACTCCTTTTTGTTCGGCACACAAATGCGCCCTTTAAACCACATAGTACCTTGTTCATCCAGTTTGAAATCTTTTGCTTTGCCTTCATCCATTTTGCCCTTAATTCTTTTGATCTTATCGTCATCTTTCTGCCCTTCCCTGATCTGTTCTTCCAGGGTAGGTCTTACTTCCAAGGTTGCTAGGAATCCTTCTGGTACCATTTCCAGTTCTAATTTCTGGAAATCCTTACACAATTCCGCTTGACTTGTTTCCAACAGCATATTTACACTGTGGTTCTTTCTGCTCAAGGCGTCTGCCACCACGTTGGCTTTACCAGGATGGTAGTGAATTCCCACATTATAATTCTTGATTAATTCTAACCATCCTCTTTGCCTCATATTTAGGTCACTTATGTGAAGATATACTTAAGACTTTTGTGATCGTGATACACTTCACATCTGTTTTCCGATGAGATGATGACGCCATATTTTTAGGGCATGTACTACGGCAGCTAATTCCAAATCATGAGTCGGATAGTTCTCCTCATGTGGTCTCAATTGCCTCGATGCATAGGCAATTACCTTCCTATTTTGCATCAACACGTATCCCAATCCCTGACGCGATGCATCACAATAGATGTCGAAGCCTTGATGAACGTCAGGTAAAACTAATACAGGTGCCGATGTTAATCTTTTCTTCAGCTCCTGAAAACTCTTCTCACACTCAGATGTCCATAAGAATTTCTTTTCCTTTTTCAACAATTGCGTAAGAGGTCTCGCAATCGTAGAGAATCCTTCGATGAATCGACGGTAATATCCCGCCATTCCAAGAAAACTACGGATTTGGGTTACCGCCTTCTACGCTCCCAATGCAAAACCGTTTCCACTTTCTTTGGATCTACCGCAACTCCTTCTGCTGTCATTATGTGTCCGAGAAATTCCACCTTATTCTTCTAGAAGTCGATTTACTAAATTTTGCAAACAATCATTGTTCTCTCAACTTTTCAAGCATCGACCTTAAGTGTTCAAACAGGTCTTCTCTCGCCTTGGAATAGACAAGGATATCATCTATGAACACGACAACGAACTTATCCAAATATTCCATAAAAACCTTATTCAATAAGTTCATGAAATATGCTGGTGCATTTGTCAAACCAAAAGACATCACTATGAACTCGTAGTGTCCATATCTTGACGAAAATGCGCCTTCTAATATCCTCGATCGGATCTTCAATTGATGGTATCCTCGATCGGAGATCAATTTTGGAGAATACTCGCTCCTCTCAACTAGTCAAACAAATCATCGATCCTGGTAGCGGATACTTATTCTTTATCGCCACATCATTGAGTGCACGATAATCTATACACATCCTAAAACTCCGTCCCTTCTTCTTGACAAACAAGACAGTGCTCCCCATGGCGATGAGCTAGGTCTTATAAATCCTTTTTCCAAAGACTCTTCAATTTGTTTCTTCATTTCCACCAATTCCTCCGTGGACATTCTCAGAAGGTCTCTTAGCTATTGGAGCGGTCCCGGGAACAAGCTCTATCACGAACTCGATATCTCTATCTGACGGCATTCCGGGTAGATCCTCTGGAAAAACATCCGGATACTCATTGACTATGGAAACTTCATCCAAGCTGTCAATCTTCATGCTGTTGACCATTAATTGTCCATCTCGTACTGCTTTTGCTACAAACTCAATCTTCTTTCCATCCGGGCTCTCGACCGATATGACTCTTTTTCCGTAGTCCAGCATTGCCTTGTGTTTGGTTAACCAATCCATTCCCAAGATAACATCCAGGGTTTGGGTATTAAGGACGATTAAGTTCGCTAGGAACTCAACTCCATTAATTATTAATTTCACCCCAGAACATCCTACTTTAGATCGGAGTTCTGGTCTAGGGGATTGGACTATAAGCATACATTTAAGTTTCACTATATCCATATCATTTTGAACAGCAAAATCTCGGGAAATAAATGAATGTGAAGCTCCCGAATCGAATAAAACAGTAGCTGGTACTGAGTTTACTAGGAACATACCTAGTACAACATCCATGGCGTTCTGCACTTCATCCGTTGTAATGTGGTTGACTCGGCCTCGTGCGCTTCCTTGGGATGGAGTTGTTGCTGTTGATGCCCCGCGTTCACGATTGGCGCGGAGTTCTTGCAGTGTGTTCCCAGTGTTAAAGCGGACGGGTGACACCTCCTTCTTAGGGCGCTTATTGGCAAAATGCCCCAGCCATTGCGGATAGCAACGCCTTCACGCCGCTCGAGAGGTTCCTCCACCGTGCTACGCTTACGGGCCGAGTCCGAGCATTCGACCCATTGGGCGATTTGCCGCAGTGGTGCCCCGTCATTGCCTCCGGCCGGTACCGATGAATTGTTGGGGTGCCGTCCTCTGCCTCTGCTGGCCCTGACGACCTCCTTGTTGCACCATTCTACGCTTCCTGTTGTCATCCAACTCTCGGCGCTTGTCCTCTAAAATAAGAGCTTTGTTAACTAGCTCTTGGAAGTCGTGGAATGTGGGTGATCACCCCACTGCAAC
This sequence comes from Otatea glauca, assembly GCA_036346275.1. Classification (NCBI taxonomy): domain Eukaryota; kingdom Viridiplantae; phylum Streptophyta; class Magnoliopsida; order Poales; family Poaceae; genus Otatea; species Otatea glauca. The sequence continues at coordinate 57,184,819 of CM070715.1, read as the reverse complement.
CCCGCATTCAATCCCTTCATGAAGCGGGATTGTCCGCCTTATCCGTAGCCACGCCCTCCGGTGCGTAGCGTGCGGTTAGGTGAACTTATTCGTAATCACCATCGATCGACCGCCCGCTGAGGCTCCGAAATTCCTCCTTTTTAAGATCCATGATACCCTCGGGTACATGGTATTGGCGGAAGGCTAAGGTGAATTCCTCCCACGTGATACTCGGTGGGTCCTCATGAGCTGCGCAGAAATTCTCCCACCATTCTGTGGCAGTCCCTTCGAGTTGATGAGAGGCATAGAGTACCCTCTCATGTCCCACACACTGGGTAATGTGCAGCTTCCTTTCGATTGTCCTTAGCCAATCGTCCGCCTCCAGTGGATTGGCGTTGCCTGAGAAGGTAGGTGGACGAGTTCGCATAAACTCAGACAACCTTGAGTAGGGGTGTGGTCCATGGTTACCCCCAGGTTGAACATTTGCAGCAGCTTGATTGGATATCTGCTGCATGGTTTGAACCATCGTGTTCATAAGTTGAGTCTGGGCGGTCAGGAAGGCTCCCAGGTTCTGCATATCGACTTGCGGCGGTTGAGGGATCGGCTCTTCATTCTGGTTGTCAGCCTGATTCACTCCACTTCCGCTGGCTTCAACATTTCCACGAGTCCTCACCATCTGTTGCAAACTTCCAAGGTTAAGAAAAGAAGAAAGCATAGACAAGTAAAGGAATTTATGTGGGGGAAGTAGGTGTAACTTAAATTATTTAGCCACTTTATTGATAAAATATAAAGCAGTATGGTTGCTCACAAGTGCCTAAGGGCAATGCAACACATACGAGACACACTCACAACCAAAAACAAGTAAGCAAACATAGGACTCTATGACGACTCACACCTAATGGTGACTCCGAAGCAAAAGACGTGACTCAACATTCGAGTCTCGACACTATACTCTACTAGATTCGATCACTCATCGAGCCAACCCGCCGCGCTCCCCGAGCATACACCGGTGGGTGCTCGCATCGGGTCGAATCGTCACGATGACCTCATCGCACCTGGTGCAAAGACCCCATCGACTCTGCTGGTCCCGGCTGCTCGCCTCGCTGACCGAGCCTCTCTCCTGCTCCTCCGGATCTGGATCGTAACTCTGTGATCGCTCGTGCTCGGGTCCATACAAAGCCATCTCCAACTCCCCGGATCTTCGCATGGAGTGAGCTAAGCCCTCCCGCACCGGATCTCGCCCGTGACCTCGTTGCGGTTCCTCTCGCAGCTCTGGGACTGCCTCGCCCAAGGCGTCTTCTGGCGATAACATACCTCACCAGTGGGTGATCGTGGCGCCCTCCTCCACAAGCTCCATCCTATCAAAACGATTGTCTCGACGCGGATGGTGACGAAAGACGGTGCCTCCAACTCGCGGAGTAAGTGCGGGCACCGCCGCACGCTCGACGCGCTGTCTCTCGGATCCCGGTCTCAAAAGAAGACCTCCTGACCGTAATGTAGATAGGACGGCTCGCCCTCGTCCTCTCCCGAGCATACACTGTGATCTTGACATCCCAGGCGATGTCAAGTCCTGCCCGTACCACCGTAGTCCCTTGATAAAGTGGTCCGTCAAAACCTCCGAGCAACTGCATCATACGCCATAACTCCGCGGCGTATCCTCCGGTGCACTCTCCATAGGTGTGGATCATCCTCATCTGCCAAAACAGACCTCATTTTAAATTAAATGTAAAATAATAACAAGAATTCAAAGATAGGTATGAAACAAGGAGAAGAGATAAGTCGAGATCTCATTGATATTCTTGCTCAAGTTGATTAGGCCTTTAGAAAATAGTTTTACCCTCCTAGGTACAACTAAACTAGGGTCAAGACCAACAGTCAGTCAGCTCTGATACCACCTCTGTCGGGACCCGAATCTGCAAATCTGGACCCTCTGTGTATTCTGTGCTAGTCCAGGATCACGCTAGCACACATAGTCCTACAGGGTTGCACATCACAGATATTCACAATGATATAAGAATAAATAGTGCAAACAATTATATAAACTGAGTTGTACGACCTTATGGTCTCCTTACATAAAATCAGCCACACAAGGCTTACAATATTCAGAGTAAAAGAAATGGCAGCGGAATAAAAATAAATATCGTGGAAGCCTCCATCTTTCCACGAGCATCCGACTGGGCATGCCCCCTATTTGCTCAGGTCCTCAATGTACTCCTCCTCCCACACTGGTGTAGACTCCTCCACTGATGTTGGGGTTGATAAGCAAAGTGGGATGAGTACACAAGGCACTCAACATGTAATGCACAGAATGCAGCGCTATTACTATATGCAAAGCTTATTCCAAAGGATTGGCTTAAATGGTTCTTTTGCATCAACAACATTTTTAAACCAGTATCTTATTTAAATTAAAGCAGTGGAACAGTTATAAGTAATACTATTTTCTTCAAATGGTTTTTCTTCGAAGATTCCCGGCACACAGCCTTAACAGTTCATTTTCAATACTGGCACACAGCCACCCTTTCCACATTTTGTTTATGAAGATCTACCCCTTGACTGTAATCCCCGAGCAATGCTCAATACCGCGAGCACGGCTATTCGAATAGTTTTGCCACTCTGCAGAGGTTGTACACTTTACCCACAAGATACAACCGCCACCACACAGTGATTGTCCGCAACAAAGCTTTTCAGAACCTCTACCTTAACCAAAGAACCTCTCCGCATTGCCTTCACCATCACTTCCTCACACAGAGTCAAGTATAGAATGGCCAATCACCATTGGATGGGCACCAAGCCGTAGCACGTGCGCTCCCGCATGATACACCCACGTGTCTTGTCACCCCGAGGTATCGAGGAAAGATATCAGAACCCTAATCAACTAGGTCTGTCCCATATCAGACATGTGGTTATACGGGTGACTCAGATCAAAGGCTTGCAAGGTGAAGTCCTTAACTGACCAAGGCAAGACTTCCAACACTCAACAGTGGCACACAGCCCATTGTGGCACACAAACTCACAACACTCGGCAACCCAATGCCACACAGGCCCACTAGGCACACAACCTCTTGCCACTTGCCCCAGTCTAAATCATTTCCCACCCAGTTGATTATTGTGCAATACATGCCCGCAATAACTCAACATCGGTATGGAACCACACAGGTCTCCATACTTCAATCTCATCAAGTGGCAACATCACACCACTTTTGAAATACATTCAATATTCCATTAGTCAATATTATGGCATTTTTTCGAAAGATCATTCGTGACTCGTTGCAAGGCTAAGCATCTACTCACGGTCTAGCCTCCCGTGTTGGCATCATATTATTATCCAACCAGTACAATAAAACTTAGGGTGACAATGATTTACGGCATACAATTAAATATTTCAAGGTGGCATAACAGAATGGGTTGATTAACTACGCTATCCCAATTTAAGTTAGATTCATTTTAAATAAATAAGCATGCATAATTTCAAAGCATAAATTACATTTTAAAAAGCTGGGATCAAAATGATCAAAGCATCACTTGCCTTCAAAGAGTTGCTGGTCTTGTTCCGAAGCTTGGTCTTGAGCGACGAATTCTTCCTCGAAACTTTCCGGCAAATTCGCGTCTACGCGTACAAACAAAATATGAAATAAATAGCTAATAAAGAAGAATAGATGACCTCAAAAATTCAAATAAAATTCATCATTAAATAGATCACAATTTTATGAATTTTTAGAAATTTGAATCACCCAAATTCGAGTTAAAATGCAAAAGTTATAGTCATTTGAAGTTTGAATAAAATCTGAAAATACAGAAATTAAGAAATCCGATTTTCCAAATTATTTTTATACTGTCGCATTTATGACGTCAGCATCGCGTCATGATGACATCAGCACAGAAAAGAATTTCGGCCGAAGTAATTTTATATATAAAAAATATTTATGACGTCAGCATAACACGTGGCACGCCCAGAGGCTGCCACGTCGCTCTGGTCTATGTACTGGGTCCACGGTTCGGCTCTGGTCCATCGTGGACTTGGTCCACCAGCCTGCTACGGCTGACAGACGGGCCCCATGCCCATGACGTCATCGCTGACGTCATGCGCACGGCGCGGTCAAAGCGACGCTTTGGTCACCGGCAACACGCGTCGGCTCCCGATTGGCTAGCGCGATGGCTCGATCTCTACCGTTCAAATCAAAACGGACGGTTGCGATTGAGTCCAGTGAAAAGATTTAATTAAAACCTAAATGAATAATCTACGTGAATTACTACAGCCGTGCGATTAAGATCTAACGGATGGAATAAAACGATCTGGATTTAATCGAGAGGAAAAACGTGGAGTTACCGCGACGGTCGGATGGAGATCGGAGGGTCGAGAGAACTCGAGCGGCGGCGATGGCGAGACGGCGGCGGCTTCAACCGGCGCGAGGAAGACGACTTCGACGATGGCGCTACGGGGTTCCTCCGGCGAAGATGAGCGATGCGTTCGATGTGTCTCGACACGGGCGACTCGGCGATGACCTCAGACACGGCGGAGGGTGACTGACGGCGGCGCAACGGACGGTGGAGAGCCTCGGAACTTCGGCGAGCTCTAACGGCTGCTACGGCGAGTCTCGGGAGGAGAGAAATGGGGCAAATGAAACGGAAGGAGGTGCTCTACACAGCCCGCCGGGTAATAAAGAGGAAGCGATAACACGCCGGCGGTAATGGCGCGCGAAATCTCCGGCCATAACGCGCGATGGCGGCGTTACCGGAATGGGGCGACGTGGCGCAATCCCGGCCATCCATGCGATAACGATCCAACGGCTGGGACAGCGAAATGACGCAGCCCCTCCTCGGCCGCACGATTCTGATTCGACGGCTACGCGCGGCGGCGCTTTAGGGTTTTGGTGGGGTTGGGCCGGCGACGCACACAGTAACGGGCTCGGCCCATTACTATTCACTAGCTTTATAAAACATTTTCGAATTAAAATAAATCAGGTAAATAAACAAAGCCAAAATAAATAGAAAAAATACCCGGAAAAATCCAGAAAAATCCCAGAAAATACTTTACACCATTTGGAACTCAAATAAAAATATTTCCAATAAAACTTTGCATAAAATTTTGCATAAATTTAATTGTTTTCTTTGAAGGCTTTATTTGAATAATTCTAAATAAATTTCAACAAATTCCCAAAAATTCACAAAAATAAAAAATACTCCAAAATTTATATTAGGGCGAAATTTAGGGTGTTACATCACTCTAGGATGTGGAATTATATTTGGTTAATATTAATAATCAACATGGGACTAGTTAGACCGTCGTAGATTGCTTAGCCATGCCACGTCATCACAGGTGTCCGAATGTTGTTACTTAATCTTGACTAATGGAATATGGAACAAAGTTTAAGAATTTGTGTGTCACGTGTTGTCACACAGTGCTATCAAGTTGTCGTGGCGGGGAGGTCACACAACTAGATTGAAATGTTGGTGGCACGTGGTGCTTGGTAATCAACTGGGGTGGTAATTTTTTAGATTGGGGCAAGTGGCAAGGGGCATGTGCCAAGGTGGGCCAGGATTGGCAGGAGTATGTGGAAGTCTTGCCATAATCACTTTAAGGACTTAACCTTGCAAGCCTTTGACCGGAGTCTTTCTTGCAACCACATGTCCGAATGGGACAAATTTAGTCAATAATTTGTAAGCCTAGATTTCGAGTCGTCGTGGTGAATAGTGAGTCCCGGGTTTACGGCTTAACTCACATGGCGCAAGAGGGGGGCCATGTTGTGGTGGTTTAACCCTTCAATGTTGAAACCTTAGCGAACAGTACTGGGTCTAGGTGTAGCATTGTAAAGGCTTTGTTATGATCACTCGCCTTGGTGGTGTTTGGTTGTATCGTGTGGGTAAAGTGCATAACCTCTGCAGAGTGTACAATCTATTCGAATAGCCGTGCTCACTGTATTGGGCAATGCTCGAATTACAGCTTAAGGGTTAGACTTTTGTTAAACAAAACTCGTTGGGATGGCAAGGTGCCATGGGAGGTGGAAATTGATTTAAGATTGAAACTTGGTTTACTTGTAAATGTCAATCTAGTAATTACTGTTTTTGTTTTACTGCTTTTCAATCTATTTATTGTATTCTTGTTAAATGCCGCTTTATTGCAAAATATCCATCTTAGCCATTCCTTTGAATTAAGCCAAGCATATAGAATATTAGACTTGCATTGCTGTGTATAACTTGTTGAGTTCTTTATGTACTCACCCCAACAACAACAACTTCAGAAGAGGAAGAATCTACGCCTTTCGTGGAGGAGGATTATATGGATGCGAATGCTTAGGGTCCGAGCCTCGCGCTGCTCACTGTGAATCGGGAGCTGCTACGCTTATTTATTTTTTCGCGCCGCTTATTTGCTATTTCTTTTATAAGCCCTGTGTGACAATAATCATGTAAGACAACAGCATTATTAATTATGAAAGTTATGCTATATTCCGTGTATGATCGTGATAGCATCTATGTTGAGCTCTGTGCACTAGCGTGATCTCGGACTAGTGCAAGATACACAGAGGGTCCGGATTTGCAAATTCGGGTCCTGATAGAGGTGGTATCAGAGCCATACTGACTATAGGTCTTGGCCCTAGGTAGTTGGTATCTCTTAGGAGTGTCCAAAATTATTTTCTAAATAAAAAGGTAAAATTGACTAATAAGAAACTCTTGGCTTATCTCATTCTTCTACTCTCATCCATGCTAAATTACCTTCTATTCATTGCCATTTCGAGTGGAGATCTTATTCAAAATTTTGTTTTGAATAGATGCCGATCTTCCAGTCTTTCGAGTCGATGCAGGGTGGCTATGCCATGGAGCTGTGGAGAGTTCTTCAAGTGATTGGAGGCTTCGATCGTCCGCTCTACCGAGGAAGCAACTGGAACGTCAACGGTGTGCATCGGGGGTTCTTCTGCAAACTGACCATCTTCGCTCGAGAGTGTGACGAGACCACCAGACCGATCCACATCACTACCCGGAAGTTCACGTACGAGGCGGGAATTCAGGAGGCTGCCAGACTTGCCCTACGACGGATCTGCCACGACTACGCCTACGAACTTCGCGACACCGTGTTTCAGCTTCATCCGATAGTGCGAGCGTGCCAGCGTCGACGGATCGTGGAGGGGGAGTGTTTCTGTAGTACACCTTGCTGAGTTCGCCACTGCCCAGGAGGAGCACCTGAGGGACACTGCTCTGGAGCTGGAGACAGTGTACGAGCACTACAAGAAACAGAGAAAAATTCGTGGGTTTTTTAAATTCGTGTCCGAGCGAGAGCTTCAGAAGACCCGTGACGCAGCAGACAGGGTCATCAGCGAGCTGGAGGAGGCCTTGCAGGTAGCCGAGGAGGTGGCGGATAAGGTCGTCCAGGAGCCAGATGGGGTTGCCGAAGAAGAAGAAGAAGAGGAAGATACAGAGGAGCGTGAGTGGGAGCCTGAGGAGCCAGCAGAGGGTCATCAGGATAGGTTTGCCCCTATGCCAGCCCACCCACCGGTGTATACGCTGGATCAGTCTCAGCCAGGGTGGCTGGATGAGTGAGAGTCGGTCTTAGAGTTGTGTTGAGACTCGAGTGTTGAGTCGCGTCTTTAAGTTAGTCTTTACCTTTTAGTAGACGTTAAGGTTGCATGTTTAGTTTGGTTCTTAATTGTCTGCTGAGTGTGCAATATGTGTTGCAAAGCCCTTAGGCATTGTAAGCAACCATACCAAGTATTAATAAAGATTGTTTAAGTTGGGTTTAACCTGTTTCCCCCGCCTTAGAAATTCTTGCATCTTATCTATGCTACATCTATCTTTCCTAACCCAAGAAGCAATCAAGCAGATGGTGAACACCCGCAGTAACAACGGAGCATCAGGAAGTGGTCTGCGCCCAGGCAACAATCCCAACGAAGGGGCACCACCGTAGCAAGCACCGCCAGTGGATATGCAGAACTTGGGAGCTTTTCTCATCACAAGAAACTCGCTTGATGCGCACTATGATGCAAAGAGATGACCAATATGGCTGCAGTCAACAACCCCGCTGCCCAGAACAACAATGGCGGGCCTCGTCCTTACTCCAAGTTGTCAGATTTTATGAGGACCCGACCGCCAATATTCTCGGGCAATGTCAACCCCTTGGAAGCGGATGATTGGCTGAGAACCATTGAGAGGAAGCTGTACATCACTCAATGTGAAGGCCATGAGAAGGTTCTTTACGCATCCCATCAGCTAGAGGGAACAGCTGCAGAATGGTGGGAGAACTACTATGCTGCTCATGAGGCACCCTTGGAAATCACATGGGAAGAGTTTGCAACGGCCTTCCGCCAGTATCATGTACCGGAAGGGATGATGGACCCGAAAAAGGAAGAATTCAGGGCGCTTAATCAAGGAGGCCAACCGGTGACCGATTACTTGAATAAATTCACACAGTTAGCTCGCTATGCTCCTGAAGACGTAGCAACAGACAAGGCCAAGCAGTCCCGCTTCATGAAGGGACTAAACTCAGGGCTGCAGGTGGGGCTAATTACCCACACTTTTCTGGATTTTCAAGAATTGGTAAATAAGGCTTTGATTCTGGAGGATAAGCGCAAGGAGCTTGGAGAAAATCGCAAACACTTGATGACCAACCCAGGTGGACGCCCTAACCACCTGCGAATGAGGATGACACCGCAACAGTTTGCCAGGTTCCAACCGCAAGCCGTTAACAAACCAACAACACTTGCGCCGCGACCACCAGGACAGAGTTATCAGACGCCGGCCCAAGGTAACAATGCTCAAGGAGGAGTGCAGCTGTCAGCCGCCAGAAGGTGCTACAGTTGCAATGAGTTGGGGCATTATGCTAATAGATGTCCCCAGAAAGGAGGTATCACGCCAGTGCGTTTCAATCTTGGAACGACACCTGCTAAGGCACCGATGACGGGAGCAAGCTGAGGATCTGGACAGGCAGGAGCGACGCCTCAAGCTACTATTCGGGGCAGAGTCAACCACATCACCGCAGATGGAGCTCGAGAAGCGTCGGGCGTCGTCTTTGGGTAAGTTTTTGTAAACTCGACTGCAATGATCTTATTTGATTCGGGAGCTTCGCATTCATTTGTCTCTCGGGCTTTTGCATCTGAAAATGGTTTGATTATGAAAAATCTTAAATGTGTGATGTTAGTCCAAGCCTCTGGATCTGAGTTAAGATCTAGCCTTGGGTGCTTGGGAGTTAAACTGCTAATTAATGGGGTAGAGTTCCTAGCGAACTTGATCATGTTAGATACCCAAGCTTTAGATGTTATCCTCAGTATGGACTGGTTGACCAAGCATAAGACAGTATTAGATTGCGGTCGAAGGGTTGTATCCATTAAGAGCCCTGGAGGAGAGAAAGTGGAATTCCAAGCGACAGCAGTTCGTGATGGTCAAACTAATGGTTAATAGCGTAAAAGCCATCAGCATAGAAGAAGTGCTAGTGGTCAGAGAATACCCAGATGTATTTCCAGAGGATCTGCTGGAATGCCGCTGCACCGTGACATCGAGTTTGTCATTGATTGCTTAGCACCAAACAAAGATCGATAGCAAAAAGACCCTATCGGATGCCTACCGATGAACTAGTAGAGATGAAGAAGCGAGTTGAAGAGTCATTGGAGAAAGGCTTCAGAAGACCAAGCTCATCGCCATGGGGAGCGCCAGTTTTGTTTGTAAGGAAAAAGGATGGAAGTCTAAGGATGTGTATTGATTATCGAGCACTTAATGAAGTAACAATTAAGAACAAGTACCCGTTGCCAACAATCGACGACTTATTTGATCAGTTGAGGGGAGCAGGAGTCTTCTCCAAAATAGACCTTCATTCAGGATATCATCAACTAAAGATTCGAGCAGAAGATGTCCCGAAGACTGCATTCTCGACGAGATATGGACATTATGAATTTACAGTTATGTCATTCGGATTGACCAATGCGCCGGCATATTTCATGAATATGATGAATAAGGTTTTCATGGAGTATCTAGATAAGTTTGTTGTTGTCTTTATAGACGATATTCTGGTTTACTCGAAGACAGAAGAAGGGCATGCTGAACATTTGAGGTTAGTTTTAGAAAGGTTGCGAGAACAACAGTTGTACGCTAAGTTCAGCAAGTGTGATTTTTGGAAGGGGAAGGTTGAATTTCTTGGTCATGTGATGACTACAAAAGGAGTGGCAGTAGACCCGAGCAAGGTGGAGACAGTCCTGCATTGGGAGCAGTCGAAGTCTGATACTCAGTTGCGTAGTTTTCTAGGAATAGCAGGTTACTACCGACGGTTTATAGAGGGATTCTCAACAATTGCGAGACCTCTCACGCAATTGCTGAAAAAGGAAAAGAAGTTTGCGTGGACGCCAGAGTGTGAGAAGAGCTTTGAGGAATTAAAGAAGCGTTTGACAACAGCCCAAGTGCTAGTATTGCCTGATGTCCAGAACAGTTTTGACATATACTGTGATGCATCAAGATAAGGACTTGGATGCGTATTGATGCAAGAGGGTAAAATGGTCGCATATGCGTCAAGGCAGTTAAGACCGCATGAAGGAAATTATCCTACGCATGACTTGGAATTGGCTGCCGTGGTGCATGCCTTGAAATTGTGGCGTCATTATCTCATTGGAAATAGATGTGAGATATATACGGACCACAAGAGTTTGAAATATATTTTCACTCAGTCAGATCTTAACATGAGGCAAAGAAAGTGGTTGGAACTGATAAAGGATTATAATATGGGAATCCACTACCATCCGGGAAAGGCTAATGTAGTGGCTGATGCTTTGAGTCGAAAAAGGCACGTTGCAAATATGATGGTACAAGAAGATTAATCGGAGCTATGTAAGGAGTTTCAGAAGTTAAAATTGGAAATGATTCCAGAAGGATTCATAGCTGCATTGGAAGTAAAGCCGGCGCTTGAGGATCAGATTCGGGAAGGGCAAAAGGATGATGAGAAAATCAACCGAATCAAAGCTAAAAAGGATGAAGGATTAGCGGCAGATTTTACTATGGATGACCAGGGTACCATGTGGTTCAAGGGTCGAATTTGTGTGCCACACAGACCAGAGCTTATCTAAGGACCCGAATCCACTGATTCGAACCCACTGTGTTTACCGCACTAGTCCCAGGATCAACGCTAGTGCACACAGCTTAACATTGGTACATATCACATCATACACAACGATAATAGAATAATAGTTCATTTATTGATATAGCTAAATGTATGATCTTATGACCAACTTACATTATTAAGCCACGCAGGGCAAGACTGAAAATATAAGCTAATAATTAAGCAGCGGAAAGTAGAAACGTAGATAGCTCATCAGTTCACCACAGGCAACCGACAAGGCTCGGACCCTAATGACTCGTGTCTTCTTGGACTTCATCTTCCAACACAGGTGTCGATTCTTCAACTGTTGATTATTGTTGTTTGGCAAGGGTGAGTACTTAAAGCACTCAACAAGTTGTGCATGTAATGCAATTCTATTTATCTACATGTAAGGCTTATTCCAAAGGGTAGGCTATCATGGCTATTTTGCAATAAGCAGACATTTATGAACAAATACAGAAATAGATTGTAAAGAATGTAAAACAAATAATGATAATAAATAAATTCAGATTTCTCCAATAAACCAAGTTTCCAATCCTAAATCAAATTCATTTTCCATATGGCCATCCCGCCTCCCAACTAAGTTGTCCAGCTTAATTAAGCTAACCCTTAATCAGTAATTCCGAGCATTGCTCAATACCATGAGCACGGCTATCCGAATAGTTTCACACTCTGCAGAGGTTATGCACTTTACCCACGTGATACAACCAAACACCACAAAGGCGAGAGATCATAACAAAGCCTTTACAATGCTCTATCTTAACCTGATACTACCCGCTAAGGTTTCAACATCTGGCGGTCTCAGAAACCACATCCGGGGCCCCCTCTTGCGCCATGTGAATTACACTCGACCCGGAACTCACACCGACCACGATAGTATCAAAATTAAGACTTTGCAAATTACTCACCTAGGTCGCCCATACTGCACATGTGGTTGCATGATTGACTCGGGTCAAAGGCTTGCAAGGTTAAGTCCTTAGTGTGATCAAGGCAAGACATCCACATACCATCGCCCATCGGGCCCACCTTGGCCTCCTCGCCTTGCCACTTGCCCCAATCTAAGTTATCATCACCCGCTTGATTACTAAGCACCACGTGCCATCAACAATTCAACATCGCTTGCGTGACATGACTCGCCACAACAACTCAATCTCATCGTGTGATCCCACATGACACACAAGTTCATAACATTGTTCCATATTCCGTTAATCAAGATTAATTATCCATGATTCTGGCACATGTGATGACGTGGCATGGCTAAGCAACTATTACGAACTAAACCTCCAATGTTGATTGTAGTTATTAACCAACTATATTAAACCAATCTAGGGTGACAATGGATCATGGCATACAATGACAAGGTAGGGTATAGATCAATCTGTATATTAGCTAAGCCCAAACTAATTTGAAACAATTGTATATTTGAAATATATGCAATAGCGTAAATCAAACATAGCAATTTTATAAACATGGGTTCAACATGATCAAAGCACAACTTGCCTTGAATAGGTCCTGATCTTGATCTGAGTTTGCTCTTGTTCTTGGGTCTTCCTCCGGCGTCGCACAATTCAACGCTCACGCTGCATCAAAGAGAAAAGCAAATAAATGCCAAAACAGAGAGCAATAGATCTCCAAAAATCAAATAAAAATCACCATTAAATAGATCTCAATTTTACAAATTTTTAGAAACTGGAATCACTCAAATCCGAGTTACGATGCAAAAGATATAGCCTTTTGAAGTTTGAAATAAATCTCAAATCGTAAAATCGTAAAATACGAATTTAACAGATTTATTTTTATACTGAAAAACTGGTTTATGACGTCAGCGTGACCTCATGATGACGTCATCATCACGGATTTTCCAATCGGAATATTTTTCCAACTGCAAATTGTAATTATGACGCAAGCATGACGTCAGCGATGAACTGAACCAATCAAAACTCGACACGTGGCCTCGGCGCATAGACCTGGTCCACGAGACCTCCTCTGGTCCACCGTGAACCCGGCGCACGACGCCTCGGTGCCTGCGCCTCCACGCGGCGGCACCCGATTGGCGCGCGCGACGGCGCCATCGATGCATTCGGATCTCATCGGGGCCGGCGATCGAAGCACACGCGGCAAGATCTCGAACCGCAGATTAAAATCTAACGGACCGCGATTAACGAGGGCTTACGAATCACGAGACCACGCGCTGGATCGAGACGTTGAGCGATGATCCGACGGTCCAAATCCTCTCCGCGCAAATGGCGCCGCCGAGACGAGATCCACCGGCGATGAAGACGACGATCCTCCACACGGCGCCCGGCGAAGCTCGACGACGAGACCTTGCGCTTCGCCGCGGTGCGGGACAAGGACCTCAATGCACCCGTCGGTTCCTTAAATAGGCGGACGGAGGAGCGCGGCGGGCGACGGACACGGACTCGAGTCCATCGCGACACGGCGGCGCGGCGAAGGAGTTCAAACGGAGACGACAACCAAGAACCCTCCGATTGCCAACGAACGGCCCGGATCGACCCGACGCGCACGATCGATCTGTCCAACTCAAACGACGGATGAGATCTCCTCTTACTCTAAACGATCGGCTTAATCGGCGCCGCTGATCTTGATCCTACGGTCCTCGCGCTAGGGTTTAGGTTTTACGCGCGATTGCTTCGACCGCCCGATTCAAGATCAACGGTTGACGCTAAGCTTCTAGAAGCCGGCTTCGTGGGCATGCATGAGCGGCCGCCTGCCACGAGAGATGGGCTACGCCCGATCATCGATTAATTTGATTTTAAAAGATTTCTTATTTAAAATAATTACAAAAATTCATTTTATTTGTTTTAGACAATAAAATAATCGGAAAAATCCAAGAAAAATCTCAAAATACTTTGAGACATTCGACTCAAATAAAATATTTTTGGCAAAACTTTATTTTAACTTGGCACAGATTTAAATACTTTTGATTAAAAAGCAATAAACTTGAAATAACATTTAATTCCAATAAATCCGAAAAATCCAAATAAATTCCGAAAATCACAAATGCACATTTAAGCAATAAAATAATATTTGGAAGATTTTGGGATGTTACAAACCTCCCCTTAATGAATCTCGGCCGAGATTCAGGGGCTAACTAGAGAATAGGTTCGAATTACGACTTCAATTCTTCTTCTCGCTCCCAAGTGGCTTCACTTTCCGAATGATTGCTCCATCGAACTCGCAAAGCGAATAGACTTGTTTACGGTCTTGCGCCCACAACATCCAAAATTACATTGGTTGCTCTTTATAAGTCAAATCTTCTTGCACTCTATTGCCTCCAACGGGTTTGCTCATGGCACTCGAGACACTTCTTAAGTGCGATACATGGAATACATCATGCACTCCTGCCAATGACCGAGGCAACTCTAATCGATAAGCTACCTCTCCTCGACGGCTCGTAATCTTGAACGGACCGACATATCTTGGTGCAAGCTTCCTTTAACGTGAAATCTCTTAACGCCTTAAGAGGGGTAACCACGAGATACACATGATCTTACGGTTCAAAACTCAAATCTCGACGACGGTTATCTGCGTAGCTTTTCTGTCTTGACTGTGCTATCTTCAACCTCTCTCGATCATTGCGACGTGACTTTCGCTTCCTCGAGAATGTCCGCCCAACACCAAACGCTCTCCGCTTTCATTCCAATTCAACGGAGTACGACAAGCACGTCCATACAATGCCTCGAATGGTGACATCTGAGGCTAGCTTGATAACTATTATTGTAATCAATTACGCATATGGCAAACATTTATCCCATGACGTGGCATACGCTAAAGCACAGCTCTCAACATATCCTCTAAAATCTGATTTACTCTTTCACCGACCATCCGTCATGCGGGTGATATGTCAGATCAAATTCAGACGGGTTCCCATTGCTTCATGCAACTTATTCCAAAACCTTGAGGTAAATTGGGTACCTCACATCGACACAATCTTCTTTGGCACTCCATGCAAACATACAATCCTTGACATGTACAATTCTGCCAAACGATCTCCGGCGTAAGTGGTCTTTACCGGGATGAAATGAGCGACCTTGGTTAGACGATCCACGATAACCCAAATGGAATCGTAACCTTTCGAGTCTTAGGTAAACCGTGATAAAATCCATTCCGATTTCCTCCCACTTCCATTCCGAATTTTTAACTACCGCAATGCACAAATGGTCTTTGATGCATGGCTTTACTCTTTGACATACGTCGCATAATGCAACATGCTCACCACTTCACGCTTCATATTCGCCACCGAATCTCTCCTTCAAATCTGGTACATCTTGGCACTTCTGGATGAATTGAGTACTTAGAATCGTGAGCCTCCTCAAGAATCAATTGCTTTAGCTCCTTTTTATCCTATGACGCAAATTCGCTTTTAAAGAACATGGTTCCTTGCTCATCCAGAGTGAAATCTAAGGCTAGGCCTTCTTCCTTTTAGTCTTGATTTTTGAAATTTTATCGTCATCTTGTCGACCTTCTTTAATCGATCTTCTAGTGTTGGCTTCACTTCTAGCGCTATCATTCCTTGCGGAACGACTTCCAATCTTAGCTTCTGAAATTCCTTGCATAATTCCGGTTGATCCTCCATTGACAATGTATTTGCGCTATGGCTCTTTCGACTCAGAGCATCTGCCACCACATTGGCTTTTCCAGGGTGATAATGGATTCCCATATTATAGTCCTTAATTAGCTCCAGCCATCTTCGCTGTCTCATATTCAGGTCAGCTTGAGTGAATATGTATTTCAGACTCTTATGGTCCGTATATATCTCACATCTATTTCCTATGAGATAATGACGCCATATCTTTAAAGCATGCACTACGGCAGCTAACTCCAAATCATGCGTTGGGTAATTCACTTCATGTGATCTTAACTGTCTTGACGCATAGGCAACGACTTTGCCTTCTTGCATTAACACGCATCCCAAACCTTGCTTCGAAGCATCACAGTAAATGTCAAATCCATTCTGCACATCTGGCAAAACTAATACAGGGGCTGTTGTTAAACGCTTCTTTAATTCCATGAAACTTTTCTCGCACTCTGGCGTCCATGCAAACTTCTTCTCTTTCTTTAACAAGCGCGTAAGGGTTTAGCAATTGTCGAGAATCCTTCTATGAACCGACGGTAATATCCCGCCATTCCCGAAAACTACGAATCTGAGTAATGAGACTTGGTGGCTCCTAATGCAACATCAAGGTCCACTTTGTCGGGATCAATCATGACTCCTTTGGTAGTCATTACATGACCAGAAATTCAACTTTCTTCTTCCAAAATTCACACTTGCTAAACTTAGCATATAGTTGATGCTCTCGCACTGTCTAAAACCATTCTCGTGTTCTCGCATGCTCTTCCTCTGTCTTCGAGTAAACCAAGATATCGTCTATGAAGACTACAACAAACTTGTCCAAGTAATCCATGAAGACTTTATTCATCATGTTCATGAAATATGCTGGGGCATTAGTCAATCCGAATGACATGACTGTGAACTCGTAATGTCCATATCGCGTAGAAAACGCAGTCTTAGGTACATCCTCTGCTCGGATCTTCAACTGATGGTATCCTGAACGAAGATCTATCTTGGAGAAAACTCCAGCTCCTCTTAACTGATCAAATAAGTCGTCGATCCTGGGCAACGGATACTTATTCTTGATCGTTACTTCATTAAGTGCACGGTAGTCGATGCACATTCTAAGACTTCCATCCTTCTTGCGAACAAACAAAACCGGGGCTCCCCACGGCGATGAACTTGGTCTAATGAAACCTTTCTCTTGCAGTTCCTCAATCTGCTTCTTCATTTCTACTAACTCGCGTCGGTAGGCATCCGATATGGTCTCTTTGATATCGGTGCTGTACCTGGTGCTAACTCGATGACAAACTCGATATCACGATCTGGTGGCAATCCTGGCAAATCTTCTGGAAATACCTCCGGGTATTCTCTGGCTACTGGCACATCTTCCATGCTGATGGCTTTCACACTGTTGACCGTTAATCGCCTGTCCCGAATCAAGGTCGCTTGAAACTCCACTTTCTTGCCACTAGGGCCTTCCAAGGTCACGATCCTTCGCCACAATCTAAAATACCTTATGCTTGGACAGCCAATCCATTCCAAGGATGACGTTTAGGATTGCGATCTATCAAGATAAGATTCGCGAGAAATTCTATCCCATCCATAAGCAACTTAGCTCCCAAACACCCAAGGCTAGATCTAAGCTCGATCCGGGGCTTGGACTAAGAGCACACACTTAAGATTCACCACTTTAAATCCATTCTTGGTTGCAAAACTTTGAGAAACAAGCGAATGCGAAGCTCCGTAATCAAACAAAATCAGAAAGGTAATCGAGTTGACCAGAACTTACCCAAGACGACGTCCGTAGCTTCCTCGAGCTCCATCGGCCGTGATGTGGTTGATTCTTCCACGCACTGTTGACTGCGGCGTTGCTCGAGCTTGGCTTGGTGCACGATTTCCTCCTGATGTTGGTGCTTTAGCGGGTGTTGTTCCCAGGTTGAAACGAACCGGTGTGATGCCTCCCTTCTGTGGACACCTATTTGAAAAGTGCCTGCTCATTGCAAGTATAGCATCTCTTCACTGCAGACTGCTGATTTCCCCCTGGTGCATTGTTGCCTTGCGCTGGGGTCTGGAAATTCTGATTGGCAGGGCGAGGTGTAGGGGTTGATGTCTTGTTCCCAGCTGGTGGTTGAAATCTAGCAAATTGCTGGGGTGACATCCTCAAGCGTAGATGGTTTGGGCGCCCACCCCGATTGTTCATCAAGCGCTACGGTTTTCACCTAGCTCTTTGCGCTTGTCCTCTAGGATTAAAGCCTTATTTACCACTCTGAAAATCCGGAAAATTGTGGGTAATCACCCCACTGCGATCCTGAATTCAGTCCTTCATGAAACGAGATCGCTTAGCTTTATCCGTCGCTACGTCCTCGGGGCATAACGAGCTAATTGAGTGAATTTATTCGTATTCGCCACCGGTTGGCCTCCTTGCTTCAAAGCTCAACTCCTCCTTCTTAAGATCCATCATTCCCTCGGGACATGATATCGCGGAAAGCATTAGTGAACTCCTCCTGTGTTATCTCTTGCGGGGCTCCATGAGCGGCACAATAATTCTCCCACCATTCTCGCGGCGGTTCCTTCAAGTTGATGAGAGGCGAGAGCACCTTCTCATTGCCCTCACACCGAGTGATGTGCGCTTCTTCTCAATGGTCCTAAGCCAATCATCGGCCTCCAAAGGGTTCACGCTTCCAGAGAAAGTTGGTGGCCTAGTCCTCATAAAATCCGATAGCTTGGACATAGGTCGAGGTCCACCATGATTGTTCCGAGTTGCGGATTGTTGTGGTTTATCACGCATTGGTCATCTGCTGATCTGCTTTGCATCATTGTCCGCATCGCTTGAGTCTGTCTTGCAAGGAATGCTCCCAGATTCTCGCATGTCCATCGGCGGTGGTTGAGGGCTGCCTCCATCATTGGGATTGTCATTCTGGACGCATCCACTTCAAGCACCGTTGTTTCCTCGAGTATTCACCATCTGATAATTGCCTCTTAGGTTAGGAAAGGTAGATGTAGCATAGATGAGAAGTAAGAATTTCTAAAGCGGGGAGATATGTTATACCCAAACTGAACAATTCTTTATTTAACTTGGTATGGTGCTTATTTAAGCCTACAAGCTTTGCAACACATACTGCACACTCAGCAATACAAAGAAGCAAACTAAACACGAACCTTAACGTCAACTAGAAAGGTAAAGGCTAACTTAAAGACACGACTCACACTCGAGTCTCAACACAGCTCCAAGGCTGACACTCACTCATCCAGCCACCCTGGCTGAGACTGATCCGGCGCATACACCGGCGGGTCGGCTGGCATCGGAGCAAACCTATCCTGATGACCTAATACTGGGTCCTCTGCAGCAACGGGTCTGCACTCCCTTCGCTCCCACTCGCTCCTCTGATCCTCCTCGGACTCCTCACCGGCTCTGAACTCTCCGAGTCACGCGCTCCACTGGCCTCAAGCGCCTCCTCGGTAAAGTGGACGATAGAAACCTCCAAGCGTCTGAAGTACTCTCCACAACTCCATGGCGTAGCCGCCAGCTGTCTCCTCAAAGGTCGGAACGATCGGCATCTGCTTCACAAGAACTTGGAATAAGAGCTCCATCCAAAACGGCCAGTAAAACGGTAAATTCAGTCAAGGCAAGAAGTAGAGAATGAGATGAGTCAAGAGTGTTCTATTAGTCAAGTTTGGATTTTCTTTTAGAAAATAGTTTTGGACTCTCACAAGACACCTCCATACTATCTAGGGCCAAGACCTACAACAAGATGCTCGATACCACCTCTGTAAGGACCCGAATCCACTGATTCGAACCCACTGTGTTTACCGCACTAGTCCTGTGATCAACGCTAGTGCACACACTTAACATTGGTACATATCACATCATACACAACGATAATAGAATAATAGTTCATTTATTGATATAGCTAAATGTATGATCTTATGACCAACTTACATTATTAAGCCACGCAGGCAAGACCGAAAATATAAGCTAATAATTAAGCAAATGAAAGTAGAAACGTAGATAGCTCATCAGTTCACCACAGCAACCGACAAGGCTCGGACCCTAATGACTCGTGTCTTCTTGGACTTCATCTTCCAACACAGTGTCGATTCTTCAACTGTTGATTATTGTTGTTTGGCAAGGGTGAGTACTTAAAGCACTCAACAAGTTGTGCATGAATGCAATTCTATTTATCTACATGTAAGGCTTATTCCAAAGGGTAGGCTATCATGGCTATTTTGCAATAAGCGACATTTACGAACAAATACAAGAAATAGATTGTAAAGAATGTAAAACAAATAATGATAATAAATAAATTCAGATTTCTCCAATAAACCAAGTTTCCAATCCTAAATCAAATTCATTTTCCATATGGCATCCCGCCATCCCAACTAAGTTGTCCAGCTTAATTAAGCTAACCCTTAATCAGAATTCCGAGCATTGCTCAATACCATGAGCACGGCTATCCGAATAGTTTCACACTGCAGAGGTTATGCACTTTACCCACGTGATACAACCAAACACCACAAAGGCGAGAGATCATAACAAAGCCTTTACAATGCTCTATCTTAACCTCGATACTACCCGCTAAGGTTTCAACATCAAGCGGTCTCAGTAAACCACATCCGGGCCCCCTCTTGCGCCATGTGAATTACACCTGACCCGAACTCACACCGACCACGATAGTATCAAAATTAAGACTTTGCAAATTACTCACTAGGTGGCCCATACGGACATGTGGTTGCATGATTGACTCAGTCAAAGGCTTGCAAGGTTAAGTCCTTAGTGTGATCAAGGCAAGACATCCACATACCATCTCGCCCATCGGGCCCACCTTGGCCTCCTCGCCTTGCCACTTGCCCCAATCTAAGTTATCATCACCCGCTTGATTACCAAGCACCACGTGCCATCAACAATTCAACATCGCTATGCGTGACATGACTCGCCACAACAACTCAATCTCATCGTGTGATCCCACATGACACACAAGTTCATAACATTGTTCCATATTCCGTTAATCAAGATTAATTATCCATGATTCTGGCACATGTGATGACGTGGCATGGCTAAGCAACTATTACGAACTAAACCTCCAATGTTGATTGTAGTTATTAACCAACTATATTAAACCAATCTAGGGTGACAATGGATCATGGCATACAATGACAAGGTAGGGTATAGATCAATCTGGTATATTAGCTAAGCCCAAACTAATTTGAAACAGTTGTATATTTGAAATATATGCAATAGCGTAAATCAAACATAGCAATTTTATAAACATGGGTTCAACATGATCAAAGCACAACTTGCCTTGGAATAGGTCCTGATCTTGATCTGGAGTTTGCTCTTGGGTTACTGGGTCTTCCTCCGAAGCGTCGCACAATTCAACGTCTCACGCGCATCAAAGAGAAAAGCAAATAAATGCCAAAACAGAGAGCAATAGATCTCCAAAAATCAAATAAAAATCACCATTAAATAGATCTCAATTTTACAAATTTTTAGAAACTGGAATCACTCAAATCCGAGTTACGATGCAAAAGATATAGCCTTTTGAAGTTTGAAATAAATCTCAAATCGTAAAATCGTAAAATACGAATTTAACAGATTTATTTTTATATCAAAAACTGGTTTATGACGTCAGCGTGACCTCATGATGACGTCATCATCACGGATTTTCCAATCGGAATATTTTTCCAATCGCAAATTGTAATTATGACGCAAGCATGACGCCGATGAATCAACCAATCAAAACTCGACACGTGGCCTCGGCGCATAGACACAGTCCACGAGACCTCCTCCGTCCACCGTGAACCCGCGCGCGACGACGCCTCGGTGCTCGCGCTTCCACGCGGCGGCACCCGATTGGCCGCGGCGACGGCGGCGCCATCTGATGCATTCAGATCTCATCGGGCGGCTGCTGATCGAAGCACACGCGGCAAGATCTGAACCGCAGGATTAAAATCTAACGGACCGCGATTAACGAGGGCTTACGAATCACAGAGACCACGCGGCTGGATCGGAGACGTTGAGCGATGATCCGACGGTCCAAATCCTCTCCCGCTGCAAATGGCGCCGCCGAGACGAGATCCACCGGCGATGAAGACGACGATCCTCCACACGGCGCCCGGCGAAGCTCGACGACGAGACCTTGCGCTTCGCGCGGTGCGGGACAAGGACCTCAATGCACCCGTCGGTTCCTTAAATAGGCGGACGGAGGAGCGTGCGGCGGCGGACACGGACTCGAGTCCATCGGCGACACGGCGGCGGCGAAGGAGTTCAAACGGAGACGACAACCAAGAACCTCCGATTGCCAACGAACGGCCCGATGCGACCCGACGCGCACGATCGATCTGTCCAACTCAAACGACGGATGAGATCTCCTCTTACTCTAAACGATCGGCTTAATCGGGCGCCGCTTGATCTTGATCCTACGGTCCTCTGCGCTAGGGTTTAGGTTTTACGCGCGATTGCTTCGACCGCCGATTCAAGATCAACGGTTGACGCTAAGCTTCTAGAAGCTGGGCTTGGTCATGCGCTGAGCGGCCGCCCGCCAGAGATGGGCTACGGCCCGATCTTGATTAATTTGATTTTAAAAGATTTCTTATTTAAAATAATTACAAAAATTCATTTTATTTGTTTTAGACAATAAAATAATCAGGAAAAATCCAAGAAAAATCTCAAAAATACTTTGAGACATTCTGGACTCAAATAAAATATTTTTGGCAAAACTTTATTTTAACTTGGCACAGATTTAAATACTTTTGATTAAAAAGCAATAAACTTGAAATAACATTTAATTCCAATAAATCCAGAAAAATCCAAATAAATTCCAGAAAATCACAAATGCACATTTAAGCAATAAAATAATATTTGGAAGATTTTTGGGATGTTACAGCTTAAGCAGTTGATTTTGGAAGAGGCTCATGATTCCAAGTATTCAATCCATCCAGGAAGCGCCAAGATGTACCAGGACTTAAAGGAGAGGTTTTGGTGGCTGAATATGAAGCGTGAAGTCGCTGAGCATGTTGCCTTATGTGATATGTGCCAGAGAATTAAGGCAATACACCAGAGACTAGCAGGATTACAACAGCCGTTAAGGGTTCCAGAATGGAAATAGGAAGAAATCGGTATCGATTTCATCACTGGGTTGCCAAGAACTCAAAGTGGGTATGATTCTATATGGGTCATTGTGGATCGATTGACCAAAGTTGCTCACTTCATTCCGGTTAAGACAACTTACTCAGGAGACCGGTTAATAGAATTATACATGGGCAGAATTGTGTGTTTGCATGGTGTGCCTAAGAAAATAGTGTCAGACAAAGGTACTCAGTTCACCTTGAGATTCTGGGATAAATTGCATGAAGCTATGGGAACGCGTTTGAACTTCAGCATAGCATATCATCCGCAGACTGATGGCCAAACAGAAAGAGTAAATCAGATTCTGGAAGATATGTTAAGAGCTTGCGCTTTAGCCTACACTACTTCATGGGACAAATGTTTATCGTATGCAGAGTTCAGCTATAACAACAATTACCAGGCTAGTTTGCAAATGTCGCCATTTGAAGCTTTATATGGCCGTGCCTGTCGTACCCCGCTGAATTGGAATGAGACAGGAGAGCGTATGATATTTGGCCCTAATATTCTCAAGGAAGCTGAAGAGCAAGTTGCTATGATAAGAGAGAGGTTGAAAATCGCACAGTCAATGCAAAAGAGTTACGCTGATAATCGACGTCGTGATTTGAGTTTCGAGCCAAACGATTTTGTGTATCTTAGAGTTACCCCTCTGAAAGGAGTTAAAAGGTTCCACGCTAAAGGAAAGCTTGCCCCAAGATATGTTGGACCGTTCAAAATTTTGAGCCGTCGAGGGGAGGTTGCTTATCAGTTGGAGTTGCCGCAGTCACTAGCAGGCATGCATGATGTGTTCCATGTGTCTCAGCTCAAGAAGTATCTTCGGGTGCCAGCGGAGCAGACATCTTTGGAAGAGATTGAGTTGCAGAAGGATTTGACCTACAAGGAGCAGCCGATGAAAATTTTGGATGTAATGGACCGCATAACCAGGAACAAGTCAGTTCGTTTTTGTAGAGTTCAGTTGACCAACCATTCTGAGAATGAGGCAACCTGGGAGCGTGAAGAGGATCTAAAATTAGAATTTCCAAACATATTCCTTAGTTAGCCCTGAATCTTGGGGTCGAGATTCTGTTAAGGGGGGAGGTTTGTAACACCCCATTTTTTGCTTTAAGTGTTATTTTATTGTCATTTAGGCAATTTGAGATTTATTGGGATTTTTCTGGATTTATTGGAATTTATTTTGAGAATTAAGTAATTAGCCTCTTTGAGAAAACCAATTAAATATCTGCATAGTCAAAATAAAGTTTTGCCAAAAATATTTTATTTGAACTCAAAATGTCTCAAAGTATTTATGAAAATTTTCTTGGATTTTTCCTGATATTTTAATTGCCTTAAATGAATTAATCTAATTTTGAGAATTATTTTAAATCAAAAAGCGTTAGAAAATCGGCATGAACAGTCGGGCCGCAGCCCAGTACTATGTGCGCGTGGCCCAGCGCGTGCGGCCCGTTCAGCCCGCTTCGCCGTCGCCTTCGCGCTCAGTCGTTGGATCAAGATCAGACGGCCTTCTTCATCACGGAACCCTAGTGCTGTCAGCCGTTAGATCGAGATCGTGCGGTTGAGATCGTGTGGCGTTATTTTGGAAAGATCTGATCGCATCCGTTGATTTTGGAAAGGGCGGATCAGATCGTATCGGTCGTGATCTGATCGTGGCCGCTCGTTGCAGATCGGACGGCTCGCGGTCGTCGTCTCCAATTCGGTTTCTGAATCCGCCGCCGACTTGCCGTCGCAGCCGCGTGATTTAGGGTCGCCTTTTCTGGGCGCATGCTGAGGCTATTTAAAGCGCGGACCGCACCACGAGGATCGCCATCCCAGTGCGCATCTGCTAGCCTAGCCTCTTCGTCGGAGTCGCTGCCATTTAGCCCCGAGAGCTCCCCGTAGTTCTTTGTAGCGCCACCACTCGTTTTCTCGCCGTTTCACCGCCGTCAAGCCTCCATCCGCCGCGTGGGTTCCAGTTTCAGCTTCACCGCGTAAAGCCACGCTAGAGCTGCCACCTCTTCGTCGTCGGAAGGAGCTAGTTCGCCGTTGGAACCGTCGTCGTCTTCGTCTCCGGGAACTCAGTGCCGCCGCGACATCGCCGTGCTTCGGAGCTTCGCGCAGCCGTAAGATCTCCACCGAACCATCCAGATCGCGCCACGTCTGCATCATCAGCAGTGTTCTGCTCGGGTAAAGCTCTGGCCATTAGATTTAATCGGACGTTCGGGATTGAGACGCGTGTGCGTAGTGCGTTGGTCGTTGGATCGTCTCGCAGATGTGCGACGTGTGTCAGTGCGGGTACCGAAGCATCGTGCGCCGGGTGCACCGTGGACAGGCATGTGCTGTGGACATGGTCCATCGATCGAGCGACGTAGCGCAATTTGATTGGCCCACGACGCTATGACGCTGCATCTTTGTTATCACCGGTCCACAAAGACAAGATCTCGAGTCCACGGTGGACCAGCGTGTTTTCGTGGACTAAGTCCATGCGCCGAAGCCACGTGTCCGTCTCTGATTGGTCCACGTGTCGCTTGCGCATTAATCGGTAATTTTCAGTAGAAAAGTTGTCTAAGTGTCACCCTAGGATGTGGAATTATAGTTGGTTAATATTAATAATCAACATGGGACTAGTTAGACCGTCGTAGATTGCTTAGCCATGCCACGTCATCACATGTGTCTGAATGTTGTTACCTAATCTTGACTAATGGAATATGGAACAAAGTTTAAGAATTTGTGTGTCACGTGTTGTCACACAGTGCTATCAAGTTGTCGTGGCGGGGAGGTCACACAACTAGATTGAAATGTTGGTGGCACGTGGTGCTTGGTAATCAACTGGGGTGGTAATGTTTTAGATTGGGGCAAGTGGCAAGGGACATGTGCCAAGGTGGGCCAGGATTGGCAAGGGTATGTGGAAGTCTTGCCATATTCATTTTAAGGACTTAACCTTGCAAGCCTTTGACCTGAGTCTTTCTTGCAACCACATGTCTGGAATGGGACAGTCTAGCTGAATAATTTAAGAAGCCTAGATTTCAGTGCTGTTGTGGTGAATAGTGAGTCCCGGGTTTACAGCTTAACTCACATGGCGCAAGATGGGGGCCATGTTGTGGTGGTTTAACACTTCAGTGTTGAAACCTTAGCGAACAGTACTGGGTCTAGGTGTAGCATTGTAAAGGCTTTGTTATGTTCACTCGCCTTGGTGGTGTTTGGTTGTATCGTGTGGGTAAAGTGCATAACCTCTGCAGAGTGTACAATCTATTCGAATAGCCGTGCTCACGGTATTCAGCAATGCTCGGGAATTACAGTTAAGGGTTAAACTTTTGTTAAACAAAAACCTGTTGGGATGGCAAGGTGCCATGGGAGGTGGAAATTGATTTAGGATTGGAAACTTGGTTTACTTCAGAAATGCTGAATCTATTAATTACTGTATTTGTTTTACTGCTTTTCAACCTATTTGTTGTATTCTTGTTAAATGCCGCTTTATTGCAAAATATCCATCTTAGCCATTCCTTTGGATTAAGCCAAGTATATAGAATATTAGACTTGCATTGCTGTGTATAACTTGTTGAGTGCTTTATGTACTCACCCCAACAACAACAACTTCAGAAGAGGAAGAATCTACGCCTTTCGTGGAGGAGGATTATATGGATGCGAATGCTTAGGGTCCGTGCCTCGTCAGTTGCCTGCGGTGAACTGGGGAGCTGCTACGCTTATTTATTTTTCCGCTGCAGCTTATTTGCTATTTCTTTTATAAGCCCTGTGTGGCAATAATCATGTAAGATAATAGTTACTATTAATTATGAAAGTTATGCTATATTCCGCTGTGTATGACTGTGATAGCATCTATGTTGAGCCTGTGTGCACTAGCGTGATCCTGGACTAGTGCAGTATACATAGAGGGTCCGGATTTGCAAATTCGGGTCTCGACAGCAATGTTTAAACTTTTTATATAGTTGGATGACCCCTTCAAACATAGTAGCATCCACAATGTAAAAACACAAAAAAAACTAAAAGTGAGATGATTTGAAATTTTTTCCGTATTCGCAATATACGACTCAACTTTTTAAATTTATTTAATTTTATTAGTTTAGACACTCTTGTGTTAGCCAATGCCTAAAGTATCGAAGCTCGAATTCCATCTGTTATTGCGTGCTGTATAGTTTGGCTAAGATTTCAATTCTTTAATGTGCATGATAAGGTGGTGTGGGTTCAAGGCCATATTTGCTTAATTGATTGTTTAGCCCATTTGTGATTGAGATTGAAGATTCAAAATCTTCAAACTTGACCGATTTCTGAGAGCACTGCAAAAAAATTTACATCTTCCTCTTATTATCGCACTTTGTTCAACAATATTGATTGGTCTTGTAAGCAATATTGATTCTCATAACCTTATGTACAAAACAACTCGTAACTTACCTTCTCTTAAATTTGCTTCTCTTAACTTACCTTCTCTTAAATTTGCTTCTCTTAACTTACCTACTCTTAACCTTGCATCATACAATTACAAATGTACTAAACAACGCTTAAATTTACTTTCTTTCCTCTTATATGAGTCTCTATGACTTTGTTGATTTACCAACTTGCGTCTTCTATGATCTTAATTACAAGATGGCGTCCCCTCATTCCTCATCACCGAATAGATCTGATGAGGCTCCCAATGTAGGAAATCAGAGGTGCGGTCCAAGAGGGCTCAGTAAAAGGCCTTAGAGCCGATACACCATCACGATGGTCAATCTGCGCAATGGGGCCCCTACCGCTCCTTCAAAGGCTGCGACAGCTTTCCAGACCATGTGCAGGATCGTTGGGCATGAAAGGGTCCCCATCACCTATCCATCATGGAAGACACTAGCAGATGAGGAGAGCGATAACCTGGTGACAGAAATATTTGCGTCGTTCGTGCTCCCACAAGACGCCATGCCTACACTGTGACGGTACGTATTGCTAGTGGTGGGAAAGACGTGGAAGAATTTCAACAGCATCCTCGTCACTAATTACGTGAATAAGAAAATGACTCCGTTCCAGATGTACGGGTTCATCATTGAAAACGTGTGGGGACGATTTGTTGAGTTGAAGACGACGGAAGAGTTCGTGGGTCAAAGTGCGGCACACAAGACCGTCTAGTCAAAAAACACCCACCCACATAGACTCGGCTCAACTAGGTATGTGGGCAAGATCGCGCAATGGATGAGGAAGATTGACAAGGCAATCCAGAAGGAGGTCGCGCTGTCGTTTGCCTCGATCATGGACCCACGCGCCCGAAATTGGGTAAGAGCGAGGTCACGTCCCACGTTTTCAGGCGGCGTGTCCTTTGCCAATCCCGCTAATGAGGAAGTGTCCTAACGCCTAATATCGTTGAGCACAGAATCTTCCCATGGTTCTTTCAATTCGGACAGAGAGAAAGATATATTCTCCACGGCCTTGGGAAACAAGGAGCACCCGTGTCGCACCTGAGGCCTAAGTAGCACTGATTGAGGAAAGGGTTGAGGAAAGGCTCAGAGCGTAGTTCGATAATCAGCTATGAAGCTTTGAGGGAAGGATGGAGCAAAGGGTGGTTGCGGAGAGGTAGGCACGGAATGTGCAAGCCCAAGAAGCACAAGCACAGTTCAGCTCAACCAACCGTTGGAGCAGCTACGCGTTCGCCCCTGAGACGGACGTGGACAAAGCCAGATTTCCTTCAAACGAAACCACGGTAATATACATGTCTGTAATGCTCCTTATATGGACCTATTTGACGTGTTACCTAATTAACTGTGTACCCTTACGTAGGTGGCCACGTCGTGCAATCTCCAAGTGAGGCTTGCCAACGGTTCTATTCCCCTTCAGGCTGCTTGGGGTGCGCGTATCCATCAAGTGCAGGGACGTTAGTGCACGGTCATACTTTAGATTCAGGCTACGTCAATGTCTAGGTTGACAGCATAAATGAAATTTGCAAGGCCGTCCACTGGAGATGCTCCAAATGACAAGGTCGTCACACTAGAGAATGCCATCGACACATTCATCCAGTGGGCCAAGAAGGACATCTCCTTCGACGCCTGAGCCACGTGTTGCATCGGAGCTACCAGCATTACCGGAGCCATATGTTGCATCGAAGGAGCCTGCCAAATTGGCTACCGTGTCCTGTCAGGCACAGGCCGAAGCTGCAGTTCGGGCTAAGTCGTGTCCTATGAAGACGACATTTGGTAGAAGGCGAGGTGGCGATAAGGGCAAATCGAAAGGGCGGACCACGTCAGGTCATGACTTTTCGTTCGCCCTGCTGGTGCGACAATTCTAGCTGGGACAGCCGTTCATACCGAAAGAGCGTAAGGACATGCTTACATTAGCGTGCATTAGATTGCAAGAATGGTGCATGGAACAATTCAACAAGCAGGTGGCACAACGTGCATCGAGTATCTTGGTCAACTTCAAGGAGGAGCATTTCTTACACCAGTTTTTGGATGGCTTCTTCGTGGTCGACTTCAACGACCTATTTGATCTGTACAACCTCAACGCCCTCGATGCATCACTAATGAGATGCTGGACATTGTAAGTGTAACATCCCAAAAATTTGCCCTAAATATTATTTTAATGTCATTTGTGCCTTTTGTGATTTTTTGGAATTTATTAGATTTTTTCTATATTTTATTTGAATTAATTTTTGAAAATGTATACTGGTCTTTTGAGAAAATTAATTTATTATAGATAAAGTTAATATAATTTTTTGCCAAAAATATTTTATTTGAGCTCAAAATGTCTCAAAGTATTTTTGAGATTTTTCCCGATATTTCATTGCCTAAAACAAATCAAATGAATTTCTAGATTTATTTTAATTGTTAAACTTGTGAAAATCCGAATAAACAGTATAGAGCCGAGCCCATCATTGTGCAGCCCAGTTCTTTGTGCCGCCAGCCCAGTCAGTCCGTTTTCTAGAAGTTATCACAGTTGCCGTTGGATCTCGATCTAGTGGCCAGGGTTGACGGGGTTGTTTACTGTTTGGATCGGGGTTGCGAACCGTCGGATTTGGATCAAGCGGGCATGATCAACGCGTACCGGTTCAGGTCTGTTCCAAATCCGTGCCGTTGCGGGTGACGTGTGGGTGGTTAGGATCGTGCCGCGACGGGAGTTCTTCGTGGCCGTTGGATTGCCATTGAACAGTGTTGCGTCATCGTCCCTGCAGCGAACTCGGGGGCATGCTGCCGTATTGCCGCCGAACTCAGAGTCTGTGTCCACCGCCTACACGCCTCCCTAGGCACTATAAAAGCACGCATCAGGGGAGCCAGAGCTAAAGCAATCGAAGCCCCAAGATTTCGTCGCGAAGTTTGGAGCCAAATCGCCGCAATCGAAGGTTCCCCACCGAGCGCCGCCGCAACGTGAAAACACCGATTCGCCGTCGTCCATGAGGGGAAAGCCTTGTTGTTGGTGCCGTTCGCTTTGTCACGTCGCGAGGAAGCTCGTGCACACCTCTGCTCCGCCAAGAACCCGCCGGAGAGACACGCCGCCATGAAACCCAGAACCGTCGCCGCATTCGTTGTTGTTTCCGACATTCCAGGAAGCCAGGTAGGAAGCCGATCGTGTCATCGTGTGCGCAACGTTGAGAACTATCCGGTGATGCCCTCCATTCCTGTCGCCGGTGACCCTAGGGTCGTGCGCACCGTCGTCCGACGTGGCTTGATGCTTCGTCCACGCGTGTCGCGTGCGTGGCTGCCAGATCAGATCGGGGAGCGATGTGGCGCAGACGTGGCGCATTGCGTGGCGTGCCTTGTAAGCGCTGCGCTGGCACCGAGTCAGCAAGTGCCATGGGCCCGCGTGTCAGAGATCCAGACGCGTGTGGACCGAGTCCACCGTGAGCCCGATGAGGTTTGCGAACCCAGTCCATAAACCGAGGGACAAGTGTCGCATTCTGATTGACCCTGTCAGGGCTGACGTCAGCATGACACTTTAATAAGGTTTTTCAAAATAAAAATAATTCAGCAAAATCGGATTTTCTATTTTCTATATTTTCAGAATTAAATCAATCTTTGAAAGGCTATAACTTTTGCATTTTAACTCGGATTTGGGTGATTCAAATTTTTAAAAATTTGTAAAATTGATATATATTTATATGTTTATTTTATTTGATTTTTGGAGTTCATTTGATCTCTATTTTGGTATTTATTTGCTTTTCTCCTTGGTACGCGTAGACGTTAAATTGTGCGACGCTTCGGAGGAGGATCCGTCAACTCAAGATCAAGTTCCAGAGCAAGACCAGAACTTATTCCAAGGCAAGTTGTGCTTTGATCATGTTGCACCCATGTTTATAAAATTGCTATATTGTTTTACTCTATTGCATAGTATTTCAAGTATACAATTGTTTCAAATTAAATTAGGATCTAGTTAATCCACCAATTGATCTATACCCTACCTTGTCATTTGTGTGCCATGATTTATTGTCACCTTAGATTGGTTCACTATAGTTGGTTAATATTAAAATCAACATGGGATGGTTAGACCATGTTAGATGCTTAGCCATGCCACGTCATCACATGTATTTGAATCATTGATAATTAATGTTGACTAATGGAATATGGAACAATGAAATGAACTTGTGTGTCATGTGAGATCACACAACGAGATTGAGTTGTAGTGGCGAGTCATGTCACGCAACGACGTTGAATTGTTGATGGCACGTGGTGCTTGGTAATCAACTTGGGTGGTAATCACTTAGATTGGGGCAAGTGACAAGGGGCGAGTATGCCAAGGTGGGCCCGATGGGCAGAGGGTATGTGGAAGTCTTACTTCGATCATCCTAAGGACTTAACCTTGCAAGTCTTCGACCTGAGTCAATCATACAACCACATATCTAGTATGGGACAGCCTAGCTGATTAATTTGCAATGTCTTAGTTTGATACTATCATTGGCAGTGTGAGTTCCCAAGTTGTGAAGTAATTCACAAGGCGCAAGAGGGGGGTCCTGGTTGTGGTTTTCAGACCCACCGGTGTTGAAACCTTAGCGGGTAGTATCAGGTTAAGGTAGTGCATTGTAAAGGCTTTGTTATAATCACTCGCCTTTGTGGTGTATAGTTGTATCGTGTGGGTAAAGTGCATAACCTCTGCAGAGTGTAAAACTAATCGAATAGCCGTGCTCGCGGTATTGAGCAAAGCTCGGGAATTACATTTAAGGGCTAGCTTAATTAAATGGAAAACTTGGTTGGGATGGCAGAATTGCCATGTGGAAGGTTGAAACTTAACTTAGGGTTGGAAACTTGGTTTACTTGAGAAATGTTAAATCTATCTATTACTGTTATTTGTTTTATAGTCTTTATAATCTATTTATTGTATTTGTTCATAAATGCTGCTTACTGCAAAATAGCCATAATAGCCTTTCCCTTTGGAATAAGCCTTGCATATAGTAAATGAGCTTGCTCTTTTAGCTTGCAAATTCTCTCATGCATACAAGAGGGTGAGAGAGAGAAAGAGAGGTGGCATGATCACCTGCTTCGAATGTGGTGACCACAACCAGATTCGGGCGAATTGCCCCAAACTGGAGAAGGCCAAGAACGATACCGGCGGTTCGGCAAATAACGACTACATCGACAAGAATCGCAACAAGAAGCCTCCAGTTCGCGAGCCACCGCGTGAAAAGAAGTACCGCAATTTCTCCAAGAACAAGAAGCTCTTCCACCGTGTCCTCGCTGCGCTTGACGACATCAACCTCTCCAACAAGGAGACATGGAGCAACGAGGGCGAGGATGAACCGCAAGAGAAGAAAGGCGGCGACAACTTCACTGACATTTCCTTCATGGCAGATGCCAACGGCATCAGCGACTCTGAGCTCTATAGTGACTCAGACGAGGTACCCTCCTATGACCAGCTCAATGAAGCTTTTTGCAAATTAGGAAAATTTCATGCTAGAGCAAGAGCTAGGTGTATGGAGCTAGAGAAGGGAGTAGGTACCTTGACTCGGGAGTTAGCTTCTCTTAGATCTTCTCCTTCCCGATCACGGATGACTGTTCTTTGTGTGATGCCTTGCTGGAGGGGTTAGAGAACCTAAGGACCATACATGATAGTGTGCTTGTTGAACTTGAAGGTCTTAGGTTGAAGAATGCTAGCACTAGTTCTGTTGATGATATTCCTGTTGAGACTAGTTTTCTTCATGCTCACTCTACTCCTTCATGTCAAAATTGCCCTAAACTTCTTGCTGAAATTAATGCCATGAGCGATTACCTTAAGAAGCTTTCTTCTAGAAACGATGAACTTGAAATGTATGCTTCTAAGGACTCAGTCAGCTCATGTGAGGGTTGTAGGCAACTAAAACTTGACAATGAATCTTTAAATGTCAAGTGTGCAGAACTTGTTAAGGACTTACTAGCTAAGTCACAAGAAAGTTGCTTGCGATATGCTGAGATTGAGGGGGACTTGGATAAAATCCATATCGAACTTAGGAAGAAACTTGAGGCCCAGACCCTTAGGATTAGAAATACCCCTTGCGTTTCGTGTGAGGCCCTCAAAATTGAGGCAGCCATGCTGAGGGAGAAAAATGCACGTGCTGGTAGTCTTCTCCTTCTGGTTCTTTTTCCTCTTCTTTCCCCTGCTCTTCATGTGCCTCTTTCTTCCGAGAGTGTGAGTATCTCATGACCACTCTCGAGAAGTTTGTAGGAGGCAAGAATAAGCTCAATCTCATTCTAGACCAATCCAAGATTAGCCGATTTAATTATGGTCTAGGATTTGACTACTTGGAGCACGCTTGAGCGCATCCTCCCACCATTGTGCGTGTCTCCAAGAGTGGTGAGATCGTGGTAGCTCCCAGAGTGTGTACGACTGTGTTTAGATCTGCTGGGGTTGTCCATGAGATCTCTGATCAGAAGGTTGCTCATCCTGCTACTTCCGCCTCTAGTAAGGCGAAGTATACTTGCACCTTCTGTCAGAAGGATGGACATTTGGCAGATTTCTGCTTTAGGCACGTCAAGATCACAAGGCGTGAGCGTGTTGCTGCTCTTAGGGCTATTCACGGTCATCCCCAGACTCTGGGTGTTCCTAAAGCACACATTGTTTCTAGATAGGTTAGAGAGTCGCCTGTTTTTAGGCAGCGTGCAGGACTCGGTTTTCAGGCTATTCAGTCAAGTTTTAGTCCTGGAGCTATCCGTGGTCAGTCTTTCCGCCGTCCTCTTAATATTCCTCATTTTTCCAATCGAGGTAGATATCAGCGGCGTGAGGTGTTTTCAGGTAGGAGATTCAAGCAGCCTAACTGGGATGGTCCGGCCTTTGCACCACGGTGAGCCAACCCAGTTTCAGCTCCTAGATCTTCTGTTGTTGATAGTTCTGATCTCATAAGGGTTGAGTGTAACAGAGATGCTAGAGTCTAGTCTTCTTCTTTTGCTGGTACCTTGAAGCGTCGTGTGATTCAGTATTGGGTTCCCAAGTCTTCACTTTATCCCAGTACTGAGCCATCTCTTTCTTCTATGACTTGATCAGGTTCGTCGGATGGGGAAGGGAGAGGTTTGGATTGTCGACTCTAGTTGTTTTCATCATATGATCGGAGACTCTTGTTGGTTCTCTTCCCTAGTCCGAGCCCCCGGTGACGAGTTGATCACTTTCGGGGATGCTTCATCAGGTAGAATCATTGTTAATGGTACCATTTGCATTAATCAGAATTTCATTCTTCAGGATGTTGCCTTAGTAAGTAACCTGTAGTATAATTTGCTTTCTGTTTCTCAGCTTATCGATGACTCTTTCGAGGTAAGCTTCAAGAGTAGTCCCTGTAGAATACTCGATTCTTTAGGAGAGTTAGTTTGCGGGATTTCTAGATTTAGGAGAGTCATCTGTGCTGATTTTTTTGTTTCTTCTGGAGACTCTCTTCGTTGTCTGATTGCTTCTGAGTCCCGTGATCTCTCCTTCTGGCATAGGAGACTTGATCACATCGGCTTCGACCATTTGACCTGAGTTAGCAGTCACGACCTCATTCGTCGCTTGCCTAAACTCAAGATGGTCAAAGACTTAGTTTACTCTCCTTGCCGACATGGCAAGATGGTTGCTGCTTCTCATCCCCTAGTCACTGTTGTGATGACTGATGCAACAGGACAACTTTTACTTGTGGACACTGTTGGTCCAGCTAGAGTGTAGTCAGCGGGTGGGAAGTGGTATGTTCTTGTAATTGTCGATAATTTTTCGAGGTATTCTTGGGTGTTTTTCATGGCCTCGAAGGATGAGTCATTTACTCATTTCAGGGGTTTGGTCAGTAGGCTGTCTTTTGAGCTCTGAGGTGCCTTATGAGCTATACGCAATGACAATGGCAGGGAGTTCAAGAACTCCTACTTTGAGAGTTTCTGTGTGGATTCTAGTTTACAGCATCAGTTCTCCTCTCCCTACATCCCTCAGCAAAATGGCGTAGTGGAAAGAAAGAACAGAACCCTGGTAGAGATGGCTAGGACGATGCTAGACGAGTACAGCACTCCTAGGAAGTTTTATGCTGAGGCTATAGCTACTGCTTGCCATGTTTCTAATCGCGTATTCTTGAGAGCATATTTGCACCGCACTTCTTACGAGTTGAGGTTGGGCGAAAGCCCAGTATTTCTCATTTTCGTGTGTTTGGTTGCAAGTGTTTTATTTTGAAGTCTGGTAACCTGGATAAGTTTGAGTCTCGTTCTTCTGATGGTATCTTTTTGGGTTATTCGACTTCTTCTCGTAGCTATAGGGTCTGGAGTTGCGATGCGCATAGGATCATAGAGACCTGTGAGGTGACCTTTGATGAGGCTAGCCCTGGTGCTAGACCTGACATTTCAGGTTCTTCTTCCACCTCCGAGACCATCTTTGTAGAGGATGAGGATGATGGAGATGATGGCGTTCCATCTGATCCAGTCCCATCTACACCTGAGGTGCCTCCTGTTTCCATTTCTTCACCTCAGGGAGACCAGCCCTTGCCCTCTGACTCTCATGCAGCTAGTGCCTCTGATCCTACCTCTTCTGTGCATGAGGTAGATGCCACTTCTGCTTCTGGACCTCCCCGCCATATTCAAAGGCGTAATCCACCTGATCAAATCATTGGCAATCTGTTTGAGCAAGTCACTCGCTCGAAATCAGGTTTGTCCAGTTTCTGCCCTTCACTTTGCCTTTGTTTTCTCCTTTGAGTCAAAGGATTTTTCTCATGCATTATTTGATGAGTCATGTATTAATGCTATGCATGATGAACTTGAGAACTTCGAGAGGAACAAGGTATGGCTGCTTGCCGAGCCCCCATCTGATCATAATGTCATTGGGACCAAGTGGGTGTTCAAGAACAAGCAGAGTGAGAATGGGGTTGTCATTAGAAACAAGGCTAGACTAGTTGCACAGGGCTTCTCTCAGGTTGAGTGTCTTCACTTTGAGGAGACTTTTGCCCCTATAGCTAGACTAGATCCTATTAGGATCCTACTTGCATTCTCTGCATCCAAGGGTTTCAAACTTTATCAAATGGATGTCAAGAGTGCATTCCTCAATGGGTATATTGAGGAAGAGGTGTATGTTAGGCACCCTCCAGGATTCGAGAACCCCAAGTTTCTGAGTCACGTATACAAGGTTTCCAAAGCTTTGTATGGACTCAAGCAGGCCCCCAGAGCATGGTATGAGAGGCTCAAGTCTTATCTTCTCAGCCATGACTTCAAAATGGGCATATTAGACAAAACTTTGTTCATCAGACACCATGAGTCCCATTTCCTTCTCGTCTAGATTTATGTGGGTGATATTATCTTTTGTGGCTCTTCACACTCTCTTGTGTCTCAGTTTTCTGAGGTGATGAGCACAGAGTTTGAGATGAGCATGATGGGCGAGTTGAGCAACTTCCTCGGCTTTCAAATCAAGCAGACTCGGGAGGGTACCTTCTTGCATCAAGGCAAGTACACCCGGGATCTTCTGAGCCGCTTCGATATGTCTGACAGGAAGCCAGTGATGACTCCTATGGCCACCACTGCTGTCCTCGAGCCAGATGAGGATGGTGAACCTGCTGATCAAAAGGAGTTTTAGAGCATGATTGGCTCCCTCTTGTACCTCACTGCCTCGAGGCCGAACATACATTTTGTTGTATGTCTGTGCGCTCGATTTCAGGCTTCTCGTACCTCTCATCGCCAAGCGGTGAAGCGCATCTTCAGGTACCTTCGTGCTACCATTGATTATGGTATTTGGTACTCTTCTTCTTCTTGTCTGTCCCTTTGAGCCTTTTCCGATGCAGACTTTGCTGGCCGTAGGATAGATAGAAAGAGCACTTCTGGCACTTGCCAAATGCATTGGCACTTCTCTTATTTTTTGGTCATCTAGAAGCGGTTCGGGTTGCACAAGATAATCACGAGGCCGAGTATGTTGTCACAGACCGATTCTTTGTAGTCGTCAGTTCTCTGGATGAGATCGACCTTACGAGACTTTGGGTTAGAGATAGAGAGTGTTCCACTTTTCTGTGACAATACTTCTGCTATTTACATTGCTAAGAACCCAGTGCAGCATTCCCGGACCAAGCACATTGATATAAGATATCACTTCCTTAGAGACCATGTGGAGAAAGGTGATATCGCGCTTCAGTTTGTAGAGAGTGACCTCCAGTTAGTCGATATTTTTATCAAGCTTTTGGATAGCTCCAGGTTTATTGCCCTGAGGAGTGAGCTTGGAGTTGTGTGCCCTTACGGCATTTCTTGAGGGGGAGCTGGTTTGTATATTATGTATTATATATATTTTCTTCCAGTATTTCCTTTCTTTTGCATCTTCTGGGTGTTATCAGGCTTATTTTTAGAGTTCTGAGTTCACTTCACTTAGACTTTTGGCATGCTTTGCATGGACCTCTCTTCTTATGCTTTAAGTTGCTATCATGCACAATTAGTTGTTCTCTCTTCTCTATAGGTTGAGTTCCCTCACAGTCTTATAAGTCTAGTAGGTGTTGGGCCCCCTGGGTAGACAGGGTCAGTGTGCACTCCTTAGCTTGAGATCTAGAGTCAGCTTCCCTATATCAGTCATTGGGGAAGACGAGAGCG
Organism: Otatea glauca; assembly: GCA_036346275.1. Lineage (NCBI taxonomy): Eukaryota > Viridiplantae > Streptophyta > Magnoliopsida > Poales > Poaceae > Otatea > Otatea glauca. Next base: position 57,147,161 of record CM070715.1, on the reverse strand, counting down.
AGTCTGAGCCACAGTGTTCTCTACTATCTTTTCTATGCTCTATAGCCACCCGATTTGCAGTTTTCTCGACCTCTTCTCCTCATTCTATGTTTTTAGTTTTGGTTGAGTTCATTTGGACTTTCTTTGATCTTAATTATGCTAATAACTCAACTTAAACCAGATTTGTGCTTAAAATTAAGTTCACTTGTTGAGGGGGAGTTTGAGAATCTGCTTCATGCGTCGCATATAGAATTTTTTTTCTGTTTTAATGAGCTTTGTCTATTATGCAAATGAGCTATCTATTCATGCTATGCACCCTGCTACTTTTATGAAGAAAACTGATAGCTTAGATATGTCCAAGTTCAATTTGTCTTGCTAAGCTTGTTAAAATTTGAACATTAAAGCTTTAAATGAAAACTTGATGAAGCATGTTGCTTTTACTTGCTAAGTTTCTTCTCTAGGTGTATTTGCCATGATTTATGAAATTTCGGATTTCTCTATTCCCTATAGCAAATTGGGTGAAACTTGTTTGATCCATACTTGAGTCCTTCTTTTGCACTTGGGCATGTCTCAGTTTAGCATAATCTGAACTTGAGTAGCTTGGTGTCATATTTTGTTATTGTGTTCAATTGGATAATCTTCAAAGGTCCTTTAGGTTGCATTTCATGCATACATAAAAAGGGAGAGAAAATGCCATTTTGATTGTGTTAAAGAAAAATAACACAGCCCTGTGATTGTTTCCCAGACCTTTCTAGGTAAAATACTTCTAATTGCCACAGGGAGCATCTGTGTTATAAGCACATGGCAATCATGAGACTTTATGCCAGTTAAACTCAAATCTTGTATCAAAACAAGTCTCTTCATGTTGGAGGAGTAACCGGACGAAACTTTCACACCATGCAAGCACTGGCACAATTCAGTTCTCTTGGCCTTGGATAAAAGGTAACAAGCAGGTTCACAGTAAGTTCGGCCTTTGTTGGTCTCTTTCGGCGCTAACTCAGGTCTGATACCCACACGGACCAAGTCAAGTCGTATGTTGATACCGTCCTTTGTTTTGCCCTTAATGCTCAGTAAGAGACCAATCAAGCTATCACAGACATTCTTCTCTACATGCATGATGTTGAGGCAATGCCGAACTTCTAGGTGTTTCCAATAAGGTAGGTCCCAAAATATTGATCTCTTCTTCCACATGCTCTTCTCACGGGTCCTCGATTTACGTCCCTTTCCAAGCGCAACATCTAAGTCCTTAACCATTTCATGAACATCTATCCTGCTTAAAGGCTTTGGAGCTAAGCCGTCTTCATTCATTCCGTCGAAGTGTTTCTTCATCTTTCGATATGGGTGATTCCTCCGGAGGAACCTACAATGACGCATGTACATGGTTTTGCATGAGTGATTCAGCCACACACTCTCGGTGTCATCTAAGTAGAAAGTACAGGCTTTGGCTCCTTTTGTACTCTGGCCTGATAGGTTACCAGGGGCAGGATAATCATTTATGGTGTAGAACAACAGGCAGTGCAAAGTGAAATACTTTCGTTTGTGAGCATCCCTTAGCTGTACCCCAGCAGCCCATAGCATTTTCAGATCTTCCACCAATGGTGCTAGGTACACAGCAATATCATTCCCATATTGCTTCGAGCCTTGGATAAGTATAGACAGTAAAATGTACTTTTGCTTCATAGACAATGAAGGAGGAATGTTGTAGACAAAGAGATTCACGCACCAAGTGCTATGACGGCTGCTCATGTTACCGAAAAGATTCATTCTATCCATACACAATCCGAACCTTATATTCCTCGGATCTGCAGCGAATTCATGAAACCTCCTATCGATTTTTCTCCACTGGGTGGAATCAACAGGGTGCATTAGCATTCCGTCATTCTTACACTCATCTGAGTGCCACCGAAGTAATTTTGCCTCCTTTGGGTTCGCAAATAAACGTTTCAAATGGGGAATTATAGGCAGATACCATGCCACCTTAGCAAGAGGTCCTTTCTTCACCTCGGTGCCCTCGTCGTCGTCATCTGATCTATCTTTACGCTTGTACCGGGATGCGTTGCATACCAGACATAAATACAAGTTTGCGTACTCCTTGTGGTAGAGGATACAGTCGTTCGAACAGGCATGTATTCTATCTACTTCCATTCCCAAGGGACAAAGAACCTTCTTGGCTTTGTAGGAGGTTGCCGGCAACTTGTTTCCCTCTAGAAGCATGTCCGCTAACAGACCTAACAACGCCGTGAAACTCTTGTCGAACCAACTGTTACTTGCCTTTAATTTCAACAGTTCCAGCACGGATGGCAACCTTGTATATTTGGACTTGCAGCCTATGAACAAATGTTTCTCCGAGTCGTCGATCAAGCCCCAGAATTTTACATACTCCTGCTCATCACGGTTCCCTTCTACATCCCGCAGCATCTGATCCAGATTGTCATCGTGAAACCTATCCTCATCGAAAGCACAGTCGATATCTTTGGAGTATCCTTGATTTGGTAAACAATGTTAGTACTACTTGCTTCCTGCATAATCTGCTCTTCACCGCGACTGGTCCAACATGTATATCCCCTTTTGAAACCCTGTAGAATCAAGTGTGCTTTGATCTGCGCTGGGTTTCGAAATATCCTCAGATTCTCGCAGTCAATGCATGGACAAGGCATAAATTCCACCCTGTTGTTCAACATATCTTATTCTGAGCTCTTCTAAAAGCGAAGACGCCATTAATGTACTCGGCGCTCGCACGGTTCTCAGCGTACATCCAGCTTCGGTCCATCCACATTATGTATATAACAATAGGTGTTAAATAATGAATTAAGTACACTAGGAGTGCACATGCACACAGATGCTACATATAAGTTACATTTAAACTTGCCGATTAAATTATATAGCTCCTAACATAAAAAAGAACGAAGGGATATATAAACATATGTTAGATACATTTAAACTCAGCATCTTCAAATCTCTTTTTACATGGCTAGCTACATCTTGAGTATAATGCAATTAGAACCAATTACTACTTTAGATAAAAAAAAACAAATGGATCTACACCAAACTATATCAAAACCATCTTCAATTGTCTCTTTACCAAGCTAGATGTATATATCTTGAATATAATGCTATTATAACCCACTATTAGCCTAGGTCACCTTCATTTAAGTTACTATCTACATATTGAGTATAATACAATTAGAACCAATTACTACTTTACATGACAGAGAATAAATGGATCTACAACAAGCTAGATCTAGAAATTAACCAGCTTCATTTCCCTCTTTACCAAGCTAGATCTTAAATATATTGCAAATTTGAACCAGTTACTACTTTACATCATAGAGAACAAATGGATCTACACCATGAAAGTTCAAGCTCCATTAAGTTGATTTTGGTGTTAATGAAAAATCTAATATTGAGACTAACTCTTTTCATAATCATAATATTGATTAGTCTCAATTGTTAATTAATGACAATCCTTTTATGAGACTAACTCTTTTCATTGAGCTTAACTCTCTTTAGTCTCTTTTGGATGAAAAAGATGGGAATATCAAAGGTATGCATTCGAGTTCGTATTATCATATCTTGTTGTATTCCTTGGATATAATATTCATGATCATATTAATAAATCTAAATATGAGACTAACTCTTTTATTGAGTATATCTTTGATTAGACTTATCTCATTGAAAAATGGAAATCCCAAAGGTATGCATCCAATACAACTCTATTATTTCTAGATGCATTCCTTGGATTCAAATTAAAGGATGAACTCTACCATTATTTAGACCTCAAGATGTGCATTAATGTTTCAATTCCATATATACATGAATGCACACATTTAGGGGGAGTTCATACTTTACCTTGATGTTTCAATTGTATTGATCTATTTCATCTTTCTATATCAAGGATCATTACTTTGAAACAATCCTTTAAGTATATGTAACTTGTGTAGTTGTAGTATACTCATGTTAATATAGGATAAACTCAAATGTTATCTAAGATTGATTATGTGCATATTGATTCCAAGTTCAATTATTTATATGCACATATTTAATGGAGTTTATTCTATTGTTGATGGTATTAAGAGTATTGATCCCTTTCCACCACTCCAACATAATTTGGATCATTACTTAGTAACCATCAAAATGAGTATATGAAACTTGTGTAGTCAATATATACTCATGTCAATTTAAATGAAATTTAAATTGAGTTCGGTTGTCTTTCAATCAATCAAAGAACACTTCATCATGTGTTGATAGTGTTTCTTCATTGGTTAAGGACAAGCGGAAAGTTCTTGAGTATAATGAAGCATTAGTTGCATCAAAGTACTCAAGACACCTTGAAATCATTCAAATTGATTAGGGTTGTGCTCAATCGATCATAGGAGCATCCATTATGTGTTAATAGAGTGCAATTGATGATTGAGGCAATCGTGTTTGTTGGACTAACAATCTTCCATGAGTTATGAAGTAGGTTCAATCTAAGAAAATAAAGAATCGGGAAGCAGAAGAAGTCATCATATGTTGATGAGCTTCAAGGATGAATCCCGAAGTGAAGTGAAGCTAGAGAAGGTTCATCAGGTGTTGATGAACAAGAAGAAAGGACCCGGCTTGGAGAGAAGATGATCGAAATCATAAAAGCTCCGATGGATGTGCTAAAGGCAAAGGTATAACTAGCTAGGGCTAAAGATGTGTTCCTAGTCTTTTACTGGTCTCGGTGTTTGGATGAGAGACCGGGTTGCTAGTATAGGTTGCCGTACTGTTAAGAGGGGTCGAGTCTTATAGCTTGAGCTTCATCATGTGTTGATGAACTCAATCCGGTTCACTCTAGCTCACTCTCTTATTTGTTTTTTTGCATGAGCTAAGTATTTGCATGTGTTGCAAATAAGGGAGCTCATGCTTGCTTCTTATTGAATCTTGATTTGGTTTTTGCATAGAGCTATGGATTTGCATGTGTTGCAAAAGGGATATAGCTTATGCAAGTGGGTTTAAGTGGTTGTTTGTGTGGAGATAGATATTTGCATGTGTTGCAAATAGAGAGCTCATGCATCAGAGTCTTAACTTGTGACTTGATCATGTGTTGATCATCACAAAGGCTAAGATAGATTTATGCTTTGTGTTTGCAAAATGTGTTTTTGCAAAAATGTTGGTTTAATTGAATCTTATCTTGGAGCATGTGAATAGGGTTTGCAAATGTGTTTGCAAATTGGTTTGATCATGTGTTGATCATCACATGGCTCAAAGATATGATCTTGATTGCTCTTGTTTGCAAGATTTATATTTGCAAATGTGGTTTGCAAAATATTGGTGTTCATGCATTTGATATTGGAGCATGTGGTTAGATTTTGTAAACATGTTTTGCAAAATTGTTTTGATCATGAGTTGATCATCACATGGCTCAATATTTGATCATATTAACTCTTGCTAGCTTGTAGTCTTGCCCTTGATCAAGTCTATATGAGGGATTTCGAAAAATCATATTTTAGACTTGAATGACTACATTAGAGTATTTGTTTTTGTGATATTTTAAAATATATATGGTTTCTTAAATCTTGGAAATTGGTGGAGATTGTAGCCCTCGTGATAAGCTTCGCATAAAATCAAATATCACCTAAATCGGAGTTCGGAGTAAAAAGTTATGACACTTTTTCTGCAGTAAAATGTGGTAGTACCGCCCCTGCATGGGCGGTAGTGCCGCTTAGTGCCGCCCGAGCGGCACTACCAGCCCTACTTCTAGTAGTGATTTGCGTGATAAGGTGTTTTTGAGTCTAAAGGCTAGTAGTGCCGGTGGTACTGTAGCAATGGCTAGTTTTAGTGCATTCAATATCTATTTTACCCCTCAACGGCTAGTTTTTTTGTTATGCTATAAAAGGAGGTCTTAGGAGGGCCATTTGCTGTAGGTTGGATTTATTGAGAATCTTGTGGGAGGTGTTGCATGCGTTGTTTTCTTCCATTTAGTTTTTGAGTTAAGAGTGAGCTCTAATTGCATGTGTTGCAATTAGGAGAGGATTGAGAGTCTCTTGTGGTTGTGTTGCACTTAAGGAGAGCCTTGTGCATGTGTTGCACTTGGTGAGCATCCTTGTGCATGTGTTGCACTTGGTGAGGATCAAGTTAGAAGGCTCGGCTTATTACTCTTGGTGATTGCCGACACCTAGACGGCGTGTGGAGGCGTCGTGCGCGGTGACCTTCTCAAGGAGATTGTGAGAAGGCCCGGCAAAGTTGTGAAGGTCGGAGCTCGCCTACCCGGAGGGGGAAAGAGCTACCACTAGTGGAATCAAGGCGGTGCTCAATTCGTGGAGCTGGTCCAAAATGGTTTGGGTTTGCCTCAACGTGGATTAGGGGAGACCGGCAAGTCTCTGAACACCACGGTAAAAAGTATTGTGTCTCCTTGTGTATGCTTGCAATTCCTTATTTATATTGTTGCAATTTACATTCCTAGAATTAAATTGCTTGCTTGTCTTTAGGATTGTAATTTATTGTTAGAGACATAATTAGCTAATGCACTTAGTAAGCCTAGTTGATTTAGGCTTTAATTTGTCAAAACTTTAGTTTATCGCTTCTGCATTGATTATTGTTTAGGTTTTGATATAGAGATAAATAGAGCGTGTATTTAGTGAGAAGAATTTTTAAAACCGTCTATTGAACCCCCTCTAATCGGCATCCTCGATCTTACACACCAAGCTAGCTAGATCTAGAAACCAGCTTCATGTCCCTCTTTACCGAGCTAGATCTTAAATACAATGCAAATTGGAACCAATTACTAACATTAAATGACCTAGAGCACAAGGATCTACAATTACACCTCCAAATCTAGGGTCTCTTTCCACCGGATCATCTCTCAATCGCAGCCACCTCAAAAATAGCTCGGAAAACCCTAAAAATATAGAGTAGGTCGAGGCTCTCTATTCTTATTTACTTAGAAATGATCATCACAGACGGTTTTTAACTAAAACCGTTTGTGATGTGCCCCTCATCAAAGACGGTTTTAGCCAAATACCATCTGTGATGTTCTCCACCTCATCACAGACGGTTTTTGGCTAAAATCATCTGTGATGTACCCCTCATCACAGACAGTTTTTGGGGTTTAGCCAAAAACCGTCTGTGATGTGCCCGAGACTCATTGCAGACGGTTTTTATAAATCAATTTGGTAGATGACGTGTCTAATATAACCCCTTTTGTAGTAGTGTTGGGTATAGATCAATTTGGTAGATTAACTAGATCCCGAACTATTTTGAAACAATTATACACATAAAATATCATGCATAAAGTAAACAATATAGCAATTTTGTACACTGGGTTCAACATGGTCAAAGCACAACTTGCCTTGATACTTGCTCTGGAACCTAGTCTTGAATCACTGAATTCTCCTCGGACTCCGAGCAATTCGACGTGTACGCTTAACGAGAGATAACACCAAATAAATACCAAACTAGAGAGCAAACAAACTCCAAAAATAAAATAAAATTCAGTATTAAATATATCTCAATTTTAGAAATTTTAGAAATTTAAATCAACTCAATCGGAGCTCGTTTGATAAAAACAGGCTCACAATTTTTTTGAAAATAAATAAAATACTGAAAATCAGAAAATCATAAATTAATTAAATTATTTTTATACTGCAAAATCAATTTATTACGCAAGCATGACGTCATTATTGTCCTAGTGTTGACACGTGAGCCTTCTAGTCTATGGACAATGTCCATGATCTTCCTCAAGTCCATGGTGAATTCGACGCACAACACTGCAGTCTTTGACACGCGGGTCCAAGGATAGCTGACATGACACTGACACATTGGCTTCTAGCACGACCACACGTGGAAAGGCACGCATGACGGGGCAGCAATGTGGCCATGACCCAGCGACATGTGACTTGCCACATCGGACTCGAGGCTAAGGTTTGGCAAGCTATCGCCCGGTAATGTCTTGACGGCGGCAATCCACCAGAATCAGAGAAGACGACATACCACGCAGCTCACGAGCTACGGATTTGGCTCCTCCCTCCACAGATCTGGAAGAGCACTTCACGGGGAACACGGCTATGCCCTTATCGACAGCAGAGACACTGAATCCGATGAGATCCGGCAAAAAAAGCGACTTGCGACGAGATCCCAACTACGGCGTGCTTCCATGGCGTCTACAAAACGTATCGTGCGACGCCGCTTAGATCAAAGGCTGCAACATGAGGTGGTGATCCTCGGGCAGAGGTCCCGGTGGCCTTTAAAGCCCTCGGCATCCACGCAGTGCACGAAATACAAACGGACTCGACGGAGGAGTTCGTCTCCAATGCGGCGGCGGCTCCACGAGGAAGACGAAATCCGAGCCCTCCATGCGTCCCAAATCCGACAGACTTCGCGACTCCAAACGCGGCTCAATCTCGGTCGCACACGCGTACACACCCATGGCCGAGATTACCTAGAGCTCCTAACGATCACGGTCAATATAAGCCGTGAGATCACGATCCAACGGTTAAAAGTACCGCTCAATCCCGATCCTACGGCCTGGTACTAAGCTTCTAGAAAACAGCCAAATGGCGGGCTGGACTGGGCCAGGCCGTCAAGCATAGTAATAGGCTCTGTCCAATACTGTTTATTTTATTTTCGAAGCCCTTTTGATTTAAAATAAATCCAGAAAATAAAAAAAGCCAAATAAAATAGCAAAAATCTAAGAAAAATTCTGGAAAATATTTTAGGAAATTAGAAACCCAAATAAATTATTTTTGTCAAAATTTTATTTGAACTATAAAATATTTTCGGACATCAGTAACCCAAATAAATTATTTTTGTCAAAATTTTATTTGAACTATCTCAATATTTAAATAGATTTCACAAAAGGCCATAATAAGAATATTAAATAATTTTCAGAAAAATCAAATAAATTCAAAAAATACATAAAATGCATATTAAATTCAAATAAAGCCAAAATTTGGGATGTTACAATCTTGATGACTATGTGCTTGACTTGGGGACCTGGGATGTCAGGTTGGCTTGATTTTGGTGGAGCTACAGTTCTTTGAGAATTTTGGCTCTTAAATATATTATTTTTTGAAATTCAAACTTAAATATGTACTTTTTTATAGTCCAGGCATAAATTTTTTAATTTTGTAAAATTTTCTCAAATATAAATGTTTTTGAAGAAGCCTCTCAATGCTAGATGAACCCTTTATTACACACCCTTCGGTGATGTGCTTCAAAAACCTTTGACACATCATACTAAGAAAAAACTATATGTTGATATTGTTGTGATATGCAATTAGTAACGTAGGAATGACAATACGAATTTCAAAATATAGAAATTTAGGACGTAAATCTTAAATAATTATATTTTAAATCACTAGTTTGAAAAGATTGAGGTTTTAGTCTTATATTTTTTGAGAGGGAGGTTGTATTCTTTTCACTGATATGATTTTTGAATTTTTAAATACCTAAGGTTTTCCAAACGAAACCTCGAAGTACATATTTTTATATTTTTGTTATTTGTTTAAAAAAATTGCAGCACGGTTAACAGTTAACTACTTCCCAGTTCCGACCCACTGTTCCAAAAGAGCCGACCTTTGATCGACGCGTGTCTGACCGGTTCAGCCGTCCGGGTCTTATTGACGCGGATTCGGACCGAGCCAAGCCCTCCTGTTCCTCGCTCTCCGCGCGAGCCACCCCAACTCCTGCCGCACCAGCCTACCCTCACCTCGCCGGTCGCTGCCTTGTCCTCCACCGCCGCCGTCGCCGCCGCTGACGGAGACATGAACCAGCCTGTGCAGAAGAACACACTCTACGTTGGTACGCTTAGCATCAGACCCCATCCAAGCACTTCTTATCTGTTCTTGGCCGCGCCCATTACCTGTTCGACGAAATTCCCTACAGACATATACATGGTTGTTTTTGGGGTTCTCTTGGTGGCTTCCCCGGCCATGGCACAGTAACTAAGCTGACCTTCTTTCTTGGTTGCAATGACACAGGTGGGCTGGCGGAGGAGGTGAACGAGAAGGTCCTGCACGCCGCGTTCGTGCCCTTTGGGGAGATCAAGGACGTCAAGACACCGCTCGACCAGGCCACGCAGAAGCACCGCTCCTTCGGCTTCGTCACCTTCCTCGAGCGCGAGGCCGCCGCCGCCGCCATGGACAACATGGACGGTTCCGAGCTTTTTGGCCGCGTCCTCACCGTCAACTACGCTTTCCCCGAGCGCATCAAGGGAGGAGAGCAGGGCTGGGCCGCGCAGCCATGTATGTCACGCTTCCTGTTCTATCTCCTCTCTTCAATCACACCCTTCTTTCTTGCTTATAGCATTTTAACAGTTGTAATCATGCACGCTAGAGAACTTGTAGAATTCATATTTGTTCTGTTGAGGTATGTAATGTAACACTATATTTGGTACAATGAACAGATGAAAGGTTGTGTTAGGTGCTGTGTCAATTTTTAGGGCCTCGTAGTTTTCTAGTGGGGTGATTCAGCTATAGTACTCCAAATGTTTGGTTCGGTTGAAACCACTGTGATAAAAATCTCAGTTATAATATGTAGAGCTCCGAATGTTTTAATTTGATTCCGTTGTAGTGGTCAGCATTGTAGAAGGAAAGAACGAATTGAGTGTTATATAAGTAAAATCATGAGCTTTATGTCTTCAGGCTGTACAAAGGTGTATATCATAATTGGGAAGATATTTATGAAGAAATTATTCACAGTTGAGAGGTTCTATCTTGATTACAAGAGCATATGCTAATAATGAAGTCGAAAGGTGCAAAATTTCCACTTTTAGTCTAGGATCCCGTTTGTGTTTCTCGTGGTGCGACAATTCTTTGATGTACTCTAGTGATACATCGGCATTGATTTCTTGTGAGGAAAATATGTAATATAGTAACACCAATGGTACTTAGAGCATTAGCTGATTATGCATCTGCCATTCCTGTAATTTGAAAGAATATCTTTCCGACAGACCAATGGGGGCTCCTTAGCCTTGACTAGTGTTGTGCTCTATCCAAGAACCTAGATTAGGTTGTCATTTCTCTGTCCAAGACAAGCTACAGCCTTCAAATTGCCAGCATGTGACTTCGGGCCAGAATGATCGTACTGAACTACCGATAAATCTTTTTATTTTCATATTATGGTTTCATTAATTGGCTGGGATACTGAACTGATTTTAGTGGATAATGGAATTATATTCCACATCATTTTGTTTACAAATGAAGAAAGTAGAATCATGAGTAGCAGATTACACAGGAATAGAGCTTGCAGAAAGCTACCTTTATGATCCCTGTTACAAATGACGAAAGTAGAAACATGACTAGCAGATTACACAGGAATAGAGATTACAGAAGGCTACCTTCATGATCCCTGTGCAGTGAAAGCACTGCTAAAGAACCATTCCCTCCAGAAGAAACTAGAAGGAAGGCCTTCGTCCAGAAGTCACAATCCTTCACGGCTTCACACGGCATCAAACTGCTACTCTTGGAGACTTTAAGTATTTGCATTATGAACAAACAAATTATGTAGCTATTATAATTTTATAGGGTACTCACTCCATTTTCACCTTCAGAACTGTTGTGCATTATGCAATTTTAGTCCCCATTTGGAGCACAAGATTTTTGTAAGAATTTCATAGTCACCCACCACATCTATTGAGAGTGGATGTTTCCTTTCCTACTAAATTCGTAGGAAATTCCTGATTTCCTGTTCCAAATATGGAATTAAACTTGACAGGGTTGTTATAAAAAAGGATTTCTATAGAATCTACTGGTACAAACTACAAAGTGTCTTTTCTTGATCAGTGTGTCCTACAAAAAAGTTATCTTGCTAGCTTGCCACAGAATTATTTACTCCAGTGATTGGTACTTAGTGATGAAAGCAATATTACCGCATTTGGATATTTGAATATTTAGCAGAATTTCATTGTATCACAAACAACTTATGTCATTTCATAAGATTTGGCCAATTAATATAAACAAGCATGAAGTGTGAAGTTGTGGTACACTCTTGTAGTTCTTCTGTATCTTGTTCTTGATGTTCTTCTTTCAAGTCTTATAGCTGTATGTATTTTATCCTAAATCCTTTGTTTAGACCATCATACACTTCATCTTATTTGTCATTCTTGCATAATGCCATATTTTCTATTGGGCAAACTACAGCGCAGACCATCATATAATTTTTGTGTACTTCCAATGTATGTGCGTTGCTATGTTTATTGCTCAAGTTTCTGATTTGTCAAATCTAGAGTTTTTTTTTGTGAGCTAAAGTCTAGAGATCTAAATGGGAAAGGTTGTGGTGGATTACTCACCCCCTATCAGGCTATCACCAGCCACCCCCTTAGAACATGCCGCAATCTAATCTGTCCCATGGTAGCGTACAATATTTTTACCACATGCCAGGTTCCATCAGTGGAGGATGGAACACCACCTACCTTGCCCAAACTTTAACCTCATTTTGAGTTGTACTTCAAATCATATGAGGCCAAGCTGTAGGCTTGGAACAGTGGTGAGAGTAGTATTCACCACTCAGTTGTTCAAGGTTCTGATCTGATCTGATGTCTATATCATTGATCTTCTCATGTGGCTCAGCAAGTGATTTTAGTAAAAAGTAACTAATTAAGCAATAACAAGGTCTGTACCAGAGTGGAATTCTGAAGTGTGGAACAGTGCCAGGAACATTATGTTTTCAAAGGTCATACTACCAAAGGATACTCGTTCATCTAGATCAGAGGGTAGGGATTAGGCAGAACACTTTATACACCTTTTAAGTTTAAATGTTTCCTTATACACCAGTGGGCCCCTTTCCACTCGCTCCATTTTAACCACTGTAGCAATCTGCTCCTAAGCTAATATCATACATTACTTTTTTCCTTGTTAAAACTCCAATGATATAAGTTCTAATTCTCTTATACTGTAGGAGTGATTAGGGTGTTAGATACACATGCTGTTTATGCTTCTGTTGTAGAGTTTGTAAACATTATGTTGATGACAGACTGAAATGAAGCCAAACATCTGTCATCAACATTGACTTCTAACCATACATGACCTTATGGTTAAACTTCTATTGCTCACAAGTATGTGTCTCTATTCAGTTTGGGCTGATGCGGATACTTGGTTCGAGAGGCAGCAGCAGGAAGAGGAAATGCAGCGTCTTCAGGCTGAACATCATGCAGCAATGCAAGCTGCAGAGAAGCTGCACAGGGAGAAATTGGCTGCTGAAAAACAAGGGGAGAAGGAAGAAGAGACAGATACGAAGGCAGAACCCATGGCTGCAGCAGAAGCTCAGGTCTTGAAACAACGCTCTTAAATACTGGGATGTTAATGTTAGAGCAAGTATTACATGCATGCCCATTTGTCAAATGCATTCTAGTCCGTTGAAACTAACATGCTATTCTCGGTCAGTTCTTGCTAGTGCTGCTAAAGCTAATCCTGTTCTTGAAGAGACTTCTATTTATGCTGGTTATCTACCACTAACATGGAAGTTGGATTATGGTAAAATGGGTGCTCTGTATCTAGTATCTAATTATGCTGTCAGCAGTGCTCTAGTTGGACCAATTTTGGCGCCACCCATTGCTGAAGATTCGTACATGATTTTAGCTTCGGGCATGATATTGCTTTTTGAGCTGAGGCTGGGATGATGAATATATCCTAAAATTTGATTTGATGTTGTCTCATCGTAAATGGGGTATATGTACTTAATTTCCCTTGCAAACATGTGTGTTCTCATTATCAGCTGAGTACAGACAAGTGCTGTCCAACGAATAGCGTGAAAGGCATGCCATGTTTCCCTTCACAATTGTCGTGACACGGATTACCAATCTAAAACCCTCTATATATATAACACCAGTTCACCCTTCACAATTGTGGTGACACGGATTACCAATCTAAAACCCTCTATATATAACACCAGTTCAAGATTATACTAATGCACACAGTAGTAACAGAGATGAAATATTATTCCATTCAACGAATTAATTAAGAATGTAGAAAATTATTATTAAATAGTAGCATAAGATCTTATAGTCAAGGTTACATAATTATGCATCACAGGGCTTAAGAAACAAATAAAGAATTGCATGAAAATAAAATAATTTGCACTACTACAGAATGATATATCACTATCACTTCATCTGAGTCCGTTCTTATGTTTTTAGGGAAAATTGGTTGTGATAGATGACTTAGGAGAGGGTGTAAATAATAATTACAATCGGTTCTTAGGTTAGAAGCGATTGTGAACATCATAATCGGTTCTTACAAGAGAATCGATTGTGATGTGCATGCGTACATCACAATCGGTTCTAATGTTAGAAGTCTTCTAACATTAGAACCGATTGTGATGTGCCTCGCTAGTTTATTTATACCCTCAGGCTGAACTCTCCTCTGTTGTTGTTCCAGAGGCTCAAAAAACTGTCATCACTCGAAAAAACGGCACATATTCTGGTTGGAAGCAATACTTGGGTAAGAAATTTTGAAATCCTCGAAGTTGGGTGTTAAGAGTGTAAAGTTGAAGCCGTAGCTTGAGGAGATTTCCCCTCTCTTTTCTCTCATTTGTGGTTTTCTTCAAAATGTGAGCATTCCTTCAAATCCCTTCAATTTTACACTAGGTAATTTCGATATATCGCAAAGAGAGTTTAGGTTGCACTGAAATTGTGTGTATCCTATCAGATTTCATAACTTTTATTTGACAAGCACACATCAATTTAATTATCTTTGTAGTACTCTTGTGTTAATCTGAAATTATTGTTTCTGTAATATGATGAATGTTAGAGTTTAGGTTACGTAACTTATGTCTCCCGTTCAAGGCTGGTTGTTTATAAATGTGCTGAAATGGCATATTATAAGCAAGTTGTCTCAAAAGGTCCACTTTTTTGACAGTTCGAGGAAATATGGTTTGGCCTAGTTCCTAGGCTGTTGTGCAACTCCAGAGAAAGTTTTGGTACCATCTCCCTGGTGTTCTCCGGATACACACCCCTTTTGACCTGTTGTCGAGATGTGTATTTGGAGAACAGCGGGAAGACGGGTCAACACCTAGTTGGGTTCGTCGACCCCGAGCTTATGTCTGCGACTATGACTAGGCTTTAATCGGGGTTCCTTGCCGGCTACATCAAACGATCATTGTGGGCTAAGTCGAAAAAGAACTTCATTCTATTCGCGTACCATGAGGAGTAAGTAGTACTTTACCCTTCAATTACTTGTATGCAGTTAAACCATATACGAACTTATTTTCTTGCACTGCATACCATTTAATAAGCAACCATTGGGTTCTACTCGTGCTCGCTCCAAGTGAAAACAAAGTCTATACTTTTAACTCGCTCGAGAAGGGACCGATGGCCTACGCAATCAAGACTGCTTTGGAGAAATAAGTACATTACTCTAACATAACACTTTTTATATTTAACTACATTATTTTTTTGACTCAATAACATCTCTCCAATGTATGTAGGGGTTTCTCGTCCTACGTCGTTGAAGGAGGGCAACAAGATGACAAACGAGGCGACAAGCTGGAGTGGAAGCGATTCAAGGTACAAATGCCTAGCATATATAGGATTAATTTTTTTTGACATCTATTCTTCATCTCTTAATTTTATTTTCTTTGTTCACAGTGTCATCAATAAGGCAGCAACGACCTGTGCAGCTTCTACGTCATGCATCACATGCTGTTCGTGGTCGGCGGCGCAGACATTTTCCGTAAGGTATATGTACATGCATAATAATACACTTAGATTTTTACATACAAATTTTAAAACTTAAATTAGTGCACTCATTTCTATTTTGCAGAAGATAATATCCCCTCAAGAGCTTATAAAGTAAAGAACTCAACAAATTATGAGACCACTTATGCATGTGGTACTGGATAGAAGTTATATCGGAGGACGGCAGATTTAGAGATCCTGAAGGCTCTTACTAGTCTATATGTAAACAATATTATATATTTGAATGCGATGTGTGCACTGACTATTAAGTATGTTTGTATTATATATTATAAACGAATGTGATATGTGTATCGTAAAGTGTTTGGATTATGTGAATGTGATATTTGCATATTGTGTGTAATCTGTGCTATGTAAATATGATATGTGCATTGTCGGGGATTAGTAACCTCTGTGCAAGTAAGCACCCCTCGATCTCAAGGTCGTACCCCACGAGTTCGAGCATGCGATTCCCGAGCTCGAGCTCTTGACCAGCGAGCTCAAGCTCGAGTAGGAGAATGAGGGCCCAGCTCGAGCTAGCAAGGTCAGACTGGGCCAGGTTTAAAGAAGCCGATGGTTACTAAGCCAAGTAAAAGGCTTTAAAGACGGAGTCAAGCTAAGTGTGGAGGCTACATTCTCGGGGCAGTTACCGCCCGACTTTACTGCGGCCCAGATCCGGGTTTGGCGCCACGCTCCTGACGTTTCTGGATGAAGCCATTTCTTGTAACGGTCTGTATTAGAGGTATAAAACCTTCCCCTGCGAGGGACAGAAAAAAGTACACAAAGACACGACACAAAAACCCAGCATACACAGAGCTCAGTCTCAAGACATAGCTGCTCGGTTCCAACTCGGGCAGCATTTGTACTCTACTGATAGTCACCAACCTTTATATTTCGCCCTCGGGCAAGACTGGAGTAGAGCTTTTACCCACGTCAGGGAGCTCGAACCAGTATAATCCTCATGTTCACCTTTTTCTTCCTCTCTCATTGCGACGAGCTTATTCCCTTCCTCCGGGCGGGCACGACTTCGGTTTCCACTCTTATATCATACACTCATTCCTCTTGCGGTCAGGCGATTCCGATCGTTGATATGCATACTGTTAATATGTGCTATTTTTTAGAGGATGCAAAAATGATGCCTTTATCACAATCAAGCCAAAACCGACTTTGATAGCGCCTCCTCATCATTGTCTAATGACTTTGTATCACCACTAGAACCGATTGTGATGTACATTCCTGTAGTAGTGTTGGGCCATTCGACATGCTATACGCAATCGTCTAAGGAAATGCACTCCTAGTTCATGAAGTCTTCGTAGTACTTCTCGTAGAAATCTTTGTTCACGGGTCCTTTGTCAGTAACTAATCAATAAAGGTGTATCGCTGCGAGTACATAAAGTACTCAGCAAGTCGTAGAGAAATGATGCAATTATATTAATGCAAGAATTGACAAAGGAATAGACATATGGTTCTTTTGCAGAAATCAATAACTTGAATTTAAATACAATAAATAGATTTAAAGAATATTAGAGAAAAGATAATAAATAACTCTTAAACTAATGGTAGATAACATAAATAGATTGGCGATACTTTACCCATCGCCATCTAAAACCATCATCAAACTACTAAACTCAATGGTGCTAACTTTTGACATCAAAATCACTAGTGAAGTCCTAGTTCACTTTCCGAAAATTCCATAATCCAACATTTTCATAAAAAATTCCATATCTCATGTGAAATTCTTAGGCACTTTCATGAGCGTGGATACAACTATTCGAATAGTTTTACACTCTACAGAGGTTGTACTGCTTTACCCACAAAACATAATGATCTCTTAATGTTAGCCATTACAAGCTTCCTTTGACATGAGACGTAGAGATCATGACAAGGTGTTTACTCTGATGTACACTAGCACCAACTTGCCTAATGAGTTTATCGACTCAACCTTCTTGGGACATGACATATATATAAATCTATATTCAAATTTACCGGCAACAAATTTTACATGTATACTGCTAAACTTCCATTCTGAAAAAATTGTAACGCAAGAAACTAATCTTGTTGTCCTAATTAAAAAGTTGAATCAGATCAAATATTACTCCCTTCGTTCTTTTCTATTCGATGTTTTTTATTTTTTACAGTCCCCAAGATAGAACTTTTACCATTACTTTTATACCTTTATATTAAGATATACTAATGAAATTATAACAGTGTGAAAGTATTTTTAACTATAAATCTAATGATATACTCCCCCTAGTTCACAAAAATTTGTTGATTTGGGATATGTGCAATCAAACTTTTGAAACTTTAGCTACAATATCTTTTAAATATTTAGATTAGATGCATGAAAATCATGTGTAGATTCGTCTCGAAACTTACTTTCATAATATCATAATTTTATTGGATTTCCTAAATATATTACAATAGAAATTAGTGGTCAAAGTTGAGTTTTGAAGATTGTGTTGATATCCAAAACGATAACTACTTGTGACTGGAGGGAATAATTTTTATATAGCTAATCTAAATTGTTTTAAATATATTGATTATCAAATTCGAAGGAAATACTCCCTCCATCCAAAAATATAAAGTGTATTTTGATTTTGCACACGGATTAAGGTTGCTTTAAAATTAAGAAAGGTATATGAGAAAATGACTTAGATGCTCCTACTTAATTAAGAAAGTGCTATGACGGCTGCTCATGTTGCCGAAAGGATTCACTCCATCCATACTCAATCCGAACCTTATATTCCTTGGATCCACTGCGAATTCTTGAAACCTCCTATCGATGTTTCTCCACTAGGTGGAATTAGCAGGGTGCCTTATCATTCTATCGTTCTTACGCTCATCCGAGTGCCATCGAAGAAATTTTGCCTCTTTTGGGTTTGCAAACAAACGCTTCAAACGGGGAATTACAGCCAGATATCACGCCACCTTAACGGGAGGTCATTTCTTCACCTCGATGCCCTCATCGTTATCATCTGATCTATCTTTCCTCTTGTACCGGGATGCGTTGCACACCGGACATACATGCAAGTTTGCGTACTCTTTGCGGTAGAGGATACAGTCGTTCGGACAGACATGTATTCTTTCTACTTCCATTCCCAAGGGACAAATAACCTTCTTGGCTTTGTAGGTGGTTGTTGGCAACTCGTTTCCCTCCGGAATCATGTCCGCTAACAGACCTAACAGCGCCGTGAAACTCTTGTCGAACCAACCGTTGCTTGCCTTTAATTTCAGTATGAAGGACCATGTGGAGGTCCATCCATGTTTGTGATGAGTAATTGACTTTATTTGAGAAAGAAGTGCTCAAGTTTGAGTTTGATTTGGATTGATTTTCAAAATGAAGCAATTTGAGTTGTCTCTGCCAGGAGTGGCAGTACCGGCCGTATGGGCGCGATAGTGATGAGTTGGATGGGTTTATTGCATATCATTGTGGGCATTGCTATGTGATGTGTTTCTTGTCTTTGATGGTTGCAGGGCGACGGTGCTAGGTCATGGTGAGGCGGAGGATGACCGGGACTAGGCGAGGAGCGTCGGAGGTCCAGATGGTTGGGAGATCGCCGGAAGATGATCGGAGACGGAGTCCGGGTAAGTCAAGAAGACAAGGAAAGGAGATGATGCTAGCTAGATGCCGCGTGGATCAATGAGGGCCGTCGGATTGAGGTCTAGTTGATTGGTTAGCAGGTCTAGGTAGTATGCTTTGAAAACCGTGCAAGAAAACCCAGTATGTGTGTGGGTTTTGGGTTAGCCCTTGCATGGCTGTGTGTGTGTGGGTTAATCCTAGCCCTTAGATGAGTGCTCTAGGGTTGAGGGACTCATCCAAGGGTGGTAAGTGGCCCAAGAGTAGTATAAATAGGGGTGGAGGGGTAGCCTCCTTCCCTTGAAGGTTTTGAGGTTTTTGATTCTCCTTTGAGCTTTTTGTCCACATGAATGTGAAGCTTTGTAACCTCTCCTTCCAGAAATGAAATGTTTCCTCAAATCATTTCTTTTCTTTGTGCATTTACATTACGCATTTAAATTACGCAATTTACATTATGCACTTAAATTCCGCAATTAAATTCAGCACTTACATTCTTGCAATTTACATTTATGCAATTTAGATTTGCCTCCCCTCCTTCTAAATGCTGTTCTTCAAGGATGTATTAAGGGTGTTAATTTGGTTTTACATCTTTCTTACACCCTTGGATAGACTAGAGATCAAGTTTTTTATCAATTTGCAAATCTGTCCAGAACTTGTTCTTCACGTAGCAGTCAGTATTTGATTTTTTTAAAAATATATAAAAATAATTTTTAAGTGATTCTTTTTGGAGAAGGTGCAGGACTCATATATACATCTTTATAAAATTTCTTGAGTCCACTGGTTGCACCGTTTGAGAGCTATGAAGTGCAAACCGAGCCTCAAACTTTCTGGTCGAAGTTCCTGACCTTCTATATTGCTTGATTGTTCATTCTTATTCTACAAAGCTTTCTGAGGTGATTTTTGGTGGAGTGTTTCACGACTCTACTGCTCACTTGGAAAAAAATTCCCAAAATTTTTAGAGCAACAGAAACTCACCAACCACCTGTTCCAACTGAGGACAATTTCTGAAAATCTGCTTTAACTTTTCTGAAAAGAGACTTTGGTATTTTAGCTTTATCTCTTTTAGAAAAGAAGTCTTTTGAATTGATTCCTCTTTTGTTTGGACACTTGACAACCAGGACTGTGATTAAAAAAAACCCTCATATGATTCATGGTTCTTATCCATGCAAGCTAGGGGTACACATAGTTGTCTAATTGTTCTGGGTTTTGGAGGGTGTGCGAATATGAGAAGCACCAGTTTGAACGAAAATATTTGGGTGCTTTAGATTTTTATTGCAAGAGTGTTTGGAGTACTTTGAGTGGGGGAAATTTTATTTGGGATCATTCACCCCCCTCAGATCGCCATTTCGATCTTTCAATTGGTATCAGAGCCGATTTTGCTCTTCCATAGATCTTGACCGGTCTCAAGAGCCATGGCGATGGACAAGTATTACACCAAGCCTCCCATTTTTTCTGGAGTCGATTTTCCATTCTGGAAGTCGCGCATGGAATCATACATCACTGCCCAGGGCTTCCTGATATGGCAGAAGGTGAAACTCCCATATGAGGTTCCTGCCGATGAAAACGTCACGGCCGGCAATATGGCTGACGTTGAGGCGAATGCTAAGGCAAGGAACATCCTCATACAGGGTCTTAGCCATAGTGAGTATGACAGGATTTCTCACCTTCATTCTGCTCATGAGATTTGGGTGACCCTCGATGCTTACCATGAGGGCACTACCCAAATCAAGACGGTTCGGCAGGACCAGTTCAAGCGTGAGTTCAACAAGTTTGAACAACACGCTGGTGAGAGTCTTGATGAGTGCTTCGGTCGTTTTACCAAGATCTTGAGCGATCTTCGAGCACTTGGTTGTATATACCCTAACTCGGATAATGCTTGACATTTCTTGACCGCACTCGATTTACGCGTTTGAGAGATGAAGGTGACCACCATCAAGGACACCACTGACCTGTCGACCTTGACTCTTGACGGGCTTTATTCCTGCCTCAAGACTCATGAGATCGACGTCGTCTCGCGGAAGACGAAGTCTCAGTCGATGGCTTTGGTCACCGATCCCATTG
The DNA here is from genome assembly GCA_036346275.1 of Otatea glauca. Taxonomy (NCBI): domain Eukaryota; kingdom Viridiplantae; phylum Streptophyta; class Magnoliopsida; order Poales; family Poaceae; genus Otatea; species Otatea glauca. The sequence continues at coordinate 57,125,913 of CM070715.1, read as the reverse complement.
GATCTTCTCTTTCTGACTCTTCTGTTGGTTTCTCTCTCTTCGCCCTTTGCGAGCTAAGCGATGATCAACTGGAAAAATTTCCAGAAAATGAGCTCGCTCTTCTTGCTCGCAAATTTTCATATGCATACAAGAGAGTGAGAGAGAGGAAGAGAGGTGGGATGATCACCTGTTTCGAGTGTGGTGGCCCCAACCACATTCGAGCAAACTGCCCCAAACTGGAAAAGGCTAAGAACGATGCCGGCGGTTTGGCAAAAAACGACTACATCGACAAGAACCGCAACAAGAAGCCTCCAGTTCGTGAACCGATGCGTGAGAAGAAGTACCGCAACTTCTCCAAGAACAAGAAGCTCTTCCACCGCGTCCTCGCCGTGCTTGACGACATCAACCTCTCCGACACGGAGACATGGAGCGACGAGGGCGAGGATGAACAGCAAGAGAAGAAGGGCGGTGACGACTTCTCCGGCATGTGCTTCATGGCCGACGCCAACGGCATCAGCGACTCCGAGCTCTACAGCGACTCGGACGAGGTACCCTCCTATGACCAGCTCAATGAAGCTTTCTGTAAACTAGAAAAATTTCATACTACAGCTAGAGCTAGGTGTACGGAGCTTGAGAAGGAAGTAGGTACCTTGACTCGGGAGTTAGCTTCTCTTAGATCTTCTTCCTGCCGAGTCACTGATGATTGCTCTTTGTGTGATGCTATTCTTGTGGAGTTGGAGAACTTAAGGACTATGCATGATAGTGTGTTGACTGAATTAGATAGTCTTAAGTTGAAGAATGCTAGCGATAATTCTGTTGATGCTATTCCACTAGATGCTTATTTTCTTCATGCTCACTCTACTCCTTCTTGTGCTAATTGCCCTAGATTGCTTGCCGAAATTGATGCCATGAGCGAACACCTTAGAAAGCTTTCTGCTAGAAATGATGAACTTGAATTGCATGCTTCTAAAGACCCACGACTCATGTGAGGGTCAGAGGTAACTAAAACTTGACAATGATGCTTTGAATGTCAAGTGTGATCAACTTTCTAAGGACTTACTAGTTAAGTCAAAAACTGGTTGCCTGCTGTGTGTTGGGGTTAAGGATGATGTGGATCAAATCCATGTCGAGCTTAGGAAGAAGTTAAAAGACCAAACCCTTAGGATTAGAGATGCTCCTTGCGTTTCTTGTGAGGCCCTCAAGATTGAGGCAGCCGTGCTAGGGGAACAAAAAGCACGTGCTGAGAGATCTTCTCTTTCTCTTTCTGGTTCTTCTTCTTCCTCTCCTTCCCCCTGTTCTTCTTGTGCTTCTTTCTTTCGAGATTGCCAATATCTTATGAGCACTCTCGAGAAGTTTGTTAGAGGCAAGAAGAAGCTCAATCTTATTCTAGACCAATCCAAGATTAGTAGATTCAATCAAGGTCTAGAATTTGATCCCTTGGAGCACGCTCGGGCGCATCCTCCCACCATTGTGCGCGGCTCCAAGAGTGGTGAGATTGTGGTTGCTACCAGAGTGAGCACCACCGTGTTTAGGTCTGCTGGGGTTGTCCATAGGACTTTTGACCAGAAGGGTGTTACTCCTGTTGCTTCTGTCTGTAGCAAGGCGAAGTACACATGCACCTTCTGTAAGAAGGATGGTCACCTAGTAGATTTCTGCTTCAAGCGCGCCAAGATCACTCGACGTGAGCGTGTTGCTGCTCTTAGGGGTATTCAGGGTCATCCCCAGACTTTGAGTGCTCCTAAGGTACACATTGCTTCTAGACAGGTTAGAGAGTCGCCTGTTTTGGGCAAATGCCCGTGACTCGGTTTTCATGCTGGTTCTTCGAGTTTTAGTCTTGGAGCTGTTCGTAGTCAGTCTTTCCGCCGTCCTTTTGATATTCCTCGTTTTTCCCATCGAGGTAGATATTAGCGGCGTGAGGTGTTTTCTGGTAGGAGATTTAGGAGAAGCCTCACTGGGATGGTCTAGCTTTTGCACCACGGCGGGCTAACCCAGTTCCAGCTCCTAGATCATCTACTAGAGTTGCTACTGATCATGTTAAGGTTAAACGACAGAGAGACACTCGAGTCCAGTCTTCTTCTATGGCTGGTACTCTGAGGCGTCGTGTGGTTCAGTATTGGGTTCCCAAGTCTTCACTCTATCCCAGTACTGAGTCATCTTTCTCTCTTATGTCTTGATCAGGTTCGTCGGATGGGGAAGGGAGATGTTTGGATTGTCGACTCCGGTTGTTCTCGTCATATGACCGGAGATTCTCGATGGTTCTCTTCCCTAGTCCTAGCCCCGGGTGATGAGTTGATCACTTTCGAGGATGCTTCTTCAGGTAGAGTCATTGCTAAAGGTACCATCTGCATTAACCAAAACTTCATTCTTAAAGATGGTACAATCTGCTCTCTGTTTCTCAGCTTATCGATGACTCTTTCGAGGTAAGCTTCAAGAGTAATGCCTGCAGAATCCTTGATTCATCAAGAGGGTTAGTATGCGGGATTTCTAGATTTGGGAGAGTCTTTCGTGCTGATTTTTCTGCTTCTTCTGGAGACTCTCTTCGATGTTTGATTGCTTCTGAGTCCCGTGATCTCTCCTTCTGGCATAGGAGACTTGGTCACATTGGTTTTGATCATTTGACCCGAGTTAGCAGCCACGATCTCATACGGGGTTTGTCCAAACTCAAGATGGTCAAAGACTTAGTTTGCTCTCCTTACCGACATGGCAAGATGGTTACTGCTTCTCATCCTCCAGCCACCGTAGTGATGACTGATGCACCAGGACAGCTTTTACATATAGACACTGTTGGTCCAGCTAGAGTGCAGTCAGTGGTGGGAAGTGGTATGTTCTTGTCATTGTTGATGATTTTTCGAGGTATTTTTCGGTGTTTGTCATGGCCTCGAAGGATGAGAATTTTTCTCACTTCAGGGGTTTAGTCAGTAGGTTATCTATTGAGCTCCCAAGAGCATTACGAGCTATACGCAGTGATAATGGCACGGAGTTCAAGAATTCCTACTTTGGATGGTGAGCCTGCTGATCAGAAGGAGTTCTGGAGCATGATTGGCTCTCTCTTATATCTCACTGCTTCGAGGCCGGACATACATTTCACTGTGTATTTGTGCGCTTGATTTCAAGCTTCTCCTCGCGCCTCTCACCGCCAGGCGGTCAAGCGCATCTTCAGGCACCTTCGTGCTACCACTGATTATGGTATTTGGTACTCTTCTTCTTCTTGTCTATCTCTTAGAGCCTTTTTCGATGCCGACTTTGTCGGGTCAGAGGACGATAGGAAGAGCACTTCTGGCACTTGCCAATTCATTGGCACTTCTCTTGTTTCTTGGTCATCTAAGAAGCGATGCAGGGTTGCATACCACCACCGAGACCGAGTATGTTGTCGCAGCCGATTCTTCGTGAGCTGTGCTCTGGATGAGATCGATCTTACAGGACTATGGGTTAGAGATAGAGAGTGTGCCACTCTTCTGTGATAACACATCAGCTATTTGCATTGCTAAAGCCACCTCAAAAATAGCTCGGGAAACCCTAAAAATACAGAGGAGGTCGAGGCTCTCTATTCTTATTTACTTAGAAATAGTCATCACAGACGGTTTTTAGCTAAAACCGTCTGTGACGTGCCCCTCATCACATACGGTTTTAGCCAAAAACTGTCTATGATGTGCCCGGAACTCATTGCAGACGGTTTTTATAAAAAACCGTCTGTGACGACGTATCTAATATAACCCCTTTTGTAGTAGTGATTTAGTTATAACCTTTGGTAATCCTCAGGTCAAGCTTAAGAGAACCAGTGGAGATGACAGGTACATGCCTTGTACTCGAGAACCGCTCCAAACATAAATTAGATTCTCTATCAAAATCACTTGCAAGTTGAGAGACGGCAACATTGAGTGTCAACTCTTTCTCAAGAGATTTTGTGTCATCAGTAGGGGATCACTTTCGTAGTCTTAACTGCATATCAACTGAAAAATTTGTACATATATCTGAGTAATGTCATAACTCATAAGGAAGAAAGTTAATATGGTTATGGAATGCTGAAGAACTATGGTGTAGTAACTTCGGAGATTATCAGTTGTATACTACTATACTTCAACCAAATGCTTTGTGCAGACACAATAAAAAGTGACACATGCAAAAAGCGAATGCCAAATAGATATACAATGTGGACAATTATTTGATCTTTGCTCCCCTTTTTTGGGTGTATCCTGGTACCACATATGATCTAAAAGTCAGGAGGCCATATTCACCCTTTAAAAGAAGGGAAAACAGGAAAGGCTTATGGTAGAAACAGTAGACACTAATAACAATTTAGTAAACATCGGGCATACCTGTGGTTGACATCGAGCAGCCTCTTGACCAAAACCGATAAAAAGAGTCCCTTTTTCCACTCTAGCAAATCACAGGGAATAAAAGGTGACCAGTATTATAACAGATCAAAGTATTTTCCATCATATCACAGTATATGAGCAAATGAAATATGCGAACCATATCTATGAAACAATAGAATTGAATTGTTCACAGCGTAGTGGAACCTATCGCCTACACATCGGACAAAATGGATTCACAGTAACCAACATGAAATACTTCGAATTTGAAACACCAACCTAAGTTTCCACATTCATGTACAAACGGTAGAAACTTATTTTGTCTGCGTTTCACTCTCTTTGTTACTTGTGCACATAGCCAGGAGCCACCAAAGTGAAATTTGAAGTTGCTACTTACTAGCTACTACACTCGTGTTTAAACGCTTGCAAATAACCTGCATTTTCGACCAATCTACTCCAATGCAGACATTGTCGCTACCACAACTAGTCATGTATGCTTCAGATAGCTCTGAAAGAAAAAGAAAAAAACCCTCGATAGCTAAAAATTACACAAGAAGCCGCAAGCGCTGCAAAGGCAAAGAATGGTTGTGGGTAAGCAATGTTGCAACAGAACGTCAAAATACTTTGAGATAATTTTCTTTTCTATTACTTCTCACTCTATTCTCTTACAAAATTCAAGCCTACCCTTATATTTATACCCAAAATTATAGCCCTTACAAAACAGAATAGGATTCCACTTCCTTGTCCTAATTCAACTCCTCATCCTAAACTTTCTTAATATAAACTTTACAAACTAAAACTTTTCTATTACAAGATTACTTCTAACATTTCCCCCCTAATCTTGTAATACCTTTGATCACGCCGATCTTCTCTCTCATCTCCAACAACTTGTTCAGCTCATTCCATGTGCGCGAACTCCTTCGCGCTGTCTCGCCTGCGTACATGAAACAACGTCGTCCTCTCTCGAGTCACCTACACCCGCACCCACCTAGTGCCTCTGCGCACTCCAGACGCCTATGCTGCACCCACCTAGTGCCTCTACGTCCTCCTGACGCCTGTGCTACGGTACTGTGGAAAAGACAAGACGCGAAACAAAATACGCCGAGCGTTAAACTATTGTTGTTTTCGAGAGCCTTTGCTTTACTTCTTGCATCACCACACGAGTTGTCCTTCATCTCAGCTGAGATGTACTCGATGCACTTCTTGACGTTGGCCTTTGCCTCCACGAATTCCTGGATGGTGTACTTCTTACGAGCCTTGTGGTTTTTGGAGATGTCTTTCTGGATCTTGCTAAGGGCATTGGCCTAGGACTCGAAGTCCCGCTGAATCTCGCGGATGTACGAAACCCTCGTGTAGAGCTTTTCTTCTTCCGTTGCACTTACGTCTCCGCACAGTCCTCACGAAGCCCTCTGCTTCACGTGTCGGCTGAATGCCATGTGGTTGCCACCTCCAGATGGCTGCCCCCTCGTCTTTGCGTGCCCTCCGTGCACGCTGCCGATGCCACCGCTGCTGGCCTACCCGATCGAACTGCGAAGCCTTCTGAGTACTGGGCATTTAAGTTGTTGAAATGACGGTCACTGTCGGTTCTCAAACGAACCGACACTGATAAAACTTAGCTTTATCGGTTTTATTAAAAAACCGACACCGATAACTTTCATCTCTATCGGTTTTAGTACAAAAACAGACACTGCTAATCAAGATATCTCTATCAATTTTAATAAAAAATTGACACTAATGATAAAGATATCTCTATCGGTTTTATTAAAAAACCGACACTAATTATCAAGATATCTCGATCGATATTATTAAAGAAACTATCGATGATCGGGATCTCTTGACCGCAAGAAGGAGGGAGTGATGAGGGAGCAGGGCCCAAGACATTGCTCACCCGGAGGAAGGGGTGCGATCGCCGCCGAGAGAGAGAGAGAGAGAGAGAGAGAGAGCTGACACAAGGAGTTATACTGGTTCGAGCCCCCGACACGGGTAATAGCTCTACACCAGTCTTGCCCGAAGATGAAAGGTGGAATATGATGCACTGTGGCTGAATACAGGGGGTGCTCGAGCTCGGTTGAGCACCGGGGCTAGTGTGTGTGTTGTCTTTCTTTTCCTTGTGTTCCCCCTCTTCTATCCCGCGCAGGGGGAAGGCTTTTGTATCTCTACCGTGTAGTTCGTTACAGGGAACGTGCGTGGAGAGATTCTCGGGTGCGTGGTGCCAGACTCGGATGTAATGCGTGGTAAGGTCGGGTGATAACGGTGCCGAGGTTGCAGCCCACGTTTGGCTTGACCCCGCCTTTTAGGGACCCCCTTTGACTCGGTAACCGCCGGCTCTGCATGCCCGGCCAGATCCTCCAAGCTTGACTTTTCTGGCGAGCCAGCTCCTCGGCCTGACAAGGTCGAGCCAGCGGATTGCTGTTCGTGCAGGGGTAACCAGTCCCCGACAACTAGCCCCCGAGGCTCAAGTAGTAATCCTGAAGCTCAAGATGACCTTGAGTCTGACGACCTTGAGAAGGGAATGGTTCCCTGGACGAGCTAAAAAATACTCGAGCTCGAGCTCGGGTCCGGACCGTGTAGAGGTTGTTGGTGCGGTCGAGCCCGGGAACACTTGTGCTTCGATGCTCGGCCTCAGGCGGAGAAACCGTGGGAACAACTCGCGGTGCTTCAACTTCCGTTGCGGAATATCTTGGCGTGCCTTTTGAGGCATAACCAGCACCAGCGGTCGACGATTGGGCCCTTTAAATTCCAAACCAGTGCCTCCTTCAGAGGATTCCCGAAATCCTTTTTGCGTCGAACCCTAGCGCTCCTCCACCTTCCTGACTCCCCTTCGCAATCCTCCTCCATCGACCAAATCCCAGCCGAAGCCCATGGCCAAGTTCGGGAGAAGCACGATGACCCTAGAGCAGATGAAGGATCTCGAGATGATGGGGATGCTGGACCCGACGACATGGCAGCTGCCGGGCAATGAGGTCGAATCGTGGCCCCAAGCGAATGAGCTCGTCAGCACCAAGTAGTACATGCTCTTCGGGCTGCGGACACTGGAGAGCAACTTCATGGCGGTGGTCCTCACGCAATGCGAGATCAAGTTGGTCAACCTGGTGCCCAACTCCATTCTCCTCCTTTCCATATTTTCACACTTGTGCAAGGGGTTCTTGGGAATCCTTCCAACCCCTTCGCTCTTCTTCCGCTTCTATTCCTTGTTTCGCACCTCGAAGGACCCCGTGTTTGGGTGTCTCTACTTCCGGTTACATATGGGGCTTCCCCATTCCTTCCCCCAGATCCATGCTCGAGACTCCCTCGGTCCATGGACCGAGAGGTGGTTCTACCTGAAAAGGGGAGAGGGCGGCGAGATCGCGACAATGGAACTCCTGTCGACGACAAGCGCCAGACCCCGACCTTGATGACCTGGCGACAGACCAGGAGGTCGTCGCAGCCATCCTCATCTGCTCGACATGTGGTCTCACTGGCCAGGCCATCGCCTACGACTTCTTGCAGAGCCGGGTGTTCCCCCTACGAAAGAGGGTGCACCTGTTCTTCGAGATCAAGGGGAAAGACGACCTCACTCGGGAAGGTCCAAGCGGTAAGCATCCTCGAGCTAGGGAACACACGAGCCCAGCTGAGCTCTCACTGATAGCTCTATCTTCCCCAGCAGCCCCGCTGGAGACCTGGCTAGCGGCGAGGATGTTCGAGATGTTCGGGAAGGCGACGTTCAACTACACCACAGACGACCCTGTTCCCAAGAACGTGTTGAAGCGGAGCAGCGAGGTAACATATCTCGTATCAAGGTTGAGCTCGGGAGTGCCCGAGCTCGTACTGACCCCTGCTCATAATTGTAGGGCAATAGGGAGCTCTTGGATATGGCGAGGCGGATGCTGCCTGGAGCAAACAAAGGCAAGAAGGTGGGCAAGAGGCCGGTCCCAGACTCCCCGGGTAGCGGCGCCCCGAAGAAGTAGCACATCGAGTGGGGCGACCGCACAATGGTAAGTTGTGTCAATCAAGCCCGGAAATGCTCGAGCTCGGTCTTCAAATCTTTTGCTGTCCCTGACCTCCCCCTCGTCTCTTGCAGCAACAAAAGGCAGCGACTGCCGCAAGGACCTCGGGCATGCAGGCGGCACCGAAGTCCATATCGCAAGGCGCTGGAGTGGCCGCCGCTGGGAGCTTGGAGCCCCCGCAGGCTGCGAGGTCGCCATCGCAGGGTGTCCGGAGAGGGGGCGCTCCTGCCTCCGCTGCGACGGAGGCAAGGCATCAAGACACCCAGCCTCCCTCCACGAGGTGAAAGCTCGTGGCCTAGGTACGAGCGATTCTCGTCTCCTTTAGGTCGTAGCGTAGTCTCCTTCCTTTCCTTTGCTTAGCAATTTTCTCCGCCGCAGACCTCGAGTGCTCATTTACGTTCATCGTGTCATCGGGAGCGCCTCGAGCGCTATGAGCGCCGTAACACCTGGGATGCAGCGGCGGTAGCGTCTGGTCACCGGTGACCATTGACCATGGTTATTGTCCACGGCGAGTCTAAGGATGAGGACGACTTTCTTCTGGTCTGCCGCCCTTGCCCGCGGTAGGCCCAGGTCACCACAGTGCCTACGGGAGGGAGCCCGCCCAGCAGGTCCGAGCAAGGCCTCGCCGATACAGACGTCGGCTTGGTCGGAGCTGCCACAGGAGGTGGAGCCGAAGATGTCTCGACCATCGAAGCCGGTGCCACTGGGGCCGACGGGGACAAACCCGAGGTCAAGGCCACCACGACTGGCGAGGCTGAGGCTTCTGAGGGCGCGGTCGAGGCACTGACTGCGATGGTTGTTTCTGGGGTTCCTATGGAAGAGCCAGGTAGGACAGCATTTCATGTCCCAACGCGTCGTAACGCATTCTCGTAAACTAACCTTTCTGCTGCTTTCCCGAGGGATCTTGGTCGCACGATCGAGCCGAGGCCCAGGCCAGTCGGGGAGATCCGGGTTGAGGCTTCGACTGGTGGGGCCGACTCTGCACCGGAGGGGGCCAACATGGCCGCTTCATCTTCGACAGGGGGCCGTGCCGAGCCAGAGGTGGGTGAACCAGGTGACAGGGCCATCGGGTCTCGCCGCCACGAGTTCGAGGACCAGCTCAGTGAGGTGAGCATGCTCATACCCACCAGTCTTCTCAATTGTCGTGTGATTTCCCTTGGTTTTCACAGGCGGTGGGTCTAATCGACCAGGGGCTCTAGGGCCTGCATGGGCACATCGCCAAGCTAAGGGCGGTCCTCGACGTGGTGGCGAAATGAGAGGCCTACATCGCCCAGCTCGAGGAGACCTTGTCAATCGAACAGTAGGATGTGGAGCAGAGGACTACGGCCCACACCGCCGAGCTTGCCCAAGCTGCTGCCGTTGAGCGCGAGAAGGCGATCGAGATCCTCGAAGCCGAGCGTGTGAAGGCAGCCAAGACCCTCGAGGACAAGCTCATGAAGGCGGCAGGGGACCTTGAAGCCGCGTGTGCGAAGGCGGAGGAGCTGCGGAATCAGGTCGTGGAGCAGGTTGTCGCTCAAGTGAAGGCCTCTGCCGAGCTCAAGGAGAAACTGGGGGCGGGCGACCAGGACAGGAAAGAGCGCCTTGGCTCAACTCCAGGACGAGCGCAACCGTGCCACTAGCTCCGCGAGCTCTCAGCGTTGAGGGTGAAGGTCGTCGAGCTCAAGCAAGAGAAGCTCACCCGCGACATGGCAGACCTGTAGATAGGAAGTTGGTCGAGGGACAAAAATATATGTCTCCTTGTAAGTATAACTTATTCAAGAAAAGCTTTTGACGGATGAACTTAGATGAATGAACTTAGACTAATGAACTTAGATATTTTGGGGTAGTACTCCCTTGTCCAGCTCCCGCTGTGGTCGAGGCCGAGCAATGCCGACCTCGGTCACAGTCTGTAGGAGAAGTAGGTCGTAGCAGTAGAGGTGGGGCAACATCGACCTCGAAGATCTTGCCTCAGTAGTCGAGACCTGCTGGGTCGGTCAACATCCTCGACCTGATAGGGGGCCTGTAAGAGACTTAAGGCAAAGTCATTTAGTAACAATAGCCGTGCCCCTTGTGCGAGCGAGGTCAAGCTCGGGAACACTCAAGGGCGAACTCGAGCGCACAAGGGGCCTTAATGCGCTTAGGTCGGGCTCGGCAGCACTCAGGCCCGACCTTTGCGCGAAGCATGCATGTTTGCTGAAGTCGAGCGCGATCTCTGGTTCAAGTCCTGCTACAGGGGGGAGCCGTGATGTGATAATGATCGGCTCACTGCTGGCGTGACCCCCGAAGGTGAACCTTGAGATCACAACGCTTTGGTCGAGGCACAGAAGATGCAAGGAAATGTAAAGGGGCACAAACATGGACAATAAAGAAGAACTTTTATTCCAAATTAAGATAAGAGTGTTACACATAAAATTTTTGGAGCTGGTCGATGTTCCACAAGTTTGCGAGCTCTCTGCCATCGGGCATCGCCAGCCGGTAAGCCCTCGTGCGGTCTACTGAAACGATGCTGTAGGGGCCCTCCCACTTTGGGGATAACTTGTTGGTGTTGGTCGAGCTCTGAACTCGTCGTAGGGCCAGATCCCCAACTCAGAGCTCCCTAGGTTGAACCAATCGAGATGCATGTTTGTGAAGCGCTTGCAGGTAGTGCGCCGATCGTAGCAGTGCACGACTCCTTCTTCCGCTAGGGCAAGGTCGAGAGACCTCTCTTGCTCGAAGTCGACCTGGTTGACCAAGCTGACCCTAGTGGAGCCCAGGATGACCTCAGCAGGCAGGACGGCTTCAGCACCGAACACGAGCTGGAAAGGGGTAGTCCCCGTTGCTCAGCTAACGTGGTGCGAACGGACCAGAGGACGGTGGGAAGCTCGTCCACCCAGGCCCGGCCATATTGTTCGAGCTCATCGAAGACTCGCCTCTTGACGCCCTGGACGATCTGTTCGTTGGCGCGCTTGACCGCTCCGTTGCTCTGGGGGTGGCCCACCAAGGTGTAGCAGACCTTGGTGCCCATGTCTTCGCAGTATTCTCAAAATAGCTTGCTGGTGAACTGCGACCCGTTGTCGATGATGATCCTGCACGGGATTCCATACCTCGTGACCACAAGCAAGTGGAAAAACCTCACGGTGGCTTGGGCGGTGATGGCCGAGACTTGTTCAGCTTCGATCCACTTGGTGAAGGTGTCAATGGTGATGAACATGAACTTCTTCCCCCTGACTGCTTGAGGGAAAGGGCCGAGGATGTCGAGGCCCCAAGTCAAGAATGGCTAGGCGAGTGGGATGGTTTGGAGGGCATAGACCGACTGACGTGATTTCTGGGCATGGAACTGGCAGGCTTGGCAGGTGCGGACGATGTCCCGAGTGTCCTGTAGCGCCGTTGACCAAAAAAATCCCATGCGGAACGCCTTGTCGACCATGGTCCTGAAAGAGGAATGCGCACCGTAGAGGCCTGAATGGATATCATTGTGCAGGTACCTACCTTCTTCCGGGGTGAAGCACTTCGACAGAACACCCACGGTGCCCCGACGATAGAGTTGTCCGTTAACGAGCTTGTATGAGCTCGTTCGGAATCTGATTCTGTTCCTCTTGGCCGGGTCATCCAGGAGCTTGCCCCGGCCGAGGAACTTGGCAATCGATTCCGACCACGAGGGAACACTCTCGAGGAGGGCGATCGAGTCTTCTCGGTCGGTGACGTAGGGTGCTGCCAAGGTCTCGAGGATGACATTTGATTGAATCTCAACACCAGACGACCCGATCTTGTACAGGAGGTCGGCACTGGAGTTGTCCTTCCTGGGTACGTGATTGATTTCTAGGTTCCGGAACCACTTCTCCATCTTGCGCACCTCGGCGAGGTACCTGGCCATCGAGCCCTCCAAGCACTGGTGGTCTTTGTTGTACTGGTTGACGACGAGCTGGGAGTAACCCTTGATGACCAGCCGACGCACGCCCAGTGACTTGCAAGGTCGGAGACCCACCAAAAGGGCCTCATACTTTACCGTGTTGTTAGTTGTGGGAAAACCAAAGCGAATCACATACCTCTGTTTGTCTCCCCGGGGTGTGATGATGAGGATACCAGCCCCTGAGCACTCGAATGACCTGGGGCCGTCGAAGTACATCCTCTAGGGCTTCTCTTCCTCGACCTTAGGCTCGGAGGTTGGCTGCGATGTCTGCTCAACCACGAAGTCGGCGAGCGCTTGTGACTTGATGGTGGTGCACGCCACAAATTGAATGTCGAATTCTGCCAACTCCATGGCCCACTTGGCGATGCAACCTCCAGCTTCTGGGTTCCTCAGGATCTCACCGAGCGGGAATCCGCTTGGGACAACCACTGTGTGCGCCTGGAAGTAGTGCCGGAGTTTGCACGAAGCCATGAAGAGGGTGTAGAGCAGCTTCTAGACCTCGAGGTAGCGCTCTTTTGATCCATGAAATACCTTGCTGACTTAGTAGATTGGTTGCTGCTGACCATCACGCTCGACCACCATGACGGCGCTGACGGCCTGACTAGTGGCAGCGAGGTAAAGCAGCAGCGTCTCATCCTGCCGCGGGGTCGTGAGTAGCGGTGGGCTCGAAAGGTATGCTTTCAGCTCGTTGAAGGACCGTTGAGCTTCGGGTGTCCATTCGAAGCCCCCGTACTTGCGCAGTGTCTTGAAGAATGGTAGTCCGTGCTCACCGAGCCTTGAGATGAACCGGCTGAGGGCGGCCATGCGGCCGGTGAGGCACTAGACCTGTTTTGTTGAGGTCAGGGGAGTCATCTTTTCGATTGCCTCGATCTTCTCTGGGTTCGGGCCGACTCCCGAGCCTCCCATCATGTAGCCGAGCACCTTGCCTGAGGTAGCACTAAACACGTATTTTTCGGGGTTGAGCTTGATGCCGTGCTTGTTCAGGCTGGTGAAGGTCTCCGCGAGGTCGTTGATGTGGTCTTCTTCAGAAGAGCTCTTGATGATGATGTCGTCAACGTAGACCTCGAGGTTGCGGCCAATTTGAGGGTCGAAGGTCTTGAACATTAGCCGCTGGAACGTCGCGCCCGCGTTGTAGAGGTCGATGACATGGTCGTGTAGCAGAACGTCCCAAACGGCGTGATGAAGGCCGTCTTGTCTTCATTATCGACCGTGAGCTTGATTTGATGGTAGCAAGAGTAGGTGTCAAGGAAGCTCAGCATCTTGGCATTAGCGGTGGAGTCGACGATCTAGTCTATGCACAGAAGAGGGAAGTTATCCTTTGGGCACGCCGAGTTCAGACCCGTGTGGTCGACGCACATTCTCCATTTCTTGTCTTTCTTGTCCACGATAACTCGGTTAGCTAGCCATTCGGAGTAGTCGATCTCACGGATGAAGCCAGCCTTCATGAGCTTGTCGAGATGTTCCTTTATTATCACCATCTTCTCGGGAGAGAAGTGGCGCAGCTTCTAGCGTACAGGTCGGTAGCCAAGCCTTATTTACAACTTGTGCTCGATCACCTCCCTCAGGACTCCTGGCATGTCCGTCGGTTCCCAAGCGAATATGTTTTTGTTGGCGCGGAGGAAGGTGACAAGCTAGAGTTCCTATTTTGAATTGAGCTCGGCTGTGATGTGGACGCTCTTGCCCGAGTCGCCCTCTTCAAGCTGTATAGCCTTCGTCGCACCGGTGGGCTGGATCGTCGTCCTCGGGTGAGCGCTTTTCGTAGTTACTTCGGGGACTCACAGGGCCAGCATACCGGCGAGCACTAAGGCCTTTTCCTCGCAGTCGTGCATAGCCTTGAGGTTGCCGCGGATGGATATGACGTCGTTCGACCCCGGGAGCTTCATGCAGCGGTGGCCGTAATGGTTCGCTGCCATGAACTTGATCAGCGCCGGACACCCGAGGATGGCGTTGTAGGAGAGGTTACTGTCGACCACCTCGAAGGTAACTAGCTCGGTGTGAAAATTGGCAGAGTCACCAAAGGTGACGGGTAGAACCACTTACCCGAGCGGAGTGGAGGAGCTCCCTAGCACAATTCCGAAGAAGGGAACTGCTATATTCTTGACCTTCGACCGAGGAATCTGCATTAGGTCTAGCGTGCTCGCTAAGAGCAAGTTGAGGGAGCTGCCCCCGTCGACCATGACTCACCTGACCACAGTATTGCTTATGGTCGGGGTGACGACCAGAGCAGTCTTGAGATCCTTGGACATCCCTAGGGGAGCATCATCCCAGGAGAAAGTAATTGGAGTACCAGCCCACCTGCAGGGCTGATCAGCGGGCTTCCCAGTGTAGGCTTGGTACACGGTGCGCGCAACCTCCTTGAGCTCACGCCAGGATCGATACGCCGACGAGCTGCCAAAGATCACGTCGACATGGCGGTCGTCCTGCTGAAACTCTAGGTCAAGTTCTTCAAGGTCCTTGCCGGTGTTGACCCTATTGGGCCACTCGTCCTCCTGCGGGAGCGTGGGCATCTCTCCACGCTTGTCATAAAAGGCGTCCAATTTGTTCTGCCAGGTCCTGCAGTTTCGCAGGTCGTGGCCGTGGGCCTTATGGAACAGGCAAAATTTGTCAGAGTCATACCAGGGTTGCTCCTCGCCGCCCTGTGGTCGGGCGTCACCCCATTGGGGCCAGGTCGACGCTGTCCCTGCTGGGATCGGTGTTGTGTTTGGTCAAGTCGCGGTCGCCCCTGCTGAGGTCGAGGCCTCTCTTGGTTGGGTTGCGGTCGCCCCCGGTCGGGCCGTCGTACTTCCATTTCCTCGCGCTCGCTGTTCATCGCAGCGACCACGCGCAGCCGGCCATCGCCACTACCGTGGTCTCTGTTCCGCTTTCTGCTGTACGGGTCCGAGCCGTTGCCCTTGGCGTTGGATGGTTCGGCCTCACCAAAGTTGAGGCCGAGCTTGCCCTAGTCGTAGTCGCGCTTCCATCGCACAACATCGTCCGTGTATCGCTCCACCATTCGGAACAGCTTGTCGATGTTGAATTTCGCCGTGATCTCCAAGTCCTCGGTGAGGTGCCGGTCGTGGACGCCGAACTTGAAGGCCTTGATGACGGCCTCGTCGAAGATGCTCGGGATCGAGTTCCTCGTGCGGATAAATCAACGCACAAAGTCGCGAAGGGCCTCATTCTTGCCCTGGATGATACGATTCAGGTCCTTCTCCCGTCCGGGGCGCTCGTAGCAGCTCTGGAAGTTAGAATGGAGGGTGTTCCATACCTGGCGCCATGATCGGAAGGAGCCAGGTGTCTGGTTGAAGAACCAGGTGCGCGCCGCACCGTCCAGCATGGTCGGAAGGTAATTGGCCATCACGCCCTCATCCCCACCAGCTGCTAGGATCACAGTCGAGTAGATCGAGAGGAACTCGTCAGGGTTCTTGGTCCCGTCGAACCGCTCGATCGCAGTGGGTTTAAATTGGGCCGGCCAGCGTACCCAACGAAGGTCAGCGGAATACACTCGGCAGCCGTAGGCTGGTGCAATGCTGCGTCGATCATGGCAGCCATCACTACTGGAGTCGGAGTCACGGTCGTCGTTGCTGGCGGCACGATTGAGCTCGTCGCAGCGACCAAACTCAGGTCGGTGGTGTAGCTCGCGCCAATCGTGGTGGTAGGCGCGGGCATCATCGATGTGATAGCTTAGGCGGTCTTGGACGTTGCGACGCCTGGGCTGGACGTCCAAAGAAAGGCTTCCAGAGGCGCTATTGCTCGAATAGGCGCTACTGCCGCTCTGCCGATGTCGAGCACATTCATGGGATATGCTCTGAGCCTGACGATGTGGAGGCAACCAGGACGGACTCCGAGCTCGTTGGTGTGGAGACGACCGGCGAGAGCGTCGGCGTCCGTGTGAGGAGTAGTCATCGCTCACCAGAGGGTGAGACCGAGGGCACTGGCTTCGCCCTTGCTGTGAAGGCATGACCTCGTCGGCCGCCTTGTCGAGCTCTTCGACGAGAACCCGACCGAAGAGAGTCGACCTTGCCTGAGTAGGGTCGGCCATAACCCGGGCGATGGCTCGCAAGCGCTCCCAGCTGGTGAAAGCGCCTAGGCGGGCAGGGTTAGGCTGCCCGGTCGGGGTGCGGATATCCCCGCGTTCTTCCCGTCGTAGGGTGGTGATAGCCTGGCTGATGGCGACTTGGGCCAACCGCCGCGCCTCCTCTGGAGTTTCTGGGTCACGATCCTCTGCCCCTTCGCCCGCCCCGCAGCTGCTGGCCATGAAGGCAAGGTGTTTGCGCAGTGGCGGTGAGGGTGAGAACATGGACGTGGAGCCCTCGCGCTCAGGACCGCATCCGAGTCCGAGCTCGCCGAATGCGACATGTTGTCGTTGAAACCGAAAGCGTTGGTAACGTTGAAGCAGCGAAGTTCTTCCAAACGAGCGAAACTCTCGTGCCCCACGGTGGGCGCCAGCTGTTGATGATCGAGATCGCCTGACCGCAAGAAGGAGGGAGTGAAGAGGTAACAGAGCCCAAGACCGTGCCCGCCCGGAGGAAGGGGTGCGTTCGCTGCTTCGAGAGAGAGAGAGCTGACACGAGGAGTTATACTGGTTCGAGCCCCCGGCACGGGTAATAGCTCTACTTCTGTCTTGCCTGAAGGCGAAAGGTGGAATATGATGCACTGTCGCTAAATACAGGGGTGCTCGAGCTTAGTTGAGCACCGGGGCGAGTGTGCGTGCTGTCTTTCTTTTCCTTGTGTTCTCCCTCTCCTACCCCGCGCAAGGGGAAGGCTTTTATACCTCTACCGTGTAGTTCGTTACAGGGAACGTGCGTGGAGAGATTCTCGGGCGCGTGGTGCCAGACTCGGAGGTAATGCGCGGTGAGGTCGGGTGATAACGGCACCGAGGTTGCAGCCCACGTTTGGCTTGACTCTGCCTTTTAGCAACCCCGTTTGACTCATTAACCACCATGCTCTACTTTGCTGGCGAGCCGGCTCCTCGGCCTGACAAGGTCGAGCTAGCGGATTGCTGTTCGTGCAGGGGTAACCAGTCCCCGATAGAAATCGACACTGATGATAAGATATTTCTATCGGTTTTAGTAAAGAAACCGACACTGATGATAAGATATCTCTATCAATTTTAGTAAAAAAGCTGACACTGGTGATAAGATATATCTATTGGTTTCATTAAAGAAACCGACACTGATGATAAGATATCTCTATCGGTTTCATTAAAAAATCAACACGGATACTTAACTACCCTTATTGGTTGTTTTACAAACACCGACACTATCAATATCGGATTTATGTGAAACCGATACAGATGATATCTTTATTACAATCGGTTTGAAATTAAACGGATACAGATTAATTTTTTCCAATCGATTTTTAGAACCGACACAGTTGAACATAACCTTCCAACACACATGACAAATCAGTTGAACCATGAATTCTGAATTTTCAATCCTATTTGATCAAAGAGAGAAAACGTCATAACTTTTACAAATATAGTTGGAATTATTTGAAATTTTGTAGAAATATACTTTGGGATACTACAAATCTTTTCCAAAAAGAATTTTCAAAAAAAGAGTCAGTACTGGAAAGATATGCCAAAATTCACTTCATAGACATGAGCTTTCTTTGTGATATATCGAAATTACCTAGTGCAAAATTGAAGGGGTTTGAAGGAATGCTCACGTTTTGAAGAAAACCACAAATGAGCGAAAAAAGAGGGGAAATCTTCTCAAGATAAGGATTCAAATTTACGTCTTAAAACCCAACCTTGAGGATTTCAAATTTTCTCACCCAAGTATTGCTTCCAACAAGAATATGTGCTGTTCTTTCAGGTGATGCCAGTTTTCTTAGCCTTTGGAACAATAACAGAGGAGAGTTCAGCCTAAAGGGTATAAATAACCTAGTGAGGCACATCACAATCGGTTCTCACTTAAGAAGCGATAATGATGTGATCACCTAAGAACAGATAGTGATGTGCATGCTCATTTCTATCGGTTCTTATCTAAGAAGCGACATGCACATCACTGTGTTCTCACATAAAAAATGATATATTAGAACCGATTGTGATGTGCCCAGTACTACATCACAATCGCTTCTAACTTGAGAACCGATAGTAATTATTATTAACATCCCTCATAAGTCATCTATCACAATCGTTTTTCCTAAAAATTTAAGAACCGAACCAGATGAAGCGATAGTGATGTACCATTCTGTAGTAGTGATTTAGTCTGGCATCGTATCTGTTTGTACCGTATTGCAATGAAATTATAATGGGGATTGAGCTTCCAGTTTCTCTGTATGATGGTTGTACCTTGTTCAAAAGAAATATATCGGAGTTTGACTTCAAACTTATTTGACGGTTTAGAATTCATGAATGCATGAGTGTGCACGCATATAAATTATACAAATTACAGATATAAATGTGTGCTAAAGCGTACATACGAATGATTGGAGTAATTTATATCCATTTAATTAAAAATTAAATTACCTATTATTATTTTTATTATTTTGATAAATTGCATGGGGGCACCATAGCTGACAGTGCTGCACGAAATCGAAATCATGGGCCAACTGAATTTGGATGTTGATCCGACTGTATGGTTCTCTAACAGTTTACACTGTCGGCAAAGAAGCCACCAACATAGCAGGGAATCTCCGACAGGTGGCAGTCGGCAAAGCACATACCTAACAGTTTTATATATTTGCCGACAGTTTCTAACTTTTGGAGATACTGTGATTTGTTGTGGTAGGCAACCACCTCTCCTCTGTGTTCCAATATTTTGAATGGTCCAATATATCGGGGTATGCTTTCTTTTTAATCGAAATCTCTTATCTCATTTGATAGGGGTGATCCTGAGATAAACATAATCATTGGACTCAAAACTTAAATATTTGAGAAGGTTTTTTAATTGATATCTAGATTAATCAGATTAAATATTTTTATTAATAGAAAATTCTAATTAAGCTTTAATTAATTTGAGACAATCTAAATGGTTCATTTTATCATTAAAACTTTTCAAAGGCATGGAAATTGAGGTGTTACAAACATTCCCCTTAAATGGAATCTCGACCGTGAGATTCAGCCTAGCTATGCAATAGGTGCGGAAACTCGTCTTTAAAATCCTCTCTACGCTTCCAAGTGACTTTCTCTTTTGAATGGTGGCTGAACTGGACCTTATAAAAGTGGATGGTCTTGCTTCTCGTGATATGTTCCGCTACTTCTAGAACTTTGACAGGCTAGTCTTTATATGTGAGATCTTCTTGCAGATTAATGGCTTCCAATGGCATCTGCTCCTTTGGCATTCACAGACTCTTATTCAATTGCGATATGTGGAAAACATCATGAATTTTGGCAAAAGTCTAAGGCAACTCAAGCTAGTAAGCAACCTCTCCACCATGTTCCAATATTTTGAATGGTTCAACATATCTGGGGTAAGTTTTTCTTTCACTTGAAATATCTTAACTCTTTTGAGAGGGGTGACAGTAATATAGATATAATTATCGTGCTCAAAACTCAAATCTTTGAGAGGGTTTTCTTTTAATTGATGTCTAAATTAGTCATATTAAATATTTTTATTAATGAAAAATTCTAATTAAGCTTTAATTAATTTGAGAAAATTAAAATGATTATTTTTATCATTAAAACTTTTCAAAAGCGTGAAAATTAAAATGTTACAACAATGGTAAATTGTACAGCAACAGCAGCATAATGTTGGTGTCAGCTGGGGACGTGGCTTTCAGCACCAGGTTATGGTTCCTCGCACCGACCTGCAGAGGGGTCAGCTGCTTACCTGAACCTGGTGCCTGTGGATGATGTACCACTCTAGAGAATTGCTGCTCTGTGGATCTGCTACGGTGTATAGGGAGCAAATTACCAAGTTTCCCGTTAGCCTCTGCCACAACCGTCCACAGCTGTCAGCACAAAGTAAATGAATTAGCGATACGAGAGGACAACACAGAACTAATTTCAAATAGATTTAAATTTTTGCACGGTTCTAAGAATATAACCCTCACGGGTAAATAAACAAACCATGCATCATAGAGTAGTACATTACAAACATCATATTTTGTCGACTTCGAGCACAAAGGCATCACCAAAAAAGGGATAAATAGCTCACATAAAAGAGAATACCAAAATAGTGAGTTCTCGCAAACTACCACTATAGGTCTCATCCTCATGAGTCACCTCCTCCAACGCCTCAGAGTCAATTGGAGTCCGAATAATGTGGTCGGATTGTGCGGTACGCGATCTCTCTTCTCCATATCCAATAGGACCAGAGATGTGACGTACGGTATCCCATGGCGAAAATACGGGGGTGGCGAAAAACAAAGCCAGGGTAAGGGGTCGGCTCACGAAGTAGAGGACCACCTTGAACGGGTGGTCGGACAGCGGGAATCAGCACGGAAATGGGGTTCGTGTGCAGCACGAATTGAGGCTCCATCCCCATAGTGATGTAGGGCTCAATGCACCTCTCAAGGTATACCACCCGGCAGAGAGTTTCTGCTAACTCACGAGCTACTTGGCGGTGATACCTATCCAGGGCAACCACAAAGTTAGAGAGATACCAAAGAGTCGTGTCTGTCTCTTGGAGGTTGTTGGCATAGAGATTACAGTCCCCATCGGTCAGGCGAGAAGGATGATACATCTCCGAAAGCATGTGACAGAGGTGAACCATGGCCGTATATGCCGTAGCACTCATGGCCATGCCAAAAGTGGATCCATATCACTTGAAATGAAACAGAGGTCCTCCGGTATGAGTCCAAGATGGGATATGCACCATGGTGCGGTACTCATCCGACACTTGACATGTAGAGCGAAGCATTGCCAATCTTCTGACAAGGATGGAGACTTTGAGAGACAGCCGCCTCTCAATGGGGCTCAAAGAGTGGAGGAGCATGAAGTGTCTGTTGCAGGAGATGATGTGGATGGAGAAGACCGTGATGCCTTCGCTGCTTGCGCCGTTGCACAAGATGTATGACAACAACGGCATCTGAATCACAACCGTCATGATATGGGACATTATAATTTTAATCAGCGCAATAGTCGTGGATACGATGATCCTTTTTTCTAAAGTTAAATTTACCATACCATCTTTTTCTGGTGCATATGATGCTGAAATTTATTTAGATTGGGAAATAACTATTGAAGAAAAATTTAACCCCCATTTAGTTCCTGAAGTACATAGAGTTAAAAAAGCTACTAGTAAGTTCAAAGATTTTGCTATCATTTGGTGAAATGAAGTAGTAAATTCTGGCTTACAACCTGATACATGGGATAGATTAAAGCGAGCTATGCGTACTAGATTTATTCCTCCTTATAAACGTGATCTACGTAAGAAATTGCAACACTTGTGAAAGATCGAAATGGCGATCAGAGGGGGGGGTGAATGATCCCAAATAAAATGTTACCCCACTCAAAGTACTCCAAACAATCTCGCAATAAAAATCTGAAACACCCAAAGATTTTCCTTCAAACTAGTGTTTCTCAGATTCGCACACCCTCCAAAACCCGAATCAATTAGACAACTATGTGTACCCCTTGCTTGCATGGATGAGAACCACGAATCATGTGAGGGATTTTTATTCACAATCTTGTTTGTCAAGTGTCCAAACAAAGACGAATCAACTCATAGACTACTTTTCTAAAAGAGATAAAGCTAAAACACCAAAGTCTCTTTCCAGAAAAGTAAAAGCAGATTTTCCAGGAATTGTCCTCAATTGGAGCAGGTGGTTGCTGAGATTATGTTGCTCTAAAATTTTTGGGAATTTTTTTACCTGTGAGCAGTTGAGTCTTGAAAAGTCCACCAAAAATCACCTCAAAAATCTTTGTAAAATAAACATGAAAAATCAAGCATTACAGACAGTCAGGAACTTCGACCAGAATGTTTGAGGCACGGTTTTCACTTCATAACGCTCAAATGGTGCAACCAGTGGACTCAAAAAAAATTCCAGAGATGGATATATGAGTCATTCACCTTTTCTAATAAGAATCATGTAAGAAGGATTTTTCTAGATTTTTATAAAAATCAAAGACTGAATACTGCGCGAAGAACAAGTTCTGGACAGATTTGCAATTTGATAAAAACTTGATCTCTAGTCTATCCTAGGGTGCAAGAAAGATGTAAAACCATATGAACACCCTCAAGACATCCTAGAAGAACAGCATTTAGAAGGAGGGGAGGCAAATCCAAATTGCGATAAAGTAAATTGCGAGAATGTGAATGCGGGAAAGTAAATGCTGAATTTAAATTGCGTAATTTAAATGCGTAATGTAAATGCGTAAAGGAAATGAAACATGAACATAAATGAAGAACATTTCATTTCTGGAAGGAGTGGTTACAAATCCTCATATTTCATGTGGGCAAAGCTCAAATGAGCATCAAAAACCTTAAAACCTTCAAGAGGGGAAGGCTACCCCTCCACCCTTATTTATACAACTCTTGGGCCACCTACTACCCTTGGATGAGCCTCCAAACCCTAAAGCATCCATCAAGGTCTAGGATTAACCCACTCAACCAGCCATGCAAGGGTTCACCTAAAACCCACAACACATAATGGGTTTTCTCGCACGGTTTTCAAAGCATACTAACTAGACCCGCTATCCTATCAACTAGACCGCAATCCGACGGCCTTCATCGATCCGAGCAGCATCTAGCTAGCCTCACATCCATTCCTTGTCTTCATGGCTTGCACGGACTCCGTCTCCGATCATCTTTCGGCGATCTCTGGCCGTCTGGACCTCTGACGCTCCTCGCCTAGTCTCGGCCATCCTTCACCTCACCATGACCTAGCACCGTCATCCTGCAACCATCAAAAACAAGGAAATACCTCACAAAGCAATGCCCACAATGATATGCAATAGATTCATTGCAGTCCACTCATTAAAATTCATTTTTACTCGTTCTGGCCGGTAGCACCGGAAAAACAGAGAAGACCTCAAATTGCTTCCAATTGAAAATCTATTTCAAATCAAACTCAAACAAGAGCAACCCAAGCTCAAATTTAGTCAAATACTCATCACAAATCTGGATAGACCTCCACATGGTCCTTCAATCTCCCCCTTGATGAGTATATTGACAAACACAACAAAAGGCATATGATTTGAGTTTGAAGAGGATGAAGAAGAAAGCGATTTTTTAGTTGCAAAGTCAAACTTGGTCCAAAGATAGAAATTGGAACCATGACCAAATTGGCGAAGAGGAATTTAGATTTTAGAGTTAAATTTAAGAAAGAGCAAGTTTTCAACAAAAACTCTAAAATCCAACTAAACATGTCAAATGTGATTATGAGATTATGATCCAAAAGAAGTAGTAGCATAGTTTTACAAAGATCATAATAACCAAATAAGCATTCACATTTTTATCTTTTTAGTGATGCCTTTTCTACGTTTTCCCCCTTTTAGCAATATAGGCATCAATTTTTCTTACGTATCCAATTGATCAAAATGGTAAGATATTACACCAAGCTTGTCAATTTCAGAATATAACTAAACTAAGACATGTTCAAGACCAATACATTTTATGAAAAATCTTAGTTTTACAATATTTCATTTTAGCATGATTTGACAAGTGCAAAACTTAACAAAGTTTCAAAGCTAGAAGCAAAACCACTCAAGGATCAAATGGAAAACCTAGAGTTCAACCTACTCAACACTTTGGGGAATTTTGAAGTGCATATAAGGTCCTTCAAGCTCATTTTTCAATTTATGCAAATTTTCTTTAAGACTTTAAAAAACATAGAGGGGTGCAAATGTTTGACATTATTTGCATTCTTTACACACTTATGTGTTTGATATTTGCATTTTTGTAAAATTGACTCAAGCCATTTTCGATCATCTCAAGAGTAACTCTTAAGAGAATGATCTTGGTCATACACAATATATTCCAAATTCATCCCAAGTGCAATGGGAAGCAATCTCATGAATATAAAGTGTTGAGATCAATTTTGCACAAAAGAGTCATTTTTTTTAATTTTCAATTTAGCACATATGAGCAATTCTGAAGGACTCAAATATGGATTAAACAAATTTCACCCAAGTTGCTATAGGGACTCTAGAGAAATCCAAAATTTCACAATTCATGGTAAAAACCCCTAGAGAAGAAACTTAGTAAGTAAAATCAACATGTTTCGTCAAGTTTTCATTTAAAGCTTATAAATTTTTCAGATTTTAATAAGCTTAGCATGATAAATGGACTTGGACATATCTAAGCTAGTGATTTTCTTCAAAAGATATAGCATGATGTATTTCATGAAGATTGAGTCAATTGCATAATAGACAAAGCTCATAAAACAGAAAATGCAATCTAAATGCAATGCATGAACAGATTCCCAAACAAAGTTGAGTTATTATCAAGATTAGGCATAAGGAAAACCCAAATAAACTCAATAACAACCAGAAAAACAGAATGAGGAGAAGAAGTTGAGAAACTACAAAACTAGATGGCTATTGAGCATAGATAAGATAGAAGAGACTCACTACGGCTCAGACTCGCTCTTATCTTCCCCAGTGACTGACATAGGGAAGCTGACTCTAGATCCCAACTAAAGAGTGCACACAAACCCTGTTTACCCAGGAGGCCCAATACCTGCTAGACTTATAAGACTGTGAGGGAACTCAACCTAGAGAGAAGAGAGAACAACTAATCACGCATGATAGCAACCTAAAGCACAAGATAAGAGGTCTATGCAAAGCATGCCAGAAGTCTAAGTGAGTGAACTCAACTCAAGAAAAAAATAAACCCAAAGTCACCCAGAAGAAAAACACAAAAAGAAAAGCTGGAAGGGAACATATTATACATAATATACAAACCAGCTCCCCCTCACGAAAGGCCGTAAGGGCTCACGACTCCAAGCTCACTCCTCAAGGCAACAAATCTGGAGCTATCCAAAGGCTTGGTGAAGATATCGGCTAACTGGAGGTCACTCTCTACAAACTAAAGCGCGATATCTCCCTTCTCCACATGGTCTCTAAGTGATATCTAATATCAATGTGCTTGGTCCGGGAATATTGCACTAGGTTTTTAGCAATGCAAATAGTAGAAGTGTTATTACAGAAAAGTGGCACACTCTCTATCTCTAACCCATAGTCCCGGAAGGTTGATCTCATCCAGAGCACCTGGCTACAGCAACATACTCGGCCTCAGCGATGGACTGTGCAACTCCGGACTGCTTCCTAGATGACCAAGAAACAAGAGAAGTACCAATGAATTGGCAAGTGCCAGAAGTACTCTTCCTATCTATCCTACAGCCATCAAAGTCGTCATCGGAAAAGGCTCTAAGAGATAGACAAGAAGAAGAAGAGTACCAAATACCATAATCAGTGGTAGCACGAAGGTACCTGAAGATGTGCTTGATCGCCTGGTGGTGAGAGGTGCGAGGAGAAGCTTGAAATTGAGCGTACAAACACACAGCGAAATGTATGTTCGGCCTCGAAAAGTCTCATCTTTCGAGGACATGAAAAACACCCAAGAGTATCTCGAAAAATCATCAACAATGATAAGAACATACCACTTCCCACCCACTGACTGCACTCTGCTGGACCAACAGTGTCCTTATGTAAAAGCTGTCCTGGTGCATCACCAACACAATGTTGGATCGGGGATGAGAAGCGAAGAACCATCTTGCCATGCCGGCAGGGAGAGCAAACTAAGTCTTTGACCATTTTGAGTTTGGGAAAACCACGAATGAGATCGTGGCTGCTAACTCGGGTCAAATGATCAAATCAAATGTGACCAAGTCTCTTATGCCAGAAGGAGAGATCACGGGACTCTGAAGCAATCAAACACCAAAGAGAGTCTCCAGAAGAAACAAAAAAATCAGCACTAAGACTCTCCCAAATCTAGAAATTCAAGAACTAACCCTCCCGATGAATCGAGGATTCTACAGCATTACTCTTAAAACTCACCTCGAAAGAGTCATCAATAAGCTGAGAAACAAAAAGCAAATTGTATTGCAGCTTACTTACTAAGGCAACATCTTTAAGAATGAAATTGTCATTAATGCAAATGGTACCTTTAGCAATGACTCTACATGAAGAAGCATCCCCGAAAGTGATCAACTCATCACCGGGGGCTCGGACTACGGAAGAGAACCATCGAGAATCTCCGGTCATATGACGAGAACAACCGGAGTCGACAATTCAAACATCTCCCTTCCCCATCCGACGAACCTGATCAAGAAACAAGAGAGAAAGATGACTCAGTACTGGGATAGAGTGAAGACTTAGGAACCCAATACTGAACCATACAACACCTTAGAGTACCAATCACAGAAGAAGACTGGACTTGAGTGTCTCTCTGACGTTTAACCCTAATAAGATCAGTAGCAACTCTAGTAGATGATTTAGAAGCTGAAACTGGGTTGGCCTGCCAAGGTGCAAAAGCCGAACCACCCCAGTGAAGCTACCTAAAACTCCTACCAGAAAACACCTCACGCCGCTGATATCTACCTCGATGAGAAAAACGAGGAATATCAAGAGGACGGCGGAAAGACTTACCACGGGCGGCTCCAGGACTAAAACTCGAAGAAACAAGATGAAAACCAAGTCCTGAACGCTGCCCAAAAACAGGAGACTCTCTAACCTGTCTAGAAGCAATGTGTGCCTTAGGAGCACTCAGAGTCTGGGGATGACCCTGAATACCCCTAAGAGCAGCAACACGCTCACGCCGAGTGTTCTTGGCGATCAGAGGGGGGTGAATGATCCCAAATAAAATGTTCCCCTACTCAAAGTACTACAAACAATCGCACAATAAAAATCTAAAACACCCAAAGATTTTCCTTCAAACTGGTGTTTCTCAGATTCGCACACCCTCCAAAACCCGAATCAATTAGACAACTATGTGTACCCCTTGCTTGCATGCATGAGAACCACGAATCATGTGAGGGATTTTTAGTCACAATCCTGGTTGTCAAGTGTCCAAACAAAAAGGAATCAACTCAAAGACTACTTTTCTAAAAGAGATAAAGCTAAAACACCAAAGTCTCTTTCCAAAAAAGTAAAAGCAGATTTTCCAGGAATGTACTCAGTTGGAGCAGGTGGTTGGTGAGTTTCTGTTGCTCTAAAATTTTTGGGAAGTTTTCTCCCTGTGAGCAGTTAAGTCATGAAATACTACACCAAAAATCACCTTAAAAAGCTTTGTAGAATAAACATGAAAAATCAAGCATTACAGACAGTCAGGAACTTCGACCAGAATGTTTGAGGCTCGGTTTTCACTTGATAGCGCTTAAACGGTGCAACCAGTGGACTCAAAATTTTTTCCAGAGATGGATATATTAGTTGTGCACCTTCTCCAACAAGAATCACGTATCAAGGATTTTTCTAGATTGTTATAAAAATAAAAAACTAACTACTGCGCGAAGAACAAGTTCTGGATAGAATGCAATTTGATAAAAACTTGATCTCTAGTCTATCCTAGGGTCCAAGAAAGATGTAAAACCATATGAACACCCTCAAGACATCCTAGAAGAACAGCATTTAGAAGGAGGGGAGGCAAATCCAAATTGTGATAAAGTAAATTGCGAGAATGTAAATGCGGGAAAGTAAATGCTGAATTTGAATTGCGTAATTTAAATGCGTAATGTAAATGCGTAAAGGAAATTAAACATGAAAATAAATGAAGAACATTTCATTTCTGGAATGAGAGGTTACAAAGCCTCACATTTCATGTGGGCAAAGCTCAAAGGAGCATCAAAAAGCTCAATACCTTCAAGAGGGGAAGGCTACCCCTCCCCCCTATTTATACAACTCTTGGGCCACTTACCACCCTTGGATGAGCCTCCAAACCCTAGAGCATCCATCAAGGGCTAGGATTAACCCACTCAACCAGCCATGCAAGGGTTCACCCAAAACCCACAACACATAATGGGTTTTTGCACGGTATTCAAAGCATACTAACTAGACCCGCTATCCTATCAACTAGACCGCAATCCGACGGCCCTCATCGATCCGAGCAGCATCTGGCTAGCATCACATCCATTCCTTGTCTTCATGGCTTGCATGGACTCCGTCTCCGGTCATCTTCCGACGATCTCCGACCGTTTGGACCTCCGACGCTCCTCGCCTAGTCCCGGCCATCCTTCGCCTCACCATGACCTAGCACCGTCGTCCTACAACCATAAAAAACAAGGAAATACCTCACATAGCAATGCCCACAATGATATGCAATAGATTCATCACAGTCCACTCATTAAAATTCATTTTTACTCGTTCTGGCCGGTAGCACCAGAAAAACAGAGAAGACCTCAAATTGCTTCCAATTGAAAATCTATTTCAAATCAAACTCAAACAAGAGCAACCCAAGATCAAATTTAGTCAAATACTCATCACAAATCTGGATAGACCTCCACAAGGTCCTTCAACTTGAATCAAGGTAATAGATCTGTAGAGGAGTACTATCGAGAGCTACAAATAGGCATGTTGCGTTGTGAGGTATTTGAGGATAAAGAAGATAAGATGTCTCATTTTTATAGGGGTTTACGATGTGAAATTCAGGACATGATTGATTACAAGGATTATAATAATATCAATAGATTGTTCCAGCTAGCTATGATGGTAGAAAAAGAATTGCAAGGAAGACAACAAAGGACAAGGAGTAGCTTTGGTGGGATATCTACACCAAAATAGATGCTGGGACAAGCTAAATCAACCCCGCCTCCTGCTAATCGGTTTGCTGCCCCCTCCACTAGTAGGGCGCTTTCAGCAGCACCGCCACCACTGTCACGTGCACCTGAGGTGAGTAAATCTACTACTGTGCAGGCACCAACGAAGAGCTCTTCATAGGTTGCTTCTACGGGTCGTACGACTGGGATTGTGTGCCATCGTTGCAAGGGAATGGGCCATGTCATGAAGGATTGTCCAAGTCAGCGAGCGTACATTGCAACAAAAAAAGGTGGGTATATTAGTGGTAGTGATGTTGAGGATGAATATGCTCTTGCAGGTAACCTTGCAGATAATGAATATGACCATGAGACAAACAGCGATGGTGAGGAGATTTTAGGAACTGATGCCAGAGAATTCTAGGACCATAATTGTGTAACGAGTGTTGAGCACTCAAATGGAGCCAAGGAGAAGATACAACACCATAATTTGTTTCAGATTTATCTCATCGTCCATGACCGTCGTGTTCGTGTGATAATTGATGGTGGGAGCTACAATAACTTGGTGAGTTCAGATCTGGTCAAGAAGCTTTGCTTGACCACACATGCGTATCCTCATCCATACCGTATTCAATGGTTCAACAACAACGGTAAGGTGAAGGTAACACAAACTGCGAGAGTGCATTTTCCCATTAGAACATACCATGATTTTGCTGATTTCGACATAGTGCCTATGCAAGCATGTTCTCTTTTGTTAGGCCGTCTATGGGAATTTGATACTGATGCAACTCATCATGGTATAAGGTAATAAATACACTCTTATGCATAAAGGAAAGAAAATCACTTTGCTTCCTATGACACCTGCTGAAATTGTCTGATGTGATAAAGAGAGAGCTCAAAATGAGAATAAAAAGAGTTCACCAGAATCTGAAAATTAGCAAGTAGGTAAGAACGTTTTCCCACATAAGAAAGACAAGAAAGCACCTAGTTCTAGTTCTGAGGGAATTACATTGAAAGGTGGTGTTATGCTTGCTACAAAATCTGATCTTTCTGAAATTAATGAGAATGATGCACCGTGATATGCTTTAATATGCAAAGAGGCTTTATTTTCACTTAATGATATTCTTAGCTCTTTGCCTCATGCCATCATTAACCTTTTGCAGGAGTATGAGGATGTGTTTCCAGCTGAGATACCCCCTGGGCTGCCACCTATTAGAGGTATTGAGCACCAAATTGATTTGATCCTAGGAGCGACTTTGCCAAACCGTGCGGCATATAGGACCAATCTGGAGGAGACTAAGAAAATTCAGCGACAAGTCCAAGAGCTTTTGGACCGAGGGTACATACGGGAAAGCCTTAGTCCATGTGCCGTTCCTATTCTTTTGGTTCCTAAGAAAGACAGTAGTTGGTATATGTGTGCTGATTGTAGAGCCATTAACAATATCACAATAAGTTATCGTCATCCTATTCCTAGGTTAGATGACATGCTTGATGAGTTGAGTGGTTCTATTATTTTCACAAAGATTGATTTGCATAGTGGATACCACCAGATTAGAATGAAATTGGGAGATGAATGGAATACAACATTTAAAACTAAGTTCGGTTTATATGAGTGGTTAGTCATGCCTTTTGGTTTAATTAATGCACCTAGCACTTTCATGTGTTTGATGAACGAAGTTTTACGTACTTTCATTGGAAAACTTGTGGTGGTATGTTTTGATGATATTTTGACCTATAGCAAGTCATATAAATAACACATACAACATTTGCGTGCTATTTTTAATGCTTTGAGAGATGCACGTTTGTTTGATAATCTTGAGAAGTGTACCTTTTGCACGGATCGAGTCTCTTTTCTTGGCTATGTTGTTACTCCACAGGGAATTGAAGTGGATGAAGCAAAAATTGAAGCCATCAAGAGCTGGCCAACCCCTAGGACTGTCACACAGGTGAGAAGTTTTCATGGTCTTGCATGATTCTATAGGCGTTTTGTGAAAGATTTCAGCACCTTTGCTACCCTGCTGATTGAGTTGACAAAGAAGGCCGTATCTTTCCAATGGGGACCAGCACAACAACAAGCTTTTAACAAGCTGAAAGAGAAGCTTACACATGTACCTCTACTCCAACTTCCAGATTTCGGTAAGACGTTTGAATTAGAATGTGATGCTAGCGGAATTGGAATAGGATATGTGCTACTACAAGCAGGTAAACCTGTTGCTTACTTTACTGAGAAATTGAATGGGCCAACTTTGAATTACTCCATGACGAATACTCATACCAGGGGTACCCCAACGGCCCAGGATAACAAGCAGGCTACCTCAAGCCCATTACCGACCAAAGGACCCGTGGGACCACAAAGGACGCCTCCCGGCCGATCAGACTAGCGCCCCGACCAAGTAAGGCTCCCGACTTCGCGGCGGTCGGGATCATCTAACTCCGACCAAATTAAGGCAACCTCCGCGGTCTACGGCCACGCGCCTCGCGGACGGGACAATCGGCGATTGTACGGAGCAGTGGCTCTTTCCCAAGATGGCATAAATGGTCTGAAGTCAAGCTTCCATCCCATCAACCACCACGAACAATACGAAGCACGCCCCTCCCGAGGCAGACTAACGTTACGCGACCGCAACGCCAACCATCGCCGTTCACGTATGGTGTGCGCCATTTCCCAACGCAGAGCTAACCGCCTCGCCCACCAGACTACCGACCCAACAGGCAAACCGGGCGACGACCCATCATCAAGCAATTTCTCTCCAACTTCCCATGTAACCTGCCCTCCACGGTGATAAAGGAGGCAGGGCCTCTGGAGAGGGGAGGAGAGGGTGAGAGAAGAAGAAGCGAGTAAAAGTAGAGAGATCTCCTTTTCTCGCTAGGCCTTGCGAACACTCTTGTGCTCAAACTCTTTGCTCTCACTTGTAAAAACGCTAGCACCCATCCGCACCTAAGGCAATACAACACCACCGAACGAATCGAGTAGGGACATTCGCTCGAACCAAGATACACCTTGGGCTCTCGAGTCTAACCATTCGAGGACGAGGAACGCGTGGCCCCTTTGACTTACAAATTTACTTGCCTGCTCGAACGCCGGCGGTTGGCGCGCCAGTTGGGGCTTCGCGCGTCTTCATCGACATCTCCGGATTCCCTTTTCATCTCCCTGATGGCTTTCTTCACCGGCGACGGCGTGTCTTCGTCGGGGGGGCAAATCCGCTTCGGCTCCCTCGACTTTATCGCCACTCCAACGGGTGAGCTCGCGCTTTCGGCCCGCTGCCGTCGAGACCGTGGCCAGCTGAAGCCGTGGCTCCATCTCCGACAACCTCGCCGGCCTCCGGCGTGAGGCCCCCTGCGGGCCCTCAGGCCGGAGCCCAATGAGCGCCCCGCCGTCTTTGGCAGTGGCACCCGAGGGCTCGGGAGGACGACCGCGTCGCCTCCCACGAGCTCACAATTCGTGGCTATGGCTGGCTATATTACGGCCTTTGTCCACAAGCTGCAGGAAGATTCTTCCAACCATGACTCCAGCTCCAACACGGAGCAAACCCCCCGCAGACGACACTCTCGTGAGTGCAACATGGCGGCACGGCCAACTGCACCGTAACCCCGCGGCCATCGGGGCTCCCATCCAGTATGCAGACCGAGGCGCAGGAGGAGGAATACCGGCTGAACGCTACCGAGCGCGCCAAGGTCACCGCTACTGAGTTTCTCCGGCCAGAAAGAGCTGGAGGATCGAAGGGCCGAGCTCGATAAGCTCCAGGCCGACCTGGAGCAGCATGAGCCCGAGCCCCCACTGTTACATGGCGGCGCGCGGCGCGTGCCGTCGCCACAAGCTGGTGGAGGAATCTGATGGCCCTCAGTTCTTCCCCCACGCAAGCCAGAACGTGGCTGCAGCTGCGATGCTGCTCCGAGGCCTTCCCGAGCCGGACGACCCGGAGGCCAAAGCCACGTACCAGAATCTCCGGGGGCTGGTGGAGTGTGCTGCTATACAGCACATGCAAGCCTTCGGCCCTCACCATTCTGGCGCCACCTCTGGGCGCCGAACCCGCACCACCCCTTGGGCCCGGCTGGGTCCGGCAAAGGTGGCGGCACATCAAGAACAACCCCAGGCCTCGCACACCCCGGTGCGCCAGTGCCTCGGAGACGACTACGACATCCGCGCCACCCTCGAGGCGTGAAGAAAAGCGGTGGACGAGGCCGCCCACTCGCGTGTTGCGGACAGCGAACGCCTCCACAATCGCAGCCCAAGCCCCGATGGTCCGGGACCATGAGCTTTCTGTCAAGGGATCCTCCACGCGGATTTCCCCTCCAGATTCAGGGCACCAACCAACATAGCCAAATACACTGGGGCTACGAACCCCGGCGTATGGCTCGAAGACTACCGGCTCGCATGTTGGGCGGGAGGAGCGACGGATGACCTCTTCATCATCCAATACCTCCCTATCTACCTTGCGGACTCGGCTCGAGCCTGGCTCGAGTACCTGCCCGCAAAGACCATCAGGAACTGGGCTGACTTGAAGAGCCTCTTCGTCGGCAACTTCCAGGGCACATACAAGCGCCCTGGGAACTCCTGGGACCTGAAGAGCTGCAAGCAGCAGCCGGGAGAAACTCTCCCGGATTACATCCGGCGATTCTCCCGCCAATGCAACGAGCTCCCCGACATCTCCGACGCCAACGTCGTGGGGGCGTTCATTTACGGCACCTCCTGCAAGGCCTTGGTGCACAAATCGGGCGCGCCAAGCCCGTAACCACCAAGGACCTTCGGACATCGCCACCAACCACGCCTCGGCGAGGAGGCGTGGGGCCATCTTCAAGATGGCAAAACTAAGCAGAACCCGGGGTCCGAGCCGGGTCCCCTTCGACCGCCCCGAGCAAAAAGGAAGCGCACGGAAGCGTGTCCACGAGGCCCAAGTGGTCGCGGCCGTCGACCGCCCTGCCAAGCAGCAGGCGCGACCGGTCGTTGCTCCCGACCACTTCGAAAAATTGATGGACAGCCCATGCCCACACCACGGATTCCCCGTCAAACACAAGTACCGGGACTGCGAGGTCCTAAGGCGCTTCCTCTTCGGCGCCTCCACGACGCTGCGGGGCAAAGGAAGGAAGCCGACCCCGGCCCCACGGGCCACGGAGAAAATGGCGGACGACGAGTTCCCAGAACCCGACGGCTGCCTCATGATCTTTGGTGGACCGACATGCTACGCCGACAAGCGTCGGCTCAAGCTCGCCTACCGCGAGGTTCATACCGTCGCACCAGCCGTCCCCCAATATCTTCGGTGGTCGGAGTCCTCGATCACCTTCGATCGGACTGACCACCCCGACCATGTCCCGCAGCCGGGGAGATACCCGCTTGTGGTCGACCCCATTGTGGGGAAGAAGCGCCTCACAAAGGTGTTAATGGACGGTGGCAGTGGTCTCAACATCCTCTATGTTGAGACGCTCGACGCCATGGGGGTCCCCCGCTCGAGTCTCCGACCGAGCAAGGTGCCCTTCCACGGCGTCATCCACGCCAAAGAGCCCACCCGCCGGGCAGTCGACCGCCCGCCACCTTTGGAGGACCGGAAAATTTCCGCACCGAGACCCTCACCTTCGAGGTCGTGGATTTTCCCGGATCCTACCACGCCAACTTGGGGAGGCCGTGCTACGCCAAGTTCATGGCGGTCCCGGCTACACCTATCTCAAGTCAAGATGCCCGGCCGCGAGGAGTCATCACCATGTCTTCGCCCTTCCACTTGCTTACAATCGCGAGCGGCGATTGCGAGTTAGCATCGGCGGTCATCGCGTCCGCCGAGCTCGCCAACCTTCGGAGGGAAGCCTCCGAGTCCGCCCCTGAGTCCAGTAAGTCAGGGGCGAGATCCTTCAAGTTCGCCGAGGACACGAAGAAGGTTGCGGTCGATCCCGGTGATCTGACCAAGACCGTGCGGGTTGGAGCCACACTCCCCGCCAAATAGGAAAGCGCGCTCGTCAACTTCCTCCGCGCCAATAACAATGTCTTTGCATGGAAGTCCTCCGACATGCCAGGAATTCCCAGGGAGGTCGTCAAGCCTCCTTGAGCATCCGACCAGGCTCAAAGCCGATCGCCCAACGCCTACGCCGCTTCGACGAAGAGAAGCGCAGGATCATAGGGGAGGAGATTGCCAAGCTTTTGGCTGCAGGGTTTGTAAAAGATGTGCGCCACCCTGAGTGGCTCGCCAACCCTGTACTTGTAAAGAAGAAGAGTGGGCAATGGAGAATGTTCATTGACTATACGAGTCTCAACAAGGCGTGTCCCAAGGACCCGTTCCCCTTGCCCCGCATCGACCAAGTCATAGACTCCACCGCAGGGTGCGAGTCCCTCTCCTTTCTCGATGCCTACTCGGGCTACCACCGATAGCTACCAAGGAGTCCGATCAGCTCGCGACCTCCTTCATCACTCCGCTTGGCTCATTCTCGCTCACGTAACAATGCCGCTCGTCTAAAAATGCGCGCTACATACCAGCGATGTATGCAAACGTGTTTCAACGACCAGATTGGCCGCAACATTGAAGCGTACGTCGACGACATCGTCGTGAAGACCAAGAAGGCCGACGACCACATTGCCGACCTAGGAGAGACTTTCGCGAATCTCCCGCGATTCCGCATAAAGCTCAACCCCGAAGTGCGCTTGGGGTCCCCAAGGGAAACTCCTCGCTTCATCGTCTTGACGCCGCATCAAGGCCAATCAGGAGAAGATCTCGGCGATCGCAAGGATGGGCCCGGTTGGCAACCTCAAAGGGGTCCAGTGGCTAACCGGATGCCTTGCAGCCTTGAGCCGCTTCGTGTCTCGCCTTGGCGAGCGCGGGATGCCGCTCTACAGGCTGCTCAAGAAATCCGACCGCTTCAGCTGGACCCAGGAGGCTCAGGAGGCCCTCACCCGCTTGAAGGCCTTCTTGTCCTCACCCCCGGTCCTGATTGCCTCGACGCCAGGCGAACCGCTACTCCTCTACATCGCAGCCACTGCCCAAGTCGTCAGTGCGGCCCTCGTGGTGGAACGAGCGGAAGAAGGCCGTGACCTCAAGGTACAATGGCCAGTCTACTTCATCAGCGAGGTGCTTTCCGAGTCCAAGGCTCGGTACACAGAGGTGCGTAAGCCGCCACTGCAGTTGCTCATCGCAAAAAGGAAGCCGGGTCCATTACTTCACCAAAGACCCCATCACCGTGGTGACCACATCGCCACTCGGCGAGATCGCCCACAACCACGACGCCGTGAAGGATAGCCAAGTGGGCGCCGAGCTTAATGGTCACGTGATATCGTGCGCTCCTCAAACGGCGGTCAAGTCACGAGTTCTCGCCGACTTCGTCGCCAGTGGATCAAGCCAGCGCCGCCGACGCCAAGACCTTGAGTAATCGGACGATGTACTTGGCGGGTCCTACACCAAGAATGGCGCGCGCAGAGTCGCTATTGTTTCCCGCCGAACGCACTTCAAGACATGATCGCCGCTCTTGAGGCTCGCCAACGGTCTCGGATCGCTGCCGACCTCGGCGCCGCCGACTTACGTCCACGGGACTCCAAGCTTGTTGTCGACCAGGTCATGAAGGCTGCGGAGCCCCGAGACGCCCGGATGGCCGCATACTGTCGAGAAGTACGCAAGCTCGAGGAACGGTTCAAGGGTTTCTAGCTCCACCATAGCTACAGACGCTACAACGGTGAGGCCGACTACCTAGCCAATCTTGCCTCCAAGCAGAGCCGCCCCAGGATCTTCGCTCGCGACGTTCCGCTACCTTCTGTCCGGATGGACCCAGTGACCGAGCGGTTTTCTGACCCGCCGGGCACGGCTACCCTGATCACCGTGCGGTCGGGGGTAGGTCCGGTCGGGTCAGACCGCAGCGTGTTAACGACTGAGTTCGACTGGAGGAAGCCCTTCATCGATCGTCTGACGGACGGGTCGCTTCCCTCTGACCTGACCGAGGCCCGACGCCGCTCATTGGGCGAAATCGCCGCCCTAGTCGGGCCGCACCTTTACAAAGGAGTCCTCCGAGTCCTCCGTGCGCATTCCGCCGACCGGGAAACAATCGCCGCTCGATATTCATGGAGGGGTCTGCGGTCACCATGCTGCGCCTCGGTCCCTGGTAGGAAAAGCCTTTCGACAAGGTTTCTACTGGCCGACCGTCCGACGCCGAGCAGATTGTACGCACCTATGAAGGATGCCAATTCTTCGCCCGACAGACACATCTGCCAGCTCAGGCCCTACAGACGATTCCCATCACATGGCCGTTTGCAGTATGGGGACACGATCTGGTTGGGCCCTTCAAGAAAGCGCCCGGGGGCTTTACTCATCTCCTTGTCGTGGTGGACAAGTTCACCAAGTGGATAGAGGCCAAGCCGGTTGTGAGTGTCACGTCGATGCAGGCGACCACCTTCTTCCGCGACATCGTCTTTCGTTTTGGAGTCCCTAACTCTATCATCACCGACAACAGGACGCAGTTCACGGGGAAGGAATTCCTCGAGTTCCGCGACGACTTCAACATCCGCGTCGATTGGGCAGCCGTGGCCCATCCGCGGACTAACGGCCAGGTCGAACGCGCGAACGGCATGATCCTCCAAGGGCTCAAGCCGCGGATCTTCAGTCGAATGAAGCATTTCATGGGGCGATGGGTGGCCGAGCTACCCCCGTCCTCTGGAGCCTGCGGACCACGCCAACTCGGGCGACCGGGTTTACACCGTTCTTTATGGTGTTCGGTGCTGAAGCTGTCCTGCCAACCGACCTGGAATGTAGCGCCCCAAGACTACAAGCCTTTGACGAGGCTCGGGGGCTCGCCTCGCAACAAGACGCCATCGACCAGCTCGGCGAGGCGCACGATGTGGCCATTCTGCGATCGGCCAAATATCAGCAAGCTCTGCGAGGTTACCACAACCGTCAGGTTCGAGGGCGATCCTTCAAAGATCGGCGACACAGTCTGCACCGGTCCGACCAGCAAAGACAGGCACAAGCTCTCGCCGCCCTGGGAAGGCCCCTTCACCGTCGTGGAGGTTCTTCGACCCGGCACCTTTCGACTCAAGGACGCGGATGGTCACGTCCTTCCCAATGCATGGAACATAGAAAAGTTAAGGCGATTCTATCCCTAAGTTCTTTTCTTATTTCTTGCATCATCTTTACCCTTCGTTCCAAGCACCCGGTCGCCGTGCGATGCTCGGGGGCTGCCCGTTGGCGCCCCCCGTTCAGAGCCGCTTCCGGTCAGCGCTCATTGGGTAGGTGACCCGATCGACCACGAGGTCCTTCCGGAGCGGTAACCCTCTCGACCCAAGTGCTACTGCCTCGCCCCACGGCTATGGTTGCAGTAGCACTTTGCGGAAGAAGGAAGTGCCCAAGCGGTGCGGCCCTTGGTCGGTCGGGAACACTCCTCTCCCGCGCAAACACAGCTAACTCACGCGCTCATGCGGGTAGGTGACCCGACTGGCCACGAGGTCCTTCCCGAGCGGTAACCCTCTCGACCCAAGTACTATGGCCTATGCCCCAGCGGCTACGGTTGCGAAGTAGCACTTAACGGAAGAAGGAAGTGCCCGAGCGGAGCGATCTTTGGCCGGTTGAGAACACTCCTATCCCTCACAAGTGCGTGAGAATGCTGCGCAGCCAAAGTTCCCATCCTTTTTGCCCTTCCAAAAAAAAAATGACCTGACTTACGCATAAGCAACCCCAGCGGTCCTTAGGCTATGGCCGGTAAAGCACACACCATAACGTAAACAAGGGCAAGAGGCATGCCGGAACTTTCTAAGTCTTAAGATTATTTACGAACAATAGTCTTTACAATAAAAGAGGGATCTATCTAACTTCTCTTCATTCTTGTTGTAGGGCACTCCGCGGCGAGATGTGGCTGGCAATCTCTCGAGTGTGCGGCTCGACTTGGAGCTCGAGCCTGTCGATATCGTCGTCGATCCAATTCTCGGTGACACCACTACTCACCACCGTGAGGTCGACGCCGTCGTAATGGGAGATGGTGTTGACCAACACCGAGGAAGCCCCGAGTGCGGTGCCCGCGATCACCGCGCTCTCGACGTGCCCCGGCACTTGAGCTAGCACGGTGGCGAGCGCGCTCGGACCCGCCACGGTTCCAAGAACCCGGTCGCAGACATCTTGGCTGACCCCGCGAAGGGCCTCCAGCTCTGCGGCCAGCACGGCTCGGCTACCCTTGGTTTCCCTCAGTGCTGCCTGCGCCATGTCCCGCGCCATGACCGCCTCGTCACGGGCCTGCAGGGCGTCCTTCTGCGCCTCTACGGCGCCACCAAGGTTCTTTTGCAACTCTGCAGATCGGGGTCGAGTCAGAAAACGCGCCCCGCAAACTGCTGATACAGAATCGACATAAAAATCAGAGCTCTTACCGCTCACAGAGCTCTCCAAGTCGCGAAGGCTGGCCACCGATTCGCCGATCCATTGGCGGTGTCGCTGGCCAAGGCTTAGCTCGGCGCCCTCTCGAGCTGGTCCAACTCAACTCGGTTGGTTGGCCGCCTCGATCACTGGTCGCTTCCCGCCATACCGGTCCTTGCGCCGCCGCCCGACCAAGAGGGATTCGAGCTCGCCACCGCGCGGCCAAAGATCGCTCGCTCGGGCGCCTCGAGCAAGGCCCGGCCGGACTGCTCCAGCTCCTAGCGGGCTTCCTCCGCTGCCTTTTGCTCACGGCCTAGGGCCTCCTGAACATTGCGCAACTCGGGGCCAAGCCGGTCACGCGCCTCTTCGGCGGCTAGTTTATAACCGTGTACGCCCATGATGAACCGCGACTTATCCCCCGAGCGAGCACGCAAGCGCTACAAGGCGCAACGCTCCGTTAGCTCACGACGAATCTGCCAAAAGATATGAGAGCCAGGCCTCGATGACTTACCAAGCTAACCAGAAGATATGAGAGCCAGGCCTTGCCGGAGCTCTTGAAGGCGCGACCCAGCTCCTTCTGGATCCGCTTGGTCTCCTCCGTGGCGCACTT
This sequence comes from Otatea glauca, assembly GCA_036346275.1. Classification (NCBI taxonomy): domain Eukaryota; kingdom Viridiplantae; phylum Streptophyta; class Magnoliopsida; order Poales; family Poaceae; genus Otatea; species Otatea glauca. Next base: position 57,086,293 of record CM070715.1, on the reverse strand, counting down.
AATGCTGCCCCAGAGGACAGCCCATTCGCGGCCCTCCGCCGGGTCGTCCATCGAGATGGTCGGCCCGCCGGATTGGCCGCCCACCGACCAAGTCAGCGTCAGCGGGGGTGGCAGATCCGAGTCGCTTGGGCCGGCCCCAGCGGCTTGCACCAAGGGAAGGTCACTCGGCACCTCCCCCTGCGACTCCGGGAGGATCGACTCGGACTCTTGGACCGCCTCCTTCGGCTGGTCCCCGGACGGCGGAGTCACCATTGCTTCGGGAAGCCGGGCCACATCTGCCGACGGGCTCCCTGGCGGCGGCGACGGCAATTCCACCTGACCTCCCTCGACCGAGGGAGGAAGATCCGGCTCGCCGAGGACGGTTGGAGCCGTCTCGCCCTCCGCCCCGGCCGTCGGCCCGGGAGCCATCGTCTGCTCCACCGGCAGCTCCGACGTTGCCGCCCGTGGAACCTCGTCCCCGGTCGAACCTACCAGGGCCTCACCGACCTGCGCTCCGCCTTCCTCGGTCGGTCGCGCTAATGCTATGCTCGGGGCTGCAGTTGCGACCGCCCCTGAGTAAACACTGCACGCCACAAACAATCAATAATTTGCTCAGACTATCCTACTGTTACCAGTCAAAGACGGGACACTTACTGCGTTGATCGGATGCACGGCAGCCGCGCCCTCTTCGTCGGTCCTCCTTGCGGGGGCAAGTCGGCCTTCTGCTTCCCCGAGGACGATTCCACCGGGGAAATCTCCACTTGGGGCACAGCGTCGGCCGCGCCTATGTGCTCGCCCCCCGTCGAACCTCCGACTGGGTTGCCCCCGGCCGACGAATCGGACAGATACCCATGGTATGGGTATCCGCCCCGGTTTCCGCTACTGTTGGTAGAGGTCGACACCGCGGAAGTGGTTTCCGATGCGTCCTCGCCGCGCGCGGCTCTTGCAGCGCGTTCCTTCTCCCGCCGCTTCCTCTTCTCCTCTTTGCGTTTCTTGCGCGCGGCATCAATTTGCGCAGACTTCGCGCGGGCCTCAGCCCTCAGCTCCTTCTCCCCTGGCAATAGCGCCCGGGAGACCATCTTGGCAAGCCCCTGGGGAACATAGAGACCATGATCAGGCAGAGCGCCAAAGCCGAGGGAGAAAAGAAAAAAGGAGAAAGGAAGCTACACTCAAATTACCAAGTTCGGCAGATTCCGAGCCGAAAATGGCTCGGGATGGCCGCCCACCGCCTCAGTTGCGCATCCGCCCGTAACGGCAGATACCCGCGCCCGGACCTCCGACGAGGGGAGCTCCTCCGCCATCATCCTCGCCGGGTTGATCGGCCCCTCAAATTTGAAAATGGGGAAAGGCCGATCCATAAGAGGCTGCACGCGCATCTTCATGAACACGCACACAACAACGTCACCTGTAAGCCCTCGTTCCTTTTGGACCTTGATCTGGTCCGTTATCACCTCCACTCGGTTCCTCTCCCTCTTCTCGGCGCCCCAGCCCCACGAGGGCTTCATCTCCGGGAGCCGACCGGAGTAGCTGGGAGCGCTGTCCCCCAAGTTCTTGGCATAAAGCCACTCGGAGTGCCACCCCCGGTTGGACAACGGCAAATTCATCTCAATATAATCCGCTGCGCGCCCCGCGCGCAGCTGGAAAGCCACACCTCCGACAGGCACCGCCGCGTCCGAGGACTTGTCTTTCCTCAGCCGGGCCTCGAAGAAATGCTCCACAAAGCCCAATGGGGCTCGATCCCAGTAAAAGCTTCACAGAGCGTGATGAAGATGGCGATATGAAGGACCCGTTGCTAGTTAAGGTGGTGCACCTCCGCCTCGTAATGAAGAAGAAGCCCGCGCACGAACGGGTGCAGCGGGAGCCCGAACCCGCGCTCGTAAAACGAGGCGGGTACGACGACCTCGCCGACCCTCGGCTGGGAAGGCGGCCCTGCACGGCACTCTCCACTCGAGACCTCCTCCGGAGGCAAGAACCCTTTCTTCACCAGCCCGAGCGCACGGCTGGCCTGAATGGAGCACGTTGGCCACGACATCTCTGGGAGAATAGGGAGAAGGTGAGAAAGGGAGAAGTTGGGAGTTTTTTCTTTCTCTCGCTCTCGTGGTCTTTCTTCTTGTCTCAGGCAAGCGCAGGAAGATGAGGAAGCAAAGGCGAGAGGTATGCTCGAGCACCCCCTCACCCTATTTATAAGGGCCAAGCGGGTGCCAGCCGAACAGACGCCTCGAGCGTAAACGTCGCAAGACATCCTCATCCGCCGTGTTAATTGCCGAAGCGAAGCGTCTAACTGCGGCGCCACCGAACAGACGCCTCGAATGAAGCGCCGCGACATCCTCGCTTCACCGCTGCAGCACTGGTAATGCCCGCCTAATTCAACTCGTGATTTAATCCTGACAAGACAGCAGGAGCCAGAAAGACACCGCCTCGAGCAGCGCCCCGAGACCTCTCGGTCTCGCTTTAGGCCGGACGGTTGCCCTGGGCGCGTGCGAGGGTCTGGCCGGGCCACGGTCCCAAATGGCAAGAGCTCGATGGCTCGCACCGGGGGCCCAGCCGAAAGCTGTGGGTTCTAAAGGCCTATCCCACCAGATGGACATAAGGCCACCCCAGCGAAATTCGAGCAAGGGGCGAGTATGAGGTGAGCCCCCAGTGGGCCTCCGATTAGGTCGGCTGACGACCCGATCACCTCAACTCGCGTCCGAGACCATACTTCACACTCTCCCGGGAGCCCATCGATGGGCGACAGCCAGCTGTGCTCTGGGTCGGCGGACGACCCAGGGTCCACTACGGGATCGAGTAAAGAAAGGTTTTTATGGGTCGCCCCACAGCGGGCTCGGACACCCTACTCTGGGACCGTCCGCTCGGAAGGGTTCCCCTTGGGCAGGACCTCCTAGGACCCACTCGGATCACCCGTTATTAGCTCCACGAGCACGGCGTTCGAACCAACGCGGGTAAGCACGCGTCGCTCACCCTCTCCAGGTCCCACACCTACGGATGGGGTATACGTGTGGGATAGACGGCGGCCACTCCTCTCGCAGCTACCCTCGCCGGACGGGGACTCGGGATGGATGCCGAGCCACGTCCAGCTACGACGTAAAACGAGCCACGTCCAGCTTCGACGTAAAATGAGCCACGTCCAGCTACGACGTAAAACGAGCCACGTCTAGCTACGACGTTAAACGAGCACTTGGACACTAGAACCTCGCGAAGAGGCATCCGGTCATCCCTGCCGACCAAGACACGTCTAGCTACGACGTTAAACGAGCACTTGGACACCAGAACCTCGCGAAGAGGCATCCGGTCGTCCCTGCCGACCAAGGCACGGTCTAGCTACGACATTAAAATGAGCACTTGGGTACTAGAACCTCGCGAAGAGGCATCCGGTCATCCCTGCCGACCAAGGCACAGTCTAGCTACGACGTTAAAACGAGCACTTGGGTACCAGAACCTCGCGAAGAGGCATCCGGTCGTCCCTGCCGACCAAGGCACGGTCTAGCTACGACATTAAAACGAGCACTTGGGTACCAGAACCTCGCGAAGAGGCATCCGGTCATCCCTGCCGACCAAGGCACCGTCTAGCCTGCACTCGAACACCCCCTAAACAAGCATTCATGAGTTCGCACGTCCGACTACTCGCGCCCAGAAAGAAGCAATCACCTGCCGATTGCCGATTCTCGAGGATCGAGTTAAGGAACAAACCAAAGCAAGCTCATCGCAAAGATATTTGTAAAGGAAAAGGAGATTTCGTTATAGGCCAACAGGCTCAAACTTTACACAATGTTACATGAAGCGCCCGGCAGGCTCAAAAGCTACGCAGAGCTACAAGATATGGTGGAGCTATTTCTGCCCCAAGTATTATATCTTGAGCATCAATGCGGCGTCAATGCACTCACCAACGGCGACGCACTTCCTGGAGTTTAGCGGAGCCACCGCCGGCTGACTGCAATCAGCGCATCGGTTTTCACCGCCGCCGCACTGGCAGCTACCGACGCGCTTGCGCCATCGCCTCCAAGAGGGCCCTCCTTACCACCTTGAGCCTTGGAACAGCCTCGAGCAGCGCGTCGACGGCGGTGATACCTCGGGTTACGATTTCTTCCTCCTCCCCGAGCTCAGCCATCGCCTGGTCGCACTCAGCCCAGAACTCGACCATGGGATCTTCTTCCTCTACCTCGACATCATCGCCAAAGCTGAAGATCAGTGGATGCCTCGAAGCCATTTCGAGGATTACGAAAGAGGACTTTGGTCTGAGGGACAATTGTTCTAGTAAACAGTCGTACCCTTATATACCCAGACGGAGGGAGATCAAACGTCTTCAAAATAAATGCGAGCACAGGAAAACGAAGCGCCCTTCACCAGAACCCGAGACAGCCAAGAAGGCGTACGGTCAAGGCGCGCCAAGCCATACGCGGCGCGCGCAGCGAAGCAATTAAAAGCTTCCGGTAGTTCGAATGCCACCGGCCAGGCTCCGGGGCAGCCGTCGAATGCGTTGGGGCACACCTGGTGGAAACTCGCGACCTGTCGGCCGGACCGACCGATCGGGCCCTTACCTTTTCACAAACCAAGATCAACCCCAATCAGATCCGATGAACTCGCCGGGGTTCGGGCTCGACGAATACTCATACCAGGGGTACCTCAACGGCCCAGGATAACAAGCAGGCTACCTCAAGCCCATTACCGACCAAAGGACCCGTGGGACCACAAAGGACGCCCCTCGACCGATCAGACTAGCGCCCCCGACCAAGTAAGGCTCCCGACCCCGTGGCGGTCGGGATCCTCCGACCGACCAAATTAAGGCAACCTCCGCGGTCACGGCCACGCGTGCCTCGCGGACGAGGACAATCGGCGATTGTACGGGAGCAGTGGCTCTTTCCCAAGATGGCATAAATGGTCTGAAGTCAAGCTTCCACCCCATCAACCAGTCACGAACAATACGAAAGCACGCTCCCTCCCGAGGCAGGACCAACGTTACGCACTGCAACGTCAACCATCGTCAGGTTCACAGAAGTCAGGTGTGCCATTTCCCGACGCAGCAGCTAGCTGCCCTGCCCACCAGGACTACCGACCCAGCGTGGGCAAACCGGGCGACGACCCATCACCGAAGCAATTTCCCTCTCCGAACTTCCCATGTAACCTGCCCCCTCTAGCTGTATAAAGGGAGGCAGGGGCCTCTGGGAGAGGGGAGGAGAGGGTGAGAGCAAGAAGAAGCGAGTAAAAGTAGAGAGATCTCCTCTTCTCGCTAGGCCTTTGCGAACACTCTTGTGCTCAAACTCTTTGCTCTCACTTGTAAAAACGTTGTGCAGCCATCTGCACCTAAGGCAATACAACACCACCGAACGAACTAGAGTAGGGACATTCGGCCCGAACCAGTATACACCATGGGCTCTCGAGTCTAACCATTCAGGGACAGGGAACGCGTGGCCCCTTTGACTTACAAATTTACTTGCCGGTGCTCGAAATGCCGACACTCCACCTATGATAAAGAATTGTATGCTTTAGGCGAGTATTAGAAACATGGCAACACTATCTTTGGCCTAAGGAGTTCGTTATTCATTCTGATCATGAATCTTTAAAGCATATTAGAAGTCAAGCCAAACTAAATTAACTACATCTATGACCCGTGAAACATGGTCATTGACCAATACATATGCTAATCTACTCATATGTGTCCTCATATGATTATCGACTAGGGATCACTTTTAGAATGAACATCACAAAGATGAATATAGAGTTTCACAAACAAGTCAAGTACTTATTAATCAATATACATGATGTTATTCAAATAACAATCTCATAGTTTATGAACATTTATGGAAATATAATCATCTCTATAATTGCCTCTAGGGCATATTTTCAACATAATTTACCTTGATTCCAAAAAGGGAGACAACCACGACTTGACGCCTATCGCAAACTTACTGGACACGTCATTCAACGTCTACAGAGCTTGGGGAGGGCCACACAATGACTCATGCAGCTGAAGCAAGTTCATAAGTTTCTGGTATATTCTAGTACGCAATAATCCTTCACACTCCATAATAATACCTCCGGAACAAACCTATTATATTTTGCAAGTGCCACTAGTAGCTAAAGGCCACTAACCTATGTGGATTCCACATTTACCACAACATGCAACTCCTCATTGGTGCAAAGAAGAATAATGTCATAGAGGTTTGTCAATCTTGCAATAATTGTTTTCACTTATCAATTTATATACATGTGAGGCTTTACTCTTCCCATCAACAGGCTTGGAAATGCATTGAATCTGCGTTGGAACAGGCTAACTTGCTCGGAATTCGAGGACAATTCTGTGCCATTTTGATGCGTGAGGTCCTAAATCCAAAATGTGAATGCCACTCAGCCTCACCTGATGAATTGTGAATTTGTTAGTTACCACTTGGATTAATTTGTCAACCTTGTGTTGTGAATTTGTGATTTGTAGTTATGAATTCAATTGGTTAATATATCTAAAGTTGATTTCTGAAATGGATACGCTGTACGTTGTAATCTATGATCTAAGTTGAATTCTGAAATGAAAGCGTTGTACGTTGTAATTTGTGATATGAGTTTATTTTTGAAATGCATGTCATAATAATATGCTTGTGATGCTCTGTAATCTATTTTGTTTCAGAGGTCATGGCTAGCATTTCCTGATGCTAGCTAAACATTAGGCTGAACTGTACCGTAACATATGATAGAGGCGAGATACTAACCCGTCAGCGACACCATAGTGTGCCCATCATTGGACGGTCGATGTCGTCCCCGGCTGGCTCGTACAGGACGTCCCCGTAAGGTCCCAACTTGATGTGCGGACATCCAACCTGGAAACCACGAAGGACCACAGCTGCAGAAGGAGTGGGCAGCAGGTGAAGATCGAGTTATTGTTGAAGCGTCAACAACCGTCGCAGAGGGCCCTGTAGGTGCATAGTATAGCCGGGCCCCAAGCCAGGTGTGGGATGTCGTCCATCTCCACATGCGCTGTCGTCCTCACGTATTGGATCATATGCCTGTCGATGCTGTCTCTATAGGATGAGCAGAACAAGACCTAGCCGAAGAACCACACTAGGTATGCCTCCAAGTGGCGTCGCACGACATAGTCCGCAACACCGGCTGCCATCCTCTCGTAAGGGAACCTCCAGGAGGCACCGCGCCTGTCAGCGCCGTCTATGCTTGTGGCCTCCACCATCTTGGCGAATGGTAGCAATCCAGTGGCCTGCAACTTGCGTGAAAAAGAAGATAGTAAGTTCATATACATTCGTAGTACAATCCAATGGCAATATTGAAATGACTGCACAAACCTCAGTATCCACCACGCGTCGATCCTCCATGCCCTCACGGAGATGCGCATGTGTAGGGATGAAAGCTCAGTAGGTGCCTGGCCCTGTGTCTGGGCCTGTGTGGCCAAACAACTACGGTGCGACGCATCTATCAAAGGGTCGATCAGCTCGTACTCCCACGCGGGACCTGCACCGTTGCCTGCCATACCTGCCATGAAAATAACAAACAGGTTAGCAAATAACATAGAAATATAAACATCATACAAGTTGAATATTTTAAAATGATCTCGGTCATCAATACCTACGTATCATTTTCTCAAATTGTTATTGGTCACACGACGTATCACCATTATATCATCCAATAGGTAATATAAACTGAGAGAATTACAAACCTAACTGACAAAATATGCCTACGTATGTATTAACCTACTCTACACTTGAATACACAATTGCTTTGACTATCTGTAGATTTTACATCTCAATTCCATACTATCTGGTAAGGTTTGACGAATTATTATATCATCCAATAAGTAATATAAGCTTGGAGAATTACAAACCTAACTAATAAAATATGCCTACATATGACGTTAACCTACTCTACACTTCAATACACAATTGCTTTAATTGTTCGTAATTTTACTTCTCAACATACCCGATTGACCCTAAACCGCGATTACAAAAAATTATATCTACACGAATATTACTAGCCTGCATGCATCTACCTACAAAAATTTTACTATTCTGAACATAGATCTAACAGTAATATTAATCTCCAAATATTTACAGATAAATATTACTACTCATATCTACAAAAATAATCTAAACATACGTAAATAAACATTTTCTAATCTAAACATACATAAATAAAATTTTCTAATCTACCCATATCTACAAAAATATTTCTACTCTACCAATATCTACACACTTATTACTACTCTACAAATCTAATTACTTGGTTTTCTAACCTAGGTTTCGAAAAGCATAAAAAAGTGATTATAACAAACAACCTTCAAATGTCGTGCAGACCTCCTTCTTCTTCCTCCTCCCCTCCCTCTTCTCTCCTTTCTTCTCCTCTCCTCTTCTCTCCTTTCTTCTCTTTTCTTCTCTTCTCTCTTTCTCTTTCTCTTTCTCTTCTCTCGAGCACTCGGCGAAATGGCGACTAACAGAGAAACTGAAGCGTCAGTCGCAGTTTCATTTGGCGACAGAAACAATAATCATGAATTTAAACTGCGATTAATGACGTGGATCCTAACTGGCATCTTTATGACTACGACTGACTTACTGTCGCCATTCTGAATGACGACAGAATTAAAATCGCCATTTATTAAGGTGACAGAACTCTGTCGCCGTTCAGAACGGCGATAGAGGTATACTTCTGTCATTTTTCTTTTCGGCAAATTATTTTTTTAATTTTTGTCTTTCGTGTATTATTTAAAAAAAATCCCCTATATTAGCTGTTTGTGGTGAACTTGGGTCACATTGAATCTGCTAGTTGCCATTCACGGTCCTACCAAAAGACGGGGTCCAAACCGTGAGACAAACATATTTCATGTGACTTCTGTAGAGATTGTTCTATTTACTACAAAGTTCCCTGCAATTGCCTCGTTTCAGACATGCGCTTAATGACCTGACCTATCAAGAAGCAATGGTTTTTTCTTTTCTTTTCTTTTCTTTTCTTTGAAGTGGAATCAAGCATAGAGGCAAATTAAGATCCATCAGGTGCTTTGGCACGCTCTACAGTGCCCTAAAATTAGGCTGTCGCCCAGCTAAAACATATATAGTATAAACCAAATCAAGCTGCTAAACCAATCAATCAATCATGCATGTGTTGTTCACTTCACTCGAGAATCAGAGCATCAGATCCGATGGCACTGCACTGCACTGTTGTGATTCCGATCCACATATGCATGCAGCTACATGTCCTTTAACAGCGTGGAAAAGTGTAGACAGAGAGAATGAAAGAGAAAGCTACACTCACACAGCTGGTATGACTCCGTCCATGTCAAAGGCGCATCTCAAAGCCTTGTTGCATGGTATGACTCTGTCCGATCGGAAGGTCGGGCACGTGCTGGGACTGAGGCACCTCAGACACGGCACCTCATGACATAAAATGGAGCAATTATTGCCATGGATCTGATCTGCAAGATTATTATACTTTTCATTAGCACCCTTTCCGTAGCTGCTTGCCGGCTTCTACCTCTTCGCACAATGGTTATTTGTTTTCTTTAGTAACATATTGTTCTAAATTATTCTCATTACTTTTCAGTAAAATCTTTTTTTGAATAACATATTCTTATTACTTTTTAGTAAAATATTGTTCCAAATTATTTTCCGAATAAGATTTTTTTTGCTGGGCTTCAGGCTGGCCTAAGCTGGGAAAAACTTACCATGCTACCATAGACAAGTCTAAATGCAAAACGGAGAGAGTATTAGTTTTTTTTATATCCTTAAAAAATTAATTTTCTGAATTGCTAATTTGAGGTTATCCTCATTAAATTTTTAGTGATGATACTCTCTCGTTTTGATAAGTGACAGCATGTCCTTATTTCCCCTACTTTCCTTCCCCCTTAAATGCTCTCTCATCATGACACTTGACACCATCCCCTTCATCCCCTTATCCTACCCCATTCCCATCCTCTCAAACTCAAAACAGTTTCTATTTTTCAAATTTCTCCCCATGTGTTTTAATAAGAAATATTTTTAACCATTTTCGAAAGTTTTTGAGTCGAAACATTTCGAACCGAACATTTTTTTAAATTAAACTTTTCGAATAAAAAGTTTTCAAACCAAAAGTTTTTTAATTAAAAGTTTTCACAGTTTCGATTTGAAATTTTTTCAGTTGAAACTTTCTAATTTGAGAATTTTTTATTTAAAATTTTTTGAGTAGAAACTTTCCGAGTTGAAACTTCCTAACTTGAATATTTTTATTTAAAAATTTTCTGAGATGAAACTTTTCGAGTTGAAAATTTTCAATTTAAATTTTCTTTGAAAATTTTGAGTTGAATTTTTTTTGAGTTCAAAATTCCTATTTAAAATTGCTAAAATTAAAATTTTCTAATTTTACACTTTTTTTGTGTTAGAGAGAATGGAAGGGAGGTAGGGGAAGTTAGTCGGGAAGAGTAGATGGAGAATGGTGGAGGTGGATAGAGAAGATAATATATGGTATTTTATAATAATGTTCTTAATTTTTTATAGTATGCGGGTAATCCAAACTAGTCGCATCCACCTGTTGATGCCAAAAACTTGAAGTACGATTTATCGGTCGCAACACACTGGATGAATGCCGGGTTTTGAGGTTCGTGGCGTGCCAACCGATTTGATCCTGCAATCGGTAAGATAACTAAAATTTTGCTCAAAGCTGATCTAGTAAAACAATCGGCTTAGATCTAAACAGCTAAAAAGCTGATCAAATTGAGGGTAACGATAAATCTAATTAGCCGATTAGGGCTAACCAGACGATAGAGGTACATCTTTTCCGAAAAAGGCGATGCGCAACAAAATTCGAGAAAATCAAACCTGATGATGTAACTGATGAAGATCAACAATCGGCGATGTGCAACTTTATTGATCAAGATCAAATTACAAAGATTCTAAATTACAAAGGCTACTTCTAGTCGACAGAAAAATAGATAAAAGTAATGCGAGTTGGTTGATTGGATTGTGTGTGTTGTCTCGTTTGCCCTTAGCAGCCTTTTATAGCTATCGGCCGATTGTGTCCATCTCCAACACGTTGCAAATTATGATCCGTATCGGCCTCTAGTCGGACGTTGTCTTTATTGTTTTTAGATAAATATCTGTCCCAATCCATATCCAAAACTTTTCTTTCCATATCCGATATCGGCTACATTATCTCCTAATCCTTAGCCTAACAATTTTGACCATAGCTTCCAAATCTTGGTGCAAACTTATGCCCCTATTTTTGGGAGATAACATGTTATCTTCCAAAAATCTCGGCCATCGGCTTATGCGACATCAGCTTGGTACAATGTTTTCACCAGTAACCGCCCCATTTATGGCACCGTAAAAATCTCAACATGTGTATCGTGCGTTTTAACTGCACACGCCCCCTCGAAACTCTTCCCGCCGTTTCACTTTTTTACCCCCTTATAAATATGAGGCCCCCAAACTGTCATTCTTACACGCACGAGCTCTCAGAACTTTCGACGTCGACTTGCAAGTGCACTTCTGCTGACAAGCCCTTCAGTGTTCTTGCCTTCGTCAATCCAAATCGGCTGATGGATCATAGCCAGGTACTCATCCCAATCCCAAATAGTATTGACCAATATTACCTATGCCTGGTAGGAAACCTAGATTTTGATACGGTCATTAATCAAGAAATTCCGCATCTCCCCCTATCTACTTCTGGACATAATACAGAAGGTTGGAGCAAGAGTTTTAGGGCCTAGCGACAGCGCTCAAGGGATGGAGAAACTGGTATAATCGAATGGCGACTCATAAGAGAGAAGTGTGGGAGAGAATGGGGATAGTCAAGTGCCTCCCACTTTCTCTAGCAGTTTCAAAGGCCAATGTGCCCTTAGTGGCCACGGCTTGTTATTTCTGGTCGGACACCTTCAATGCTTTTATGTTCCGAACCAGTTCAGTCGGTCCAACTCTTCTAGATGTGGCCCAATTATGCTACCTGAGGCCTGACGGGGAGCAGATATGAGCTTTCAATGCCAAGCCGAAGTTCATGTTGATCAGATCCAAAGGTGAAGGATGGGGAAAGAACATCGGTAATAACAACAAGGAAACCGGGCCTGTATCGGGCGAAGAACACATTGCTTTCCTTAATCTTTGGCTAGACCATTTTATTTTTTGTGGGGTATCTCTAGGGCCGACCCAAGTATATCAAAGTGTGGCAGAACAGCTGGTAGAAGGCCATGGGCTAGCCTTAGGGAAAATGCTGTTAGGAGCAGTGTATCAAATGTTGTATCTTATAAAGAGTCGACTTTTCACGAGCTTTGGAGATTTTACCGTTGGCAACGTGGGAGGCCCAATGTGGTTCGTGCAAACTTGGCTTTACTGCTTGTTCAGCTAGTCTTTTAATTTAGATCCAGCCGACGATACTCCCTTCCCTACAAAAGAAATACCTAAAGACACAAATCCCCAATATAGAGCAAGCCGATCCTTTGATGAAAGGTTTTTTCTATGCTCTGGGAATGAGACAAAAATCACTCCTATCGGCTCGAGAAAGTATCTGGCGTTCTTTCTTCAGCTCAACAGTGAAGACTTCAAGCAGCAAGACTTCTTCAGCTATGGAAATGCAGCCGATTTTCCATGGCCCTCCTTTCTGCACTTGGAAGCCGACAGTTCTTTAATGCCCCAAGAAACTTTGGATCTTTACAAGCTGTTCATCTCCCCAACCATATTGCATGTTGGCCTTCATACTAGAAATCGGACATTCCAGCCCTCATACGAGTTCTATCATCCGTCATTTTCGCCAGACAGTTGGGCTTTAGGCAAGTAAACCCTGTTTTTCAGCTCCTTGATCGGCTTCAACCGCGAGCTCGGGTTCGCAATGCTGCAGCGGCTAACATTGTTATGGAAATAGCCGATGATCTACAGATCCAGGACTTGCCTCATTTTTTCTTGAACACTCGTCGAGCAGGGGGGTTCTCATCATGGTAGTCATCTATCATAGAAGCTTTATATTTGGAGAAGACACCGTCGGCCATTATTAATAAGTTTTTTCCAAATCTGCCGGAGCCGACAATAGCCTCTAACAACAATTCTAGCAGCGAAGCTAGCTCTTTAGGATACACTAACACCAGTGTTGTAAATATTACCAGCGAGGTATCGGCTAAAGTAGTTTTATTCCTTTCTTGAGTTCATCCTGTACTACTTACTAATCGGCTTTTCTTTTTCACAGACCAAGGTAGCTGAGAAGAAACCAGTGTCTGGCCCATCGGGTAGTGGCCATCAAGCCAAAAGGCCACACTAGTCTACAGGCCTTACGGGATATACGTCTAGCACAATGGGAGTCTAGAGCCCTTCTCTATCGGATTTAGAGATCAGCAACAGCCCAATAAGTATTTTCGATCGGCTAGTATTTCTTTTATCTTTTCAAAGACTAATACTTTTTAGCCGATTACTTTCAGAGAAGAAGCGAGCCAAATATACCAAGGCTCCTGCCAAAAGAGGCTCCAGGCCAGTGGAATAGTGTAACGAAAGCTCCACGCACTCCCCACACTCATCAGCCATCGGAGGCGTAAGTTACCTTCAAAAATTTTCCTCGTTAGATATTTCAATATATCGGCTTTAACTTACTTTGAATTCCTTTCCAGCCTTCTATGTCAGTGCAAGCGACTACCATTCTAGCCGATTTGCCTGCCGCCTCTGTCGAGCCTCCACCACCGTCATCCCAACCGATGCCACTGGCTCCGATAGCTACTACTACTGCAGTGTCGTCCAACCCAACTGACTATCCGGCAGACGACTATCCGGCGGACATACGAAAAATCCTTGAAGTCTCCAAGGAAGAGTCGGTCGCGGTGACATCGGCTCCAAGAGTGCAAGAGCAACTGAATAAACTCTTCAACCTGGTGATGAAGCCTCAGACAGAAATTCTAGTCAATAATAAGCTGATCAGAGATGCCATGGTCGCCGTCGAAGCCGATTTGCCCTCAAAGGCAATGGCTATGTTGCTTGACGTCTGTCACTTGGATGATAAAAAGGCTGCAGTCGAGGCAGCTCAAGCAAGTATCGCATTGAGGGAGGCCAAGGAAGCCGATCAAAAACTTCTGAATGATTTGTTGGCCGATACCAAGGCCAAGAAATAGAAGTTCAACATGGACTTCCAAGCCCTCATGATAAACAAGGAGGCGGTCCAGAAGCTTGAATCAACCAAAAAACTTCTTGAAGTGGAGTTGGCCAAACTAACCAAGCAAATCTCCAATGGCCAACAAATCATAGAGAAGTCTGCATTGGCCATCAAGGAACAAAAACTTGGAATAGATTTTTGGCCGTGGCCGGTGTCAAGAAAGAGTTGGCTAAAATTGCCCCTGTACCTGGAAACGCCAAGGAGGATGAAAGGATTCTGGATGAGGTGCAGGAGACAATTGCCAAGGCTGTGGGAGCTTTATCGGCTCTCAACGCTCACCTCCCTGGGTCTAGCCTGTGATCGGCTAATGTGTCTAATACTTTATGAACCTCTGTAACTCTATCAGTCGAAAAACAATCTTTTTTGAAATGCTGAAGTAATCTTAATACGTTGTTTAACCAATTTTTATTAATGTCTCTATAATGTTTGTAATCAACTTTATATCTTTTAGCCGGAATTAACTGCATCGAGTTAATTTGGCCATTCAAGCGACAAACTTTCATAGCCAATTTGGAGCCAATCCAAATGCTAGGGTAATATTTCTTCAAATATTTCCCGTTAATCGCCTTAGGAAGTACTACGCCTTCCAACGTTTCCAAAACATAGGAGATTCCATAAACAAGCCGATTTATCCTGTACGGCCCTTCCCATGTAGGAGACCACTTCCCAAATCGGTTATCTCTAGAGCCGACAGGAAGTATAGTTTTCCAAACTAAATCAGCTTCATGAAAAGACTTAGGCATCACTTTCCTGTTGTAAGCCTTAACAACCTTCTCCTAGTTCCTCTTAAGCCGATCCAATGTACACAAACGCAATTCTGTTAAATTGTCTAAGTTATCAATCATTAAATCATTGTAATCATGTGCCGATAAACCGTTTTGCTTGGCTACTCGTGTGGAGTCAATATTTATCTACACAGGCAAAACGGCTTCTTGACCATAAACCAACTGATAAGGTGAAAGCTTTGTTGCTACATGATACACAAGCCGATAGGCCCACAAAAACTCTGGCAACGTCGAATGCCAGTTTCTTGGTTTTTCATCAATTTTCCTCTTAATCATCTTAATCAATGTTTTATTAGACGATTCAGCTTGACCATTGGCTTGAGCATAATAAGGTGACGAATTCAATAGCTTAATACCCAGACTTTTAGCAAAACTTTGAAATTCATTGGACATAAACACAATACCTTGATCGATCGTAATGGTTTGCGAGATTCGAAACCGATGGATAATATGCTCGTTAACAAATCCAATAGCTTCAACACTTGTAACCTTTTTGAGTAGTATAGCTTCAACCCATTTAGAAAAGTAATCGGTCACGGCAAAAATGAACTTATGGCCTTTACTTGAAGCAGGAAAAATTTGTCCGATTACATCTATACCCCAGCCTCTAAATGGCCAAGGCTTGATAGTAGGGTGCAAAGCCAATGCTATAGCCAATTGTCTGTTGCCAAATTTCTAACAAGTTTGGCACCGTTTGTAATACCAAAAACAATCCTCCAACATGTTTGGCCAAAAGTACCCTGTACACCATAGCATCCATTTCATCTTATAAGCCGATTGATGGGATCCACAGATACCTTCGTTCACCTCACCCATCCCTACTTTAGCTTCATCGGCTTCAAGACATGTTAGCAGCAATCCTTCCATCATTCAATAATATAATACATTATCCAAAACCACGTACTTCAAGGCTTGCCGCCTAATTTTTCGCTCCGTCAGCTTAGAAGGATCAATTAAGTATTCCATTATCTTTGTCCTCCAATTAGCGACGTTGACACACATCACTGTTTTCTCAATCGGCTCACATACCTCATATCGGCCAAAAACTTTATAACCCGATGCCTGTTGAGCTAACAAGTTGGCCATGTCATTCATTTATCGAGGAATATAACTAAAAGTAAATCTCGTAAATGAGCCGATTATATCAAGGCATTGATATAAGTATTTAATCAAAACTTCATCATAGCAATTATATTCTCCCTTAATCCGCTGCATAACTAACAGAGAATCACCATAGGCCTCAACAGTGTCTACTCCGATATTTTTGAGTAGCTGTAGTCCTCCAAGCAACGCATCATGCTCTGCTTGATTATTTGAGCATCGGCAATTTAGCCGAGATGCAAACTCAAAACTATGCCTTTTAGGTGAAACAAGTACTATTCTAATACCATCACCTTCTAGACATATCGATCCATCAAAATACAGTTGCCATGGTGCTACAAATACCAAATTGGCAGTAGTCTCATGAACTGTTATAAAATCGGCTATCAACTGTCCATTAACTGCCTTAGCCGATTCATATGTCAGGTTGAACTTGTTGAGCGCATAAGCCCATTTACCAAGTCGACCATGCAAAATTGGAGCCGACAACATATATTCTATAACATCGGTTTTATAGATAACCTGGCAAGACGATGTTAAAATATAATGCCTTAATTTTGTACAAGCAACATATAAAGATAGGCAAAGTTTCTCTACAAAAGGATACCTGGTTTCAGCATCAAGTAACCGTCGACTTAAGTATAAAATTACCTGCTCTTTATCATCAACTTCTTGTGTTAAAATAGCTCCAATAGTTTTCTCTTCGACCGATATATATAACTTAAAGGGTATACCTTTTTGTGGTGCAGCCAGAACTAGAGGATTAGTCAAATACTCCTTGATACTGTCAAAAGCTCTCTGTTAATCGGTTCCCCACACAAACTCCTAGTTATCTTTTAATTTTAGCAATTGGATAAATGTACGAATTCGACCAGAAAGATTTGAAATAAACCGCCGCAAATAATTGATTTTGCCGATCAACTTCTGCAACACATTTTTACATGTCGGCGGCTTTACCTTGGCTATGGATTTTACTCTTTCTTGATTGACTTCAATCCCCCTTTCATGAACCATAAAGCCTAAAAATTATCCAGCCCACACGCCAAAAACACACTTGTAAGGATTCATCTTCAAACCGTGCGCTCTTGTATTCTTGAAGACTGTCTCCAAATCGGCTAAATGTTGTAAATCTTCTGTAGATTTCACCATCACATCGTCGATGTAAATTTCTACAATATGGTTGATTAGATCACGAAAAATTAGATTCATGGCTCATTGATATGTCACACCAGTATTCTTCAAGCCGAATGTCATCACAGCCCACTCAAATAACTCCAAGGCACCAGGGCACCTAAAGGTTGTTTAGGTATATCGGTTTCTGGCATGAATATTTGATTATATCCGGTATTACCATCAAGAAAGCTAATAATCTTATTTCCTGATGCAGCATCGATAAGCATATCGGCTATTGGCATCGGATATTCATCTTTCATTGTAGCTTTGTTTAAATCCCTAAAATCAACACATACTCTCAAATTACCATTTTTCTTCATAACAGGAACGATATTGGAAACCCACTCATTATATCAACAAGGCTTGATAAACATGGCCTCCAACAATCGTTTGATTTCCTCTTTTATAACATTGTACAAGGTCGGATTAAATCTCTGTGGAGACTGTTAAACGGTCGATAGCCTGCCTTTATAGGTAGCCAATGTTCAACAAGTTGTTTGCTTAAACCAGGCATCTCATGGTATTCCCAAGCAAAACAATCTTTATAACTTCCAAAAATTTTGACCAACTTATCCTTATAACTTACATCTAATTTTGCACTAATAAAAGTTGACATTTTCCTATCCCCATCCGTCTATATCGACTTCATCAACCAAATCAGTCGATGTAAACCCTTGGCCTAATTTCTCGATTTCTTAAAAATCTTCAATGGCCTCATAGCTATCCATTTTTTGTCGATAGCTTTGCATTTTATCTTGTAAATTTTTCACTGCTCGCTTGGACTCCATCAGCGTAAAACTTCACTTGTCTGACCAAAAGTGCTAGGCCTTACGTTGATTGACATAATTCTCGTCTTACTGATGCAAATGAAATTACAATCATCCAAAGCTTTTCCTAATATGCACTCGGCTTCCTCATATTTCCAATTCGCATCTGAACTGGCCATACCAATGTGAGCCGATGTGTTGGCTTGAACAACCTTGACCTTGTCCCCATTCCATTGGACGAGTAACTGGTGCATAGTCGATGGTATACAACAATTGGCGTGAATCCAATCTCGCCCAAGCAAGACACTGTAATTGCCTTTGGCATCGACTACAAAAAGGTTGTTGGTAATGTTTTGCTGCCGATGGTTAAGTCTGTCACCATGATCCCCCTTGCCTCAGTGGGATCACCTGTGAAATCATTTAAAACCATGTTAGTCTTAATGAGATCCTCATCAGACTTACCCATCTTCTTAAAGGTGGTGTACAACACCAAGTTGATTGTTGTCCGCCGTCAACAAGCTTTCTTGATATCGGCTTGTCATTAATATATCCTTTTAAGTATAACGGCTTAAGATGCCGATGAGCGTCTTGAGTCTTTTCAAAGACCGCATCTTGAGCACCCAAGCATAGCTGAGCAAACGTCTCCTTAGCCGATTCAGTCTTTATCTTGAATTTGGTTGGTAAGGTGAACACCATATTGATGTCCATCAGAGGAGCATCGTCTTGAATCATTGGAGATTCTAGGTCATCGGTTGAATCCAGTTCTTCTTCAACTAGCTCCTTTTTCCTCCACTCCTTCTTAATAGCTTTAATCGACCGAAGCTCATCGAAAGCTTGATCCATCTGTTTTTCTTACTCAGCCACCCTGATTTCTTGAGTTCTTATCTCTACAGTCATCGGCATTGTGATCGATTGAGACCAGAAGGATACCATCTTGGCTTAGGCTCAATCAGCTTTCGTATTTTACTAGCAAGATTTTGTTGGGTCGCAGAACTGGATCCTTCTGCTTCTGCCTTGGCCTAACTTGGCACAGAAATTCTCTCATGTATCGGCTTTCTATAACTTATGTTGCGGTCGTCTCGCATTGGTCCAAACAATCTATCTTTAGCTGATCGGCTTGGCTAATCGTCCTGGGGGTAATACTCCATCGGACAAGTATGTGGTGATGGCAAAGCTATTCCCCTCTCCTAATAGAACTGCTAGAAGGGGCACCTTTGATGATCCCTCTCCAAATTTTCAGGCCAATAAAGGTTGTCTGGCCGACGCACTGGATAACACACCCTGTTACTTCTCCTTTCATACTTTTCAAGCAGTTGGGAGAAGATTGTCTTAGGTTTATTTATCGGTCGTTGTGGTGGCGATTTTTTTGCCTTATACCACTTGTTGATTTGTGGATCTCCCTTAGGCTTGACAGTTCTAGAGTTTTTAGCTTCACGGTAGGTTTCTATTTGTAGCAAACCGATTGTAATCTTGAGGGTCTCCTTGTCGTTGGAGGTCGATTGGACGTCAACATGTCGAGCCTTTTTTGGTTGCTCATCTTGCATCGGCTCTTTCCCTTTTCAAGAGCATTATACCATGTTTATTGGAAAAGGGTTGACATCCACCTGCATTGTCGGCTCTTCAGCAAACTTAAGCCGACCATCTTCTATAGCCGATTGTATCTGCTGCCAAAAAATATTGTAATCATTAGTATTATGAGAAAAAGAATGGTGCCATTTGCAATACCTTTGCTTTTTTATTTTGTCGGCTGATGGTATAAGATGTCGCTCAGGTAACCGTATAATCTTTTCTTGTAATAATAAATCAAAGATACGATCACACTTTAAGACATCAAATGCATATTTTACTTTCGACTTACTCTTGACGGCTTAAGCCATGAACAGATCAAGGACTTTTTAGAACCCTTAACCAATTCGGCTACGTTTATTTCTACCTCATCGTCTTTAGAGGATTCACTTGATCAATAATCGACAAGGTTAACCTTAGCTTTATCTTTATCCTTATTGTTAATCTTGAACTTATCCTTGAATCCTCTGTTATCAGGAAATCAGCTTTCTTGAGCCAACAACATATGAAGTAGGTGGCTTAAATCGGTAAATTCTTGTCACCCAAATTTTTCCCTAAGTGGAGGAATCAATCCCTGAAAGGCTAAATCGGATAACTGATTATCGGGTAAAGTGATTTGTTACTTGTTACTGATTCCCCAAATTTCTGGTGGATGGAGCTCAGATCAGAAATCCTGAGTTCTAGACTACTAGAGAAAAAGTACACATGGAATCGGCTTTCCAAATTGTTCCGAAAGTGAACCGAATTTGGCGGTAAACTAGTGAACCAAGTAAAAGTAGCTCCTGATAATGACAATGGGAATAATCTAATTTTGAGCCCGTCGAACTAAGCAGCTTCGCCACATTGCGTGATAAAGCGTCCAACGTGTTCTAATGTGATAACATAGTCATCCCCATAAAACTTAGCAAAATCAGGAACTTTAAAATTATTCAGGTAAGGCATACGATCTATATAAACAGGATACGGCTTTCTATAGCCGACAATCTTACCTTTTGGCTATATGCCGAATTGATCCCTCAACACGGCAGAAATCTGGTCAGCCCAATTAACACTATTAGCCGACATAATGTTAGGGTTCTGCCAACTATGATCGTAATTGGCATTCTGCCCCCCCCCCCCCCGAGTTTAAGCTCGGGTTGATGATTAGACTGAGCCAATGTGTATTGAGGAAATTGCACATATCCATTGTTCCTCCTTGTCGGGACCCGGATTTGCAAATCTGAAACCCTCTGTGTATACTGCACTAGTCCAGGATCACGCTAGTGCACACAGTGGAAACATAGATGAAATACCATTCCATACAACGAATTAACTAAGAAGAAGCAAATTATTATTAAATAAAGCAAACGACCTTATGGTCAATGTTTACACCATTACGCCTTAAGGGCTTAAGAAACAAATACTATTGCAATGAAAAGATAACTTGAGCCATTGACATGCCACAGCAATCGTCTGGGAATGCCTTCCTAATCCACGTAGTCTTCATAGAATTCCTCCTCATGATATTCATTATCTCCTTCAAAGAATCGATCAACAAGGGCATAAAGCCGTGAGTACAAAGGTACTCAGCAAGCCGTAGGGAATTGATGCAATATATTCATGCATGGCTTGACAAGGATGGCTATATGGTTCATTTGCAGAAAGCAATAACTTGAATTGAAATACAATAAATAGATTGAAAGCATATTTATGAAAAGGTAGATAAATGATTGATAGATCAATGATAGACAACAAAACAACAGTGAACTCCCCGTTCACATCCCAACAATTTCACATTCCACATTTTATGAAACACTCTATACCCCATGTGAAATTCCTGGGCTTGTCCATGACCGCGGACGCGGCTATTCGAATAGTTTTACACTCTGCAGAGGTTGTACAACTTTACCCACAAGACATGATCATCTCTTTGTGCAAACGTTACTAACACACTTCCTTTGGTGTGTCGCAGAGATATCATGACAAAACCTTTACAATGCACTCGTTTAAACTCTAGACGCTCGCTAAGGTTTCGCCTTAGGGCCCCTCTTGCACCTTGCGAATCTACCCGCCCATCCCGAACCCACACCACCAACCGGCAAGACTCAAGGCTAGACATTGCAAATTAATCGCCTAGGTCTGTCCCATTCCGCACATGTAGTAGTACAGGTTAGGCCCACCAATGGCGCACAAGATTAAGTCCTTAATTGTCTCATGCAAGACATCCACATCCCAATGTGCTAGAAAGCACCCCTTTATCGCACGATCACTTGCCCGAGGGAAAACAATTGCTCAACCAAGACCAATGGCAAACCCCGCCATGGTACAACAAATTTTACAACAGTGGCTAACGGCCACGATTCAATATCTCATTAAGTCAAGATTAACATTATTCAATATGTGACATGAATCCCAACTGTATCTAAGCATGTCTAAGCATAGCTACATAACCCAATGTTGGTATAATGATTATGTCCAACTAGTAATGCCCAACCTAGGTTTAACAATGGATACATGGCATACAATTAATCAAGGTGGCATAATGTCAACTAGGTATACATCTACTCCCATTAAATAAGAATTGATATACAAAATAGCATGCCATTGTAATAAAGTAAATTACTTCTGCAAACATAGGATCAACATGATCAAAGGATTACGACTTGCCTTGCTGATCTAGTGCTGGGTCTTGGTCTTCAAAGTCTTCGTTCGCTCCCTCGGAATTAGCGTCTACCGGAAAAGAAGCACTGAAACCAAATAAATACAAAACAAAGACTCAAACAAGCTCAAAACTAAAAATAAATGGCTCTGGAAGATAGATCTTGATTTTAGAAAAATTTAGAAACTTGAATCGCTTCAATCGGAGTTCGTATGAGGGAGAACTAGCTTCTGGAAATTAAATTCGTGAGAAAATACGTAAAATCGTAAAGCGAATTTCTAGATTTATTTTTATACGGAAAAGCGGTTTATTGCGCAACGCCGACGCCACCGCTCTTGGTGGACTCGGTCCACGGCATCGCCGCTCACCGCGGCACCGGCGCGACGGCTAACGCATAAGCGCCAAGCGGCGATGATCAAGCGCCGACGCAGCGGTGACGCAGCGCCCACGCTGCCGCGCGACGGCGCACGGCGCGAATCGCAATGAAAGCGAGGCCGCGGCGGCAAAGGACGGGCGCACCGGGGCGACGCCAGATCGGACGGCCGGGTTCACGGCGAGAACGACGGTGAGGCGGCGCAAACTCACCGGACTTCGAAGAAGACACGGCCAACGGCGAGATGGCGACGGATCGGGCACGGCTCGGTGCGGATCGGGAAGAGCACGACGCGGGGAACTCAGGCGAGCAAACGGCAACGGCGGAGGAGGACGGACGGCGGAGATCCGGGCAGCGGAAGGCGTCGGGCACGGTGGAAGCAACAGCGAGCTCGCGCGGAGCAACGGCGGCGGCTCGGGCAGCGAGAGATAGGGCAAACGAGGCGGTGCGGAAAACGGCGAAAATCGGAGGGGGTGCGGCGGCTTAAATAGCGGCCTCGAGAGGCGTGCCCGACCTGAAGTCCGAGGACGGCGGCGCGTGCGGCGGCTGGACTCCGGCGCTTGGGTCAGGGTTCACAGGTGCGGCGACGTGGCTGCATCGCAGCCACACACGCGGCACAGATCCGACGGCGGTGGCGCACGCGGGCTAGCTGGGCCGCGAGGGGAAGCTGGGCTAGGGCGAAACGGGCTGAGGCAAGGCGGGCTAGGCTGAGGCGAGGCGGGAGAAGAATTGGGCCGGAAAGATTCGGCCCAGAAGGCTTTTTAGAAATAAAAATCATTTTTCGATTAAGTAAAATCCAGAAATTCGAATAAATGCAAATAAATTCAAATAAATATCAAATAAATTCAAAAAAATCCCCAAAAATACAAAAAAATTCCTTGGAGCACAATGAACCGAACTAAATCTAAAAATCTTTAGTTTGATGAATAGTTTAGTAAAATTAAATCCTTTCAAATGGAAAATTCAAATTAAGCTAGAATTAATTCAAGAGAAATGCAAATGGTTTATTTTTGAATTCAACATTCCAAAACTCAAATTTTTGGGATGTTACACTCCTAACAGTCAGCTCCGGTACTGGGACAAAAGGCTCCGAGTATGTTACAACTTTATATGGGGCATGATTCCTAGGTGGAATCAGCTCAGCATATTGTGGATACCTATTATTTTCCATCGGCTGTGGAACCGATTGTGGAAACGCATAAAACAGAGCTGTTGGTGGCAAATTAGCCGATACATCTATCTTGGCGGCATCGGTATACGCTTGATAATGCGCAACCCCACTCACGCGAGGATCTCTTGGTAGTATGACAGTGGGTTGGGTCGGTATCATTGATATAGATTGAATTGCAGCCGACGGCTTTGGGTCGCCTAGTGTGTTTTGAGTATTTTGCGCCATCAAATAAATAGGATAATTCGGCAGAGCTTGCATTGAGTCGAGCAAGTTCCCAGACGATGCCAATTCTTGAGCGATCGTTTTGACACTATTGGCTATCATCGGCTTAAGAGTTGTAACTAGAGCCGATGATTGATTGATTAAAGCGTGATGCACAAATTGATTAATCATAGCCGATAGTTCGGCCTGTGCAGGCATGTATTGACTTACCAGGTTATCCATGACTCCTACATCGCCGAGGGCGTTAACCGTCGGCAATGCGGCCTTCTGAGTGACGCTGTGTTAGGTTTTTTGATAATAACTCAGCATCATCTCCTCTAGAGCAGCTTTCTGATCTTCAATCTCTCTGAACTGTTCGGGTGTTAAATCATCCAATGTAGGGATGATTATGGCTTCGACATTGAGATCAGATGGTGGAATCATCTTGCCGGATGAAGACATCTTCGGGTCCCATCGGGCGTGCCAAGAGTGTGTTGACACAAAAAACTTGAAGTAGGGTTTATCGGTTGCAACACACTAGACGAACGCTGGGTTCTGAGGTTCGTGGCGTGCTAACCGATTTGATGCTGCAATCAGTAAGACAACTAAAATTTTGCTCAAAGTCGATCTAGTAAAACAATCAGCTTAGATCTAAACAGCTGAAAAGCCGATCAAATTGAGGTTAACGATAAATTAATTAGCCGATTAGGGTTAACCAGACGATAGAGGTAGATCTTTTTCGAAAAAGGCGATGAGCAACAAAATCGGCAATGCGCAACTTTATTGATGAAGATCAAATTACAAAGATTCTAAATTACAAAGGCTACTCCTAGTCGACAGAAAAATAGATAAAAGTAATGCGAGTTGGTTGATTTGATTGTGTGTTGTCTCGCTTGCCTTTGACCATCTTCTATAGCTATCGGCCGATCGTGTCCATCTCCAACACGTTGCAAATTATGATCCGTATTAGTCTCTACTCGGACAATATCTTTCTTGTTTTTAGATAAATACTATCCCAATCCATATTCAAACTTTTCTTTCCATATCCGATATCAGCTACATTATCTCTTAATCCTTAACCTGACAATTTTGATCACACCAGCTAGATCTTTGTGCAAACACCATCATTTTCAGGATGGATTTGTAGATGCGGTTGACAATAGTTAAGTAGTGTTGGTCGGGCCCATTCCTTCCTTGCATGGATCCTATGAGTCGCAGGCTTCACTTCCCTTTGTATCCACCGTTCATGATGGTTTGTTTGCCCTACCAACCATTCATCTCTTCGCACGACACATATTTCCATCTAACTCCCGTCTTCTTCCTGGATGTGAAACACAGCAAGCATGCGGGACAGCCATGGCGGTCACAACTCCTCGTGAGCGTAACGCTCGGCCCCGCGCCCCTCTGCCACCTCATTAATCCACTTCTCCTCAATCAAGGAATGGCAACGTTGGGTGGTGGTGAAGAGTTGGAAGGAGCGAGGCTAGGGCGGAGCGGCAGCGGCAGCGACGACGGACCGGCGGTGGAGAAGGTGGAGGAGGGAGTGATACCGGGTTACACTACCTTGAAAAAGGCCATCAGTGGCGGTTCATAACTGCCATCAGTGGCGGTTTTTGAACCGCCACAGATTTAGTGCCACTAATAATCGAGGATTATCAGTGGCGGTTCTAGAACCGCCACAAATAACACTATCTGTGGCGGTTTTTGGCTAGAACAGCCATCGATATTCAGGTATCGATGGCGGTTCGAGCCAAAACCGCCACTAATAATAGTCCTATCGCTGGCGGTTTTTAATAGAACCGCCATCGATACTAAAATATCGATAGTGGTTCTATCCCAAAACCGCCATCGATATTTGGATGATTAGTGGCGGTTTTGGCTCGAATCGCCATCGATAAAACTATCTGTGGCGTTGTATATAAAACCGCCATCGGTAGGACTATTATCAATGGCGGTTTTTGATAAAACCGCCATCGATATTACGTCGAGAGCGGTTTTGGCTAAAACCGCCACGATAATCCCACACACTAAAATAAAAATCGGCATTTGTGGCTAGCCTCAGCAATAGCTAGCCATGCCAAGATTTATGTACATTGTTGTTTCATTGACATCACTAGTTCAAATGTAAGATTTATTAGCATAATCATTTTATAAAAACTGCTACATACAAGAGAGATAAAACTGGATGTCGGGCATAGAAGACTTGGAGATAACACAAAATAGCTAAGATTCTATCTACTTACTAATCACTTGAAGGTTTTTATGCAACTCTTTGGCAACTTCAAGGAACTGAAAACCACTCAACTCTTCCATGTGCACCGCTGCCAAAATGAAATCAACCCACTGCTAAGAAAAGGAGATACTCAGAAAAAGGGGTACTGATAGAAGTTCTGAATTTATGGAAAGAAACAATAAATAATCAATGACCAGCGGATGAAAATAATATATCTGTAGCATAAGGGGTCAAATTAAAACTAGCTTCCCAAATTCTTTAGGTAGCTACTGAGGTCTAAAAGAAAATAAATCACCATCTTCATGTCAAAAAAAGAACCAAAGCTAACTTTGTGGGTGCTGGTAACAAACCAGCAAATGATCAACCCACTCTAAAAATGGAAGGTCTAGATATTTACAACATTAAGAAACTACTGTGATTGCAATTTACAACATTAAGAAACTATTGTGCTAGCAGTCAAAGTAATGCATTTGCTAACAGTTTTATAGCACACATGCCCAAAATTGCATTCCTTTATATGATAGTTTTCACATATTACCATATATACACCTGCAAATAAGCTATTTATTAAGGTATGACAATGACTGCTAATGGAACAAGTAGCCAACATAACCTCAGACTACATCCGGATCATATGTGCTAACATGGAATGGTGCTGCTCATGATCCGATTATCCGTTCAGATTGATGAGGGTGGATACTAGCACCGACTTCTATCCAAGTTGATATTCTTAAAATGTCTGTTCATGTTATCACTAACTTCAATCAAAATTTCCTTTCTTAATGTTGTAAATTGCAATCACATGGTACATCCCTTCAATGTAGACTTGCCTTTTCCAAGCCACAGATGATGATTCAATTGTTTCACGTAAGACAATTTGGACTAATCAGGTAATAAATTATACTTTTACTTCAAATAGAAATTAGATAGGAATATGTTTTTCCATAACATACCTCTGTGGAGTTTTGCCATGGGCATCCAATCCCAGTGACCACAGAGGTCAGATAACACTGTCGCAACAGATGACACGACTTCCTTCTCTTCTGTTTGCAGGATGTGTTGGTTGTCCATCTCCCTGTCACCCCTCGATCTCATTTCTGATCTATTTTCTGCACAAACAAAAGAAGCCACTTGAGGTCAGATCAAACAAATATCTCACATGTGTGGTAAAAATAACAATTTTGGTCTTTCAATGGACATAGCACCAAACAAACAGAATACGATAACAGTTTTCAAAATGGAAGATCCATAATTGCAAACAAGAACAAGGGATAGCAGACTTTACACCATACCATTTACTAATTTTAGTTCTTCATTTATACTGTTGTGCTATAGTGATAGGAGTAGCCTAGGTCATGCATTTAATTTATTGCTGGATAATCAGACTAAAAGAAACTTAGATGCAATTATATTTGCACATCGACACGCATGAAGATGTGTCCACTCGTATATAAAAGATATTGTTCTTACTGTAATTGCTTTTTC
Organism: Otatea glauca; assembly: GCA_036346275.1. Taxonomy (NCBI): domain Eukaryota; kingdom Viridiplantae; phylum Streptophyta; class Magnoliopsida; order Poales; family Poaceae; genus Otatea; species Otatea glauca. Next base: position 57,058,736 of record CM070715.1, on the reverse strand, counting down.
ACACGTGATTTGCGATAGCATGTAGATAATGCCATATTCTTGTGCCATGCATGTAATCGCTACATCATGGGTGTACCATGCATCATTCGGGAGTACGCCTTGGTCGCATCATTCGGGAGTACGTCTTGGTTGGATCGATCCATGTACCATGCATGTAATCGCTGCATCATGGGTGTTAGACTTTTTAACTTCGAAGCGGTGACTAAGAGCTTCCCTACATCTTGTGCATGATTCTCAAGACATGGATTGCTGGCAGGAATTGATGGCGCTTACCATAAAAGTTGAGTTTACAGAGCATAGACCTTGCCAAATTCGCATGATGTTTATCTTCATCGATGACCATGACACTAAGCCCATCAGTAGTGTGTCCTTCTGTTCTTCGAGCCATGAGTTTCTCCATGCTAGAGTTATTCTGGTTTTTGAGATTTATTTTTGTGTGTGAAGCACTTGATCCTGATGAGCAATTGTTTGTAAGAAGAAACCAGCATGATAAGCAAGAAAAGCATGATTCACTCAGAAAGTACATGCTACACTAGCACAACCACTAAGAAAAGAAGTGGCATTGACAAAAGTACATGCTACACTCAGAAAGTATATTTAGAAGTGTCACTCGCATGTGTGTGTGTTCCTGAAGAAGACAAAAGTAGCTACACTACCACAACCACTGACAAAAGAAGTGACATTGACAAAAGAAGGGGTTCCCATTTGAAAGGAACAAAGAGTTATTTACACTTTGTAATGAAACAGAATTGAAGTAAAAAAGCCTAAACTAGTGGAGGTAAACTAGAAGCCTACGGGTCTTCGGAGGTTGAAGACACGTGATTTGAGACAATAGTATGGATGACTGGATCGTTGTTGTCTTCGTCATAAAACTCGCCATTTTGTTGATTATTTCCTTCATGATGAAGTAGGCGAGCCGGCCTCAATGCCTTGGATTTCGAAGGAAGCAGCTCTACCGTAGACAACTTGAGGCGTTGTAAGTATAAAAAAAACAAAATTAAGAGAGAATATAGAAATTGAGTGGTGTGAATCAATGTGTCATGTCAGCATGACTGACCTCTACGCCATTGTATTTTATTGTGAATGATAAGATTTCGCATGTAATCGCACACGGTACCCACATAAATTTGTTCCTTTCTACCGCTTGTGACATCGCAAAAATCGAATGAACTAAGATGTCGTCGAAGGAGCTATTTACTATGAAATATGATATAAGAGTATTCCTTTCGTATGCACTGGAAACTTCAGACGGATTGTAAGGGATTTGTGGTATGGGCGGTATCTCGAGCTCTTCCGACAATATCTTTTGAACGCCTCATTCACTAAATGTGTCATCTCTTCAAAGTCTTTTTAGGTTTATCCAAGGATCCATGATCGAGATCTTGCTCTTTTCTCGGATGAATTATTACGAGAATCCAATGGAAGCTACATACACATGCATGATGCCACCATTAGTCCTTACATCGAGTAAATAACTAAATAAACGAGTAATTTAACTAGCTAGTGAGCAACTTAATTAAATTGTATGGAAAAAGTATAAACTCCTTGTCTTGTAGTTTAATCAAAACTTTATATACGTACTCCTCGACCTCCTTTGGTGCTCTTTTGATTTCATGTTGGCAAACCGTTCCCGGGTCGAGGAATTCCACTGGCCCCTTGGTTCTTCGTACTTCAATCATCTCGTATCTATATAACGAATTAGTTAGACATGAAATTTATCGGTATTACGTGAATGTAGGCCAAGATTGATATATTACACACTTAAAGTGACCAGCATCTCAAAAAAGATATGTCGAGGGTGTCGTGATAGAACAAGTTGTGCAAGTTATCGAATTCTATTAAGAAGTAGCCATGGCCCTCATGGTGAAAATGTTCCTCACGGAAAATTGCAGTGATCATCTTTGGGAGTACGTCTTGGTTGGATCGATCTAAGTACCATGCATGCAATCGCTGCATCATGGGTGTTAGACTTTTTAACTTCGAAGCGGTGACCAAGGGCTTCCCTACCTCGAATTTCAATCTTTGTTGATCATCTTGGTCATCAGAATGCACCTTGCCCTTACTTTTTTGTCGCACGACATCATACTCGGTCCTGGCCTCGCCTGATCTGCCTGATACAGCTTGTCTAATGTGCCAATTTTTGGGATCAGAGGTTGTAGGTTTGTCATTTGAAGTACCAGGTGTTATAGGTTTCTGTTTTGGAGTACTAACAGTGGCCATCTTGATGGGGTCCTCAATGCATTTCTTTTCTACCTCATTTTGCTTCTTCCCGCTTTCACTCTCGTGTTGGTGACGGATGCGAGGATTGTATCGCAGAGAGGATGGTATCGCATGGTCCAAGATTTATGTCACGCTTGCGCCATTGGATGAATGAGTGGACGGCACTTCCTAGAGTAGTTATCTCATCATTGGTGGGTTTTTCCATCCGATCTCAACGAATCGGCAAATACCGTGTCCACTTGGACCTTTGCATAACTCGGCGCTATCGGGTATTGTGCAGACACCCCTTCTTGGCACGGATAGACTACCCTGTAGCGGCCTATACAAATATGTTCATCACGGCACGTTGAGTCGACAGGTGTGGGGTCCTGTATGTCGCCCACAGGATAATGGTTGTTGTCCGCTTCGCCAATGGCGTGGGCGCGCAACTCATCGCGACGACTGTAGGATCGAGAAAACGTTGTGGGCTGCGATCGACTCAAGGCTTGTTGTACTTATCGCTCAACTTGTTCTTCAATGGTGCCTTGTATTTCTCACGAACCCTTTCCTTCATCATTTCCATTTCCTTCTCGGCCGCTCATCTTTAGCTCTCTTGACTCCTATAAGAGTCTCGTGATCGTGAATCCACTCTCCATGGAACCTTGACCCCGACGCCGTGTCCACTGTGGTGCTCTTTGTTTCCTAGGGCCTGTTAGCTCGCCTTTCTCCCCGTCCGGGTGAAAAGATCCTTGGGTGGATCGGGTGAAACTCATGAACTCGTTGCGTCATTGCTTCGCTCTTCACCGCTCTTGAATGATAAACCCCAAGAGACAACATATTCGCCTCGCTAGCACGTAGTGCTTCACTCGTCCGTAGTCCGATCAAGGGACTTGTGCCACCAATTGGACCGCTTCTAATTCTTGCCTCTCCCATTGAGCAATTTTACCCGCGTACTCCACTCGTGCCAAGTCCGTGGGGTGAGTATTCCTTCTTGCGATGCTAATGTGGTCCTCACCGACTTCCTTGTCGCTTCGATTGCTTCATCGCCACAAACTCATCCCAATATGGCTCCAATCTTGGGTACTCTCCGATGGTCGACCGGTTTTGCTTCACATAATTTGTGTTCACCGCCTTGAAGTTTCTCCACGCCGCATCCATGGTCATCAATGCGTCGCGACGCACAAGATCTTCGGCTCCTTCGGGAATTCAAGGTTTCTTTGAGCTCGTCCACGATCCTCTTTGGTGGCTCGGGGCACTTTATGCCAATCCGAATAGGTGATTGGCACTTTATCCCTTACGATGCACCCGCATGTTGACTGTATTTGGTCACGATTTTCTCGGTGCAACAGGGCCCCAGATATCTAAGACCTCTAAGATGGTGTACCGCCTTGAGCTTTTAGTTTTCCTCGTCCTCTGCGTCTTGCAACAGAGCATCATCTCGCAGCGGTGGAGGCCTCGGCACCTTCGGTGGTTGGGTGGAGGGTAAGGTACCTGCTTGGGCTCTCCTCCACTATAGGATCGGTTTCGGGCTCCATTAGAACTACAATTCGACCAGAAACATAATTTCCATCAATTACTACAGAATCATCTCACGAAATTTCAAAGTACAGAATCATCTCATGAAAATTATTTTGCAAGTACAATTATTTGTATGTGGAGGGGGAGCTTTTATTTGTATGTGTAACAAGTGGCGACTTGGACGAAGAAAAGGGAAGGGAAGGTAAGGAAGTTGGAGAGAGGGAAAGAAGGATAGCATGCATGTGGGTCCTCTTTAATAATTAATTCATTTTGAGTCTTTTAAAACAGCCTTTAGTAACAAATTGTTGGAGTTTTTTATCTAAAATCTACCTCTCCTCTCTAATATATAGCAAACATTGTTGACATGTTATCTTCTTCACGTGGTTCTAAGTTTCTTTATTAAGGCAAGGAAATGCCAATTATTATTTTTGTACTACAATCTAGATGAGTTGAAACAAATTATTTATTCCATTCTTTTGTGATTAGGTATTAAATACTTTCATAACATGACAATTCTATTAGTACATATCATGTGTGTAATATTGTGTGGTGCTAACATGAAAATGATTTTGCAAGAGCAAGAGACTTAATTAGATCAGAACAAGTGGAAGAATGCAAATTTTTACTTAGCCAATTAAAAGCTATGTTCATTTTAGTACCTGCTGTTCAGAACTAAGACAACGAGGCCATACTGCAGTCATTGATCATATAGTGCAATGACTTCTAGTCCAGTCCGCTACGTATCTTACCACTCAAGGATATACCAACCGGCCAAAAGGATTACAATGTCTAAATTACAAGAGCTACTCCTAGTTGTTTGATTGATTGTTGGTTTTGGCTCACTTGATCCATTTTTATAGGGCATGCACCAACTATGTCCTTCTTCGATCTGTTGTAAATCATAAACCGTGTCGGCCCTAACCTCTTAAAGATAAAATTCCTTATTTAACCAGATATTGGCTAAATATCCAATTTTAATTTGACTTTGCAAATCAACGGCATATCTTGCCTAATTTTGGTGCTAACAATTACTTTTCTTTTCACTAGAAAAGCTTGAACCATACATTGTAGTAAGGGTAGAAATCAGCCGCATATCTTGCCAAATTTTGGTGCTAACAATTGCTTTTCGTTCTCACTAGAAAAGCTTGAACCATACATTGTAGTAAGGGTATCGTTTGGTAGTTATGCTGTAGATTTTTATTTCTGTATGTTTGTCATAATTGTGTGGAAAAGCCTTTATTGCTTCTTCTCATTGTCACCAACATGTCACCGGATCACATGAAGACATTGGATCGATGATGTGTCAGTGTTTCATTAGTAATTATTTTCGTCTCAATGAATAGATATATTATTTTATATTTTAAACAAAGGGGAGTGCTCCTTTCTTACATATTGATGTCTGATATTTAAATGCAAATTCAGAGTATAAGTCATTAGCCAAATGTAAAAACAGGTGGAACGGGACTTCTCTGCAGTATAAGTCATTAGCCAAATGTAAAAACAGGTGGAACCTTGCCGGGGACGGCGTCGCACGGGCGGTGTCGGGCGTGGGGCGCCGGGCAAGGGCGCGGGCGGCGACCGTGGCGGCGTAGGCTGGTGCGACATCGTCGGGCGAGGGCGTCGACGGGCGCGCGCGTCGGGAGGGCGGCGGCGTCGCGGGGCGGCGGTGTCGAGGACGGCGTCGCGCGGCGCGGGCGAGGGCGTCGGCGGGAAGGCGCCGAGCGCGGAGTTTAAGGGTTTAGGCGCGGGAGAAGGGCGGAGTTTCGTGGTTTAGGTGAGTTAGAAGCGGCGGTATCTATTATTTATAGACGGGCATTATCGCGGCGGTTCTAAAAAGAACCGCCATCGATATGATTATCTGTGGCGGTTCTTTGTACGAACCGCCACAGATAATTTATCAGTGGCGGTTCTTTGTACGAACCGCCACAGATATTATCTGTGGCGGTTCTTTATTTGAACCGCCACAGATAACTGTATCGGTGGCGGTTCTTTATACGAACCGCCACAGATAATGTTATCAGTGGCGGTTCTTTTGAAGAACCGCCACTGATGTGCCTCTATACCCTGAAATTTGTTTCTGAATCTTATACGCTGTATTGTCGAATAGCAATACGAGTTGTAAGACCTAGTTTTTGGTGTTTGCGCAATTGCAACGCTTTCGATTTTGTCTAATACTTGTAAAGCAAATACATAAGCGGCTTATGTGAAAGAATCCGGACTCCTTTCACCTGACGGACTCAACAAACTCTCCAAACTTTCAACCGGATAGAACATTATTTTGTCATCCGGCAAAACAAACTAGTACTCTTTAGACACTGAAACAATCACCAAAACTAGCAAAGTCCGAAACTGACTCAAAGACCAGAAAAACTAGCACATATCTAGGAAACAAAACCGAAAACAGACTTTAAACTACCATGCACAAGATTATCTTCAACAAAGGGTCATCATTAGGGTTGATTACATAGAAGAAGACTTGTGCGGCTCGGTCATCGCCGCGATCCGGAAGGCGCCCGCCCTACCCAGGAGCTGGCTCCGCCTCTGATATTTTGCCATTACTCATATATAGCTAATTATTTTCTTTCACAATTTGCCCTTCTTCATGATCGTCGCGATGATAGGTAGCTTCCTTAGTAGTTTCTTCCTCGAGCCTAATGTTGCCATCTACGAAAGGAGGCAACTCATCAAACTGGTTGTACTCTTCCTCATCCACGACATTCTCAACTCCGACGATCCTTCTTTTGCCCTGAAGAACTACATGGCGCTTCTTATCTACCGGGTCAATTACATAGAAGACTTGTGCTACTTGCTTCGCAAGTACGAATGGTTCATCTCTGTATCCGACATGTTCGATGTCCAAAGTAGTGAAGCCGTACTTGTCCACCTTGACACCCTTTGGGAGTTGTACCCAACGACACCAAACATTGGGATCTTAAAAATACAAGAGTCGAGCTCCCAAATCTCTTCTATGAACCCATAGAAGCTACTCTTCTTCTTGCTGTGTTGTCATAGGCATCTATGCGACACCACTATTTTGGTAAGTGCTTTTGCTATCCCGAGATCTCATGTAAAAGGTATATCCATTTATGTCGATCCTTGCCATGTCAAGATTATACCGATGGCCCTTTGCCACCACCTCAACATGACACTCGCTTCTTTCCACCATATGCTCTTTGAACCAATGATTGAACAAATGGTTATGCTCTTTTGTTACCCAAACCTCGATCGTCCACGATTTTCCTCTCGTAGCTTATCCTTGTGCATGTCCATATACGAGGACACCTCAACCGATCAAGCAAGACGTGAAATGAGCTTTTTCAACAATCCATGATCGTAAGAATTTGTTGATTTCTTCCAATCGCCCTTTCCCACCTAGCCTACCTCATGTCGAGATACAGCACTCCTACCGGTTCCACCCCTCCATGTAATCCACGCAAAACTCGATAACCTCCTCGCTTGCATAACCTTCCACAATGCAGCCCTCCGTAGAGATCGATTGCGTACATACTTCTTCAGATACCCATGTACCTTTCGAACGGTACATCCGATGCAGAATACGGGCCACATACATTTATCTCGTTCACAAGGTGAACAATGAGATGAACCATTATATCGAAAAATGATGGAGGGAAATACATCTCTAGTCGGCATAGTGTCTTGACCACATCATTCTCATTCGAAAGTCCGATGGGATCGATGACGTTCGTGAAATCGTGTTGAAGAAGAAACACAACCTCATGATTGCCTCTCGGACCTTTTCGTGCAAAATACCTCTAATTGCAATAGGAAGCATTTGTGTCATCATCACATGACAATCATGAGACTTCATGCCGCTTAACTTCAAATCTTTCATCGAGACCGCTTTCTTGATGCTTGCGAGTAACCGGACGGAACTTTCACACCATGCAAGCATTTGCAAAGGTTCGTTCTCTCTTTCTTCAAAGAGTGTAGCAAGTCGGGGAAGGTAAAGTCGCCCTTTCCTGTCCCGAGGATGTAGCTCACTCGATTTTCATATCTTCCAGTCCCTTCGTGCCTTCATCAGTCCTTAGTTTTGCTAGGAATGTTCAAAGAAAAGACCAATCAAGCTATCACATACATTTTTCTCACGTGCATGACGCCTATGCAAAGGTCGAACTTCTAAGTCCTTCCAATAGGGCAAGTTCCAAAATATCGATCTCTTCTTCCATGTGGTCTTCTCAAGACGAGACTCGATGTATTATTACTATCTCCTTTCCAAGTACGACATTAATATCCTTAACCATATCATATACCTCTTCCCCACGACGAGGCCTTGGGGTTATACCATCCTCTTTTGTCCCGTCGAATTGTTTTTCATATTGCGGTAGGGGTGATTCTCAAGGAACCTACGGTGATGCATGTACACGCTTTCCTCGAGTTATTGAGCCACACACTAGCGGTTTCATCCATGCACTTTGGGGCATGCTTTGTCCCCTTTACAAGACGACCGGATAGGTTACCAAGGCGGGGAAATCATTGATGGTGCAAAACAACAATTCCCGAAGATGAAGTACTCGCTTGTACTCATCCCATACCATACACCTTTGTTCCACAAGATCACAAGATCTTCCACCAATGGTTGTAGGCATACATCAATATCATTGCCAGTTGTCTCGGCCCTTAGATAAGCAAATGACATCATAATGTACTTTCGTTTCATACACAACCAAGGAGGAAGGTTGTAGATACAGAGAGTTACGCCAAGTGCTATGAATACTACTCATGTTACCGAAAGGATTCATTCCATCCGTACTCAACCCAAACCTTACATTTCTCGGTTCATTCCCAAGTCCATCCTAAAGAGCCTATCGATGGTTCTCCATCCGCGTAATCGCAGGTGTCTCGACTTTCCATCCTTTTACGCTCTTACGAGTGCCATCGCATCGATTGGGCATGCTTTTGTTTCCAATAAACGCTTCAACCGAGGTATTACCGTAAATACCACACCACTTTAGCGGAGCTCCTTTCTTCACCACGGTGCCCTCATTGTCATGGCCTTTACGCTTGTATCGCGATGATTTGCACACGGGCATACATGCATGTCTCAGATACTCTTTGCGATAGAGTATACAATCGCTTGGACATGCATGTATTCTTTCTACTTCCAATCCCAATGGACATACAACCTTCTTAGCTAAATAAGTGGTTATCGGCAATACGCTTCCATCCGGAAGCATGTCCGCTAAGAGATGTAATAGCGCTTGTGAAACTTTTATCGAACCAACCATTGCTTGCCTTCAATTTTAGAAGTGAAAGCACGGTGTGCAACTTTGTGTATTCCTCCTGCAACCCGGGAACAAAGGTGTGTCCGAGTCGCCCAACAAACCCTTGAATTGATTAAACTCTCTCGACTAGTGTAGTTCCTTCTCGCATCGCGCAACATGTGAGCAAGATTATTATCGCCATCAATGTCCAACCTATCCTCATCGATCCATAATCGATGTCACCGCCATAATGCCTTCTCCATCATCCAATACGTTATCACCTTCATGTATGTTTTCCTCTTCACCGTGACTTGTCCAACGTGTATAGCCAAGTACAAAACCTCTTCAATCAAGTGCAAGTGGATGTGCTCTTTGTCCAAAACATTTTCTCATTCTTGCAATCAATGCATGGACAATGTATGTACTCTGCCTTCTTGTGCAACTTGTTCTCCTCAATGCTCTTAGAAAAGCAGATACCCCATCGATGTAATCTCTACAGAATAGGTTCGCATTGTACATCCATCTCCTATCCATCTAAAATTACTTAACATATAAAAATTGATTAAAAACTAATCTAGTTACTTATCATCTAAATGAGCTAGATAATAAATTCATCATCTAAAATGATGAGCATCCACCTACCAAATTAGCTAAAATTTCATGTATATTAATATCCAATAATCTTAATTAAATAAATTTAATATATGTCCGCACTAATGGAACCAAATTAATAGTAATTAAAAACTAATCAATACTTTTCCGTAAAGAAGCTAGATAATAAATTCATCATCTAAAATGATGAGCACCCACCTACCAAATTAACTAAAATTTCATTTATATTAATACCCAATAATCTTAATTAAATAAATTTATTATATGCAAGATGTATATGTCCGTACACTAATGGAACCAAATTAATAGTAATTAAAAACTAATCTAATTACTTATCATCTAAAGGAGCTAGATAATAAATTCATATATATGCAAGATGTATATGTCCGTACACTAATAGAACCCAATTAATAGTAATTAAAAAACCAATCTAATTACTTATCATCTAAAGGAGCTAGATAATAAATTCATCATGTATCAAATTAACTTAAAATGCAATTAAATTAAATATATGCTTAATCATAATTCATCATCTATAAAAGGAACACAACATCATCTAATGAACCTAGCTAGGAAATAAATTCATCAACTACAAAATGGTAGCTAAATAAAAATAAACAAAATCTAAACTTTTCATCTCATCTACATATAAACCCTAATTAAACTTGGTTTAAAAATTAAATTGCAACAAGATTAACACAAATCAAGAGAGGAGAAAAAATAACTCACCAAGGAACAACTAGAGGAAGTACAAGAACAAGAATTGGAGAAAACGAAATCTGAAATTTAGAAGTTTTGGTTTGCTCTCGGGAGAAAGAAGACCAGTGCTGCTACTGACCACCTATTTATAGGCAATATTATCAGTGGCGGTTTTTAAATAGAACCGCCACTGATAACATTATCTGTGGCGGTTCTATCCTCGAATTATCAGTGGCGGTTCGAGGATAGAACCGCCACGGATAATCCAATCGAATCAGTGGTGGTTGGAGGATAGCACCGCCACTGATAACCTAGTTATCAGTGACGGTTCTAGCCTCCAACCGCTACTGATAATGTATTTGTTATCAGTGGCAGTTCTATCCTCGAACCGCCACTGATAATGAATTATCAGTGGCGGTTCGAGGATAGAACCGTCACTGATATTTTTCCCGCCATTTTTGAAATAGAAACGCCACTGATAATTATCTTTGTGGTGGTTCGAAAAAAACCGCCACAAATAGACCGTCACCTATTGCAGGTTTTGGCGTAGCGTTATAAATGGCGACGGAGGTGGAGAGCGGGAAGGAGCGTTGCCAGCACAGAGCACAACTGCATCGTGGCAGTCGGTGGCAGTGGAGGACATGGAAGAGGAAGTGAGTCCGGGATGTAAACGTCGACGGTGGTGGTCGACCTGGACTTGATAGGAAGCGGCAGCGACAGCGGCTAAACTACTTGATGAGACATATGCTCCAACTACTTGCCACCATGGAGACGATATTGGCGACAAGACAATGAGTTGCCACTTGCCAGAGGCAAGCTCACTGGTGAGGCCAAAATGGCAACGGCCGTCCTAAATGGGGGGCAGGGGGAGAGAGTTGAGTTGGTGTCTACGTCAATGTGGCAAGGAACTGGCTGTGATGGCCGGCTGTGCCGGCAAGGACGGGCTCGACGTAGAAATCATCTTCTATCTAGCCTTATGTATCAAATTTTTTTTACAAATCTAATCTCCGTATGTATTTGCAAATTATGTCATATCCCCCACCGCAGAAGGCGTAGCAAATGACACCTATCCCCTGCCGTGCCTGGAGAGTGTGGAAGCTGGCTTGACACCACATCAGGGCAGGCGAACGCGGGAGGAGCTGCTGCCACATCCTGGTAGCGCGGAAGCCATCCTACTGTGAAAACACATGTCACAGACGGTTTTTACAGTTTTTATCTAGAACCGTCTGTGATATGTGTTAATCACAGACGGCTTGTATATATAACCGTCTGTGATATGTGTTGATCATAGATAGTTTTTAAATAGAATCGTGTGTGATATGTTTTTTACCTAACTCTCTTCGCCGAACTTCCAAGATTAGTATCTATTGTTCGAAATTTTATTCTCCTTAGATATTTCTACAACCATATTTATGAGACAAAACCAGTTATAGATTTTGCAATTGAATATCAAAACATTCTACATACATCGAGGCAACAACTTATCTGATGAGAACAATGTTAAAATATGAACATTTGTAGCACTTTCATCCTCTTTCTTATTCTAATGTTGATAGATTCCAAGGCAAAATCAAATTCCATCTACAGTTCATCTTGATGTTATCATGCTTTGATTTATCTTCCACTTTAGCATCATCCCCGAATGAGAATATCATAGGCAGTCTATTTTCATTCTTGTCTTGTTTAGGAACAGGAGGTCTGTGCAGGATACTGACCTTTTGGTAATTGGTTTGTGCAGAATCCAATATTAGAATAAGAAAGGTGATGAAAGTGATACAAATATTCCTAAGGGGCATATATCTCTGTGTGTGTGTGAACGTAAGAGTACGTATGATGCCACTACTACAGAGCAGCACATCACTGTCGGTTCTAAAACGCCATCACTGTCGGTCATTGGTGCCGGCAGTGATTGGTCGGCAATGATACTCGGGATTATCACTGCCGGCTCAGGAACCGGCAGTGATAAGGATTATCACTGCCGGTTCTACATACAACCGGCAGTGATATTGAACTATCATTGCCGGGTCAAGCCAAAATCCGGCAGTGATATCCAACAGTGATATATACATATCACTGCCAGTTTTCTCCAAGAACTGGCAGTGACAAGCCGTGAACCAAATATTTTTATTACATATTTTTTGTTTAATATATATATTTTTATACAATTGTTTATACAGTGTCCATATATAGTATATAAAGCATCGTTCAAATCATAATTCAAATATATCCATGTATATATAAAGCATCGTTAAAATCATAATTCAAATATATTAAATTAAGCATCACAATATGTTGTTTTTACAATGATTTGTTTACAAATGTAGTTCGACTACATCTCATCTCATCTCATTCACTTTGATTTTGCATCGGCTACAGTAGAAGGAGTCGAAGTAGGCATATCACGGGTCTAGGTCGAAGGAATGAGGGCGATGAGGCTACTCGTGGAACTCGCCGTTTGGATTGATGACATCATCATGAATGAATCCGGCGATCTGTTCTTGAATTGCTATAATTTCTGTCAGTAATAACTTATTGGTTCTCAGTTTGGAGCGCTATTTTTAAAGAAACGAGAAAGTTAATTAATGATGATATATGTCAAATGAAAAAAAGTAGGCATCAATGTAATTACGTACCATGGCTTCGTTATAGCCCACAGTCTCCGTGACAATTGAATGTAGATTTGTACATACATAGTATGCACATAAATTGTTTCCTGGGTCCTGCCTCATACATGGAAAGTCGGTTACTATTTCAAAATATTTCCTGTAGGGACGATGCCGAACACTTTTCTTGCAGTGTCGTGCAAATGCCCTATGAATGATTTTGAATATTAAGTAAACTTAAATGAAGTAGAATGGAATATTGCTAGAGCAATAACACAACGATCGAGTTTATCTGTTCAGCATGTCCCAAAAGTCTTGATATAGATTAGTTGGTTTTCTCCTAGATCTAAGACAAAAATCCTGCTAGCATCTAACTGGATGACGAGGAGGACCCCTGCACATATATGTCAACGTAGTCAATTACTCCAACATCGTACGTGTTACGCAAAAATAGTAAAACGATATTAGAAGTAGAGAAATACATACTTAAAGTTATAGGGTAAAAGTATGGAGGTTTTGTATTGCAGCTTCAAAAAAGTATTAAATAAATAGTCTTCATTGTACTGTGGATTGTCCTTCACAAGCTTCTCGTTGACAAGCCCCAGATCTAGGAATCCTAGATTGTCATTGCCATTTCTTCTACATGTCTGGATCTCCATTCTAAATAAGAAAGAAGTCAAACATGCAATTAAACAGTACAGGAATGCACAATAATATACGTAGAGACTTACAAAGTCCACAATCGAAGTATATTCACGTCCAGGGCATCTTGCTGGTACAACATGTACACCTCCTCGAAATTCACCCAGAAGATGTTATCCCCATTGTGAAAATCTTGCTCCGTGTATCGGACTGCGAACGCCTCCAAACCTTCGTTGGACTGCTGCATGTACCATTGATGGACGCGCCGCAGTTGTGTTGTCAGGTGGTCGAAATGAGCTGGTTCAACCAGCGGTTTCCCCATAAAGAACTTCCACCTTCGACCTTGCTCCTGAGCATCTCGTTGAGCAGCATCTGCCTGAGCATCCAACCTCAACTCATCGGCACTAGCTGCCTTCAAGTATTGCTTTCTGGATATGCGCTCGTAGTCCGACATTTTGCAAGGTTCAGAAGCTTGCCCCGTCTTTTGCACTTTTGCCATACTCAAGAAAAACTTTTGCGCGTTAGCAACAACTTTAGTCTTCTCTGGTGATAGCACCTTTTTAAAGTGAGATGTTACGATGGCGCTTACATGCTTTTTCCATTCTTCTTTAGTCATGTCAGCTAGTAATTTCTTCTGGGATTGTCCTTGCTTCACAGATGATTGAGATTTCTTCGAGGACGGTGCTGACTTATGAGGAGGAGACGGACTTTTTCTGGTTGGTGCCGGCGGAGGAGTTGGACTTTGTCTGTGTGGTGGTGACAAGGGCGGGAGGTCTCTGTGTACAGAGTGTGGCTGATCAGCATCTTCGTCGTCCTCATTGTAAGAGCAAAACTTAATCAAGCTCTTGCGCCATGCGAGGAAGCTATGCACGTTTTCTCCTAATTTTTTGTTTCCGTCCTCGCCAGGGATCTCTACCTCCATTTTACGGTATTGGCGGACTACACTGTCCACTTCGACCCTAGTGAATCCCTGTGGTATCGGGCGACAGTGCAAAACCTGCGACTCTTAGCATGGCCAAGCCCTTCCCTCAGCCACCTTGATGGTAATACCATGTGCGGACAAATGTAGCTTGCACGGTGTCGGTTCTTTGATGTCATCCACAGGAAAATGGAGTCCATGCTCTTCGGAAATCCCTGTGGACGCGCAGCTGCTCTTACGAGCACCAGGACTGATGAGCTCAGGGTTTTCACCGGGTGGCGATCGTGAGCTGAGAGCTTTCTGTACTGCTTGCTCCACAACCTTATCTAGTTCCGCTCTCTGTTCCTCTAACGCTCTATCTTTTATTTGACGGTCCAATTGATCTTCTCTTAATCTCTTTGGACGCTTGTACAACCATGCGTCTGCTGGGAAGGCTTCTTTCCACGTCACCAAACCAACTCCTCGGGTGCGACCTGGATGCTCCCTGTTACCCAGGGCTACGGTTAGCTCGTCATTCTCCTTTCGTGGCCTGAAAGATCCTTGGGAAGACTGCATGTGAGCATCCTTGATTCTGCGCGACACTTCCTGCTCTTTATCGCTTCTGAAGCTTAAGCTGCCATCATCCGAGATAGAAGCACGCCTCCCAAGCAACCAGTGCTTCGATCGTTCGCTCAAGGCGGCCGTTGCAGGAATGACACCCTTGCGGGTTAGTGCTTCTTCGGTCCGATCCCATGCTGGTATTTTCTTCACGTACCCTCCTGTTCCTAGTGTGTGAGGGTGAATATTCTTATCCGCGTTTGCCTTGTTCCTTTGACTTACTATCTGCGCTTCTTCAGACCTCTTGTACGCCACAAAGTCCTCCCAAAACTTTCTTAACTTTGGGTACGTGTCAAAATTCAACGTTTCATTCTTCTTCACATAGTTCTTATTTAGTGTCGTCTTCCAATTCTTTCACGTTGTGCACATGATGGATAGTGCATGTTTATTTGCAACCAGCTTGGTCCTTTGGGGGAACTGGAACACTTGTTTTAGCTTATCCCACAATGAGTTCTTCAGGTCATTGGGAACCACCCATGGGTCACCTCGGCGGACAATCACGATCTGTAGCTGATGGGCACATCATCCCTAGCAAGAACCCCGCATGCTATCCTATATGGCCCCAACGATGTCTCGGGTAGAGCAGGTTCCCCGACTGCCGAGAGCTCCACTATGTTAAAAAGTCCCTTAGGCACTTGTTCGGACCATGACTTGCACGCTGCCTTCATTGATCAGATGTCAGAGCCTGCAATTTGATCTTCTTATTAGTCGTATGGGCCTACAATGTTTTGGGAACCACAATGTACTAATACTTTACCTCGCCTACGTTACTGACGTCAGGTTGGTCCATGGCAGGATCTTGCAAGTTTAGGTAGGACGTTGGGCTGTGGTTCGGGCTACCCATTCCTCCTTCATCCATATTGGAGGGCCCAGCTCCCTCCGGCACTTGTCCCTGGTCAGAGGCCATTCCTAGCAAGTTTATCGTAAATTTCAAATTAACAAGGTCAATGTTGAAAGACACGTAGAAATGAAGAGACATAACGAATGAACATATATAGATGTAAAAGCATATGAGCCTACGTTCATAAACTAAGGTTTGGATTGATAAGAGGAAAACAGTAAGGTTTGGATTGATAAGAGGAAAACATTCATGGGAGCAATTTAGGGTGTTTGCGTTAACATATTTTATATGATAAGGAAGTTGTAATTTGGATATTTTTCTATAATTTGGTTGGGCTATTCCCTCATTATTTTGTATTAATACAACTAATATTTTACGGGCTGCCAAAAAGGCTTAAATGACCATGTTGTTTGTACGTTTGCGGTCCAGTTTTATTTTTATGATTGCGGCTACACCGTATAAGATATTCTAACCATTTTTCAGGCATAAGTAGGGGGTATCCCTATGAGTGTTTTAAAGTTAGTCCCATGATATTTTGCACTTATTCGAGATTGTTTTCATATAGATTATCATCAAGGCTTAATATAGACTTAACTCAAAATTGTTCAAACTGATATTATTTTGGCTAAAACATGAGGCAATAGCAGTTCGACCTAAGTCATTTTCTCTTTTGTCTTTCTCAATTTCAATTTCACTGCAACTTGTAAAATTAAAATACGGCTAATATTTATTAATAGAGGGAGTACTCAATAATAATGTACACACATGAACACAAATATACACATACACATACACATACACAGGATATATACACATACACAGGAGATCTACACATACATACATACATACATACATACATACATACATACATACATACATACATATTTTTCTTAAATCTGCATCTGTTTCTCAACGAATAAAAAAGTTACGAGTACAACCTCAATCACACTTGCTAAATATTATCATCAAGCTAGGAAAATAAAATAATTAGATGTCATAAGTCAAAACCCACAATCCGCTGCGTCTTCATCTTTTCCTCTAGTCAAAACCCACAAGAATTAGTTAAACTCCACAGTTAAGCAATAAAGTACTAGAAGAGGGCACAACACTTATTGATGTAACATTGATAAAAATAAACAAATAGAAATTACAATTCCTGTGCAGGTTTTATTGGATAGTTGTGCTTTTTCTCAAGAAGACAATATATTTCATGTAATCATATTTCCCTCCCACCAAGTCAAAAATCAACACATCAATCTATTTCATACAGTAAAGATTTTATATGTGAATAACATAGGAAGATTACAAATACATACAAAAAGTTAGTTCCTCTAGCACAAGGTGGCACACCATGCTTTGGGCCAAGAGGCAATTTCAAGGATCAGGACACGATTTATGGATGCGACCTAAAGTGAAGCTCCTCGCCAATATAAACCAGTAGAGAACAAATTTTGCGCAAATATGATTCACCGTAGCCACAGTCTCTAATATTATAGAACCAAATGCTCAATTAATTTTAGCAAACAACATATGTTAATCTCATAATGCACATAAAATGCTTCGGTTGAAGTAGCCATCACATGTTCTTGAAGTGGCATGTTTATGCATGTCACTATGCCCAAAACTTCTCCAAGGGAATAAAATGCACATGTGCTACAATAAGTACTACTCAACGGAGAACAAGAAATATTCCCATATACAGAACGAAGCGGCAATTTCTACAGTACTGAGACAGCGAGAATATTATATCATGGGAAACGACTTTGAAGACAAACTCGGCAGAAAGAATTCATAAAACATACACAGTTAAAAGGAATGACATGCTCTAAAATATTTTGCCTCACAATGAGTAGGAAATTAAGAGATGCACCTCAATTCAAAGGGCTTGGATATAAGAAGTCATTTATGACAATTCCTTCAATTCCAGTATATTTAACTTATGCACATTTGTCGCTTTTATGCACCCAAGCAAACAAATACTGAGCCACTGTAAAATTTAGTCATCTACCAGGGTAATGGAATAGACATGCAACATATACAACAATACTTGAAAATAATCATATATTGCTAACTGCCACAAAATTATGTGTAGTTCTCAACAAATGTTATGGTTTTTGCTAACTTAATATAGAACAACAATAACTGATTGTTCACATATCACCACTTAGTTATAAATTTTATCCATCTCAGTGTTCACCAAGGCATTGATCGGGTGGCAAATTTTTAATCCACTTATCTCCAGTCCAAATGGTCACCAAATTGCCTCCAAGTTGCGAATTGTTAATCCAAAATCAACCCAAAAATAATATATTATTATTGAGCTAATTAAAAGACGAGCACAACACAATCAAATGGCAGCAGCCTGGGGGCGGCAACCACAGGGCAGAGCTGACGACAGAGTGGGGAGGGGATGCGACGGCGGCGACGACGGCGAGGGGATGCGATGGCCTCGACTACGGGAAGGACGAGACGGCGGCGGAGAGGTTGCGGCAACGGCGGGGAGGTCCGAGGCGGCGGGGGGGAGGCTTGATGCGAGCGAAGGCGCGGAGGTGAAGGTGGCAGAGAAGCAAGTGACAGGAGAGGGTTTGGGTTGGGCACCGCAGTGATATTTATAGGGGTCGGCTATCACTGCCGGGTCCCCATAAGAACTGACAGTGATAGTACATCACTGCCGGGTCATGAAGAGAGCCAGCAGTGATAGTGGACTCATCACTGCCGGTTCTACTCAAATCCGACAGTGATACGAAGTATCACTGCCGGGGTTAAGAGAGCCGACAATGATAGTGGCCTTATCAGTGCCGGTTCTACTAAAACCCGGCAGTAATACTAAGTATCACTGGCGGGTGTAGGCACAAACCAAACCCGACAGTAATGCTACATTATCACCACCAGCCAAACCAAACCCGACAGTAATGCTACATTATCACTGCAGGGTGCAGGCACACCCGGCAGTGATAGTACTTATCACTGGCGGTTGGTACTAGAGACCGGCAGTAATAATCTAGTATTATTGTCGGTTTGTGGAGTGGATCGGCAGTGACAAGCTGGTCTCCGGTCAATTAAGTCAAACTTTCAATTTATTTTATTTCCAATGTTAAGTGCTTTGGGATTTTTGGAATCCTATCAAATTTGATCCAAATTATCTGAAAATTTTTGGAGGCATACTGCAGGACATATAATATTTTCTATAAATATTTTCCCCTAAATTTGACTAAGTTCTAAAATTCTAAAAAACCAGATTGCTCACTATTTTAATATTTTATAAATCAAATAATGCTTCAAAAATTCACACAAATACTATAAATAATTTCACACAAATGTACAAATTCACACAAATGTAACAATTCACACAAATGCAGTCAAATCCATTACTTCATATAATACATTAATTGTTACACATGAGAAAATAAACATGTCATTCGTACAAAAGAAAGCATATCTTTTATTTGTACAACTAAGCTACGATTCGACCTTCGTTATGATCGCAGCGTATGTACCTAGCTTCCTCACTATCTTCCATGAGACTTAGGTCAACGTTTTCTACGAAAGGAGGAAACTCATTGTAACACCCTAATTTTTGCTCTAATTTAAAGTTTGAAGTATTTTTGATTTTTGAGAAATTTTGGAAATTTATTGAAATTTATTCGAAATTATTCAACTATAGCCTTTCTTGAAAACAAATTAGATAAAGGAAAAGTTTTTGCAACGTTTTATTGAAAATATTTTAATTGAGTTCCAAATATCTCAAAGTAATTTCTGGAAATTTTCTAGAATTTTTCTGCTATTTTAAAAGCCCCAAATGATTTAATTGAATTTCTGGAATTATTTTAAATGTGAAATGTTTTAAAATCACATGAATGATGAATGGGCCGAGCCCATTCTCGTGCGTGTCGCACCGCCTCGCCGAAACCCTAGCGCCGCTTAGCCCAAGCCATCCGATCCGGATCGCACGCTGTCGCGTGTGCCACGTCGCCGCGCGTGAGCCTTCGGATTGTCACCGCGACGAACGCACGAGGATCGCGCCACGCCGCCGCCCCGCGAGATCATCGGAGACGTGGGCGTTGATGGCCGTGACTTCCGCCGGCCGCTTCGCGCACGCCGAGGCAGCCCTTAAGTCCCGTTGAAGGCGCCGTGCGAGGCTTTCACTCCGCATCTTTGACTCCTCGCACGCACGCCGAGACTCCTCTAGCGCCCGTCTGAGCTCGCCGTGAATTGCTTCTTTGCGCCGCCGCTGTTTTTCGCCGCTTGCTTCGCCGCCGGTTTCTCCGCCGTCGCCAAGGTCACCGGAGTAATCCTTCCGCCACGCCGCCGAACGAGCCACTTCATCACGCCGAGAAGCCTCAGAGCGCCGTGGGGCGCGTCATCTTCCTCGACTCCGCACCTTTTCTTCTGCGCCGCCATCGCCTTCATCGAAGCTTCGTCGTCCGTCCGATCTTCATCGCACGCTTACGTTCGCCCACGTCACCCTTCTTTGTGTTCTTCTAGAGTAGATCTGCATGCTAGATCTGGATTGAACGGTAGAGATTAGATCTAGTCTCTGTACCTTAGTTTCATCTCAGCTGTTGGATCGTTAGTGTACGCGTAGGATTGAGCCACGTCGTGCCATGAATAGTAAACAGCTCCGGTAACCTGAGCCGTTGGATCGGATCTGAACGGTTGAGTTCAGATCTGGTTTTGCCCTAGGATCTGCGCCGTTCAAATTCGAACGTGCGGCGGTGATAGCGCCGCACCTCCAACCAATCGCGTGCGACGCGTGTTTCCTTTGACCGGCGTGACCAATCTCGGCCGTTGATTCAAACGAGCCGTTGCGATTGCGCCGCGTGTCGGTGCGTATCCGAAGCGTCGTCGAGCCGCGCAGGCATAGGATCTGACCGTTGATTTTAGCGAACGGTCTGGATTTTACCGCGTGGCTGCACTGTTCTGTGAACCAAGTCCACGGTGGACCGAGCCGAACCGTGGACCCAAATTTAGACCCGAGCGACGTGGCGGCCTGCGGCGTGCGTGTCGAGATGACGTCAGCGATGACGTCATAAATATTTTTATATATAAAAAAATATTTCGATCGAAATTCATTTCTGTGCTGACGTCATCATGACACGATGCTGACGTCATATATGCGAATTTCCAGTATAAAAATAATTCAGAAAATCGGATTTTCTTAATTTCTGTATTTTCAGATTTTATTCAAACTTCAAATGACTATAACTTTTGCATTTTAACTCGGATTTGGGTGATTCAAATTTCTAAAAATTCATAAAATTATGAGCCATTTAATGGTGAATTTTATTTGAATTTTTGAGGTCATATAGTATTCTGTATTAGCTATTTATTGCATATTTTGTTTGTACGTGTAGACGCAAATTTGCCGGAAAGTTTCGAGGAAGAATTCGTCGCTCAAGACCAAGCTTCGGAACACGACCAGCAACTCTTTGAAGGCAAGTGATGCTTTGATCATTTTGATCCCAGATTTTAAAATGTAATTTATGCTTTGAAACTATGCATGCTAATTATTTAAAACGAATTTAAATTAATTTGGGATAATATAGTTAATCAACCCATTTTGTTATGCCACCTTGAATTATTAACTGTATGCCCTAAATCATTGTCACCCTAAGTTTGATTATATTAGTTGGATGTTAATATTGTGCCAACACGGAGGCTAGATCGCGAGTAAATGCTTAGCCTTGCAACGAATCATGAGTGTTCTTTCGAAAAATGCTACAATATTGATTAAAGACATATTGAATGTATTTTGAAAAGTGGTGTGATGATGCCACATGATGAGATTGAGGTACCGCGACTGTGTGGTTCCGTCTGCGATGTTGAGTTATTGCCGCATGTGTTGCACAATAATCAATGGGGTGGGAAATGTTTTAGATCGGGGCAAGTGGCAAGAGGTCAGGTGCTGGTAGGCCCGTGTGGCGATGGGTTAATGAGTGATGTGAGTCTGTGTGCCACATTGGGTGTGTGCCACTGTTGAGTGTTGGAAGCCTTGCCTTGGTGGCTAAGGACTTCACCTTGCAAGCCTTTGATCCGAGTCACCCGTACAACCACATGTCTCGATATGGGACAGACCTAGTTGACTAGGGTTCGATATCTTTCCTCCGATACCTCGGGGTGACAAGACACGTGGGTGTATCTGTATGGGGAGCGCACTGCTACGGCTTGGTGCCCATCCAATGGTGATTGGCCGGTCCTATACTTGGCTCTGTGAGGGAAGTGATAGTGAAGGTAATACCGAGAGGTTCTTTGGTTAAGGTAGAAGTCCTGAAAAGCTTTGTTGCGACAACACTGTGTGGTGAGCGGTTGTATCTTGTGGGTAAAGTGTACAACCTCTGCAGAGTGTCAAAACTATTCAATAGCCGTGCTCACGGTATTGAGCATTGCTCGGGATTACAGTCAAGGGTAGATTTTCATAAACAAAACATGGAAGGGTGGCTGTGTGCCAAGTGTTAAAATGAACTATTATATTGTGTGTCGAGAATCCTCGGGAAAAACCATTTGAAATTATTATTACGTATAACTGTTCCATCGCTTTAATCTAACTAAGATATTGGTTAAAAATGCTGCTTGATGCAAAAGAACCATTTAAGCCAATCCTTTGGAATAAGCTCGCATATAGTAATAGCGCCGCATTCTGCATTACTTGTTGAGTGCCTTGTGTACTCACCCCACCTTGCTTATCAACCCCAACATCGGTGGATGAGACTACACCGCTTGGGAGGAGGAGTACATCGAGGACACGATGAACTAGGGGCAAGCCCGGTCGGTTGCTGTGGCAAGATGAAGGCTTCCACGACTTTTACTTATGTTCTCGCTATTTCTTTACTTTGATTAATGTAAGCCTGTGTGGCTAACTTATCTCGTAAGGAGACCATAAGGTCGCATAACTCGGTTTATATACATGTTTGCACTATTTATTCTTATATCCTTGTGATTGTCTGTGATGTGCAACCCTGTATGCCTGTGTGTGCTAGCGTGATCCTGGACTGGCACAGAATACACAGAGGGTCCGAATTTGCAGATTCGGGGCCCGACACTCATCGAATTGGTTGTATTCTTCCTCGTCGACAACATTCTGAACTCTGACAATCCTTCTTTTTCCTTGAATAACCACGTGGCGTTCCTTGTTAGCCGGGTCAGTTGCAAAGAAGATTTGTGTAACAGAATTAGCAAGTATGAATGGTTCTTCCCTGTATCCGACGAGTTTGAGGTCCACGGTAGTGATACCATAGTTATCGATGTTAACACCCCCTGGAAGTCTGACCCATTGGCACCAAAAGAGAGGGACCTTCAAAGGTCCATACTCAAGCTCCCAAATCTCTTCTACAAATCCGTAGTAGCTTTGCCTATTTTCATTGCTGTCATAGGCATCTGTACGGATACCGTTATTTTGGTTCGTGCTCTTTTTATCTTGTGCTCTTGTATAAAATGTAAAACCATTTATGTCGTATCCTTGGAATGTCCGAATTGTAGTTGACGGTCCCTGAGCCAACAGTTTCAACTGAGCGCACTCTGTCTCCGTATGCATCATGTGCCCATGCAACCAATCGCCGAAGTTATCTCTATGCTCTCTCACGATCCAACCCTCTGACTTCCCTAGGTTTGTTCTGGATAGCATGCTCTTGTGCATGTTGACATACGGGGCCACCACAACTGATTGTCCCAAAACTGCGAAATGTGCTTGTGTGAATGAAGCTAGATTGGTTGTACGGAGTGATTTCTCGCCTAGCATCCCTTTTCCCTGTAGACTCCCCTCATGCCGAGATATAGGCACACCAATCGGTTTGAGATCCATATAATCGATGCAGAACTCAATGACCTCCTCGGTTCCCCAACCATCGGCAATGCAGCCTTCTGGCCGATGTCGGTTACGAACATATTTCTTTATAACCCCCATGAACCTCTCAAAAGGGTACATCTGATGTAGAAACACGGGACCAAGAATCCGTATCTCTTTCACATTGTGAACAATGAGATGGATCATAATATCAAAAAAAGATGGAGGGAAACACATCTCGAGCCTGCACAGAGTGTGAACCACGTCTTCCTGCAGCTTATCTAGTTTTAACGGATCGATGGCCTTCTGTGAAATCGCGTTGAAGAATGAACACAACTTTATAATCGGGTCTCGGACTTTCTCTGGCAGAACACCCCTAATTGCAATTGGAAGCATCTGTGTCATCATCACGTGGCAATCGTGAAACTTCATGCCAATTAATTTTAAGTCTTTCATTGAGACTAGTCTCTTTATGTTGGCAAAGTAACCAGACGGAACTTTGACTCCGTGCAAGCATTTACATATGCTAATTTTTTCTTTCTTGCTCAGAGTGTAGCAGGCTGCGGGAAGGTACTTTTTGCCTGTATCCATGTCTTCGTGATGCAGCTCCTTCCTGAGTTTCATATCTTCAAGGTCCATCCGTATATGGAGGGTATCTTTTGTTTTGCCAGGTATATCCAGTAAGATACCAAGCAAGCTGTCACACACATTCTTCTCTATGTGCATGACGTCGATTGCGTGTCGATCTTCCAAGTGTTGCCAGTAAGGTAGGACCCAAAATACTGATCTCTTTTTCCACAAAGGAGCCTTATCACGGGAACTCGGGATAGATGTACTGCTGGCTCCCTTTCCGTGAATAATATGAAGATCCTTTACGATCGCAAATATCTGTTTCCCAGTGCGATTCTTCGGAGCTAAGGCAATCTCCTTTGTTCCGTCAAAAGCTCTCTTATTATTGCGGTATGGGTGATCCTTGCGAAGGAACCTATGATGCCGCATGTAAGCCATTTTCCGACAGTTCTTCAGCCAGCGGCTAGCTGTATCATCCAAGCACTAGACACATCCGTTGAACCCTTTTGTCGTCTGTCCCGATAGGTTACCAAGGGCAGGGTAATCATTAATATTTACGAACAACAAAGAGCGTAGGATAAAGTTCTCTCTTTTGTACTCATCCCATACCCGTACTCCATTGTTCCACAATATTAGAGGATCTTCAACCAATGGTTTGCGGTACACATCGATATCGTTGCCAGGTTGCCTGGGCCCTTGGATCAGTAGTGGTATCATAATGTACTTCCGCTTCATACAAAGCCAAGGAGGAAGGTTGTAGATACATGAGTCACCGGCCAAGTACTGTGACGACTACTCATGTTGCCGAAAGGATTCATCCCATCCATACTCAACCCGAACCTTATATTCCTCACATAATATGAAAAGTGTTTCTTATATTTCCTGTCGATGTTCCTCCATTGCACAGAATCAGCAGGGTGTCTGAGCATTCCATCCTTCTTTCGCTCTTCAGCGTGCTATCATAGCAATTGGGCATGCCTTTTGTTCGCAAACAATCGCTTGAGACGGGGGATTATAGGGAAATACCACACCACCTTACGAGGGGATCTCTTCTTCTTATGCTCCACCCTGACAGCATCGTTACAGATATCATCGTTGCCGTTATATCGCTTTGCTTTGCAAACAGCACAGGCATCCAAGTCTGCAAACTCATTGCGATACAACATGTAATCGTTTGGACATGCGTGTATTTTTTGTACTTCCAGTCCCAATGGGCAGACAGCCTACTTGGCCTGGTACGTAGTTGTAGGCAACACGTTACCCTCTGGAAGCAAGTCTCTCAAGAGACATAACAGCTCAGTGAAGCTCTTATCGGACCAACCATTGCTTGCCTTCAACTGCAGTAGTGTAAGCACGATATATAGTTTTTTTGCTCCTCTTTGCAAGTTGGGTACAATGGTGTTGTGGAGTCCTCTACCATACGCTGGAACTTTTGAAACTCTCTTTCACTCGTGAAGTCCCCCTCCCCATCATGTAACATTTGATCTGGATCGTCGTCGTGGCTATCGACAAACGTATCTTCGACCGCCGTCATATCGTTGTCTCTGTCATCTTCACCAATGTGTTGCCCTTCATGTACAATCTCATCTTCACCGTGCTCGGTCCAACAGGTATAGCCAGCCTTGAAACCCCTTCGAAGTAAGTGTGCACGTATCGACTCTATGGTGGAAAACAACCTTTCATTTTTGCAATCAACGCATGGACAACACATATAGTTTGCTAGATTCTTCGACTTGTGCGCCGCAGCCGCGTTTACAAAACAAGTCACACCATTAAAGAACTCTGCGCCCTAACGGTCCGTGTCATACATCCACCTTCAGTCCATCTACAATTAATTAAATCAAACATCACATAAGCATATAATTGCAAGTAACAATATAATTGTAAATGATAAGATTTAAAAATCAATGTAGCAATTTTGACTATATTAAAATACATCAACCTTTTTCCATTATTTAAATATCCATCTAGCAATTTTTTATTATTTTATAAAATGAAAATAATTGTAAATACTTAGGATATATTTTTACTATGTTAAAATAAATCAATCTTTTTTCATTATGTAAATATCCATCTTGTAATTTTTTATTATTTAAAAAATAATAAATAATTGTAAATAGTTAGGATATATTTTGACTATATTAAAATACATCAACCTTTTTTCATTATGTAAATATCCATATAGCAATTTTTTATTATTTCAAAATTTGAGCATACATCAACCTTTTTTCATTATGTAAATATCCATCTGGCAATTTTTTATTATTTACAAAATAGAAAATAATTGTAAATAATTAGGATATATTTTTATTATATTAAAAATATCAAAGTAGAAATTTTTTTAATTACTTTCATAATTGATAATATCAATGTTGCAATTTTTAATTACTTTAATAATTGAAAATAAGCATATAATTGAAAGTACACGATATATTTGTAAATATATCGATTTACAAATATATCTTGCAATTTTCATTATAGCAAAATTCATCTAGCCATTTTCACTATTTAAAAATCCACTAAATCACCGAAATGAATAAGAATTGTAATTATCAAAATCTAAAGTAGTCTATAAAGTAAAATCCAACTACAAATATAATGTAGATCAAACTACTAACCTTGAAGAGAAATAGATATCAATTTTAATACAATTTTTCGGCAGCAATTCGACACAATAAATGGAGCAGAGACGCCTCTTTGTTATGCTCGATCGGTCGGGGGAAGGGACGCCAGATATATAAAGGACTTATCACTACCAATTCTGCACAGAACCGGCAATGATAAGGTCGGATTGCACGGGAAAATAAAATCAGGCGGGAAAATAAATATCACTGCCGGTTCTGGTGTAAAATCGGCAATGAAAATGCCAATATCACTGCCGGTTGATAGAAGATCCGGCAGTGATATATCACTACCGGTTTTATATATAAACTGGCAGTGATATCTAGTTATCACTGCCGGTTGGTTCCCCCAGCTTAACTTTTGAACCGGCAATATATGTTCGCACTGCCAGCTCTATCCCAACCGGCAGTGATATGCCGGTAAGGATTGCCTATTCTGTAGTAGTGTGCATTGCTCGGACAGGTTAATTTCATGGTTGTAATGTAAGTATAATTGTATCAGATCAGTCTCACTCAATCGATCTTATGCATGGACCCCTGCTCCCAGGTAAAAACTTCTTCTCTAGGTATGGAAATGGAAATCCTGGGCCTACTTGCTGAATGCGTGAACTATTAATTACCAGCCTTCAAGCACTCTTACAACCAGGCAAGTGCCTCCTCCAGATGCTCCACAACAAGCTCCTCAGCCCCTGTGGCTGTGAGTCCCTTGCTGGCTTTGTTCTTTGCGTCTTGCTATATTTACATACGGAATTGCTTAAATTAGCTGGATTCGTCATCTTTTTGCATGGTTGCACCGACGACAACTTCTCATCCTGGAAGACCACCTGCAGAGTACGTTTGCAGTCTGCCGACATTTGTATTTAGGGTCTTTGTCCATGTTTCTTTATGTACCCCTCCCAAGGAAAAAAACTGTCTTTAACCTTGACAGCACGCACTTCTGAAGTTTCTTGCAGAATTAAAGCATGCAACCTTGAATGAATGAGCATAGCTAGTCAACAGGGAGTTTGTTTAGAAACATAGGGCGAAGCATTGTTTAGAAATCCAGAGCGTGCCGTTTTAGTCAACATATCTGTAGAAAATCTTAAGTTATTTTACAGTAGTATAACAAGGTATTTAACTAGAACCCCACTTCTCTGAAAACAACCTAGTGTTTCTACTGATGAGATAAGCTGGTCCTTCCATTTATTGAATTACAAACAAATGTTCAATTGAGTTATTTCATTTAAGAGAAGATGACTAATAATAGCAGGACCTGTGCAAATTCAATGCTGCTCTAATTTATCACTTGTGTTCCCCTTCTTGTATTTCAGACTTTTAGGATACTTCCAACTACATCAAGGAAAACCTGCACTTTGGGAGCTAGAATCATCTTCCGCTGAGCATAACAGTGAACCTTTTGATGAGCACACAAGGTAAACTTAAGAATATATATAACCATGTGATACAAAAACCACTAAATCTTTTGGACCCCAAAATATGCTCTGAAATATTAGTTACCTATTTACTACCTTAGCTACCTGACACTGTCATAATATCTTGTAAGAAATAATATGTGTAATGCATCGCATGTATGCAATCCAAGGAAATGTTGTATAAATGAAAATCTGTGTGTGGCGAACATACCCTGCATGAGTCTCCCCTCCACATCTGAAGTCATTGACAGCAGAATTTTTGGTGTTCATTTGTCATCTTAAAATAAAGAATTTGTAATATCTTCAAAAAGGTTGTTATATGCCATTGAAAAAATTGGGGATGTGTGAATATTTGGTGATTCCAATCAACTTGTGTTCCAGCCACATTGATACTGCTTTGAAGACATCAACTTATACAAGTCAATCATGTCTGCAAGAGATTGATAATTTACACATACACTCAATTAGATGGTTATGGTACATATTAAATTATTGGTACACATTAGAACCGTCTGTGATGTGTAGTCATCACATATTGTTCTTGTTTAGAACCGTCTGTGATGACTACACATCACAGAAGGTTCTGTCTCTTTTCACAGACGGTTCAAAAACCGTTTGTGATATACCCTTACACCATTGACACATTGTTACTAACGGTTCACAAAACCGTCTAAGATGACGATTTTGAACCGTCTGAGATGACGATTTCTGTAGTAGTGAGGCCCATAGCATCATTGAGCAGCAATATTTACATCTAGGGGAAAAACATCCATGTAGTGCAAGGGCTCGAGGGGGAAGGCACGTAGCTCATGGGGATCCAAAAATCAAATTTAAAGTCAGTATAACAAAATTAAGTATAAACATGCACCTTACAAACATTAAGTGAACACTAGTGTGGTAAAGAGGATAAGTATGAAGGAATAAACACCGCACTGAGACATGCAAGTTTCTCACAACCAAAGACAGCTGGAGTCTTATACAAACATTAAGTGAACACTAGGCATGTGCCCGTGTGTTACACATGACATTGAAAGTTTCAAAATATCCTAAATTATACTCACTCTAGGTTCCATCACTATAATAGATAACATACAAACTTGTGCATATCAAATTATCTACATAAAGGGATTATAATTGGTGTGACCATCAATATATAAACTGACAAAAAACCCATAGACCTTACTCTGAGAAACAATATCAAAATCCACATGACCAAACTGTAAAGCAACTTACGGTAAATTCTAAAATTAAGTAAAAACATGCACCTTATGGTAAATTCTGAAATTAAGTATAAACATGCACTTTATGGTAAATACATGTCATTCCAAAATTAAGTATATACATGTCATGTGGATCCTAAATTGTCCACCACAAATATTATCCCATCAATCCACAGAAGAATAAGAGAGTACACATATAAGATAGCATATAGACATGGGGGAGTTGGGGAACTAGGGGAGGATGAAGTACCGGATCGGGGGGAGGAGGCGGAGCAAGGCCGGTGGGGGGTGGCGAAGCCGAACGGCGCAGGGAGGAGGCGGCTGCAAACGGCGCGGGGAGGAGGTAGCTCCGAACTAGTAGAGGAAGAATCGATGGCGGGGAAGGCGACGGTCGATGACAAGAAGGAGGATTTGGCTACAGGGATGGATGATCTGGTGGCGGGGATGGAAGATCCGGCCATAGGGAGGAGGAGGAGGTTAGGGTTTGGAGAGAAGGCGACGAGACAACGCGTGCGGGAGGCTATGGTTTGGAGAGATGGTGCCACTGTTATATTTATAGTGATATTATCACAAATGGTTCTATAATAGAACCGTCTGTGATCTATACATATTATAGATGGTTCTCTCTTAGAACCGTCTATGATGTGCGACTCATCACAGACGGTTCTTGGTTAAAACTGTCTGTGATGATACTCACATCACTGACGGTTTTGCCAAAGATCATCAGTGATGTAAATGGTTGCCATCTCTGATGTTTTGGGATAAAACCGTAAGTGTAAGTGATGATCAACTATCACAAACAGTTTTTCAAAACCGTCAGTGATGAGAGGTCTAATATAAACCTTTTTCTAGTAGTGTATGTCGATGATTAATTTACGGGACCCTATCCAATTTACAAAAAAATGAAGATCAAATAGAGCGTTTATTGCAGTGGATAAAAAGAATTACAAGAATGAATTCGATGTGTTTTGGGGCACCTATGCTACCCCACTTATGTCTAATAATGGGTGGCAGTTAATGCTCCTAAAGGTGCCTTTGTCTTTACGTATGTGTCTTTGTTGAGTCTTGAACCATCCACCTCTTGCCTAACCGTCGTAAGTTGCTGAATGCGTCAATAATTGCTCTCACATTAATCACATGAGAAACTACCATGTCCCTCTATCAGTTTACCTAGTCAGGTTTATAAAACCATATATTTGGTCGTCTCCTGGTTATAATTGTTGTCGTTGGCTTTCGACCGGTTTGTCACTAAGTTATCAGGTTTCCTTTAAATCTTGCATGATCGTAAATATAACCATTATGTTAAGTGGGTTCTTAATATGTGGGTCCACTTTTCATACAAAAATATTGACCTATTCAAGAATCCTAGTGAGCTAGCCCCTAAGGCTTAAGAAAATAAAAATATTTTCTTTAAGGCTTTCTTGTCTCAAAACTTACATCAAGAAGATTTTCTTCTCTACACAATCATTCTAGTTATTTAAAAGGAGAGTGGAAGAGAGGAAAAGATTCTATCTTCATAGTAACTTAAGGCTTTCTTGCCTGGTTCATTTTTCATAGAAAAATATTGATGTGGTCAAGAATGATCGTTAGCTAGCCAAAGCTTAAGAAAATAAAAAATATTTATTAAGGATTTCTTGCCTCGAAATGTGCATCAAGTAGATTTTCATCTCTACACAATCATTCTAGTCATTTAATAGGAACATGGAAGAGAGGAAAACATTCTTTCTTCATGGTGACTGCACTCTCTTAGTGCGAACGGAGACCAAAAATCTTGGTAAGTAGGGGAACAGTTGTGTTAAAAATGGAGATATAAAAATACTTCCTTCCTTTTACTGTCATTTTTTACTCTACCCATGTCCTAGCCTTCGTCTACAATCTTCCTGGTCCCAAACTCTTTGTTTGTTTATCTCTCTTTCAAGCTTTTCATGACCTTAACCATGGGGTTTTTAAGCAAGCCTAGCTACATGGAGAGGAAAATCCAAGAGCTTGAGCATCAAGGTTATCTCCTACCTAAGTTCCTAATCAAGTGGACTCTTGTTAGTGAAGTGTCTACTCCGACTCCATCTGAATGTGTTCTTTTTGCCTCTTTTGTGAAATTGGGTTTTCGTCTAATCGAAAGTGAGTTTTGGAATAATATTCTTGATCACTATAAGATTAAACTTTTCCATCTTGGGCCGAACTAAATTTTGACCATATAGTGTCTTTTTGCATATTTGCGAAGCTTTCCTTCGCATTCCTCCTTCCATTCATCCTTTTCGTCATTTCTATCAATTCATCCGTAAAAAAAGAGCTCTGTGGCAATGTATATATCAATTTAAATGATAACAAGGCCAAAGAATATCACTGTTCCAATTAAAGATGCATGGCATGATTATCAAAAGGAGTGGTTCTACTCTGAACTCCCTAGAGATAGTCACCACAAATTCATCAGGAATGCTCCTCTAGTGTGGACAACACAAGATAGAGAGAAGGATAGGAAGGATTTATTGTTAACACCCGAAGATAAGAGACTAGCCGTAGGAATTTTCTCCCTAGTTGCAGCCAAACCGACTAGTTAGAAGATTGTGTTTGACTTCCTTCAACAAAAGATTAGCACTCTAAAGAAGAGGGTTCACTATGCTTGAATGCTTGAAAAGGCTAAAGACTCAACCAAATATAGCCTTGGAGGTATGTTTACTCTTTGAATTCCTAAAGACATTATTTTTTATTTAGTACCAAATGAATTCCTAACTTTGTTTATATTTTTGCTTTAGAATTGCCAAAACAAGAGGTAGTTATCGGGATTCGGATTACCAAATTTGAAACTCTCTGTGTATACTGCACTAGTCCAGGATCATGCTAGTGCACATAGTGACAACATAGATGAAATAACCATTTCATTCAATGAAATAACAAAGAAAGTAGCAAATTATTATTAAATAATGGCAACGGTCCTTATTGTCAAGGTTTACACAACTATGCATTACAGCACTTAAGAAACAAATAAACTGCAGCGAAAATAAAATAACTTGGGCAATTCAACATGCCACAAGCAATCATCTGGCGGAACTCACTCTTAGTTCATGAAGTCTTCATAGTAGTCTTCCTCGTAAAACATGGTATTCCCTGGACCTTCGCAATAACTAATCAACAAACACTACTAAAGAAAACGTCATCACATATGGTTCAAAAAGGTCATCACAGACTGTTTTATAAATGTTTGTAAGCATGTGTCAGTGATAATACAGCCCATCACAAACGGTTTCTGAATCGTCTGTGATAGACTGTATCACAGACGATTCCTATATAGAACTGTCTATGATATGTATCTATCAAAGACGGTTCCTATCTAGAATCGTCTGTGATACGTTCTTAGTTAACTCAGTACCTGCTACAGTTATGTGCATTGACTATTGAGCACTTAATGAGGTGAAAATAAAGAACAATTATCCATTGCCCAGGAATGATGATTTGTTTGATCAGTTCAGAGGAGCTGGAACTTTCTCCAAGATAGACCTTCGATCAGGATATCATTAGATGAAGATTCGCGTAGAGGATATGCCCAAGACTGCATTTTCGACCAGATATGGTCATTATGAGTTCACAGTTATATCATTTGGATTGATTAATGCCCCTGCATATTTTATGAATATGATGAATAAGGTTTTCATGGAATATTTGGATAAGTTTGTTGTCGTATTCATAGATGACATTCTTGTTTACTCCAAGGCAGAAGAAGATCATGCAGAACATCTGAGACTAGTTCTTGAAAAGCTACAAGTACAGCAATTGTATGAAAAGTTCAGTGAGTGTGATTTCTGGAAAAAGAAAGTACAATTTCTTGGTTACGTAATGACTGCTAAAGGAGTTGTTGTTGATCCTAGTAAAGTAGAAGCAGTGTTGCATTGGGAGCAACCAAAAACAGTAACCCAGATTCATAGTTTCCTTGGAATGGTGGGATATTACCATCACTTTATAGAAGGCCTCTCAACGATTGCTAGACCACTTACGCAGTTGCTGAAGAAGGAAAAGAAATTTGCATGGATGCTAGATTGTGAGAAGAGTTTCCAAGAGTTGAAGAAAATATTAACATCAGCACCAGTTTAGTATTGCCAGATATTCAGAACAATTTTGATATTTATTGTGATGCTTCGCGTCAAGGACTTGGATGTGTGCTAATGCAGAACAGCAAGGTTGTCGCATATGCTTCAAGACAGCTGAGACCACATGAGGAGAATTACCCGATGCATGATTTGGAGTTAGCTGCAGTAGTGCATGCTTTAAAGATATGGTGTCGCTATCTTATTGGAAACCACTGTGAAATATACACAGATCTTGAGAGTTTAAAGAATATCTTCACTTAGTCGGACTTGAACATGAGGCAGAGAAGACGGTTCGAGTTAATCAAGGATTATAACATGGGAATTCACTATCACCTTGGAAAAGCCAACGTGGTAGCTGATGCTCTAAGCTGGAAAAGTTACTGTGTTAACATGTTAGTCCAGGAAGATCAACCTGAGTTATGCAAAAAATTTCAGAAGCTGAGATTGGAAATGGTACCTCAAGGTTTTCTAGCTACCCTGGAAGTGAAGCCAACCTTGGAGGATCAAATCAGAGAAGGCCAGAAGGATGACGCCAAAACTAAGAGAATTAAGACCAAGATGGATGAAGGTAAAGGTAAGGATTTCACCTTGGATGAGCACAGGTCGAATCTGTGTGCCGAACAAAAAGGAATTAAAATAGTTGATTCTTGAGGAAGCCCATGATTCGAAGTACTCTATTCACCTAGGAAGTGCAAAGATGTATCAGGATCTGAAGGTAAGATTTTGGTGGCCTAGCATGAAGCGTGAAGTTGCTGAGCATGTTGCTCTGTGTGATATATGCCAGAGAGTGAAGGCAAATCAAAGGCCAACAGGATTGTTACAACCATTAAAAGTACCTGAATGGAAGTGAGAGGAGATCGGTCTGGATTTCATTACTGGTTTACCTAGAACTCAGAGTGGATATAATTCAATATGGGTCATAGTTGATCGCTTGACAAAGGTAGCCCATTTGATACCTATAAAGACCACATACTCAGGAGATCGTTTGGCAGAATTATATATCTAGAATTATGTGTTTACATAGAGTGCCAAAGAAGATTGTGTCAGACAGATGTACCCAATTTATCTCAAGATTTTGGAATAAATTGCATAAAGCATTGGGAACTAGTTTGAATTTCAGTACAGCTTATCACCCGCAGACAGATGGTCAGACCGAGAGAGTCAATCAGATTTTGGAAGATATGTTGAGACCTTGTGCTCTAGTTTATGCCGCAATGTGGGATAAATGTTTGCCGTATGCTGAGTTTAGCTACAATAACAGTTATCAAGCAAGTTTGTAGATATCACCGTTTGAAGCTTTGTATGGTCAATCTTGTCATACCCTGCTAAATTGGAATGAGACAGGAGAGAGATTGGTCTTTGGACCAGATACTTTAAAAGAAGTCAAAGAACAAATCACCATGGTTAGAGAGAGATTAAAGACTGCTCAGTCAAGGCAGAAGAGCTATGCTGATAATCGCCGTCATGAGTTAAGTTTCGAACCTGAGGATTTTGTGTATCTCAAGGTAACCCCTCTCAGAGCAGTAAAAAGGTTTCATGCCAAAGGAAAGCTTGTACCAAGATACATTGGTCCATTTAAAATATTGAGTCGTAGAGGAGAGGTTGCATATCAGTTGGAATTGTCGCAGTCGTTGGTAGGAGTGCATGATGTGTTTCATGTATCCCAGTTGAAGAAATGTCTTCAAGTGCCCGCGAAACAAATGCCATTGGAGTCAATTGAATAGCATGAGGATATAACCTACAGGGAGTAGCCAATCAAGATTCTGGATGTAGCTGATTGCAGGACCAGAAATAAGTCAGTGCGTTTCTGCAGAGTTTAGTGGAGCAACCATTCAGAGAGCGAGGCTACATGGGAGCGTGAGGAGGATATGAAAGCTAGAATTTCCTAACATATTCCTTAGTCAACCCTAAATCTCGAGGTCGAGATTCTATTAAGGGGGAGATTTGTAACACCCCAATTGTTGCATTTCTTGAGTTTAATATGCATTTTTATATTTTATTGATTTTTTGGAATTTATTTGAATTGTATTGTATTTATGGATTTATGGCTCCTTTGTAAAGTTGTTTGGAAAATATGAAATGTTTAAATAAGATTTTGTTGAAAATATTTTATTTGGGTTCTAAATGCCTTAAAGAATTTTTTGGAATTTTTCTAGATTTTTCCTGGTATTTTACTATTTTATTTAGCTTAATCTATTTTACTGAATTATTTTAATTCAAAAATGATTTAAAATTATGAGAATAGTGTTTGGGCCAAAATCCCTCTGGTTCGACCCAACCTGCTCGCGCTGCCGACCCGTGCAGCCCGCCGCCGCGAAACCCTAGCCGCTCGACCATTGGATCTTGATCCAACGGCCGAGAGTTTTCCGCATCGTTACTGCGTGAGTGCTGTCGGATCGTCACCTCTTGGACACTCGCGATTGCACCACATCAGCGTCATCGGATCCTCGCTGAATCCATTGCGCCACATATCCCTGAACCTCGGGGTTCGTTTCCATCTCGTTCGCGCTGGTCTAGGCGCCTTTTTAATGCGTCGCCTCCACCTCTAGGTTGTGCTGTTCGAGACATAACTGCAGCCCTAGCACATGCCTCCCGAACCACCGCCGTTCATTGGCAAAAGCTCGCCGAAGTTCGGAAGAAGTGCTGCCGAAGTTTTTTGCCGTTGCATTTGCCATCCATCATCCCCGCCATGCCCATGTCCGGATCTGAGTCCGCCTCGTCGAGACGCGCCAATCCTGTCATCTCACGTCGTCGGAGGAGCCCTGGAACGCCATAGGCTGTGTCATCGTCTTCCTCTCTGGTGAGAGCACCACTGTGCCGAGCCACTGCGCCATCGTCGACCTCGTGAGCTCTCTCGACTGTCCGATTGATCTTGTGCGGTTCAGATCTCGCCGCATCAGCGCTATCGCTCCGTCCACCGCCAATGTTGGATCTGTGCCGATCGGTTCAGATCGATCCACGTGTCGCAATCCTGATCGCCCCAGTCTCAATCTCGTCTTCTGACTTGGGCTGTCAGATCGTGATCAATCAGTCAAAGCTGCTCTGCGTGTTCGCGATCCGTAGCCGTCGGATCAGATCCGTGCGTACCGGATCGCATTGGCATCGTGACCAGTCACGTGCCGCCGTGTGGCATGCGTGATGCTCGAAGCGTCATGGAGCATGTCCACTGCGCGCACGTCCTATGCCTTGGATCGAGTCCATGCACTGTCCACGTGTAGCACCGTGGTTAAGCCACGTGTCACGCTGAGATGCTGCCACGTGTACAGCGACGTTAGTGTGACGTCAAAATCAGGTTTTCTTTAGAAAAATAATTACCCAAAAATCATATTCGGTGCTAACGTTAGCATGACATCATAAATGCTATTTTCTAGTATAAAAATAATTGGGTTAAATTCGGTTTTCTAATTTTCTGATTTATCTTTTATTTTCAAACTTTGAATAGCCATATTTTTTTCATCCGAGCTCCGATTGAGGTGATTCCAGTTTCATTTTTTTAAATCATGCTCTATTTAATGGTGAATTGTATTTAATTTTTGGAGTTGATCTTCTCTCTGTTTTTGGTATTTATTGTTTTCTCTCTCATTTCATGTAGACATCGAGTTGCCCGGTGAGTTTGTGATCGAGGAGCTAGTGCAAGATCAAGGTCCAGAGTAGGATTCTAACCTTTTTGAAGGCAAGTTGTGCTTTGATGATGTTGAACCTATACTTTAAATAACCGGGGTGTTGTCACACAACATTTTTGTTGTTGATAGCACGTTACGCATGATAAAACAACCGGGTGGTAAATGATTTAGATTGAGACAAGTAGCAAGAATTTGTGGTGAGTCAATGTGGCATTTGGGCGGTCGCATTGCTTTTTAATGGTATATGATGATTTTTGGTTAGTCTTGCCTTGGTCAATTAAGGACTTAACCTTGCAAGAATTTGAACTAAGCCATTCATACAACCACATGTCTGTTATGGGATAGACCTAGCTGATTAATATATTATGTCTAGACTTTGGTACTGTCTTAGCAGTGTGGGTACTGGGTATACGGGTAGACTCTCATGGCGCAAGAGAGGGGCCCTGGATGTGGTAACCAGTCCCACCAGTGTTGAAACATTAGCGGGCAGTACTGAGTTTATTCAGGCATCAGAAAGGCTTTGTTATAATCACTTGCCTCTGTGGTGTATGGTTCTATCTTGTGGGTAAAGTGTATAAACCTCTGGGGAGTGTAAAACCTATTCGAATAGCCGTGCTAGCGGTATTGAGCATTGCTCGGTGATTACAATCAAGGGTTAGATTTTATTAAAATAAATATGGGTATGGATGTTGGATTATGGTTTAAGGTTATGAGTTGGTTATTGGAAAACGAATGAGAAACTTATTATTGTTATTATTTATTTTACTGTCTTTCAATCTATTTATGCTATTCATTTGCAAATGATGTTTAGTGCAAAGTAACCCTGTCAGCTATTCCTTTGTAATAAGCCGTGCATATAGTATATTAGACTTGCATTCTATGCACAACTTTTTGAGTATTTTATGTACTAACCCCTTGCAAAAAAACATCACCAGTTGGAGAAGAAGCTTCGCGTGCTTTTGAGGAGGAATATCAGGAGAAGACGAATAACTAGGGTGCGAACCTTGTCAGTTGCCTATGGCAAATTGAAAGGTTTAGCTATGAATAAGTATATTTCTGCTGCAATTTATTTCTTTTTCAGTCTTAGCCCTACGAGGCGTATTCATATAAGGTGGACCAAAATGTCGTTTAACAGTTGTATTTAATTTGATGAAGTCTTTGTTGTGTTAACGTTGAGTATGATTGTGATAATCATCTATGTTGAGCCTGTGTGCACTAGCGTAATCCTAGACTAGTGCAAAATACACAGAGTGTCCGGATTTGCATATTCATGTCCCGACAATGTACCCACACCGTTGTGTGGAAGCCCCTACGAGCATACCTACCTGGGGAGCCTGTACTACTCCAACTTGCCAATGCGCAAAGCCAAATCTAAGTAACTTAATAGGTCAAGGCCGTCCCATACCAGCACTTGTGGTTGTGCGTGTACTTGGCCTAAAACAATCCATAGCTCGGTCCTTAATCCAACCCGGGTGATAATCTCCCCCTACACTACGTGCAAGTCCCATGCACATCCGGTTATTACCAATAATCGCCTGCGTCAAATCATAATTTTATTTTCATTTTTAACCAAAGTACCAGCAACTTATGATGTCATATCCAACCTTTTTAAATTATAAAGAATGACACGTTACTTACTAAGAATGGCTAAGTATGGTTATTAAGTAATCGTGTATACCCATGTTTATATTATGTGTTGCCTAACCATATTCCAAGGTTTACAAGGTTCACAATTCAATATTTAGCAAGAAAGTTCCACAGGATAACAGGTATAACTACCAAAACCACAATATAGCAAATTTACAGAAAATACGAGCATGCATAATAGTTTGAAAAAAGCAATATAAACTTATTGAAATAGTAGGATCAATATGATCAAAGGGGTGCTTGCCTAGCTCTGTTGATTCAGAATATGCCTCAAGGTTGACGTTAACAGGTATACTCTCGGGAGCGTCGATATCTACACGCATGAGGTGTAAACAACAAAAATAACAATAAGAGGCAAAAAGAAGCCAAATATTACAATGATTTAAAATGAATTGAAATGGAAGGTTTTGGTGATAAAAATGTCTTTAAATATTTAATTCGCATTATATTCTATTCTTTTTCCTATGTTAAGGATTTTTAGAGTTTGCATTATATGGGTGAGGCTTTTAAATAGGATTCCGATGCAAAGCATGTTATATTAAGGTTATTTCTAAATTATAAGTAGTTTGGTCTTTATGGTTTTTAGATATTAGCTTTCTATGTATATGTATTCATTTCCATGAGTTATTTGTATATACTTCTATATGCATGGAATATTAAGCCTTTTATAGATTTAGCTTAACTCTACACAAAATGTGAAATATTCTTGTTCATCTAGGGATCATAGTCTTATTGAGGTTTAGAAACTGGCTTAACCTATATTTGAACTTATGCATACTAATTATTGTTACTTAGATTTTCTAGTGTATTAAAGTATGATTTATTTACTAAATAGATGTACATCATGGTCTAACTTAAATATTTTTGCAAAAATAAGTTTTCGGTGATCAGGAATAGGTGAAAATTATTTTATTATTTTATGAAATATGGTTCACATACTTTTATTAATGTCCACATTAGGGTTTATAAAAGTTTTAATTCAAATAATTCCATTGTTCTTCAAAAATTAAATATTTTTATATATTATGAAAATACAAGATTTTAGATGAATTTATAAATTTATTTCACTCAATTTGAAGCTAAATTGCAATAATTATAGGAGTTTGAACTCGTCTCAGTTTGAAAATTCACAGAAATTGACAAAATACGTTTTCACAGAAGAGAAAACATATTCGTCCATTTGAATCATTCTGAGTTCCTTTGCGCCGACTGACAAGTGTCTGATAACAAGGGTTACGACGCACTCGTAGGTGGGCTCAATCACCACTGGCGATGGCCGGAGGTACCCTGCCACAGTGGACATGCAGTGGCTACCATGGCTAAGCAGTGACAA
Organism: Otatea glauca; assembly: GCA_036346275.1. Taxonomy (NCBI): domain Eukaryota; kingdom Viridiplantae; phylum Streptophyta; class Magnoliopsida; order Poales; family Poaceae; genus Otatea; species Otatea glauca. The sequence goes on along the minus strand of CM070715.1, from coordinate 57,018,596 downwards.
AGCTAGTAGGCACCACATTAACTCCAAAAAACCACTATTTGAGCATCAGTGAGCCTCAAGAGTTCCATTTTACCTTCTTATGGCGGCGGAGACTGGCCGAGATTAGCTACCACTGTGCGTTGGCCGCAAGGAAGAAGGGCTATGGTGGCGGCAGACTCACAGGCTCTTGGAGCTGAAACGAGAGTTCGGGAATGATTAGTAGATTCCAAGGATACTCATGTAAACTTTAATTAGAGAACGATTTACTGAAAGAACTCAATTCGAAGTTTTCCCCCTTTCTAGCAAAGCCCTTGGGCAATGGATGATTTGGCGACTTCAGTGGTGATTAGGGCCACACCCAGGGTATTGGGAGATGGAAAAGGATGAAATGAGTTGGCATGCGCCCTTGAGTGGTTTAAATAGGCACGTTGAGGCAATGGCACAGGATTTGAATAAGAAAACGGGGTTTCAGGTTTTTGTGGTGGCATTCAGTCTTGCAGTGCCAGGGCATGGCCGAGGTGCAGTACCACGGATGGCCTGAGTTAGCGCCACGGCATTCGCTTGTCATGGTAGAGCAGTACCACGGATGGCCTGAGTTAGCGCCACAGCATTCGCTTGCCGTAGCAGGGAAAACAGGGCATCGCCTCTATCGTGGCAGTGCTCAGGCAAGACTGAGCTGAGAGAGAAGAGGAAGATTGTGGGAAACCAGGTGCTGCTAGGTGGGGTCGGACAAGAGGGAGGCCTACTGGTCAGTGAAACACGGAGAAACCGACTTAACCTCCATCCAGACAGAATTAACTTAGGGGTCAAATCAGTTTGAAATTTTTTTATAATTTTTTACTGAGTTCTTGAGATAAGGTTTGTTATCCACTAAAATTTTCAAGATAAAATATTGTGTGTAAAAATTCCAGTAATTCTAATAAGCTGAATTGATCATTTTATCATTTACTATTTTTAACTTATTTTAGGAAAGAACCATGGATGTAAATTTTTGAATCTTTTTTGAAGGTTTTTTATTGTTAAATTACTCTACTGTAAAAAATTTAGGTTAAGATATTTTATATTTATTTTGTACTAATTCTGATATTGTCAATTCTGAGTTTTCTAGTTTTCTGCTTACAATTTTTTAGAGACATGAAATAATTTGATTATTTATTTTTGATATTTTTACTAGAGATTTAACTATCCTTTCAGAAGATAAAGTAAAAATTTTAGCTCGAGATAAGGTCAGTATATTTTTATTTTATTTTGACAAGTTCACTATTCATAGTCCAACTTCATTAATTCATACTTCTTTTCATTAATAAATGTGTTCATATGGCTTTGGACTGTAACAATAGTGTTCTAAATATTTCCTATAATTAAATATAATTTTTTTATTTTATTACTATATATTTTTATTTCAATTTATTTACATTTCACTAATTAAATAGAAAAAGGGTTTTTCCTTTAGGGCAAAAATCCAAGAAAACCAAATAATGCCAAAAAAAATTCAGAATTAAGCACATTAAAAATTCAGAATTTCATTTCTCATTTTCTTTTAATTTTAGGATGTTACATGTGTAAATCTTGACCATAAGGTCCATTGCTTCTATTAAATAATAATTTGCTACTCTCTTAGTTAATTCGTTGAATGGAAAGGTATTTCATCTATATTGCCATTGTATGCACTAGTGTGATCCCGGACTAGTACAATATACACAAAGGGTTTTGGATTCGTAAATCCAGGTCCTGATAGTTTCAGCTGAAGGCGAACACAATGACTAGCTTCTGAGAAGAAAGCGGCGACACACGGCTTCCTGAGCTCAATTCGGCATGGAGGTGGCGCAATCCGAAGCAGCACGTTAGAGTTTTGGGAGAGGAGGAGATGGTGATCCTTGTGACGCGAGTGGCTCAGCCTTTTATGCATGGAGGAGGTGGTTTGGCGTGTGAGACTCGGACTCCGTGTCGATGGTAGTACTGATTGTGCGGGAAAGAAGCACAGTGTGGCTAGGGTTTGGTGGGTTTGGATTGGGCTGGGCTGGTAGGCTGAGAAGGTGGGCTGAGGTGGGTCTAATGGGGTGTCTAGGGACATGGGCCGTGGGGATGGGCTGGCGGGGTAGTGGCCCGAGAAGAGAAGATCGGACGGCTAAATTTGGCCCAAGGAAGTTTTGAGAAAAAGAAAAGATTTCCAAATTAAGAAATTGCTAAAAATTCAAATAAATAGCAAATGAGCTCCAAAAATTCTTAAAAATATTGAAACAATTCCTTACAGGACAACAAACTCAACTAAAACTAGATTTTTTTATTTGACATATAGATTAATCAAATTAAATGTTTTTATTCTAGGAAAATCCCAATTAAGCTTTATTTTATTGAGAAAAATACAAATGGTTCCTTTTATTTTTAAAACTTTCGAAAGGAGCGAAAATTGGGGTGTTACAAACCTACCCCCCTTAAATAGAATCTTGGCCCTTAGATTCAGTCTGACTAGGGAATAGGTACGGGAACTCATCCTTTAGATCTTCCTCACACTCCCAAGTGGCATCCTCTAAATGGTGGCTCAACTGGACCTAGCAAAAACGGAATTTCTTGCTCCTCGTGATACGCTCTACCACTTCCATAACTTTGATAGGATGCTCCTTATAGGTGAGATCCTCTTGCAAGTCGATAGCTTCCAACAGCATCTACTACTCTGGTATTCTCAAACACTTTTTCAATTGTGACATGTGGAACACAGCATGGATTTCGGTAAAAGACTGAGGCAACTCAATCTTGTAAATAACCCCTCCTTTGCTTTCCAAGATTTTGAATGGTCCAACGTATCTAGGGGTAAGTTTTCCTTTTACTTCGAACCTCTTAACTCCTTCGAGAGGGGTAATTCTAAGATAGACATAATCATTAGGCTCAAAACTCACATCTCAGCGGTGATTATCTGCATAGCTCTTTTGTCTGGTTTGAGCTATCTTCAACCTATCTCAAATTAGCTGAACTTGCTCTTTAGCCTCCTAAAGTATGGTAGGTTCAAACAATTATCTTTCTCTAGTCTCCTTCTAGTTGACAAGGGTTTTGAACTTTGTTCCATATAAGGCTTCAAATGGAGACATTTGCAAACTAGCTTCTTGGGTACTCCGTGATTGTAGGAGAATTTAGCATAGGGAAAACACTTGTCCCACTTGGCACCATAAATTAAGGCATAGGCTTCATGCAAACTCTGCCAACAAAGAGAGATATATTGTGCTCCTCTGTCTGATGTACACTATCTTCTTGGGTACTCCATGAAGACTGACAATCCTTGACATGTACAATTCTGCCAATTTATCTCTGGTGTAGGTAGTATTGACTAGAATGAAGTGAGCTACCTTAGTCAATCGGTCCGCTACTACCCAGATCGAATCATAACCTCCATGGGTTTTGGGAGTTTGGTGATAAAATCCATACTAACTTCTTCCCACTTCCACTCTGAAATCTTCAATGGCTGTAGTAATCGTATTGGTCTTTGATGCCCTGCTTTCACCTTTTGGCAAAAATCACAAAGAGCAATATACTCTATAATCTCATGCTTCATGCTAGGCCATCAATACCATTCCTTGAGGTCTTTATATCTTTGTGCTTCTAGGGTGAATGGAGTATAAAGTTTCATATGTTTCTTTGAGTAACAACTCCTTAAGCTTCTTCTAGTTTGGTACACATATACGCTTCTTGTACCAAATTGTTCATCCTTAGAGAAATCTAAGGCTTTACCTTTCTTTATATTGTGCTTGATGTCTTTGACATTTGCATCCTCAACTTGTGCTTCTCGGATCTAATCCTCTAGTGTAGGGCCTACCTCTAAGGTGGCTAGGTATCCATCATGAACAAATTCCAGATTAAGCTCTTGGAAATCCTCTTGAAGTGTTGGCTGACTTTCCTTAATTATCAGGGTATTGTAGTAACTCTTTGTATTTAAAGTATCAGTTACGACATTGGCGTTGTCTGGATGATAATGGATCCCAATGTCATAGTCTTTCATCAACTCCAACTATCTTCTTTATCTCATATTGAGGTCCAGTTGGTTAAATATTTATTTTAGACTCTTATGGTTAGTGTAAACCTCACAATGATTATAGGTAAGTTAGTGGCACCAAATCATCAAAGCATGCACTACGACTGCCAATTCCATGTCACGGGTGGGGAAATTTCCTTTATGTGACTTAGTTGTTGCGAAGCATACACTACAACCTTCTTCTCTTGCATTAGCACACAACCAAGTCCTTATCGAGATGCATCACAATAGATCTCAAAGTTCTTTCTGATATCTAGCAAGATAAGCAATGGGACTATTGTCAAACGCTTCTTCAACTTTTAGAAACTTTGCTCACATTCTGGCGTCCAAGCAAATTTCTTTTCCTTTTTCAATAGCTGGGAGAGAGGTATGGCTTTTCTAAAGGATCCTTTGATAAAACAGTGATAGTATCCTGCCATTCCAAGAAAACTTCTGACATGAGGTACTGTTTTGGATGACTCCCAGTTGAGCACATCCTTAACCTTGATAGGCTCAATGGTGACTCCTGCAGATATAACATGTCTTAGGAAAGTATCTTTTTTCATCCAGAACTCACATTTGTTGAACTTATGAAGGACCGAGATGGCGAACAGAGGGGGGGTGAATGGTCGCAAATAAAAATTCCCCCAAAATACTCCAACAAAAACCTCGACAAGATCGCTCAAAGGAAATTGTGAAAAACCCAAAAAACTAGACAACTATGTGTACCCCAAGCTTGCATGGATAAGTACCATAAAATATGTGGGGATTTTTGAGTCACAATCCTGGTTGTCTAGTGTCCAAGATAAAGAGGAATCAATTCAAACTCTTGCTTTTAGAAAGGACATCAATTCAAATCACAAAAGTCACTTTCAGAAAAGCAAAAGCAGAATTTCCAGAACTTGTCCACCATTTGGACAGGAGGTTGGTGGGTTTATGAAGCTCAACAAATTCTGAGAATTTTTATCCCTATGAGAATCAGAGTCGTTAAGAACTCCACCAAATTTCTCCTCAAAAATCTTTACATAAAAAACAGGAAAAATCTAAGAACACAGTATGCTCAAGAACTTCGAGCAGAAAGTTTGGGGCTTGGTTTTCACCTCATGTCGCCCAACCAGTGCAACAAATGAACTCCAAAATTTTTTTGCAGGTTTATATCAGATTTCCACACCTCCTCCAATAAGAATGACTCAAAACGGATTTTTGTATATTTTTACAAAAATCAAACACTGACTGCTGCGCGAAGAACAAGTTCTGAACAAAGTTGGAACTTGAAAGAAAAGATGTTCTCTACTCAATCCAAGAGTGCAAAAGAGATGTAAAACCATATGAACACACTCAAAACATCCAAGATCAGCAGCATTTAGAAGGAGGGGAGGCAAATCCAAATTACTTGAAAGTAAATTGCAGGAATGTAATTGCGGGAAAGTAAATGCTGAATTTAAATTGCGTAAAGTAAAGACATAATGTAAATGCGCAAAATAAATTCAGAGGTGGATGGATAAAACTTTCATTTCTGGAAGGGGAGGTTACAAAGCCTCACATTCATGTGAGCAAAGCTCAAATGAGCATCAAAAACCTCAACACCTTCAAGTAGGGATGAAAACGGGTCGGATATCTCCCGCCCGATCCGGGACCGGATCCGGCCGGGATCGAATCCGGGACCGGATTTTACTATCCGGTCGGATCTGGGACCGGATTCGGATACTTGAATCCGGATTCGGGATCGGATCCGGAGCATCCAATATCCGGTAAATACGGGACGGGATCCGGATATTCGGATTTTTCCTATTCGGATATCCGGATTTTTCCTATTCGGATATCGGATCGGATATTCGGATTTTCCTATTCGGATATCAGCAAGGCCCAGCCCATTTTCATCATTTTTTTCCATTTCAGCCCATTTATATTAACAATTAGTTGGTTCTATTGATCCTCAAGTAGCATATTCTTTCTACGATGTTTGTTGAATTTAATTGATATATAATTTGTTACTATAGTCATGTACTCGTATGGTTTTAATTCAATATATATTATTCTATATATGCGTGCATTATCCGTATATCTTTATCCGTTTCCGACCCGAATCCGTCACATAACCGTTCCGTATTCGTATCCCGAATAACCCGAATCCGTATCCGGTTAGCCCGTATCCGGGAAAAAAATATGGGTTAGGATACGGGAAGAGCAATATCCGCCCGTATCCGACCCGTTTTCACCCCTACCTTCAAGGGAAGGAGGCTACCCCTCCACCCCTATTTATACTACTCTTGGGACACCTACCACCCTTGGATGAGTCCCTCAACCCTAGAGCACTCATCTAAGGGCTAGGATTAACCCACACACACAGCCATGCAAGGGTTAACCCAAAACCCACACACATACCTGGTTTTCTTGCACGGTTTTCAAAGCATACTACCAAGACCCGCTAACCTATCAACTAGACCTCAATCCGACGGCCCTCATTGATCCACGCGGCATCTAGCTAGCATCAACTCCTTTCCTTGTCTTCTTGACTTGCCCGACTCCGCCTCCGATCATCTTCCGCGATCTCCCAACCGTCTCGACCTCCGACGCCTCGCCTAGTCCCGGCCATCCTTCGCCTCACCATGACCTAGCACCGTCGCCTCGCAACCATCAAAGACAAGAAAACTCCTCACATAGCAATGCCCACAAAGATGTGCAATAAACCATCCAACTCATCACTACCGCGTCCATACGACCGGTACTGCCACTCCTGGCAGAGACAACTCAAATTGCTTCATTTTGAAAATCGATCCAAATCAAACTCAAACTTGAGCACACCTTGCTCAAATAAAGTCAAATACTCATCACAAACATGGATGGACCTCCACATGGTCCTTCAATCTCCCCCTTGATGAGTATATTGACAAACCACACAAAAGGCATAAATTTGAGTTTGAAGAAAATGAAGAAGAAAGCAATTTTTAGTTGCAAAGTCAAACTTGGTCCAAAGATAGAAATTAGAACCATGACCAAGTTGACGAAGAAGAATTCAGATTTTAGAGTTAAATTTAAGAAAGAGCAAGTTTTCAACAAAAACTCTAAAATCCAACTAAACATGTCAAATGTGATTATGAGATTATGATCCAACAGAAGTTGTAGCATAGTTTTACAAAGATCATAATAACCAAATAAGCATTCACATTTTTATCATTTTAATGATGCCTTTTCTACGTTTTCTCCCCCTTTTGGCAATATAGGCATCAATTTTTTATGTATGCATGAAATGCAATCGAAAGAGCTTTGAAGATTATCCAATTGATCAAAATGGAAGGATATTACACCAAGCTAGTCAATTTCAGAAGATGACTAAACTAAGACATGTCCAAGTGCAAATACGAGCTTAGTTTTGAATATTTCATTTTTAGCAAGATTTGACATGTGCAACACTTAGCTTTAGTTTCAAAAATAGAAGAATAGCCACTCTAAGGATCAAAAGGAAAACCTAGAGTTCAACCTACTCAACACGTTGGGAAATCTAAAAGAGCATACAAGGTCCTTCGGGCTCATTTATCACTTAATGCAAATTTTGATTTATCATCATACAAGACATAGCGGGGTGCAAATGTTTGACATTATTTGCATTATTTACCCACATATGTCTTTGTTTTTAATTTATTTGCATTTTCTTTTGACAACCAACTGACTCAAGCCGTATGCGACCATCTCAAGATGAACTCTTAAGAGGATGGTCTAGGTCAAACACGATGTATTCCAAGTTCATCCCAAGTGCAATGGGAAGCGGTCTTGTGAATGCAAGGTGTTGAGTCATATATGCACAAGAAGAGTCAATTTTGTTTAATTTTTATTTTTTTGCACAATGATTCATGAGCAATTGAAGGACTCTAGCATGGATCAAATTAATTTCACCCAAGTTGCTATAGGGACTCTAGAGAACTCCTAAATTTCTCAAATTATGGCACAAACCTCTAGAGAAGAAACCTAGCAAGTAAAAGCAACAAGTTTCATCAAGTTTTTCATTTAAGGCTTATTTCATTTTTAAGCTTAGCAAGTTAAATGAACTTGGACATACCTAAGCTAGTGATTTTCTTCAAATGATGTAGAATGGTGTATAGCATGAAGAAGATATCAATTGCATAATAGACAAAGCTCATAAAACAGAAAATGCAGTCTAAATGCAATGCATGAACAGATTCCCAAACTCCCCCTCAACAAATGAATCAATTTTAAGCTCAAATCTGGTTAAAGTTGAGTTATTATCAAGATTAGGCATAAAGAAAACCCGAATGAACTCAATAACAACCAGAAAAACAGAATGAGGAGAAGAAGTCGAGAAACTGCAAAACTGGATGGCTATTGAGCATAGATAAGATAGAAGAGACTCACTATGCCTCGGACCCGCTCTTATCTTCCCAAAGGACGACATAGGAAGCCGACTCTAGATCCCAACTAAGGAGTGCACATGACACTGCTACCCAGAGGCCCAATACCGCTAGACTTATAAGACGTGATGGAACTAAACCTAGAGAGAAGAGAGAACAACTAATCACGCATGATAGCAACCTAAAGCACAAGATAAGAGGTCCATGGAAAGCATGCTAAAGTCTAAGTGAGTGAACTCAACTCAAGAAAACAAGCCCAAAGTCACCCAAAAGAAACACAAAGAAAAGAAAAGTGGAAGAAAACATATAATACATAATATACAAACCACTCCCCACACGAAAGGCCGTAAGGGCTCACGACTCCAAGCTCACTCCTCAAGGCAACAAACCTGGAGCTATCCAAAGGCTTGGTGAAGATATCGCTAATCAAGGTCACTCTCTACGAATCAAGCGCGATATCTCCCTTCTCCACATGGTCTCTAAGGAAGTGATATCTAATATCAATGTGCTTGGTCCGGAATGTTGCATCGGGTTTTTAGCAATGCAAATAGCTGAAGTGTTATCACGTAAAAGTGGCACACTCTCTATCTCTAACCCATAGTCCCGTAAGGTCGATCTCATCCAGAGCACTGCTACAAAGAATCGGTCAGCAAAGAACATACTCGGCCTCGGTGATGGTGTAACCCCAAACCGCTTCCTAGAAGACCAAGAAACAAGAGAAGTGCCAATGAATTGGCAAGTGCCAGAAGTGCTTTTCCTATCTATCCTACACCAACAAAGTCGGCATCGGAAAAGGCTCTAAGAGATAGACAAGAAGAAGAAGAGTACCAAATACCATAATCGGTGGTAGTGCGAAGGTACTGAAGATGCGCTTGATCACTTTGGCGGTGAGAGGCGCGAGGAGAAGCTTGAAATCGAGCGCACGGACACACAAAAAAATGTATGTCCGGCCTCGAAGCGGTGAGGTACAAGAGGAGCCGATCATGCTCAAACTCCTTTTGATCAAGAGCTCACCATCCTCATCGGGCTCGAGGACAGCGGTGGTGGCCATAGGAGTCATCACCGGCTTCCCATCGACATGTCGAGCGCCTCAGAGGTCACGTATATTTGCCTTGATGCAAGAAAGTACCCTTCCGAGTCCGCTTGATTTGGAAGCCAAGAAAGTAGCTCAACTCGCCCATCATACTCATCTCAAACTCAGTGCTCATCACCTCGTAAAACCGAGACACAAGCGAATGAGACGAGCCACCAAAATGATATCGCCCACATAAATCGACAAGAAGAAAATGAGACTCATGGTGTCCGATGAACGAGTTTTGTCTACTATGCCCATTTTGAAGTCATGGTGAGAAGATAAGACTTGAGCCTCTCATACCATGCTCTGGGGCTCGCTTGAGTCCATACAAAGCTTTGGAGAGCTTGTATACATGACTCGAAACTTGGGGTTCTCGAATCCTGGAGGTTGTTTGACATAAACCTCTTCCTCAATATAGCCATTGAGGAATGCACTCTTGACATCCATTTGATAGAGATTGAAGCCCTAGGATGCAGAGAATGCAAGCAGGATCCAATAGCCTCTAGTTTAGCTACAGGGGCAAAGGTCTCTTCAAAGTCAAGACCCTCAACCTGAGAAAAGCCCTGTGCAACTAGCCTAGCCTTGTTGCGAATGACAACCCCATCCTCACTCTGCTTGTTTTTGAACACCCACTTGGTCCCAATGACATTATGACTAGATGGGGGCTCGACAAGCTGCCATACCTTGTTCCTCTCAATGTTCTCAAGTTCCTCATGCATAGCATTAATCCACGATTCATCGGATAATGCATGAGAAACATCCTTCGCTCAAAGGAGGCAACAAAGGTAGAGTGGAGGCAGAATCGACAAACTGATTTTGAGCGAGTGACTCGCTCAAACAGATCACCAATGATCCGATCGGTAGATGAGCTTTCGGATATGACGGGAGGACCGTAAGCGAGTGGCCTCTACCTCATGCACGTAAGAGGTAGGAGCAGAGCCACCCGCCAAGGAGAGCTCAAGGCAAGGGCCGGTCACTCGAGGTGCGTAAATGGAAACAGGAGGCACCTCGGTGTAGAGGGACTGGATCCGGTGGAACACCATCATCTCCATCATCCTCATCTTCTACAAAGATGGTCTCGGAGGGATAAGAAGAGCTCAAACATCGTGTCTAGCTCTGGGGCTAGCCTCATCAAAGGTCACATCACAAGTCTCTATGATCCTATGCGCATCAACACCTGCACTTATAGCTACGAGAAGAAGTCGAGTAACCTAGAAAGATACCATCGAAGAGCGAGACTCAAACTTATCTAGGTTACGGACTTCAAGATAAAACACTTGCAACCGAAAACGCGAAAATGAGACACACCGGCTTTCGCCCATACCTCAACTCATAAGAAGTGCGATGCAAATGTGCTCTCAAAAACACGCGATTAGAAACATGGCAAGCAAGAGCTATAGCCTCACCCAAAACTTCCTAGGAGTATTGTACTCGTCTAGCATCGTCCCGGCCATCTCAACCGTGGTCATGTTCTTCCTTTCCACTACGCCATTCTCACGAGGGGCGAGGGAGAAGAGAACCGATGCTCTAAACCAGACTCCACACAAAAACTCTCAAGTAGGAATTCTTGAACTCCGTGCTATTATCATTGCGTATAGCTCGAATGCACCAGGAGCTCAATAGACAACCCATCGATCAAACCCTGAAGTGAGAAAAGGTCTCATCCTTCGAGGCCATGAAGAATACCCAAGAGTATCTAGAAAATCATCAACGATGACAAGAACATACCACTTCCTCCCCTTGATCGCACTCTAGCCGACCAACAAAGTGTCCACATGTAAAAGCTGTCTGGTGCATCACCATCACTACGGTGACTAGAGGATGAGAAGCGAGAACCATCTTGCCATGTCGGCAAGGAGAGCAAACTAAGTCTTTGACCATCTTGAGTTTGGGCAAACCCGAATGAGATCGTGGTCGCTAACTCGGGTCAAATGATCAAAACCAATGTGACCAAGTCTCCTATGCCGTAAGGAGAGATCACGGACTCGAAGCAATCAAACATCAAGAGAGTCTCCGGAAGAAGCGGAAAAATCAGCACGAAAGACTCTCCCAAATCTAGAAATCCCGCAAACTAACCCTCCTGATGAATCAAGGATTCTACAGGCATTACTCTTGAAACTTACCTCAAAAGAGTCATCGATAAGCTGAGAAACAGAGAGCAGATTGTATTGCAACTTACTTACTAAGGCAACATCTTTAAGAATGAAATTTTTGTTAATGCAGATGGTACCTTTAGCAATGACTCTACCTGAAGATGCATCCCCAAAAGTGATTAACTCATCACCGGGGGCTCGGACTAGGGAAGAGAACCAACGAGAATCTCCGGTCATATGACGAGAACAACCGAGTCAACAATCCAAACATCGCCCTTCCCATCCGGACGAACCTGATCAAGACACAAGAGAGAAAGATGACTCAAGATCGGGATAGAGTGAAGACTTAGGAACCCAATCTTGAACCATACGACACCTCGTAGTACCACCACGAAAGAAGACTGGACTCGAGTATCTCTCGATGCTCAACTCTCACACGATCGGAGCAACACCGTAGATAATCTAGAGTCAAAGCTGGGTGGCACGCTGTGGTGCAAAAGCCGACCATCCCAATAAGGTGCTGGATCTCCTACCGGAAAACACCTCACGCCACGATATCTACCTCGATGGGAAAACGAGGAATATCAAGAAGACGACGGAAGATCGACTACGAACAGCTCCTGGGCTAAAACTCAAAGAACTAGCATGAAAACCGAGTCCTCGACGCCCCCAAACACAGCGACTCTCTAACCTGTCTAGAAGCGGTGTGTGTCTTAGGAGCACTCAAAGTCTAGGGATGACCTCAATACTCCTAAGAGCAACAACACGCCACGCCGAGTGATCTTGGCGCGCTGAAGCGTAAATCTACTAGGTGACCATCCTTCTTACGTAAGGTGCATGTGTACTTCGCCTTGCTAGAGGCGTATAATAGGAGTAACACCCTTCGGTCAAGTCCTATGGACAACCCAAAGAGACCTAAACTTGGTGGTGCTCACTCGGGAGCTACCACAATCTCACCACTCTTGGAGCCGCGCACAATGGTGGGAGGATGCGCTGAGCGTGCTCCAAGGATCAAATCCTAGACCTTGATTGAATCTACTAATCTTGGATTGGTCTAGAATAAGATTGAGCTTCTTCTTGCCTCCAACAAACTTCTCGAGAGTGCTCATAAGATACTGGCAATCTCGGAAGAAAGAAGCACAAGAAGAACAGGGGGGAGGAGAGGAAGAAGAAGAACCAGAAAGAGAAGATCTCTCAGCACATGCTTTTTGTTCCCTTAGCACGGCTGCCTCAATCTTGAGGGCCCCACAAGAAACGCAAGGAGCATCTCTAATCCTAAGGGTTTGGTCTTTTAACTTCTTCTTAAGCTCGACATGGATTTGATCCACATCATCCTTAACCCCAACACACAGCAAGCAACCAGTTTGTGACTTAACTAGTAAATCCTTAGCAAGTTGATCACACTTGACATTCAAAGCATCATTGTCAAGTTTTAGTTGCTTACAGCCCTCACATGAGCTATCTGGGTCCTTAGAAGCATGCAATTCAAGTTCATCATTTCTAGCAGAAAGCTTTCTAAGGTGTTCGCTCATGGCATCAATTTCGGCAAGCAATTTAGGGCAATTAGCACATGATGGAGTGGAGTGAGCATGAAGAAAACTAGCCTCAACAGGAATAGCATCAATAGAACTAGTGCTAACATTCTTCAACCTAAGACCATCAAGTTCATTAAGCACACTATCATGTATGGTCCTTAGGTTCTCCAACTCCACAAGAATAGCATCACACAAAGAGCAATCATCAGTGACTCGGGAGGGAGAAGATCTAAGTGAAGCTAACTCCCGAGTCAAGGTACCTACTTCCTTCTCAAGCTCCGTACACCTAGCTCTAGCATGAAATTTTCCTAATTTGCAGAAAGCTTCGTTGAGCTGGTCATAGGAGGGTACCTGTCGGCGTTTTCGGGAGCGCCGGCAAGTAAATTTGTAAGTCTAGGGGGTCGCGCGTTCCACTCCCTGAATGGTTAGACTCGTGAGTCCAAGATGTATACTGGTTCGGGCTGAAGGTCCCTACTCCAGTTCGTGTGGTGGTGTTGTATTACTCTTGGTACAGATGACTGCACAAAGTTTTACAAGCGAGAATGCCAATGGCTTAGCGAGATGGGTTTGATAGCGCTCTCTCCCTTTCGTTCTCCTTTTGCCCCCTTGAATCGCTTAGCCCCGCCTCCTTTTATACTGAATGGAAGGGGCAGTTACATCGAGTTAGGAGGAAAGCGAGGTGACCTATGCTAGGAGCTCCGGTCCTTCGTCCCGTGGATCGTCGCCACCGCCTTGCCCATGCCGGGTTAGTAGCCTTGGTGGTCGGGGAGGTTAGGTATTTCGGGAAATAGCGTACTTGCCCTCTGTGATCCTTGCGAATCGCCGACGCCGAGTGCGTGACGTTGGTGCCGCCGGGAGGAGCGTGCGCTCGTCTTTGTCGTGGTCGTTGATGGGCCGAAGCTTTGTCTTCTCTGATCACGGATCTTCTTGGGAAGGAGCCACCGCCTTGTATAGTCGCCTGATTGACCTTATTCGGGGTGCGTGTCGGTAGGCCGATGAGGACTGACACGCGGCACTCGGCGCTCGTCACCTTGGTTTGGTTGAGTCGGAGATCCCGCCCGCCAAGAGGGGGTCGGGAGCGCCGTCTGTCGGATTCGCTTCCTGGCGGTCGGGGAGCGGATGAGGCCCAGCCACCTGTGGCGCCATGGCGTCCGACTACTTTCCTTCCGAGCCTTGCCTAGAAGAAGTGCCTCCACAACGCCCAGTGCGGCTCGATCCCCAAGAAGGCTTCGCACAGCGTGATGAAGATGGCGATGTGGAGGACCCCATTGGGGTTGAGATGGTGCACCTCCACCTAGTAATGAAACAACAGCCCCCGGACGAACGGGTGCAGCGGCAGGCCAAAGCCGCGCTCGAAGAACGAGGCGGGCACCACGATCTCGTCGCCCCGCGGCGCGGGGATGGCAGCCCCGGTCGGCACCCTCCAGCCGGAAAGGTCCTGCGGTATGAGGAAGCCCTTCTTCACCAAACCGAGCGCACGGCTGTCTTGCGCGGAGCACTCCGGCCACGACATCTTCACAGGGAGAGACGATGGAAGGTGAGAAAGAAAGGCCGAGTTTTCTTTCCTTAGCTCTCTGGTGCTTTTCTTGTTTGAGGCGAGACAGAGAGGGCAAGAAAGCGTGACCACTCAAAGCACCTAACGGGCGATGATAGAGGACGAGCGAACGCCGCCAAGCGGCGCCCGTCAAGCGGCGTCGCGACCACCCTCGCTGTCGCGCCACCGTAACTCCGGTTTCCAATACCACTCCGCTTTTAATCCTCGCCTTGTTAGGCGTCAAGGGCCATAAAGACGCCGCCCCGAACAACGTGTCCGTAACCTCTCGGTCTCCGCTTTTAGGCCGAACAGCTTGCTCGGGCGCGAGAAGCCCATCACCCACTGTGGCCCCAAGACGGCAAAAGCTTTGTGGCTTGCGCCAGGGGCCCAGCGAGGAGATGTGGGTTCAAAAAGGCCTACCCCACCAGATGGGTATAAAGCCGCCCCAGCAAAACTTGAGCAAGGGGCAGGTATGAGGTGAGCCCCACGGTGGACCCTCGGTTAGGTCGGCTGACGGCCTAATCACCTCTACTCGCGTCCGAGACCATACTTCACACTCTCCCGGAGCTCATCAATGAGCGACACCACCTGTGCTCGGGTCGGCGGACGACCTAGAGTCCATACGGATTGAGTAGAGAAAGGTTTTTATGGGTCGCCCACACGCAGGCTGTGACACCCTACTGGGACCGTCCGCTCGGAAGGGTCCCCTTGGCGGGACCTCCCAGACCCACTCGGACTACCCGCTATTAGCTCCACGAGCACGGCGCTCAAACCAACGCAGTAAACGCGCGCCGCCATCCCCTCGGTCCCACACCGCGGATGGGGTATACATGTGGGATAGACGGCGCCATTCCTCGCAGCTACCCTCGCCCGACGAGGACTCGAGAAGGATGCCCCACGCCCGGCCACGACGGTAAACGAGCACTCACGCCCAGCTACGACGGTAAACGGGCACTCACGCCCGGCCACGACGTTAAACGAGCACTCGGACACCGTAACCTCACGAGGCATCCGGTCGTCCCGCCGACCAAGGCACTCGGGCGCCCAACCTCACAGAGGCATCCGGCCGTCCCTGCCACCAAGGCACCGCCTAGCTACGACGTTAAACGAGCACTCGGACACCCGAACCTCACAGAGGCATCCGGCCGTCCCGCCGACCAAGGCACTCGGACACCGAACCTCACAGAGGCATCCGGCCGCCTGCGCCGACCAAGCGCGCGGACACCGAACCTCACAGAGGCATCCGGTCGTCCCGCCACCAAGGCACTCGGACACCAACCTCACAGAGGCATCCGGTCGTCCTGCCGACCAAGGCACTCGGACACCCGAACCTCACAGAGGCATCCGATCGTCCTGCCGACCAAGGCACTCGGACACCAGAACCTCACAGAGGCATCCGGTCGTCCTGCCGACCAAGGCACTCGGACATCCGAACCTCACAGAGGCATCCGGTCGTCCCGCCCGACCAAGGCACTGTCTAGCTACGACGTTAAACGAGCACTCGGACACCCGAACCTCACAGAGGCATCCGGTCGTCCTGCCGACCAAGGCACTGTCTAGCTACGACGTTAAACGAGCACTCGGACACCCGAACCTCACAGAGGCATCCGGTCGTCCTGCCACCAAGGCACCGTCTAGCTACGACGTTAAGCGAGCACTCGGACCGAACCTCACAGAGGCATCCGGCCGTCCCGCCGACCAAGGCACTCGGACACCGTAACCTCACGAGGCATCCGATCGTCCCGCCGACCAAGGCACTCGGACATCCGAACCTCACAGAGGCATCCGGTCGTCCCGCCGACCAAGGCACCGCGTCTAGCTACGACGTTAAGCGAGCACTCGGACACCCGAACCTCACAGAGGCATCCGGTCGCCCCCGCCGATCAAGGCACCGTCTAGCTACGACGTTAAGCGAGCACTCGGACACCGAACCTCACAGAGGCATCCGGTCGCCTGCCACCAAGGCACCGCCCACAACGATTAAAATTAAAGCAAACTCATCGCAAAGACATTTTCATAAAGAAAAGAAAATTTCATTATAGGCCAACAGCTCAAACTTTACACAACTTTACACACAAGACCGACGATACAAGAGTGGCCACGCCGCACCACGGCAGACTCTACCCACGCCTAGAACCTATCAAACATCCGTGCGGCATCGGTGGCACCGACGGCATCTTTGGTAGGCCCTTGCTCGTCGACGGACGGCCGCCACGGCCGCTGGCAACACGCCGATGCCTCCGCCGCCGCTCAGCGACATCGACGCGGCCGCACTAACTTCGGTCGGCGCCCTTGCGCCATCGCCTCCAGAAGGGCCCCCCTTACCACCTCGAGCCTCGGAACGGCCTCGAGCAGCGCGTCAACAGAAGCAGCGTCGCGGGCTGCAGCTTCTTCCTCCCTGAGCTCGGCCATCGCCTGGTCGAACTCAGCCCAAAGCTCGGCCAGAGGATCTTCTTCTTCCACCGCGACGCCATCGCCGAAGCTAAAGACTAGAGGGTGTCTCGAAGCCATTTGAAAGAACAAAAGAAAAAGCTCTCATCCCCTTCAAGCAAGCTACAGCGCACAGATATATATATCCGGACGAAGGGAGGCTAAGCGTCTCCAGAGTAAATGCGGGTGCCGGAAAACGAAGCATCCTTCACCAGAAACCCGAGGCAGTCAAGAAGACGAGCAGGCGCGGCGCGCCAAACTATACTCGGCATGCGCAACGAGGCGAGTAAAAGCCCCCGGCGGTTCAAATGCCCCCGGCCAAACTCCAGGACAGCCGTCGGATCCAACGAAGCACACCTGACGGAAATCGCTTAACCGGATCGGCTGGACCGACCTACCAGGCCCGGCCACCACTTTCGTCCAAGTTCAACCCCCAACCGAATCTGCCGAAATCGCTTGGGAGTTCGGGGCTCTTGACGAATACTAATAAAAGGATACCCCAACAGCCCGGCGGCGAGCCGCCGCCTCAAGCATATCTCCACCCAGCAGCCGCGCCCGCCGCCCGCCGACCGAATCGCTGCGAGATCCGCGCAAGGCATCCGCTCCCGACCGCCAGGGAAGCGAATCCGACTGACAGCGCCCCGACCCCTCTTGGCGGGCGGATCTCCCGACTCCAACCAAACCAAGGTGACGAGCGCGAGTGCGCGTGTCGTCCTCATCGGCCTACCGACACGCACCCCGAATAAGGTCAATCGAGCGACTATACAAGGGCGGTGGCTCCTTCCCAAGAAGATCCGTGATCAGAGAAGACAAAGCTTCGGCCCATCAACCGATCACGATAAAGACGAGCGCACGCTCCCTCCCGAGGCAGCACCAACGTCACGCACCTCGACGTCAGCATTCGCAAGGATCACAGAGGGCAAGTACGCTATTTCCCGGGAAATACCTAACCTCCCTGACCACCAAGGCTACCAACCCAGCATGGGCAAGACGGGTGGCGACCATTCCACAGGACGAAGGACCGGAGCTCCTAGCATAGGTCACCTCGCTTTTCCTCCTAACTCTCGATGTAACCTGCCCCTTCCTTCTGTATAAAAGGAGGCAGGGCTAAACGATTCAAGGGGGCAAAAGGGAGAACGAGAAAGGGAGAGAGCGCTATCAAACCCATCTCGCTAAGCCATTGGCATTCTCGCTTGTAAAACTTTGTGCAGTCATCTGTACCAAGAGTAATACAACACCACCACACGAACTGGAGTAGGGACCTTCAGCCCGAACCAGTATACATTTTGGACTCACGAGTCTAACCATTCAGGGAGTGGAACGCGCGACCCCCTAGACTTACAAATTTACTTGCCGGTGCTCCCGAAAACGCCGACAGTACCTCATCCGAGTCGCTGTAGAGCTCGGAGTCGCTGATGTCGTTGGTGTCGGCCATGAAACACATGCCGGAAAAGTCATCGCCGCCCTTCTTCTCATGCGGATCATCCTCGCCCTCGTCGCTCCATGTCTCCGTGTCGGAGAGGTTGATGTCGTCAAGCGCGGCGAGGACGCGGTGGAAGAGCTTCTTGTTCTTGGAGAAGTTGCGGTACTTCTTCTCGTGCGCCGATTCACGAACTGGAGGCTTCTTGTTGCGGTTCTTGTCGGTGTAGTCGTTTTGCCCGAACCGCCAACGCCGTTCTTGCCCTTCTCCGCTTGGGATAGCCGCCAATGTGGTTGGGGCCACCACACTCAAGCGGTGATCATGCCACCTCTCTTCCTCTCTCTCCCTCTTGTATGCATGAGAAAACTTGCGGCGAGAAGAGCAAGCTCATTTTCTCGAAATTTTTCCAGTTGGTCATCGCTAGCTCGCAAAGGGCGGAAGAGAGAAACCAATAGAAGGATCGGAAGAAGAAGATCCAATGGGATCGGTGACCAAAGCCATCGATCGAGATTTCGTCTTCCGAGAGACGACATCGATCTCATGAGTCTTGAGGCGGGAATAAAGCCCGTCAAGAGTCGAGTCGATAAGTCGGTGGTGTCCTTGATGGTGGTCACCTTCATCTCCCAAACCCAAGGTCGAGTGCGGTCAAGAAATGCCGAGCATTGTCCGAATCGGTATATGCAACCAACCGCTCGAGGTCGCTCAAAATCTTTGTAAACCGACCAAAACACTCGTCGAGACTCTCACCAGGTAGCGTTGATCAAACTTGTTGTACTCGCGCTTGAACTGGTCTGCCTCACGCCTTGATTTGAGTAGAGCCCTCATGGTAAGCATCGAGAGTTACCCAAATCTCGTGAGCGGAGCGAAGGTGAGAAATCCTATCATACTCACTGCGGCTAAGACCACAGTATGAGAATGTTCCTTGCCTTAGCATTCGCCTCAACGTCAACCATATTGATGGCCGTGACATTTTCATCGCCAGGAACCTCATACGGAGTTTCACCTTACGCCATATCGTAGCCCCGGCGTGATGTATGACTCCATCCGGACTTCCAAAAGGAAAATCAACTCCATTAAAGATGGGAGGCTTGGTGGAATATTTATCCGTCGCCATGGCTCTTGAGACCGGTCAAGATCTAGAAAGAGCAGAACCGGCTCTGATACCAATTGAAGGACCGAGATGGCGAACAGAGGGGGGGGGTGAATGGTCGCAAATAAAAATTTCCCCAAAATACTCCAACAAAAACCTCGACAAGATCGCTCAAAGGAAATTGTGAAAAACCCGAAAAACTAGACAACTATGTGTACCACAAGCTTGCATGGATAAGTACCATAAAATATGTGGGGATTTTTGAGTCACAATCCTGGTTGTCTAGTGTCCAAGATAAAGAGGAATCAATTCAAACTCTTGCTTTTAGAAAGGACATCAATTCAAATCACAAAAGTCACTTTCAGAAAAGCAAAAGCAGAATTTCCAGAACTTGTCCTCCATTTGCACAGGAGGTTGGTGGGTTTATGAAGCTCACAAAATTCTGAAAATTTTTATCCCTATGAGCATCAGAGTCGTGAAGAACTCCACCAAATTTATCCTCAAAAAGCCTTACAGAAAAAACAGGAAAAATCTAAGAACACAGTATGCTCAAGAACTTCGAGCAGAAAGTTTGGGGCTTGGTTTTCACCTCATGGCGCCCAACCGGTGCAACAAGTGAACTCCAAAATTTTTCTGTAGGTGTATATCAGAGTCCCGCACCTCCTCCAATAAGAATCACTCAAAAAGGATTTTTCTATATTTTTACAAACATCAAACACTGACTGCTGCGCGAAGAACAAGTTCTGAACAAAGTTGGAACTTGAAAGAAAAGATGTTCTCTACTCTATCCAAGAGTGCAAAAGAGATGTAAAACCATATGAACACACTCAAAACATCCAAGATCAGTAGCATTTAGAAGGAGGGGAGGCAAATCCAAATTACTTGAAAGTAAATTGCGGGAATGTAATTGCGCGAAAGTAAATGCTGAATTTAAATTGCGTAAAGTAAAGACATAATGTAAATGCGCAAAATAAATTCAGAGGTGGATGGATAAAACTTTCATTTCTGGAAGGGGAGGTTACAAAGCCTCATATTCATGTGGGCAAAGCTCAAATGAGCATCAAAAACCTCAACACCTTCAAGGGAAGGAGGCTACCCCTCCACCCCTATTTATACTACTCTTGGGCCACCTACCACCCTTGGATGAGTCCCTCAACCCTAGAGCACTCATCTAAGGGCTAGGATTAACCCACACACACAGCCATGCAAGGGCTGACCCAAAACCCACACACATTTCGGGTTTTCTTGCACGGTTTTCAAAGCATACTACCTAGACCCGCTAACCTATCAACTAGACCTCAATCCGACGGCCCTCATTGATCCACGCGGCATCTAGCTAGCATCAACTCCTTTCCTTGTCTTCTTGACTTGCCCGGACTCCGTCTCCGATCATCTTCCGCGATCTCCCAACCGTCTCAACCTCCGACGCCTCGCCTAGTCCCGGTCATCCTTCGCCTCACCATGACCTAGCACCGTCGCCCTGCAACCATCAAAGACAAGGAAACTCCTCACATAGCAATGCCCACAAAGATGTGCAATAAACCATCCAACTCATCACTACCGCGTCCATACGACCGATACTGCCACTCCTGGCAGAGACAACTCAAATTGCTTCATTTTGAAAATCAATCCAAATCAAACTCAAACTTGAGCACACCTTGCTCAAATAAAGTCAAATACTCATCACAAACATGGATGGACCTCCACATGGTCCTTCAACTTAGCATATAGTTGGTTCTCTCTTAGCTTCATCATAACTATGCGTAGGTGATCCTCATGTCCCTTCCCACTTTTGGAGTAAACCAGAATATCATCAATGAAGACAAATAAAAAACTTATTCAGATATTCTATGAATACCTTATTCATTAGGCTGATGAAGTATGCAGGCGTATTGGTTAAACCAAAGGAAATCATAGTATACCCATACTGACCGTACTGGGTCACAAAGGCTATCTTTGGAATATCCTCTTGACAAATTTTCAACTAGTGATAACCTAATCTCAAGTCGATCTTTGAGAACACTCTAGCTCCTTGTAGCTGATCAAACAAATCATCGATACTTGGAAGAGAGTACTTGAAGAACCGAGATGGCGATCAAAGGGGGGGTGAATGATCACAATTTCAATTTTTACCCCCAAATAAATCGAGCCAAAATCCCTAGATATCAAATGGAAGCGGAAGAATCAGTTTTTGAAGTTTTCATCCCGAGGCCGGCACTACCGCCCATGTGAGACTGACACTACCGCTGTGAACAGTAAAATCAAGCATATGAACCATAATTTTAGCACGAGTTCAAATAAAAAATTGATGTAACTTTTGATTAAATGATCCAAAACTTGTGAAACTTGGTATGCACCTTCCTAAGGATGTCAGAAACCTATTCCAACTTTCAATTGCAAGGATTGATGTCAAAGTTCTGGCCTTTTTCCAATATGAGGAAGAGTGCACAAGAACGGGTACAAAAACAAAAACTTGGCCCTCAGCTAGCTTGTGGGTTATTGATGATCAAGATGATCCTAGATGACTTCCCACATGTCATAGCAAGCTAGAACACAAGACAAGAACATCAAAAACCCGATCTTCCAAGAATAATCCCCTAGAGAGCAAAAGATCAGTTTCTTGCAAGGAAGAACACAAAAGTTGCCTAGATGATTGGGATATGATCTGAAGAAGACTCACCCATCAATCATTCATCCTCGGCACAAGAAGCACAAGCAAGTAGGAGGGGAGGCAAATCCAACTTGCATGATAGTAAATTGAAAGAATGTAAATTGCGGAATTTAAAGACTGAATTTAAAGCATAAGTAAATGCGTAAAATAAATTCAGAGATGAGTAAATGAAGATTTCATTTCAGGAAGGGAGGTTTACAAAGCCTCACAATAAAGTGGGCAAAGCTCAAAGGAGCACAAAAACTTCAAACCTTCAAGAGGGGGAAGGCTACCCCTACCCCACTATTTATACTACTCTTGAGTCACCATCTACCCTTGGATGAGTTCTTTCTACCCTAAGGATCACCATCATGGACTATGATTGATTCACTCACTCATACATGGGCTAACCTGAAACACAACAACATAACGGATTTTCCACGCTTTTGAAAGCATACTAGCTAGGCAAGCTACTCTATCACCTAGACCACGATCCAACGGCCCTCCTTGATTCGAGCAGCTCCTAGCTAGCATCTCATCCATTCCTTGTCTTCTAGGTTCACGGCGACTCCGTCTCCGATCATCTTCCGGCGATCCTCGACCGTCTGGACCTCCGACGCACCTCGCATAGTCCCAATCATCCTCCGCCTCACCATGACCTAGCACCGTTGTCCTGCAACCATCAAAAATAATGAAAACCCATCACATAGCAATGTCCAAATTGATATGCAATAAATCTCACGCAATTTCAAAATTCAAACTCAACATTTGCTCAATAGGTCGGCACTACCACCTCCTGGGGCTGGTAGTGCCACTTCCCTGAAGTCCCAGCGAATCCCCTCTCTGGAAAATAACCACTGCTCCCTAGGCCGGTAGTGCCGCCCCCTGGCCAGCAGTACCGCCCTCTAGAGGCTAGTAGTGCCACTCCTGGTAGACACAACACAAATTGCTTTATTTTGAAAATCCAATTCAAATCAAACTCAAGCACCTCATGCTTAAACACAGTCAATAACTCATCACCAACAAAGTTAGACCTCCACATGGTCTTTCAGTACTTGTTCTTGATGGTGACTTTATTGAGTAAGCAATAATCTACATACATTCTCTAAGTACCATCCTTCTTTTCAACAAGGAGAACTAGGGCACCCCATTTCTAAGAACTTGGTCGGACAAAACCTTGGTCTTGCAGCTCCTAAATCTGCCCCTTTACTTCAGCTAACTCATTAGCATGCATTATGAAAGGTCTCTTAGAAACGGGTGGGGTTCCAGGAACTAGGTTGATGAGAAATTTAATGTCCCTCTCTGGTGAGGTCCCAGGTAAACCTCATTTGGAAAGACATTAGGAAATTCTCTAGCGATTGACACATCTACCAAAGTTATACCTTTCACACTGCAAACTTTTATCCCTTCAGGGTTTTTTTGTAGCATCTTGAAATTTTAGCTTATCTCCATTTTGACTAGTTAAGGTGATAGTCCAGTTTCTGTAGTCTAAAATTGATTGTTTTTGAAGAGCTAATCCATTCCTAGTATCACATCTAGAGACTTAGTGTATAGGACAATGAGGTTGGCTAGAAATTCTACCCCTCTAATTAATATTTTAACTTTTGGGTATCCTTAGTTTGTACTCAACTCCGAACCTGGTGATTGAACCAATAAAGTAGTTTTAAGGATCATTGCCTTTACTTAATGATTTGTAATAAAACTTTAAGAAATAAACAAATGTGCAGCTCTAGAATCGAACAAAACCATGGTAGATGCTAAATTAACTAGGAGCTTACCTAGTATGACGTCTGGTACTGACTGGGCATCCTCAGTAGTGACGTGATTCACACAACCTATCCTAAAAGGCTATGGAGTCCTAGTGGGAGGATTGGGAATCTAGGACGCTCCACGTCCATCTCCTAGTGTGGGGTTATTGGCTGGTGTAGCTCCCAAATTGAAATGTACAGGCTTCAAAGCTTTCTTTCTTGGGCAACTGTTAACATAGTGACTTGTCTCATGGCAGTTGAAACAAGCAACTACTGCAACTGGATTGCTGGTCCTCTTGGGAGGGTTGTTGTTGGTGTTAAAGTTGCGATGTTCTGAAGCAGCTGGGCGAGGTGCCAGCGTGGGGGTCCTAAATGCAGTTGGAGGAGTGAAGCGAACAGGCTATTGCGCATTGGCTCTAGCCCTCTACTTGTAGTTCTGATGCACTCCATAATGCACCATGTTCCTCTTGTTAAATTCATCTAGCTCATAGTGGGACTCCTATATGAGTATGGCTTTATGTAACATCCCAATTTTTGGCTTTATTTGAATTTAATACACATTTTATGGATTTACTAAATTTATTGGATTTTATTTGAATTGATTTAATATTAAGTATATTGGCCTTTTGTGAGAACTATTTAAATCATGAGAAAGTTTAAATAAAGTTTAACCAAAAATATTTTATTTGAGTTCCAAATGTCTTAAGGTGTTTTTGAGATTTTTCTTGGAATTTTTATGGTATTTTTATTGCATTAAACAAATTAATTTAATTATCAAAATTATTTTAATTGAGAAATCCCTGGAAAATCTTGTAACAGTGCTTGGGCCGGTCCATTACTGTGCGCCTAGCCCAATCATTGTGCGGCCTGCTTTCTAGAAGCTGAATCGTCAGCTGTTGGATCTTCATCAAAAGGCCAATTTCAACCAGGTAAGTTATAACGTTTGTCCACTATTAGATTTTAATCAGATGGTCAGGATTGAGGCGTACCACTTCGGGTCATCAGTAAATCTACGCCGTTGCTTTCCGTTTGCGTCTTGGATCGATCCGTGTCACTAAGCATCTCGCCGTTCATCTGGACATGTGGACGCATGGTGTTCATCGTCTTTGCGACGGACTTGGAGCAGAGTCGGTCTTGTCCGCCATGGACACGAGCTTGAATCGGGAGCTACACAGACCCCAAGGCCTATAAAAGGTGCACATCACGTTCGCAATCTCACCAATAACCAAAACCCTAAATCGATTCTGCAAGAACGGTTTCAAGGTCGCCGGAATCTGAAGGTTTGTGCCAGCGCTGCTGTGAAGAGAAAGCACAAAATTCGTCGCTATCTCTGCATCTCAGGCCTCGCTATTGGTCTTGTTCACTTCGCCTTGCCGTGGAGTAGCTCGTGCGCGCACCAGGTTCGTCGGAGCATCGTTGGAACACCAGATCGCCGTGAAGCCCTAAGACATTGTCGTTTTTTGCCTCATCGCCAATGTCGCAACGCCTCAGGTAGGAAACCAACCATGTCGTCAAAACCACGAAACCAAGATCTTTCCATTGGTACCCTTCTCGCTCGTCGTTGGTGAACATAGGGCCCTGTGCCGCCATCGCCAACGTGGCGTGGCCTCGGTGTCGATACCTATAGCTCACGTGGACACCATGTCACCAGTTTGCTGAGGCGTATGCTTGCGTGGCTACTTGGATATTGTCTGTGTTAGCTACTTGGTTAGCAAAAGGCGGGTCCCACGCGTCAATGGCTTACTATGCGTTAGACCTAGTCTGCGGTAGTCCAGAGGGGGTATGTGGATCAGGTTCATGCACCCAAGACACGTGGCAGCACCTGGTTGGTTCGGGCTAGTGATGACATCACGCTGACTTCATGCCGACGCAATAAATTAATTTTTAGTATAAAAATAAATCGGTTAAATATGGATTTTCTTATTTTTGGTATTTTCTTTATTTTCAAATCTTTGTAGAGCATGTTCTCCCTCATACGAGCTCCGATTGAGGCGATCCAAATTTCTAAAAAAAATAAAATTGAGATCTATTTAATGATGAATTTTATTTGATTTTTATAATTTTTTTCTCTCTATTTTGGTGTTTATTTGGTGTTCTCTCTCGTTACGCGTAGGCGTCGAAGTGCTCAGAGCATCCGGGGAGGATTCGTTGACTCAAGACCAAGAATAAGGGCTTTTCTAAGGCAAGTTGTGCTTTGATCATGTTGAACCCAGTTTATAAAATTGCTATATTATTTTACTTTATGCAAGATATTTTATGTGTATAACTGTTTCAAAATAGTTTGGGATCTAGTTAATCTGTCCAATTGAACTACACCCTACCTTGTCATTTGTATGCCATGATTAATTATCACCTAAGATTGGTTTATTATTAGTTGGTTAATATTAATAATCAACATGGGATGGTTAGATCGTGCTAGTATGCTTAGCCATGCCACGTATATCACATGTCTTGGAATATCAAAAGTTAATCTTGACTAATGGAATATGGAACATGGTTATGAATTGGTGTGTCAGGTGTTGTCATACAATGATGTTGAGTTGTAATGACAAGGGATGTCACGCAAATATGTTGACTTATTGATAGCACGTGGTGCTTGGTAATCAACTGGGGTGGTAATCATTTAGATTGGGGTAAGTGGTAAGAGGCAGTGTGCCAAGGTGGGCCGAAGGGCAAAGGGTATATGGAAGTCTCGCCCTTGTCATCTTAAGGACTTAACCTTGCAAGCCTTTGACCTAAGTTAAACATGCAACCACATGTCTGGAATGGGACTGACCTAGCTAATTAATTTACAATGTCTTAGCTTTGGTACTACTAGTGGTGGTATGAGGTTCGCCTTTTTTATGAACCCACATAGCGCAAGAAGGGAGCCCTGAGTGTGGTAACCAGTCCTATCAGTGTTGAAACCTTAGCGGGTAGTACTGGGTTAAGATAGAGCATTGTAAAGGTTTTGTCATGATATCTCTGCGACACACCAAAGGAAGTGTGTTAATATCGATTGCGCAAAGAGATGTTCATGTCGTGTGGGTAAAGCGCATAACCTCTGCAGAGTGTAAAATCTATTCGGATAGTCGTGCTCGCGGTATTGAGCAATGCTCGGGAATTATAGTTAAGGGTTAGATTTTGTAAAACGAAAACTTGGATGGGAAGGTTGGATGCTGTTAGAAAGTTAAGATATGACATAGGCTGGATGCCATGTTTCTCGTCAAATGTTGAAAATTACTTATTATTGTTATTTGCTTTACTGTCTTTTCAATATACTTATTGTATTCATTTACAAATGTTGTTTTACTGCAAAATAACCATTTTAGCCATTCCATTGGAATAAACCTTGCATATAGTTATGTTAGAATTGCATTCTGTGCACAACTTATTAAATGCTTTAAGTACTCTCCCTTTCCAAACAACATCACCAGTTGAGGAGTCTACACCAGCTTTGAAAGAGGAGTATCAGGAAGAGACGAATGTTTAGGGTGCGAGCCTTGTTAGTTTCCTGCGGTATACTGAGGGGTTTATCTACATTTTCATTACGCTGCAATTTAATTTGTTATTCACAGTTTAGCCTTGCGAGGCAAGTTCATGTAAGTTCAACCATAATGTCATTCAACAGGTATTATTTAATGTATGATGTCTTTTATTATGTTTCCACTATGTATGTTTGTGATATTCATCTATGTTGAGCCTGTGTTCACTAGCGTGATCCTGGACTAGTGCAGTATAGACAAAGCATATTCGGGTCCCGACACTTTATCCACGAGATGCTGAAAATCTATATACTCATTGCCAATGACTTGCAAATTTAGGCCTAGATTGGGCCCATGCTTGAACTTCTTCTAGCGTGCATCATCTGTAGCGACATCATCTACGACAAAGCGAGAAAGTTGAGTAAACTTATTGAGGTATTCAGTCACTTGGTAACTATTACTTAGGAGAATTCAGCATAGAGCAACACTTGTCCCACTTGGTACCATAAATTAAGGCATAGGCTCTTAGCATATCATCAAGGATTTGGTTCACGTACTTAGTTTGTCTATTAGTTTGAGAGTGATAGGCAGTACTAAAATTGAGATAGGTACCCATTTTCTTCATACAAACTCTGCCAAAAATGAGTGGTAAACTAGGTTCCTCTATCTGACACTATCTTCTTGGGTACTCCATGAAGACTACCACATGGACACCACGTCTGCTCGGGACTGCGACTAGCTCTAGCGACGTCTGGCGAAGGCAACAGTGGCAAGAACAGCATGGGGATGGTTTGAATATGGAAAAACCAGGCATGGGGAACACCCTGACATGCTTGGTTTCAGCAGAAGGTGAAGTGGCACGATGGCGCACAAGAAGACCGAGGAAAAATGGTTTGAACCCAAAACCATGAGAAGTATATTGTGCTAATAATGCATAAATCATATGGAGACAACACATGTGCTAGCTATGGCCCCTTGGGTGGCATGGTCACATGGATCAAGGCCGCATGGCCATGTGGGCATGGCCACAGGGGCCAAGGCCGCATGGATGGAGTGTAAGTGGGCTGCCAAGTGATTTGGTAAGAGAAAATGAGAGCCCAAGTCGTGCAAGAGAAGGAAGGAAAGAATCCATCTCGGTTTGGAAAGAAAGAGAAAGAAATCAACTTAGATTAACAACACATATAGAAATGAAACATCTATAATTCTCACGTCCAAGCTCAGATTATGACATTCTTTGACTTTCTAAAAAGCTTAGAAGATTATCTTCATATCTTTCCATTGTGACAACTTCCAATTTTGCCTCCATTATTTTTAATCTGGCCGACAAGTTTGAACCTGTTGGTTGGCCAAATTCAAAGTTTTGAGTTGTAATTTCTTTTATCTCATAGAGTTCAAGTTTTACATGTTTAGGAGTTGAATTTGAGTCAGTTTTGATGTGTTTTTGCCATGCATACTCCATTGTAATGAGACTATATTATGTTTTGAGTTAAGAGAAGTATAGAAAATCACCATAGAGGTTTTGTGATGGCCACATGCGTCAGTACTAGGAGTTCCCATCTAGGGTTTGCTGTGTGGAACCAAGGCCGTGAGCACAATGTTCTTAGGATTGCTCATGGGGTCTATATGATCCATGTCTTCAATTTGTGGCTAACATAGCTCATGGTTTGGGGAGGTCTTCATACTTGCTTCTAAATTAGTTCTTGCTACTCTAGTACAAGTTGTGTCATACCTTTGCAAGAATAGAAGACGGTGCAAAAAGGAGGGGAGTGATGTTGCCTTCGCTTCCATCTTTTGGGTCAAAACCCTAGTTCAGCAAAAAAACAATAGAGAAGAGGAACTTGTTACTGATTTTGTGTACTGTGAAGATCGGGCCATCCTACGTGCTAACCCTTAGTTGACCCGTATCATCGTGTTATTAGAGCATGGTTGATCATGGTGCAATTCTTTCATTTTTCTGATTTTTAGATTGTGCAATCATGTCGGGTGCAAGTAGTCGTGGTTCCAATGGTGATGACCATGGCAAATTGGAGGCTCCTTGCTAGAATGATTCCATGTCACCAAGGATCCGTACAAAATTTGATGGCATCACTATAATTTTTTTTCGCCGAGAGAGAGACCTTCACCATGATTATGACCGCCGCTTTGATGACATGACAACAACTTTTGATGGCATGGATGCAAAACTGAATGCAATCAATGCCACTCTACATAGATTGGCAGAGAGACTACCACCATCGGGAAGTGCTAGTGCACGTGCTCAGCATGCTCCTATCTTGGGTGAATGTGCTAACTCACATGAAGGCTACAACTACTACACAGGTGATGTCGATGATGAGGTGTCCAGCGTTCATGGAGGCCATCCTCATCCTCTGATGAGGAATTATCATGCAAGGTGTGGTGTTGGTTATGGTGCTAACCATGGGTGGTCTGATGGCGGAGATGACCAAGAGAACAACGGTGTTGGTTGCATTAAAATCACCTTATCGGGATTCAATGTGTGTGCCGATTTGGAGGCTTACTTGGAGTGGGAGATGCATGTCATTCAATTATTTTACAACCATCACTATTCCGAATAAAAGAATGTTAATACATTCTACTCTCGGGAGTACTTACTCCCATATCTTAAATACTACCTAAACGAATTTGATGTACTCCTTTATCACTTCAGGTACACTTATATACTAATTATAAGATATTGCAATGTGAACCACATGAAAAAATTGCAAGGGGGGTACATAGTTTTTAGCGTAATTTGCAAATACCTTTATATATGTACATAAAAAGGAGTAGGTCTAAAAAATATACATACCACCTAACTAGTCTTATATACTACACGCACATACCCTCCATTGCGTGAGATAGTCCCTACGTTGTGGGATACATCATAGGGAATAACTACTCCCAAAAGTAGAAAAGGGGCTATGTATGTATGTATGTATGTATGTATGTATGTATGTATGTATGTATGTATGTATGTATGTATGTATGTATGTATGTATGTATGTATGTATGTATGTATGTATGTATGTATGTATGTATGTATGTATGTATGTATGTATGTATGTATGTATGTATGTACACACACGTATGTATATGTATGTATATATTGTTGGTGATATGCCTTTGAGGCAATCATGGAGATGATTGTATCACTTCTTATGTATATGAAACAGTATAATTATTTATCCTTTGAGTAAATATCGATTGGATTGATCAACATGTATGTGACTTATTCGTGCAACTCTTTTCATATATCTATGTTATTCAAGTTATCTTTAATCGGTTATGGAGGGTCAAAATGGTGATCGGAGGGGGGGTGAATGATCCCAAATAAATTTTTCCCCACTCAAAATGATCCAACCAAACCCACACACAATTCAATAAAAAGGAGCAAATGAAATGGATGAAGTTTTCCTGCAAGTCCGATATGACCGGATTGAATCCGATAGCACTGGAATCCGGTATGACCGCACGAAGGGCGGTATGACCAGGCTCAAGAACAGCAGGAAGAACAGAGCCAAGAACAGCACGAACTCAAAAGCTAATTTGAGAAATCTTTTGATCGGCTAGACAAAAACTAACGAAACTTGGTAGATGTGATCCAAAGGATGTCAGGAACTTATTCTAACCTTCAATCACTAGGGTTGACGTCAAAGTTCCGACATTTATCACTTTGATGGAAGAACACCAAGTTTGAGCAAAACTTGAGAATTTGATCTTCATCTTGCTCGTGGGGTTTTGATGATCAAGATGATTTTGGATAACCTCCCACACATCACAGCAAGCAAGAACACAAGTTCAAAACCCCTCAAACACGATCTAGAAGAATGATTCACTCAAGCACACAAGATAGATTTCTTGCAAGAAAGAATACATGATTTGCCTACATGATTAGGCTATGGTCTGAAGAAGACTCACCCATCAATCATACATTCTCAGCACAAGATCCACAAGCATTTAGAAGGAGGGGATGCAAATCCAAATGTGCAAGAAGTAAATTGCAAGAATGTAGTTGTGGAAGTTAATTGCTGAATCTAAATGCGTTAAGTAAATTCAAGTATAAGAGAAAATGATTTGCATTTCTGGAAGGGAGGTTTACAAAACCTCACAACAAGGTGGGCAAAAAGCTCAAAGGAGTCAAAACCTCTAAAAACCTTCAAGAGGAGGAAGGCTACCTCTCCCCCTTTATTTATACTACTCTTGAGTCACCCACCACCCTAGGATGAGTTCCTTCTAACCTAAGGATCACCATCAAAGGCTAGGAATGACTCCCACGTACAGCCATACTAACTAGACCTGCTACTCTATCACCTAGACCGTGATCCGACAACCCTCCTTGATCCGAGTAGCTCTAGCTAGTATCTCAACCATTCCTTGTCTTCTAGGTTCGTAGTGACTCCGTCTCCAATCATCTTCCGGCGATCCTCGACCGTCTAGACCTCCGGCGCTCCTCGCCTAGTCCTGGTCATCCTCCGCCTCACCATGATTTAGCACCGTCGTCCTGCAACTATCAAAAACATGGAAAACCCATAACATAGCAATGTTCAACAAAGATATGCAATAATCATCTAATTGCATCGCTCAACAAGTCAGCACTACCGACCACTATATCGACTTCATCGAGTTGCCACTATCGAGTCAGATCCTCGCTCGAGTAGAAACTCGACCACCGTTTTGACCGCATCGAGTAATCGACCACATGGCAAACTCAATGCCTAGTCTATCGACCTCAACTCGATACCATGTCTATCGATGCATGCATGCAAGCTAGCTAATTCTTATATATATATGTGAAATTAATGCATGTTATTTCTTCAACTGTTCGTTCATTTAAATTATAGAGTTCATCATCAGATGGTTTGTAGATAAAACCGACTGTGATATTTCCCTATTCATAGACGATTTCATGAACAAACCGTCTGAGATGATACAGCTAATATCGCAGACTGTTTGTGGATGAAACCAACCATATGTGATGTCTCAACATCACAGACGGTTTTGACCACAAACCGTCTGCGATTTGCGCTAGTATCTTCCCAGACGGTTTTCTTAAAAAATAGTCAGTGATAACGTGTCTATCTTTTGTAGTAATGAGCATTGCCTCAGGAACTCACACAAAATTTAAAAAAAATTAACACATTTTTGCTAAATTTCTTCAAATTTTTAAAATTTATATTTGAACTCCACGGTTTACCGCTCGGTTTAAAATGCCGAACCGGCTCGGTAAAACCGACCGGTTTTCGTCGGCAAAGTGAACCCTGCATGTGATAGTGCATTGCATATCGTGAGTTTTGGAATTCCTCGTAGCACTAATTTGTACCTCGTCATTTTTGTGAACTAATAAGGCTCTATGTCGAAACACATGAATTTTACATGAATCAATTTAATTCTCACGGTAGATAGGAAAAAAATCCAAATAAGTCTGATACTTTGTACTACATACTATTAGTCTCGGTTTCGCTCTTGCTTTAATGAATTATATGAGAAAATTTTGCAATACAACACATATTTTGATATAACTATTAAAACTACATATTTTAGTTTACATTTCATGGAACTACGTACACTTTGGCAAAACAATTAAAAAAATTACAATTACAAAACAATTAAAAAAATTACAATTATGTTGATTCCCGTTAAATGTGATGGAATCTGACAGGTGGAACCAACCTATCAAAGTAATTGACATGTGGGACCCTTCTGTCAGTAGCAAAAACATGTGTAGTTTTTTTATACTTTCGACCAAGTGTAGTTTTGCAACATTAGGAAAAATAATCAAAGCAGATACAACTTATTCTAAAAAGGTACATATAATAGACTAAAAAGTCTGCAAAATAAATTTGGGACAAATCTAGTCTAAATTAACTTCACTTATGTGCAACAGCGCAAGCCGTTTTAGTATTTGCATCAAATCAAAATGAAAATGCCGAAACTAACTGCCTAGGTACGTAGATCTATAATACAATATACCTTATTCTAAAATTTCAAGTTGAAACACAATGCGTGTTAGAAGAAATAAAAAAAGGAAATCCATATCTAGTTCGAAACTATATTTTTAAAGGGAGTATAACCATACTTTTTGTGCGGGAGTATAATATTTTATCATGGCTGCAAGAGCTTTATGCGGTTGCGACGAACTGGAAGCTTTTCAAAAGAAAAAATAGTATTGGAGCACCCTAAGATGCATATATGTAAATAGTACTTTTGTAAAAGTGCACTTATTTGTCAAAATTGTCAGAAAACTATATATTTCACTAAACTACACAAAACTTTGGCTGTTCACAGGCATGTTCCATATATCAATTTCACTGACAAATAGTTGTACGTATCACGAATTTGAAAAAATATCAACGAATGTGTAGTTT
This sequence comes from Otatea glauca, assembly GCA_036346275.1. NCBI lineage: Eukaryota > Viridiplantae > Streptophyta > Magnoliopsida > Poales > Poaceae > Otatea > Otatea glauca. Next base: position 56,984,843 of record CM070715.1, on the reverse strand, counting down.
ATCAAAATGTTATGTCAAAGTATGCGTAGTTCTATGAAATATAAACTGAAATATGTAAATTTTTGAAGATTATACCAAAACATGTGGTATTTTTTGTGGAATTTACTCATCTATACTCCTTTATAATGTACCTAAGCATTCTTTTCTATGTCCACCCCAAATAATGCACCCTACTAGAGATGGTCCAACCTTCATACACCCAACGAAACGTCCTCAAAAACTTGCCTCCATCAAAATTAACCTCTCAGATCTTTCCTCAGCTTTACTCACCCACATCCGATGGCCATTGTTTAATGTGTCTAACTCATCCCTGTAGCCCACAACAGATCTCCCCCCACCTCCAGCATCATCTCAAGGAAAAGGAAACAAATATCCTAGAATTAAGAAAAAGGAAACAAACGTTCTAGAAAAGGAAAAGACCATATATTACGTGCTGGAAAAAAGAAATCGGAAGACAGGGCACTATACTAGTGAATTATTAACGGCAGAGCTTCATAAAAAAGAAAAGACAATGTGAGTTTTTGAAAATATCTTACGAGATTTAACACCTAAACAGGGAGGAAATGTAAGGTCTTCTAATTTTCGACGAGGTTGGACGGAGACAGGGAGCGGAATATCGTGGAAACAAGCCGAGGAGTACAGTTAGTGAAATGGAGTATACTTGGGAGCGTTTGGCACGGGAGTTTGACGGGTTATTGTTGTTGTTCGATTCCAATTGCCATCGCGATTCTCCCGCTGTCCGGCTGGCCTACCGCACCGAACCGCGTCGTCTCGTCTGCCCGTGACGACCGCGTGCGGACCCGATCGACCGACCGGGACAGCTAGCGAGCTCGGCCAATAACGCGCCGCTAATCCTGGCGCCGCCACCGCCGCGACCGAACCAATCACCGCACCACCGCTGCTGCGCCTACAGTACGCGCAACTTTACTGCTACTGCTACCGTTGTACGTTGCTGCGCTAGAATGCCAGCCCACTCACACTACCTGTACCTTTCGCTTCCCTTTGCTTTGCTTCGTCGACTCCACTGAACGGTGCCGTAAACCGTGGGAAACTAGCTTAGCAACCAACCATCTCTCCTCCTCTCTTATAGAAAAAAGAAAATAGAATTTATTTTTCAAGGTACAACAAACTACAGCAAGGCAATAGTAATAGTAGCTGTATTATTTTACACCGCAACTCACAATACCGTTGGAAGTTGGAATGCAGCTCACTGTTATACTTCGATGTATTGAATTGTCTACGCCACTTTTTTTCTAAAAAAATGGCGGGAGCTTTGCTATACATTAAAGAGGAGAACAAAACATATTGCACCAACATAAATCAAAAATAGTACTGCACTGTCATATTAATAATGGGACTACTAAGTAGCAGATTAGCCACCTTCGGTTATTGGTCTCAATGCGGTGTCTGCCTGTCTTTGAACGGACACAGCCATTTGATATTTACCATTTAATGTTTACACTTATGCGTTTCTTTCCTCCGGTATAGACAACGTTTCTTCCATTCTTACCTTTTAGCAATAAACATATGCTTCAGTGGTGGAGCTAGGATTTATAGACCCGTCATTGATGGGTATTATACCATAACAATATTATGTATACACTTATGTAAAAACTTAATATTGCGTATATGTATTAATTGCTCTCAAAGAAGGCATTCAAGTTACAACATATACATGACTCTTTGGAGAAAAACTGACGGAACTCACGTGATATAACTTCATAAAACATTACGATACTCGGGTGAATTGTCACGAACGCTGACCGACAAGTCCACCCCGGACAAAAACAATCTACGAGTATTTTCATCCACTGCTCAAAAGAAAATCTAATAAAACATTTTCATTTGTACACACGGTAACTCTCTGGTGGTGCCGACAGATCCCCTCGAAGCAACCCAAATTTTTTTGGACCCGTCAGAAAATTCAACAAACATATGGTCGATGCGAGTTTTTGGCTTTATTTGGTCTTCTGACAATTGTTTTTCATTATTTGGCTTCCGTGTAAATAAATCTATAAATTTGATTTTCTTCTCGACTACAAAAACAATGACAGCTGATACGTGTCAACTATCGTAACCCCGGCACCTCGCCAACACCGTATATATAGCACCTCGTCAACTACGTCAAGTGCATCAACCAGCATGATAAAAGCAGGCCCACCACCTAGTGTAGTGTGGGATTATGATAGGTCCTCCTGCCGAGCACGTGATGCGCGGCATGTTCTAGTCATGTGGACCCGACCTCCTGCCGAGCCCGATAGAGCAACAAGTTTTGTACCGCGCAGGACCAACCCTACCTGTTGCAATGCAGTATGATGTCGCGGTGCCAACAAGGTGCTAGATACTAAAACATGGTATATGATATGAATTTCGTTAAAACCAAAACAAAATTTTAAAAAAAAGACTGTATGTAAAAAAAAGCATGCAATAGGCCGATCAAGCCCAAGCCTCTATGATAGATAAAAAAACTGGGGTGGGGGGTGGGGGAGAGGAAGGAAAGAAAGAGAGGGAAGGCAAGACATAGAGAGGAAAAAATAGAAGTCCTCTCCTGGAGCTTTTTATAAACCCCCTCCTCCTCACAGACCAAACCCACACCTCCCAAACTCTGCTTCTACCATCTCAAGAAACAGAGAGATCCAGGAAGCAGAGGGAGCGAGGGAGAGATCCGGGAGGCAGCGCGTAATGGCGATGACGGTGAAGGCTCCCTCATCGTCGGTGCCCTCGACGCCGCTACTCAAGGACGAGCTGGACATCGTGATCCCGACGATCCGCAACCTCGACTTCCTCGAGATGTGGCGCCCCTTCTTCCAGCCGTACCATCTCATCATCGTCCAGGATGGCGATCCGTCCAAGACCATCAAGGTGCCAGACGGCTTCGACTACGAGCTCTACAACCGCAACGACATCAACCGCATCCTCGGGCCCAAGGCGTCCTGCATCTCCTTCAAGGACTCGGCGTGCCGCTGTTTCGGTTACATGGTCTCCAAGAAGAAGTACATCTTCACCATCGACGACGACTGCTTCGTAAGTTCTCTCCTTGGTTGCTGCAAAATTGATGTTAGTGGTTCTTGTCAAGTAGCTATTAGTGGTAATTCATGGTTTCTTGGGCTGTTCTTGCGAAATTCTGCGCCGATCTGGGGAAAGGCGGGGTCTTGGGGCCGGATCTGGGTCAAATTTGTTCGAATTTGACCGGATCTGGCTGGATCAGATCTGGATCTAGGCACGCGCGATAAGTTGTGTTGATATTTGAACATGCGTTGGGTAGCATGGCAGATCTTGATGCGTAGCAGATTTGAGCATGAGCTGCTTCTGGGGAACGAACAAAGCAGCCCTTGCTTTTGCTTGCATTGGTTGGTAGAGAATCCAAAAAGGACATTTTTGTATGGTCCCCGTGAGAATAGTAGGATTATGCTTGCCTGCATTTCTCTATGTGGTATGTGTGACAGATGGTTGTTGGATTTTTGTCAGCCAGTTAGCGCTTTGTTGTTAGAGGGGTCCTTTTCATGTGGTTGCAGGTCCTAGTTTGTGGGATCCGGTCGTGAAGAACGAATTGATAGATTCTGTTTGTCATGTATTAACTAAACGCATCGGGAGGCTTTTGCGTCACAAGATCTAGGAGAGTCGCTTCAGATCTGACCCAAGTAGTAACGGTTGGTGTCAAATTCAGGTTTACTTTCTGAAATTTGCACCGAAGATAAATTTTCTGCTTTCACCTTCTAAGATCCACACCATTAGCCTCACTACTCGACGGAGGAACTAGCCAAGAGTAGATCTTTCCTTGAAGCATGGCAACATTGTCTATTGATCTTGTAATCAATTTGTGCCCATTAATTAATCTGTCTAATCATCAACTTCTTTTGTTTGAATGGCTTGCTGGTTAGGTTAACATTGTACTTTTGCTCTTTTCTCACGTCAACTGAAGTGTCTTTGATTGTCCTTTAGGTTGCCAAGGACCCATCTGGCAAAGATATCAACGCTCTTGATCAGCACATCAAGAACCTCCTCAGCCCGTCCACCCCGTTCTTCTTCAACACCTTATACGACCCCTACCGTGAGGGTGCTGACTTTGTCCGTGGATACCCCTTCAGCCTCAGGGACGGTGCCACCACTGCAGTCTCGCATGGTCTGTGGCTCAATATCCCTGACTATGATGCTCCCACGCAAATGGTCAAGCCTCGTGAGAGGAACACCAGGTATCGCAATTTGTTCACAATGCTGATCTGATATTCAGCATTCGTTGTCTTGCATCAAGAATTGTTGTTAACTTCCTATGTTTTGTTCAGGTATGTTGATGCTGTCATGACTGTGCCCAAGGGAACCTTGTTCCCCATGTGTGGCATGAACCTTGCCTTTGACCGTGAGCTCATTGGTCCTGCAATGTACTTTGGCCTCATGGGGGATGGCCAGCCTATTGGTCGCTACGACGACATGTGGGCTGGATGGTGCATGAAGGTTTGTATTTCTGTCTAGAAAGTATCATTACAATTGAACCGATTGTCTAACTGAAAACATCAAATATAATTGTGTAAATTTCAGGTCATCTGCGACCACTTGAGCCTGGGAGTCAAGACCGGCCTGCCATACATCTGGCACAGCAAGGCTAGCAACCCCTTTGTGAACCTGAAAAAGGAGTACAAGGGCATCTTCTGGCAGGAGGACATCATCCCCTTCTTCCAGAATGCCACCATCTCAAAGGAGTGCGACACTGTCCAGAAGTGCTATATCTCACTCTCGGAGCAGGTCCGGGAGATGCTTGGCAAGATTGACCCCTACTTCATCAAGCTCGCTGATGCCATGGTCACCTGGATCGAGGCCTGGGATGAACTGAACCCATCTGCTACTGCTGCTGAGAATGGGAAGGCCAAGTAGGCTGATCCAGGGGGGTTCTACATTCCCCTTCGAAGTGAAGAAAGTATTTATTGGTGTCTAGGCCCCACTAGATATAGCTCTTTTTAAGAAGAGATTACTTAAGCAGCTTTATAATTCTTTGTTGTTATGCTGGTGGTTCTTTTGTAGTTGGAAAAGAATTTGTTATGATTTACATAATTCGACAATAATAATCTATCGTGTAATTTTGATAATCAAGCACCAACGTTGTTATATTGAGGTGGCAGCAACGTATGCGTCATTGCTTTGTAGCTTGTTTTTCATGTCATTTGTTCTTGCCTGTTATGAGAGATGCATGTCATGCATGCTGATGCTGTTGCCACGACGATTCAATTCTTAGATAATTGAATTCTTATGGTTGTTCTAGTGTTTTTATACAAACTTTGGCTGAGTTCCTTATTCTAAGCTGGGTCGCGGAATGCTGGATGGAAAAAGAGACTGCGAGGCAGCAAGTCTGGCTCTCATTCCTATTAAGAACATGTTGTATTGTGTGTGCAACAACAGCTACACAAATAAAATTATAAGAATAGCGATGTACATCAACCTGCCTGGTTTTGATAGACGGTAGAGATAAGTGGCATGATTGTGTAGCTAGCAGTAGTACGTCTGGGTTGGCGATGAAGAGAGACATGTCCACCTGATTATAGCAAATTCGGGAGAGTATAGTAGTAACCTTGTAACTAAATATGAATACAACACACTTCTCGTATGAAACAGACAAGCCACCCCGCCCGGGCCATTAAACCAAATGGTAGAGCAGACCAAGTTTAACGAGGACATCCAATTTAACATTTAGCTCTACACATTACATCGAATCGGACCTACTTTGCTCCTTTGAATCGCAAGGGAAAAAAAAGGTACAATACATTGAGAAAACACCGTTGCCTGGGATCTAACCAGGTGTTTGCACCAAAATTTAGCAGATATGATCAAAATCGGCAGATTTGAGTCAACTGGATGTAGCCGATATTTAAACTTGAAAAAGTTAGAGATATTTGGTAATTACAACGATTTCTGAGGAGAGACCGTTCGGATCGAGGCCGATACGGATCGCATTCTGTAACGTGTTATAATAGGATTTAATCGGTCGATAAGTATAAAAGATAGACGTAGACAGACGAAAAAGAGAGACACAACCCAATCAAACAACACCTTACTTTTGCTTACTTTTTCTGTCGACTAGGAGTAGCTTCTGTAATTTATAGGGGTGGGCAATTTTAAACCAAAACCGAACCGAATTAACCGAAAAAATCGGTTTTTTTTATTTTTGGTTCGGTTTTTATTTTGATACTATTCGATTTTTGAATACCAGACACCGAAAAATCGAATTACTGAAACACCTCTCGTCAAAATTCCCCATCCGGCTGGCACAGTGGCACTCCTCGGCTCCTCCTCCCTCGGTTCCCTACCTCGCCCCCGCCGCCTCCCTCCCTTTCTCCGTGCGAGGCTCCGTCACGCCCCCTCCGTCTCCCTTGCCCCCGCAGCTCTCTCGCCTCCTGCCTCCTACCACCCCCTCGCCTCCCTCCCTCGCACTTGCCGACTGCCGCCTCCCTCCCTTGCCCTCCCCACACCCCCGCCCTCCGCTGCCCCTTGCCTCCCCCTCCCCTTCCACCTCCGACGCGGCACGCCGACAGCGACAGCGACGACGTGCGTGGCAACGGCGAGCACAAGGCAACGCACGGGCAGGGAGCACAGGGGAATCAAGGACCTGCAGCCTGCTGCTTGGGTTGCTTGTCCGCCGCCTCCCTCCCTCCCTTGCCCCTTGCCACCTCCGCCCCGCCTCCCACTCCCTTCCTCCGACGTGGCACGGCGACGGTGAGCACGAGCGGGGAGTGGACAGCGAGCACGAGGCAACGCTCAGGCGAGGAGCACAGGGGAGTCGGGGATCTGCTTCTTAGGCTGCTTGGGAGCACAGGGAGTCGGTGAACCGAGCCAAATAAATTCGGTTAATTCGGTTCTGTTTTCAAAACTATTCGGTTTGGTTTGGTTAGCAATTCTCAAAAATCAAAATATTTTTAAACCGAATTAACCGAATGCCCACCCCTAGTAATTTAGACTTCTTCTCTGTAATTCGATTTTGATCAATAAAGTTGTGCATCGTCGATTGTTGATCTTCATCAATTACGCCAATCAGGTTCGATTTTCTCTGATTTTGTTGCGCATCGCCTTCTTCGAAAAAATCTACCTTTACCATCGAATTAACTCTAACCAGGCTAATTAGACTATCGTTACTTTCGATCTAATCGGTTTCTTGGCTGTTTTAGATCTTAGCCGTTCACTTCAATAGATCGGTTTCGAGCGTACTTCACGACTATCTTACCGATTGCACGATCAAATCGGTTGACATGCCTCGAACCTCTGAACCTGGTGTTCGTCCGGTGTGTTGCGGCCGATTAACCCTCTTCACATTTTTTGGCCAACACACTCTTGGCACGCCCAGTGGGACAACAATGTCTTCGTCGGGAAAGTCGATTCCACCGTCTAATCTCAATACTGAAGCCATAATCGTCCCTACACTGGACGATTTAACGCCAGACCAACGCAAGGAGATTGAGGATCGAAAAGCCACTCTCGAAGAGATGATGTTACTAGAAGACTCGACGTGGCGTCACTCAAAAAACCGTGTTGTCGACGGTTAACGCCCTCGGTGATGTAGGTGTCACCGACGGTCTGGTAAGTCAATACCTACCTGTGCAAGCCGAATTATCGGCTATGATTAATCAATCTGTACACCACGCGCTGGTAAACCAATCAACACTTAAGTTGATGATTGCAAACAGTGTGAAAACAATCGCTCAAGAGTTGGCATCCGGTGGAAACCTGCTCGACTCGATGCAAGCTTTACCGAGTTACCCTGTTTTTTCAATAGCACAAAACACGCAGAATACTTTAGCCGATCCTAAACCATCGGTTATAACCTCAACTCCAACTATGATGCCGACTCAACCTACTATTATACTGCCACGAGATCCTCGACCGAGTGGGGTGACACATTATCAAGCATATACTGATGTCGCTAAGATAGACACATCAGCTAATTTTCCACCATGTAACATCCCAAAATTTGGCCTATAATTTCACTTATGTGCATTTTGGTGATTTTCTGAATTTATTGGATTTTTCCAGAAATTATTTGAATTTATTTTAATTAAGTATATTGAACCTTTAGTGAAAACTAAATGTATATATAGATAAAGTTAATATAAAGTTTTACCAAAAATATTTTATTTGAGCTCAGAATGTCTCAAAGTATTTATGAGAATTTTCCTGGATTTTTCCTGATATTTTAATTGCCTTAAATGAATTAATCTAATTTCGGGAATTATTTTAAATCAAAAAGCTTTTGAAAAATCTTGGAGCGATCTTGGGCCAAGCCCGACCTTTGTGCGTCTGTGACCCATCACGGTGCGGCCCGTCAGCCCGCTTCACCGCCGCCGCGCGTGTGACCATTGGATCTAGATCAGACGGCTATCTCCTTTCGCGAAACCCTAGCGCCTTCGGCCGTTGGATCAAGATCGCGCGGTGAGGATTCCTTGCATTGTTTTGGAAAGATCTGATCGCATCCGTTGATTTTGGAAAGAGCGGATCGGATCGTATCGCGTTCGGAGGAATCATAGCCGTTCATCGCGGACGGACGGACGCGATCCATTGTCTCCGATTCGGTTTCCGAATCCGCCGCCGCTTGCCGTCGCCGCCGCGTGATTTTAGGGTTGCCGTTTTAGCGTGCATGCCGAGGCTATAAAAGGCGTGGGTTACACCCCGAGGTTCCTCATCGCCTTGCGCTTCGGTCGCTCTAGTCTTGGCCGTCGAGTCGCCGTCGCCGTGCGATGAGCTCGCGCGATTTTTCGTAGCGCCGACGGTCGTTTTCTTTAGTTTGCGTCTCCGTCAAGCCGCCGTTCGCGAATCGGTTCGGATCCGGGCTCGTCGCGTCAAGCCGCATCGGGTAGCCACTTCATCCCGCCGAGTCGCGCGGAACGCCGTTCGGGTGGTCGTCGTCCTCCGCTCCGGTGCGGATCGCCGCCGTCTTTGCCATCTTCGTTAGGAAGCTTCATCGGCCGTTGGATCTTCGTCGGACCACGCGATCGCGCCACGTCTCGGTAAACGATGCAACTCGGGTAGCGTCGGCCGTTGGATCGGGTTTGTTCGGTTGAGATCGCGCGCGTGTGCGTTAGGCGTTAGCCGTTGGATCGTCGCCGGATGTGCGCGGCGTGTCGAGCATCGGCACGGGCAGCGTGCGAGCCGATCGATGTGCGCCGCGCGTCGTCGGCGCGTGGCGCGAGGCGCCGTGGGCCACGTCCACGGTGGACGAGCGGTCCCATGGTCCGAGTCCATGGACGAGCGACGTGTCGGCCGATTGGTTCGAGTCGGTGGACGTCAGCGTTGCGCAATAAAGATCTTTTCCAATAGAAAAATAATTCTGAAAAATCGGTTATTCTATTTTCTGTAATTTCAGTATTTATTCAAACTTCAAAAGGCTATATCTTTTGTATTTTAACTCGAATTTGAGTGATTCAAATTTCTAAAAATTTGTAAAATCAAGATCTATTTATTGGTGAATTTTATTTTATTTTTGAAGTTTGGTTGCTCTCTGTTTTGGTGTTTATTTGCTATTTTGGCATCGTTTCGTGTAGACGTTGAACTGCTCGGTGATCCGGAGGAAGATTCATCACTTCAAGACCCAAGCTCCGAGCAAGACCAGCACCTACTCCAAGGAAAGTTGTGCTTTGATCATGTTGCACCTAATTTTCACCAAATTGCTATTTTGTCTATTAAAATTTATGCATGATAATTTATGTGTATAAATGATTTCAATTAATCTGGGAATTAGATAATATGCCTATTTGAATTAAATCATACCTTGTCAATTATATGCCATGATCTATTTGTCACCCTAGGATGTGGAACTATAGTTGGTTAATATTGATAATCAACATGGGCTAGTTAGACCGTCATAGATTGCTTAGCCATGCCACGTCATCACATGTGTCCGAATGTTGATACTTAATCTTGACTAATGGAATATGGAACAATGTTTATGAATTGGTGTGTCATGTGCTGTCGCACCGTGATATCAAGTTGTCGTGGCGAGGAGGCCACACATCTAGATTGAAATGTTGATGGCATGTGGTGCTTGGTAATCAACTGGGTGGTAATGATTTTAGATTGGGGCAAGTGGCAAGGGGCAGTGTGCCAAGGTGGGCCAGGGTTGGTAGGGGTATGTGGAAGTCTTGCCTTAATCACTTTAAGGACTTAACCTTGCAAGCCTTTGACCTGAGTCCTTCTTGCAACCACATGTCTGGAATGGGACAGCCTAGCTGAATAATTTGTGAAACCTAGATTTCGGTACTCTCGTGGTGAATAGTGAGTCCCGGGTTACGGTTTAACTCACATGGCGCAAGAGGGGGGCCCTGTTGTGGTGGTTTAACCCTTCAGTTTTGAAACGTTAGCGAGCAGTACTGGGTCTAGGTGTAGCGTTGTAAAGGCTTTGTTATGATCACTCGCCTTGGTGGTGTTTGGTTGTATTGTGTGGGTAAAGTGCATAACCTCTGCAGAGTGTACAATCTATTCGAATAGCCGTGCTCACGGTATTGGGCAATGCTCGGGAATTACAGATTAAGGGTTAGACTTTTGTTAAACAAAAACCTATTGGGATGGCAAGGTGCCATGGAAGGTGGAAAATAATTTAGGATTGAGAAACTTGGTTACTTGAAATGTTGAATTTATTAATTCTCAGATTTGTTTTACTGCTTTCCAATCTATTTATTGTATTCTTGTTAAATGCTGCTTTATTGCAAAATACCCTTATTAGCCATTCCTTTGGATTAAGCCAAGCATATAGAATATTAGACTTGCATTATTGTGCACAACTTGTTGAGTGCTTTATGTACTCACCCCAACAACAACAACTTCAGAAGAGGAGGAATCTACGCCCTTCGTGGAGGAGGATTATATGGATGCGAATGCTTAGGGTCCGAGCCTCGTCAGTTGCCTGTGGCGAACTGGAGCGCCACTGCGTTTATTCTATTTCCGCTGCTTTTCATTGATACTTTCTATTTAAGCCCTGTGAGGCATTATTCATGTAAGACAACAGTTATTATTAATCATTGAAGTTTATGCTATATTTCGCTGTGTACGACTATGATAGCATCTATGTTGCGCCTGTGTGCACTAGCGTGATCCTGGACTAGTGCGGTATACACAGAGGGGTACAAAGAATCCCCAGTAGGCTCATAGCGATCGCGAAGATGCGCCCACATCGACTGAGCTGAAGACAAACCAACAATATCACCAGTGAGATGCACCTCCATACTAGCAACCAGAATAGCAGAAGCACGAGCATCTTCATCAAGCCATATCTTGTATGCAGTAAATTGAGTATGAAAAGACTCCACAAAGATCAAGATACTCGCCGGAGGCCTTCGCTGAGCGGCGATGACGCCTCTTTAGGAATAACAGGCATGTCGGGGGGAGCAGGACGAGGCGGACATGATAGCTCGCCAGTAAGAAACTCACACAGACGCTGCCCTCGCATGTGAAGGCGCATATGAAGAACCCAATCACGATAATTGAGACCATCAAAGATAACCGGGCAATGAGGAACAGATAAGGTGCCCGAAGAAGAACCTGCAGATGGCGACATTTTTTTTTGACCAGACCGGACTTAAGCTGATTTAAAGTCCGATCCAATCGCACCTGAGAAGAACCGAGCAGAGGAGGCCTGGAGACGTCACGGGTGACGGCGGCCTGGTCGGCGGCGACGTCCACGGTGGCGGCGACGGGTCGGCGGCGTCGTCGGCGGCGTCAGAGAGTAGCGCCGGCGAGCAAAGGCGCCGGGCGGAGCAAAGGCCAACCTCGAGCTCTGCGGTTGAGGAGACGTCCACGGTGACGGCGGCTGGTCGGTCGACGGCGTCTCGTGGCGGCGGCCGGTCGGCGACGGCGTCGGCGGCGGCCGAGTAGCGCCGGCGGAGCAAAGGCCGGCCTCAAGCTCGGGCCGGATGGAGGATGGCGCGCGACGGTCGTAGATCCGGCGAGAGGCGCGGCTCCAGTCAGGAGATGGCGGCGGGATGTCCGACGCAGTGTGAATGCCGGCGGAAGAGCCAGGCGGAAAAGCCGGCGAGGTGCGCAGTCGAGCATCGGATGGCAGCCGAGGTCAACCGAGGGTGACGAACTGGTGAAGAAAAGCCAGCGAAGGAAAGACGGAGAGGAGAGGTCGGGAGAGCGCAAGTGCAACGCCCGTAAGAAAACCCTAACCCTAACTTGGCTCTGATTCTTGTTGTGTTCAGGATCGCAGGACAGGGTCTCTGGTTGGTATTGGCCCTCGCCGTCGTGACTCTCAGCGCCTTTGGGAGCTTGACTGGCTTCGTCTTCCTTCCGCTGCCTCTGCCAGTCTCTCAGTCTCCTCCATTGCTTTTGCCTCCGTTGCATCGTCTACTGGGTCGTTTGCTCAGTGGCATCACCGTTTAGGGCATCTTTGTGGGTCACGTCTGTCTTCTTTAATTCGTCGTGATCTTTTAGGATCTGTGTCTGGTGATACCTCCTTAGATTGTGCGGGTTGTAAGCTTGGTAAACAGCTACAACTCCCCTATCCTTCTAGCGAGTCTGTATCCCGGCGTCCTTTTGATCTTGTTCATTCTGATGTGTGGGGTCCGGCTCCTTTTGTTTCAAAAGGGGGTCATAAATATTATATTCTTTTTATAGATGATTTCTCTCGCCACACTTGGATATACTTTATGTCTTCTCGTAGCGAGGCCTTGTCCATCTATAAGAATTTTGCCACTATGATCCGTACTCAGTTTGATTCTCCCATTCGAGTTCTTCGTGCTGACTCAGCAGGGGAATATCTGTTCGGTGCCCTTCGTACTTTTCTTGCTACGCAGGGCACTCTTTCTCAGTTTTCCTGTCCTGGTGCTCATGCTCAGAATGGTGTGGCTGAGCGCAGGCATCGCCATCTTCTTGAGACAGCTCGTGCCCTTTTACTTGCTTCCATTGCTCCACCTCATTTCGGTGAAATTTGTTTCCACCGCCACTTACTTGATTAATATTCAGCCTTCTTCTGCTCTTAAGGGTGGGATTCCGGTGGAACGTCTTTGTGGCATGCTTCCTGATTACTCTAGTCTTCGCCTTTTTGGGTGTGTGTGCTATGTCCTCCTTGCACCTCGTGAACGCACCAAGCTGACCGCTCAGTCTGTTGAGTGCGTTTTTCTGGGCTATAGTGCTGAGCATAAGGGATATCGTTGTTGGGATCCTGTTGGCCGACGAATGCGGATTTCTCGGGATGTTACTTTTGATGAGTCTCGTCCCTTCTACCCTCTTCCTTCTTCCTTGATACAGTAATTAATAGTAACTTTGTTACCTTATATACGAGATTGCTAGTTGCCTTGTATAGAGATTATTTGCCTTGTATAGTTATTGCCTTATATAGTCTTTCCTTCTATATCCTCTTGTACGTGTATATATACTGGCCCTTTGGCCTCATGTTGATACAAGTGCTATTCATAACATGGTATCAGAGCCAAGTTAGGGTTAGGGTTTTTCTTACGGGCGTTGCACTTGCGCTCTCCCGACCTCTCCTCCGGTTTTTCTTCGCCGATTCGTCCTCCTCGGCTGTAGCTCCCGGCGCTTCTCCCGTCGATCGCCTGCCAAGTCGATCCCGTCGTCAAGTCCGGCCGACTGTCCCTGCGCATCTCGACTTCCAGCTCGGTGCCTGCTGCTCGCCGACGACGACTGAAGCGCGGGCCGTCTCCCACGCCGCCGTTCGCAGGTTCCGCCTGTCACGCCGCCGAGCCCGTGACGCACCTGGGGTTTCCATCTGTCGCCGCCGCCGATCGTCGCGCGTCGCCGTCCCTCGCGTCGCCGTCCTCCGCTTCGTCCGGATCGCAGCCACCTCCGGTCGCGCCATCGCTTCATTCTGCGCCCGCCACCGCCGGCTCGTCTTCCACGCGGCGCATCCACTGACTTCGGCGCGAACTTCATCGCACTCCCGCCGCCGCCGACGCGATCGCCGACCGTCGCCGCCACCGTGACACCGCCGCCGACCAGCCGCCGTCACCGTGGCGTCTCGAGCCTCCTCTCGCTTGGTTCTTCTCGGTGCGATTGGATCGGACTTTAATCGATTTAAGTCGGTCCGGAAAAAAGGAAAAAAATGTCGCCGCTGCGGAGCTCTTCTTCCGCACCGTGATCATTCCTCGTTGCGGTTATCTTTGATGGTCTCAATTATCGTGATTGGATTCTTCACATGCGCCTTCACATGCGAGGCGGCGTCGTGGGAGTTTCTTCTTGGCGAGCTATCATGTCCGCCTCGTCTTTGCTCCCCGACATGCACATTATTCCTAAAGAGGCGTCTGCTCGCCGCTCAGCGAAGGCCTCCGATGAGTATCTTGATCTTTGTGGAGTCTTTTCGGACTCAATTTCTCGTGCATACAAGATATGGCTTGATGAAGATGCTCGTGCTTCTGCTATTCTGGTTGCTAGTATGGAGGTGCATCTCACTGGTGATATTGTTGGTTTGTCTTCAGCTCAGTCGATGTGGGTGCATCTTCGCGATCACTATGAGCCTACTGGGGATTCTTTGTACCTTGCTGTTGTACGACAGGAGCAGTCGTTACAGCAGGGTGATTCTACTGTTGACGAGTTTTATGCTCAACTGTCCTCGATATGGCGTCAACTTGATTCTCTCGGACCGGAGGTTTGCCGCACCTGTCAGTACTGCCAACGTCAGCACTCTCACTTGGAGCTTCGCCGTATCTACGACTTTCTGACACACCTTCGGGCTGAATTTGAGCAGATTCGTGCTCAGCTGCTTGCTCGTCATCCCCGTGTGACCTTATTGGAGGCTCTTGCGCTATTAAATGATCGAGGAGACTCGTCTTCGTGGTGCGGGCCTACTAGTATCTCCTTCAGTCCTGGCAGTACCTCGTGCTATTCCTCCATCAGTGGCGCCTCCTCCTTCAGTATCGATTACCAAGGGTGCAGGGCTTCACTGTACCTACTGCAACAAGGATGGGCATGTGGAGCGGTTTGCTATCGAAAGAAAAGGATCTTGCTCGTCGCGGTGGGCGTCCTCCTAAGGGCATCGGACTTCTTGGTGCCTCTCCCCAACAAAGCTTCTGTGGTTCGGACCCCACTCAGAGATTACGATGTCGCTACGTCGCATGGCTACTTCGCACCGTCGTCTTCTGCTCTGCTCTGCTCTGCAGATCTTCCAATGAGAGACCATCTTCCTCCTCATCGGGTATCACACCATGGATTCTTGACTCGAGCTTCTTTTCATATGACATCCGATCCAACGAGTCTCCATTCCATTAGTCCTCTTGTCGCTCCTATCACTTGCATGCATCGCAGATGGTACCCCTCTTTACATTGCGGGACGAGGCACTCTTTTGTCTTCCTCTTTTCATGTTCCTGCTGTTTCTCATGTTCCTAAACTCACCATGCGACTTACATCCGCCGCCGCCTTCTCGATCATGGTGCCGTGTTATCCTTGACTCGACTCTTGCTTGTTCGGGATCGCAGGATGTGGTCTCTGGTTGGTATTGGCCCTCGCCGCCATGACTCTCGCGCCTTTGGGAGCTTGGTAGCTTCGTCTTCCTTCCGCTGCCTTTGCCAGTCTCTCAGTCTCCTCCATTGCTTCTGCCTCCGTTGCATCGTCTCGGGTCATTTGCTCGATGGCATCACCGTTTAGGCATCTTTGTGGGTCACGTCTGTCTTCTTTAATTAAATCGTGATCTTTTAGGATCGTGGTCAGTGATACCTCCTTAGATTGTGCGGGTTGTAAGCTTGGTAAACAGCTACAACTCCCCTATCCTTCTAGCGAGTCTGTATCCCAGCGTCCTTTTGATCTTGTTCATTCTGATGTGTGGGGTCTGGCTCCTTTTGTTTCAAAAGGGGGTCATAAATATTATATTCTTTTTATAGATGATTTCTCTCGCCACACTTGGATATACTTTATGTTTTCTCGTAGCGAGGCCTTGTCCATCTATAAGAATTTTGCCACTATGATCCGTACTCAGTTTGAGTCTCCCATTCGAGTTCTTCGTGCTGACTCAGCAGGGGAATATCTGTCCGACGCCCTTCGTACTTTTCTTGCTACGCAGGGCACTTTTTCTCAGTTTTCCTGTCCTGGTGCTCATGCTCAGAATGGTGTGGCTGAGCGCAAGCATCGCCATCTTCTTGAGACAGCTCGTGCCCTTTTACTTGCTTCCGCTGCTCCACCTCATTTACGGCCGAGGTTTGTTTCCACTGCCACTTACTTGATTAATATTCAGCCTTCTTCTGCTCTTAAGGGTGGGATTCCGGTGGAGCGTCTTTGTGGCATGCTTCCTGATTACTCTAGTCTTCGCCTTTTTGGGTGTGTGTGCTATGTCCTCCTTGCACCTCGTGAACGCACCAAGCTGACCGCTCAGTCTGTTGAGTGCGTTTTTCTGGGCTATAGTGCTGAGCATAAGGGATATCGTTGTTGGGATCTGTTGGCGGCGAATGCGATTTCTCGGGATGTTACTTTTGATGAGTCTCGTCCCTTCTACCCTCGTCCTTCTTCCACTCCAAAGATCTCTTGTCGAGCCACTTTCTTTTCTTACTTTTCACGATACTCTTGTTGCCACTTTTCCTTCTCCACGTTGGCATCTCCTTCTTCGCCACCTTTCCACACGAGTCTTCACATTCCGTGCCTCCTCCGTAAGTTTCTTCGACATTGTTCCTTCAGATCCTCTCTACTACACTCGTCGTCCGCGAGTTGAGGATTCTTCGATGTCTCTTCTTCTCTGTTGAGTCATTTTCTTACGGGCCTCCTCGCTCGCTCTTCGTGATCATCGGTCTATTCGGCCTCCTAAGCGCCTTGGCTTTGCTTTGGTCTTTGTTCTTGCCGAGCCGACTTCTTACCGTGATCTTGTTGTTCATCATGAATGGCGACTGCGATGGCGAGAGAGATTGCTCGCCCTTGAGCGCACCGGCACGTGGGATCTTGTGCCCCTTCCTCCACGTGTCCGTCCCATTACATTACATTCCACATACCCCTGCCATCCCTGGCCCACCTTGGTTACTTCAGAAATGCTGAATTTATTAATTACTGTATTTGTTTTACTGCTTTCCAATCTATTTATTGTATTCTTGTTAAATGCTGCTTTATTGCAAAATACCCTTATTAGCCATTCCTTTGGATTAAGCCAAGCATATAGAATATTAGACTTGCATTATTGTGCACAACTTGTTGAGTGCTTTATGTACTCACCCCAACAACAACAACTTCAGAAGAGGAGGAATCTACGCCCTTAGTGGAGGAGGATTATATGGATGCGAATGCTTAGGGTCCGAGCCTCGTCGGTTGCTTCGTGGCGAATCGAGCGCCACTGCGTTTATTCTATTTCATTGCTTTTCATTGATACTTTTATTTAAGCCTGTGAGGCATTATTCATGTAAGACAACAATTATTATTAATCATTGAAGTTTATGCTATATTTATTGTATACGACTATGATAGCATCTATGTTGCGCTGTGTGCACTAGCGTGATCTTGGACTAGTGCGGTATACACAGAGGGTCCGGATTTGCAAATTCGGGTCCCGACAGAGGTGGTATCGAGCCATCTTGACTATAGGTCTTGGCCCTAGGTAGTTGGTATCTCTTAGGAGTGTCAAAATTATTTTCTAAAGAAAAAGGTGGAATTGACTAATAAGAAACCCTTGGCTTATCTCATCCCTCTACTCTCATCCTTGCTAAATTACCTTCTTTTCGTTGTCGTTTCGAGTGGAGGTCTTATTCAAAATTTTGTTTTGAATAGATGCTGATCTTCCAGTCTTTCGAGTCGAGGTGGTGGCTACGCCATGGAGCTATGGAGAGTTCTTCAAGTGATTGGAGGCTTTGATCGTCCGTTCTCCGAGGAAGCAAGCTGGGCGTCAGCGGTGTGCATCGGGATTCTTACGCAAGCGATCATCTTCGCTCGAGAGTGCGGCGAGACCACGGACCGATCCACATCACCGCCGGAGGTTCACTTACGAGGCTGGAGTTCAAGAGGTCGCTAGACTTGCTCTGACGACGGATGCGCCACGACTCGCCTCGAGCTTCAGCGACACCGTGTTTCGGCTTCACCCGACGGTCGCGGCGTGCGGCGTCGACGGATCGTGGAGGAGTGTGCCACTCACGGTACACCTTCTTGAGTTCGCCACAACCCGGGAGGAGCACCGAGGACACTGCGCGGAGCCGGAGACGGCGTGTGAGGCGTTGAGAGTGGCGGGCGAGAGCTTCAAAGACCCGTGACGCCGCGGCCGAGTCATCGGTGAGTTGGAGGAAGCCTTGCGGTAGGCGAGGAGATAGCGGACCAGGTCGTCCAGAGGCGGATGAGGACGCCAAGAAGAAGAAGACCCTAAGAACGTGAGTGGGAGCCCGAGGAGCCAGCAGAGGTCACGGGATAGGTTCGCACCCATGCCGGCCCACCCACCTGTATGCACGGATCGATCTCACCCGGGTGGCCGGATGAGTGAGAGTCGGTCTTAGAGTTGTGTTGAGACTCGAGTGTTGAGTCGCGTCTTTAAGTTAGCCTTTACCTTTTAGTAGGCGTTAAGGTTGCATGTTTAGTTTGGTTCTTAATTGTTTCTTGAGTGTGCGTTATGTGTTGCAAAGCCCTTAGGCATTGTAAGCAACCATACCAAGTATTAATAAAGATTATTTAAGTTGGGTTTAACCTGTTTCCCCGCCTTAGAAATTCTTGCATCTTATCTATGCTACATCTACCTTTCCTAACCCAAGAAGCAATCAAGTAGATGGTGAATACCCGCAGCAACAACGGAGCTTCAGGAAGTGGTCTGCGCCCGGGCAACAATCCCAACGAAGGAGCACCACCGCATCAGGCACCGCCAGTGGATATACAGAACTTGGGAGCTTTTCTCGCTGCGCAGACTCAGTTGATGCAGACAATGATGCAGCAGATGACCAATATGGCTGCAGTCAACAACCCCGCTACTCAGATTAATAACGGCGGACCTCGTCCTTATTCCAATTTGTCAGACTTTATGAGGACCCGACCGCCAACATTCTCGGGCAACGTCAACCCCTTGGAAGCAGATGATTGGCTGAGAACCATTGAGAGGAAGTTGTACATCACGCAATGTGAAGGGCATGAGAAGGTTCTTTATGCATCCCATCGCCTTGAGGAACAAATTGCGAGAATGGTGGGAGAACTACTATGCTACTCACGAGGCACCCATGGAAATCACGTGGGAAGAATTCGCAACGGCCTTTCGCCAATACCACGTACGAGAAGGAATGATGGACCTGAAAAAGGAAGAATTCAGGGCGCTTAAGCAAGGAGGCCAACCGGTGGTGATTACTTGAACAAATTCACGCATTAGCTCGCTATGCTCCACAAGATGTGGCGGCGGACAAGGCTAAGCGATCCGATTCATGAAGGATTAAACTCGGATCGCAAGTGGGGTGATTACCCACACTTTTCCGCATTTTCAAGAATTGGTAAACAAGGCTTTGATTTTGGAGGATAAGCGCATGGAGCTTGGGGAAAATCGCAAGCGCTTGATGACTAACCAGTGGGCGTCCTAACCACTGCGAATGAGGATGACCCGCAGCGGTTTGCTAAGTTCCAACCGCAAGTCGTTAACAAACCAACAACACTGCACGCGACCACTGGACACGAGTTATCATCGCGGTTCAGGTAACAATGCCAAGGAGGAGTGCAAGATCGGCCGCGAGAAGGTGCTCTGATTGCAATGGTGGGGCATTATGCTAATAGATGTCCCGAGAAAAGAGGTATCACGCCAAGATGCGTTTCAACCTTGGAACGACACCGCTAAAGCACCGATGACGGAGCGAATCGAGGAGCCGGACGAGCGGGAGCGGCGCCTCAAGCTACTATTCGAGTCGAGTCAACCACATCACCGCCGATGGAGCCAGGAAGCATCGGGCGTCGTCTTGGGTAAGTTTTTGTAAACTCGATTACACAATAAAGATTATTTGATTCAGAGCTTCGCATTCATTTGTCTCTCGAGCTTTTGCATCGAAAATGGTTTGAGCATGAAAAATCTTAAGTGTATGATGCTAGTCAAGCCCCGGATCCGAGTTAAGATCTAACCTTGGATGTTTGGGGTAAAGCTAAAAATTAATGGTGTAGAGTTCCTAGCGAACTTGATTATTCTAGATGCCCAAGTTTTAGATGTTATCCTCGGTATGGATTGGTTAACCAAGCATAAGACAAGATTGGATTGCGGTCAAAGGATTGTATCCATTGAGAGCCCTAGAGGAGAAAAGGTGGAATTCGAGCGACATCGGTTCGTAAGGTCAATTAATTGTTAATAGCGTGAAAGCCGTCGGCATAGATGATGTGCGGTGGTCGGGAATATCCGGATGTATTTCGGAGGATCTCTGGGAATGCCGCTGACCGTGACATCGAGTTTGTCATTGAGTTAGTACAGAACAAAGACCGATAGCAAAAAGACCTTATCGGATGCCTACCGATGAGTTGGTGGAAATGAAGAAGCGGTCGATGAGTTATTAGAGAAGGGTTTTATAAGACCAAGTTAAATGCGCCATGGGGAGCGCTAGTTTTGTTTGTCGGGAAAAAGATGGAAGCCTTAGAATGTGTATTGATTACCGTGCACTTAATGAAGTGACGATTAAGAATAAGTATTCGTTGCCAAGGATTGATGATCTGTTCGACCAGTTGAGAGGAGCTGGAGTTTTCTCCAAGATAGACCTTCGTTCTGGATATCATCAACTAAAGATTGGGGCAGAAGATGTTCCAAAGACCGCATTTTCTTCAAGATACGGACATTATGAGTTCACGGTAATGTCTTTTGGATTGACCAATGCTCCAGCATATTTCATGAACTTGATGAATAAGATTTTCATGGAATACTTGGACAAGTTTGTTGTTGTGTTCATAGATGATATTTTGGTATATTCAAAGACCGAAGAAGAGCACGCAAATCATCCGAGGCTAGTGTTGGAAAAGTCTGCGTGCGCAATAGTCAGTATGCTAAATTCATAAATCGACTTTTGGAAGGAAAAGGTGGAATTTCTCGGTCATGTTATGACCGAGAAGGAGTTGCCGTTGACCCAAGCAAAGTGGAGGCGGTGTTGCATTAGGAACAACCAAAGTCCGCTACTCAAGTCCAAGTTTTACGGGAATGGCGAGGATATTATCGCGATTCATAGAAGGATTTTCGACGATTGCGAGACCTCTTACGCAGATTGTTGAAAAAGGAAAAGAAATTTTCATGGGCGCTTGATTGTGATAAGGGTTTTGAGAATTAAAGAAGCGTTTGACCACACTTCGTGTTGGTTTTGCCTAATGTTGAGCGGCTTGATATATCTTGTGATGCGTCAAGGCGAGGTCTTGGATGCGTATTGATGCAAGAGGGTAAAGTGGTTGCATATGCGTCAAGGCGATTAAGACCACATGAAGGAATTATCCTCGCATGACTTGGAATTGGCCGCCGTGGTGCATGCCTTGAAATTGTGGCGTCATTATCTCATGGGAAATAGATGTGAGATATATACGGACCACAAGAGTTTGAAATATATCTTCACCCGATCAGATCTTAACATGAGGCAAAGGAGATGGTTGGGCCCGATCAAGGATTATAATATGGGAATCCACTACCATCCGGAAAGGCTAATGTAGTGGTGATGCCTTGAGTCGTAAAAACCATGTTACAAACATGATGGTACAGAAGATCAATCGGAGTTGTGTAAGGAGTTTGAAGTTAAAATTGGTAATGGTTCTAGCGATTTATAGCTGCTTTGGAAGTAAGGCCGACGCTTGAAGATCAGATTTGGGAAGGGCAAAAGGATGATGAGAAAATCAACCGAATCAAAGCTAAAAGGATAAAGGATTAGCGCAGATTTTACTATGGATGGCGGGTACCATGTGGTTCAAGGGTCGTATTTGTGTGCCAAATGCACTGAGCTTAAGCGATTGATTTTAGAAGAGGCTCACGATTCCAAGTATTCAATCCACCCAGGAAGCGCCAAGATGTACCAGGACTTAAAGGAGAGGTTTTGGTGGCCGAATATAAAGCGTGAAGTCGCTGAGCATGTTGCCTTATGTGATATATGCTAGAGAGTTAAGGCAATACACCAGAGACCTGCAGGATTATTACAACCGTTAAAAGTTCCAGAATGGAAATGGGAAGAAATCGGTATGGATTTCATCACCGGGTTGCCAAGAACCCAAAGTGGGTATGATTCTATATGGGTTATCGTGGATCGACTGACCAAAGTTGCTCACTTCATTCCAGTCAAGACAACTTACTCAGGAGACCGGTTAGTAGAATTATACATAGCCAGAATCGTGTGTTTGCATGGTGTGCCTAAGAAAATAGTGTCAGACAGAGGTACTCAGTTCACCTCGAGATTTTGGGATAAATTGCATGAAGCCATGGGAGCGCGTTTGAACTTGACCTGACATATCATCATGAACCGATGGTCAAGCAGAAAAGAGTAAATCGATTTTGGAAGATATGTTAAGAGCTTGCGCATTAGCCTATACTACATCATGGGATAAATGCTTACCGTATGCAGAGTTCGGCTATAACAACAAGCTACGAGCTAGTTTGCAGATGTCGCCATTCAAAGCTTTATATGGTCGTGCCTGTCGTACCCCACTGAATTGGAATGAGACAGGGGAACGTGTGATATTTGGCCCTAATATTCTTAAGGAAGCTGAAGAGCAAGTTGCCATGATAAGAGACAGTTGAAAATCGCGCGATCAAGACAAAAAAAGTTATGCAGATAATCGACTCCGTGATTTGAGTTTGAACCCGATGATTTCGTGTATCTTAGGGTTACCCTCTAAAAGGAGTTAAAAGGTTCCACGCTAAAGGAAAGCTTGCCCCAAGATATGTTGGACCGTTCAAAATTTTGAGCCGTCGAGGAGGTTGCTTATCGCTTGGAATTGCCGATCACTAGCAAAGCGTGCATGATGTGTTCCATGTGTCTCACTCAAGAAGTGTCTTGGTGCAGTGAGCGAACACCTTTGGGAGAGATTGAATTGCGAAAGATCGACCTACAAGGAGCAACCAATCGAATCCTGGATGTTATGGACCGCAAGACCGGGACCAAGTCGATTCGCTTTGCGGTGGTTGATGGAGCAACCATTCGAGAATGAGGCAACCCGGGAGCGTGAAGAGGATCTGAAGTCGAATTTCCAAACCTATTCCTAGTCAACCTTCAATCTAGGGTCGAGATTACATTAAGGGGAGGTTTGTAACATCCCAAAATTTGGCCTATAATTTCACTTATGTGCATTTTGGTGATTTTCTGAATTTATTGGATTTTTCCAGAAATTATTTGAATTTATTTTAATTAAGTATATTGAACCTTTAGTGAAAACTAAATGTATATATAGATAAAGTTAATATAAAGTTTTACCAAAAATATTTTATTTGAGCTCAGAATGTCTCAAAGTATTTATGAGAATTTTCCTGGATTTTTCCTGATATTTTAATTGCCTTAAATGAATTAATCTAATTTCGGAATTATTTTAAATCAAAAAGCTTTTGAAAAATCTTGGAGCGATCTTGGGCCAAGCCCGAAGATCGTGCGTCTTGTGACCATCGCGGTCGCGGCCGTCGGCCGCCGCCGCCACCGCTGCGTGTGGCCGTTGGATCGGATCGGGCGGTACCGCTCCTTCGCGAAACCCTAGCGCCTTCGGCCGTTGGATCAAGATCGCGCGGTGAGGATTCCTTGCGTTGTTTTGGAAAGATCTGATCGCATCCGTTGATTTTGGAAAGAGCGGATCGGATCGTATCGCGTTCGGAGGAATCATAGCCGTTCATCGCAGATCGGACGGACCTTAGTCATCGTCTCCGATTCGGTTTTCGAATCCGCCGCCGCTTGCCGTCGCTGCCGCGTGATTTTAGGGTTGCCGTTTTAGCGCGCATGCTGAGGCTATAAAAGGCGTGGGCTGCACCCCGAGGTTCCTCATCGCCTTGCGCTTCCATTCGCTCTAGTCTTCTCCGTCGAGTCGCCGTCGCCCGTGCAGTAGAGCTCGCCGCAGTTTTTCGTAGCGCCGCCGGTCGTTTTCTTTAGTTTGCATCTCCGTCAAGCCGCCGTTCGCCGAATCGGTTCCAGATCCGGGCTCGTCGCGTCAAGCCGCATCGGGGTAGCCACTTCATCCCGCCGGAGTCGCGCCGGAACGCCGTTCGGGTGGTCGTCGTCCTCCGCTCCGGTGCCAGACCGCCGCCGTGCTGCCATCTTCGTCGGGAAGCTTCATCAGCCGTTGGATCTTCGTCGGACCGCTGCGATCGCGTCACGTCTCGGTAAACGATGCGGCTCGGGTAAGCGTCGGCCGTTGGATCGAGTTTGTTCGGTTGAGATTGCGCGCGCGTGCGTTAGGCGTTAGCCGTTGGATCGTCGCCGGATGTGTGCGCGTGTCGAGCATCGGCGCGGCGGCGTTGCGACCCGATCGATGTGCGCCAGCGTGTCGGCGCGTGGCGCGAGGCGCCGTGGGCCACGTCCACGGTGGACCAGAGGCGGTCCCATGGACCGAGTCCATGGACCAGGCGACATGTCAGCGCCTGATTGGTCCGAGTCAGGGCTGACGTCAGCGTTGCGCAATAAAGATCTTTTCCAATAGAAAAATAATTCTGAAAAATCGGTTATTCTATTTTCTGTAATTTCAGTATTTATTCAAACTTCAAAAGGCTATATCTTTTGCATTTTAACTCGGATTTGAGTGATTCAAATTTCTAAAAATTTGTAAAATCAAGATCTATTTATTGTTGAATTTTATTTTATTTTTGAAGTTTTGTTGCTCTCTGTTTTGGTGTTTATTTGCTATTTTGGCATCGTTTCGCGTAGACGTTGAACTGCTCGGTGATCCGGAGGAAGATTCATCGCTTCAAGACCCAAGCTCAGAGCAAGACCAGCACCTACTCCAAGGCAAGTTCTGCTTTGATCATGTTGCACCAAATTTTCACCAAATTGCTATTTTGTCTATTAAACTTTATGCATGATAATTTATGTGTATAAATGATTTCAATTAATCTGGGAATTAGATAATATGCCTATTTGAATTAAATCATACCTTGTCAATTATATGCCATGATCTATTTGTCACCCTAGGATGTGGAACTATAGTTGGTTAATATTGATAATCAACATGGGCTAGTTAGACCGTCATAGATTGCTTAGCCATGCCACGTCATCACATGTGTCCGAATGTTGATACTTAATCTTGACTAATGGAATATGGAACAATGTTTATGAATTGGTGTGTCATGTCTTTGTCACCGTGATATCAAGTTGTCGTGGCGAGGAGGTCACACATCTAGATTGAAATGTTGATGGCATGTGGTGCTTGGTAATCAACTAGGGTGGTAATGATTTTAGATTGGGGCAAGTGGCAAGGCGGTGTGCCAAGGTGGGCGGGGTTGGCGGGGTATGTGGAAGTCTTGCCTTAATCACTTTAAGGACTTAACCTTGCAAGCCTTTGACTGAGTCCTTCTTGCAACCACATGTCCGGAATGGGACAGCCTAGTGAATAATTTGTGAAACCTAGATTTGATCTTGTCGTGGTGAATAGTGAGTCCCGGTTACGGTTTAACTCACATGGCGCAAGAGGGGGCCTGTTGTGGTGGTTTAACCCTTGATGTTGAAACCTTAGCGGCGATCTTGGGTCTAGGTGTAGCATTGTAAAGGCTTTGTTATGATCACTCGCCTTAGTGGTGTTTGGTTGTATCGTGTGGGTAAAGTGCATAACCTCTGCAGAGTGTACAATCTATTTGAATAGCCGTGCTCACTGTTAGTGTTATGCCCTTGAGGCAATCATTTAGATGATTGTAACATGACTATGTTTATGAATAATAATATGATTATTGGTCCAATGAATGTATATCATTGTATTGATCAACAAGTATGTGACTTGATTATGAAGCTCTTTACTTAATGATGTAATTCGATAAATATCTCTGATCGGATATCATCGTATAGGACTACGATGAATAGATCAGCACATGTAGTGATCGATGATCATGCTTCATAGATCATGGGATATGGAGATATCATCTCTACATTGTGGACCATGTTGAAGAACATGGGTTAGATAGACCGCTATGGGACAACGCGAGAATGTTTCATTCTTATGTGTCATCGATGTATCTCATACCTAGAAGATGTATGATCCTTAGACACTGAGATTGTCATATTCCCTACATGTGTAATAGTTTTCCTTGGGGCTATCAAACACTACTCCCTAACCGGATAGTTATAAAGGTAGCTTTCATGTTTACTATGAAACGTGCGAGAGGAAGTGAGCAATCAAGATGGAATTTGCCACTCCAATGAAACGGAGATATATGACAAGGCCACTCGTGTGATATGATTAAGAAAGTGCATGGCCATGCCGTGATTGAGGAGTCAATCACAACTTATTAATATATCACGGATCGAGAGATGGATTGAATCATCAAAGGATGACATGCTTCTCGCCTTGAGATCAATCTTCATATACTTGGCAAAGGGATTATTACATGAGTTCTTTTGATAGGTTCTGCTCGATTTGATCACAAGATGTTTGGGAGTTGGCATACTTTGCAAGAAGCCGCTACCAACTATTGGATTGAAAAGGAGTTTTCCGAATCCATGTCCAAACGTATGTGAACCTGCGCAGGTCACACACTTAATGGGCCGGGACGCATTAATTTGGATTGGATCCGTAATTAATGAACCTCGTGGGCTTAGCATGTTTGGTGGGCCCTGGTTTAGGGTTTCATCTCGTGGCTATATAAGGAGGGGAGGAGGAGGCGCGAGTGTGCTTTCCACGGTTTAGGTTTGATTCACTTGAAACCCTAGCCTCCTCCTCTCGCTGCCCTCGCCGAGCGACTAGGTGCTTGCACACGACGCACGGCGTTCCATTCTGGGCGTGTGGACTCTCGCGGTGACGCTGCTGCGATCTGCGGCGTGGGAGGACGATCCACGGCGAGGCGAGGACGATCCACTACATCGACGCAACGATCGCGGCGAGGACGAACCACTACATCGACGCTAAGGATTCCGCAAGTGCGGCGTCTAGTGGTAATCTTATCTATGATCCCTTCTTGCGAGTAGCTTTACGGTTGCGGTAGTTTTTTTGTGCTAGCGTAGCATACCGCGTTTCCCTTCACTCACGGTATTGGGCAATGCTCGGGAATTACAGTTAAGGGTTAGACTTTTGTTAAACAAAACCTATTGGGATGGCAAGGTGCCATGGAAGGTGGAAAATAATTTAGGATTGAGAAACTTGGTTACTTGAAATGCTGAATTTATTAATTCTCGTATTTGTTTTATCGCTTTCCAATCTATTTATTGTATTCTTGTTAAATGTCGCTTTATTGCAAAATACCCTTATTAGCCATTCCTTTGGATTAAGCCAAGCATATAGAATATTAGACTTGCATTATTGTGCACAACTTGTTGAGTGCTTTATGTACTCACCCCAACAACAACAACTTCGAAGAGGAGGAATCTACGCCTTCGTGGAGGAGGATTATATGGATGCGAATGCTTAGGGTCCGAGCCTCGTCGGTTGCTCGTGGCGAATCGAGCGCCATCGCGTTTATTCTATTTCCGCCGCTTTTCATTGATACTTTTATTTAAGCCCTGTGAGGCATTATTCATGTAAGACAACAGCTATTATTAATCATTGAAGTTTATGCTATATTTATTGTATACGACTATGATAGCATCTATGTTGCGCCTGTGTGCACTAGCGTGATCCTGGACTAGTGCGGTATACACAGGGGGTCCGGATTTGCAAATTCGGGTCCCGACACACCATCAGCCCCTTTTTACGCTTTTCTACAATCGGTTTCACAGCCGATTGAACCAAACAGGTACCCGCAATGCCATGAGCCTATCCCACCTAGGAATTCAGCCCCATATAAGGTGTTAATCTATTCAGAACCCTTTATCCCATTGCCGGAGCCCCCGATTAAAAGGGACGATGGATACAACCAATTCCCTCAATACCCGTCGGCTCAACCTAATTGGTAGCCCGAGCTTGCACTCGGGGGGCAGAACGCCAATTATGACCAAAATTGGCAATGCCCTACTATCCCGTTGGTCAATAGTGTTAATTGGGCTGAACATATTTTCGCCGTATTAAGAGATCAATTCGGCATACAGCCAAAGGGCAAAGTCATTGGCTATAGAAAGCCGTATCCTGATTATATAGATCGCATGCCATATCTGCACAATTTCAAAGTCCCTGA
The DNA here is from genome assembly GCA_036346275.1 of Otatea glauca. Classification (NCBI taxonomy): domain Eukaryota; kingdom Viridiplantae; phylum Streptophyta; class Magnoliopsida; order Poales; family Poaceae; genus Otatea; species Otatea glauca. The sequence goes on along the minus strand of CM070715.1, from coordinate 56,956,761 downwards.
TTTTGCTAAGTTTTCTGGAGATGATTCGGTCACAACATTGGAACACGTCGGACGCTTTTATCGCACAATGTGGCGAAGCAGCTCAGTTCGACGGACTAAAAATTAGACTGTTCCCATTGTCCTTATCAGGAGTTGCTTTTACCTGGTTTACTAGTTTACCTCCAAATTCGATTCATTTTTTGAACGATTTGGAAAGCCGATTCCATGAATACTTTTTCTCTGGCAGTCTAGAACATAGGATTTTCGATCTAAGCTCTGTCTGCCAAAAATTTGGGGAATCGGTAAACGATTATGTAAAAAAGTTTAGAGAGGTTTGAAATCTGTGTTTTAGTGTCACTTTACCCGATAATCAGTTAGCCGATTTAGCCTTTCAAGGATTAATTCTGCCACTTAGGGAAAAGTTTGGCGGGCAAGAATTTAATGATTTAAGTCATCTTCTTCACAGAGTGTTGGCTCAGGAAAGCCGATTCACGGATAACAGAGGATTCGGAGATAAGTTTAAGGTTAATAAGGATAAAGATAAAGCTAAGGTCAATTTGGTTGACTATGGTTTGGAAGAGTCCTCTGAAGACGATGAAGTAGAAATAAATATAGCCGAATGGGTTAAGGGGTATAAGAGATCTTTGGTCTGTTCATGGCTTAAGCCAACTAAGAATAAGTCGGAAGTAAAATATGCATTTGATGTGTCTAAATGTGATCGTATTTTTGATTTGCTCTTACAAGAAAAGATAATACGATTACCTGAACGATATGTTATGCCCTCGGCTGATCAGATTAAGAAATGAAGGTATTGTAAATGGCATCATTCTTTTTCTCATAATACTAATGATTGCAATATTGTTCGCCAGCAGATCCAGTCGGCTATTGAAGATGGTCAAATAAAAGTTTGCAGATGAGCTGACCATGCAAGTGGACGTTGACCCGTTCCCCATAAACATGGTGCAGTGTTCACGTAAAGGTAAAGAGCCAATGCACGATGAGGGACCAAAACAGGCTCAACGGGTTGATGTTCATCCGAGCTCGAGTGGCGACAAGACCTTGAAAATCACGATCGGTTCATTACAGATAGAAGCCGGTCATGAGGGTAAGAATTCAAGGACTGTTAAGCCTAAAGGAGACCCGCAAGTTGGCAAATGGTATAAAGCAGAAAATCACCGTCACGAAGAACAGCTAGCAGGCCTAAGCCAACGTTTTCTCAGTTACTGGAAAAGTACAAGGGAATGAACAATTGGCCGCGATACACTCCGCGTCGGCCGAACAATTTATATTGGTCTGAGGACCTAGAAAGAGCTCATAAAAGGTGCCCCTTTTGGCAGTTTTGCTGGGAGAAGGGAGTAGCACTGCCATCGCCATATACATGCCCGATGGAATATTACCCCCAGAACGATTGGCCTAGACAATCGGCCAAACACAGGTTGTCTGGACCAATATGAGATCATCCTAACAGAAGTTATAGGAGGCCGATTCAGGAGAGAATTTCTTTACCGAGTCAGGCCATGGTCCAGACGGGAGAACCAGGTTTTGCAATACAGGAAGATCTGGCTAGCAAAATATGTAAGCCAATCGAACCAAAACCAAGATGGTGTCCACCTGGGCTTAGCCGATCACAGCGCAGACAGTTGCAAAGGTTAAGAACCCAAAAGATCAGAGAGGTTGATGAGGAGAAACAAAGGGACCAGGCGTTCAATGAGCTTCGGCCGATTAAAACTATTAGAAGGGAATGGAGGAAGAAAGACCCGGTTGAGGAGGATTTTGATTCAGCCGATGATCTAGATTCTCCAATGATACGAGATGACACTCCTCCAATGGACATCAATATGGTGTTCACGCTACCAACTGAGTTCAAAATAAAAACTGAGTTGGCTAAAGAGACCTTCGCTCAGATATGTTTGGGTGCTCAAGACGCAGTCTTTGAAAAACCCATGACATTCATCAGCATCTCAAGCCACTATACTTGAAGGGGCATATAAACGGCAAGACAATCTCAAGGATGCTGGTGGATGGAGGAGCAACGGTTAACCTAATGCCATACACCACATGCAAGAAGCTAGGTAAGTCTGATGAAGACTTGATCAAGACTAACATGGTTTTGAATGACTTCACGGGTGATCCCACTAAAGCTAAGGGCGTCATGATCACAGAATTGACTGTCGGCAGCAAAACATTGCCAACTGCTTTCTTTGTAATCGACGCCAAAGATAGCTACTTGTCCAATGGAACAGAGATAGGGTTGAGGTCGTTCCAGCTGATATATCAGCTCATATTGCCATGGCCAGTTCGGATGCAAATTGGCAGCATGAGGAAGCCTAGTGGATATCAGGCAAAGTGCTGGAGATTGTGATTTCATTTGCATCAGCAAGGCGGGATTTATGCCGATCAATGTTAGGCTAGTACGTTTGATCGAACAAGTGAAATTTTGCACCGATAGGGTCCAAGAAAACAATGAAAGCCCTGCAAAACAAGATGCAAAACTATCAGCAAATGATGGATAGTTATGAGACCATCGAAGATTTTCAAGAAATCGAAAAGTTAGGCTAAGGATTCACATCACCGATCTGCTTGAAGAAATCGATGTAGGAGATGGTGACAGGAAGAGGCCTACTTTTATTAGTGCAAAATTAGATGCGGATATAAAGAGAAGTTGGTAAAAATTCTTAGAAATTATAAAGATTGTTTTGCCTGGGAATACCATGAGATGCCTCGTTTGAGCCGACAGCTTATCGAACATCGGCTACCTATAAAGCCAGGGTATCGGCCGTTTAAACAACACCCTCGAAGGTTTAATCCAGCCCTGTAAAAGAGGAAATAGAGAGATTACTAGAGGCCAAGTTTATCAGGCCTTGCCGATATGCTGAGTGGGTTTCTAATATTGTCCCAGTTATGAGGAAAAATGGCAAACTCAGGGTATGTGTCGACTTTAGAGATTTGAACAAAGCTACACCTAAAGATGAGTACCCGATATCTATAGCCGATATGCTTATCGATGTTGCATCAGGAAACAAAATTATCAACTTTCTTGATGGGAATGCCGGATATAACCAAATATTCATGGCAGAAGCCGATATACCAAAGACCGCCTTCAGGTGCCCTAGTGCGTTGGGGTTATTTGAGTGGATAGTGATGACGTTGAAGGACCGAGATGGCGAACAGAGGGGGGGGGTGAATGGTCGCAAATAAATTTTCCCCTAAAATACTCCAACAAAAACCTCGACAAGATCGCTCAAAGGAAATCGTGAAAAACCCGAAAAACTAGACAACTATGTGTACCCCAAGCTTGCATGGATAAGTACCATAAAATATGTGGGGATTTCTGAGTCACAATCCTGGTTGTCTAGTGTCCAAGATAAAGAGGAATCAATCCAACTCTTGCTTTTAGAAAGAACATCAATTCAAATCACAAAAGTCACTTTTAGAAAAGCAAAAGCAGAATTTCCAGAACTTGTCCTCGAATTGAACAGGAGGTTGGTGGGTTTCTGCAGCTCAAATTTTTTGAGAATTTTGGTCCCTATGAGAATCAGAGTCGTAAAGAACTCCACCAAATTTCTCCTCAAAAAGCCTTACAGAAAAAACAGGAAAAATCAAAGAACACAGTCAGTCAAGAACTTCGAGCAGAAAGTTTGGGGCTCGGTTTTCACCTCATGGCGCCCAAACGGTGCAACAAGTGAACTCCAAAATTTTTATGCAAGTGGATATCATAGTCCCACACCTCCTCCAACAAGAATAACTTAAAAAAGATTTTTCTATATTTTTATGAAAATCAACTACTAAATGCTGCGCAAAGAACAAGTTCTGAACAAAGTTGGAACTTGAAAGGAAAGATGTTCTCTACTCAATCCAAGAGTGCAAAAGAGATGTAAAACCATATGAACACACTCAAAACATCCAAGATCAACAGCATTTAGAAGGAGGGGAGGCAAATCCAAATTGCGTGAAAGTAAATTGCGAGAATGTAATTGCGGGAAAGTAAATGCTGAATTTAAATTGCGTAAAGTAAAGACATAATGTAAATGCGCAAAATAAATTCAGAGATGGATGGATAAAACTTTTATTTCTGGAAGGAGAGGTTACAAAACCTCACTTTCATGTGGGCAAAGCTCAAAGGATCATTCACAAACCTCAAAACCTTCCAAGGGAGGAAGCTACCCCTCCACCCCTATTTATACTACTCTTGGGCCACTACCACCCTTGGATGAGTTCCTCAACCCTAGAGCACTCATCTAAGGGCTAGGATTAACCCAAAAACACAGCCATGCAAGGGCTAACCCAAAACCCACATACATACCGGGTTTTCTTGCACGGTTTTCAAAGCATACTACCTAGACCCGCTAACCTATCAACTAGACCTCAATCCGACGGCCCTCATTGATCCACGCGGCATCTAGCTAGCATCATCTCCTTTCCTTGTCTTCTTGACTTGCCCGGACTCCGTCTCCGATCATCTTCCGGCGATCTCCCAACCGTCTGGACCTCCGACGCTCCTCGCCTAGTCCCGATCATCCTCCGCCTCACCATGACCTAGCACCGTCGCCCTGCAACCATCAAAGACAAGGAAACACATCACATAGCAATGCCCACAATGATATGCAATAAACCATCCAACTCATCACTACCGCGCCCATACGGCCGGTACTGCCACTCCTCGCAGAGACAACTCAAATTGCTTCAATTTGAAAATCAATCCAAATCAAACTCAAACTTGGGCACACCTTGCTCAAATAAAGTCAAATACTCATCACAAACATGGATGGACCTCCACATGGTCCTTCAGACGTTCGGCTTAAAGAATGTTGGTGCAACTTATCAGCGGGCTATGAATTTAATCTTTCATAATTTAATCAGCTATATTATTGAAATCTATATTGATGATGTTGTTGTGAAATCAAAAAATGATTTGCAGCATTTGGTCGATCTAGAGACAGTTTTTAAGAGTACAAGGACATAGGGCATCAAGATGAATCCTTTCAAATGCGCATTTGGAGTATCGGCTGGGCAGTTTTTAGGCTTCCTGGTCCATGAAAGGGGAATTGAAGTCAACAAAGAGAGGGTTAAAGCTATAGCCAAAACAAAGCTACCCGCAAACAAAAATGAGTTACAGAAGTTGATCGGTAAAATCAATTATTTACGACGGTTTATTTCAAATCTTTCTGGACGTATTCATACATTTACCCCATTGTTGAAATTTAAAGATAACCAAGAGTTTGTATGGGGAACTGATCAACAAAAAGCCTTTGAAGATATCAAGGAGTATTTAACGAATCCTCCAGTTTTAGCCGCGCCACAAAAGGGTATACCTTTTAAATTATATCTATCAGCTGAAGAGGAAACTATCGGAGCTGTATTGATGCAAGATGTTTGTGAAAAAGAGCGGGTTATCTTCTATTTGAGCCGACGCCTGCTTGATGCTGAAACCAGGTATCCTTTTATAGAGAAACTTTGTTTGTCTCTGTATTTCGCATGTACAAAGTTAAGGCATTATATTTTAGCATCGGTTTGTAAGGTCGTCTGTAAAGCCGATGTTATAAAGTATATGCTGTCAGCTCCGATTTTGCACAGTCGACTTGGTAAATGGGCTTATACGCTCATCGAGTTCGACCTAACATATGAATCAGCTAAGGCAGTTAAAGGACAAGTAATAGCCGATTTCATAACAGGTTATGAGACTACCATCGGTTTAATTTCTGTAGCCCCTTGGCAACTTTATTTTGATGGATCAGTTGTCGAGAGGGTGATGGTATTGGGATAGTACTTGTTTCTACCAAAGGACAAAATTTTGAATTTGCATTTCGTTTGAATTGTCGATGTTCAAATAATCAAGCAGAATATGAAGCATTGCTTAGAGGCCTACAGTTGCTCGAAAATATCGAAGTAAATACTATTGAGGCCTATGGCGACTCTCTATTAGTTGTGCAGCAAATTAAAGGAGAGTATAATTGCTACAATGAAGTTTTTCTTTAATACTTAGAGCAATGTCTTGCTGTAATTGGCTCATTTACAAAATTCACTATTTGTCATATTCCTCAAGAGATGAATTACAGAGCGAATTTACTAGCTCAACAAGCATCAAGCTATAAAATTCTTGGTCAAATTCAGGAGTACGGGCCAATTGAGAAAGCTGTAATGTGTGCAGATGTCGTTGATTGGGGGCTGAAAATAAGGGATTATTTAGTCGATCCTTCAAAGCCGACAGAGAGGAAAGTTAGGCAGCAAGTTCTAAAGTATGTGGTTCTCGATGATACCTTATACTATAGGACATTGGAAGGATTGCTGTTAAGATGTCTTGGAACCAATGAAGCTAAGGTAGCAATGGGTGAAGTACATGAAGGAATTTGTGGATCTCATCAATCGGCTTATAAGATGAAGTAGATGCTTAGGTGTACGGGGTATTTTTGGCCGACAATGTTGGAGGATTGCTTCAAATATTATAAAGGGTGCCAGACTTATAAAAAATTTGGCAATGTGCAGTTGGCTCCTCAACAGTTTTGCACCCCATTATTAAACCTTGGCCATTCAGAGGCTAGGGTATAGATATAATCAGACAAATATTTTCTGCTTCGAGCAAAGGCCATAAGTTCATTTTGGCTGCAACCGATTATTTTTCTAAATGGGTGAAGCTATACCACTCAAAAAGGTTACAAATGTTGAAGCTATCGGATTTGTCAATGAGCATATTATCTATCGGTTTGGAATTCTGCAGACTATTACGACCAATCAAGGTACTGTGTTCATGTCTAAGGAATTTAAGATTTTGCTAAGAGTTTGGATATCAAGCTACTAAATTCGTCACCTTATTATGCCCAAGCTAATGGTCAAGCAGAATCAACTAACAAGACGTTGATCAAGCTGATCAAAAGAAAGATTGATGAAAAACCAAGGAATTGGCATTCAACGTTATCAAAGTCACTATAGGCATATCGGCTAGTCTATCACGGGGCAACGAAGCTTTCGCCCTATCATTAAGTTTATGGTCAGGAAGTTGTTTTACCTGTGGAGATTAACATTGATTCTATACGAGTAGCCAGACAAAATGGTTTGTCGGCTCAAGATTACAATGATCTAATGATCGATAACTTGGATAAATTAGCAGAATTGCGTCTATGTACATTGGATCGGCTTAAGAAAAATAAAGAGAAGGTTGCTAAGGCTTACAACAAGAAAGTAATGCCTAAATCTTTTTACGAAGCCGATTTAGTATGGAAAACTATACTACCTGTTGGCTCTAGGGATAACCGGTTTGGTAAGTGGTCTCCTACATGGGAAACGCCGTATAAGATAAATCGGCTTGTTGGTGGAAACTCTTACATATTGGAGACTTTGGAAGGTGCAATATTTCCCAAAGCGATTATTAGAAAATACTTAAAGAAATATTATCCTAGCGTTTGGGTTGGCTCTTAATCTGCTATAAATGTTCATTGCTTGAAAAGCCAAATTAACTCAATGTAGTTAAATTATGGCTAAAAGTACAAACACACAAGTCAAAATTGCAGATAGTGAAGACATTAACAAAAATTAGTTAAACAGCTGATCAAAAATTTAAATACTTCAAAAGGATCATTGCATTACAAAAGTTTCAGTAGCTAATTGCACGAGAAGCCAATTACAATCCAGAGCCATGAAGCCTTGCACCTAAAGCCGACAGAGCTCCCGCTGCCTTCGCTATTGTCTCTTGTACCTAGTTCAGGATCATCTTGAAAGATCAAAATGGCGATCAGAGGGGGGTGAATGATCCCAAATAAAATTTTCCCCTACTCAAAGTACTCCAAACAATCTCGCAATAAAAATCTGAAACACCCAAAGATTTTCCTTCAAACTGGTGTTTCTCAGATTCGCACACCCTTCAAAATCCGAAGAATTAGACAACTATGTGTACCCCTAGCTTGCATGGATGAGAACCATGAATCGTGTGAGGGATTTTTTAATCACAATCCTGGTTGTCAAGTGTCCAAACAAAGAGTTATCAACTCAAAGACTACTTTTCTAAAAGAGATAAAGCTAAAACACCAAAGTCTCTTTCCAGAAAAGTCAAAGCAGATTTTCCAGGAATTGTCCTCAATTGGAGCAGGTGGTTGGTGAGTTTCTGTTGTTTTAAAATTTTTGGGAATTTTTCTCCCTGTGAAAAGTTGAGTCATGAAACATTCCACCAAAAATCACCTCAAAACGATTTGTAGAATAAACATGAAAAATTAAGCATTATAGACAGTCAGGAACTTAGACCAGAATGCTTAAGGCTCAGTTTTCACTTCATAGCGCTCAAACGGTGCAACCAGTGGACTCAAAAATTTTTCCAAAGATTGATATATGAGTCATGCACCTGCTCTAATAAGAATCACTTGAAAAATATTTTCCTTGGTTTTTATAAAAATTAAATACTGACGGCTACGCGAGGAACAAGTTCTGGACAGATTTGCAATTTGATAAAAACTTGATATCTAGTCTATCCTAGGGTACAAGAAAGATGTAAAACCATATGAACACCCTCAAGACATCCTAGAAGAACAGCATTTAGAAGGAGGGGAGGCAAATCCAAATTGCGCTAAAGTAAATTGCAAGAATGTAAATGCGGGAAAGTAAGTGCTGAATTTAAATTGTGTAATATAAATGCGTAATGTAAATGCGTAAAGGAAATGAAACATAAACATAAATGAAGAACATTTCATTTCTGGAAGGAGAGGTTACAAAGCCTCACATTTCATGTGGGCAAAGCTCAAAGGAGCATCAAAAACCTCAAAACCTTCAAGGGGGGAAGGCTACCCCTCCACCCCTATTTATACAACTCTTGGGCCACCTACCACATTTGGATGAGCCTCCAAACCCTAGAGCATCCATCAAGGGCTAGGATTTACCCACTCAACCAACCATGCAAGGGTTCACCCAAAACCCACAACATATAATGGGTTTTCTTGCACGGTTCTCAAAGCACACTAACTAGGCCTGCTAACCTATCAACTAGACCAAGATCCAATGGTCCTCATTGATCCACACAGCGTCTAGCTAGCATCTCATCCATTCCTTATCTTCACAGCTTGCCACGACTCTGTCTCCGATCATCTTCCAGCGATCCCCGACCATCTAGACCTCCGACGCTCCTCGCCTAGTCCCGGTCATCCTTCGCCTCACCATGACCTAGCACCGTCGTCCTGCAACCATCAAAAACAAGAAAACTCCTCACATAGCAATGCCCACAAAGATGTGTAACAAATCCATCAAAGTCCACTCATTAAAATTCATTTTTACTCGATCTGACCGGTGGCACCGGGAAAACAGAGAAGACCTCAAATTGCTTCCAATTAAAAATCTATTTCAAATCAAACTGAAACAAGAGCAACCCAAGCTCAAATTTAATCAAATACTCATCACAAATCTAGATAGACCTCCACATGGTCCTTCACATCTCATCTTCTTTAGCGTTTCCAAGCACAAGGATGATCTTGGCCGACTGCTTCTTAACACCAGCCACAGCCAAAGCTATCCCAAGCTTTTGGTCCTTAATGGCCGATGCAGACTTCTCTATGATTTGTTGCCCATCGGAGATTTGCTTGCTTAACTTGGCCAACTCCTCTTCGAGAAGTTTCTTTATCGACTCGAGCTTCTGGATCGCCTCCTTGTTTACTTTGAAGGTTTGGGCGTCCATGTCAAATTTCTTCTTCTTGGCTTTAGTGTCGGCCACCAGCTCATCCAAAAATTTTTGGTCGGTTTCTTAAGCCTCCCTTAGAGCAATCCAGCTTGGGCTGCTTCTACTGCTGCCTTCTCGTCGTCCAAATGGTAGACATGAAGCAACACAGCCATTGCCTCTGGGGGCAAATCAGCCTCGACTGCAGCCATAGCATCCCGAATCGGCTTATTGTTGTTTAAAATATCTACTTGTGGCTTCATCACCAAGTCAAAGAGCTTATCAAGTCGCTCTTGCATCCTTGGGGCCGATGTTACTACAGCAGATGGTTCTTTGGAGACTTCAAGGATTTTTCTGATCTCCACATCATAATAATGTGTGGCCATTATCTCTGGGTCGTCTAGATCGGCCAAGGAAAAACCCAATATGTTCGTTCGGTCAGAGGATTCTGGGGTCGCAGTAACTGTTGGGGCCATGCCGAATGTGATTGAGAGTTAATCCAGATAAAATATTCCACTAGGGTATGAGTGAAGAGATTGAGCTGTCATAGGATGACACGACTCTCGTCTTGAGCTCGATCTGATATCGTGAAGAAAAGGGAACATGACATTATCACACTATAGTAGGTTCGTCCGATGCTTTATGGATATTTGGGAATTGATATGTACTGCTAGGGACAGCTATCGATTATCGGTCGAAAAGGTGTTTTCGAGTCGTGTCCAAATATGCATGAACCTACAGGGTCACACACTGAAGGGGTTGGAATATAATGGTTCGGATTCGATCCATCACTAATGGGCCAAGTGGGCTTTATCCTTTAGTTGGGCCCTAATGTAGGGTTCCACCGAAAGAGAGGGGCGGCTAATTAAAGGGAGTTCATGTCGGGACCTGGATTTGCAAATCCGAAACCCTCCGTGTATACTGCACTAGTCCAGGATCACGCTAGTGCACACATAGATAAAATATCATTCCATACAATGAATTAACTAAGAAGAAGCAAATTAATATTAAATAAAGCAAATGACCTTATGGTCAAAGTTTACACCACTATGCCTTAAGGGCTTAAGAAACAAATAAACTGTTACAACGGAAAAGATAACTTGAGCCATTCGAAATGCCACAAGCAATCGTCTGGGGAACACCTTCCTAATACACGTAGTCTTCATAATATTCATCCTCATGATATACATTATTTCCTGGTCCTTCCTCAGCAACTGATCAACAAAGGCGTAAAGCCATGAGTACAAAAGTACTCAGAAAGCTGTAGGGAAATGATGCAATATTCATGCAAGGCTTAACAAAGGATAGCCATATGGTTCATTTGCAGAAAGCAATAACTTGAATTGAAATACAGTAAATAGATTGAAAGTATCTTTATGAAAAAGATAATAAATAATTGGTAAATCAATGGAAGACAACATGAATAGAATGGCGAGGCATCACCCTACACCATCTAAAACAATTATCAACCACCAAATTCAACAGCATAACTTTTCCAACATTTAATGAAACACTCTATACCTCATGTGAAATTCTCGGGCATATCCATGACCGCGGACACGGCTATTCGAATAGTTTTACACTCTACAATTTTACCCACAAGACATGATCAACTCTTGTTGTCAAGCGCTAATAACACACTTCCTTCAGTGTGTCAGCAGAGAGATCATGACAAAGCCTTTACAATGCACTGTCTAAAGTCGGTACTGCCCGCTAAGGTTTCGCCCCGCAGGGCCCCATCTTGTGCCTTGCGAATCTACCCGTCCATCCCGGAGCCTACACCACCAATTGGCAGTACTCAAGGCTAGATATTGCAAATTAATCAGCTAAGTCTGTCCCATACCAGACTTGTGATAGTACGGTTAGGCCCAGTTCAACGGCGCACAAGATTAAGTTCTTAAGTTGTCTCAGGCAAGACATCCACATCCCAATGTGCTAGAAAGCACCCCCTTTACTACACGATCACTTGCCTGAGGGAAAACAACTTTGTTCAACCAAGACCAATGGCAAACCCTGCCACGGTACAACAAATTTTACAACAGTGGCTAACAGCCACAATTCAATATCTCATTAAGTCAAGATTAACATTAATTCACATGTGATATGAATCCCATCGTACAACTAAGCAGGTCTAAGCATAGGTAGGATAACCCAGTGTTGGTAGTATGATCATGTCAAACTAGTAATGACCCAACCTAGGGTTAACAATGGATACATGGCATCCCAATAATCATGGTGGCATAATGTCAACTAGGTAAATAGCTACTCCCAGCAAATAATCATTGTATAGAAATAGTATGCAATTGTATAAAGCAAAGTACTTTTGCAAACGTAGGTTCAATATGATCAAAGGTTATGACTTGCCATGCTGATCTAGTGCTGAGTCTTGGTCTTTGAATTCTCCGCTCGCTCCTTCGAAATCAGTGTCTACTGGAAAAGAAAGCAATGAAACCAAATAAATACCAAACTAAGACTCAAACAAGCTCAAAACTAAAAATAAATGGCTCTGGAAGGTAGATCTTGATTTTACAAAAATTTAGGAATTTTAATCACCTCAATCGGAGTTCGTATGAAAGAGATCGAGCCCCCGAAATATTGAATTCAGAGAAAAAGGCTGAAAAAGAGAAAATCCGAATTTTCTAATTTATTTCTCTACTGGAAAATCAATTAATGACGCATTGCTGACATCAGCAATCAATTTCCCGAAATAAAAATAAATCAAAAAATCCTATTTGGCTGACGGCACTGCGATCGGTCCACCGTGCACCTGGTGCACGGCTGATGTCGGGACCCGAATTTGCAAATCCGGACCCTCTGTGTATACCGCACTAGTCCAGATCACGCTAGTGCACACAGCGCAACATAGATGCTATCATAGTCGTACACAATAAATATAGCATAAACTTCAATGATTAATAATAATGTTGTCTTACATGAATAATGCCTCACAGGCTTAAATAAAAGTATCAATGAAAAGCGGAAATAGAATAAGCGCAGTGGCGCTCGATTCGCCACACAGCAACCGATGAGGCTCGGACCCTAAGCATTCGCATCCATATAATCCTCCTCCACGAAGGCGTAGATTCCTCCTCTTACGAAGTTGTTGTTGTTGGGGTGAGTACATAAAGCACTCAACAAGTTGTGCACAATAATGCAAGTCTAATATTCTATATGCTTGGCTTAATCCAAAGGAATGGCTAATATGGCTATTTTGAGTAAAGCAGCATTTAACAAGAATATAGTAAATAGATTGGAAAGCGATAAAACAAATACTGAGAATTAATAAATTCAGATTTCAAGTAACCAAGTTTCTCAATCCTAAATTATTTTCCACTTTCCATGGCACCTTGCCATCCCAATAGGTTTTGTTTAACAAAAGTCTAACCCTTAACTGTAATTCGAGCATTGCCCAATACCGTGAGCACGGCTATTCGAATAGATTGTACACTCTGCAGAGGTTATGCACTTTACCCACACGATACAACCAAACACCACCAAGGCGAGTGATCGTAACAAAGCCTTTACAATGCTACACCTAGACCCAAGATCTTGCTCGCTAAGGTTTCCACATCAAGGGTTAAACCACCACAACAGGCCCCCTCTTGCGCCATGTGAGTTAAACCGTAACCGGGACTCACTATTCACCACGACATGATCAAATCTAGGTTTCACAAATTATTCAACTAGGTTTGTCCCATTCCGGACATGTGGTTGCAAGAAGGACTCAGTCAAAAGCTTGCAAGGTTAAGTCCTTAAAGTGATTAAGGCAAGACTTCCACATACCCTGCCATCCTGACCCACCTTGGCACACCGCCCTTGCCACTTGCCCCAATCTAAAATCATTACCACCCCACTTGATTACCAAGCACCACATGCCATCAACATTTCAATCTAGATGTGTGACCTCCTCGCCACGACAACTTGATATCACGGTGCGACGAAGACATGACACACCAATTCATAAACATTGTTCCATATTCCATTAGTCAAGATTAAGTATCAACATTCGGACACATGTGATGACGTGGCATGGCTAAGCAATCTATGACGGTCTAACTAGCCCAGTTGATTATCAATATTAACCAACTATAATTCCACATCCTAGGGTGACAAATAGATCATGGCATAAAATTGGCAAGGTATGATTTAATTCAAATAGGCATATTATCTAATTCCCAGTTAATTGAAATCATTTATACACATAAAATATCATGCATAAAGTTTAAGAGACAAAATAGCAATTTGGTGAAAATTAGGTGCAACATGATCAAAGCACAACTTGCCTTGGAGTAGGTGCTGGTCTTGCTCTGAGCTTGGGTCTTGAAGCGATGAATCTTCCTCCGGATCACCGAGCAGTTCAACGTCTACGCGAAACGATGCCAAAATAGCAAATAAACACCAAAACAGAGAGCAACCAAACTCCAAAAATAAAATAAAATTCACCAATAAATAGATCTTTATTTTAAAATTTTTTAGAAATTTGAATCACTCAAATCCGAGTTAAAATGCAAAAGATATAGCCTTTTGAAGTTTGAATAAATACTGAAAATACAGAAAATAGAAAAACCGATTTTTCCGAGTTATTTTTCTATTGGAAAAGATCTTTATTGCGCAATGCTGACGTCAGCCCTGGCCCGAGCCAATCAGGCGCTGACACATTACCTCGGCGCACAGACCCGGTCCACGGAACCGCCTCTGGTCCACCGTGGACGCGGCTCACGGCGCCTCGCATCACGTGCGACACGCGGCGCGCGATCGATCGGCCGCAACGCCACCCGAGCCGATGCTCGACACGTGGCGTACATCCAGGCGATGATCCAACGGCTAACGCTCTAACGACACGCGGCGCGATCTCAACCGAACAAACTGATCCAACGGCCGATGAAGCTTCCGACGAAGATGGCGGCCGGGCGATGCGTTCTCGCACGGAGCGGAGGACGACGACCTCGAACGGCGTTTCGGCGCGACTCCGGCGAGATGAAGTGGCTACCCCGATGCGGCTTGACACGACGAGCCCGGATCTGGAACCGATTCGGCGAACGGCGGCTTGACGGAGACGCAAACTAAAGAAAACGACCGGCGGCGCTACGAAAAACTGCGGCGAGCTCTACTGCACGGGCGATGGCGACTCGACGGCGAAGGCTACTACTGGCGGATGCGCTCTGGGATGGCGATCCTCGGGGTGCGGTCTGCGCTTTAAATAGCCACGGTGAACGCCCAGAAAAGGCAACCCTAAAATTACGCTGCGGCGGCGGCAGCGCGGCGGATTCGAAACCGAATCGGAGACGATGACTGCGGTCCGTCCGATCTGCGATGAACGGCTACGATTAGATCCGAAGCGATACAATCCGATCCGCTCCTTCCAAATCCAACGGCGAGATCTAAACTTACCAAAACAACGCAAGGAATCCTCACCGCGTGATCTTGATCCAACGGCCAAGGCGCTAGGGTTTCGCGAAGGAGACAAGTCGATCCGATCCAACGGTCACACGCAGCGGCGCGGCGCGGCGGCCGACGGGTCGCACCGCGATGGGCACAAGACGCACAAGGTTGGGCTTGGCCCAAGATCTTGTTCCAAGATTTTTCAAAAGCTTTTGATTTAAAATAATTCTCGAAATTAGATTAATTCATTTAAGGCAATTAAAATATCGGGAAAAATCCAGAAAATTCTCATAAATACTTTGGGACATTCGAGCTCAAATAAAATATTTTTGGTAAAACTTTATATTAACTTTATCTATATATACATTTAGTTTTCACTAAAGGTTCAATATACTTAATTAAAATAAATTCAAATAATTTCGAAAATCCAATAAATTGAAAAATCACCAAAATGCACATAAGTGAAATTATAGGCCAAATTTTTGGGATGTTACAAACCTCCCCCCCTTAACAGAATCTCGACCCCGAGATTCAAGGCTGGCTAGGGAATAGGTTTGGAAATTCTATCTTCAGGTCCTCTTCACGCTCCCAGGTTGCCTCATTCTCATAATGGTTGCTCCACTGAACTCTGCAAAAACGAACTGACTTGTTCCTAGTCCTGCGGTCCATGACATCCAAAATTTTCATTGGCTGTTCCTTGTAGGTCAAATCCTTCTGCAACTCAATCTCTTCCATAGGCGTCTGCTCTGCTGGCACCCGAAGACACTTCTTGAGTTGTGACATATGGAACACATCATGCACGCCTGCCAGCAACTGCGGCAATTCCAACTGATAAGCAACCTCCCCTCGACGGCTCAAAATTTTGAACGGTCCAACGTATCTTGGGGCAAGCTTTCCTTTAGCGTGAAACCTCTTAACTCCTTTCAGAGGGGTAACTCTAAGATACACGAAATCATCGGGCTCGAAACTTAGATCACGACGTCGATTATCGCCAGAACTCTTTTGCCTTGATGCGCGATTTTCAACCTCTGTCTTATCATAGCAACTTGCTCTTCAGCTTCCTGGAGAATATCAGGGCCAAATATCATACGTTCTCCTGTCTCATTCCAATTCAGTGGGGTACGACAGGCACGACCATATAAAGCCTCAAATGGCGACATCGCAAACTAGCTCGTAATCGTTGTTATAATCAACTCGCATATGGCAAACATTTATCCCATGATGTAGTATAGGCTAATGCACAAGCCCTTAACATATCCTCCGTAATTTGATTTACCCTTTCTGCTTGACCATCATCATGGGTGATATGCCGTCTTTGAAGTTCAAACGTGTTCCCATGGCTTCATGCAATTTATCCCAAAATCTCGAGGTGAACTGGGTACCTCATCGACACTATTTTCTTTGGTACCCCATGCAAACACACAATTCGGCTATGTATAGTTACGCTAACCGGTCTCTGAGTAAGTTGTCTTGACCGAATGAAGTGAGCAACTTTGGTCGATCGATCCACGATAACCCATATAGAATCATACCCACTTTGGGTTCTTGGCAACCGGTGATGAAATCCATACCGATTTCTTCCCATTTCCATTCGAACTTTTAACGGTTG
This sequence comes from Otatea glauca, assembly GCA_036346275.1. NCBI lineage: Eukaryota > Viridiplantae > Streptophyta > Magnoliopsida > Poales > Poaceae > Otatea > Otatea glauca. The sequence goes on along the minus strand of CM070715.1, from coordinate 56,940,163 downwards.
TAGTAATCCTGCAGGTCTCTGGTGTATTGCCTTAACTCTCTGGCATATATCACATAAGGCAACATGCTCAGCGACTTCACGCTTCATATTCGGCCACCAAAACCTCTCCCTTAAGTCCTGGTACATCTTGGCGCTTCCTGGATGGATTGAATACTTGGAATCGTGAGCCTCTTCTAAAATCAACTACTTAAGCTCTGGTCTGTTTGGCACACAAATACGACCCTTGAACCACATGGTACCCCGGCCATCCATAGAAAAATCTGCCGCTAATCCTTCATCCTTTTTAGCTTTGATTCGGTTGATTTTCTCATCATCCTTTTGCCCTTCCCAAATCTGATCTTCAAGCGTCGGCCTTACTTCCAAAGCAGCTATAAATCCTTCTGGAACCATTACCAATTTTAACTTCTGAAACTCCTTACACAACTCCGATTGATCTTCCTGTACCATCATGTTTGTAACATAGTTTTTACGACTCAAGGCATCAGCCACTACATTAGCCTTTCCTGGATGGTAGTGGATTCCCATATTATAATCCTTGATCAGTTCCAACCATCTCCTTTGCCTCATGTTAAGATCGATTGGGTGAAGATATATTTCAAACTCTTGTGGTCGATATATCTCACATCTATTTCCCATGAGATAATGACGCCACAATTTCAAGGCATGCACCACGGCACCAATTCCAAGTCATGTGAGGATAATTCCCTTCATGCGGTCTTAATCGCCTTGACGATATGCGACCACTTTACCCTCTTGCATCAATACGCATCCAAGACCTGTCTTGATGCATCACAATATATATCAAAGCATTACAACATTAGGCAAAACCAACATCGGGGCTGTTGTCAAACGCTTCTTTAATTCCACAAAACCCTTATCACAATCTGACGTCCATGAAAATTTCTTTTCCTTTTTCAACAACTGCATAAGAGGTCTCACAATCGTCGAAAATCCTTCTATGAATCGGCGATAATATCCTGCCATTCCCAGAAAACTTCGGACTTGAGTGATGGACTTTGGTTGTTCCTAATGCAACACCGCCTCCACTTTGCTTGGGTCGACAAGAACTCCTTCTGCAATCATAACATGACCGAGAAATTCCACCTTTTCCTTCCAAAAGTCGATTCTTCGAATTTAGCATACAATTTGCTAAGCACGCAGTTTTTCCAACACTAGCCTCGGATGATTTGCGTGGTCCGCTTCGGTCTTTGAATATACCAAAATATCATCTATGAACACAACAACAAACTTGTCCAAGTATTCCATGAAAATCTTATTCATCAAGTTCATGAAATATGGCGCATTGGTTAATCCGAAAGACATGACCGTGAACTCATAATGTCCATATCTTGAAGAAAATGCGGTCTTTGGAACATCTTCCGCCGAATCTTTAGTTGATGATATCCGGACGAAGGTCTATCTTGGAAAACTCCAGCTCCTCTCAACCGGTCGAATGATCATCAATCCTTGGCAACGGATACTTATTCTTAATCGTCACTTCATTAAGTGCACGGTAATCAATACACATTCTAAGGCTTCCATTTTTTTCCCGACAAACAAAATCGGCGCTCCCATGGCGCATTTAACTTGGTCTTATAAAACCCTTCTCTAATAACTCGTCGATCGCTTTTTCATTTCCACCAACTCATCGGTAGGCATCCGATAAGGTCTTTTGCTATTGGTGCTGTACGGTACTAACTCAATGACAAACTCGATGTCACGGTCAGCGGCATTCCCGATAGATCCTCCGAAATACATCCGGATATTCCTCGACCACCGCACGCCATCTATCTTGACGGCTTTCACGCTATTAACAATTAATTGACCCTTACGAACTGATGTCGCTCGGAATTCCACCTTTTCTCCTCTAGGGCTCTCAATGGATACAATCCTTTGACCGCAATCCAATACTGTCTTATGCTTGGTTAACCAATCCATACCGAGGATAACATCTAAAACTTGGGCATCTAGAATAATCAAGTTCGCTAGGAACTCTACCCCATTAATTTTTAGCTTTACCCCCAAACATCCAAGGTTAGATCTTAACTCAGATCCTGGGGCTTGGACTAGCATCACACACTTAAGATTTTTCATGCTCAAACCATTTTCAGATGCAAAAGCTCGAGAGACAAATGAATGCGAAGCTCCTGAATCAAATAATACTGTTGCAGGTACTCGAGTTTACCAAAATCTTACCCAGTACGACGTCTGATGCTTCCTGGGCTCCATCGGCGGTGATGTGGTTGACTCTGCCTCGAATAGTAGCTTGAGGCGTTGCTCCTGCCTGTCCAGCTCCTCGATTCGCTCCCGTCATAGGTGCTTTAGCAGGTGTCGTTCCAAGGTTGAAACGTACTAGCGTGATACCTCCTTTCTGGGGACATCTATTAGCATAATGCCCCAGCTCATTGCAACTGTAGCACCTTCTGGCGGCTGATTGCTGCGATTCCTCCTTGAGCATTGTTACCTTGGACCGGCGTCGATAATTCTGTCCTGGTGGTCGCGGCGTAGGTGTTCTTTGGTTTGTTAACGACTTGCGTTGGATCTTAGCAAACCGCTATGCGGGGTCATCCTCATTCGCAGTGGTTAGGCGTCCACCGGTTAGTCATCAAGCGCTTGCGATTTTCCCCAAGCTCCTGCGCTTATCCTCCGTAATCAAAGCCTTGTTTACCAATTCTTGAAAATGCGGAAAAGTGTGGGTAATCACCCCACTTGCGATCCCGAGTTTAATCCTTCATGAATCGGATCGCCTAGCCTTGTCTGTCGCCACATCTTCGAGAGCATAGCGAGCTAATCTGCGTGAATTTGTTCAAGTAATCACCACCGGTTGGCCTCCTTGCTTAAGCGCCACAATTCTTCCTTTTCAGTCCATCATTCCTTCTGGTACGTGGTATTGGCGAAAGGCCGTTGCAAATTCTTCCCACGTGATTTCCATGGGTGCCTCGTGAGTAGCACAGTAGTTCTCCCACCATTCTGCAGCTGTTCCCTCAAGCTGATGAGATGCATAAAGAACCTTCTCATGCCCTTCGCATTGCGTGATGTACAACTTCCTCTCAGTGGTTCTCAGCCAATCATCTGCTTCCAAGGGGTTGACATTGCCCAAGAATGTTGGCGGTCGGGTCCTCATAAAGTCTGACAATTTGGAATAAGGACGAGGTCCGCCGTTATTAATCTGAGTAGCGGGTTGTTGATCAGAGCCATATTGGTCATCTCTTTGCATCATTGTGCGCATCAACCGAGTCTGCAGCGAGAAAAGCTCCCAAGTTACGCATATCCACCGGTGGTGGTGGTGCTCCTTCGTTGGGATTGTTGCCCGCGAGACCACTTCTGAAGCTCCGTTGTTCTTTGCGGGTATTCACCATCTGCTTGATTGCTTCTTGGGTTAGGAAAGGTAGATGTAGCATAGATAAGATGCAAGAATTTCTAAGGCGGGGGAACAGGTTAAACCCAACTTAAATAATCTTTATTAATACTTGGTATGGTTGCTTACAATGCCTAAGGGCTTTGCAACACATACTGCACACTCAGCAAACAATTAAGAACCAAACTAAACATGCAACCTTAACGCCTACTAAAGGTAAAGGCTAACTTAAAGACGCGACTCAACACTCGAGTCTCAACACAACTCTAAGACCGACTCTCACTCATCCACCACCACAGGTGAGATCGATCCGTGCATACACCGTGGGTGGTGGCATGGGTGCGAACCTATCCCGTGACCCTCTGCTGGCTCCTCGGGCTCCCACTCACGCTCTTCCGGGTCTTCTTCTTCTTGGCGGCCTCATCCGGCTCCTGGACGACCTGGTCTGCTATCTCCTCAGCTACCTGCAAGGCCTCCTCCAACTCACCGATGACTCTGGCTGCGGCGTCACGGGTCTTTTGAAGCTCTCGCTCCGCCACTCTCAACGCCTCACACGCTGTCTCCAGCTCCTGCGCAGTGTCCTCGGGTGCTCCTCTGGGCGTGGCGAACTCGGCGGTGTACCGCGATGGCACACTCCCCCACGATCCGTCGACGCTGATGCGCCGCCTTTGTCGGGTGAAGCCGAAACACGGTGTCGCTGGCTCGTAGGCGTAGTCGTGGCGGATCCGTCGTGAGAGCAAGTCTAGCGACCTCTGAACTCCACCTCGTAAGTGAACCTTCGGCGGTGATGTGGATCGGTCTGGTGGTCTCGTCGCACTCTCGAGCGAAGATAATCAGCTTGCAGAAGAATCCCCGATGCACACCGTTGACGTTCCAGTTGCTTCCTCGGTAGAGCGGACGATCAAAGCCTCCAATCACTTGAAGAACTCTCCACAGCTCCATGGCGTAGCCACCCTGCCTCGACTCGAAAGACTGGAAGATCGGCATCTATTCAAAACAAAATTTTGAATAAGATCTCCACTTGAAACGGCAACGAAAAGAAGGTAATTTAGCAAGGATGAGAGTAGAGGGATGAGATAAGCCAAGAGTTTCTTATTAGTCAATTTCACCTTTTTCTATAGAAAATAATTTTGGACACTCCTAAGAGATACCAACTACCTAGGGCCAAGACCTATAGTCAGTATGGCTCTGATACCACCTCTGTCGGGACCCGAATTTGCAAATCCGGACCCTCTGTATACCGCACTAGTCCAGATCACGCTAGTGCACACAGGCGCAACATAGATGCTATCATAGTCGTACACAGCGAAATATAGCATAAACTTCAATGATTAATAATAACTGTTGTCTTACATGAATAATGCCTCACAGGGCTTAAATAAAAAGTATCAATGAAAAGCAGCGGAAATAGAATAAACGCAGTGGCGCTCCAGTTCGCCACAGGCAACTGATGAGGCTCGGACCCTAAGCATTCGCATCCATATAATCCTCCTCCACGAAGGGCGTAGATTCCTCCTCTTCTGAAGTTGTTGTTGTTGGGTTGAGTACATAAAGCACTCAACAAGTTGTGCACAATAATGCAAGTCTAATATTCTATATGCTTGGCTTAATCCAAAGGAATGACTAATATGGCTATTTTGCAGTAAAGCAGTATTTAACAAGAATATAGTAAATAGATTGGAAAGCAGTAAAACAAATACAGTACTTAATAAATTCAGCATTTCTGAAGTAACCAAGTTTCTCAATCCTAAATTATTTTCCACTTTCCATGGCACCTTGCCATCCCAATAGGTTTTTGTTTAACAAAAGTCTAACCCTTAACTGTAATTCCCGAGCATTGCCCAATACCGTGAGCACGGCTATTCGAATAGATTGTACACTCTGCAGAGGTTATGCACTTTACCCACACGATACAACCAAACACCACCAAGGCGAGTGATCGTAACAAAGCCTTTACAATGCTACACCTAGACCCAAGATCGCCGCTAAGGTTTCAACACTGAAGGGTTAAACCACCACAACAGGGCCCCCCTCTTGCGCCATGTGAGTTAAACCATAACCCGGGACTCACTATTCACCACGACAGTACCGAAATCTAGGTTTTACAAATTATTTAGCTAGGCTGTCCCATTCCAGACATGTGGTTGCAAGAAGGACTCAGGTCAAAGGCTTGCAAGGTTAAGTCCATAAAGTGATTAAGGCAAGACTTCCACATACCCCTGCCATCCCTGGCCCACCTTGGCACACTGCCCCTTGCCACTTGCCCCAATCTAAAATCATTACCACCCCACTTGATTACCAAGCACCACATGCCATCAACATTTCAATCTAGATGTGTGACCTCCTCGCCACGACAACTTGATATCACGGTGCGACAGCACATGACACACCAATTCATAAACATTGTTCCATATTCTATTAGTCAAGATTAAGTATCAACATTCGGACACATGTGATGACGTGGCATGGCTAAGCAATCTATGACGGTCTAACTAGCCCAGGTTGATTATCAATATTAACCAACTATAATTCCACATCCTAGGGTGACAAATAGATCATGGCATAAAATTGGCAAGGTATGATTTAATTCAAATAGGCATATTATCTAATTCCCAGATTAATTGAAATCATTTATACACATAAAATATCATGCATAAAGTTTAAGAGACAAAATAGCAATTTGGTGAAAATTAGGTCCAACATGATCAAAGCACAACTTGCCTTGGAGTAGGTGCTGGTCTTGCTCTGAGCTTGGGTCTTGAAGCGATGAATCTTCCTCCGGATCACCGAGCAGTTCAACGTCTACGCGAAACGATGCCAAAATAGCAAATAAACACCAAAACAGAGAGAAACCAAACTCCAAAAATAAAATAAAATTCACCAATAAATAGATCTTTATTTTACAAATTTTTAGAAATTTTAATCACTCAAATCCGAGTTAAAATGCAAAAGATATAGCCTTTTGAAGTTTGAATAAATACTGAAAATACAGAAAATAGAAAAACCGATTTTTCTGAGTTATTTTTCTATTGGAAAAGAACTTTATTGCGCAATGCTGACGTCAGCCCTGGCCCGAGCCAATCAGGCGCTGACACGTCACCTCGGCGCACAGTGGTCCACCGTGGACGCGGCTCACGGCGCCTCGCATCACGTGCCCGACACGCGGCGCGCATCGATTGGCTGCAACGCCGCCCGAGCCGATGCTCGACACGCGGCGTACATCCAGGCGATGATCCAACGGCTAACGCTCTAACGCACACGCGGCGCGATCTCAACCGAACAAACCTGATCCAACGACCGATGAAGCTTCCCGACGAAGATGGTAGCACGGCGGCGGTCTGGCACCGGAGCGGAGGACGACGACCTCCCAAACGGCGTTTCGGCGTGACTACGGCGAGATGAAGTGGCTACCCCGATGCGGCTTGACGCGACGAGCCCGGATCTGGAACCGATTCGGCGAACGGCGGCTTGACGGAGACGCAAACTAAAGAAAACGACCGACGGCGCTACGAAAAACTGCGGTGAGCTCTACTGCACGGGCGACGGCGACTCGACGGCGAAGGCTAGCACTGGCGGATGCGCTCTGGGATGGCGATCCTCGGGGTGCGGTCCGCGCTTTAAATAGCCACGGTGAACGCCCAGAAAAGGCAACCCTAAAATCACGCCGCGGCGGCGGCAAGCGGCGGATTCGAAACCGAATCGAGACGATGATCGCGGTCCGTCCGACCGCGATGAACGGCTACGATTAGATCCGGCGATACGATCCGATCCGCTCCTTCCAAATCCAACGGCGAGATCTAAACTTACCAAAACAACGCAAGGAATCCTCACCGCATGATCTTGATCCAACGGCCAAGGCGCTAGGGTTTCGCGAAGAGACGGTAGTCGATCTGATCCAACGGTCACACGCTAGCGGCGACGAAGCGGCCGACGGGCGCACCGCGATGGGCCACGCGACGACAAGGTTTGGGCTTGGCCCAAGATCGCTCCAAGATTTTTCAAATGCTTTTGATTTAAAATAATTCCCAAATTAGATTAATCCATTTAAGGCAATTAAAATATCGGGAAAAATCCAGAAAATTCTCATAAATACTTTGGGACATTCTGAGCTCAAATAAAATATTTTTGGTAAAACTTTATATTAACTTTATCTATATATACATTTAGTTTTCACTAAAGGTTCAATATACTTAATTAAAATAAATTCAAATAATTTTTGGAAAATCCAATAAATTCAGAAAATCACCAAAATGCACATAAGTGAAATTATAGGCCAAATTTTTGGGATGTTACAGCTGACATCATGGCTGACGCAGGAGAACACTGACGTGATCACTGACGAGGTGACATGCAGGCTCTGCAGCTACTGACGAGGTGCAGATGGCGGTTGAGGTGGCTTCGCACGGACGCTGACGCAGGCGGCCACATCGACGACGGTTCGTCTACCAACGGCTATTCGAGTTCACATAGCGGCGCAGGTGAGATCCAGACCGCACATGTGTCGTGGATCCGATGGCTCGCGCGACGCGGGCTGGTGGGCTGGCTGACCAAGCGAAGCAGGCCTAGACGAGGTGAACCGTGAAGAACGGGCTGCGGGGAAGCGGGCCAGTGGAGGAATAGGAATGGGCCGGAGAGAGTTTTGGCCCGAGACAAGATTTTTGAAATAAAATCATTTTCCAAATTAATATAATTCTAAAAATTCAAATAAAATCAAATAATTTAAATAAATAGAAAATAAGTTCAAAAAAATCTCCAAAAATACAAAAAATTCCTTGAAGCATAATGAATCCAACTACGACTGGAAATCTTTTGTTTGATGAATTTTTTAGTCAAATTAAATCATTTTTCTTAATAGAAAATTCAAATTAAGCTTGGATTAATTTAAGAAAATGTAAATGGTTCATTTTCGAATTCAAACATTCTAAAACTCAAATTTTGGGATGTTACAGTTCACGGTCGCAATATATCATATCAGAGGGTGCAACCACCGAAACCCTACCCGTCACCACTTGAGTCTTCCCGTGAGCGCTGGTGCTGGCACACCAACGCACGGCGTTCTTTTCCCCGAACGTGTGGACGCCAGTAGAGGTGTTGCTGCTACTGTGACACTGATCGAGATGATCGACCACCGCACGAGGAGGATCAATCACTGCACGAGGAAGATCGACCACTGGAACAGGACACGCGCTTCATTGATTCGGGTTGTATCAACTTCCTTCCGCTGCATTGCGTGTCTAGTGGTAACGATCCATGATCATTTACTTGCGTGGCTTGCTAGTTTACGAGGTAGAAATTTTAATTGTGCGCTAGTGTAGCCTACCTGTATCCCTTCAAATACCTCTTATCTTCTGTGCATTCTAAGGCATTCAATCCATGCGCTGTCGTCGTGTGAAGGACATAGTAATTGTTTTCTAGTAGCACACAAGGTTGGCAACATCACAAAACATGTCATCGCATGTAAGCAAAAGGACACATATCGGTATATGCATCGGAATTTTATAGAATAATGATCATGAAGTTGTGATTGCATAGAATTGGTAGCATCATACTAAGGATCAGGTAGGATCATGATCCTGATAACAAACTGTATATAAAATTAGGGAAAAATTTGTATGCCACTGCCAAGTTCTCAAATCTCTGTTATGCTATTACAAAATAACATCTCCCTTATATACCACCATATTTAGCTAATCTTGAATTTATTTGCCATTGTTGATGAGTCAAACAGTGAAGTAGCTGTGCAAGTTCCATTTTGCCCCTGTCATCTTCTTTTTTCGTTCCTTATATTTCCTCCATCTCTTCTCACACATCTAGCAGATTAGGTCTGACGAGGATTAAGAGCCAGATTCTATTTTGGTCCTGTACCATTATAAGAAGAAGCCCATAGAGAAAAACAAGGCCCAAAAGGTTACCATGTTATGGCTTCGACGAGTTTACTAACATGTACTCTATTAGTTTACACTGGTCCACCCGGACCAATGATTCAACTGTTCTGACTAGATTAACTGGTCGGGATAGGTAGGTACTTCTACACAAAAATAACGTGCGGATAGTTTCCTTGATAGGTAGAAATAACTGATCAGATATTACCCCAAAGTTACCCCGAAAAAAGGCACGTCCCATGAAGAGACACCTTTTACCAAGAGACACCTTTTGAAGGATGACCGTGACTCCTTATTATGTATAAATAGGGAGGCCTTTGTGCCATTGATACATTGTTCACTATTCCGATCATGTCCATTATTGCTTACAAACACACAAAACTTTGTAATACTTGTACTCTGTCAAGCCACTTGGCTAATAGAAGTAATCTTTTGTCCCACTTTTTGGTCTTAGAGGCTTGCAATCATTTTCATTCATAAGCTCGATCTAGAGAACCCGTGTCTTGAACATCGATAGTTGGCGCTAAAAGGAGCACCTCTAGTGATCAAAATCTCGAAAGTGATGTCCCGTAACCCTAAGTGATGGATGAACAAAAATCATTTGACCTCATCGAGTACGCCGACCTCGATGCCGATTACTACATCACGGAAGAAGAAGGTAAGTGCGATTTCTACTTTAGGTACGTTACCGAATCAAAATTGTTGCAATCAGTGATCCAGTCCAATTCGGGTGAGGCAGCGTCAAAAGTTCCACTTCTTAAGAAGATATCAAAAAGTGAGCATGATCTCATTCATGCCCCTGTTATAGAGACAGATGTCCATGGCACATATCCCATGGAAGTCGATGATGATCACTCTCTCCAGAATGATGATAACATTCTGGAGAGCCTAGCTTTGGAAGATTTTCTTTGAGGCCTTGACTATAGCCAGTCCTTAGATGAGGATGCAGCACTCGCCCCATCTGTCCACTCCGAATTCTGCATATGTGCGGTCACAAGTGAGACAGGTGAGCAACAAGTAGAACGCGAACATCGTGAAGCTCATGAGAGGGCAGAAAAAGCTACCCAGGAGAAGCATGAATAGTTCATTGGGGCAAAACAAAGAGCTGTGGATGAGGCAAGATGCAAATACTACAGCAGTCAACCAGGGACATCACGAAGACTGAATCTCTCAAAGAGTCATCTCCGACAACTCCTTATGGTCATGTGGCAAGTCTCGAGGATGACACTAACGAAGCCAAACTTGGATCCGACCAGTTCACAGGAGGAAACCCCTCTAGAAAGAATCCGCAAATAAACTAGTGCGATTCTAAATCAATCTACGGAAGGGAACAATGATCATAATGCAACGATCATTATATCCTTAGCTGCTGATCTGCAAGAAGTGATGTAGAAGTACAGAGTATGTCCTTGTCCAAAAGTCTCAGACTGGTTCCCGTGTAGAGCACTCCTCATCTGGTCGGTGTCGACAAAGCACCGACTACCAATAGAAGAATGAACCACAATGGGTAAGCATCTTCGACAGACTTACCCAGGTGAAAATACTAATCATGGTCAGTGACAACCTCGTTCTGCTAAAATTATAGAACATGCTCCTAATGTGTGAACACCCTTGGGACCTTACACAGGATGTAAAGCTTATTCCCTAAGGCTTAGAGACGTCACTTGGCCTAAGAAATTCAAACTAGGTTATGTGGAAAGTTTTGATGGATCCTAGAATTTCTACAAATATATACCATGGCCATCCAAGGTGCTAGTGGCGATGAGAAGGTAATGGCAAACTGTCGAACGGTTAGGAATCAATAACAAATTTTATGTTTTGGGTACCTTCGAGGTAGCAGAGTCAAGTACAGAATCGTGGACACCAGATGTAGATAGGTTCAGGCCTCCTGGCGGAGTAATACCTTACGTCCTATATGGGGGATGTCTGTATGTATCAGATGGAATACAACGAGGGGGTGTAACCCTGAGTACAAAGTAAATGTGTCTAAGCTATGAACAACTATAGCAAAACGCAGTTCGCTCCTTCTTAAGCTCTCTACTCCCAAAGGCTCGAAGTTGAAGGGCTGAGGTGGCTAATCTGCGCTCCAATGGCTTCCGTGCTTTGTTGCTTGCTCTGGATTCTTTTTCTTCTCTCTCTCCCTGGGTTCCCCACCCTAGGCCTTATATAGTGGAACAAATCCTGCCTATGGCCGAGTCGTAGCTGATGAGAAGTCCCTTTCCGCGTGATCTTCACGGTATATCTAAGCTGCTGTTAGCGCTGAACGTATTTGGGTCAATATCCTTATGGGGGAAAATGATCGAGTCTTTCCTGAAGCGGAGCTATCCCTTCCTTGACGAATATCTTATCCCGTAATCTCCGGGGCCAAGATATCCGGAACTTCCTTCATATGGTGGAGACATATCCTGTTTCGTTACGTTCCCTGATGTGAGGTTGTGTCCCGATCTTTCGATGAGAGCGGTAACTATCGATTTGGTGGAATCGACTTTGACGATCCGACTACAACGTACGACGACGATGCGCCTTAGCAATCGCTAAACCAACTCCGGAGTGTTATTGATCTTGCCGTGGGCACGATTAACCTGAACACGAGGTTCAATTCCTGCAAGCAACCGAAGAACAAGTAAGAACAATGGTAAAAGCAATCTGAAATTGCAAATAAGAATTGAAGGCCAAAATAAGGTGGGGTTCTATTGAAGGTCTTGACAAGGTGGCTGTCCAGCACAACTCGAAGACGCAAAGTTTGCACTTGGCTAAACTAATCAAACAAAACCCAACCCGTAGAGGAGGGTGCGGCTGGCTATTTATGAGATATGAGGAGCAGGAGGTCATCCAAACCCTAGGGAGACCAAAAACAACTCGATTACAAGGCCCAAGGCCCACTCTGACTCAGACTAGAAAAGTGACGTGATTTGTTTTGCAGTTTTCGGACAGCTCAAAAGGCATTTGAAGGTGAAACTAGATCCATTGGAAAGAGGGCGACGAAATATTTCAATCAAGTCCAAGATCACCCAAATCGGAGTACGTATGCAAAAGTTATTCCTATTTGAAGTCGGTGCTGTCTCAGGAGGCCGAATTGGATTCCAGAACATGATGGATTTGATCTCTCTCTCTTCTTGGCCCGTGGATGACGTGTTGGAGTTGGCATAACCAAATGTGGTCATATCTATAGTAGTGATGTCCTCATCATCCTCTCTTTCTTGAATTTGAGTCGTCATCGACTCATGCTCAGCTTTTAGCTTGTGCTCAACAAAAAATATTCTCATGTAAAAATCATCCACAAAGCTCAATATTTCTTTCCAGCATATAAAGGCATGTTGAAAGCTAGCACTTTTGGACGCTTCCTCCCCTCTGTGAAGGAAAGCCATCCTAGTAGATGTAGACAATGCAGAGGATGCCGTGAAGTGTTGGCAAACTGATATCACGTTGGTCATTTCTAGGACGAGCATGGTCTCATCATTCTCCCTTTCTTGAATTGGAGTCGTCCTCGACTCCATCACATACTCCTGCAAAATGTTAGTAGCGACAAAGAGCAAAGCAACATGCATATCTTTTGTGATCAAATCAATGGCTTGTGAATCACAATTACCCAAACACTCCCTTTCTTGAAAATTATCATATAGATTATTACCGACAGTAGGGGTACTTGATATGATATTATAAATATCAAATTGATCACAATGTTGCATAGGACGTAAAGGTTTCAGATCTGAACAAATGTATACTCTATGCACTTTGTATTCTCCTTTATCATTATATTTGCCAACAACATGAAAAGTATTTCGCGATAACCATGGCAAATCAGAATGTACAAAAATCTTCTCCTTGAAACTATCTAGATCACAAAGAACATCAAATTCAATGTAACCTAAAGTATTTAAAGAAGACATCAATTTAAGCTCATCTTCTTCACTAGCAATTTGAATAACATGTCTATGTTCAGCGCAAGTGTTTAGTTCAAATATAAATGTTTCATGTTTATTCACTAATTGTGGCGTGGATATAAGTGAAGCATTATGACACAACTCTTCTTTATCACTAGGAATAGCAACCAAATCAGCAATGGGTTCTATTAATAGTTGCTCTACGATAGCATGATTCATGGACAGTTTTGTCTCTTCAAAATGATTTTCACCATGTATACAGTCCATACCTTTTACATTACCTTCTAAATCATTCTCAGTGGCTGTAGGTGCAACTTCAATTTTCAACTCTTCACATACGTATGGAGAAGCAAATATTTCCTCTTTCTGCACATTTTCTTCATCATCTTTCTCATGATGGTGTTCACTTTTCTGCAAAATGTTAGCTACAATAGAAGGTTCAACAATGGGCACCTCAAATGAAGCTAAAAGCTCTTTCAAAGATTCAGCAAGCATGTTTTCAGCTCTACAAGCACATTTAATCAATTCTAAAAGACAACTATATGTTTCATCAACAAGAACATCCTGAATTTCATGATTAAGTCCACGTATGAACCTAAGCTCAGTAGCTTCTTCACATTCTTGTAAACCATAACGCAACAAACAATTTTGCAAATCATGAAAGTATTCTATAACAGTTTTAGAACCTTGTTTTAAGCATTGAAGTTTAGGAAGCAAATATTCAGCAACATATTCAGGAACATAATCATTTCTCATAAGTCTTTTCATGGCATTACAAGTTTTAGGTTCTTTATCATGTATAGATATATGCTTCCACCAATATATTGCATCTGATGTTAACACTTTAACTGCGGCACTAATCTTTTGGTTTTCAGATAAGTCATAGTTTGCAAATTCTTTGTCTACCGCTATCTCCCAATTAATATATGCATTAGGATCGAACTTTCCACCAAAAGTAGGCAATTCAAACTTGATTTTACCTTATTCATCATCAGTTGATGAACCCGTGGCGATGTGTGGTGGGGCGACCGAGGCAGCGGGTCCATGCTGGGAAGCCGGGGCAACAATGGGAACCCGTTGTGCACGTAGTAAATCATTGTTGTTGCTTAGGAGACGAGGCGGAGGACTGGAAGTTCCAGGGGCAGCAGCTGCAAGCATATCATTCTGGCATGATGGACCGGAGATATCATTCTGGCATGATTTTACAAAATAGTAGTAAGGGTAGTGTTAGCAACTCCCTCAGCAGTCTCGATGGACCGGAGACGGTCTTCTTGCAGCGACATTCGCTCATTAGTGAGTCGTACATTGCCCTTCATGCGTGGAGAATGATGCAGTGAACTCTTGTCACCTGACATGGTTAGTAGCAAAAAGGGAAACTCAAAGGTTTATGTAATTCCCTATCAACTACTTGGAAGTAGAGAAAAGTCGTTCAACTCTCAAGCCTTAACCAAAGCTCTTACAAGTTCTTACCGTGCTGCAGGAGTTGTCGGCCGTTGGCGGTGTCAAAAGTTCTCCCAAGCTTGGATAAAGCGATTGCCAAGGGACCGAACAAACGTACGAGCGTAGAATATGTGGAGCTAGGTAGGCTATACTTTTCCTATACAATCTGATAATTCTAGTTATTTTAATGATAAGTAATGACCCAAACTAGAATTCACAAGTACTAGTTGTCGATCTCAAAGATATAAGCGAATTTCAAGACAACTCACGCGCAAAGATGATGTAACTTAATGCAACCAATGGAATGAGCTAAATAAGAAAATTTTCAGCATCAAAGCTCGTGTTGCATAAGTTATGGAGAGACACTAGATAATTGCTTCAGAAAAGGTAAAAGGGCACAAGATTGCTCACTAATTAATACAATTGCACAACCTGAAAAATAATGAACACAAATTAGGGTTTCGCTCAATGTAGTGCTGCCGGCCACTATTCTGTTTTCTTTTCTTTTTCCTTCTTTTTCTTGGCCTTATGGCTCTTTCTTTCTCTTTTCTTTCTTTCGGTGACTTTCGGCCAACACTAGTATGAGCAAAGTTTTGGAATCCCTAACATGTTGTCACAATATAGTATGGTATGATAAATCAAGATTATGCAATGTATCAAATAGAGCAGCCCCAAGCAATATGAAATAGCTAGTCTCAATTGGGATCAAAGTGTTCGCAAAGGATGTGAAGGACCATTGGAGGTCCATCCATGTTTGTGATGAGTATTTGACTTTATTTGAGCAAGGTGTGCTCAAGTTTGAGTTTGATTTGGATTGATTTTCAAAATGAAGCAATTTGAGTTGTCTCTGCCAGGAGTGGCAGTATCGGCCGTATGGGCGCGGTAGTGATGAGTTGGATGGTTTATTGCATATCATTGTGGGCATTGCTATGTGATGTGTTTCCTTATCTTTGATGGTTGTTGGGCGACGGTGCTAGGTCAAGGTGAGGCGGAGGATTACCGGGACTAGGCGAGGAGCGTCAGAGGTCAAGACGGTTGGGAGATCGCCGGAAGATGATCGGAGACGGAGTCCGGGCAAGTCAAGAAGACAAGGAAAGGAGATGATGCTAGCTAGATGCCGCGTGGATCAATGAGGGCCGTCGGATTGAGGTCTAGTTGATAGGTTAGCGTGTCTAGGTAGTATGCTTTGAAAACCGTGCAAGAAAATCAGGTATGTGTGTGGGTTTTGGGTTAGCCCTTGCATGGCTGTGTATGGGTTAATCCTAGCCCTTAGATGAGTGCTTTAGGGTTGAGGGACTCATCTAAGGGTGGTAGGTGGCCCAAGAGTAGTATAAATAGGGGTGGAGGGGTAGCCTCCTCCCTTGGAAGGTTTTGAGGTTTGTGAATGCTCCTTTGAGCTTTGCCCACATGAAAGTGAGGCTTTGTAACCTCTCCTTCCAGAAATGAAAGTTTTATCCATCCTTCTCTGAATTTATTTTGTGCATTTACATTATGTCCTTACTTTACGCAATTTAAATTCAGCATTTACTTTCCCGCAATTACATTCTCGCAATTTACTTTCACGCAATTTGGATTTGCCTCCCCTCCTTCTAAATGTTGTTGATTTTGGATGTTTAAAGTGTGTTCATATGGTTTTACATCTCTTTTGCACTCTTGGATTGAGTAGAGAACATCTTTTCTTTCAAGTTCCAACTTTGTTCAGAACTTGTTCTTTGCGCAGCATTTAGTATTTGAATTTTATAAAAATATATAAAAATCCTTTTTAAGTGATTCTTGTTGGAGGAGGTGAGGGACTCCGATATACACCTGCAGAACAATTTTGGAGTTCTTTTGTTGCAACGTTTGGGCGCCATGAGGTGAAAACCGAGCCCTAAATTTTCTGCTCGATGTTTTTGACTGACTGTGTTCTTCGATTTCTCCTGTTTTTTCTGTAAGGCTTTTTGACGAGAAAGTTAGTGGAGTTCTTAATGACTCTGTTTCGCATAGGGAGAAAATTCTCAAAATTTTGTGAACTGCATAAACCCACCAACCTCCTGTTCAAATTGAGGACAAGTTCTGGAAATTCTGCTTTTGCTTTTCTGAAAGTGACTTTTGTGATTTGAATTGATGTCCTTTCTAAAAGCAAGAGTTTCATTGATTCCTCTTTATCTTGGACACTAGACAACCAGGATTGTGACTCAAAAATCCCCACATATTTTATGGTACTTATCCATACAAGCTAGGGGTACACATAGTTGTCTAGTTTTTCGGGTTTTTCACGATTTCCTTTGAGTGATCTTGTCGAGGTTTTTGTTGGAGTATTCTGGGAAAATTTATTTGCGACCATTCACCCCCCCTCTGTTCGCCATTTCGATCTTTCAATTGGTATCAGAGCCGGTTTTGCTCTTTCATAGATCTTGACCGGTCTCAAGAGCCATGGCGATGGACAAGTATTCCACCAAGCCTCCCATTTTTTCTGGAGTAAATTTTCCATTTTGGAAGTCATGCATGGAGTCATACATCACTGCCCAGGGCTTCCTGATACGGCAGAAGGTTAAACTACCATATGAGGTTCCTGCCGATGAAAACGTCACGGCCGGCAATATGGCTGACGTTGAGGCGAATGCTAAGGCAAGGAACATCCTCATACAGGGTCTTAGCCGCAGTGAGTATGACAGGATTTCTCACCTTTGTTCTGCTCATGAGATTTGGGTAACCCTCGATGCTTACCATGAGGGCACTACCCAAATCAAGACGGTTCGACAGGACCAATTCAAGCGTGAGTTCAACAAGTTTGAACAGCATGCTGGTGAGAGTCTTGATGAGTGTTTCGGTCATTTTACCAAGATCTTGAGCGATGTTCGAGCAGTTGGTTGTATATACCCTGACTCGGATAATGCTCGACATTTCTTGACCGCACTCAATTTGCGCGTTTGGGAGATGAAGGTGACCACCATCAAGGACACCACTGACCTGTTGACCTTGACTCTTGACGGCCTTTATTCCCGTCTCAAGACTCATGAGATCGACGTCGTCTCGCAGAAGACGAAATCTCAGTCGATGGCTTTGGTCACCGATCCCATTGGATCCTCTCTTTCTGTTTCTTCTGATGGTTTCTCTCTCTCCGCCCTTTGCGAGCTAAGCGATGACCAACTGGAAAAATTTGCAGAAAATGAGCTTGCTCTTCTTGCTCGCAAATTTTCATATGCATACAAGAGAGTGAGAGAGAGGAAGAGAGGTGGGATGATCACCTGTTTCGAGTGTGGTGGCCCCAACCACATTCGAGCAAATTGTCCCAAACTGGAGAAGGCTAAGAACGATGCCGGCGGTTTGGCAAAGAACGACTACATTGACAAGAACCGCAACAAGAAGCCTCCAGTTCGTGAGCTGACGCGTGAGAAGAAGTACCGCAACTTCTCCAAAAACAAGAAGCTCTTCCACCGCGTCCTCTCCGCCCTTGATGACATCAACCTCTCCGACACGGAGACATGGAGCGACGAGGGCGAGGATGAACCGCAAGAGAAGAAGGGCGGCGACGACTTCTCCGGCATGTGCTTCATGGCCGACGCCAACGGCATCAGCGACTCCGAGCTCTACAACGACTCGGACGAGGTACCCTCCTATGACTAGCTCAATGAAGCTTTTTGCAAATTAGGAAAATTTCATGCTAGAGCTAGAGCTAGGTGTACAGAGCTTGGGAAGGAAGTAGGTACCTTGACTCGGGAGTTAGCTTCACTTAGATCTTCTCCCTCCCGAGTCACTGATGATTGCTCTTTGTGTGATGCTATTCTTGTGGAGTTGGAGAACTTAAGGACTATGCATGATAGTGTGTTGACTGAATTAGATATCTTAAGTTGAAGAATGCTAGAAATGAATATATTGATACTCATTCTGTAGATGCTAGTTTTTTTCATGCTTTCTCTACTCCTTCTTATGCTAATTGCCCTAAATTGCTTGCCGAAATTGATGCCATGAGCGAACACCTTAGAAAGCTTTCTACTAGAAACGATGAACTTGAAATGCATGCTTCTAAGGACCCAATCTGCTCATGTGAGGGCTGTAGGCTACTAAAACTTGACAATGAATCCTTAAATGTCAAGTGTGCTAATCTTGCTAAGGACTTACTAGATAAGTCACAAAAAGTTGCTTGCGATGTTCTATGATTGAGGGGGACTTGGATAAAATCCATGTCGAGCTTAGGAAGAAATTAGAAGACCAAGCCCATAGAATTAGAAATGCGTCTTGCGTGTCTTGTGAGGCCCTCAAGATTGAGGCAGCCATGCTGAGGGAGAAAAATGCACGTGCTGAGAGAGCTCATCTTTCTGGTTCTTCTTCTTCTTCCCCCTATTCTTCTTGTGCCTCTTTCTTTCGAGATTGCCAGTATCTTATGAGCACTCTCGAGAAGTTTGTAGGAGGCAAGAAGAAGCACAATCTTATTCTAGACCAATCCAAGATTAGTAGATTCAATCAAGGTCTAGGATTTGATCCCTTGGAGCACGCTCGGGCGCATCCTCCCACCATTGTGCGCGGCTCCAAGAGTGGTGAGATTGTGGTAGGTCCCACAGTGAGCACCACCGTGTTTAGGTCTGCTACGGTTGTCCATAGGACTTGACGAGAAGGGTGTTACTCTGTTGCTTCGGTCTCTAGCATTGTGAAATACACATGCACCTTCTGTAAGAAGGATGGTCACCTAGTAGATTTCTGCTTCAGGCGCGCCAAGATCACTCGGCGTGAGCGTGTTGCTGCTCTTAGGGGTATTCAGGGTCATCCCTAGACTTTGAGTGCTCCTAAGGTACACACTGCTTCTAGACAGGTTAGAGAGTCGCCTGTTTTTGGGCATTGTCCAGGACTCGATTTTCATGCTGGTTCTTCGAGTTTTAGTCTTGGAGCTGTTCGTAGTCAGTCTTTCCGCCGTCCTCTTGATATTCCTCGTTTTTCTCATCGAGGTAGATATCACCGGCGTGATGTGTTTTCTGGTAGGAGTTTTAGGCAGCTTCACTGGGGTGGTTCGGCTTTTGCACCACGGCATGCCAACCCGATTTGAGTCCTAGATCATCTACTAGAGTTGCTCACGATCTTGTTGGATTAAGCGTCGAGAGACACTCGAGTCCGCCTTCTTCGTGGATGGTACTGAGGAGTCGTATGGTTCAATATTGGGTTCCTAAGTCTTCACTCTATCGATCTTGAGTCATCTTTCTCTCTTGTGTCTTGATCGGGTTAAATCGGATGGGAAGGGAGATATTTGGATTATCGACTCCGGTTGTTCTCGTCATATGACCGAAGATTCTCGATGGTTCTCTTCCCTAGTCCGAGCCCCTGGTGATGAGTTGATCACTTTCGGGGATGCTTCTTCAGGTAGAGTCATCGCTAAAGGTACCATTTGCATTAATGAAAATTTCATTCTTAAAGATGTTGCCTTAGTTAGTAAGCTGCAATACAATTTGCTTTCTGTTTCTCAGCTTATTGATGACTCTTTCGAGGTGAGTTTTAAAAGTAATGCCTGTAGAATCCTCGATTCATCAGGAGGGTTAGTTTGTGGGATTTCTAGATTTGGGAGAGTCTTCCGTGCTGATTTTTCTGTTTCTTCTGGAGATTCTCTTCGGTGTTTGATTGCTTCAGAGTCCGTGATCTCTCCTTCGGCATAGGAGACTTGGTCACATTGGATTTGATCATTTGACCGAGTTAGCGACCACGATCTCATTCGTGGTTTGCCCAAACTCAAAATGGTCAAAGACTTAGTTTGCTCTCCCTGCCGACATGGCAAGATGGTTCTTGCTTCTCATCCCTAGTCATTTGTTGTGATGGTGATGCACCAGGACAGCTTTTACATATGGACACCGTTGGTCGGCTAGAGTCTTGATCGATGGGTGGGAAGTGGTATGTTCTTGTCATTGTTGATGATTTTGAGGTATTCTTGGGTGTTTTCATGTCCTCGAAGGATGAGACTTTTACCCATTTTAGGGTTTGGTTCATAGGTTGTCTTTTGAGCTCCTGTTGCCCTACGAGCTATACACAGTGACAATGGCACGGAGTTCAAGAACTCCTATTTTGAGAGTTTATGTGTGGAGTCTGGTTTAGAGCATCAGTTCTCCTCTCCCTATATGCCTCAGCAAAATAGTGTAGTGGAAAGGAAGAACAGGACCCTGGTAGAAATGGCCAGGACGATGCTAGATGAGTACAGTACTCCTAGGAAGTTTTGGGCTGAGGCTATAGCTACTGCTTGCCATGTTTCTAATCGTGTATTCTTGAGAGCACATTTGCACCGCACTTCTTACGAGTTGAGGTATGGGCGAAAGCCCAGTGTTTCTCATTTTCGTGTGTTTGGTTGCAAGTGTTTTATTTTGAAGTCCGTAACTGGATAAGTTTGAGTCTCGTTCTTGATGGTATCTTTACGGGTTATTCGATTTCTTCTCGTAGCTATAAGTGCAGGTTGCGATGCGCATAGGATCATAGAGACCTGTGAAGTGACATTTGATGAGGCTAGCCCAGGAGCTAGACCCGATATTTCAGGCTCTTCTTCTTCCTCCGAGACCATCTTTGTAGAGGATGAGGATGATGGAGATGATGGTGTTCCACCTGATCTAGTCCCCTCTACACCTGAGGTGCCTCCTGTTTCCATTTCTGCACCTCAGGAAGGCCAGCCTTTGCCTTCTGACTCTCATTCAGCTAGTGGCACTGCTCCTACCTCTTCTGTTCATGAGGTAGAGGCCACTTCTGCTTCTGGACCTCCCTGTCATATTCAGCGTTCTCATCCACCTGATCAGATCATCGGCGATCTGTTTGAGTGAGTCACTCGCTCAAAATCAGGTTTGTCCAGTTTCTGCCTTCACTCTGTCTTTGCTGCCTCGTTTGAGCCGAAGGATGTGACTCATGCATTATCTGACGAGTCTTGGACTAATGCTATGCATGAGGAACTTGAAAACTTCGAGAGAAACAAAGTCTGGCAGCTTGTAGAACGTCCATCTGGTCATAATGTCATTAGGACCAAGTGGGTGTTCAAAAACAAGCAGAGTGAGGATGGGGTTGTCATTCGCAACAAGGCTAGGCTAGTTGCACAGGGATTTTTTCAGGTTGAGGGTCTTGACTTTGAGGAGACCTTTGCCCCTGTAGCTAGACTAGAGGCTATTAGGATCCTGCTTGCATTCTCTGTATCCAGGGGCTTCAAGCTTATCAAATGGATGTCAAAAATGCATTCCTCAATGGCTATATTGAGGAAGAGGTTTATGTCAAGCAACCTCCAGGATTCGAGAACCCCAAGTTTTCGAGTCATGTATACAAGATTTCCAAAGCTCTGTATGGACTCAAGCAGGCCCCCAGAGCATGGTATGAGAGGCTCAAGTCTTATCTTCTCAGCCATGACTTCAAAATGGGCATAGTAGATAAAACTCTGTTCATCAGACACCATGAGTCTCATTTTCTTCTCGTCTAGATTTATGTGGACGATATCATTTTTGGTGGCTCGTCTCATTCGCTTGTGTCTCAGTTTTCTGAGGTGATGAGCACAGAGTTTGAGATGAGTATGATGGGCGAGTTGAGCTACTTCCTTGGATTCCAAATCAAGTAGACTCGGGAGGGTACTTTCTTGCATCAAGGCAAATATACCCGTGACTTCCTGAGGCACTTCGACATGTCTGACGGGAAGCCGGTGTTAACTCCTATGGCCACCACTGCAGTCCTCGAGCCTGATGAGGATGGTGAGCCTGCTGATCAAAAGGAGTTTCGTAGCATGATTGGCTCCCTCTTGTATCTCACCGCTTGAGGCCGGACATACATTTATTTGTGTGTGCATGCGCTCGATTTCAAGCTTCTCCCGCGCCTCTCACCGCCAGCGGTCAAGCGCATCTTGAGTACCTTCGTGCTACCACTAATTATGGTATTTGGTACTCTTCTTCTTCTTGTCTATCTCTTAGAGCCTTTTCCGATCCGACTTTCTTTGGTGTAGGATAGATAGGAAGAGCACTTCGGCACTTGCCAATTCATTGGCACTTCTTTGTTTCTTGGTCATCTAGGAAGGCGATGCAGGGTTGCACACCCACGAGGCCGAGTATGTTCTTTGCGACCAATTCTTTGTAGCAGTGCTCTGGATGAGATCGACCTTACGGGACTATGGGTTAGAGATAGAGAGTGTGCCACTTTTTGTGACAACACTTCGCTATTTGCATTGCTAAAAACCAGTGCAACATTCTGGACCAAGCACATTGATATTAGATATCACTTCCTTAGAGTCCATGTGGAGAAGGGAGATATCGCGCTTGATTCATAGAGTGACCTTGATTAGCGATATCTTCACCAAGCCTTTGATAGCTCAGTTTGTTGCCTTGAGGAGTGAGCTTGGAGTCGTGAGCCCTTACGGCCTTTCGTGAGGGGAGCTGGTTTGTATATTATGTATTACATGTTTTCTTCCACTTTTCTTTTCTTTGTGTTTCTTACGGTGACTTTGGGCTTGTTTTCTTGAGTTGAGTTCACTCACTTAGACTTCTGGCATACCTTGCATGGACCTCTTATCTTGTGCTTTAGGTTGCTATCATGCGTGATTAGCTGTTCTCTCTTCTCTCTAGGTTGAGTTCCCTCACGTCTTATAAGTCTAGCGGTATTGGGCCTCCTGGGTAGACAGAGTGCATGTGCACTCCTTAGTTGGGATCTAGAGTCGGCTTCCCTATGTCAGTCTGGGGAAGATAAGAGCGAGTCTGAGCCGTAGTGAGTCTCTTCTATCTTATATATGCTCAATAGCCATCCAATTTTGCAGTTTCTCAACTTCTTCTCCTCATTCTGTTTTTCTGGTTATTATTGAGTTCATTCGGGTTTTCTTTATGCCTAATCTTGATAATAACTCAACTTTAACCAGATTTGAGCTTAAAATTGATTCATTTGTTGAGGGGGAGTTTGGGAATCTGTTCATGCATTTCATATAGACTGCATTTCTTGTTTAATGAGCTTTGTCTATTATGCAATTGATTTCTTCTTCATGCTATACACCATGCTACATCATATGGAGGAAATCACTAGCTTAGATATGTCCAAGTTCATTTAACTTGCTAAGCTTAAAAATGAAATAAGCCTTAAATGAAAAACTTGATGAAACTTGTTGCTTTTACTTGCAGGTTTCTTCTCTAGAGGTTTGTGCCATAATTTGAGAAATTTTGGAGTTCTCTAGAGTCCCTATAGCAACTTGGGTGAAACTAGTTTGATCCATGCTAGAGTCCTTCAATTGCTCATAAATCATTGTGCTAAAAATGAAAATTAAACAAAATTGACTCTTCTTGTGCACATACGACTCAACACCTTGTATTCACAAGACCGCTTCCCATTGCACTTGGGATGAACTTGGAATACATTGTGTTTGACCTAGACCATCCTCTTAAGAGTTCATCTTGAGATGGTCGCATACGGCTTGAGTCAATTGGTTGTCAAAAGAAAATACAAATAAATTAAAAACAAAGACATATGTGGGTAAAGAATGCAAATAATGTCAAACATTTGCACTCCGCTATGTTTTGTATGATGATGAATCAAAATTTGCATTAAGTGATAAATGAGCCCGAAGGACCTTGTATCCTCTTCTAGATTCCCCAAAGTGTTGAGTAGGTTGAACTCTAGGTTTTCCTTTTGATCCTTAGAGTGGCTATTCTTCTATTTTTGAAACTAAAGCTAAGTGTTGCACTTGTCAAATCTTGCTAAAAATGATATATTCAAAACTAAGCTCGTATTTGCACTTGGACATGTCTTAGTTTAGTCATCTTCTGAAATTGACAAGCTTGATGTAATATCCTTCCATTTTGATCAATTGGATAATCTTCAAAGCTCCCTTAGGTTGCATTTCATGCATACATAAAAAAAGGGAGAAAATTCCATTTTGATGCCTATATTGCCAAAAGGGGGAGAAAATGTAGAAAAGGCATCATTAAAAAAAAGAGATAAAATGTGAAAGCTTGTTGGTTCTTATGATCTTTGTAAATCTTTGCTATTTCTTATGAATCATAATCACATTTGGCGCTTACGATTGGTTTTTAGAGCTTTTGAGGAAAACTTGCTCTTTTCATGGTCTTGCTCTAAATTCTTTCTGCCAACTTGGTCATGATTTTATATCCTTCTCTTTGGACCAAGTTTGGCTTTGCAATCAAATTGCTTTCTTCTTCTCTCATTCAAACTCAAATGTATGCCTTTTGTGTGGTTTGTCATTATACTCATCAAGGGGGAGATTGAAGGACCATGTGGAGGTCCATCCATGTTTGTGATGAGTATTTGACTTTATTTGAGCAAGGTGTGCTCAAGTTTGAGTTTGATTTGGATTGATTTTCAAAATGAAGCAATTTGAGTTGTCTCTGCCAGGAGTGGCAGTACCGGCCGTATGGGCGTGGTAGTGATGAGTTGGATGGTTTATTGCATATCATTGTGAGCATTGCTATGTAATGTGTTTCCTTGTCTTTGATGGTTGCAGGGCGACGGTGCTAGGTCATGGTGAGGCGGAGGATTACCGGGACTAGGCGAGGAGCGTCGGAGGTCCAGACGGTTGGGAGATCGCCGGAAGATGATCGGAGACGGAGTCCGGGCAAGTCAAGAAGACAAGGAAAGGAGATGATGCTAGCTAGATGCCGCGTGGATCAATGAGGGCCGTCGGATTGAGGTCTAGTTGATAGGATAGCGGGTCTAGGTAGTATGCTTTGAAAACCGTGTAAGAAAATCAGGTATGTGTGTGGGTTTTGAGTTAGCCCTTGCATGGCTGTGTGTATGGGTTAATCCTAGCCCTTAGATGAGTGCTCTAGGGTTGAGGGACTCATCCAAGGGTGGTAGGTGGCCTAAGAGTAGTATAAATAGGGGTGGAGGGGTAGCCTCCTCCGTTGGAAGGTTTTGAGGTTTGTGAATGCTCCTTTGAGCTTTGCCCACATGAAAGTGAGGCTTTGTAACCTCTCCTTCCAGAAATGAAAGTTTTATCCATCCTTCTCTGAATTTATTTTGTGCATTTACATTATGTCCTTACTTTACGCAATTTAAATTCAGCATTTACTTTCCCGCAATTACATTCTCGCAATTTACTTTCACGCAATTTGGATTTGCCTCCCCTCCTTCTAAATGTTGTTGATTTTGGATGTTTTCAGGTTTTTCACATAGTTGTCTAGTTTTTCAGGTTTTTCACGGTTTCCTTTGAGCGATCTTGTCGAGGTTTTTGTTGGAGTATTTTGGGAAAATTTATTTGCGACCATTCACCCCCCTCTGTTCGCCATTTCGATCTTTTAGGATGAATTGGTTCCCAAAGTTTTGTGTACTGATCTTTTTTTGGGTTTTATGGATTGTATATGCTTGTGGACTCAACCAACTCAAAGGAACAAAGCTAGATCATCAATTGAAGTAACAAACCCAAATTCTGTGTTTCTAGGGCAGTAGAGTTGTTGTCCAGATTAAAGTTTGAAAACCACCGAATTTGGAAGAATCACTATGGAAAGAAATGAAGCTTATGTCCTCAGCTTTCAATAGAGTACACGAATATGCAATTTGGAGATCGGGTGTGAAAGTTATGGCTCAAAAACCAAATACAGCAGAATACCCCCAATTTCAGCCTGCGAGACCGATTCCGAATCCGAATCAAATTCGGATTGAAGGAGTCCGAATCACGAAGGACACCCAAAAACGTTTTTGTAGAGGAATCTTCAAGGATTCAGGAAAGTATAAAAACTTCTTAATCGGAGTTCGGACGTGAGAAATATGATCAAAATACCGAACCGATCTGGATTGGAAGTACAACTTGCTTCAACAACTTTGACACCCAGATTAAACAGATTTGGCTCCAGAATTAGAGTCCATGCCCAACTAGGTTTTTGTAGAGATCGTTCCCAGGTTTTAGGAGAGTGCAAAAACACTAGAATCCGAGCTCGTATGCGAAAGTTATGAACAAAACAAAGTACTGGACAGATTGAAAAAAAGCTACGCGAAGGAAAAACGATCAGCAACTAAAACAAGGACTCTAGTGGATCAAAACCTAACAAAACTCACTAAAATAACAGATTGAATCTAAAGGTTGAATTTTTGTGGAGTAATTTTCAATTTAGGATAGAAAACAAAAACTAATCTACGGTAAAGAATCTCTCACCGAGAAGCTTGGCGCTCTGATACCACCTGATGTGAGGTTGTGTCCCGATCTTTCGATGAGAGCGATAACTATCGATTTGGTGGAATCGACTTTGACGATCCGACTACAACGTACGACGATGATGCGCCTTAGCAATTGCTAAACCAACTCCGGAGTGTTATTGATCTTGCCGTGGGCACGATCAACATGAACACGAGGTTCAATTCCTGCAAGCAAACGAAGAACAAGCAAGAACAATGGTAAAAGCAATCTGAAATTGCAAATAAGAATTGAAGGCCAAAATAAGGTGGGGTTCTATTGAAGGTCTTGAAAAGGTGGCTGTCCAGCACAACTCGAAGACGCAAAGTTTGCACTTGGCTAAACTAATCAAACAAAACCCAACCCCTAGAGGAGGGTGCGGCTGGCTATTTATGAGATATGAGGATCAGGAGGTCATCCAAACCCTAGGGAGACCAAAAACAACTCGATTACAAGGCCCAAGGCCCACCCTGACTCGGACTGGAAAAGTGACATGATTTGTTTTGCATTTTTCTGACAGCTCAGAAGGCATTTGAAGGTGAAACTGGATCCATTGGAAAGAGGGCGACGAAAGCTTTCAATCAAGTCCAAGATTACCCAAATCGGAGTCCGTATGCAAAAGTTATTCCTATTTGA
The DNA here is from genome assembly GCA_036346275.1 of Otatea glauca. NCBI lineage: Eukaryota > Viridiplantae > Streptophyta > Magnoliopsida > Poales > Poaceae > Otatea > Otatea glauca. Next base: position 56,912,881 of record CM070715.1, on the reverse strand, counting down.
AGTCGGTGCTGTCTCAGGAGGCCGAATTGGATTCCAGAACGTGATGGATTTGATCTCTCTCTTCTTGGCCCGTGGATGACGTGTTGGAGTTGGCACAACCAAATGTGGTCATATCTATATAATAGTGATGTCCTCATCAGCATGCCTATGTGTAAGGACCCGAATCCACTGATTCGAACCCACTGTGTTTACCGCACTAGTCCCAGGATCAACGCTAGTGCACACAGCTCAACATTGGTACATATCACATCATACTCAACGATAATAGAATAATAGTTCATTCATTGATATATCTAAAGGTATGATCTTATGACCAACTTACATTATTAAGCCACGTAGGGCAAGACTGAAAATATAAACTAATAATTAAGCAGCGGAAAGTAGAAAACGTAGATAGCTCATTAGTTCACCACAGGCAACAGACAAGGTTCGGACCCTAATGACTCGTGTCTTCCTGGACTTCCTCTTCCAACACAGGTGTAGATTCATCAACTGTTGATTATTGTTGTTTGGCAAGGGTGAGTACTTAAAGCACTCAACAAGTTGTGCACAGAATGCAATTCTATGTATCTATATGTAAGGCTTATTCCAATGGATAGGCTATTATGGCTATTTTGCAATAAGCAGCATTTATGAACAAATACAGTAAATAGATTGTAAAGACTGTAAAACAAATATCAATAGTAAATAAATTCAGTATTTCTCAAGTAAACCAAGTTTCCAATCCTAAGTCAAATTCCATCTTCCATATGGCCTTCCGCCATCCCAACCAAGTTGTCCAATTAATTAAACTAACCCTTAACTGTAATTCCCGAGCATTACTCAATACTGCGAGCACGGCTATCCGAATAATTTCACACTCTGCAGAGGTTATGCACTTTACCCACGCGATACAACCAAACACCACCAAGGCGAGTGATTATAACAAAGCCTTTACAATGCTCTGGCTTAATCCGATACTACCCGCTAAGGTTTCAACACTGGTGGGACTGGTTACCACATCCAGGGCCCCCCTCTTGCGCCATGTGAATTACTCCATAACTCGGGAACTCACACCGACCATGATAGTACCAAAATTAAGACATTGCAAATTACTCAGCTAGGCTGGCCCATACCAGACATGTGGTTGCATGATTGACTCAGGTCAAAGGCTTGCAAGGTTAAGTCCTTAGAGTGATCAAGGCAAGACATCCACATACCCTCTGCCCATCGGGCCCACCTTGGCATCCTCGCCCCTTGTCACTTGCCCCAATCTAAGTTATTATCACCCAGTTGATTACCAAGCACCACGTGCCATCAACAATTCAACATCGTTGCGTGACATGACTCGTCACAACAACTCAATCTCATCGTGTGATCCCACATGACACACAAGTTCATAATATTGTTCCATATTCCATTAATCAAGATTAATTATCAATGATTCTGACACATGTGATGACGTGGCATGACTAAGCAACTAATACGGACTAATCCTCCAATGTTGATTATAATTATTAACCAACTATATTTAACCAATCTAGGGTGACAATGGATCATGGCATACAATGACAAGGTAGGGTGTAGATCAATCTGGTATATTAGCTAAGCCCAATCTAATTTGAAACCATTGTATATTTGAAATACATGCAATAGGGTAAAACAAACATAGCAATTTTATAAACATGGGTTCAACATGATCAAAGCACAACTTGCCTTGGAATAGGTCCTGATCTGGTTCTGGAACTTGCTCTTGAGTTGCTGGATCTTCCTCCGAAGCGTCGCACAATTCAACGTCTACGCGTACCGAAGAAGAAAAGCAAATAAATACCAAAACAGAGAGCAATTGAACTCTAAAAATAAAATAAAATTCACCATTAAATAGATCTTAATTTTACAAATTTTTAGAAATTGGAATCACTCAAATCCGAGTTACGATGCAAAAGATATAACCTTTTTGAAGTTTGAAATAAATACTGAAAATACAGAAATTAGAAATTCGGAATTAACAGATTTATTTTTTACTGAAAAAGCGATTTATGACGTCAGCGTGACCTCATGATGACGTCATCAACATAGAATTTCCAATCGGATTATTTTCCAATTGAAAAATACATTTATGATGCAAGCATGACGTCGGCGTGACGTCAGCCCCGGCGCCAGCCAATCAGAGCTTGCCACGTGGTCCCGGTGCATAGACTGAGTCCACGACGCAGCGCGGGACTACGGTGGACTCGGTCCATGGCGCCTCGGCTGCTGAGCCCGACACGCGGCACACCCTGATTGGTCGCCCGCACCGCTCAATCTGATCCGCAGAAAACCGATCGGGCGGTCAGCGTTCACGCGCGACGTGGCAACGCATCAGCCAACAGATCTAGATCCGACGGCTCAAGGCTTCTGGGTCCGGCGATGGCTATGTGATGGCGAGATCTTACCAGCAGCGAAGAAGAAGACCGAGGTAGCGGCGTTCCGGCGAGGTTCTGACGACGTGATGCTGCGGGTTCAACGCGGTTCGGTCCGGCGAACTCGAAGATGGCGTCAGAGACGGCGAAGGCTGAACGGCGACGACGAAATCGAACAAAAACCGAGGTGTTCCGCGCTTCCAACTCCGGCGAGCTCCTTTGTGCGTTTTACGACGATCCTCGCGAAACCCCTCCGATCAAAAGACACGGCGCTCGACTGCGAACCTCAGGGTGCTACCCCCTCCTTTTATAGCCTCGACGTCCGAGCTCTACACGGCGAAGAAGACCGGAGGCGTTACGGCGGCAGACTCCAAGTCCGGAACGGGGATGACGACGCTCCGCCGTACACGCGTCGCGATCCAACGGCCATGAAACAGCTTCTACGCGGCGCGATCTGGTCCGTTGAGACTTGATCGAATGGCTGCGCGAATTAGGGTTCCTCCCTGGTGCGATTCGTTGGCTGGGCTAGGCCGCACCAACGCAGGCCTCAAGTGCACAGTGCTGGGCTCGGCCCAACACTGTTCACAAGACTTTTTAAAAGATTTCTTATTTAAAATAATTAAAGAAATTCATTTTATTTATTTTAAGTGATAAAACTATTGGGAAAAATCCAAGAAAAATCTCAAAAATACTTTGAGATATTCTGGACTCAAATAAAATATTTTTGGCAAAACTTAATTTTAACTTTACACAAATTTAAATAGATTTGAATAAAAAGGCAATAAACTTTAATTAAAATTAATTCCAATAAATCCAGAAAAATACAAATAAATTCCAGAAAGTCATAAATGCACATTTAAGCAATAAAACTTAATTAAGCCAAATTTTGAGATGTTACACTATGACTTATTTAGATATTCGACACAAACTATCTTCCTATTGTTCTTAAGAGATCAACAAGAATTTGGCTATTTAATCAGCTTGAGGAGTCTATTTTTAGTTGGGAGAATTTATGCCTACAATCTTGAACAACTTCAACAGCTATTATGCCAAGCCAGGGAAAGAGGACGACATGCATCGTCTTTGATAGACCTCTAGCAAAAATTTATGTAAGTTTATTAAGAGGTTTGTTCAGGTATCTAATACCATTCCTAATATATCTAACGACTTTGTTGTCGATCAGTTACCATTAAGAGATACTGATGATCCAGAAAAGCATTGCACAGCCGAAAAGTCTAGCAAGACGGATAAGCTGAAGGCAAATAAAACAAGTCCCCATAGACCCCACCAACTAGTTAAAAACTATTCAGGTAGGGTCAGGTATGGATGCCAAATAGAAGAAGAGATCGTTACCTTCCTCCAAGCTAACGTAGATGTGTTTGTGTGGAAACCATCCGACATGCCCGGGATCCCAAGGGAGTTGATAGAGCACAGGTTAGCCACACAGCCTTCAAACAACAAATGAAGTTGAAGCTACAACGATTCGATCCTGATCAGCAAGAAATCATCTGACAAGAGTTGGACAAACTCCTAGAGGCTAGTTTCATTCACGAAGTTGATCATCTAGATTGGCTTGCGAACCTAATTATAGTCAAGAAAGCAAATGGTAAGTAGCGCATGTGCGTCGACTTTACTAGTTTAAATACTTCTTGTCCAAAGATTATTTTCCTTTACCTTGAATCGACTAGTTAGTCGACTCAACAGCGGGTTGCAAACTGATGAGTTTCCTGGATGCATACTCAGATTATCATCAAATCAACATGGCAAGAGAAGATGGAGAGAAGACTTTCTTTGTAATCCCATTTGGTGTCTACTGTTACAAGAAGCTATCATTTGGGATAAAAAAGACTTTCATTAGTCAGATAGGACGAAATCTTGAGGCTTATGTTGATGACCTCGTTGTCTTCCTCTTCCTTGTAATGATGAGGGGAGCATCTTCATCCTCCTCAACCTCTTCACCCTTGCCCTCAACAAAAGGGAACGGGGGATAACGACTATGTGTTGTCTCAGAACACCAATTAGCATATATGTCCTTTTTCGCACCTGTGAGACCCCTGCATCCCCGCAACAACTTTGGTCACTTTGGCCCTTTTCACTTGTGCTTGGGGCCGATCATGTAGACGCTTGGAGCGTATAACACTATACGGCACCAGGGCCTAACTACTATTGGTTGGGTCAGCACTGGTCTGTGCGGCAGGAGCCACAGATAATGGTTGTGAGTCTGCCACCTTAGAGGCACTTCTAGGAGAGGTCCTCATCTTCTTTGCTGGTGGAACTTGGGCCGCGACCTCAAACTGGTCGCCAACCCTCTTCAAACCATATATCTAAAGAAAAACAATTTATTAGTACATACAATTAGTGAAGAAGTAGCCAAAGAATTACTTAGTGCTTACCTCTATGCATTCATTAATAAAATTGACAGCCTACCCGATCAGGCTAGAAGGTTGCCTATCCAAACCATCCTGGTCGGATCCATCTGAAGGGACCCTCAGGATATATGCGACCCTCGATCGGGACTCCTTAATAGTCATAACTGATAAAAAAGAGGTATAAATAAACCTTCTTGATATAAAAAAGAAGATGGAAAAAGTGGTCGAAAAATAAAATTTTCACATACCTTTAAGTTCATCCTTGCTAGGATCCTGGTCGCCTTCGATCCTCCAGGCAAATTTGAACCACCTCTTCAGGGAGCTCAACTTATGGTATAGAAAATTGTAAATGATCTTCTGACCTATTAAACCCCCGACACCAATCCAGCAATGACTTTGATGATGCATTGCTCTTCATCGATTAGACAATGATTTCGTCTCGTTCTTTACGTCCGCCTTCAACCACACCAGAGCAGGCTTCCTGGTGAATCAAAGAAGGAAACCCCCAGAATCTCATAGTAGAACCACTCCTACCGATAATCCCTCCATGTATCCTTGGTCAGGAGGGAGGGGTACTGCAAGGACATCTAGTCCTAGAGCCTGAAGTAAGCACTCCCACTGATGTCCTTGGCCTTGCTATTTCTAGTATATTGATAGAAATAGCGGAAGAGGTGGAGGGGATGCCAAGGAAAGCTTCACAAAGATGCAAAAAACACTCAAAATTAAAATAGAATTTGGGGGAAGATGATAGGAATCGATCTGATAAAGATCAAGCACATCGACCAAGAATTCGCTCTCAAAGAGGCAAAAACCTAGCTTTACAAATGAGGCAAAGAGAACAAGACACCCCTCTTGGGGAACTAGCTTCGTGTCCTCTCCACTGGGATCCCATCTCAACATCTTGTGTAAGCGGATCAAGCCCTGATCCTCAAGCTCTTGAATCCACTCTTTAGTGAGAAACGATTTGTGCATTGCTGATGAAATTGGGGAAAGTTGGCAGAGGAGAGGTTTGAAGACAATGGGCCTCAAGAGTTCTTCGCGCTCAAAAGTGTATGGCGTAAAGCATATAAGGGAAGTCTCATCCCATTATATATGTTTTACCTTGTCAGTTCTGGTGCCGATTTTTTTACTGAGAGGAGCGCAAAGATGTCCCTTCAATCCACAGTGAAACGGTGAGATGATTGGCACATGACCCCATGAGGAAGATAAAAACCCTTGGGTAAAAATTCTTATTCACCCAAGCCTTAGAGGCTAGCTGATGAGGATTAAGAGCCAGGCTCTATTTTGGGCATGTACCTTTATAAGAAGAAGCCCATAGAGAAAAATAAAGCCCAAAATCAGTTACCTTAGTTACAGCTCTGACCAGTTTACTGACGTGTACTCTATTAGCATACACTAGTCCGCCTAGATTTGTGATTCAACTGTCCATACTAGATTAACTGGTCGAGATAAGTAGTTACATTTGTACAAAAATAATGTCCAGATAGTTTCCTTCACAGGTACAAATAACTGATCGGAAGTTACCCTAAAAAGAGGCACCTCTCATGAAGAGACACCTTTTGGCGAGAAGACACCTTTTACGAGGAGACATGTTTTGAAGGATAACTGCCACCCCTTCATTCTATATAAATATGGAGGCCTTTCTACCATTTGAGATATCATTCACTATTTTGATCATCTTCTTTATTGCTTACAAACGCACAAAACTCTGTAATACTTGTACTCTAACAAGCCATTTGGCTAATAGAAGTAATCTGTTGTCCAACTCTTTGCACTCTTTGGTCTTAGCGGCTTGCAACCATTTTCATTCATAAGCTCAATCTAGAGACCCTGTGTCTTGAACATTGACAAGGTCCAACACAAAAGGAGGGGGAAGAGAGGGAAGCCGAATTAGTCATGGCCATGGCAGAGAGGGACGAGGGATTTGGTCGAACTAAGGAGGACAACAGGGAAGGAGAGGAAAGCCAAACTCGTCATGGCCATGGTGTCGCAGACACTGGAGCTGAAAAGGTAAGAAGCGGTAGAGAGGGAGGAGGAGCAGGGGTCATCAGCACTAGCCATGGTGGGCTGGTGGCGGCGATGGGTGTGGGGAAGCGGCTGAGATGGCTGAGGGAGGGAGGTGAGGAGTTGGCGGGTGCAAGGGGAGGAGGAGCGGGGGTCACCGAAGTAGGCCATGATGTCCTGGTGGTGGCAAGGGAGGCAGCGAAGTGAAGTGGATCGGATGCTCAAGAGGGGGTGAATTGGGATTCTTTTTGCTAATAGCTAAATAGAAACTTAAGCTTTCTGAGTCCAACATATGTGCCTATGGTTTCTTGTCTAGCCAAAATAATTCCTACACAAGTCTAGTAAAGTTTTGCAACCTAAGTTAAAATGCTACACAAATCTAGTATCTATGAATTGAATGACATGGAAGTAAATGTGAAAACATAAAAGAGACAAGGAGCACAACCAATGTTTTACCAAGGTCTCAGAGATTCGGCAATCTCTCTTACTCCTCGTTGGAGCACTCTCGCAAGAGTATCGCTCCGACTTGAAACCGCACAAGGAATTAATCCATCCACTCATGGTGGTCCTCCTTCGCTCCGGATTGGTGGACTCCAAACCATCACAAACTTCTTGGTGCCTTTCCAAAAGCTCCTCCATGGAAGGCCATTGAAAACCACATCCCCAAGCCATTTAGGAGACGCCGATCTCCAAAGGTAACAAGTTTAGGCCATCACTTGAATCTAGAGAAGTCAAACAACTAATGTGATGCAAACTAAAGGCCTATGCTACCTCTCAATTCTCTCAAAATATTGTCTTGAATGCTCTTGAGTGCTCTTACTCTTCACTTCGTATAAGATGAACTTGTAGAGTGGCCAAAGGTGCTCATAAAGACATCTATGCCGAGTATTTATAGCCTCCATGAAGAAAATAGCCGTTGCACCCACTTTCCTATGAAATCAACACATTCCAGATCATCCTAAAGCTTGAAGTCCAATGGTAAAAAAACTAGTCATTATAGGCCTAAAGTATCATCCAGTAGTTTCCAGATCATCCTTATATCTGGATGATCCTCTTCATGCATATCATTCGGAATGTGCAAACATTTCAGCCCATCCCAAAAACCAACTCTTTGTCTCAATGATCTGTATCATCCGGTAGCTTTTAGATCATCCTTACATCCGGATGATCCTATCCATCCAGATCATCCGGAATGTACAAAAATTTCAGCCCATGCCAAAAATCAACTCTCTGTCTCAATGATCCGCTTGCTTGTTTGATAGCTATAGGATCATCCGGAAGGTGTAACTTTTCAACACATTAAAAAATACTACCTTTGGCTCCAATGATCCGCTCCCTTGTCATCCAGCTATAGGATCATCCGGAATGTGTAATTTTTTCAATACATTAAAAATACAACATTCAGCTCCAATAATCCTCTCCATTGTCCAGTAGCTATAGGATCATCTAGAATGCAATGACAAATTTCAAACTTAGCCAATATTGCTTCAATTTTGATTATGTTTCAACTTCAATTTTTTAAGGGCTTCCTTTAACTATAGATGAGTTAGACAAGCCTAGTGTGCATCACCACTAACTATCCAACCTAACAAAGCTCAAGCTCCTAGCCTGGACGCCCTTTAATAGTAATGCCAAAGTAAAATAAAGAGATAACACTATAATGATCCAACCTCAACACCTCTGATTTTTTTCTAAACACAATATCTTTGATCTTCATGCTTTGCCATCAATTATAACTTTTCGGAGATCCAAGAATACCAAGAACTCCTACTATGCCAAAGTGAAGCACTAACTCATCTTGAAACATTTAAACATTGTTAGTCTTGACAATCAAACGTCATTAATCACCAAAACACTTACATCACTAAAATTAGAGGCCTAGATGCTTACACCGAGGCGGCACGGGGGGAGGGGGAGTGGGCATCGCTGGCACATGCCATTGTGGCTTGGTGGTGGTGAGGGAGGTGGGGAGGCAACCAAAGCGGCGCGGGAAGGGAGGCAAGCAGACGACGAACTGAGGGGGAGGATGACAGGGCCCCAAATTCGATTTCGGTTTGTGCGGCTAAAATTAGCGCCAACCAAAATTTTGGCCGTAATTATTATTAACTTCCGACTGCAACGACTATCGTAAACTGCCACTTAGAATTTTTCAAACTTAACCAAAACATTTTGAACTAGAAACTTTCTCTAAGTCAGGGTTGAATTTTGATCCCAATCCAAAATCAAACACTAGTTTTAAATATGACTCAAAAATTGAATCGATTCAAGCAAACAAATAACTTCTCCTAGCCATATTACTAAATAAACCTTGTTATGCCCACACCCATGGGGGCAAAATAGTCAAACCACCAAAGCCAACAAATATCTAGCCACATGTGTGCATTAGAGCTCATTTTTTTTCCCATCCTCATTTCTTCCCAAGCCAAGAAATCAGCCAGGGGGCAGCTCCTCCCTAAGTCTCTCCCCACGCCTCCTACCTCCTCCTTGGCGCCCTTGGAGCTCCTCCTGCAGCCCTCCCTCCATTGGTGGCGCCTCCCCAAGCTCCCCAAGCAGCAGCTCCTTCCTCCCTCCCCAAGCAGCTCATCTCCTTCCTCTCCCACCTCCTTCTAGGTAATTTCTCTCCTAGGGTTTTGATGATTGGGTGTGGATGGTATAAATGAGGTAGATGTATGGATTACATGCTTTGGATTGAAGTTTCATTGGTGGATTTGAGGAAAATCAATTTAGGGTTTGGTACAATGTTCTGTCATTTTCGAGCAGGAAATTGTGCTGCTGTGTTTCGTGTTTTAGAGCTACTTCCCAGCATTTCCTGCTTGGTCCACTTAAGAAGAAGATGTAGGCAAATGAGTTACCTTTATTTTCCAACCGGAATCACTTGATTCCATCCATCCAAACGAAAGTTATGATGATTTTGGTACCTGCTGCACTGAGATGCTGAATCTGTGAAAGCTGAAACTTGGACTGTAGTTTAAAAATAGTTAGAGGCCGAATTAGCTTTGAGTTTTTCCTGAGAAGTTGTAGGAAATTTTTGTGTAGATTCCAAAACTGTCATCAATTGCTCAATTCCATTAGGTATAGCATTTTTATGGCAAAATGGTGCATGCTGTCCAGAAAGACTATAAATTCTGAACCCAAAATCCACCCTCTGTTCATGGGCAAACTGGGCATTACTCAAGCAATAAATGAGAAATCGGCTAAAACTAAGTTGTAGATATATCTCTTAAGTTTCATTAGGACTTGGAATCACTCAATTTCATGTAACCATGTAGAAGTTATGCCTAAAATGGTGAAGTCGGTCTAGAAGGGCTAAAATCTGTCCAAATTTCAAAATGAAGGTTAGGATTTTGGTTGGAGTTGTGTAAAGCATATCAAAGTATTGTTTAGCTATTGATACGTAGTGTCAACGTTTTTGCTTTTCGTTTTGTTGTAGAAGGATTGCATTTTGGAATTTTGTTAAAACTTCGAATTGCATTTCCTTTACATATGCATTTCATGCATCTCATTTTGCATCCATACATCGTGTGAGAACGATCCTTGGCGGGTGACGTATCCGTGGGAGTTGAAGAGCCATGGCTACTGAAAATCAATTGAAGCACAAGGCAAGCACCTAAGCATCATTGATCCTTATATATTCTATCTTTGTGAATGAATTGCTTAACGGGTGTTTTAAGTAGTGCATTAGGAGTTGAATTGTGGGTAGAATGTTAGAACCTATTTCTGCATATGTCATCCTTGTTAATTGTTGAATTGTCATTTGGAACCTAACATGGGTAATATTTTATGTCACGCTTAAATTGCTTAGCGGTCGGGTTCGGGCCAAGTGGTGGATGGTTCCATCACTTGTGATGTACTACTTCACACTTATGAACTACATGGTTTGGAAATGGGAGTAGGTTGAAAATGTAAATGTGAATTGGAGACCGGGCGAGAGGGTTGGGACATGAGAGTGTGTAGACTGAATGTGTAGCTCTCACTTTGTGTCGATTGAGGACCGTTCGAGTTTGACCTTTGATTGAGCAACCCTTGTTGATCACATGCCGTGATATGGGCGCGTAAGCCACTCTTTCACCATTCCCTAGTCGATGGGGTGCAACTTCATGCGATGGTTGGGGTGGAGTTCGAGGCCTAGGTCTCCTCGGGAGGGCCAAGTTGGACTTGTGTCGCTCGGGGAGGTTGCTAGGTGCTCGTGCCGCATGAGGCGGTTCATCGGATAGATATGGTGGGAGGGGCGGTTGATGCGGGATTCTGTGTGGGATTCATGTCGTGTGATTGATGATCCTGCGGTGAATAAGCGATTTGAATCGCGGCACTCGCGGATAAGAGCACGCTCTCTCATCGCTCATTCATCGTAGTAACAACTTAAAACTGTAAAAGAAATGTGAGATGTTGATGAATTTGTTGTGAATGGTGGTGATACTTGTGTTACTTCATGTACTTAATTGCAAACCTTCAATGTAGTAGTAGATGCTTGTTATAAGCGCTTTAAAACTTGTGAATTGAGTAGTGTAGGCGAATCTACTACAAAGTTAAGCTTTTCGCACTTATTACCCGTGGCTTATTCCATTGTTTTATCAATGCATATTCCTTTGTGAGTCGGTCATATATGGACCACGGGTAAGACTTACAAGTACCTTCGTACTCATGCTTCGCTTTGTGGTTTTCGGTGAGGCGATGCGAGGTTGTGAGTTCTGTCCTTATTGTCTCTCGGTTGTCGGGCGGGACACCGAGTAGAGGCTTAGCTCACTGATGCAAGCGCCGGAAGTGTTGATGGCAGGACACTTCGGATGAGTCTTAATTTTATTTACCTTGGGGTTTGGATAACTTTTGTTGTATATGTATGGGTTGTGTTTGTAGCATATGGAGGCTTTAACTTTTGATACTTGATGTGGTTGTTATATGATGGTTGATGATCGTAGATGCGTAGTTGGTCGTAGATATTTAGTTGTTATTGTTGATATATATATATATATATATATATATATATATGCAATTTGTCTCTCTTGTCTGCTGGGTGGATGTCCTCTGTTCTAGAGGCATCATGCCCAATTTTTTTCGTGCTTTTGTTAGTCTTGTGGGTTTTGGTTTTTCGTCGGGTCGTCTTTGTGCCGGGTTGGGTTTTGTTTTGTTTTGCTTCCGCTTTGCGTGTCTGGGTTGTGGGGTTTGAGTTCGTTGCCCCTTTATGCAAATTGAGTTGGTATGACTTTGAAATCCGGTATGTGGGGATCCTGGGCGAGTTTTCGGATCGCATACCGGGGGAATACCGGGATCGGGTTCGAGTTATTTGGGTGTTTCGCCGTTGTCTCATTTGGGCTTGGGTGTTAGCAATGCGAGCACCATCGGTGATCCTTTGCTAACCTCCAAATCCGATGTGGCGATAGCGTATCCAACTAGCCCGAGTACGGTCTGGGCGGCTCCCGCGACAGAGGAGGAACGGGGGTCGTCAGCGCAATCCATGGTGGCCTAGTGGTGGTGACGAATGTGGTGAGGCATTGAGGAAGCGAGGCGAGAGGCACGGTGGACATAGAGGGAGGAGGAGCAGGGGTTGCATGCACATGCCATGGTGGTGGTGAGGGAGATGGAGAGGTGGCTAAGGTGACTTGGCGAGAGAGGTGAAGAGGCTACCGGGGAAGGGTGTAGGTGTTCGTGATATGCCCTTGAGGCAAACATGGAAATGATTGTATCATGTCTTATGTTTATAGAACAATATAATTGTTGGAAATGATTGTATCATGCCTTATGTTTATAGAACAGTATAATTGTTTGTCCTTTGAATAAATATTGATTGGATTGATCAATAAGTACGTGACTTGTTCGTCGAACTCTTTTCATATATCGATGTTATTCATGTTATCCCTTATCGGTTATCATTATATAGGACGATTATGTTTCATATATTAGCATATGTATTGATTGATGATCATGTTTCATACGTCATATAGATATGAAGATATCTAATCAATAATATGGACACATGTTAGAGAATATGCGTTGGATAGACCCATATGAGACACTGCGAGAATTGTTATATATTCTTATGTGTCATCAGTTGGTCTTATACATAGTGTATGTATGATCCTTAAACTTGAGATCGTCATTGGTTTCCTAGATGTGTAATGGTTTACTTAGGGGCTGCCAAACGCTACTTTTTAACTAAATAGTTATAAAGTGAGGAAAGGGAGAGAGGATGAACAAGATGAGGATAATTTGGGCATTTTGGAAAAATTTGACAGGAAAATCTAACTGAGTTGATGGCCCTAGCAAAAAGGGTAACTTTTGTGAAATATGATGGTATAGAATGGAGATGTCGTTTTGTAACGACAGATCAGAGATCCGAAAACTTTGTAGTGCCATATAAAATTTTCCCTATAAAATTTTATTACCTATCGATAATTTAAGTTGCAACAGTTTAATTTGCTTTGTTTTTGTTAGTTGCGTGTTTTTCTAGGGTAAAAAAATATTATCATTAATATATTGGAGTTTTAAATTATTTACTAAAAATAATTAAATAAGATTAATTAAATTTTACATGAATAAGTGTATTCAAGTTTACAAAGTTAAATTTAAAAAAATCAAAACTCTACTATAGAATTGCATATTTGAAAACATATTTTAATTTTTATATAAAATATACTCTCTCCATTAAAAAATATAACGCATATTTTGACTTTGCAAAAGGATTAAGGTTACGTTAAAATTGAGAAAAATATGAGAGAAAATGATTTAGATGCCCCCATTTAATTGTCTTGGAAGATAAGAGATAATACTTTGTGTGGGTGGTAAAAAAAATGCATATTGTTGAGAGAGAATAAATAGGGGTATAAAAGGAAAAGCATCATAAAATTTACATACAAGCCTTATATTTATAGATAAGACCATTTAAAAAATAAGCCTTATAAACTTAAACGGAGAGAGTACATACTTTTAAAAATCTAATAGAACTCTGATTCTATTGTCCGATCCTAAGATCCGATTCTGTCAAAATGGAAAAGATCCTACCAGGATTGCGATCTGAAACACTTGGTAACAGGGTTGATAAAACCGACAAAAACAACTCGAAAATTGCGGTTTTTTACCGTACCGAGCCAACTCGATATCTAAAACCGGCCAGTAAACCAGTACAATTAAAATTTGAAAAATTCAAAAAAAAATTATGCGACAAAAAACCAATCGATTTTCGGTCAAAACCGATCGGTTTTCGACCAAATCAGCCGGTTTTAGTGAAGGACCATGTGGAGGTCCATCCATGTTTGTGATGAGTATTTGACTTTATTTGAGCAAGGTGTGCTCAAGTTTGAGTTTGATTTGGTTTGATTTTCAAACAAGAGCTACTTGAATTGATGTGTCGACCCCGAGTGGTTGAGACTCCGAGTGGTTGAGGCCCCGAGTGGTTGAGGATTTGGCTGGTCGGAGACCAGTCGTCGACCAGTGGTCGTGTCTTTGATCGTCGGATACGGTCGTCCGACCCCGAGTGGTCGGAGCTTTGGCTGGTTGCAGACCAGTCGTTCGACCCCGAGTGGCCGGGGCTTTGGCTGGTTGGAGATCAGTCGTCCGACCCCGAGTGGATTGGGCCTTGGCTGGTCGGAGACCAGTGGTCAGACCTCGAGTGGTCGGGATGGAGTCAAGTGGTCAGACCTCGAGTGGTCGGGATGGAGACCAGTGTTCAGACCTAGAGAGGTCGGGATGGTTTATTGCATATCATTGTGGGCATTGCTATGTGATGTGTTTCCTTGTTTTTGATGGTTGCAGGACGACGATGCTAGGTCATGGTGAGGCGGAGGATGACCGGGACTAGGTGAGGAGCGTCGGGGGTCCAGACGGTTGGGAGATCGCCGAAAGATGATCGGAGGCGGAGTCCGAGCAAGTCAAGAAGACAAGGAAAGGAGATGATGCTAGCTAGATGCCGTGTGGATCAATGAGGGCCGTCGGATTGAGGTCTAGTTGATAGGTTAGCGGGTCTAGGTAGTATGCTTTGAAAACCTTGCAAGAAAACCCGGTATGTGTGTGGGTTTTGGGTTAGCTCTTGCATGGCTGTTTGTGTGGGTTAATCCTAGCCCTTAGATGAGTGCTCTAGGGTTGAGGGACTCATCCAAGGGTGGTAGGTGGCCCAAGAGTAGTATAAATAGGGGTGGAGGGGTAGCCTCCTTCCCTTGAAGGTTTTGAGGTTTTTGATGCTCCTTTGAGCTTTGCCCACTTGAATGTGAGGCTTTGTAACCTCTCCTTCCAGAAATGAAATGTTTCCTCATATCATTTCTTTTCTTTGTGCATTTACATTACGCATTTAAATTACGCAATTTACATTATGCACTTAAATTCCGCACTTAAATTCCGCAATTAAATTCAGCACTTACATTCTTCCAATTTACATTTATGCAATTTGGATTTGCCTCCCCTCTTTCTATATGCTGTTCTTCTAGGATGTCTTGAGGGTGTTCATTTGGTTTTACATCTTTCTTACACCCTTGGATAGACTAGAGATCAAGTGTTTTTTATCAAATTGCAAATCTGTCCAGAACTTGTTCTTCACGCAGCAGTCAGTGTTTGATTTTTATAAAAATATAGAAAAATCAGTTTTAAGTGATTCTTTTTGGAGAAGGTGCAGAACTCATATACATCTGT
The DNA here is from genome assembly GCA_036346275.1 of Otatea glauca. NCBI lineage: Eukaryota > Viridiplantae > Streptophyta > Magnoliopsida > Poales > Poaceae > Otatea > Otatea glauca. Next base: position 56,897,511 of record CM070715.1, on the reverse strand, counting down.
ATAAAATTTCTTGAGTCCACTGGTTGCACCGTTTGAGAGCTATGAAGTGAAAACCGAGCCTCAAACTTTCTTGTCGAAGTTCGTGACTGTTTGTATTGCTTGATTTTTCATTCTTATTCTACAAAGCATTATGAGGTGATTTTTGGTGGAGTGGTTCATGTCTCAACTTCTCACAGGGACAAAAATTCCAAAAAAATTTAGAGCAACAGAAACTCACCAACCACCTGTTCCAACTGAGGATAATTTCTGAAAATCTGCTTTAACTTTTCTAAAAAGAGACTTTGGTGTTTTAGCTTTATCTCTTTTAGAAAAGAAGTCTTTTGAATTGATTCCTCTTTTGTTTGGACACTTGACAACCAGGATTGTGATTAAAAACCCCTCACATGATTCATGGTTCTTATCCATGCAAGCTAGGGGTACACATAGTTGTCTAATTGTTCTGGGTTTTGGAGGGTGTGTGAATCTGAGAAGCACTATTTTGAACAAAAATCTTTGGGTGCTTTAGATTTTTATTGCAAGAGTGTTTGGAGTACTTTGAGTGGGGGAAATTTTATTTGGGATCATTCACCCCCCTCCGATCGCCATTTCGATCTTTCAATTGGTATCAGAGCCGGTTTTGCTGTTCCATAGATCTTGACCGGTCTCAAGAGCCATGGCGATAGACATGTATTCCACCAAGCCTCCTATTTTTGGTGGAGTTGATTTTCCATTTTGGAAATCGCGGATGGAGTCATACATCACTGCCCAGGGCTTCCCGATTTGGCAGAAGGTGAAACTCCCGTATGAGGTTCCTACTGATGAAAACGTCACGGCCGGCAATATGGCTGACATTGAGGCAAACGCTAAGGCAAGGAACATTCTCATACAGGGTCTTAGCCGTAGTGAGTATGACAGGATTTCTCACCTTCGTTCTGCTCATGAGATTTGGGTGACCCTCGATGCTTACCATGAGGGCACTACCCAAATCAAGACGGTTCGATAGGACCAATTCAAGCGTGAGTTCAATAAGTTTGAACAGCATGCTGGTGAGAGTCGTGACAAGTGCTTTAGTCGGTTTACGAAGATTTTGAGCGACCTCCGAGCAGTCGGTTGCATATACCCTGACTTGGACAATGCTCGGCATTTCTTGACCGCACTCGACCTTCGGGTTTGGGAGATGAAAGTGACCACCATCAAGGACACCACCGACTTATCGACTCTGACTCTTGACGGGCTTTATTCCCGCCTCAAGACTCATGAGATTGACGTCGTCTCGTGGAAGACGAAGTCTCAGTCGATGGCTATGGTCACCGATCCCATTGGATCCTCTCTTTCTGATTCTTTTGTTGGTTTCTCTCTCTCCGCCCTTTGCGAGCTAAGCGATGATGAACTGGAGAAATTTCCAGAAAATGAGCTTGCCCTTCTTGCTCGCAAATTTTCATATGCATACAAGAGAGTGAGAGAGAGGAAGAGAGGTGAGATGATCACCTGTTTCGAGTATGGTGGCCCCAACCACATTCGAGCAAGCTGTCCCAAGCTGGAGAAGGGCAAAAACGAACAAGGCGGTTCGGGCAAGAACGATTACACCGACAAGAACTGCAACAAGAAGGCCCCATCTCGTGAGCTGGTGAAGAAGAAGTACTGCAACTTTGCCAAGAACAAGAAGCTCTTTCACCGGGTTCTCGCCGCACTGGACGACATCGAGCTCTCTGACATGGAGAACTGGAGTGATGCAAGCGAGGACGATCCGCAAGAGAAGAAAGGCGGCGACGACTTCTCCGGCATGTGCTTTATGGCCGACGCCAACGGCATCAGCGACTCCGAGCTCTACAGCGACTCGGACGAGGTACCCTCCTATGACCAGCTCAATGAAGCTTTCTGCAAATTAGGAAAATTTCATGCTAGAGCTAGAGCTAGGTGTACGGAGCTTGAGAATGAAGTAGGTACCTTGACTCGGGAGTTAGCTTCTCTTAGATCTTCTCCCTCCCGAGTCACTGATGACTGTACTTTGTGTGATGCTTTGCTTGTGGAGTTAGAGAACCTACGGACTATGCATGATAGTGTGTTGTCTGAACTAGAGAGTCTTAGGTTGAAGAATGCTAGCAATGAATCTATTGATACTCCTTCTGTAGATGCTAGTTTTCTTCATGCTCACTCTACTCCTTCTTGTGCTAATTGCCCTAAATTGCTTGCTGAAATTGATGCCATGAGCGAACACCTTAGGAAGCTTTCTTTTAGAAACAATGAACTTGAAATTCATGCTTCTAAGGAATCAATCAGCTCATGTGAGGGCTGTAGGCAACTAAAACTTGACAATGAATCCTTAAATGTCAAGTGTGCTAAACTTGCTAAGGACTTACTAGATAAGTCATAAGAAAGTTGCTTACGATGTTCTGTGATTGAGGGGGACTTGGATAAAATCCATGTCGAGCTTAGGAAGAAATTAGAAGACCAAGCCCATAGAATTAGAAATGCGTCTTGCGTTTCTTGTGAGGCCCTCAAGATTGAGGCAGCCGTGCTGAGGGAGAAAAATGCACGTGCTGAGAGAGCTCATCTTTCTAGTTCTTCTTCTTCTTCTTCCCCCTGTTCTTCTTGTGCTTCTTTCTTTCGAGATTGCCAGTATCTTATGAGCACTCTCGAGAAGTTTGTTGGAGGCAAGAAGATGCTCAATCTTATTCTAGACCAATCCAAGATTAGTAGATTCAATCAAGGTCTAGGATTTGATCCTTTGGAGCACGCTCGGGCGCATCCTCCCACCATTGTGCGCGGCTCCAAGAGTGGTGAGATTGTGGTAGCTCCCAGAGTGAGCACCACCATGTTTAGGTCTGCTGGGGTTGTCCATAGGACTTCTGACCAGAAGGGTGTTACTCCCGTTGCTTCTGTCTATAGCAAGGTGAAGTACACATGCACCTTCTGTAAGAAGGATGGTCACCTAGTAGATTTCTGCTTCAGGCGCGTCAAGATCACTCGGCGTGAGTGTGTTGCTGCTCTTAGGGGTATTCAGGGTCATCCTCAGACTTTGAGTGCTCCTAAGGTACACACTGCTTCTAGATAGGTTAGAGAGTCGCGTGTTTTTGGGCAGCGTCCAGGACTCGGTTTTCATGCTGGTTCTTCGAGTTTTAGTCTTGGAGCTGTTCGTAGTCAGTCTTTCCGCCGTCCTCTTGATATTCCTCGTTTTTCTCATCGAGGTAGATATCAGCGGTGCGAGGCGTTTTCTAGTATGAGTTTTAGGCAGCTTCACTGGGGTGGTTCGGCTTTTGCACCACGGCAGGCCAACCCAGTTTCAGCTCCTAGAACATCTACTAGAGTTGCTACTGACCTTGTTAGGGTTAAATGTCAGAGAGACACTCGAGTCCAGTCTTCTTCATGGTCATTTGGTACTGAGGCGTCGAGTGGTTCAGTATTGGGTCCCCAAGTCTTCACTCTATCCCAGTACTGAGTCATCTTTCCCTCTTGTGTCAATTTCTTGTGTCATGTCTATGCGATGATGCTTTTAAGTGCCTTTTGCCTTTCTCATGGCATGAGTCGCTTGAGGCTAGCTTGAGGATGTGATCACTGCCTAGTGGAGTGGATTTGGGTCATCTTGTGGACTTGTCCTTTCTTAGTTCGATTCTTAGTCCATGAGTTGTCCTGAGGCATCATCTTCGTCGTGCATAAGTAGTGGACCTCGTTTTTCCTCGAGGTACCCACTCACGGCAAGAGTTGCAGGTAAGTATGTTGGTTATGTTGATCCTTACTAATCTCATCTAGGATTGTTTTGTCGCTTTTCAATGTTGGCACTCGATGTGAATTCTGAGTTGGCCTTTGCGGCTTGTCTTTAGAGGATTGGATCTTCCTGCATGACCATCATGAGCATCATGCTAACCTGCATGTACTTTCAACTTTGTTTTCCTCGTGTTTCGCTCCACAAGTGTTGAGCTTCATGATAACAGCATTGGGGACTTCCACTTCCATGGTTAGCTATCTCATACCCTCATGTCGGTTATACTTGTGATCATCATTTCCATGACATGTTGTGATTGCTCTTGCTCCCATGTGTATTATATGTACTTTGCTAGGTCTTGTTAGTTTTTGTCTGTCTTGTTTTGTGCCATAGCATGTTTTCCCCAACCATCTTTGTGCTTCATGTATTATATCCTAAATTCATGAGCTCTTTCCCAACATGTGATTTTCTTGTTTTTATCCTGTCCATGATATTGTTCATTTTGTATGAGCATTTGTGTTAACTATGGGCACGTGCTGTATATCATTTACTTTATTTTGTCATGAGTAGTATCTAGGTTATATGACCCTGATTTTCTATTACATCCATGATTAGCTTTGTTTAGACTTTGTTTGTCAAACTTTGTGCTACATGTGAATGCCTTTCATGAGATTAGGGTCATATGATCTAGCTGCCGCTGTATGATTTATATTGTTCATGATCACCTTTTATTGTCCTTCATGCTTATATGCTTCATACCTATTTTTGCATGAGCTTGTGTTCTTCATTCATGGCATGTATTCATCATCATGCATAGAGTGTTGCCATAAGTAGTTTCTCATCTTTGTGTCCATTGTCACCATTTACTTTCATGCTGTCTGTGTCCTCATGACCTTTTGTTTGGTCTTCTTTTGACGGGCCTTTTCGCAGCATGTAAATATTGTTATTGAGACTATGGATAAATGGATCTTGATGTTGCTAATTGGTTTGTTTTATGCATGATCCTCTTTGGTTGTCTTCATTCATCTTGCTCATGTTATATCTAGTAGCATGTTGTTGTGCTTCATTGTGGTATTTCTTCATTTACATGCTCATTGCCATGTTTAGGGTAGTATCTTGATCCATGTATTTCTAGGCTTGCATATGATCCCTGCTAGCATTTTGTTGCTGTGATGCACCTTGCTTAGCTTCTTCTCGCCAAGATGACAAAGCTATGATGCACCTTGTCGTTGTTTATCATGTGGATATGTTTTCACCGTTGTCTATGGATATATGGATCTTGATGCTATCTTTAGCTTGGTTGTGATCATGATCTTACATTACCTTCGCATCATGTTCATGCTCTAGATGATCATTTGCCACACTTTTCTGTATCTTGTCCATTCGTGCCTAGGAACCGGATCTCGCTAACCCCAATTTCGAAAGTATAGATTTGTTGGATGCATGTGTGTAGGCTTTCTGGTGAGGAGACATCATCCTAGGAATATCTCTAAGTCTTCTTCCTCTGCTTTTGGATCCACTTGGTCATTTGCCACTACTTGCACTACACCGCAGTAGGTAAGTACCTCTGAAAATGTTGATGATAGTGATGGGTCTCTTAGGAGGTTGTGGTTCTTTTGTAGGTAGAGCTTGTGTCCTGTTTGTCTAGAATCTTTTGGTTGGACTTCTAGCATAGTTAGGTTGCTTCTTACCTTGAGCCATCTTGCTCCTTAGAGACCATGTGGTTTTAGATCTTATCTCTTCTCCTCTAGCTTTCTACCTATCTCTTGTGAGGTGAGAGTTTTAGAGTGTGCCTCAAGGGGAGTAGAGTGTGTTCAGGGGGATTTGAGCTTGGGTTTATGAGCTCATATGGCATATCTTGAGGGGGAGCTAATATGTATTATATGTATATATTTTCTTCCAGCATTTCCTTTCTTCTTCTGGGTGACTTTGGGTTTGTTTTCTTGAGTTGAGTTCACTCACTTAGAATTCTGGCATGCCTTGCATGGTCCTCTTATCTTGTTCTTTAGGTTGCTATCATGCGTGATTAGCTGTTCTCTCTTCTCTCTAGGTTGAGTTCCCTCACAGTCTTATAAGTCTAGCAGGTTTTAGGGCCTCCTGGGTAGACAGGGTCTGTGTGCACTCCTTAGTTGGGATCTAGAGTCAGCTTCCCTATGTCAGTCTATGGGGAAGATAAGAGCGAGTCTGAGCCGTAGTGAGTCTCTTCTATCTTATCTATGCTCAATAGCCATCCAGTTTTGCAATTTCTCGACTTCTTCTCCTCATTCTGTTTTTCTAGTTATTATTGAGTTCATTCGGTTTTTCTTTATGCATAATCTTGATAATAACTCAACTTTAACCAGATTTGAGCTTAAAATTGATTCATTTGTTGAGGGGAAGTTTGGGAATCTGTTCATGCATTGCATATAGACCGCATTTCCTGTTTAATGAGCTTTGTTTAGTATGCAATTAATTCAATCTTCATGCTATACACCATGCTACATCATATGGAGGAAATCACTAGCTTAGATATGTTCAAGTTCATTTAACTTGCTAAGCTTAAAAATGAAATAAGCCTTAAATAAAAAAAAACTTGATGAAACTTGTTGCTTTTACTTGCTAGGTTTCTTCTCTAGAGGTTTGTGCCATAATTTGAGAAATTTTGGAGTTCTCTAAAGTCCCTATAGCAACTTGGGTGAAACTAGTTTATTTCATACTTGAGTCCTTCATTTGCTCATGAATCATTATGCTAAAAATTAAAATTAAGCAAAATTGACTCTTCTTGACTCCACACCTTGCATTTCCATGACAGCTTCCCATTGCACTTATGATGAACTTGGAGTGCATCGTGTATGACCTAGACCATCTTCTTAAGAGTTCATCTTGAGATGGTCGCATATGGCTTGAGTCAATTGCTTGTTAAAAAAAATGCAAATAAAAAAAACATAAGTGGGTAAAGAATGCAAATAATGTCAAACATTTGCACCCCACTATGTCTTGTATGATGATAAATCAAAAATTTGCATTAAGTGATAAATGAGCCCGAAGGACCTTGTATGCTCTTCTAGATTCCCCAAAGTGTTGAGTAGGTTGAACTCTAGGTTTTCCTTCTGATCCTTAAAGTGGCTATTCTTCTATTTTTGAAACTAAAGCTAAGTGTTGCACTTGTCAAATCTTGCTAAAAATGAAATATTCAAATCTAAGCTTGTATTTGCACTTGGACATGTCTTAGACTAGTCTAATCTAAAAATTGACTAGCTTGCTGTCATATCTTGTCATTGCGATCAATTGGATAATCTTCAAAGCTCCCATAGGTTGCATTTCATGCATACATAAAAAGAGGGAGAAAATTCCATTTTGATGCCTATATTGCCAAAAGGGGGAGAAAATGTAGAAAAGGCATCATTAAAAAAAAGAGATAAAAATGTGAAAGCTTTTTGGTTCTTATGATCTTTGTAAATCTTTGCTATTTCTTATGGATCATAATCACATTTGGCACTTATGATTGGTGTTTAGAGCTTTTGTGGAAAACTTGCTTTTTTTCATGGTCTTGCTCTAAATTCTTTCTGCCAACTTGGTCATGATTTTATATCTTTCTCTCTAGACCAGGTTTGGCTTTGCAATCAAATTGCTTTCTTCTTTTGTCATTCAAACTCAAATTTATGCCTTTTGTGTGGTTTGTCAATATACTCATCAAGGGGGAGATTAAAGGACCATGTGGAGGTCCATCCATGTTTGTGATGAGTATTTGACTTTATTTGAGCAAGGTGTGCTCAAGTTTGAGTTTGATTTGGTTTGATTTTCAAAAAAGAGCTATTTGAATTGCTGTGTCGACCCCGAGTGGTTGAGACTTCGAGTGGTTGAGGCCCCGAGTGGTTGAGGATTTGGCTGGTCGGAGACCAGTCGTCTCACACCGAGTGGTCAGGTCTTTGGCTGGTCGGATACCAGTCGTCCGACCCCGAGTGGTCGAGGCTTTGGCTGGTTGCAGACCAGTCGTTCGACCCCGAGTGGTCGGGGCTTTGGCTGGTTGGAGACCAGTCGTCCGACCCCGAGTGGTTTGGGCCTTGGCTGGTCGGAGACCAGTGGTCAGACCTCGAGTGGTCGGGATGGAGTCCAGTGGTCAGACCTCGAGTGGTGGGATGGAGACTGGTGTTCGACCTCGAGAGGTCGGGATGGTTTATTGCATATCATTGTGGGCATTGCTATGTGATGTGTTTCCTTGTTTTTGATGGTTGCAGGACGACGATGCTAGGTCATGGTGAGGCGGAGGATGACCGGGACTAGGCGAGGACCGTCGGAGGTCCAAACGGTTGGGAGATCGCCGAAAGATGATCGGAGACGGAGTCTGAGCAAGTCAAGAAGACAAGGAAAGGAGATGATGCTAGCTAGATGCCGCGTGGATCAATGAGGGCCGTCGGATTGAGGTCTAGTTGATAGGTTAGCGGGTCTAGGTAGTATGCTTTGAAAACCTTGCAAAAAAACCCGGTATGTGTGTGGGTTTTGGGTTAGCCCTTGCATGGCTGTGTGTGTGGGTTAATCCTAGCCCTTAGATGAGTGCTCTAGGGTTGAGGGACACATCCAAGGGTGGTAGGTGGCCCAAGAGTAGTATAAATAGGGGTGGAGGGGTAGCCTCCTTCCCTTGAAGGTTTTGAGGTTTTTGATGCTCCTTTGAGCTTTGCCCACATGAATGTGAGGCTTTGTAACCTCTCCTTCCAGAAATGAAATGTTTCCTCATATCATTTCTTTTCTTTGTGCATTTACATTACGCATTTAAATTACGCAATTTACATTATGCACTTAAATTCCCCACTTAAATTCCGCAATTAAATTCAGCACTTACATTCTTGCAATTTACATTTATGCAATTTGGATTTGCCTCCCCTCCTTCTATATGCTGTTCTTCTAGGATGTCTTGAGGGTGTTCATTTGGTTTTACATCTTTCTTACACCCTTGGATAGACTAGAGATCAAGGTTTTTAATCAAATTGCAAATCTATCCAGAACTTGTTCTTCGCGCAGCAGTCAGTGTTTGATTTTTATAAAAATATAGAAAAATCATTTTTAAGTGATTCTTTTTGGAGAAGGTGCAGAACTCATATACATCTGTATAAAATTTCTTGAGTCTACTGGTTGCACCGTTTGAGAGCTATGAAGTGAAAACCGAGCCTCAAACTTTCTTGTCGAAGTTCCTGACTGTCTGTATTGCTTGATTTTTCATTCTTATTCTACAAAGAATTATGAGGTGATTTTTGGTAGAGTGGTTCACGTCTCAACTTCTCACAGGGACAAAAATTCCAGAAAAATTTACAGTAACAGAATCTCACCAACCACCTGTTCCAACTGAGGATAATTTCTGAAAATCTGCTTTAACTTTTCTGAAAAGAGACTTTGGTGTTTTAGCTTTATCTCTTTTAGAAAAGAAGTCTTTTGAATTAATTCCTCTTTTGTTTGGATACTTGACAACCAGGATTGTGATTAAAAACCCCTCACATGATTCATGGTTCTTATCCATGCAAGCTAGGGGTACACATAGTTGTCTAATTGTTCTGGGTTTTGGAGGGTGTGTGAATCTGAGAAGCACTATTTTGAACGAAAATCTTTGGGTGCTTTAGATTTTTATTGCAAGAGTGTTTGGAGTACTTTGAGTGGGGGAAATTTTATTTGGGATCATTCACCCCCCTCTGATCGCCATTTCGATCTTTCATTTAGGTCAAAATCGTGTCATAACGCCGTAGTGCTCCACACCCACTAATTGTCCGGTCGATTTTCGATTTTTTTGAAAAAAAATTCAAAATTTTTGAATTCTTAACCCTTCGGTTTCTAACGATTTTCAAGCGCTTTTCGATTCGATATTTTTTATTTTCAATTTTCGAACAATTTTTTCGAAATCAGTTTTGTGAACCCTACTTGGTAATGAATGGAGATGGGTGTCTCCTACATCGAAGGATTATGTTAGTCCTACTTTTGGGTCACATCTACTGCTTTGTTATTTAGGTCTATTTGGTTTGTAGCTAAATTTTGTCATATTTTACCATACATCGAGTTAGCCAAATTTGATCGAGTTAAGTATCTATCTGGTTCATTGCCACACCTGTGGCAAAGATTTTTTTTCTGCCATCCAGGTCCCACGTGTCAGTGACTCAAAAAAGTGTGGCAAAATTTTTTTTACTAGCTGTTTGCACCAGGATTTGGCAAGTTTAGTCAAAATCGGCAAGAAAGTCAAACCTGTGGTAACTAACAGGCAATTTGGAAAGACTTGAAAATATTTGGCAACAGCAAGATCTTTGAAGGAAAGCTATCCGAAATAAGGCCGATACGGATCAGACTTTGTAACATGTTGTAATAGGACACGATCGACCGACAGGTATAAAAGAGGGGCCAGAGCGAGCTGCAAAAGGATCCAACACAATCAAACACCAATCTACTTTTTTTCTGTCGACTAGGAGTAGTTCTTGTAATTTAGCCTTTGTAATTCGATTTCGATCAATAAAATTGCGCATCACCGATTGTTGATCTTCTTCAAATTACGCCCCAGGTTTGACTTATTCTGATCTTGTTGCGCATCACCTTCTTCAGAATCGATCTACCTTTATCCTTTGATTAGCCTTAATCGACTAGTTAGACTTACCCTTTTTTCGATTTAATCGGCTTCAAGTTGATTGAGTCTAAGCCGATTGATCTTGACGATCGGCTTTGAGTGAATTTTATATTTTTACCTTGTCGATTCCAGGTCAAATCGACTGGCACGCTCTGAACCAGGTGTTCGTCTGGTGTGCTGTTGTTAGAAACCGTACTTCAAGTTTTTGATGCCAACACACTCTTGGCACGCCCAGTGGGACCCAATGTCTTCATTAGGGAAGTCGATTCTGCCGTCGATCTCAACGAAGAAGCTATAATCGTCCCAACAATGGACGATTTGACACCAGAACAACGTAGAGAAATCGAAGATCGGAAAACTGCGCTAGAGGAGATTATGCTAAACTGTTATAAGAAACTAGACTTGGCGTGACTCAAAAAACAGCCCTGCCGACGGTCAATGCCTTGGGGGATGCATGTATGCAGCGGGACCGGATTTGCAAATCCAAAGCCTCGTGTATATCTTGCACTAGTCGAGATCACGCTAGTGCACACAAAGGAAACATAGATGAAATACCATTCCATACAACGAATTAACTAGGAAGAAGCAATTTATTTTTGAATAAAGCAAACGACCTTATGGTCAATGTTTACACCATTATGCCTTAAGGGCTTAAGAAACAAATACTATTGCAATGAAAAGATAACTTGAGCCATTCGACATGCCACAGGCAATCGTCTGGGAACGCCTTCCTAATCCACGTAGTCTTCATAGAATTCCTCCTCATGATATTCATTATCTCCTTCAGCAACTGATCAACAAGGGCATAAAGCCGTGAGTACAAAGGTACTCAGCAAGCCGTAGGGAAATGATGCAATATATTTATGCACGGCTTGACAAGGATGGCTATATAGTTCTTTTGCAGAAAGCAATAACTTGAATTGAAATACAATAAATAGATTGAAAGCATATTTATGAAAAGATAAATAAATAACTGATAGATCAATGATAGACAACAAAACAACAGTGAACTCTCCGTTCACATCCCAACAATTCCACATTCCACATTTTATGAAACACTCTATACCCCGTGTGAAATTCCCGGGCTATGTCCATGATCATGACGCGCTATTCGAATAGTTTTACACTGCAGAGGTTGTACAACTTTACCCACAAGACATGAACATCTCTTTGTGCAATCGATCTTAACACACTTCCTTTGGTGTGTCGCAGAGATATCATGACAAAGCCTTTACAACGCACTGTCTAAACTCGGAACTGCCCGCTAAGGTTTCGCCCTTTAGGGCCCTCTCTTCGCCTTGCGAATCTACCCGTCCATCCGGAACCCACACCACCAACTAGCGAGACTCAAGGCTAGACATTACAAATTAATCAGCTAGGTCTGTCCCATTCCGCACATGTGGTAGTACAGTTAGGCCAGTTCAATGGCGCACAAGATTAAGTCCTTAAGTTGTCTCGAGCAAGACATCCACATCCCAATATGCTAGAAAGCACCCCTTTACTTCACGATCACTTGCCCGAGGAAAACAATTCGTTCAACCAAGACCAATGGCAAACCCCGCCATGGTACAACAAATTTTACAACAGTGGCTAACGGCCACGATTCAATATCTCATTAAGTCAAGATTAACATTATTCACTTGTGGTATGAATCCCAACGTATATCTAAGCATGTCTAAGCAGAGCTACGATAACCCAATGTTGGTATAATGATTATGTCCAACTAGTAATGTCCCAACCTAGGTTTAACAATGGATACATGGCATACAACCAATCAAGGTGGCATAATATCAACTAGGAATACATCTACTCCCATTAAATAAACATTGATACGTAAATAGCATGCAAGTGTATAAAATAAATTACTTTGCAAACATAGGATCAATATGATCAAGGTTACGACTTGCCTTGCTGATCTAGTGCTGAATCTTGGTCTTCGAAGTCTTCGTTCGCTCCCTCAGAATTAGCGTCTACCGGAAAAGAAGCAACAAAACCAAATAAATACAAAATAGAGACTCAAAACAGCTCAAAACTGAAAATAAATGGCTCTGGAAGATAGATCTTGATTTTAGAAGAATTTAGAAACTTGAATCGCCTCAATCGGAGTTCGTATGAGCGAGAACGGGCTTCTGGAAAATTAAATTCAGAGAAAATACAGAAAATCAGAAAATCAGAAATTCTGGATTTACTTTTGTACTGGAAAAAGGATTTATTGCGCAACGCCGACGTCACCGCTCACGGTGGACAAGGTCCACGGCGCTGCTCGATCCGCCGCGGCGCCGCCGCCGGCCGACGCTATCGGCGACGCAGTGGTGACGCGGGCGGTGACGTCGGCGGCCACGCGGCGCACATTTGGCGAGAGGCCAGATCGGACGGCCAGAAGCGGAGCTGCGGCGAGAAGGAGGCGTGGCGCGATCGGGAGCGTCGGCTAGAGATCCAACGGCGGAGCGCGGCCGCTGGAGGTCGACGGCGAGGCGGGCGGCGCCACTCACCGGAGATGAAGAAGAAGGCACAGCAACCGGAGGAGACGCGGCGGATCGGACCGGGGCCAAGGCGAACCGGGGAGAGGGCGACGTGGGCAGCTCGGGAAGACCAACGGATGCGGCGGAGGGGCACCGGCGGCGACGGAAAAGACGGCGGAAGGGCTCGGGCGCGCGAGGACTCCGGCGAGCTCGCTGGCAACGGCAGCTAGGCAGCGAGAGGTGGGGCAAAGGGGCGGCGCGAGAGGCGATCCTCGGGGTGTCGGTGGGCTTTATAGCCCTCGAGAGGCGTGCCGACGCGAAACCGAGAGCTCGGCGTCTGTGGCAGGACTCGGCGGTGGCGGCTAGGGTTTCATGCGCGACGGCCACCGGGCCGAGGCGGCTAGGTCAAGCGGAGCGGGCCGGGGCGGAGAAACGGGCCGCGCGGGAAAAAAACGAAGCGGGCCGGAGAGGATTCGGCCCGAGAGGGTTTTTCGGAAATTTTAAAACATTTTCTGACTTTAGAAATTACCAGAAATTCCAATAAATGCATATAAATTCAAATAAATTCAGAAAAATCCCCAAAAATACAGAAAAAATCCTTGGAGCACAAGGAACCCAACTAAAACTGAAATTCTTTAGTTTGATGAATGGTTTAGCTAAATTAAATCCTTTCATTTATTGAAAATTCAAATTACGCTGGAATTAATTCGAAGAAATGCAAATGGTTCATCTTTGATTTCTAACATTCCAAAACTTCAATTTTTGGGATGTTACAGTGTCACAGAACCGGTAAGCCGATATCTACCTACACAAGTCGAATTATCGGCTATGATTAATCAGTCTGTACACCATGCTCTAATAAACCAATCATCGGCTTTTGTCACCACGCTTAAGCCGATGATAGCAAATAGTGTTTAAACTATCGCCCAGGAATTGGCCTCGTCTGGTAGTCTGCTTGACCCATTACAAGCTCTGCCAAATTACCCTATTTTTTCAGTAGCGCAAAACACGCAGAGCACACTAGCCGATCCTAAACCATCGGCTATGACCTCACCCCCTACCATGATGCCTACTCAACCCACCATCATATGCCTAGAGACCCTCGGTCAAGTGGGGTGAGCCATTACCAGGCTTGCACCGATGCTTCCAAATTAGATGCATCGGCAAACCTGCCACCGGCAGCCCCGTTCTATGCTTTTCCACAATCGGTTTCACAGCCGATTGAGTCTAAGAGATACCCACCGTGTCATGAGTCTACCCTGCCTAGAAATCCAGATCCGCATCGAGTAGTGACCTATTCAGAACCTTTTGCTCCAATACCAGAGCTCCAAAGTAGACATAATAGGTACGATCAGTACACCCGTTTTCCATCGGCTCAGCCTAATTGGCAACCCGAGTTTACACTCGGGGGGTAGAATGCCAACTATGACCAGTATTATCAAGTACCTACTATTCCAGTGGCCGATAATGCGAATTGGGCCGATCAAATCTGTGCCATCTTAAGAGATCAATTCGGCATACAACCGAAAGGGAAGGTTATCGGCTATAGAAAACCGTATCCTAATTACATAGATCGCATGCCCTATCCCTACAATTTCAAAGTCCCAGATTTTGCAAAATTCTCTGGTGACGACTCGATTACTACCTTGGAGCATATCGGACGCTTTATCGTGCAATGCGGCGAAGCAGCTCAGTCCAATAGATTGAAAATAAGACTATTCCCGTTGTCATTATCAGGAGCAACTTTTACTTGATTCACTTGTCTGCCTCCAAATTCTGTTCATTTATGGAACGATTTGAAAAGCCGATTTCACGAATATTTTTTCTCAGACAGTTTAGAACTCAGGATCTCCGATCTAAGCTCTGTTTGCCAGAGATTTGGAGAATCGGTGACTGATTATATTAAAAGATTTAGGGAAATAAGAAATCGATGCTTTAGTGTCACATTACCCGATAACCAACTCGCTGATTTGGCTTTTCAAGGGTTAACTCCACCACTTAGAGACAAGTTTGGAGGACAAGAGTTCACCGATCTAAGTCATCTGCTTCATCGCGTGTCGGCTCAAGAAAGCCGGTTCCCGGATAATAAGGCGTTTAAAGATAGATTTAAAAATGGTAATAATAAAGAAAAGGACAAGGCCAAAGTTAATATGGTCGACTATTGTCCGAGCGATTCTTCAGAAGACGATGAAGCAGAAATAAACATAGCCAAATGGATAAAAGGGTCTAAAAAATCCTTAGTCTGTTCTTGGCTCAAGCCGACTAGGAATAAGTCGGAAGTTAAGTATGCCTTTGATGTCTCCAACTATGATCGTATTTTTGATTTGTTGTTGCAAGAAAAGATAACACGGTTGCCCGAAGGACACGTCATACCATCGGCTGACGAGATCAAGAAACGCAGGTATTGCAAGTGGCATCATTCTTTTCCTCACAACACTAATGATTGCAATATTTTCCGTCAACAGATCCAATCGGCTATCGAGGACAGTCGGTTAAAATTTGCTGATGAGCCGACCATGCAAGTTGATGCTGATCCATTCCCTATTAACATGGTTCAATGCTCGAGCAAAGGAAAAAAGTCGACGCATGATGAGCCAAAAGGGGATCGGCAAGTTGATATTCAGTCAACCTCAGATGGCAGTCAGACATTGAAGATTACAATCGGCTCGTTACAAATAGAAGCCGATCATGAAGGGAAGAATTTAAGGACCATTAAACCCAAAGGAAATCCTCAGGTGGGTAGATGGTATAGAGCCGAAAAATCACCATCAAGACAGCCAACAAAAAAGCCGGGACCGACGTTTTCTTAGTTAATGGAGAAGTATGAAAGAATGAATAATCGACCACGATATCCTACTCGTCGGTCGGATAATTTGTATCACACTGAGAATGTGGAGAGAGCGCATAGACGATGTCCTTTTTGGCAATTTTGTTGGGAAAGGGGAGTAGCATTGCCATCTCCGTATACATGCCCAATGGACCATTATCCCCAAGACGATTGGCCTAAATAATCAGCTAGAGATAGGCTGTCTGGGCCGATTCGAGACCACAACAAAATTTACAGAAGACTTGTTCGCGAAAGAATATCTGAACCAAATCAGTCACCGGACAAGGTTGTAACACAAAAGCCTAGTTCAGATCGGGAAGATTTGGTTGGCCAAATACGTAAGCTAGTAGAACCCAAACCGAGGTGGTGCCCACCTGGCCTTAGCCGATCACAACGCAGACGGCTTCAGAGACTAAGGACTCAGGAGATCAGAGAAGCCGATGCAGAAAAACAGAGGGATGAGACTTTTAATGAGCTTCGTCCGATCAAGGTTATCAAGAAGGAATGGAAGAGAAAAGAACAGGTTGAGGAAGATTTTGAGTCAGTAGATGACCTGGATTCTCCTATGATTAGGGACTGTACACCTCCGATGGATATCAATATGGTGTTCACATTACCGGCCGAATTCAAAATCAAAACCGAATCGGCTAAGGAAACTTTTGCTCAGTCGTGTTCAGGTGTCCAAAATGCAATCTTCGAGAAACCAAGAGATGATCATCGGCATTTAAAACCATTGTACCTGAAAGGCTATATAAATGGCAAGCCGATATCAAGAATGCTGGTGGATGGTGGAGCTACAATAAATCTAATGCCGTACACCACTTGCAAGAAATTGGGTAAGTCCGATGAAGACTTGATTAAGACTAATATGGTTTTAAACGACTTCACAGGTGATCCCACAAAAGCCAAAAGTGTTATGGTTACAGAATTGACTGTTGGCAGTAAGACTTTGCCAACTGCATTCTTTGTCATTGACGCCAAGGGAAATTACAGTGTTCTGCTTGGTCGAGATTGGATTCATGCCAACTACTACATTCCGTCGACTATGCATCAAGCGCTTGTTCAATGGAACGGAGGGGAAGTTGAGGTTGTCACAACCGACACATCGGCTCATAACGCCATGGCCAGTTCTGATGCGAATTGGCAACACGAAGAAGCTGGATGTATATCGGGAAAAACGCTGGATGACTGTGACTTCATTTGCGTGAGTAAGACAGGACTTATGCCGATCAGTGTCAAGCCAGACACGTTTGATCGGAAAAATGAAGTATTACGCCGATGGGGACAAGAAAAACAATGAAGGCGTTACAAGATAAAATGCAAAGCTATCGACAAATAACAGATAGCTATGAGGCTATAGAAGATTTTCAAGAGATTGAAAAGTTGGGTCAAGGCTTCACATCCACTGATCTACTTGAAGAAGTTGATATAGGTAGTGGTGATAGGAAAAGACCAACTTTTATTAGCGCAAAATTAGATGTAAAATACAAAGAAAGATTGATAAAAATCCTTAGAAATTATAAAGATTGTTTTGCTTGGGAGTATCACGAAATGCCTGGTTTAAGCCGACAGTTGGTAGAACATCGGTTACCTATTAAACCAGGATATCGGCCGTTTAAACAGTACCCTAGACGTTTTAATCCGGCCATGTATAATATTATAAAGGAGGAGATAGAACGACTGTTGGAGGAAAAATTCATTAGGCCTTGCCGATATGCGGAATGGGTTTCCAACATCGTTCCAGTCATGAAGAAAAACGGAAAACTTCGGGTATGTGTCGACTTTAGAGATTTAAATAAAGCCACGCCAAAAGATGAATACCCGACGCCAATAGCCGATATGCTCATCGATGCTACATCAGGAAATAAAATCATAAGTTTTCTAGACAAAAATGCCAAATATAATCAGATATTCATGGCAGAAGCAGATATACCGAAGACAGCCTTCAGGTGTCCTGGTGCGATAGGGTTATTCGAATGGACAGTTATGACTTTCGGTTTGAAGAATGTTGGGGCAACTTACCAGCGAGCCATGAACCTGATTTTTCATGACTTAATTGGTCATATTGTCGAAATATACATTGATGATGTCGTAGTAAAATCTACAAATGACTTACAACATTTAGCCGATTTAGAAAAGGTTTTTCAGAACATAAGATCACATGGTTTGAAGATGAATCCTTTCAAATGTGTGTTTGGCGTGTTAGCTGGGCAATTTTTGGGCTTTATGGTACATGAAAGAGGTATTGAAGTCAATCAAGCATGGGTGAAAGCCATAGTTGAACAATGCCGCCGACATGTA
The DNA here is from genome assembly GCA_036346275.1 of Otatea glauca. NCBI lineage: Eukaryota > Viridiplantae > Streptophyta > Magnoliopsida > Poales > Poaceae > Otatea > Otatea glauca. The sequence continues at coordinate 56,879,662 of CM070715.1, read as the reverse complement.
AAAACGAATTACAAAAGTTGATCGGCAAGATTAATTATCTCCGAAGGTTTATCTCAAACCTGTCCAGTCGGATTCGTGCTTTTACCCCACTGTTGAAATTAAAAGAGAATCAAGAATTCGTGTGGGGAATTGATCAGCAAAAGGCTTTTGATGACATCAAAGAATATTTACCTAATCCTCCGATTTTGGCCGCACCACGAAAAGGGATTCCTTTCAGGTTATATATATCGGCTGAAGAGGAAACTATTGGAGCTGTTTTAGCACAAGAAGTCGATGGTAAGGAAAGGGTTATCTTTTATTTAAGCCGACGCCTACTTGATGCTGAAGTCAGGTACCCTTTCGTTGAGAAATTGTGTTTGTCTTTATATTTCTCATGTACAAAGCTAAGACATTATATTTTAGTATCGGCTTGTAAGGTGGTCTGTAAAACCAATGTTATAAAATATATGTTATCAGCTCTAATTTTACGAGGTCGACTTCGCAAATGGACTTATGCCTTAATAGAGTTCGACCTAATTTATGAATCGACTAAAGCAGTTAAAGGACAAGTTCTGGCCGATTTTATAACAGGGCATGATACTGCTGCCGATTTGGTGTCTGTCGCCCCTTAGCAATTATTTTTTGACGGATCGATGTGCAGAGAAGGTGATGGAATCGGTATTGTACTCATATCACCCAAAGGATATAATTTTGAATTTGCATTTCGGCTAAATAGTCGATGCTCAAACAACCAGGCAGAATATGAAGCATTGCTCAAAGGCTTACAATTGTTAGAAAATATCGGAGTAAGTGCTGTTGAGGCATATGGGGATTCCATGTTGATTATACAGCAAATAAAAGGAGAATACCAATACCGAGACGAAATATTATTCAAATATTTAGAACAGTGCTTCGAGATTATCGGCTCGTTTACATCATTTTCTATCGGTCATATCCCTCGAGAATCGAACGATAGAGCGAACACGCTAGCTCAACAGGCGTCAGGGTACAGAGACTTTGGCCGATATCAGGTGACTGAGCTAGTAGACAAAGCCGTCATGCACATGGATGTTGTTGATTGGAGAACGCAAATAAAGAATTACCTGATCGACCCATCTAAGCCGACAGAACGCAAGATTAGGCAGCAAGCTTTAAAGTACGTAGTTATGGATGACACGTTGTATAATCGGACGATGGAAGGGTTGCTGTTAAGATGTCTTGGAATCGAAGAAGCACAGGTGGCAATGGGCGAGGTACATGAAGGTATTTGTGGATCTCATCAATCGGCTTATAAGATGAAATGGATGCTTAGGCGGACATGATATTTTTGGCCGACAATGCTACAGGATTGTTTTAAATATTATAAAGGATGTCAGACTTGTCAAAAGTTTGGCAATATACAACTAGCACCGGCATCGGCTTTGCACCCGATTATCAAGCCGTGGCCATTCAGAGGTTGGGAGATAGATGTAATCGGCCAAATATTTCCTGGTTTGAGTAAAGGCCACAAGTTTATTTTGGTCGCAACTGATTATTTCTCTAAATGGGTTGAAGCTATACCGCTTAAGAAGGTAACTAGTGTTGAAGCAATCGGTTTTGTTAATGAACATATTGTCCATCGGTTTGGAATACCACAAACAATCACGACCGATCAAGGTACGGTGTTCATGTCTAATGAATTTCAGAGTTACGCGAAAAGTCTAGGGATCAAATTGTTGAATTCATCTCCATATTACGCTCAGGCTAATGGACAAGCCGAGTCGTCTAACAAAACATTAATCAAGTTGATCAAAAGGAAAATCGATGAAAGACCAAGGAATTGGCATTCAACCCTATCGGAGTCACTTTGGGTGTATCGGTTGGCTTATCACGGAGCAACGAAGCTTTCACCATTCAGTTAGTATATGGGCAAGAGGTCGTTTTACCCGTGGAGATTAATATTGAGTCTATACGAGTAGCCATGCAAAATGGTTTGTCGGCTCAGGAATATAACAATTTGATGATCGATAACTTGGATGAATTAGCAGAGTTACGTTTGTCTATGCTTGATCGGCTTAAAAAGAATAAAGTCAGAGTTGCAAAAGCATACAATAAAAAGGTCGTGCCTAGGTCTTTCGATCAAGCCGATTTAATTTGGAAAACGATACTGCATGTTGTTTCGAAAGATAGCCAATTCGAAAAATGGTCACCTACGTGGGAAGGACCATACAAGGTTAATCGGCTAGTCGGTGGAAATTCATACATGCTTGAAACGCTAGAAGGGCATGTTTTACCTAAGGCGATTAACGTGAAATATTTAAAAAGATATTATCCTAGCATTTGGATTGGGGCTTAGCCCACTAAAGATAGTTCTGAGAAGGCCAAATTAATACGGTGCTGTTAATCGGCTAAAAAGATGACAAATTCATAAATGAAGATAAACATAAATCGGTTAAACAGCCGATTATAGAGAGTTACAAAATATCAGGACGAGCATTTCAAGACAGCCGACAAAGTTTTACATCTCATAAAAACTAATATTGGATGCCTGAGCCCGAAAGAGTTGCACCTAAAGCTGATAGAGCGCCAGCAGCCTTTGCAATCACACATTGAACTTCTTCAATGATGCGATCGTCTTCCTTTGCATTCCCTGGCACCGGTACCACCTTGGCCGATTGCTTTTTCACACTCACCATGGCCATGGCGATACCAAGCTTCTGTTCTTTAATATCCGATGCAGTTTTTTCCATGGTTTGTTGGCCTTCTTGGATTTGTTTTTCAGTCTTGGCCAACTCTTCCAAAAGAAATTTCTTTGTATTCTCGAGCTTGGAGAGGGATTCTTTAGTCGTCTTCAGCTACTGCGCATCGGCATCAAATTTGCGTTTCTTCACCTTGGCATCAGCATCCAACTCATCCAGGAGCTTCTGATCGGCTTCCTGGGCTTCACGGCGATTGATTCTGGCCTACGCTGCCTCTACTTCAGACCTCCTCTCATCTAAGTGGCAGACGTTGAGGAGGGCTTCCATAGCTTCTGGAGGCAGATCGGCTTCAACCGCTGCCATGGCATCTCAGATCGGCTGGTTGTTCGCCAGGATCTCCGATTGTGGCTTCATAACCAGATCAAAGAGCTTGTTGAGTTTTCTTTCATGCCTGGAGTAGAGGTGACGGCAGCCGACGCTTCCTTCGAAACCTCAAGGATTTTTCTGATTTCTGCGTCATAGTTGTCGGTCGCCATAATCTCAGGATCATCTAGGTCGGCCAGGGAAAAGCCCAACAAGTTTGTCGGGTTAGAGAACTCTAGCAGATCAGCGATGAAATCCCAGGAAGGTCGGCCAAGATCTTCGCAACTTGTGCTGATTGTATCGGCTAAAAAGAAGCAAATGAAGGGTAAGCCGACGTGTTGAGGGATATAAATCACAAACTAAAATCATGTTACTTACCTCTGCAGTAGCCGATGCATGCGGCGAACTCTCACCGCTCTGCTCCTGGGGCTTAGATCCCCTTTTCGCCGGAGCCTTGGTATACTTTGTTTTCTTCTTTTCTGAAAAATATAGTCGGCTAACGGTCAGTTGGATAAAGAGTAAAGGAAATAGCAGCCGATTGTATTATACTTACTTGGTTGTTTTTTCTCAATGTCCGACAATGACGGACTTTGAATCCCTAGGGTACCTGAGGTGTACCCGGTGAGGCCAGTCGACTGGAGTGGCCTTTTGCCTTGACCACTGCCCGATTGGCTAGTAGCGGGCTTCTTGCCAGCAGCCTTGGTCTACAATACGGAAATAACATGTGATTAGAAAATGTATCTGGCAAAAAATCAATGAATAAAAGGAAAATTATTCAGGCCGATACCTCATCAATATCTACAAGACTTGTATTAGTATATCCCGCAGAATTAGTCGCATCACTTGAATCGCTGTTATTATCTACTGTCGGCTCAGGAAGATTTGGGAAAAATTCATTGACAATAGCCGACGCTGTCTTGTCAGAGTAGAGCGCTTCTGCAATGGACGACCACCAAGAAGAAAAGCGTTCTGACCGACGTGTATTCAGTACGAAGTGCGGCAAGTCTTTAATCTGAAGTTCGTCAGCTATTTCAAGAACAAGATTGGTCGCGACTGCATTACGAACTCTGGCTCTTGGCTGAAGCCGATCGAGTAGTGGTAGACTTGGAATGGCCTGGCCAAAGCCTAATTGCCTAGTATAAACTGACGGATAGTAGAATTCATATGAAGGTTGAAAAGTCTGATTTCTTGTATGAAGGCCGACGTGCAATATGCTTGGCGAAATGAAAAGCTTGAACAGGTCCAAGGTATCTTGCGGCATTAGAGCACTATCAGCATCTAAGTGAAGAAAGGAAGGCCATGGGAAATCGGCTGTACTCGTATAATTGAAGAAGTCATTTTGTTTGAATTCATTACTGTCAAGCTGTAAGAAGAATGATAAATATTTCTTGGAGCTGATAGGTGTCACCTTTGTCTCATTCCTGGAGCACATCATAAATCTCTCTCCATAAGATCGGCTGGCTGTAAACTGAGGCACCATACCTTACGGAGTATCTTCGCGAGGAAACGTTGTGTCCTCAGATGGATTCAGCTCAAAAGATAGACTAAATAGGCAGTATAGCCAGATTTGAACAAACCAGAGCGGTCCTCCGACATTGCCAATAGTAAAACTCGTGAAACCAGTAAAAAGCCGATATCTTATTATATGCATCATCTGGTAGACTGCTCCTAAAAGCATTTTTCCAAGTGCTAGCCGATGACCTTCTATTAGTTGCTCTGCTATAGTTGATATACTTGGGTTGGTCCCAAAGAAGCGCCGCAGAACAGAAATCGGTCTAACCAAAGGTTCAAAAAAGCAACATGTTTTTCGTCCGATACCAGCCCATTAACCTTATTATTGTTTCTGATATACTTAGCCCATCCTTCACCTTTAGACTTGATGAGCTTGTACTTAGGCTTGGCACTATAAGCCGATATTTGATCCCCATCGGGTCTTAAGCAGTAAGTTGGGCTACGTCCAAGAGGGTTGGGCCGACAAGACCGGTGCGGAATACAAAAGCATTAAAGGTGTCCGATCAGAAATAGCAAGTCGTGGCCACCAAAGGCTCATTGGCCTCTGGATCGGCTAAGGAAAGGGGGAGACATTCAGATATGCCCATCTTTTCCCATTAACCCCTCTTTTGGGCCGCTACGCGAATGTACCACGATCTCCATCCCTTAAGCGCCGTCGGCCAAGCTCTGAAGCTCTTACTCCAACCCTCTATGTTATATCCCGCAGCCGATAGAGGTAGGCGAGGAATCTCTTCATTTATAACTGAATCGGCTTCTAGATTTCCTACTGGGTCTAGATAAAATTGGTCATTGTTGTTTGGGATTGGGATGAATACATGAGAAGGATCCATTGAGATGATCTTGATAAGCAGCCGATTGGAAGCAATGAGCGTTGAGGAATGAATCTGTGGGGGCCGCATATTTGTAGCACGGTGAAAATTTGAAATGGCGGGAAACGAATCTCAAAGGACACGAGCAGTTAAAACGGACTACCTGCATGTCAGAAAATTACGGCGCAAATAAAGCAATAGTTACTGTAAGGACCCGAATCCACTGATTCGAACCCACTGTGTTTACCGCACTAGTCCCAGGATCAACGCTAGTGCACGCAGCTCAACATTGGTACATATCACATCATACTCAACGATAATAGAATAATAGTTCATTCATTGATATATCTAAAGGTATGATCTTATGACCAACTTACATTATTAAGCCACGCAGGGCAAGACTGAAAATATAAACTAATAATTATGCAGCGGAAAGTAGAAAACGTAGATAGCTCATCAGTTCACCACAGGCAACCGACAAGGTTCGGACCTTAATGACTCGTGTCTTCCTGGACTTCCTCTTCCAACACAGGTGTAGATTCATCAACTGTTGATTATTGTTGTTTAGCAAGGGTGAGTACTTAAGCACTCGATAAGTTGTGCACAGAATGCAATTCTATGTATCTATATGCAAGGCTTATTCCAATGGATAGGCTATCATGGTTATTTTGCAATAAGCAGCATTTATGAACAAATATAATAAATAGATTGTAAAGACTGTAAAACAAATAACCATAGTAAATAGATTCAGTATTTCTCAAATAAATCAAGTTTCCAATCCTAAGTCAAATTCCATCTTCCATATGGCCTTCCGCCATCCCAACCAAGTTGTCCAATTAATTAAACTAACCCTTAATCGTAATTCCGAGCATTGCTCAATACCATGAAACACGGCTATCCGAATAGTTTCACACTCTGCAGAGGTTATGCACTTAACCCACGCGATACAACCAAACACCACCAAGGCGAGTGATTATAACAAAGCCTTTACAATGCTCTGGCTTAATCCGATACTACCCGCTAAGGTTTCAACACCGTGGGTCCGAAAACCATAACCGGGGCCCCTCTTGCGCCATGTGAATTACTCCATAACTCAGAACTCACACCGACCACAATAGTACCAAAATTAAGACATTGCAAATTACTCATTAGGTGGCCCATACCGAGCATGTGGTTGCATGATTGACTCAGGTCAAAGGCTTGCAAGGTTAAGTCCTTAGTGTGATCAAGGCAAGACATCCACATACCCTCCGCCCATCGGGCCCACCTTGGCATCCTCGCCCCTTGTCACTTGCCCCAATCTAAGTTATTATCACCCAGTTGATTACCAAGCACCACGTGCCATCAACAATTCAACATCGTTGCGTGACATGACTCGTCACAACAACTCAATCTCATCGTGTGATCCCACATGACACACAAGTTCATAATATTGTTCTATATTCCATTAATCAAGATTAATTATCAATGATTCTGACACATGTGATGACGTGGCATGACTAAGCAACTAATACGGACTAATCCTCCAATGTTGATTATAATTATTAACCAACTATATTTAACCAATCTAGGGTGACAATGGATCATGGCATACAATGACAAGGTAGGGTGTAGATCAATCTGGTATATTAGCTAAGCCCAATCTAATTTGAAACCATTGTATATTTGAAATACATGCAATAGGGTAAAACAAACATAGCAATTTTATAAACATGGGTTCAACATGATCAAAGCACAACTTGCCTTGGAATAGGTCCTGATCTGGTTCTGGAACTTGCTCTTGAGTTGCTGGATCTTTCTCCGAAGCATCGCACAATTCAACGTCTACGCGTACCGAAGAAGAAAAGCAAATAAATACCAAAACAGAAAGCAATTGAACTCCAAAAATCAAATAAAATTCATCATTCAATAGATCTTAATTTTAAAATTTTTTAGAAATTGGAATCACTCAAATCCGAGTTACGATGCAAAAGATATAACCTTTTTGAAGTTTGAAATAAATACTGAAAATACAGAAATTAGAAATTCGGAATTAACAGATTTATTTTTATACTGAAAAAGCGATTTATGACGTCAGCGTGACCTCATGATGACGTCATCAACACAGAATTTCCAATCGGATTATTTTCCAATTGAAAAATACATTTATGACGCAAGCATGACGTCGGCGTGACGTCAGCCCCGGCGCCAGCCAATCAGAGCTTGCCACGTGGTCCCGGTGCATAGACTGAGTCCACGGCGCAGCGCGGGACTACGGTGGACTCGGTCCATGGCGCCTCGGCTGCTGAGCCCGACACGCGGCACACCCTGATTGGTCGCCAGCACCGCTCGATCTGATCCGCAGAAAACCGATCGGGCGGTCAGCGTTCACGCGCGACGTGGCAACGCATCAGCCAACAGATCTAGATCCGACGGCTCAAAGCTTCTGGGTCCGGCAATGGCTATGCGACGGCGAGATCTTACCGACAGCGAAGAAGAAGACCGAGATAGCGGCGTTCCGGCGAGGTTCTGGCGACGTGATGCTGCGGGTTCAACGCGGTTCGGTCCGGCGAACTCGAAGATGGCGTCAGAGACGGCGAAGGCTGAACGACGGAGACGAAATCGAACGAAAACCGAGGCGTTCCGCGCTTCCAACTCCAGCGAGCTCCTCTGCGCGTTTTACGACGATCCTCGTGAAACCCCTCCGATCAAAAGACGCGGCGCTCGACTGCGAACCTCGGGGTGCTACCCCCTCCTTTTATAGCCTCGGCGTCCGAGCTCTACACGGCGAAGAAGACCGGAGGCGTTACGGTGGCGGACTCCGAGTCCGGAACGGGGATGACGACGCTCCGCCGTACACGCGTCGCGATCCGACGGCCACGAAACGGCTTCTACGCGGCGCGATCTGGTCCGTTGAGACTTGATCGAGCAATTTGCGCGAATTAGGGTTCCTCCCACGCGATTCGTAAATTCGGGGTGGGCCGCACCGACGCAGAGCCTCAAGCGCCTGATCTTTGGGCTCGCCCAACACTGTTCACAAGACTTTTTAAAAGATTTCTTATTTAAAATAATTAAAGAAATTCATTTTATTTATTTTAAGTGATAAAACTATTGGGAAAAATCCAACAAAAATCTCAAAAATACTTTGAGACATTCTGGACTTAAATAAAATATTTTTGGCAAAACTTTATTTTAAATTTACATAGATTTAAATAGATTTGAATAAAAGGGCAATAAACTTTAATTAAAATTAATTCCAATAAATCCAGAAAAATCCAAATAAATTCCAGAAAGTCTTAAATGCACATTTAAGCAATAAAACTTAATTAAGCCAAATTTTGAGATGTTACAGTTACTGGGTGAAAGTTAACAGCTAGCCGATGGAGAAGAAGTCGACAGTTGTAATTTTTGAAAGATGACAAGTTATCTCTCAAAAATAGGTGGCATATGTTTGCACCAGGATTTGACAAGTCTAGTCAAAATCGGCAAGAAAGTCAAACCTGTGGTAACTAACGGGCAATTTGGAAAGACTTGAAGATATTTGGCAACGGCAAGATCTTTGAAGGAAAGCTATCTCAAATAAGGCCGATACGGATCAGATTTTGTAACGTGTTGTAATAGGACACGATCGGCCGACGGATATAAAAGAAGGGCCAGAGCGAGCTGCAAAAGGATCCAACACAATCAAACACCAATCTACATTTTTTTCTGTCGACTAGGAGTAGTTCTTGTAATTTAGCATTTGTAATTCGATTTCGATAATAAAGTTGCGCATCGCCGATTGTTGATCTTTTTCAAATTACGTCTCAGGTTTGATTTATTCTGATCTTGTTGCGCATCGCATTCTTCAAAATCAATTTATCTTTATCCTCTGATTAGCCTTAATCGACTAGTTAGACTTACCCTTTTTTTTCGATTTAATCGGCTTCAAACTGATTGAGTCTAAGCCGATTGATCTTGACGATCGGCTTTGAGTGAATTTTATATTTTTACCTTGTCGATTTCAGGTCAAATCGACTGGCACGCTCTGAACCAGGTGTTCGTCTGGTGTGCTGTTGTCAGAAACCCTACTTCAAGTTTTTTACGCCAACACTAGCCAAAGTGTGGCTTCAATTTTAATGACCTAATGTTAAGCAAGTTTGGCAAAAGAGTATGATAAAACATGGCAATCTTAATATATCAACCAAACAGGCTCTTAATATTTCTTACAAGTTAGATTTTGTGGTGGGTCAAGATTCTAGATAATTATAATATACTAAAAAATCACTTAGTATTTCTTAGAAATTAGAATTTTGTGGTGGATCCTGGATTCTAGATGGCTATAACATACTAAAAAAATAGAGAATCTTTTGGATGCTAGATGTACGTTATCCTGATTATAGATCTTTTCTTTACTTGAATTTGTGTCTATGATCTAAAAGAAAGAAAATGTGGCGCTCAGTTGCGCTATGTTTTACACTCAAAACGCGCCTCGTCTTGTCTTCGTCTCAGCGGACAGGATATCTGTCGGCTTCTTCTAATTCACTTGTTAGCGATGGCAGCATATTCTAACATCCGCTTGAGAAAATGGTTAATTGATAAAATATTTTTACTTAAATGTGTTATTGATAAAATACTTCACGATGTCTCACATATATCAGTGAGATAAATAAGATATTTTATTAATTACACCCAGTAAATTAGAGCATGGATCAATTCCCTGCGGGAAAAGGGTCATGTCTTGAACTCACGCTCTTTATTTCTTCTACGTGAACCGAGTCTAGGAGCCATGTCGTGCACGTTAATATGGCGCGCGTAGACCAAGCTCACCAACGCCCACCTCCCTGCCCTTACCCAACCTGACTACCTCCCTCCCTCTCATGAAAAGAGATCAAATCCTACCCAAACAAAAGAGGACAGGTTTTTCTTCCTGTGTATGCCAGGTCGCCTCCTCGCGACCCGCATCCACTCCCTCACCAAACCCGCAGCTCTCAGGTTCGGATTTGTTCGTCTTTAATCTATTATGTGTTTCCAGTTAATCATGGATATCTTTGCTCCAAGAAATTGGCTATTCTACTTTCTTTTGGGGACTGTTATTACTTAGTGATGCAAGAATCTTTTCTTGTTATCTTTTTTCTTTCCTATTTTACAACAATTCCTAGTTATTATTATTTGCTGATGCCAAGGTACAGCGCAATTTATTCTTGACTTTTCGTCAATAGAATAGGGAGGGGATAACGCCACTGGGACCTAATTAGAATCCTAGATTAATGCATCAGTGAATGAAAGGAGCGTGGAAATACGTAAAGATCGGCCTTTATGAAAGGATAAATCCCCATTTCCTATTTTCCATGGGAATTCCCTATTTTGTACCTCCTCAGCTTTCAATTATTATCAGTTTCTGGAAAGAAAAAAAGACCCACAAAGGGTCACAGTTCAGGCATACTTTGAATTGATTCGGTGACGGCTCAGCGCAAAGTGAGCAATTATGAACAAGGCTCTATGAGCAGATAAACAGATTTGTCAATGCTTTCTTGGAGGGGAAGTTTTGAGCCAACTTGAGATTAACTTCTTTGTAAATTGTAGGTGTGCAAAATTTATGGCTTCAAACGCTGGCAAAAAGCTCATTCAGATTGATGTGAGCTCGGATACAGTTTGCCCTTGGTGCTTTGTTGGAAAAAAGAACCTCGAGAAAGCTATGGAGCAAACCAAGGACAAGTTCGAGTTTGAGGTTTCTCTTCTATAAATCAAGATCGTGATCTACATTTAGAATTCTTATCTGTACGATGTGCACTAGTATGTGTCTCTTTGCTTCATAGGTTCGTTGGCATCCATTCTTTCTAAATCCTGATGCGCCTAAGGAAGGCATCAAGAAATCTGATTTCTACAAGATGAAGTTTGGCCCTATTCAGTTTGAGCGTGCAACTGCACGCATGACAGAGGTTCTTTGGTTTGAACTCGACCATGCTATTGCTTATTCACATTGCATAAAATGTATTCAGCTGTTGCCATGCTCTTTCTGCAGATATTTCAAGGACTTGGTCTTGAATATGACATGTCCGGACTAACGTAAGGGCATGGTTTTAAAATTTTTGCGTACATCACATCATGCATCATTTGTTAGTGAACTGACTTAAAGATTATAATGCAGCGGGAATACAATGGACTGCCACAGGCTCATAACACTTGCCGGACACCAAGGCTACCACAAACAAAATGCTCTTGTAGAAGAATTATTCCTTAGTTATTTTGTCCAGGGAAAATATATTGGTGATAGGTCAGTATGCATAGAACTTCTTGGTTATGAGAATTATTTTACAATCCTTATGCGACTTTCCTTTTGTACTTACCTTAACCCTGCTTTTTCTGTAATTTATATTTGCGCTAGATCATTGTTGGCCTGCTGCATGTTATTGATGGGGTGATTTAAGAAATAATACGAGATATCCGTAATAAATTTTCTAAAGCTGCATTCTTTTGTGTATATGAACTACGAACCTTTTAGTATTGATGAATTCCGTGTATTCTCTATTGGTAATGGCACGATGTTGAGAATAAATTTTACACTTTGTCATTCCTCCGAAAGAAACTTTGCTGTGGTTGTGGTATTTCATTGCACTACTATGACCTTTGGAGTTGTGAATAGTCTCAGAGCATTTGACCGTAATGGAGGAAAAGTTGCAAACTGCAATTGTTCCATGCTACCTAAGCACCTGTTAATGATATGTCATGGTGCAAGTTGAACGCTTTGGGCCAAAAAAAAAGATTAACCTATGCTGCTTCATTTGCTTCGCGAAACATATTCACCTAATCCCCTGGCCCGCAGTCTACTTGCCTCAATCTGGAGGGGTTTTCTACGTTATTTTCAGAAGTCTTACGAAATTCAGTTTCCAAATGTATGAAGGGAAGTTCTGCTGGATGCTGCCAGAAAGGTGGGCATAGAAGGAGCAGAAGAACTGCTTCAAGACCCTAGCAAAGGAGTTGATGAGGTATGTTTCCAATAGTCGTTGCTCCTGGTTGCCATAATTTTTTTGGCTGAAACGTCCTATCCTTTTTTGGTGGTAAAAGGTTAAGGAAGAACTCAACAAGTACTCCTCTGGCATTTCTGGAGTTCCTCACTTTGTGGTATGAGAATTAATTAATGATTATTATCGTTTGCTTCATCTTTTATGCTGCAATGACTGGCATCTTAATGACTTGTTCATGATAATCCACTGTGCTGTTTCTTTCAGATCAATGGAAAATATCAACTCAGTGGTGGCCAGCCTCCAAACATATTCATGAGGGCCTTTGAGGCGGCTGCAAAAGATGGAGCTGAATGATAGTTCAAAGGAACTCCCTTGCGCATTACCTAGAATGCTGGTAAAAAGAATAAATGCTGGATTTGTAGAAGTTACAAGTGATTTATAGCTTTTCTTTAAAAGACAAGTGATTTATAGTTGCTATATGAAAGATACTGTTTGAAACAATTGTATTTGAGAAATTCTGATGTGATGATATTATTCTTTACTTCAGCAACTTTGGCTTTGAGAATACTGCACGTGTGTATTATTCCCATTATTATGACAACGAAACACATGAGTGGAGTATCTTCCAACAGTTGATCCCTGAAAAGATTGCAAGTATGGTGTTATGGGCCTGGACAATGTTTACTATCGGCTGGAAGAAGGTGCGGTCCGCAGAATCATCTGGCGAGCGGCTAAGCATTGCCCAGGCGCAGGAAGCAGGTGCCATGCGGGAGGAGTAGCAGTAGCTGTTAGTTGCAAGTAATTAGAATCTTATTTGGTTGTTATTTTATTCAGTTGTTAGTCTATCTCAAGATAGTTTAGATTCTACTGTTAGTTATCAGAACTCTACTTCAATGAATCTGGTGCCTTATAATTCTGGTAGAAGATCGCGTTGTCTAGGGGTAAAAACGGATCAATAGTTTCTATCAGATCTGGATTATTTTTAAATATAGATTCTATCGACTCATATATTTATTGGATAGTATCGGATCGAAAACGAATACAGATTTTCCTGTTAGATACGGATATGAATTTAGTCGCTCACTATTCGTCGAATACAGAAAGAGATACATATTGTCAGGATATTCAGGGGTCAGATATCCTAATTGCAGCCAAACCCATTTACATATACTTTAGTAGCTCATTATATATTAACATATACATCAATACATTTAGTTAGGGAAGGAACCTTAGCTTACAAAGAGTTCATGAATGTTTGGATCAAATAAACTAGTTACGTTTTTCTGTTCATTTTGTGTGTATAGTTTAAAGGATTTTATGTTTCGAGAAATGTTCGTGACCGTGTTCAATTTGATTTGTATTCTCTCCGTATTTGTATTCGATATTATTCGTATTTGCATCGGGGTATCTGTATTCGTACCCGCATTTGGATAAAAAAAATATGAAAACAGCTATGGTAGAGCCATTATCTATCTGTATTCAATCCATTTTCACCCCTACCTCCAAGTGATATGATAGAAAATTCTAGGGTCAACATGCTTAAAATGCATAGTCTCAGACTTCTTAAGGCTCTATTTGTTTGGGTTTTTTTCTCTAGCTTAAAAACTAAAAAAAAATCAAACATAAACAAATAAGTAGCTTTTTAACTTGGCTTTTTTAAAAGACAAAAACCTTTGTATAACTAACAGCAAAAAACCACGTGAGTGATGTTTTTTTTAGTTTATTGAGGGATGGTTTTAGACCAATGCTATTGAAGTTAGGGTAAAATTATTTGCTTCTACCACATATAAAAGTATACCACCTTTAAGCTGGTTTTAAACTATATGCCAAAAAGCCTAATCTTTTCAAGTCTGTTTCTACTTGATAAATAATCTTAGCAATCAAAGCGTGTATTGTTCTTAATTGCTAGTTTACATTACAAACATGAATTTTGATCTTTCTAAAATTTGTAATAAATCTTGTAGTAATCAAGAATAACGGGACAGCTAGTGGCAGTAATTGCCACATGTTTCTTCTTACTTTGTTTCAAACATCAAGCGCAAGCCCGGGAACTGGTGAAGCTTCCAGAATTTCATACTTCAGCTGTTCAGAATGATTTTCTAATGCAATCAGGGAATAAAATCTCGGCCAAATCTCGGATCTTGACCGTGGATGAGATTCCAAATCCCGGATAATTAAAAAAACAAATTCAAAATTTTCAAAATACTACAATAATTTGGAAATCTCGCCGAGATTTCGGTGTTGCGGGCCGAAATCGCTACAAAACGTATCGTATTTGATGTTTTTAGTTCCATATTTGAACCGGAATGAGGCGTAGCTGAGTGGTAGGCTCGCTTAGGCCTTAGCCTCGCAGACTTCGAGAGGTCGGTGGTCTGATTCCGGCCGAAGGCAACCTTTTTTTTTTTACCATTAACCATCCAAAACTTATATAGGAGGGATATACAATTATGACAACAAGTTGTCCTAGTTGGGTTTGTACAGAGTTTGACTCGCATAGAAGAAGTCTGGGGATCGAGTCCCGATCGATTGCAATTTTTTAAAATGACATCCAAAATTTTTTAAAAAAGGTGTGGACTCCAGGATTTGATCCCAGGAAATTCTTCCTCCAAGAATTGCTTCTGCTCGACCTAATAGCAAGGCCAAAATTTTTAGCTAGTAATATCTGGGCATGCCTTCTTTTACCTACCAATTTTTTAAAATGACATCCAAAATGTAAAAAAAAAGGTGTGAACTCCAGGATTTGATCCCAGGAAATTCTTCCTCTAAGAATGCATCTGCTCGACCTAATAGTAAAGCCAAAATTTTTAGCTAGTAATATCTGGGCATGCCTTCCTTTACCTACCAATTTTTAAAATGACAACCAAAATGTAGAAAAAAATGTGTGGACTCCAGGATTTGATCCCAGGAAATTCTTCCTCCAAGAATGTTTCTGCTCGACTAATAGCAAGGCCAAAATTTTTAGCTAGTAATATCTGGGCATGCCTTCCTTTACCTTCCAATATCTCCTATCAAGACAATAATCACCTTGATGATTAACATCATTCTTCAGATTGATCAAGTGGCTCGTTGTTCAGATGGTAGAGGTTTGGCTTAGCACGCGAGAGGTCCCGCTTTCGATCCCCTCATCTCCAAAATTTGTTGCTCAAAAAAATTTTGAATGTACACCCAGGATTCGAAACTATGACCACTCTCGGCCATGAGCACTGGAACATTGTCAGGAGCCACCTCCACTACCAGAAGTAGTTGATGCATCAGGACCATCCACAAAAATTTTAAAATTTTCTAACGTCGTTTTTCAAATTTACCGAGATTTCGGCAAATCTCAATGAGATCTCGGTTCAAAAAATTCCAGATTTGGTCCAATAACCCTTAAGAAAGTCATCTTCCATAAAAATTTATTGAAAAACCAAAATTTTAAGATGTTTTTGAAATTTCGGCAGGAACACAGTCAAATGTTTATAAAATTGTACAAGCTTTATCATGATTTGAAAAATTTATGGTACAATCTCTAGTAGTGTAGGATCATACAGAATTTTTTAAAATTAATTTAACTTCATTTGTTATATTTAAAAAAATCAAAAACAGAATGAACATAAGTGGGATAGTAACCTTGTCAAAATTTTATAAATTTGCTCGAGTATGATCATGATCCAAAATATTTATGAGAGCTTAAGAATTGCCTTAGCACCATTCCCTAAAATTAAAAAAAAATTTAAAATTTTTTTTATGCTCAATCAAATCTATGTAAGCATTGAACTTCATTTCTTATATTTCAAAAATCAAAAACAGAAAGAATATAAATGGTACAATGCCGTTGTAAGAATTTTATAAATTCATTGGAGAGAGATCATGATTCAAAATTTTTATGAGATCTTAAGCATTTCCTTAAAACACTTTTGTAAATTTTTCACAAATTCTAAACCTTTTTTTTATTGCTGAAGATAATCTATGTATTAATCATGAAGCTTTTATCAGGTCGTAGCACTGTCAGAATTTTTGAAAATTCTTAAAGTTTGATAATCATCTGAAAATTTTATGGAAACATTTATGATGCATCAAGACCATAAAAAATTTCCAAAATTTTCTAAATTGGTTTGAACCATTTTTCATTCGGTTGAAGTTTGCCGTTAGGGCTTTTATCAGACAGTAGCACTTTCATAATTTTTAAAATTTTATGAAGGTTGATAATCATCTAAACATTTTATGGAAATATTATTGATGCAGCAGGACCATCCACAAAAATTTTCAAAATTTTATAACGTGTTTTGTTCTATTTTTCATTTGGTTCAAATTTACCGATCAGCCTTTATCAGGACAGTACCACTGCCAGAATTTTATAAAATTCCTCAGGCTTGCTAATCATCTGAAATTTTTTTGAGAACATTACTTATGTATCAGGACCCTCCAAAAACACTTTCAAAATTGTTTGACATCGTTTGAGCCATTTTTCGACAATCTTGTCAAATCTCGACGAGATTTCGGAAATTCCAGCCGAAATTTTGGTTTTCTCGATGAAAAATAAAACCGGATTTGAATTTTTTGTTTTTTATTTCATCCAGGATTTGTCCGTAATTCCAAGATCTCGGTGAGATTTCATATTTCGGCCACCTCCGAGATATCATTCGAAAACAAGATTTCGAACCAAAAATGCAATCACCCTCTATCAGCTGGAAATGTCAGGTGTCGATTGGTACAAACCATCAACTTTTGTGAAAAAGGAAAAAAAGGCACTATCTGCTCTACAAAGAAAATTTGAATCTTTGTGCCGCTGGATGTTTCAGCAAACAATCTAGCGACACGATTTTGTCAATGCTATGTACAAAACCTACATGATTCAGTTCAGGATCTTTAGCATCGGTGAAGACTTGCAGCAGCACGGTCATTCGTCCTCGTTGAACAGCATTACCTGTAGTGAGAGAAATGTTAGATATGTTTTTTTTGCCAGCTTCAATCAAGTACCAACTAATGCTTCAGTTCTCAGGTGAAAGAATTTCTGGCAGAAAGTAAGTACCTTTGCACAGATCGGGCAAGATTGGCTTCTTTCCATCCACTCGTAAATGCAACTAAGATGGAAATGATGGTTGCATTGCAACGTTATCTTTGGATTTTCATAATCATACTCTGCAAAAGAAAAAAAAAAGGAATACAAGAAGTGCCAAAGTCATACAGCGCATTGAGTTGAAACTAAAAGGAAATATAAATTCAGAAAGATGGAACATATAAACTGGTTTTCTTTTGTTATTTTCCGTTCTTCCTATTACAAACTAGCTAGAGTTGTCTTTCTTTCCCATGACAGAAGTACATATATTGACATGGCAGCAAATTTGACGACATTGTAACGAACTAACGATTCACCAGAACTGAGCAGTTAAGAAATATTCATTATCTAATCTGATTTAAATGAATAAATGGGTATCTTCTTCTGCAATTAAAAAAAAATGTTCACCGTTTCTTGTCCTTAATACGTGCATAGACCTATAAATTGTAAAGCCAATATCTGCTGAACTAAAAGACAAGATGTTGCATTTGCAAATAGGAGAGCAGTGGCAATTGTTTTCACCAACCTTCTAGGCATATTGGACAGTCATCCTCACAATCAGGAGGAGCATAGAGTTGAGTTCTGCCAACATTCAGACCTCCTGAATGAGGTTTTACAGATGACCCATCAGCCTTGTCAGCTCTGCAAGTTGATCTGGTATCAGCATTCTTTCTTTCTCTAAGTTGACTAGATTTCTGGAACTGCGTTGAAGCTTTGTCATGTCCTGCCACTAGTGGGTGTTGCTCCGTCTGATGGCTGAATTGAGGATCGTCATAAGGCAAAGGCATTGGAGGGCAGCGGAAAGTATCTATTGAATCCTGCTGTACTGAACCAGTGGAACCGGTAAGAGGTACTCTTCCCTGATCAGGTGCAACCCGTGTATCCCCTCTTTGACGAGCAGCGGAGCCCTGTGGAGAAAGCATTTAGAGATAACATTAAGAGTCAAAGGTGACACAATGAAGTAGATACTTTTCAAGAAAAATTGAAATGCAGTATTTTGAGAATATTCAGATACAGAACATTTCTGGCCATTTGCAATACCGTATTGGTATCTAATTTATTCCGTTTCGAGTTGTTCAGTTCCAACTTCTAAAAATAGCAGATCTGAACTTGTTGTCAAACAAATCTAAGGATAATGACACCGGAAATGCTCAATGCAAATTATAGGTTTAAGGGTTAATCTACTAGTGTATAGCTGATGTGACAAGTTATCCAATTAAAATAAATGCAACAATCAACCTTCCTATTATGTGTGCATCACATTGCATTGCGATTTCTTACACACTACTCTCTTCTCATAACAATGCAATGCAGCTCCATCCAACACCACAATGGCAACCTCCATGGTGGCCATCACAACAATGTGATCAAGAACAAACCTAACGCATGCAACGAGCAAGAACACAAGCAATTCACCCAGCATCGGCAACTCCACCAAACACATTTTTTGCACAATTCACCGTCGTCGCCGTCATCACACGTGCAGAAACTCTAAAACTAATCCATCACAGATTTACATCTCATCGCCAGAACTCCCCCCAATAGCACTAGAATCTCGCGAAGCTAGACGGGTAAAAACAAAACAGGTTAGCAGAATCATACCGCGCTGCTGTTGTTGTCCCAGAAAGGCCATGGCAAGCAGAAGCAGCAGCCGGGCGCCCCCTCGTCGGGTCCGCGCAAGCAGCACAGGATGGACCCCATCTAAACTCGTCTTCTTCACTTGAAACCAAACCGATGGCCTCCCTCCCTCCTCTTCTTGGACTCCCTCCCCTGTCCCAACTCGCTCCTCGCCGCGCCGCCGCCGCTTAGGAAGGGAAAAGTAAAAAAAGGAAGAAATAACGCTCTGCCTCCTCCGATCGATCGCGATTTATTCAAGGGTGGGACACGATCCGCAGCTCCGAATCCGCGCAGGTTTCTTCCTTCCTCTCCGCCACCCACCGTATCTGCGAAACAATCCGAGTTACGCCGCAAGATTAGGCCCGCCGGCGAGCGAACTAGCAGCCAAAGCTGCGACTTTGGCGACGGCGAGTGCGCGCCAGTGATTACTACTGCAGTACTGCTGCTACTCAAGAATCATGACGAAATCGACAAAGACTGAAAATTTCACTGCAAGTTCTTGGCGGAGTTAAACCCCACGCAGATTGATGATACTAGCAGTACTGGACTCGGCTACGGCCATCAAAGATATCGCAGAGTGGAAATCGGAGTGGGATTGTTGTTGCTGCTGTTGTTGGAGATAGAGTCGGATTGGAGAGGGATTAGGAGGAGATTGGAGCTCACACGCAAGGCATTGTAATTGATTGCTGTTGCACCGAACAACGAACGCAACAGAGGTGCGGAAGGAATGAAAAAAAGGCGAACACTGGGAGCCGGACTTCCGATCCGTAGTGTTTTTTCGGACGTATGGCGTAACATTTTTTCTTCATCATGTAACATTTTTTTATATATTTTAATGTCATCGAAGAAAAATATTGTACGTATAAAAAAAATATTGTACGTATATGAAAAAAATGTTGCAGCTATCCAGATCGATATTTCTACTGTTATCGAAAGAAAATGTTGTACGCATAGGAAAAAAATATTTCACGTATGAAAAAAAAATATTACGGACATCCGAAAAAATCAGCCATATATCACAAGTCGTTAGGATGTAAAAAAGACCAGAGAAAATAATAGAATATTAAAAAAAAAAGAGAAGAGGAATCTTATTGACGATATTATTACGAGATTAGCCCTGGGCAGTACTACTCCTAGTACAAGGAAAGGTAGAAGCTGACGATGATATCCTTCTTACCTTTTTTTTTCATTTGTAAGGTGCTAATCCATGCTTTTCCTGATTACCAGGCCTCAAGTTGTACCTGCTGGCTTACAGAAAGTGCTTAGTCATGGTGGGTGTGAAGAGTAGATAAAAAAATTAACTGCTTTGAAGAAAAGTCACGAATAAAGAGATTGTATTTCTTTTTACTTGCTGTCATTTTATTATGTTTATATGATTAAGTTTGTATTCTTTTTTTTATATATCTTGACAAGATTTTTAAGGGAAATTGCTGCAGCAATAAAATGATTATATTTTTCCAATATATGATGGCACAAAAAGAAGCGTTGTATGTTCTACTAAAAAAACTCGATAGTGCATTTGCATCAAGATTCTCTAGATGGTTAATTTGATTACCTCAATGTTCTAATTCTTGAAAAAACAATGCTATAATAGCCCCATAAAATATTTAATCCGAATTTTATAGCCTAGCTGCCTGTATATATAGACATCTAAAATATCAAAATGAAAATATTTTTGTTGGAAAAAATAAAATAGTTCTTCCAAATAATTTTTGAAGCAAGGCAACTAATTGAGATTTCGTGGTGGGGTGTTCCAGTAAAAAGTGTGTCCCAGTAAAAAAGGTATGAAGGTCATATCACGAAAGTTTGGTGTTGATGGCCCCATAGAAGCATCAATGCTGGTAAATGGATTCGTCTAAAAAAAGAATGCAGGTAAACATATTCTTGGACTAGCACTCTTTAATGATCCAAGTATATTTGAGATCTTACTTTTAACCTATTCACCAACCAGGTTACTGTCAGGTGAACCATCTGAATAGTTCATTTGATCTACCCACCACGCTTGGCTTGATAGGCCTATCTAATCACTGGCAAGTGGACCAACTGAACTGTGTTAGGACTGTGTGTTAAAAGATGATGCGCCAATTCAATCAACCTGTCATGCTTTATTAGCCAAACTAGTCGCCGACAAGTGGACCAACTGAAATATTCATTCAATATATATAATGCTTAGTTTTTTTTTTGCATTTGTTTGTTTTGAGAGGACCATGCTTGGTTAGAATTGGTTAGACATTCTCGTCACTGCTCAGGAAAATATTTCAGGAAAAACAACTCAGGAGACTTGTCATTCTGCTATTGCAGAAGTCTCTACGGGTTCTCATGTACTTATGTGCACTAATTTAAATTGAAATTCACACATGGGATTTTCTGAAAAGAATTTCAGCGATATTCTTCTTTAAAAAAATTGTTTTCGTTGGGAAAACCTCATGCTATTGCTATATAAGTCTTTTGCACACATGCGTAGGTTGCGATTTGCACTTTCAAAAAGGAAGCAGTGACCTCCAAGACACAAGATAATGCAAACATTGCAACTACCTTTAAAAAAACAAAAAAAAATCAATTGCAAGCACTATTAATTAAGCTAGCATCAACCCAGAACAAAAGAAGATGAGCCAATCCATAAAGCTATATATTCTTGTCTCTCCAATCAACACAAAAGTTTCATGGGCAACTTCCATGTTACAATGGCCATTTTGTTGAGATTTGTGATCGACTTGCCGCCCATTATTTTATCCCCAAAAAGTCCTCCTTGAGTGCTGGGTTGCCTAATCTAATCCCATTTGTTGGTCTACATTCTCCAATCAAGGCAGTGAATACTGCAACAATACATATATATGGTGCTCCCCACTAAGACGGTAAGACCAAAGAAGAATGCATGTCATTTTCATCATGCCTGTCTATAATCCAAACAATTTTATCCCTGTTATCTGCCTGCCACTACAGTTTTCAATCTACAGAAGTTAAGCATGGTGGCACTGCATGTTCTCCCAGGCCACAGACATAATTGTCTTATATAAGGCAATTCTTCAGCTAACTCCTAGGTACGACCTGGCGATAGAATATATGTTATGTCAGATTCAAGTAAGCTGTTAAGTAAGCTTGACGCAAAGGTGCCTCGCTTGATTGTTTGATTAATTGATCGAAAGGTATTGTTTAGAAGTGCCCTAAGAAGAAAACCAAATTTGGATTAAACGGACATTAATTCTTAGAGAGGTGCTTCTATGCTTCTCTTTTTTACAGTTGCACAAATATTAAAGCATTAATAAAGGGTAGATGGTGATTACTTACCCCTTCGTTTGCTTCAAGATTTGTGCAATTTGTATTAGGAGGGAAAGCATTGAAGCACTGCTCTAATTCTTAATATCATAATTGGTTCTTTATAGTATATACAATGGTGTGATATCAGTCATTTGCAAGCTTTGTAATGTAATATTTTTGCTGACATGGAGGGAGAGAGAGTGTAATTGTCTTTTTGTAAAAAGATAATAATGTAGACAATAGAAAACATCGTTGTATGAGTTATTATCTATGTGTTGGCGTCAAAAGATGTGACGTCCCAAACACACGACGAACGCCCGGTTCACAAGGTTCAAGGCGTACCAACCGATTTGATCCTGCAATCAGTAAGATAGATGGAAAATATGCTTAAAGCCGATTAAATATAGCAATCAGCAAATATCTAAACAGCCAAAAAGCTGATTAAATCTAAGTTAAAGATAAGTCTAAACAGCCGATTAGAGCTGTTTAGATGATGAGTTAGATCTTCCTGAAAAAGGCGATGTGCAACAAGATTGGAGAAAATCAAACCTGGTTGGCATAATCGATGGAGATCAGGCAATACGCAACTTTATTGATCAAAATCGGATTACAGAAAAGATTCTAACTTACAAGACTACTCCTAGTTGACAGAAAAGTAAATAAAATGTAATGCGAGTTGTTTGATTTGATTGTGTTGTTTTTCTCGCTTGCCCTCGACCATCTTTTATAGTACATCGGCCAATCGTATCCTTCTCCGATACGTTGTCCACCATGATCTGTATCGGCCTTTACTCAAACAGAACTCCCCAAAGTTGGATCAATATCGGTCATAATTCTATCTTAACTTTTTCTTCCTTGTCCGATATCAGCCAAAATACTCGTTTTATCCTTAGCCTGACAATTCGGCCATGCCTTCCTCAATTTATGGTGCAAACATATGCCCCTCCCCCGTTTTTGGGAGATAATATGTTATCTTCCAAAAATTTCCCTTCATCGGCTTAGCATAGAATCACTGCAGATAACCGCTCTATTTATGGCGCCGTCAAATCTTCCGCGTATCTTTTTCATTAACCGCTCGCATCATTTCGGGAAAATCTCCTGCCTTCTACTATTCATTCTACCCCCCTATATATATATATGACATACATTCTCCCGTCACTTTCATGTGCACCTACTCTCAGAACCCCTGCCATCGGCTTTTTCTTCGCACTTCAAGTCTTCTGCTCAGCATCCTTCATCAGTTCTCTCAACTTATCGGCTAATGGATCCCAACCAGGTACTCATCCTCGTACCCGACAGTAATGATCAATTTTACTTAGGGCGGGTAGGGAGTCTTGATTCGTCGGTCATAATAGAACAAGAGTTACCTCGTCTTCCTCTGTCGGCTCCCAAGTACAAATAGAGGGATGGAGTAAGAGTTGTAGGGCTTGGTCGATAGGACTCAAGGAGTGGAGGGAGTGGTACAATCGGATTGTGGCCCATAAGATTGTTGAATGGGAACATATTGGCGTAGTAGAATGTCTCCCCTTATCTTTAGTCGACCTAGAAGCCAACGAGCCTTATTTCTGGTCAGACATCTTCAACGCTTTCCTGTTCAAAACTGGCCCATTCGGCCCAACACTCTTAGATGTGGCGAAACTCTGTTGCTTAAGGCCTGATGGGGATCAAGTGTCAGCTTTTAGTGCCAAGCCCACACAAAAACTGATTCACTCAAAGGGAGTGGGCTCGAACAAATACATCAGCAATAACCAAGGAGTTGGCCTGTTATCGGACAAGGAACACATCGCCTTTTTTAATATGTAGCTGGACCGTTTTCTTTTCTGCAGGGCATCACTTGGGCCAACGCAAGTTTACCAAATCTTGGCTTTACAGTTGGTAGAAGGCTGTCAGCTAGCTCTAGGAAAGATGTTCCTGGGTGCTATATACCAGATGATGCATATCATCCATAGTCGGCTATTCACCAGAGTAGGGTCATATTTTTTGGGAAATGGAGGACCCTTATGGTTTATCCAGACGTGGTTGTATTGTATATTCAGTCGATCCTTCCAGCTCAACCCAGCCGACCAGACACCCTTTCCTCCTGAAGAGATCTCAGAGAGCGGATCTGAATATAGAGAAAGTCGATCCTTTGGCGAGAGGTTTATCTTGTACTCCAGCAATGAAGAAAAAATTACTCCAGTCGGCTCAAGAAAATATTTGGCCTTCTTTATTGAACTCTGCAATGAAGACTTTAGTCAGCATGACTTTTCAGTTATAAAGAAGACAATGACTATCCTTTCCCCTCATTCCTTCATTTTTCAGCCGACAGCTTTTGCATGCACGAAGAAACACTTGAGCTATACAAGATTTTCCTATCTTCAATCTTGTTTTCTGTCAGCTTGCACACAAGAGATCGGACTTACCAACCCTCTTACAAATTTTATCATCCATTAGTCTATACAAGGCAGCTAGGGTTTGGATAAGTCCCCCCAATTTTCAACTGCTCAATCGGCTTCAACCAAGGGAACACATTCACAAAGCTTCTGCAACTCACACTATTCTCCATATGGCTGATGATCTTCAAATCCAGAGGTTGCTGCATTTGTTTTGTATACTTGAAGGGCTGGAAGTTTCACAAGGTGGTGGTCGGCTATAAGTTAATCCTTATGCCCCCTTCACGGAGTGTATCAGCTATGATGGCCGCATTTTTTCCAAATCTCCCTCCACCGTCATAGATAACTAACACTAGTAGTAATAGCTCAAGTTCTAGCGAAGCTAGCTCATCGGGTTATACTAACTCGAGCTTTGTA
This sequence comes from Otatea glauca, assembly GCA_036346275.1. Taxonomy (NCBI): domain Eukaryota; kingdom Viridiplantae; phylum Streptophyta; class Magnoliopsida; order Poales; family Poaceae; genus Otatea; species Otatea glauca. The sequence continues at coordinate 56,854,693 of CM070715.1, read as the reverse complement.
AATATCATTGGCGAGGTATCGACTTGAAGTAGATTTTCGTTTCTTAATACTTCATACATTGTTGAATTAAATTCTGATCGGCTTGCCTTCTTATTTTCAAACCAAGGCGACGGGCAAGAAGGTCATCTCTGACCCATCAGGCACTGGCCAAGCTGCTAAACGACAGCGTCAGACTGCTGTATCGGGGTACACCTCAGGTACCCTGGGCATCCAGTCTCCATCTCTCTCCGATATTGACAAACAGCCAAGTAAGTTTTCATCGACTTCGTTGCTTTAACTTCTGTAGTTTCCCACCGATTGTCCAACAGAGAAGAAATGTGCTCGCTCCAACAAGAAGGTACTGGCTAGCAGAGGGAGCAAGCCTCAAGAATAATCTGCCAAAAGCTCTCCGCATCAGTCAGCTACTGGTTAGGTAAGCTCCTTTTCACACTGATTTGTACTGCATTTACCCATTAAAATCGGCTAACAAAACTTATAACACTTTTCGCAGCCTCTTGCATCTCCTCCAATATTCAAGGCTGATGTCTTAGCTGATGTTCCATTCGGATCAGGCTTCCCCTTCCAGCATCTCAGTTGACTCCGACCACCGCAGTCCTGAAAGCCACACCTGCACATGCTGTCGATCCTGCCACCGCAAAGCTTGTCTCCAAGCCAGTTGACTCCGTCAGCAATGTGCTTGGGTTTGACTGGTCTGACATCAAAGATGATGTTGACTTAGGCGTGGAGAAGTTCCCTAAGGAGATCAGGAAGATCTTGGCCTCTCAACAGATTTGTCGGCGAAGGTGAGATCGGCTCTGGCATAGTGGAGAGGCTCAATCATCTTTTCAACCTGGTCTGCTCCCCGTCGGCTAAACTCCTTGAGAACTCTCAGCCTTTGTGGGATGCCATGGTAGCGGTGCTAACCAACCTGCCAGAATAGGCGATGGCTGTCCTGCTTGAAGTCTGCCACCTTGATGCAAAAAAGGGCGACGTGGAGGCGGCCAAGGCCAGGATCGCTCGTCGGGCAGCGCAACAAGAAGACCAGAAGCTGCTCGACAAGCTGGTAGCCGACACCAAGGCCTTAAAGGCCAAATTCGATGATGAATCCAAACACTTCAAGACAACCAAAGAAATGATACTCAAGTTAGAATCGGCCAAGAAGTCTTTGGAAGAAGAGCTGGTGAAGGTGAACGTGTTCTTAGCTGAGTCACACGAGCAAATGGCTACAACGGCATCGAGATTAAAAGATCAAAAGCTTGGTCTGGGTCTGGCCATCGCATCGGTCAAGAAACAATCGGCTAAGATCACTCCTGTCCCTGGCTCTCAGGAAGATGATGACAAAATTCTTAAGGACTTGGAGGTAATTATTGCTAAGCTGCCGCTGCATATTGGCTTTTTGCGCAAGACTTTACAATCGTGGAGCCTGATCGCCTCGTCAAGATTTTCATCTTAAATGCTTTGTAATGTTAGCTTTTTAAAACAATGTTTGGAATATTTACTGAGTATTTTGTAATATTCATAATCGGTTGTTTAACCGATTATTTGTTTATGCTTCATTTTTCTTCTCGTGACGTGTGTAATCGGCTTGTAGTTTTTTATTTTAGTCTAGCCAGAATTAACTACAACGAGTTAATTTGGCCTTTTACAACCGATAACTACCTTTAGCTGATCAGGAACCTACCCAAATGCTAGGGTAATATTTCTTCAAGTATTTTCTGTTAATCGCCTTAGAAAACACCACACCTTCCAGTGTTTCTAGAATGTAAGAATTACCGTCCACAAGCCGATGGATCCTATATGGTCCTTCCCACATTGGAGACCACTTACCAAATCGGTTATCCCTAGAGCCGATAGGCAAAACAGTTTTCCAAACTAAATCGCTTCACAAAATGACCCAAGCATTACCTTTTTTTTATAAGCCTTTGCAACTCTTGCCTTATTCTTCTTAAGCTGATCCAGTGTGTGCAAATGTAACTCCGCCAAATTATCCATCATTAATTCTTTATAATCTTGAGCCGACATACCATTTTGCCTGGCTGTTCTTACAGAGTCGATACTGAGTTCCACAAGCAAAACAACTTTTTGTTCATAAACCAATTGATTAGTCGATAATTTGGTCACGCTATGGTACGCAAGCCGATAAGCCCACAGTGACTCCGATAACATCACATGCCAATTCCTTGGCTTTTTCTCAATTTTCCTTTTGATTAGCTTGATCAAAGTTTTGTTGGACGATTCAACTTGACCATTAGCCTGAGCATAATAAGGTGATGAATTAAATAACTTAATGCCCAAACCTTTGGTAAAACTCTGAAACTCATCGGACATAAACACAGTCCCTTGGTCGATCATAATAGTTTACGGTATCCTAAACCGATGGACAATATGCCCTGTAACAAATCCGATAGCTTCAACACTTGTGACTTTTCTAAGCAGGATTTCTTTAACCTATTTAGAAAAATAATAGGTCGTGACCAATATAAACTTATGGCCTTTGCTTGACGCAGGAAGTATTTTTCCGATTATATCTATCCCCCATCCTCTAAATGGCCAAGGCTTGATAATCGGATGCAAAACCAACGCTAGAGCCAACTGCATGTTGCCAAATTCTGACAAGTCTGGTACCCTTTGTAGTATTTGAAATGATCTTTCGACATTATCGGCCAAAAGTACCCAATACGCCTTAGCAGCCACTTCATCTTATAAGCCGACTGATGGGGTCCACAAATACTTTCATGTACTTCTCCTAGAGCTACTTTAGCTCCCTCGGCTTCAAGACATCTTACCAATAAACCTTCTAAAGTCCGATAATATAACACATTATCAAGGACAACATACTTCAAAGCTTGCCGCTTAATTCTCCGATCAGTAGGTTTTGAGGGATTGATTAAATACTCCTTTATTTTTTCCCTCCAATCATTAGTGGTCGCGCACATGATCATCTTTTCAATCGGCTCACATTCCCCAAATCGGCCAAAAACTTTATAACCTGATGCTTGTTGAGCTAGCAAGTTAGCTTTATCATTCAACTCTCGAGGAATATGACTGATGGAAAATGAAGTAAATGAGCTGATCACAGTGAGACACTGCTCCAAATACTTAGTCAAGATTTCATCGTAGCATACTCTCCCTTAATCTGCTAGACGACTAACAAGGAATCGCCATAGGCCTCAACAGAATCTATTCCAATATTATTGAGCAGCTGTAGGCCTTTAAGCAATGTTTCGTACTGGCTTGATTATTGGAGCATCCGCAATTCAGCCTAAATGCGAACTAAAAACTATATGCTTTTGGTGAAACTAACACGACTCCGATACCTTCACTCTCTCGACATACAAATCCATCGAAAAACAGTTGCTAGGGGGCGACTGATACTAGATCAGCATTAGCTTCATGCCCTATTATAAAATCGGTAATTACTTGACCCTTAACTGTTTTAGCCGATTCATAGGTTAGGTCGAACTCAATGAGCTTATAGGCCCATTTACTAAGTCGACCTCACAAAATCAAAGCTGACAACATATATTTTATAACATCAGTTTTACAAATAACTTTACAAGCCGATGGTAAAATATAATGCCTTAGTTTTGTGCAAGCAAAATATAATGATAAGTAAAGTTTTTCTACAAAAGGATAACTGGTCTCCGCATCAATTAGTCGTCGGCTTAAGTAGAAAATAACTCGCTCTTTTCCATCGACCTCTTGCACTAAAACAACTCCAATAATAACCTCTTCAGTAGATATATATAACTTGAATGGTATACCTTTTTGAGGTGCTGCTAAAACTGGTGGATTGGTCAAATACTCCTTAGTATTTTCAAAGGTTTTTTGCTGATCGGCTCCCCATACAAATTCTTGATTATCTTTTAATTTCAACAGTGAGGTAAACGAACTAATTTAGCCAGATAAGTTTGAAATGTCGCTATAAATAGTTAATCTTGCCGATCAACTTCTGCAAATCCTTTTTGCATGCCAGTCACTTGATTTTGGCTGTGGCTTTGACTCTTTCTTGGCTAACCTCAAACCCTCTTTCATAAACCATGAAGCCCAAAAATTGTCCAGCCGACACGCCAAAATCACACTTGTATGGATTCATCTTTAAGCCATGTGCCCTTGTATTCTTTAACACTATTTCCAAATCGGCCAAATGTTGCAAGTCCTCATTAGATTTAACAACAACATCGTCAAAGTAGATTTCCACAATATGGCCGATCAAGTCGTGAAAAATCAAATTCATAGCACATTGATATGTTGCACCAGTGTTCTTCAAGTTGAAAATCATGACTGCCCACTCAAACAATCCCAAGGCACCAGGACACCTAAAGGCTGTTTTGGGTATATCGGCTTCTACCATGAATATCTAATTATATCCGGTATTACCATCAAGAAAACTAATGATCTTGTTCCTCGATGCAGTATCGATAAGCATATCGGCTATAGGCATCGGGTACTCAACCTTTGGCCTAGCTTTATTTAAATCTCTAAAATCAACGCACACCCTGAGTTTGCCATTTTTCTTCATGACAGGAACGATATTAGAAACCCATTTAACATATCGGCAAGGCCTAATAAACTTGGCCTCTAACAATCGCTCAATTTCTTCTTTTATAACATTATACAAAGCCGGATTAAATCATCTAGGGGACTATTTAAACGATTGATAATATGGCTTTATAGGTAGCCAATGTTCAACAAGTTATCGGCTTAAACCAGACATCTCATGATATTCCCAAGCAAAACAATATTTATAATTTCTTAAAATTTTGACCAACTTTTTCTTATAATCTGCAGCTAATTTTGAACTAATAAAAGTTTGTCTTTTCCTATCATCATCACATATATCGACTTCTTCTAACAAATTAGTCGACATGAAACCTTGGCCTAACTTCTCGATTTCTTGAAAATCTTCAATGGCATCATAGCTATCAGTTATTTGCCGATAGCTTTGCATTTTGTCTTGTAAAGCCTTTACTGCCAATTTGGATCCCATCGGCGTAAAATCTTGTCTGTTCAATCGAGTGTACTTGGCCTCACATTGATTGGAATAAGCCTTGTCTTATTGATGCATATAAAATCACAGTCGTTTAGAGCTTTACCCAATATACACTCGGCTTTTTCATATTGCCAATTTGCATCTGAACTCGCCATGGTAATATGAGCCGATGTATCGGCTTCAATGACTTCAACCTTGTCCTCGTCCCATTGGATGAGCATCTGGTGCATAGTCGACAGTACACAACAATTGGTGTGAATTCAATCTCGCGCCAGCAGAATGTTGTAATTTTCCATAGTCTTGCTGCCAACTATCAATCAGTCACCATAACCCCCTTGCCTCAGTGGGATCATCTGTGAAATCATTTAAAACCATATTAGTTTTAATAAGATTCTCGTCGGACTTACCCAGATTCTTGCAAGTAGTGTATGGCATTAGATTGATAGTTGCTCCTCCATCGACAAGCATCCTTGATATCGGCTTGCCATTGATGTGTCCTTTTAGGTATAATGGCTTCAGATGCCGATGATCATCTTGAGGCTTCTCAAAAACTGCATCTTGGGCCCCCAAACATAACTGAGCAAATGTCTCATTGGCCGATACAGTCCTTATTTTGAACTCAGCTAGCAATGTGAACACCATGTTGATATCCATCGGTGGCGGGAACCACGGGTGAATCCAAATCATTGGCTGAATCAAGCTCTTCTTCAACCGATTCCCTCCTCCTCCACTCCTTTTTGGCAGTCTTAATCGGTCGGAGCTCATTAAAAGCTTGACCTCTCTGTTTTTCTTGCTCGGCCTCCCTCATCTCTTGGGTCCTTAGCCTTTGAAGTCATCTCCTTTGTGATCGGCTAAGGTCCAGAGGACACCACCTTGGCTTAGGTTCAATCGGCTTTCTTACTTTTTCTGCCAGATCAACTTGAGCCACGGAGCTTGTTCCCTCTTCCACTTGCACTTGGGTTTGGTTTGGCGCGAAAATCCTTTGATGGACCGATCTTTTATAACTTTCATCAGAACGGTCTGGTACCGGCTTAGATAATTTATCCTTAGCCGATCGCCTTGTCGAGTCACCATGACAAGGGTAGTGTTCCATCAGACATGTGTATGGTGATGGCAAAGCTAACCCCTCTCCCAACAGAAGTGCCAAAAGGGGCATCGTTAGTGAGCCTTTTCCAAATTATCAGGCCAGTACAAGTTATCTGGCCGATGTGCAAGATAGTGCGGCCTATCACTTCTCCTTTCATATTTTTCAAGCAACTGGGAGAAGGTTGGCCTTGGCTTACGCAGTGGTGATGTTATTTCAGCCTTATACCATTTGCCGATTTGCAAGTCACCCTTGGGCTTGACAGTTCTTGAGTTTTTTCCTTCATGGTCGGTCTCTATTTGCAGTGAGCCGACTGTAATTTTTAGGGTCTCTTTGCCACTAGAGCTTGATTGAACGTCAACATGACATGAAACTCTAGATCCCGTATCCTACATCGGCTCTTTTCCTTTTCAAGAACATTGCACCATATTAATTGGAAAAGGATTAACATAGACTTACATCGTTGTTTCTTCTACAAACTTGAGTCGACCGTCCTCTATAGCCGATTGTATTTGCTGTCGAAAAATATTGCAATCGTTAGTATTATTTGAAAAAGAATAATGCCATTTGCAATACCTTCGTATCTTAATTTCATCAGCCAATGGTATGACGTGTTCTTCAGGCAACCTTATGATCTTTTCTTGTAGAAGTAAATCAAAAATGCGGTCGCACTTGGAGACATCAAAAGCATATTTTATTTTTGACTTATTCTTAGTTAGCTTGAGCCAAGAACAGACTAAGGATTTTTTTAGATCATTTAACCCACTCGGCTACATTTATCTTGGCCTCGTCGTCTTTAGAGGATTCACTTGAACAATACTCGACGAGATTAACTTTAGCTTTTCCTTTTCTTTATTGTTATTACTAGCCTTGAACTTGTCCCTAAAGCCTCTATTATCGGTAAAACAACTTTCTTGAGCCGATAATCTATGCAACAGATGACTTAAATCGGTGAACTCTTGTCCGCCAAATCTTTTCCTCAACTGAGGAATTAACCATTGGAAGGCCAAATCAGCTGATTGGTTATCGGGTAGAGTAACACTAAACAACCAATTTCTTACTTCTCTAATCCTCTTGATATAATCTGTTACCGATTCTCCAAATTTCATGCGAACAGAGCTCAAGTCAGAAATTCTAAGTTTTAGACTACCAGAGAAGAAGTATTCATAGAATCGGCTTTTCAAATCGGTCCAAAAATGAACCGAATTCGAAGGTAGGCTTGTGAACCATGTATAGGTGCTCCTGATAAAGATAGTGGGAATAACCTAATTTTCAACCTGTCGGACTGAGCAGCTTCATCGCATTACGCGATAAAACACCTAATGTGCTCTAGTGTAATAACAGAGTCATCCCTAGAAAATTTTGCAAAATTAGGAACTTTGAAGTTGTTAGGGTAAGATATCCAGTCAATGTAATCATGGTATGGCTTGCAATAGCTGATAACCTTCCCTTTGGGCTGTATGTCGAGTTGGTCTTGCAACACGGCAGATATCTGATCGGCCCAATTTACTGTATTAGCCGATGCAGCATTAGGGTTTTGCCAATTACGCTCAAAATCGGCATTCTGTCCCTCGAGCGTAAGCTCTGGTTGATAGGTTGGTTGAGCCGATGCATACTGAGGGAGTTGGTCATATCCGTTATTTTTTCTAGCGGTCGGCTCTGGTACTGGAACGAAGGGTTCCAAATACGTTACAACCTTGTATGGGGCCGTATTACTTTGTGGAATCGGCTTGATGTATTGCGGATATCTTGGGGGTTCAATCGGCTGTGGAACCGATTGGGGAAAAGCGTAGAATGGAGTTGATGGCGGTAAGTTGGCCGACGTGTCCAACTTAGCAGCATCAGTATAAGCTTGATAATGCGCAACCCCACTTGCACGAGAATCTCGCGTCAGTATGACGGTAGGCTGGGTTGGCATCATAGTAAGAGGTGAACCTATAGTCGATGGTTTAGGATCACCTACTAGGTTTTGAGTATTTTGTGCTACCGAATAAATAGAGTAATTCGACAGAGCTTGCATTGGGTTGAGCAGGCTTCCAGGCGATGCCAACTCTTGCGTTATTGTTTTTACACTATTAGCTATCATCAATTTAAAGATTGGTAACTAGAGCCGATGATTAGTTAATCAAAGCATGGTGCACAGATTGATTCATCATACCCGATAATTCAGCTTGTGCGGGCATGTATTGACTCACCGAGGTGTTAGTAACCCCTGCATCACCGAGAGCATTAACCGTCGGCAATGCAGCCTTCTTAGTGACACTGCGTCGGGTTTTCTGATAACAGCCCAGCATCATCTCTTCGAGCGCGACTTTCCAATCTTCAATCTCTTTGCGGTTGATTTGGCGTTAAATCATCCAGTGTAAGGATGATTATAGCATCGAAGTTGAGATCGGATGGTGGAATTGATTTTCCCGACGAAGACATCGTGTCCCACCGGGCGTGCCAATGGTGTCTTGGTGCCAAAAGATGTGACGAAGGATCTGTCGGCCCAAACACACGACGAACGCAGGGTTCATGGTGCGCCAACCGATTTGATCCTGCAATCGGTAAGATAAATAGAAAAATATGCTTAAAGCCGATTAAATGTAACAATCGGCAAAGATCTAAACAGCCAAAAAGTTGATTAAATCGAAGGTAACGATAAGTCTAAACAATCGATTAGGGCTGTTTAAATGATGAGGTAGGTCTTCCCGAAAAAGGTGATGCGCAACAAGATCGGAGAAAATCAAACTTGATTGGAGTAATCGATGGAGATCAACAACCGGCGATGCACAATTTTATTGATCGAGATCGGATTACAAAAAAGATTCTAAGTTACAAGACTACTCCTGGTTGACAAGAAAGTAAATAAAAAGTAATGAGAGTTGTTTGATTTGATTGTGTTGTTTTTCTCGCTTGCCCTCGACCATCTTTTATAGCACATTGGCCGGTCGTATCATTCTCTGATACGTTGTCCACCATGATCTGTATCGGCCTTTACTCAAATAGAACTCCTCAAAGTTGGATCAATATCGGTCATAATTCTATCTTAATTATTTCTTCCTTGTCCGATATCAACCAGAATACTCATTTTATCCTTAGCCTAACAATTCGGCTATGCCTTGCCAAATTCTGGTGCAAACACTATGATAAACACTTTTCTATATTATAATTAAAAGATTGCAGGATCTATAGAGACAACTTTAAGATGTTATATATTATAGAAGTTATTTTAGTTTTATCTTTAGATAGTATGGCCGAGTATATAGATAGTCGTCTCAACTATTATATGTACTCTTAGATGGACTGGATAGTAAACACTTTCACAAAATATGTAAACCATGCGTGCCATGCACTCTCGATTTTATAACTTCGACCCTTCACATTAGTTTCTTAATTCCTCATATTTTTTCTGTCACCTTTTATCAGTGCAAAGAACAATTTCACATCACTAAAAACTTAACTATCTGTTGAATATAAGTGGGAGTAATCTTTTCCTTAACAAAGCTTTTGGTGAATCAATGGATCGACGCATCTACGTAAAACTCAACGAAGTAAGCCCTAAAAAACTCAAAGTACCATGTCTTAGATCGATATCCTGAGGTCATAACTTGTCAGACGCAATCGAACAGGTGAATAGGCTGGTTGATCCATGGAGCTTAATACTTTGTCGTCAAACCACACCTAGTGCACTGTGCACACTAAAGGCCTGTTTGGAAGCATAGTATTTTTATAGTTTCTAGTTAAATACCATAGTATATGAGAATATCATGGTATTTTATACCATGAGGTGTTTGGTTGCTCATCAAAAAACTATGTTTCAAAAACCATGGTATTGCTAATACTGTGGTATTTTTGGAGTATTGGAAACTCCAGTTCAGACCAAAGTTTTCTCACCGAGCAAGTGTTGCGGCTCCGTTCCGCGCATTTTTTCATTTTTTTCTATGTCATAGTCAATACTTTGATAAGTATGCCAGCCAAAAAACCATGAAACCATTTTTTTTTGTCATAGTCAATACTTTGATAAGTATGCCAACCAAAAAACCATGAAACCAAACAGTTGGTAGTTCCAAGAAGTACCATGGTTTCAATAGGGTTACATAAAACCATGGTATTTATGTCAAAACAATTACAGATCATGGTTTTTCAAAACTATGGTTTTAAAAAACTTTGATTGCAAACCGGCCCTAAGGGATTTTTTTTTTTATCTTTGGCATTTCTTATTGGACTATTGTTCCGTTTTTTGTCCCCTTCTATCAGCGCACCGTGTCATTCGATTCAATGAACCAGGATTAGGATTTATCATGATCTATGACCCATGAAGGACCGTACAAGCAACTGTGGTTTACAACCAAACCAAATTATTAATTGAAAGGGCAGCTTTCAAATGACAGTAGCGCCACACACACATAAAAGGTGGCGTTATTCTCCGCGCCGGTCGTAACCCCACATGATGAAAAAACAGCATGGTGGAAACGCTTACAAATCATTCAGTTACGTGTTCAACCACTAGTAAATACATTTTCTAGTTTGTACAAAAATCTTTGTTTTTTTAGATATAACTTTTTATTAGCAGTTCTGATTAACAAACGATTTCCACTAGTAAATTATTGACGACGGGAGGAATAGAATGATATAAATCTCGCCAATAAACGCCGAATAAATCAGATTTTACTATCAAAATGAACATCAAATTACTGGTATATTGTAACATCCCAAAATTCGGCCTATAATTTCACTTATATGCATTTTGGTGATTTTCTGAACTTATTGGATTTTCTGAAATTTATTTGAATTTATTTTAATTAAGTATATTGAACCTTTGGTGAAAACTAATTATATATAGATAAAACTAATATGAAGTTTTGCCAAAAATATTTTATTTGAACTCAAAATGTATCAAAGTATTTATGAGAATTTTCTTGGATTTTTCCTGATATTTTAATTGCTTTAAAAGAATTAATTTAATTTCGGGAATTATTTTAAATCAAAAAGCTTTTAAAAATCGGTAAATCGATCGGTCGAAGCTCAAGATCCTTTGTCTTGTGCGTCTAACGTATTTGTCGCCCCGCCACCCGCTTCACCGCCGCCACGCGTGTGGACTGTTGGATCGGATCGTGCGGTCCTCTTTCCTAGGCGAAACCCTAGCGCGTGAGCCGTTGGATTGAGATCGTGCGGCTGAGATCGTGCGGCGTTATTTTGGAAAGATTTGATAGCATCCGTTGATTTTGGAAGGTGCGGATCGGATCATATCGCGTTCGGGGGAATCGTAGCCGTTCATCGCAGATCAGACGGACCGCAGTCGTCGTCTCCGATTCGGTTTCCGAATCCGCCGCCGCTTGCCGTCGCCGCCGCGTGATTTTAGGGTTGCCTTTTCTGGGCATTCGCCGAGGCTATTTAAAGCGCGGACCGCACCCCGATAATCGCCATCCCAGTGCGCGTCTGTCAGTCTAGCCTCTTCGCTAGTTTTCGCCGTCGTTGTTGCTCTGGAGCTCGCCGTAGTTTCCCGTAGCGTCGCCGCTAGTTTTTTTGCCATTTCGCCGTCGTCAAGCCGCCGTTCACCGCACGGGTTCTAGATCTGGACTCCTCGTTCCAAGACGCACCGAAGCTGCCACTTCTTCACACCGGAGTTGCGCTGAAACGCCGTCTGGGCCGTCGTCGTCCTCGTCTCCGGGAACTCAGCGCCGTCGCGACATCGCCGCATCTTGGAGCTTCGCGTAGCCGTTGGATCTTCGCTGAACCGTCCAGATCGTGCCATGTCGCTTCATCAGCATTTTTTCGCTCGGGAAAGCTCTGGCTGTTAGATTTAATCGGACGTTCTGGATTGAGCCGAGTGTGCATAGGATGATAGTTGTCAGATCGTCGCGCGGATGCGTGCCGCGTGTCGAGCATCGGCACGGGCGGCGTCGCAGCCAGTCGATGCGCGCCGCGTGTCGGGCGCATGACGCGAGGCGCCGTGAGCCGCGTCCACGGTGGACCAGAGGCGGTTCCGTGGACTGGGTCTATGCGCCGAGTGACGTGTTAGCACCTGATTGGCTCGGGTCAGGGCTGACGTCAGCGTTGCGCAATAAAAATCTTTTTCAATAGAAAAATATTTCGGGAAAATCGGAAATTCTATTTTCTATATTTTTAGTATTTATTCAAACTTCAAAAGGCTATATCTTTTGCATTTTAACTCGGATTTGAGTGATTCAATTTTCTAAAAAAATTTTAAAATCAAGGTCTATTTATTGGTTAATTTTCTTTTATTTTTGGAGTTGCTTGCTCTCTAGTTTGGTGTTTATTTGCTATTTTGGCATCGTTTCGCGTAGACGTTGAACTGCTCGGAGATCCAGAGGAAGATTCATCGCTTCAAGACCCAAGCTTAGAGCAAGACCAGCACCTACTCCAAGGCAAGTTGTGCTTTGATCATGTTGCACCCAATTTCACCAAATTGCTATTTTGTCTCTTAAATTATGCATGATATTTTATGTGTATAAATAATTTCAATTAATCTGGGAATTAGATAATGTTCCTAATTGAATTAAATCATACCTTGTAACTTCAGAAGAGGAAGAATCTACGCCTTTCGTGGAGGAGGATTATATGAATGCGAATGCTTAGGGTCTGAGCCTCGTCAGTTGCCTGCGGTGAATTGGGGAGCTGCTACGCTTATTATTTTTCCGTTGCTGCTTATTTGCTATTTTTTTAGAAGCCCTGTGTGGCAATAATCATGTAAGACAACAGTTACTGTTAATTATTAAAGTTATATTATATTTCGCTGTGTATGACATGATAGCATATATGTTGAGCCTGTGTGCACTAGCGTGATCCTGGACTAGTGCGGTATACATAGAGGGTCCGGATTTGCAAATTCGGGTCCCGACAGAGGTGGTATCAGAGCCATATTGACTATAGGTCTTGGCCCTAGGTAGTTGGTATCTCTTAGGAGTGTCCAAAATTATTTTCTAAAAAGAAAAAGGTAATTTGACTAATAAGAAACTCTTGGCTTATCTCATTCTTCTACTCTCATTCTTGCTAAAATTACCTTCTTTTCGTTGCCGTTTCGAGTGGAGATCTTATTCAAAATTTTGTTTCGAATAGATGCCGATCTTCCAGTCCTTCGAGTCGAGGCAGGGTGGCTATACCATGGAGCTTTGGAGAGTTCTTCAAGTGATTGGAGGCTTCGATCGTCCGCTTTACCGAGGAAGCAACTGGAACATCAACGGTGTGCATCGGGGGTTCTTCTGCAAGCTGACCATCTTTGCTCGAGAGTGCGACGAGACCACCAGACTGATCCACATCACCACCCGGAGGTTCACGTACGAGGCGGGAATTCAGGAGGCTGCCAGACTTGCCCTACGACGGATCTGCCACGACTACGCCTACGAGCCAGCGACACGTGTTCTGGCTTCACCCGACAAAGGCGAAAGGCGTGCGGCGTCGACAGATCGTGGAGGGGAGTGCTCATCGCAGACACCTTGCTGAGTTCGCCATCACCCAGGAGGAGCACCTGAGGGACACTGCTCAGGAGTTGGAGACAGTGTACGAGGCAATGAGGGTGTCCGAGCGAGAGCTTCAGAAGACCCGTGACGCAGCAGCCAGGGTCATCAGTGAGCTGGAGGTGGCCTTGTAGGTAGCCGAGGAGGTGGCGGACCAGGTCGTCCAGGAGCCAGATGGAGTCGCCGAAGAAGAAGAAGAAGAGGAAGACCCAGAGGAGCGTGAGTGGGAGCCTAAGGAGCCAGCAGAGGGTCATCAGGATAGGTTTGCACTCATGCCATCCCACCCACCGGTGTATGCGCCGGATCAGTCTCAGCCAGGGTGGCTGGATGAGTGAGAGTTGGTCTTAGAGTTGTGTCGAGACTTGAGTGTTGAGTCGCGTCTTAAGTTAGTCCTTGCTTTTTAGTAGACGTTAAGGTTGCATGTTTAGTTTGGTTCTTAATTGTCTGCTGAGTGTGCAGTATGTGTTGCAAAGCCCTTAGGCATTGTAAGCAACCATACCAAGTATTAATAAAGATTATTTAAGTTGGGTTTAACCTGTTCCCCCCGCCTTAGAAATTCTTGCATCTTATCTATGCTACATCTATCTTTCCTAACCCAAGAAGCAATCAAGCAGATGGTGAACACCCGCAGCAACAACGGAGCTTCAAGAAGTGGTCTGCGTTCAGGCAACAATCCCAACGAAGGAGCACCACCGCAGCAAGCACCGCCAGTGGATATGCAGAATTTGGGAGCTTTTCTCGCTGCGCAAACTCAGTTGATGCAGACTATGATGCAGCAGATGACCAATATGGCTGCAGTCAACAATCCCGCTGCCCAGAAAAACAATGGTGGACCTCGTCCTTACTCCAAGTTGTCAGATTTCATGAGGACCCGACCGCCAACATTCTCAGGCAATGTCAACCCCTTGGAAACGGATGATTGGCTAAGAACCATTGAGAGGAAGCTGTACATCACTCAATGTGAAGGCCATGAGAAGGTTCTTACGCATCCCATCAGCTAGAGGGAACAACTGCAGAATGGTGGGAGAACTACTGTGCTGCTCATGAGGCACCCATGGAAATCACATGGAAGAGTTTGCCACGGCCTTCCGCCAGTATCATGTACCGGAAGGGATGATGGACCTGAAAAAGGAAGAATTCAGGGCGCTTAAGCAAGGAGGCCAACCGGTGGCCGATTACTTGAATAAATTCATGCAATTAGCTCGCTATGCTCCTGAAGACGTAGCGACGGACAAGGCTAGGCAGTCTTGCTTCATGAAGGGACTAAACTCAGGGCTGTAGGTGGGGCTAATTACCCACACTTTTCCGGATTTTCAAGAATTGGTAAACAAGGCTTTAATTCTGGAGGATAAGCGCAAAGAACTTGGGGAAAATCACAAGCACTTGGTGACCAACCCAGGTGGATGCCCTAACAACCTGCGAATGAGGATGACCCCGCAACAGTTTGCTAGGTTCCAACCGCAGGCCGTTAACAAACCAGCAACACCTGCGCCGCGACCACCAGGACAGAGTTATCAGACGCCGGCCCAAGGTAACAATGCTCAAGGAGGAATGCAGCAGTCAGCTGCCAGAAGGTGCTATAGTTGTAATGAGCTGGGGCATTATGCTAATAGATGTCCCCAGAAAGGAGGTATCACGCCAGTGCGTTTCAATCTTGGAACGACACCTGCTAAGGCACCGATGACGGGAGCGAGCCGCGGAACTGGACAGGTAGGAGCGGCGCCTCAAGCTACTATTCGGGGCAGAGTCAACCACATCACCGCAGATGGAACTCAGGAAGCGTCAAACGTCGTGCTGGGTAAGTTTTTGTAAACTCAGTACCTGCAACAGTCTTATTTGATTCAGGAGCTTCGCATTCATTTGTCTCTCGGGCTTTTGCATCTGAAAATGGTTTGATTATGAAAAATATTAAATGTGTGATGTTAGTCCAAGCCCCGGGATCTGAGTTAAGATCTAGCCTTGGGTGCTTGGGAGTTAAGCTGCTAATTAATGGGGTAGAGTTCCTAACGAACTTGATCATGTTAGATACCCAAGTTTTAGATGTTATCCTTGGTATGGACTGGTTGACCAAGCATAAGACAGTATTGGATTGCGGTCGAAGGGTTATATCCATTGAGAGCCCTGGAGGAGAGAAAGTGGAATTCCAAGCGACAACAGTTCGTGATGGTCAATTAATGGTTAATAGCGTAAAAGCCGTCAGCATAGAAGAAGTGCTAGTGGTCAGGGAATACCCAGATGTATTTCCAGAGTATCTGTCGGGAATGCCGCCAGACCGTGACATCGAGTTTGTCATTGAGTTAGCGCCTGGAACAGCACCGATATAAAAAAGACCCTATCGGATGCCTACCAATGAACTAGTAGAGATGAAGAAGCAGGTTGAAGAGCTGTTGGAGAAAGGTTTCGTAAGACCAAGCTCATCGCCATGGGGAGCGCCAGTTTTGTTTGTAAGGAAAAATGATGGAAGTCTAAGGATGTGATCGATTATCGTGCACTTAATGAAGTAACGATTAAGAACAAGTACCCGTTGCCAAGAATTGATGACTTATTTGATCAGTTGAGGGGAGCAGGAGTCTTCTCCAAGATAGACCTTCGTTCAGGATATCATCAACTGAAGATTCGAGTAGAAGATGTCCCGAAGACTGCATTCTCAACGAGATATGGATATTATGAGTTTACAGTTATGTCGTTCGGATTGACCAATGCGCCGACATATTTCATGAATATGATGAATAAGGTTTTCATGGAGTATCTGGATAAGTTTGTTGTTGTCTTTATAGACGATATCCTGGTTTACTCGAAGATAGAAGAAGAGCATGCTGAACATTTGAGGTTGGTTTTAGAAAGGTTGCGAGAACAACAGTTGTACGCTAAGTTCAGCAAGTGTGATTTTTGGAAGGAGAAGGTTGAATTTCTTGGTCATGTGATGATCGCGAAAGGTGGCATGAGACTGAGCAAGGTGAAGACGATCCCCTGACCGAGCACCAAGTCTATTACTAAGGTGCGTAGTTTCCTGGGAATGGGAGGTTACTACCAACGGTTTATAGAAGGATTCTCAACAATTGCGAGACCTCTCACGCAATTGCTGAAAAAGGAAAAGAAGTTTGTATGGACGCCAGAGTGTGAGAAGAGCTTTGAGGAATTAAAGAAGCGTCTGACGACATCCCCAGTGCTAGTATTGCCTGATGTCCAGAACAGTTTTGACATATACTGTGATGCGTCAAGACATGGTCTTGGATGCGTATTGATGCAAGAGGGTAAAGTGGTCGCATATGCGTCAAGGCAATTAAGACCGCATGAAGGAAATTATCCTACGCATGATTTGGAATTGGCTGCCGTGGTGCATGTCTTGAAATTGTGGCGTCATTATCTCATTGGAAATAGATGTGAGATATATACAGACCACAAAAGTTTGAAATATATTTTTACTCAGTCAGATCTTAACATGAGACAAAGGAGGTGGTTGGAACTGATCAAGGATTATAATATGGGAATCCACTACCATCTAGGAAGGCTAATGTAGTGGCTGATGCCTTGAGTCGTAAAAGCCACGTTGCAAATATGATGGTACAAGAAGATAAATCGGAGCTATGTAAGGAGTTTCAGAAGTTAAAATTGGAAATGATTCCAGAAGGATTCATAGTTGCATTGGAAGTAAAGCCGATGCTTGAGGATCAGATTCGGGAAGGGCAAAACGATGATGAGAAAATCAACCGAATCAAAGCTAAAAAGGATGAAGGATTAGCGACAGATTTTACTATGGATAACCGGGGTACTGATAGCATCTAGGCCTCCCCTCAATCTTGTTATTGTATGTTTTATTATTTTGGTATTGATGACTAAGTTAATCATACTCAAAGCTTTGAAGAACATATGCTGGATTCAAAACTGAAGCAAGTTGGTCGAGCAAGATTAAGGTGCTCTGTTCTAATTTATGACTTGGGAGATGACTCAAGTCAAAAGGCTAGGCTGTTTTTCTCTTTTTTTATTGTCTAAAGGGGGACTTTGCACAAGCTAGTGAATTGGATCATAAGGCAAAGACAAAACTAGATTTCTCGGAGCGAAAGACACTTAGTCCTTTTAGGTCATACTTCTTAATGTACAATGGACCAAAAGTTTGATATCCACTTCTTCAGTCCATTGCACTCTCAGCATATCCTTGGAAGTTAAATAAGATTCTTTGGTCAAACTATAAACTCCCATCAAATATCTGATTATCGGATCAAGTCTATTGTCTTCTTATCATTTCATCCTTGATAAAAACCTCTTTTAAAATCATCTGATAGCCAAGGGCTTGCCTATGTATGACGGACCAAAGATTTTGGTCCGGCATACATATAAAAGTCTCTGCTCTGTGACGGACCAAAATGTTCTCCGTTTCCCGTCTACAGCAGACCAAACTTTGAAGTCTTATTTATTGAAACCTTATATGAATATCCTTTATCTTCAAAAGATTTTTTACATAGACAATGGACCAAACATTCGTGCTTTTTTTTAGTCCTTTGCCGAAGAAAAACGCTTGGATAAAACTTGTCTCTGTTGAAAAAGGTTTGTGGCACCTAACTCTTGAAAAGTCCATGTATGACGGACCAAATTTTTGGTCCGACGAACATAGGTCTCTATGCACAGACTAAACTCTTGAAAAGTCTATGTATGGCGGACCAAATTTTTGGTCCGATGTACATGTATCTTCTTCAGTTGTGTGGCGGACCAATCTCTATGAAAAACCCATGTACAGCGGACCAAATTTTTTGATCCGTCGTGAATGCTCAAATTTGGTCCGTCATACACATGTCCAGTATCGCTAGGCTCAGTTGCTCAGTCCGTTGTACGTGTATATTTCTGTTGTTTCTGACATCTGACATGTCCAACGGCTACTGTAGCAGGTGTAATGGCTATATTAACTCAAAATGGCTATATAAGCATTTCCTGATCCATCTACCACAGATATAGATGAACTCCTAACACTTTGGTATTCATACATAGCTCTCATTCTGAAAAAATGAGTCTGTGCTTCATCTTCACACCAAAATTCTCATACATCTCTAAGCGTGTTAGCTCCAAGCCAGTGTCTAGTTGTGTGAATTGCAAAAGTGAACCAAGAGACAGAATTTGTGCAAAGTTTATTACTCTTAGATCTTAGTGATCCTAGACAGTTTGGAGGAAGTGTACAGTGCGACCTGTCCAAAAGTGTTTGTGGAAGGCCACTGTGGTTGTGAGAGGTTTGGAACTCACCTCACTGGAGTAGTGAAAGAGTTACCTGAGTGATCACCAGAGCTACTGCGACTAGCTTTGGTGAAGCAGAACTTCGAAAGAAGTGCTTCAACGTGGATTAGGAGTGCGGTTCTGAACCACGGGATAAATCTTTGTCTCTCTTGTGTCATTTCGTTTATTGCTTTCGCTGTTATCCTTATTTGTTTTAACTCTGTTTTATACTTTGCTGTGAGTTGCTATCTGTTCTATTTTATAAGTAGTTCAAAATGTTTAGAACTTGTTGATATTGCCTATTCACCCCCCTCTAGGCCATCTCGATCCTTCAAGTGGTATTAGAGCCTTGTTTACCTTGTTTAGCTTAACTGGCTTTGGTAAATAGCTGAGGGAAGTGGCTCTGCAACTGTTAGTATTGGTAGAGTACCTGTTTTTGATGGCACAAATTATGCTTATTGGAAAATTAGGATGAGATGCTATTTAGAAGCTGTCGGGTATGATGTGTGGAGGGTTACAGAGAAGCCTCTGCCTCCTCGGGTCATGTCTTAAGGGCAATCTGCATATGGAGAACCCACTCCTGGTGAAATTCAAAATATGCAGTATGATGCTCAAGCTAGAAATGCCATATTTTCCTGTCTTAGCTTAGAAGTTTTTGATAGAGTAAGTAATCTTACAACTGCTTATGACATATGGACAACACTACAAGAAATTCATGAGGGTACTTCTGATGTAAAAGAAGAAAAATACTATGTTGTTCGGGAAAAATTTGATCAATTCAAAATGCTCTCTCAAGAAAATGCTAATGATATGTTTTCTAGGCTAAATCCTATTGTCAATGAACTAAAGGGCCTAGGAACTAAAATTTCAGATGTTGAAGTGTGCAGGAAAATGATCAGAGTGCTTCCTCGGACATATCACAGCTTGATCACATATCTGTCTAACAGTGGTGATCTCAAAAGACTCACTCCAACCGAGCTACTGGGCAAAATATCTGCTTATGAGCTCACACTGGCTGAAGAAGATGCCCCAAGAAAGAAATCCATCGCATTAAAAGCCAAGGAAGTTATACAAGATTCATCTGACGAAGATGATGATAAGTCAAGTGAAGATGAGGATGAAGATGTGAAGAAATTAGCTTTACTCATGAGAAGAGCCAACAAACTCATGAGAAGAGTCAATTTCAAAGACAAAGAAAGGTCAAATTATTACTCAAAGAAAAATCCATTTTCTAATGTTGTATGTTTTGAATGCAATGAAAAGGGACACATAGCTGCTCGGTGTCCCAACAAGATCAAGAGAAAAGGGAGGAACAAGAACAAGGATGATGAGGATGAGGAAAAGACTCATGAAAAACCAAAGAAGAAGTTTTTCAAGAAGAACTACTCCAAAAGATTTGTGAAGAAAGGGAAAGGAGAAGCTCACAAGGAGAATGGGTCACTGATGATGAAAGTGAAAGTGAAGACTCATCCTCAGATGAAGAAAGTTCAAAGTCAAAGGGACTAGCTGGACTTGCTCTAGATCAGTCAACTCCACCACCATCTTCATTTCCTCTGTGTCTTATGGCAAGATCAGATGAGGAAAAGGTAAATGACTCATCCTCTTATGATGAGCTAGTAGAACTAGTTGAAGAACTAAATAATGCTTTGCATGATAAAACAAATTCAACTAGAACTCTTAAGAAGACTATCACTAGCTTGCTTATTGATCAAAAGTTGCTAACAGACATGTATGAAAAACTTATGCATGAACATGAAAATTCTGTACAAACTCATAATGATCTAGTTACAAGTCATGCTTTGCTTACTAAAAATCATGAAGACTTGCAGACTAACTATTGTGAGCTAGAAATTGAAAACGAAATGCTAGCCAACAAATCTAGTCATGTTTCTCTATGTGATGCATCAGTCTCATGTGACTTATTTAAAGAAGAAATCATGACTATCAGTTTCTCTGATGCTTGCAATGGTAACTGCAAATATGCTTCCTATGCCAAGGAGCTTAAAACTGAGATTGAAAAACTAGAAGCCAAGATAGCCACATTTGATAAAGGCTTAGAAAAATGCTTTCTGGGTAGTGCTACTCTTGACAAAATTCTGGTTGAACAGAAACCCAACTTGGGCAAAAAGGGCTTAGGGTATAAACCAAACAGTTTGCCTAAGAAAAGTGGAATAAGTCATATTGAACAGATCTTTGTCAAGAAAAGCACTTAATGTTATTACTGTCACAAATCAAATCATAAATAAAAAAATTGCTATCTTGCAAATATTTCTCATGCTAAAAGGGATTGCATGGTAGATGCCCATTACATGCTATTTAAAGATTTCAGGGGCAAAACAAATGTAAAATATGTAGGCCCCACAAATCTAAATAAGAAACTTAAAGCTGTCTGGGTACCTAAGGCCATGTTATTAAATCCTTTTAAACCTAAACTGGCTATAACTAACATCAAAGGACCCAAAAGCATTTGGGTACCTAAAATGAAGAAATGAACTTGTAGGTAAACTATAAAAGTGGAGGCAGACATTGGGTTATTGACAGTGGCTGCACTCAACACATGACCGGTACCTCAAGAATGTTCACTTCAATTGAAGGTGAAAGTGATCCAAGTAACAAAATTACCTTTGGAGACAACAGCAAAAGAAAGGTAAAAGGTCTTGATGATGTAGGAGATGATGGTTTGGCACAAGCAATGAGAAAAATGGAAGTAGGTGCTATTAAACCTAAGGAAGACAAGGATGAACCTCCTACACAATAAATGGTGCCAAATGATGGAACCCAAGAAGAAGAGGAAGAAAAAGAACAAGATCGGCCAGTCTTCATCAAAAGTCACCATGTCATTGCTAAGGATCACCCCACAAACCAAATCATTGGTGAAATCAGTAAGGATGTTCAAACTCGTTCTAGACAAACTTCCTTCTGTGAACATTACTCTTTTGTCTCTTGTATTGAACCTAAGATAGTGGAAGAAGCTCTAGAAGATGCTGATTGGATAATTGCTATGGAAGAAGAACTTAACAACTTTGAAAGAAACAAAGTCTGGAGCTTAATAAATCGCCCAAAGGATCACAATGTTATTGGTACAAAATGGGTATTTAGAAACAAGCAAGATGAAAATGGAGTGGTAATAAGGAATAAAGCCAGCCTTGTAGCTCAAGGATTTACTCAAGTAGAAGGACTGGACTATGGAGAGACATATGCCCCAGTGGCACGTCTTGAAGCTATTCGGTTTCTTCTTGCCTTTGCTACTCATTTTAATATCACTCTGTTTCAAATGGATGTGAAAAGTGCATTTCTTAATTGATTCATTGATGAAACTGTTTATGTTGAACAACCACCTGGTTTTGAAGACCCAAACTTGCCAAACCATGTGTATAAATTATCTAAGGCTCTTTATGGTCTAAAACAAGCTCCTAGAGCTTGGTATGAGCGTCTTAGAGATTTTCTACTCAATAAGAACTTCAAAACTGGAAAGGTTGATCCAACATTGTTTCTAAAAGACTTCAATGGAACATTAATGATCTATCAAATATATGTAGATGATATTATCTTTGGCTGTACTAACATTTCTCTTTGTAAAGCATTTGGTGACATGATGGCCAAAGAATTCGAAATGTCTATGATTGGGGAATTGTCATTCTTTCTGGGATTCCAAATCAAGCAATTGAAGGAGGGGACTTTTATCTCACAAGAGAAGTATACTAAGGATCTCCTCAAGCGCTTCAAAATGGAAGAATGCAAAACAATAAAGACTCCCATGACTACTAACACTCATCTTGATCAAGATGTGGGAGGTAAGTCTGTTGATCAAAAGCTTTTTAGATCCATGATAGGCTCTTTACTATACTTGACAACATCTAGGTCTGATATCATGTTTAGTGTGTGTATGTGTGCTAGATTTCAAGCTGCTCCTAAAGAAATTCACTTAAGTGCTGTGAAAAGAATATTTAGATATCTTAAGTTTACTCCTGATATTGGTTTATGGTACCCTAAAGGTGCTCCTTTTGAGCTTCTTGGCTATTCAGATTCTGATTATGCCGGATGCAAGATTGACCGTAAGAGCACCTCAGGGGGATGTCATTTGCTTGGAAGATCTTTAGTTTCTTGGTGTTCTAGAAAGCAAAATTCAATAGCATTGTCCACTGCCGAAGCCGAATATGTGGCTGCAGGCAGTTGTTGTGCTCAAATTTTATTCATCAAACAAACATTTTTAGATTTTGGTATAAAATTTGATAATGTGCCTCTACTATGCGATAATGAAAGTGCAGTGAAAATAGCAAACAATCCGGTCCAGCATTCCAGAACTAAGCATATTGAAATTCGACATCACTTTATTCGTGATCATGTTGCTAAAGGAAATATTATGCTTAGTTATGTAAGAACTGAGGACTAATTGACTGATATTTTCACTAAGCCGCTTGATGAGGTCAAATTTTCAAAATTAAGAAATGAACTAAATATCATTGCTTTTTCAAATGTTGCTCGATAATATCTGACTTAGGGGGAGCAAGTTTGTTTGCTGTGCATCTCCTGATGCTCATATCCCTTGATTTCTTGCCCCTTCTGTTTGTGATTCTCTGTTGAAAACCTTTTCGGTTTCCGTAAATTCCTTTTTCCCAAAACTTCTCTGACTTCGAAGCCGTCTCGGATTCTGATGCTTTTAATGCATCCTAGCTGCAATGGCTATAAAAGGCGAACCAGGGCACCAAAGATGTAATCCTTCACTTAGCCTTTCTCTTTTCTGCTCCAACTACGATCTTCCTCATGCCGAAAAGAGCTTTCAAGGACGATCGGGATGACCCTGAGCTTGCAGAGCTCTGGAGGGACTTTGATCGTGCATTAGCAGAGCTGGCGAAGGAGAGGGCGGTTGACTATGACCGTGCCGCCATAGACGCTTTCCTTGAAGCCTTCCCTGCCCTCTTCAGGGCTAGGGAGGCTCTCGTGAAGGCACTAGGGCACGTGCGTAGGGGTGAATCTTAGGTCCTTCTCCTGTTCTGTCCCTTCCAAACATGTTGTCTGGGATGTTATATATAAATAAAGATATGGTATTCTGAAATGCTCTTTAATTTTTTGTTTATTTACTCAATTGAATGATTATTCACATCCGTACGTCGCAAAACTCAGCTTCAACTAGTCGCACAACACATAGTGTTAATTTTATTCGCGGCTCTTGTGCGATAGCTCTCTGTTTCGGCTAACGATGTGGATAAATTCAAAAGTGTTGATTTCAGATTAAAATAACTTTTTTAATAAGCTTTATAACAAAAATGCTGCTATAAGACTCACCTTTCTATGCTCCTTCTTGTCCAATCCTCGATATAGTAACTAAATCAACATCTATCTTCTTCAGCAAAATGTCCATATTAAGCTCTTGAGTTTTTCAGGTGAGCTTAAATTAAAAAAAACTTATGCTCATTTGAATATCAGACTCAAACATTTCCGGAGAGCTTAATTTTTTTGGTTTGTTGGTTTTTGTTGCTAATCTTAGATATATCTCTTATCTTCAAAATCTTCAGAAACATAGACATTATGCAGACTGAGAACAATTGAAATAAAGTTACAAAGTCCTACTTGGATCGGACCAATCTCAAACAAACTCAATGCCCGCCAGACTAAATTTTTTTTTGGTCCGTCGCTAATGGAAGTTTTTGATCTTAACTCCATGCAAGACCAAAACTCCTCTACAACGGACTAAAACTGATCCGCGCTGAGTCTAAATCAATTAGGTCCAGCCCAATTAGTAAACTGTCTAACTCTATTTAAATCAAGTCTGCCACATGATCAATGTTTCTAAATCTGATTCTTATCTAAATTCAAATGGATTATATCCAACTTCTTCTTCTCTCAAGATATCAAAATATATTCAAAATCATACCTATTGCTTTAGGTCTTACCCATTGCTAACCTGACCTTGCTTGTGGGACTCTCTGTGCTTGCTCAAACTGATTTCAAAAGGAGGTCCCACTACCCTTGCCAGAACGCTGTTCCTTTTCAACTACCCTGGTTAAAAGTGTCAGTTTCCAAGGCCCATTTACTCTAGCATATACATTCATTGTGGTAACTTCCTCTTTCGAGTTACTCTCGCACATCCCTTGTTACATCCCTGCTTGCGCAAACCTTTCTAAACCAGAAATCTCCCCTCTGCACCGAAGCAAATCCGAAATGGATCTTGACAACGGTGTTCATCCATCTTTGTTGTGCAAAGATCTCTCCTAAAGACCAGTAAGTTTCTTGAAACTTTCCTTTTTCCTTCAAGTCTCAACCATAGACCTAGTTTTAGACTTTAGCTCTTTCTGTATTGTTTAGGATCGATCTTGTGCTGGAAAAGAATTTGATCCTAAGCCTGAGCAAAGAACCAGTGTTTAGTCTGAAATCAAAATGAGGTCTAAGAACCCAGAAAAGAGAGGGTTGATTGGAAAGATAATTGATAAAGTCAAGAGCAAGAAACAGAAAGTAGCTAAGTTGTCTCCTGAAACAAATCCTTCTGTACAGCCTCAAGGACCAGTATTCATTCAAGATATTCACAATGCTGCCAGAACAAACCGTAAAGTAGTCACCTCACACCCTAGAAAAGGAAAACAAGTAATTGACTCGGAATCAACCTCTGAGGACAGTACGTATGAGCCAAACAGCGAATCATCCTCAGAAGACACTGAAGTAGTTTTAGAAGTTGATGTTCTTAGCTGTGAGGAATTGACTGGTCTGAGTACCAAGAAACTAAGAGCAGTAAGGTTGGTAAATGAAAAAATTTGGTTTCCTGAGTCCAGACCTGCTCTTGGTGAAAATTTTGTGTCTCTCTTACACAAAAATATATTCTATGCTTACTTGCTTAGGAAGGATGGAAAAGGAAAGTCAGTATCTGCCCTGTCATCTCATCAGTATGTAGACTGGGATCAAGTAAACAGTATAATTGGCTCAACTGGATTATATGATTGCATAAACTCAACTCCTGGATTGAGTGATATAATGTCAAACACAACTATACCCTGGAGTATTTCAAGAACTCTAGAATTATATGCCTCCTTACTAGTGAACAAACAAAGGAAGTATATCATGTTCACTATAAATGGAAAAATCAGAAAAATCAGATCATCTCAGTTTGAGTCTGCAATTGGAGCCACAAGTCCTTTGACAAATCGAACAAGAATTTTTGAAAAGATGTTCCCTCAACAAAGATGGAGACTGAATGGTGATATGCCAGATCTTCAAATATCTGGGCACATTTATAAAAATACCTCTAGTACAGACTTCAATCCCAACAGGGTCTCATGTCTAACTGAGGAAGTTAAAGTGCTTTTGCTTCTACTTAGGCACACTATATATCCTAAATCTGGTTACAAGGAAGGTGTGACCTCAGTACAAGCTTGGCTACTTCATCTAATCCTGTCAAGACAACCAATTGACTTGGCTGATTACTTTTTGGGTCAAATGGAAGAGGCCATTTACAGGAATTTTGGAAGTTCTCTGCCTTTTGCTCAGCTGATCACCACAGTCTTGTTGGCACAGGGCATAATTTCACAAGATAAGCTAAATAAGGAATTCAAATGTTTTCCCAAGAAATACAACATGCATATCTCCACTGGACAAAATCTGAGAATCACTGGATTCCTTCAAAAATCACAAGCCAATCAACCAAAGGAACCAGTATTGGCTGAGGAAGAAAATGGATCAAATCAAGTCAAGATAACTTTGTGAAATGCTTGAGAGAATATTCACAAGCACAAGGCAGTGACTCCTGGCATCAATCCTTTGGAAGTCATATGCCCTCCTTTGACAGTCACCAACCTGTTTATGAGAGTCCTTATGCGCCTGCCAGGAGTGGACATGACGGAGAGCCCAGTGCTCAAAGTAGTGACAGGGGTAAAACTGTAAGCCATCATGAATTTGCCTCAAAAGAAATGCGATTCTTGAAAAGGATCAGTGTATATGGATGAGGTTGCAACTCAAGTTCCTTCAGGTTCAGTTGATAGAACTTTAGATGAAGAACAACAATTGTATAATCTTCAACAGTTAGCAGCTGCATCAAGATTCATGGATGAACAAGCTTTCAAACCAGCAGCCCATGAGCATGAGGTAGGGGGATCTGTCATGCCCCATGAGTATGAAGCAGGAGAATCTGGGATGCCCCAACAGTTTGAAACTCATTATCCCCCATCATCAGTTCACCCTGAACATGATTAGAGGGATACTTTTCCTGGATGGCAGAGTCTCTTTGATTATCCATATCCTACCTCATCTTCTCAAAAACATACTGAGCAAGCCCAAGAAGAAACCTTTTAGGCCTCTGACTCTCAACCTTCCTGGTTTTCAACCTTTGAGAAACAATATCATGCTGATCAAAGAAGATTCCAAACAAGATACTTAGAAGATCAGGATACATCTGCTCTAAGATATGAGGAACAAGTGAAATTTCAAAATGAAGTTATGTCCAGATTTGATCACCTAAGCAGAAACCAGGACAACCTAAAACAGCATGTCCAACAGCTTGATACGAATCAAAATTTGATAAAGGACAGACTGTATGACATGAACCAGAAAATGGATGATCAGTACAAGAAACTGAGAAATCAAGTTGAGGCTGGAAGTACATCACATACAAGTAATCAGTTATGGATGAGACATCAGTTAGATCATCTTTCAAAATTCACTGAGGATGCCTTGCTTGACTACACTCGTTTGGCATATGATTGCATATATGATGTGGGTGAAGTCCTTGCTGACACTCGCACTATGAATGAATCTTTGGATCAAATTCAGTCAGATCTTAAACTGTTGACTATTCAGCCAGGTGATCCGGACTATCCAAGTTGGCGTGATCAAGCTATGTCTCAAGAGCCAGAAGATCAAACTCAAGAAACTACTGCTGATAAAACAGTCTCTTCTCCAAGGAAAAGCTCAGCTCAGGGCATGTTCAAAAGAGTCTTTTCCAGGCGTAAATAGGAACCCTTTTTGGCTATTGATGCCAAAGGGGGAGAAAATCTCCTTTACCATAGAATCTTCTAGCTATAGTCTCTTAAGGTTCTAAGACTTAATTGTATCTAACTTATGTGTGCTACTTTTGTATCTCTGCTTAAGTTGCTTTAAGTTTGTCTACTAATGCTCCAATACCTCTTTGTTTTATAATACTTCTCCGAGTATTTATGATCTGACATCTTGCTCTAATGATTTAACTCTGTTGATACTTACCTATATTGTGCTTTGATACTTTGTTTTTAACTCTGCTCTGAGGTTTACTTCATATTCTGACAAAAATCAGTGCATGCATTCATTGAGGGGGAGCAAATTCATTCATAAATCCGGCAGTCAGTACTTTTGACTAACTCTATTTTGCAGAATAAATGAGATATTATTAACTAAAAGGTATGTTGTCATCAATTACCAAAAAGGGGGAGATGGATAGCATCTAGGCCTCCCCTCAATCTTGTTATTGTATGTTTTATTGTTTTGGTATTGATGACTAAGTTAATCATACTCAAAGCTTTGAAGAACATATGCTGGATTCAAAACTGAAGCAAGTTGGTCGAGCAAGATTAAGGTGCTCAGTTATAATTTATGACTTGGGAGATGACTCAAGTCAAAAGGCTAGGCTATTTTTCTCTTTTTTATTGTCTAAAGGGGGACTTTGCACAAGCTAGTGAATTGGATCATAAGGCAAAGACAAAACTAGATTTCTCGGAGCGAAAGACACTTAGTCCTTTTAGGACATACTTCTTAGTGTACAACGGACCAAAAATTTGATATCCACTTCTTCAGTCCGTTGCACTCTCAGCATATCCTTGGAAGTTAAATAAGATTCTTTGGTCAAACTATAAACTCCCATCAAATATCTGATTATCGGATCAAGTCCATTGTCTTCTTATCATTTCATCCTTGATAAAAACCTCTTTTAAAATCATCTGATAGCCAAGGGTTTGCCTATGTATGACGGACCAAAGATTTTGGTCCGGCATACATATAAAAGTCTCTGCTCTGTGACGGACCAAAATGTTCTCCGTTTCCCGTCTACAGCAGACCAAACTTTGAAGTCTTATTTATTGAAACCTTATATGAATATCCTTTATCTTCAAAAGATTTTTTACATAGACAATGGACCAAACATTCGTGCTTTTTTTTAGTCCGTTGCCGAAGTAAAACGCTTGGATAAAACATGTCTCTGTTGAAAAAGGTCTGTGGCACCTAACTCTTGAAAAGTCCATGTATGACAGACCAAATTTTTGGTCCGACGTACATAGGTCCCTATGCACAGACCAAACTCTTGAAAATTCTTTGTATGGCGGACCAAATTTTTGGTTCGATGTACATGTATCTTCTTCAGTTGTGTGGCGGACCAATCTCTATGAAAAACCCATGTACAGTGGACCAAATTTTTTGGTCCGTCGTGAATGCTCAAATTTGGTCCGTCATACACATGTCCAGTATCGCTAGGCTCAGTTGCTCAGTCCGTTGTACGTGTATATTTCTTGTTTTTCGACATCCGACACGTCCAACACTCTTTATCGAGAGTGTAACGGCTATATTCACTCAAAATGGCTATATAAGCATTTCCTGAGACATCTACCACAGATATAGATGAACTCCTAACACTTTGGTATTCATACATAGCTCTCATTCTGAAAAAAGGAGTCTGTGCTTCATCTTCACACCAAAATTCTCATACATCTCTAAGTGTGTTAGCTCCAAGCTAGTGTCTAGTTGTGTGAATTCAAAAGTGATCCAAGAGACAGAACAGAACTTGTGCAAAGTTTTTTACTCTTGGATCTTATTGATCCTAGACAGCTTGGAGGAAGTGTACAGTGCGACCTGTCCAAAAGTGTTTGTGGAAGGCCACTGTGGTTGTGAGAGGTTTGGAACTCACCTCACTGGAGTAGTGAAAAAGTTACCTGAGTGATCACCAGAGCTACTGCGACTAGCTTTGGAGAAGCAGAACTTCGAAAGAAGTGCTTCAACGTGGATTAGGAATGCGGCTCTGAACGACGGGATAAATCTTTGTCTCTCTTGTGTCATTTCGTTTATTGCTTTCGCTATTATCCTTATTTGTTTTAACTCTGTTTTATACTTTGCTGTGAGTTGCTATCTGTTCTATTTAATAAGTAGTTCAAAATGTTTAGAACTTCTTGATATTGCCTATTCACAGCCCCCTCTAGGCCATCTCGATCCTTCAGGTACCATGTGGTTCAAGGGTCAAATCTGTGTGCCACACAGACCAGAGCTTAAGAAGTTGATTTTGGAAAAGGCTCACGATTCCAAGTATTCAATCCATCCAGGAAGCGCCAAGATGTACCAGGACTTAAGGGAGAGGTTTTGGTGGCCGAATATGAAGTGTGAAGTCGCTGAGCTTGTTGCCTTATGTGATATATGCCAGAGAGTTAAGGCAATACACCAGAGACTAGCAGGATTACTACAACCGTTGAGGGTTCCCGAATGGAAATGGGAAGAAATCGGTATAGATTTCATCACTGGGTTGCCAAGAACTCAAAGTGGGTATGATTCTATATGGGTCATTGTGGATCGATTGACCAAAGTTGCTCACTTCATTCCGGTTAAGACAACTTACTCAGGAGACCGGTTAGCAGAATTATACATGGCCAGAATTGTGTGTTTGCATGGTGTGCCTAAGAAAATAGTGTCAGACAGAGGTACTCAGTTCACCTCGAGATTTTGGGATAAATTGCATGAAGCTATGGGAACACGCTTGAACTTCAGCACAACATATCATCCGCAGACCGATGGTCAGAAAGAAAGAGTAAATCAGATTTTGGAAGATATGTTGAGGGCTTGCGCTTTAGCCTACACTACTTCATGGGACAGATTTTTACCATATGCAGAGTTCAGCTATAACAACAGTTACCAGGCTAGTTTGCAGATGTCGCCATTTGAAACTTTATATGGTCGTGCTTGTCGTACCCCGCTGAATTGGAATGAGACAGGAGAGAATATGATATTTGGCTCTAATATTCTCAAGGAAGCTGAAGAGCAAGTTGCTATGATAAGAGAGAGGTTGAAAATCGCGCAGTCAAGACAAAAGAGTTACGCTGATAATCGACGCCGTGATTTGAGTTTCGAGCCAGACAATTTTGTGTATCTTAGAGTTACCCCTCTGAAAGGAGTTAAAAGGTTCCACGCTAAAGGAAAGCTTGCCCCAAGATATGTTGGACCGTTCAAAATTTTGAGCCGTCGAGGGGAGGTTGCTTATCAGTTGGAATTGCTGTGTTCCATGTGTCACAGCTCAAGAAGTGTCTTCGGGTGCCAGCGGAGCAGACGCCTTTAGAAGAGATTGAGTTGCAGAAGGATTTGACCTACAAGGAGCGGCCGATGAAAATTTTGGATGTTATGGACCGCAGAACCAGGAACAAGTCAGTTCGTTTTTGCAGAGTTCAGTGGAGCAACCATTCTGAGAATGAGGCAACCTGGGAGCGTGAAGAGGACCTGAAGTTGGAATTTCCAAACCTATTCCTTAGTTAGCCCTGAATCTCGGGGTCGAGATTCTGTAAAGGGGGAGGTTTGTAACATCCCAAAATTTGGCCTATAGTTTCACTTTTGTGCAATTTTGGTGATTTTTGAACTTATTGGATTTTTTGGAATTTATTTGAATTTATTTTAATTAAGTATATTGAACCTTTGGTGAAAACTAATTATATATAGATAAAACTAATATGAAGTTTTGCCAAAAATATTTTATTTGAACTCAAAATGTCTCAAAGTATTTATGAGAATTTTCTTGGATTTTTCCTGATATTTTAGTTTCTTTAAAATAATTAATCTAATTTTGGGAATTATTTTAAATCAAAAAGCTTTTGAAAATCGATGAACAAGATCTTGGTCGAAGCCCGAAGATCGTCTTGTGCTGCCCAAAGATCTTGCCTTGCCCGCCAACCGCCCGCCGCCGCGCGTGTGGACTATTGGATCGGATCGTGCGGTCCTCTTTCCTAGGCGAAACCCTAGCGTGTGAGCCGTTGGATCGAGATTCTTGCGGCGTTATTTTGGAAAGATTTGATCGCATCCGTTGATTTTGGAAGGTGCGGATTGGATCATATCGCGTTCGGGGGAATCGTAGCCGTTCATTGCAGATCGGACGGACCGCAGTCGTTGTCTCCGATTCGGTTTCCGAATCCGCCGCCGCTTGCCGTCGCCGCCGCGTGATTTTAGGGTTGCCTTTTCTAGGCGTTCGCCGAGGCTATTTAAAGCGCGGATCGCACCCCGATGATCGCCATCCCAGTGCGCGTCTGTCAGTCTAGCCTCTTCGCCAGTTTTCACCGCCGTTGTTGCTCTGGAGCTCGCCGTAGTTTCCCGTAGCACCGCCGCTAGTTTTTCCACCGTTTCGCCGTCGTCAAGCCGCCGATCGCCGCACGGGTTCCAGATCTGGACTCCTCGTTCCAAGACGCACCGAAGCTGCCAGTTTCATGCCGGAGTTGCGCTGAAACGCCGTATGGGCCGTTGTGGTCCTCGTCTCCGTGAACTTAGCGCCGCCGTGACATCGCTTCATCTCGGAGCTTCGCGCAGCCGTTGGATCTTCGCCGAACCGTCCAGAGCGAGCCACGTCGCTTCATCAGTAGTGTTTCGCTCAGGTAAAGCTCTGGCCGTTAGATTTAATCGGACGTTCTGGATTGAGCCGCGTGTGCGTAGGATCATAGTCGTCAGATTGTCGCGCAGATGCGTGCAGCGTGTCGAGCATCGGCATGGGCGGTGTCGCAGCCAGTCGATGCGCGCCGCGTGTCGGGCGCGTGACGCGAGGCGCCGTGAGCCGCGTCCACGGTGGACCAGAGGCGGTTACATGGACCGAGTCTATGCGCCGAGTGACGTGTCAGCACCTGATTGGCTCGGTTCAGGGCTGACGTCAGCGTTGCGCAATAAATATCTTTTTCAATAGAAAAATATTTCGGGAAAATCGGAAATTATATTTTCTGTATTTTCAGTATTTATTCAAACTTCAAAAGGCTATATCTTTTGCATTTTAACTCGGATTTGAGTGATTCAAATTTCTAAAAATTTGTAAAATTAAGATCTATTTATTCGTGAATTTTATTTTATTTTTGGAGTTTTATTGCTCTCTGGTTTGGTGTTTATTTGCTATTTTGGCATCGTTTCGTGTAGACGTTGAACTGCTCGGAGATCCGGAGGAAGATTCGTCGCTTAAAGACCTAAGCTCAGAGCAAACCAGCACCTACTCCAAGGCAAGTTGTGCTTTGATCATGTTGCACCCAATTTCACCAAATTGCCATTTCATCTCTTAAATTATGCATGATATTTTATGTGCATAAATGATTTCAATTAATCTGGGAATTAGATAACGTACCTAATTGGATTAAATCATACCTTGTAAATTTTATGCCATGATCTAATTGTCACCCTAGGATGTAGAATTATAGTTGGTTAATATTAATAATCATGGGACTAGTTAGACCGTTGTAGATTGCTTAGCCATGCCACGTCATCACATGTGTCCGAATGTTGATACTTAATCTTGACTAATGGAATATGGAACAATGTTTAAGAATTTGTGTGTCATGTGTTGTCACACAGTGCTATCAAGTTGTCGTGGCGAGGAGGTCACACAACTAGATTGAAATGTTGGTGGCACGTGGTACATGGTAATCAACTGGGGTGGTACTGATTTAGATTGGGGCAAGTGGCAAGGGGCAGTGTGCCAAGGTGAGCCAGGATTGGTAGGGGTATGTGGAAGTCTTGCCTTAATCACTCTAAGGACTTAACCTTGCAAGCCTTTGACCTGAGTCTTTCTTGCAACCACATGTCTGGAATGGGACAACCTAGCTGAATAATTTGTGAAGCCTAGATTTTGGTACTGTCGTGGTGAATAGTGAGTCCCGGGTTTACGGTTTAACTCACATGGCGCAAGAGGGGGGCCCTGTTGTGGTGGTTTAACCCTTCAGTGTTGAAACCTTAGCGAACAGTACTGGGTCTCGGTGTAGCATTGTAAAGGCTTTGTTATGATCACTCGCCTTGGTGGTGTTTGGTTGTATCGTGTGGGTAAAGTGCATAACCCCTGCAGAGTGTACAATCTATTCGAATAGCCGTTCTCACGATATTGGGCAATCCTCGGGAATTACAGTTGAGGGTTAGACTTTTGTTAAACAAAATTGGGATGGCAGGATGCCATGGAAAGTGAAAATTGATTTAGGATTGGAAACTTGGGTTACTTCAGAAATGCTGAATCTATTAGTTACTGTATTTTTTTTACTGCTTTTCAATCTATTTACTGTATTCTTGTTAAATACTGCTTTATTGCAAAATATCCTTATTAGCCATTCCTTTGGATTAAGCCAAGCATATAGAATATTAGACTTGCATTGCTGTACACAACTTGTTGAGTGCTTTATGTACTCACCCCAACAACAACAACTTCAGAAGAGGAAGAATCTACGCCTTTCGTGGAGGAGGATTATATGGATGCGAATGCTTAGGGTCCGAGCCTCGTCAGTTGCCTGCGGTGAACTGGGGAGCTACTACGCTTATTTATTTTTCCGCTGCTGCTTATTTGCTATATCTTTTAGAAGCCCTGTGTGGCAATAATCATGTAAGACAACAGTTACTATTAATTATTAAAGTTATATTATATTCCGCTGTGTATGACTATGACAGCATCTATGTTGAACCTGTGTGCACTAGCGTGATCCTGGACTAGTGCGGTATACACAAAGGGTCCGGATTTGCAAATTCGGGTCCCAACATATATGTAAGATTTTACTATTGTACAGATGCTTAATATTTTATGAACAATTCTCATTTGATTTCACCATCTATTACAACAACATTTACGATCTTCTACATAACATTTTACTACGGAGCCGACAAACGGAACTAAATTCTTGTTCTGATAGTTCACTGCATTTCGGTATAGAAAAATCTTGTGTAATAGCTAATAAAATGTTATTTTGTTGATAGTAAAAGGCAACATATCCCTTATCATGTAAAATCCATGAAAATCACATGTATAAGTTTTTAAAAATTCTCAAAAAAAGAATCATTCGTAGGGGAGGTGAGATTCTGCAACCCTATAAAATTTTAAAAACAAAATCAATTTCATTTGGAAGATACCAAAAAGACAAATTCAGCTAAATAGTGATTTTTTCGCTATTTAGTATTATTCATCAGCTGCTTATCAATTTTATATCTTTCAAATGCTATTGATTTTGGTATTCACATTTTGCAGGGTTGTAAAAGCTCACCTCTCCTACATATGGTAATTTTTTTGAGAATTGTTCAAAACTCGTACATGTGATGTTTACGGAGTATACACGATAAGAGTGGTTTACTGCCAAATAAACACCTAAATTCTATGAAAATCGCATGTACAAGTTATTAAAAATTCTCAAGATAATACCATACATAGGGGACGTGAGATTCTACGACTCTGTAAAATTTGAATACCAAAATCAATTTTATTTGAAAGATATTAAAAAGACAAATTCAGCTGAATAGTGATCTTGTCACTGTTTAGCACTATTCATCCATTAATTGTCAATTTCATATCTTTTAAATGCTATTGTGTTTGGTCTTCAAATTTTTCAAGGCAGTAGAAGCTCAACTTCCCAAAGTATGGTAATTTCTGGAGAATTTTTTAAAACTTGTACATATAATTTTCACAGAGTTTACACGACAAAAGGTGGTTTACTACGAAATGAACCTCAAATTACTAATGTGTGTGAGATTTTACTATGAACAGACGCATAAGATTTTACGAATGGTTCTCATTTGATTTTACCATCTATTACAATATCGTTTATAATCGTCCACATAACATTTTACTACAGACTCGACAAACGGAATTAAATTCTTGTTCTGATAGTTCACTTCATTTCGATATAGCAAAATCTTGCGTAATAGCTAGTGACATGTTATTTTTTGGATAGTAAAAGGCAATATATCTTATGTAAACCAACCTTATCGTGTAAAATTCATGAAAATCACATGTACAAGTTTTCAAAAATTCTCAAACAATTATCATACATAGGGGAGGTGAGATTATGGAACCAATAAAATTTGAAGACCAAAATCAATTTTATTTGAAAGATATAAAAAAGATAAATTCAGCTAAATAGTGATTTTATCGCTGTTTAACACCATTCATCCGCTGTTTGTCAATTTTATATCTTTTAAATGCTATTGAGTTTGATATTTAAAATTTTCAAGTTTTATAAGCTTACATTCCCTATGTATGGTAATTTTTTGAGAATTTTTGAAAACGTTTACATGTGATTTGTATGGAGTTTACAAGATAAGTGTAGTTTACGACCAAATGAACAAATAAAATCTATGAACATCATATGTACAAGTTTTGAAAAATTCTTAACAAATTATCATACATAGGGGACATGATATTATACAACCCTGTGAAGTTTAAATACCAAAATCAATTTCATTTGAAAGATATGAAAAAGACAATTTCAGCTAAATAGTGATTTTGTTGCTGTTTAGCACTATTTATCCGCTGCATGTCAATTTCATATCTTTTAAATACTATTGTGTTTGGTCTTTAAATTCTGCAAAGTTGTAGAAGCTCACGTTCCCTACATATAGTTAATTTTTTTAGATTTTTTTTAAAACTTGTACATATGATTTTCACAGAGTTTACACGAAATGAACACCAAATTACTAATGTGTGTAAATAATGGTTCTCATTTGATTTTACAATATATTCCAATAACGTTTATGATCGTCCACATAATATTTTACTATAGGGCGAACAAATAGAACTAAATTCTTATTCTGATAGTCCACTTCATTTCAATATAGCAAAATCTTGTGTAATAGCTGGTAGAATATTATTTTGTGGACAATAAAATGCAACATATCCTGTGTAAACCACCCTTATCGTGTAAAATCTATGAAAATCACATGTACAAGTTTTCAAAAATTCTCATAAAAATTATCAAACATAGGGTAGGTGAGATTCTGCAACTCCATAAAATTTAAAGACCAAAATTAATTTTATGTGAAATATATGAAAAACACAATTTCAGCTAAATAGTGATTTGTCGCTATTTAGCACTATTTATCTGCTGTTTGTCAATTTCATATATCTTTCAATGCTGTTGAGTTTGCTCTTCAAATTTTGCAAGGTTGTAGAAACTCATCTCCCCTACATATGGTAATTTGTATAGAATTTGTTATAACATGTACATGTAAATTGCTTTGATTTAAGTGTTCATTTGGTAGTAAACCACCTTTATCATGCAAACTACATAAAAATCACATGTATATGATTTTCAAAACTCTAAAAAATTACTATATGCAGGGGAGGTGAGCCTCTACAACTTGCAAAATGTGAAGACTAAACTCAGTAGCATTTGAAAGATATGAAAAAGACAATTTCAGTTGAACATTGATTTCATCGCAGTTTAGCACTATTTATGTGTTGCTTGTCAATTTCAAATATTTTAAATGCTATTGTTTTTGGTCTTCAAATTTTCCAGAGTTGTTGAAGCTCACATTCCCTACGTATGTTTATTTTTTTGAGAATCTTTGAAAACTTGTACGTATGATTTTCATAGAGTTTACACGACAAAGGGTGGTTTACTGCCAAATGAACATCGAATTACTAATGTGGGTAAGATTTTACTATTGGAAAGATGTATAAAATTTTACAAATGGTTCTCACTTGATTTTATAATCTGTTACAACAACATTTACATCGTCCACATAATATTTAACTACTGGGCCGACAAACGGATCTAAAATCTTATTCCGATAGTTCACTTCATTTCAGTATAGCAAAATATTTTGTAATATCTAGTAAAATATTATTTTGTGGATAGTAAAATGTAAAATCTTGTGTGTAAACCACCCTTATCATGTAAAATCTATGAAAATCATATGTACAAGTTTACAAAAATTCATACAAAATTATCATACGTAGGGGAGGTGAGATTCTGCAACCATATAAAATTGTAAGACCAAAATTAATTTTATTTGAAAGATATGAAAAAGACAAATTCAGTTAAATAGTGATTTTGTTGCTGTTTATCACTATTTATCCGGTGTTTGTCAATTTCATATATTTCAAATGCTATTGATTTTGGTCTTAAAATTTTTGTAGGGTTGTAGAAACTCACCTCCCCTATAAACGTTAATTTCTTGAGAATTTTTTTATAATGTGTACATGTGATTTTCATGGATTTAGGTGTTTATTTGGAAGTAAACCATCCTCATCGTGTAAACTCCGTAAAAATCACATGTATATCTTTTAAAAAGTTCTCGAATAATAGCTATATGTAGGGGAGGTAAGCTTCTACAATCCTACAAAATGTGAAGACCAAATTCAGTAGCATTTGAAAGATATGATAAAGATAATTTTAGCTGAATAGTTATTTTGTCACTATATAACACTATTTATCCGTTTCTTGTCAATTTCATATATTTTAAAAGCTATCGTGTTTGGTCTTTAAATTTTTCAAAGTTGTAGAAGCTCACCTTCCCTACGTATGGAACTAAATCATTCACATGATATTTTACTACAGAGCCGACAAATGGAACTAAATTCTAAATTCTTAAAAAATTACTATATGTAGGGAAGGTAAGTCTCTACAACCCTGCAAAATTTGAAGACTGTACTCAGTAGCATTTAAAAGATATGAAAAAGACAATTTCAGTTGAATAGTGATTTATCGCTGTTTAGCACTATTTATCCGCTGCTTGTCAATTTTATATATTTTAAATGCTATATTTATCCACTGATTTTCATGGATTTAGGTATTCATGTAGAAGTAAACCATCCTTATCGTGTAAACTCCGTAAAAATCATATGTATATCTTTTAAAAAGTTCTTGAAAAATTGCTATATGTAAGGGAGGTGAGCTTCTACAACCCTTCAAAATGTGATGACCAAATTCAGTTGCATTTGAAAGATATAAAAAAGACAATTTCAGCTTAATAGTTATTTTGTCACTATTTAGCACTATTTATCTACTTCTTGCCAATTTCATATCTTTTTAATGCTACTGTGTTTTGTCTTTAAATGTTGCAAAGTTGTAGAAGCTCACTTTCCCTACATATGGTTATTTTTTGAGAATTTTTTAAACTTATACGTATGATTTTCACAGAGTTTACAAGATAAAGAGTTGTTTGCTGCCAAATGAATACCAAATTTCTAACGTGTGTAAGATTTTAGTACTGAACATATGTATAACATATTACGAATGGTTCTCATTTGATTTTATAGTCTATTACAATAACGCTTACTATCGTTCACATGATATTTTACTATAGAGCCGACAAACGGAACTAAATTCTTATTCTGATTCACCAAAAATTACCATACATAGGGAATGTAAACTTGTACATCTCTGTAAAATTTGAAGACCAATCTCTTTGGCAATTGAAAGATGTGAAAATAATAAATTTACTATTCATCATTGTTTATCATTTGTCAATTTCATGTCTTTCAAATGATCTTGATTTTGGTATTCAAATTTTGCACAGATGTAGAATCTCACCTCCCCTATGTATGATAATTTTTTAAGAATTTTTCAATCATTTTACTAAAGCGCCAACAAACAAAAATAAAATCTTGTTCATCAAAACTACATGTATAATTTTCGAAAATTCTCAAAAAATTACCATAAGTATAGGAGGTGAGATTTTACATCCCTGTAAAAAAAAATTTGAAGACCAAAATCAATCTCATTTGAAAGATATGAAATTGACAAGCACTAATTAATGATAAATAGTAAATTTATTCTTTTCATATCTTTCAAATGCAAGCGTGTTTGGTTTTTAAATTTTACAGTGCTGTAGAAGGTCACATCCCCTACGTATGGTAATTTTTTGAGAATGTTTTAGAATTTATACATATAGTTTTCACGAACTGTTACTGCCAAAGAGCTGATCTGTGTAGGATTTTCTAATTATACTGTACTGTAGAAATTACTACACTACAACATGAAATTACTACATCTACAACATGAAATTACTTCATCTAAAACATATCATGCACAGATCAGTCATTTGACAATAAAGTCCGTGAAAACTATAGGTACAGTTCTGAAAAATGCACCATAAATTCCCATACATAGGGAATGTAAGCTTCTACAACTCTTTAAAATTTGAAGACGAAACTTAGTAGCATTTGAAAGATATGAAAATCACCAATTTACTATTCATTAGTCTTTAAATTTTACAGGGCTGTAGAAACTCACATCCCCTAAGTATGGTAATTTTTTGAGAATTTTTCAGAACTTGTAAATATAGTTTTCACAGACTTTTACTGCCAAAATAGCTGATCTGTGTAGGATTTTCCAATTACACTGTATGGTAGTAATTTATAGTTGTAGATGTAATAATTTCATGTTATAAAAATATTAATTTACTTTACCGGTCAGCAAAATTACTGTTTAATAGCTTGATAGCATTTAGGCCCCCTCAATTTCCATTATCTTGTTTTATTATAGTTTTGGTATTGATGACTAAGTTAATAATGCTTAAGCTTTGAAGAACATGTGCTGAAATCAATGATGAAGCAAGTTGGACTAACAAGATTAAGGTATTTTGTTACTAGTTTATGAATTGGGAGATGATTCAAGTCAAATAGCTAGGATTATTTTCAGTTTGGCTGTACTAAAGAGGGACTTTGCACGAGTTAGCGGATTGGATCATAAGGCAAAGACAAAATTAGATTGCTCGGAGTAAAAAAAACTCTTAGTCATTGCTCTTTGAATCAATATTATCCCTCATTCCAATAGTCTAAATATGCGACGGACTAAAATTCAGCTATCCATTTTTTAAGTCTATTGCATACATGGCCAAAATCCCTTTTTAGTCAAAAGCTCCTTTAGTCCAGCATTGAAAATCTTCCTTGTCAAAATTCCTATCAAGGTATCTACTCATCGGACCAAACTTCTTATTTTCACATACTTTAGTCCTTAATGAAAATTCCTTGAAGATATCTTGCAACTAAGTGTCTTTCTATGTATGACGGACCAAAGTTTTTGGTCCGTCATACATATGAAGTCATACTCCTTCAAAAAACCAAAAACTTCTCAGATTTCCATCTATAGCGGGCCAAATAATTTTTAGTGTGGCACTCATTCAGATTATAAGCTTTTTTACCGGACCAAAAACCTTGGAGTTCTATTTATTACATCCATAGATAAATACTTATTCTAATTCGAAGGTTTTTCCTTTGTTGACGGACCAAATCTTCTTGGTTAAATTATTTTAGTCCGTTGCTAAAGTACATCGCTTGGATAAACTTATCTTTTTGTCAAAAAAAGGTCTACAGCTTCTAATCTTAGAAATTCCCATGTATGACGAACCAAATAATTTGATCCGGCATACATGTAACTCACTCATTCCTTTGCTGGACCAAACTCTCTGAAATCCCCATGTACAACGGACCAAATTTTTTGGTCCGTCATAAATGTCTTAAATTGGTCCGTGATACACATGATCAGTATCGCTAAGTTCTATTGCTCAGTCCGTTGTAAACGTATATTTTGATATTTTTGACATTCTGACACGTCCAACTGCTACAGTGGTAGGTGCAACGGCTATATTCATTCCAAATGGCTATATAAGCATTTCCTGAGCCATCTACCATGAACATGAATGAACTCCTTGACCTTTTAGCATTCAAAATAACTCTCATTCTCAAAAGGAGTCCATGCTTCACTTTCAAACTCAAAATCCTCATCATCTCTAAGTGTTTTAGCTCCAAGCTGAAGTCTAGCTGTGTGATTACGAGTGAACCAAGAGACAGAACTTGTGCAAAGTTTATTACTCTTGGATCTTAGTGATCCTAGACAGCTTGGAGGAAGTGAAAAGTGCGACCTATCCAAAGGTGGTTGTGGAAGGCCACTATTGTTGTGAAAGGTTTGGAGCTCACCTCACTGGAGTAGTGAAAGAGTCTCCTGAGTGATCACCAGAGCTACTGCGACTAGCTTTGGAGAAGCAATACTTCGGAAGAAGTGCTTCAACGTGGAGTAGGAGAGGCTCTGAACCACGGGATAAATCTCTGTCTCATTTGTGCTTTATTTTGCTTTGTTGCTTTCGCTGTTATCTGTATTTGCGGTTTACTTCTGTCATTTATTGTACTAAGTTATTCTCATAAGAGAATAGTAAATTGTCACTAAGAAGTTAAAATTTGCAAAAGTTGCCTATTCACCCCCTCTAGGCCAACTAGTTCCTTCATAGCTAGACTTATATCATTTTATTTATCTTGTCGTTAGTAATCCAGTGAAAACCATTTGCAAATCTGAGCTACCAATAAAAAGATATGGCTAAAATAAAGAAGAAACAAATTCATGTACAAACTACGAGACACATTAACTAGTTGGGTTGACCAACGTATTAACTAGTAACTGATTCGGTAGTAATTGCATCTGTTGTTCTATAGTAAAACGTATTCGTGATTTACTACCGATTTGCAAAACTGGAGTGCATTTATTAGTTGGTTTTTGCCATGTCAATCCAATGCGCTGTTTAGCGCGTTGCATGGCACGGTCGGACTGGGTTAAATGGTTGGGGATTAGAATAGGCTATTCTACACGCAGCTGTAGAATAGCATTTCTATATATACAGATATATACATATACACATACATATACATATATATACATATACGTATATATGTATACATATATACATATAGGCGACATATCTAGTGCAAACCCCTCTTACCGTGCAAACTCCATGAAACCCACGTGTAGAAGTTTTGGAAAATTCTCAAAAAATTACAATATGTAGGGGAGGTGAGCTTCTACCATCGTCCAAAATTTGAAGACCAAACTCAATCGTATTTGAAAGATATGAAAAAGACAATTGTCTTTTTCATATCTTTCAAATACGATTGAGTTTGGTCTTAAAATTTTGCACGATTGTAGAAGCTCACATCCCCTATATATGGTAATTTTTTGAGAATTTTTCAAAACTTCTACACGTTGGTTTCACGGAGTTTGCACTGTAAGGGGGGTTTGCACTGGATATGTCACCATACATATATGTATATCTATATGTATATCTATGTACATATATATGTATATATATGTGTGTGTATATGTATGTGTGTATATATATATGGTAGCGCTAATCTGCGCGTAAGCGCATGCAAACCATCCCACGTATACATGCGTGTTGACTAAGTCAATCACATACGTAGCTAACTAGTAAAAGTGTTACTAATTTGTATATGAATCTGTTTTTTTTTTGATTTAGCCATAACTTTTTATTGACAGTTCCTATTAATGAATGGTTTTCACTAGTAGTTTTCTGACGAGGAGAGCAACATATTGATATAAGTCTCGCCATATGAATCAGATTTTACTATCCGTATACATTAATTTTACTATCGGCATACATGGATTTTATTATCATGCCAGAGAATTCAGTAGCTTATAGGTAGTAAAAATTTACGACACATTCAGTAAATTGGCAGTAAAGTCTCATTTATGCGGCATTTATTAGCGAGACTTATGTCATTATGCTACTCCCATCGTCAGCAAGCCACTGGTAAAAATCGTTCATGAATTGGAGCTATCAATAAAAAGTTATGGCTAAATTAAAGAAAAAAAGATTTTAGTTCAAACACATTACTAGTTTACGTCGAATTACCGAATAGTAAATACATTTCTTATTTGTATATGAATCTGTTTTTTCTTTGATTTGGCTATAACTTTTTATTGACAGTTCCGATATTCATGAAAGGTTTTCACTAGTAGCTTACTGACAACAAGAGCATCACACTACTACAGAACTACACATCACTACCGGTTCCAAAACAACATCACTGCCGGTCATTGGTGCCGGCAGTGATTGGTCGGCAGTGATACTCGGGGATTATCACTGCCTGTTCTATGTAGAACCGGCAGTGATATTGTACTATCACTGCCGGGTTAAACCAAAATCTGGCAGTGATAATTAAAGTGATAATAATTATCACTGCCGGTTATACACAAAACCGGCAGTGATATAGGACTATAACTGCCGGGTTATACAACAATCTGACAGTGATATATACATATCACTACCGGTTCTCTCTGA
The DNA here is from genome assembly GCA_036346275.1 of Otatea glauca. Lineage (NCBI taxonomy): Eukaryota > Viridiplantae > Streptophyta > Magnoliopsida > Poales > Poaceae > Otatea > Otatea glauca. The sequence continues at coordinate 56,810,982 of CM070715.1, read as the reverse complement.
GAACCGGCAGTGACAAGCCGTGAACCAAATATTTTTATTGCATATTTTTTGTTCAATATATATATTTTTATACAATTGTTTATATAGTGTCCATATATAATATATAAAGCATCGTTCAAATCATAATTCAAATATATCCATGTATATACAAAGCATCGTTAAAATCATAATTCAAATATATTAAATTAAGCATCACAATACTTTGTTTTTACAATGATTTATTTACAAATGTAGTTCGACTACATCTCATCTCATTCACTTTGATTTTAGAAGGAGTCGAAGTAGGCATATCACGGGTGTAGATGGAAGGAATGAGGGTGATGAGGCTACGCGTGGAACTCGCCGTTTGGATTGATGACATCGTCATGAATGAATCCGGCGAGCTGTTCTTGAATTGCTATAATTTCTGTCAGTAATAACTTATTGGTTCTTGTCGGGACCCAAATTTGTAAATCCGGACCCTCTGTGTATATCGCACTAGTCCAGGATCACGCTAGTGCACACAGGCTCAACATAGATGCTATCACAGTCATACACAGCGGAATATAGCATAACTTCAATAATTAATAATAATTGTTGTCTTACAGGATTATTGCAACACAGGGCTTATAAAATAAATAGCAAATAAGCAGCAGCGGAAAAATAAATAAGCGTAGCAGCTCCCCAGTTCACCGCAGGCAACTGACGAGGCTCGGACCCTAAGCATTCACACCCATATAATCCTCCCCCACGAAAGGCGTAGATTCTTCCTCTTCTGAAGTTGTTGTTGGGGTGAGTACATAAAGCACTCAACAAGTTGTGCACAGCAATGCAAGTCTAATATTCTATATGCTTGGCTTAATCCAAAGAAATGGCTAATATGAATATTTTGCAGTAAAGAGACATTTAACAAGAATACAGTAAATAGATTGAAAACAGTAAAACAAATAACAATAATTAATAGATTCAGCATTTCTGAAGTAAACCAAGTTTCCAATCCTAAATCAATTTCCATCCTCCATGGCACCCTGCCATCCCAATAAGTTTTTGTTTAACAAAAGTCTAACCCTTAACTGTAATTCCAGAGCATTGCCCAATACCGTGAGCACGGCTATTCGAATAGATTGTACACTCTGCAGAGGTTATGGACTTTACCCACACGATACAACCAAACACCACCAAGGCGAGTGATCATAACAAAGCCTTTACAATGCTACACCTAGACCCATTACTGCTCGCTAAGGTTTCAACACTGAAGGGTTAAACCACCACAACAGGGCCCCCCTCTTGCGCCATGTGAGATTAACCGTAAACCTGGGACTCACTATTCACCACGACAGTACCGAAATCTAGGCTTCACAAATTATTCAGCTAGGCTGTCCCATTCCAGACATGTGGTTGCAAGAAAGACTTAGGTCAAAGGCTTGCAAGGTTAAGTCCTTAAAGTGATTAAGGCAAGACTTCCACATACCCCTGCCAATCCTGACCCACCTTGGCACACTGCCCCTTGCCACTTGCCCCAATCTAAATCATTACCACCCCAGTTGATTACCAAGCACCACGTGCCACCAACATTTCAATCTAGTTGTGTGACCTTCTCGCCACGACAACTTGATATCACTGTGTGACAACACATGACACACCAATTCTTAAACATTGTTCCATATTCCATTAGTCAAGATTAAGTATCAACATTCGGACACATGTGATGGCGTCGCATGGCTAAGCAATCTATGACGGTCTAACTAGCCCATGTTGATTATCAATATTAACCAACTATTAATTAACCATCTTAGGGTGACAATTAGATCATGGCATATAATTGACTAGGTATGATTTAATTCAAATAGGCATATTATATAATTCCCAGATTAATTGAAATCATTTATATACATAAAGTATCATGCATAAAGTTTAAGAGACAAAATAGCAATTTTGTGAAATCAGGTGCAACATAGTCAAAGCACAACTTGCCTTGGAGTAGGTGCTGGTCTTGCTCTGAGCTTGGGTCTTGAAGCGACAAATCTTCCTTCGGATCACCGAGCAGTTCAACGTCTACGCGAAACGATGCCAAAATAACAAATAAACACCAAACCAGAGAGCAAACAAAGTCCAAAAATAAAATAAAATTCACCAATAAATATATCTTCATTTTACAAATTTGTAGAAATTTGAACCACTTAAATCCGAGTTAAAATGCAAAAGATATGGCCTTTTGAAGTCTGAATAAATACTGAAAATAAAGAAATTAGAAAAACTGATTTTCCAGAATTATTTTTATACAGAAAACTTGATTTACTGCGCAAGCGACACGTGGACCAATCAGAGATGGACACGTGGCTTCGGCGCATGGACTTAGTCCACGAAATCACGCTGGTCCACCGTGGACTCGAGATACTGTGCTGTGGACCGGCTGATATCAGCATGACGTCATCGCGACACGTGGGCCAATCAAATTGCCCCACATCGCTCGGTCTATGGACCATGTCCATGGCACACGCCTGTCCACGGTGCACCCGACGCACGACGCTTCAGTACCCACACCGACACGCGTCGCACATCCGCGAGACAATCCAATGGCCAACACACTACGCACACGCGACTCAATCCCGAACGTTCGATTAAATCTAACGGCCAGAGCTTTACTCGAGCAGAACACTGCTGACGATGAAGACGTGGCGCGATCTGGATGGTCCGGTGGAGATCCGACGGCTGTGCGAAGCTCCGAAGCAAGTCGATGTCGCGGCGGCGCTGAGTTCCCGGAGACGAAGTGATGAGGACATCCCAACCAAGGATACAACCGCTGCCCCTTCTTCCTCTACGACCGCTACTTCGTCCCCGACCGTCGCTGTTTCGCCCGCTACTTCGTCTACGACGTCTGGAGGGCTTAATCCGGAAATAAGTCCTTTTCATCCACCTTTGTTGGACCAGCACGTCAAGAACATCCCCGAGGACAGCCCACGCGCCATGGAAGGCCCAAGATAAAGCCCAATTCGTCGCCGAGTCCGGTTCGGCCATCCAGGAGAAGCAGTACTTCAAACGGACACCACGGCCACATCTGAACTCCGTTTTTGATGTTCGACAACTCGTTTAAAAGGTATCGAGATAACCTTTCCAATGGATCTAATCCCAAGGACAAATTGCTCCTAAAATGAAGAGAAATCATAGAACAATCTCACAAGACAGAAATTCCGGGTGCTGCGCCACCTTTTTTTTGGGCCCAAGGCCCATGTACTCTTAGGGTTCCACCCCTCCTTTGGCCGGCACCCCTCTACTGGCTGCTGCACCCCTCTTGGGCGCCCACCTTGTGTGGGTACCCATTTATATTGGGTTCTCAACCCTGTTCTTCATTTTTTAGGTTTTGTTGTGTTTCGGTAGCTCCCGTGTGCGTCCCTCCTCATGTTTGCACGTGTTGACTAGACCGCCCGAGCCGAGAAATAGAACCTCAACTTGTTTTTGTTTGATTTCAATACTACCTTTTCGGTTTGCTTCATACTTTATTCTTGCGGGTTCTCGATTTCTTGCAGGAACTACTGATCATTGGATCTTGTATCTGTGTGGATTTGGCATTGTGATTGTGAAGCTCCCAACCTGTTTGGTAGGAACCCCTAAATTCGGTGCCATCAACACCTCCAAATCAACGTATCATCATCCCACCGAAAGATCAGGATCGTTGCCCCCACCACGAAGACGACGATGGGTCCGACAGCGAACTAGCTCCTTCCGGCGACGAAGAGGTGGCAGCTCTGGTGCGGCTCGACGCGGTGAACCCAAAACTGGGACCCACACGGCAGATGGAGGCTTGACGGCGGCGAAACAGCGAGAAAACGAGCGGCGGCGCTACGAAGAACTACAGCGAGCTCTCGGGGCTAAACGGCGGCGACTCCGGCGAAGAGGCTAGGCTAGCAGATGTGCACTGGGATGGCGATCCTCAGGGTGCGGGCTGCGGCTTTTATATCCTCGGCATGCGCACAAATATGGAAACCCTAAATCACGCGGCGGCGACGGCAGGTCGGCGGTGGGTTCAGAAACCGTATCAAAGATGACGACCGTGAACCGTCCGATCTGCAACGAGCGGTCACGATTAGATCTCAGCCGATACGATCTGATCCGCCCTTTCCAAAATTAACGGATACGATCTACTCTTACCAAAATTAACGCAAAGCAATCTCGGACGCACGATTCCGATCCAACGGCTCGCAACGTTAGGGTTTCGCGATGAAGAAGGCCGCGCAATGAAAATCCAACGGCCGAGCGCGAAGGCGGCGGCGAAGCGGGCCGAACGGGCTGCACGCGCCGGGCTCACGCTATGTGAACGATCTTTGGGCTCGGCCAAGATCGCTTCACGAAATTTTCTAACGCTTTACGATTTAAAATAATTACAGAAATTAGTTTAATCTGTTTTAAGCAATTAAAATATCAGGAAAAATCCCAGATAATTCTCATAAATACTTTGAGACATTCTGAACTCAAATAAAATATTTTCGGTAAAACTTTATTTTGACTTTGGCTTTAAATAAATACTTTTCACAAATAAGCCAATATAAATTATTTTTGGAAATTCTAAATAAATCCAAAAAAATCCAAATAAATCCAAAAAATTAGAAAAAGCACAAATAGCCGTAAAATAATTTTATTTGCAAATTTTGGGGTGTTACAGTTCTTAGTTTGGAGCACTGTTATTGAAGAAAAGAGAAAGTTAATTAATGAAGTTATATGTTAAATGAAAAAAAGTAGGCATCAATGTGTAATTATGTACCATGGCTTCGTTATAACCCACAGTCTCTGTGACAATTGAATGTAAATTTGTACATACATAGTATGCACATAAATTGTTTCCCGAGTCCTGCCTCATACATGGAAAGTCGGTTACTATTTCAAAATGTTTCATGTAGGGACGATGGCGAACACTTTTCTTGCAGTATCGTGTGAATGCCCTGTGAATGATTTTGAATATTAAGTAAACTTAAATGAAGTAGAATGGAATATTGCTAGAGCAATAACACAACGATCGAGTTTACCTGTTCAGCATGTACCAAAAGTCTTGATACAGCTTAGTTGGTTTTTCCTAGAGTCAAAGACAAAAATCCTGCTAGCATCTAACTGGATGACGAGGAGGACCCAGTGAAACCTGCACATATATGTCAACATAGTCAATTACTCCAACATCGTACATGTTAGCAAAAACAATAAAACGATATTAGAAGTAGGAAAATACATACTTAAAGTTATAGGGTAAAAGTATGGAGGTTTTGTATTGCAACTTCAAAAAAGTATTAAATAAATAGTCTTCATTGTACTGTGGATTGTCCTTCACAAGCTTCTCGTTGAGAAGCCCTGGATCTAGGAATCCTTGATTGTCATTGCCATTTCTTCTACAAATCTGTATCTCCATTCTACATATGAAAGAAGTTAGACATGCAATTAAACAGTACAAGAATGCACAATAATATACATAGAGACTTACAAAGTCCACATTCGAAGTATATTCACGTTCAGGGCATCTTGCTGGTACAACTTGTACACCTCCTCGAAATTCACCCAGAAGATGTTATCCCCGTTGTGAAAATCTTGCTCCATGTATCGGACTGCGAACAACTCCATACCTTCGTTGGACTGCTGCATGTACCACTGATGGATGCGCCGCAGTTGTGTTGTTAGGTGGTCGAAATGAGCTGGTTCAACCAGCGGTTTCCCCATAAAGAACTTCCACCTTAGACCTTGCTCCTGAGCTTCTCGTTGAGCAGGATCTGCCTGAGCATCCAACCTCAACGCATCGGCACTAGCCGCCTTCAAGTATTGCTTTCCGGATATGCGCTCGTAGTCTGACATTTTGCAAGGTTCAGAAGCCTGCCCCGTCTTTTGCACTTTTGCCATACTCGAGAAAAACTTTTGCGCGTTCTCGTCAACTTTAGTCTTCTCAGGTAGTGGCACCTTTTTAAAGTGAGATGTTACGCTGGCGCTTACATGCTTTTTCCGTTCTTCTTCAGTCATGTCAGCTGGTAATTTCTTCTGGGATTGTCCTTACTTCATAGATGACTGAGATTTCTTCGAGGATGGTGCTGACCTGCGAGATGGTGCTGGTGTTCGATTCTTCTCAGATTCTGGCAGAGGAGTCAGACTTTTTCTAGTTGGTGCCAGCGGAGGAGTTGGACTTTGTCTCTGTGGTGGCGACCAGGGTGGGATGTCTCCGTGTGCAGAGTGCGGCTGATCATCATCTTCGTCGTCCTCATCGTCCGAGCCAAACTTAATCTAGCTCTTGCGCCTCGCGAGGAAGCTATGCACGTTTTCTCCTAGTATTTTGTTTCCGTCTTCGCCAGGGATCTCTACCTCCATTTTACGGTATTGGCGGACTACACTGTCCACTTCGACCCGGGCGAATCCCTGCGGTATTGGATGACAGTGCAAAACATGCGATTCCTAGCATGGCCAAGCCCTGTCCTCAGCCACCTTGATTGTAATGCCATGTGCGGACAAATGTAGCTTGCACGGTGTCGGTTCTTTGATGTCATCCACAGGAAAATGGAGTCCGTGCTCTTCGGGAATCCCTGTGGACGCGCAGTTGCTCTTACGAGCACCAGGACTGATGAGCTCAGGGATTTCTCCAGGCGGCGGTCGTGAGCTGAGAGCTTTCTGTACTGCTTGCTCCACAACCTTATCTAGTTCCGCTCTCTATTCCTCTAACGCTCTCGCCATAGCATCTTTTATTTGAGGTCCAGTTGATCTTCTCTTAGTCTCTTCGGGCGCTTGTACAACCATGCGTCTGCTGGGAAAGCTTCTTTCCACGGCACCAAACCAACTCCTCGGGTGCGACCTGGATGCTCCTTGTTACCCAGGGCTACGGTTAGCTCGTCATTCTCCCTTCTTGGCCTGAAAGATCCTTGGGAAGACTACATGTGAGCATCCGTGATTCTGCACGACACTTCCTGCTCTCTATCGCTTCTAAAGCTTAAGCTGCCATCATCGGAGATAGAAGCACCCCTCCCAAGCAACCAGTGCTTCGATTGTTCGCTCAAGACAGCCGTCACAGGAATGACATCCTTGCGGGTTAGTTCTTCTTCGGTCCGATCCCATGCTGGTATTTCCTTCACGTACCCTCCTGTTCCTAGTGTGTGAGGGTGAATATTCTTATCCGCGTTTGCTTTGTTCCTTTGACTTACTATCTGCGCTTCTTCAAACCTCTTGTATGCCACAAAGTCCTCTCAGAACTCTCTTAACTTTGGGTAAGTGTCAAAATTCGGCGTTTCATTCTTCTTCACATAGTTCTTATTTAGTGCCGTCTTCCAATTCTTCCACGCTGTGCACATGATGGATAGTGCACGTTTCTTTGCAACCAGCTCGGTCCCTTGGGGGAACTGGAACACTTGTTTCAGCTTGTCCCACAACAAGGTCTTCAGGTCATTGGGAACCACCCATGGGTCACCTTGGCGGCCAATCCACGATCTGTAGCTGATGGGCACATCATCCCTAGCAAGAACACCGCATGCTGTCCTGTACGGCCCCAACGATGACTCGGGTAGAGCAGGTTCCCCGACTGCCGAGAGTTCCACTATGTTAAAAAGTCCCTTAGGCATCTTGTTTGGACCATGACTTGCGCGTTGCCTTCGTTGATCAGACGTCTGAGCCTGCAATTTGATCTTCTCATGAGTTGTCTGGGCCAACAATGTTTTGAGAACCACAGTACACTTAAACTTTACCTCGCATTCGTTATTGAAGTCAGGTTGGTCCATGACAGGATCCTGCAAGTTCAGGTACGACGTTGGACTATGGTTCGGGCTACCTGTTCCTCCTTCGTCCATATTTGAGGATCCAACTCCCGCCGGTACTTGTCCTTTGTTAGAGGCCATGCCTAGCAAGTTTGTCAGAAATTTTAAATTAGCAAGGTCATTTTTACACACGTACAAATGAAGCTTGACATAACGAATGAACATAGATGTAAAATCATATGAGCATACGTATTCAGATGTAAAACTAGTTCTAATTACGATCCTTTTGTAGACTATGCAAGTATATATATCCCTTCAAGTGTTTTAAAGTTAGTCCCGTGATATTTTGCACTTATTCGAGATTGTTTTCATATAGAGTATCATTAAACCTTAATATGGATTCTCATTAAGGCTTAAACTTAGAGGCAGTAGCAGATCAACCTAAGTCATTTTCTCTCCTGTCTTTCTCAATTTCAATTGCACCACAAATTCTAAGAAATGAAATAAATACACGTACATCTTTAAAGAACTTGTACACATATATATACTTTTTGATCTTCATACACATACATCTTTGAAGGACACATACACGTACATCTTTAAAGAACTTGTACACATATATATACTTTTTGATCTTCATACACATACATCTTTGAAGGACACATACACATACTTCTTTAAAGAACTTGTACACATATATATACTTTTTGATCTTCATACACATACATCTTTGAAGGACACATACACATACTTCTTTAAAGAACTTGTACACATATATATACTTTTTGATCTTCATACACATACATCTTTGAAGGACACATACACATACTTTTTGACCTTTTTTTTAATCTACATGCTCCATAATAATTTTTCCATGAACACAAATATACACATACAGGATATATAAACATATACACCTTATTCGAGATTGTTCTCATGTAGATTACCATTAAGCAAGGGAATTTCGTGATGTCAATTCAACGACAAATACATAACAAGTGTAGAGCACAAAATACATCTTTCAAGGATACATACACACATCTTTCGAGGATACATACGCATACATCTTTCGAGGATACATACGCATACATCTTTCGAGGATACAAACATACATCTTTCGAGGATACATACACATACACACCTTTAGAGGATACATACACATACTTCTTTGGAGGATACGTACACATACATCTTTCGAGGATAATTACACATACATCTTTCGAGGATACATACACATATACACCTTTCGATGAAGAATTAACAAGAATCTATTTCTAATCCCAAATAACAATATGATAAAAATTACATAATTGACGTGAATTTGTTTATGGTGCTCTCAGATTTAGGGTTTGATTGAAGATTTGAATCTTCAACCTCAATCACAAATGGGCTAAACAAATTAATTCAGCGAATTAGGCCTCGAACCCTTACCACCTTAACATACAAAACAAAGAATTGATAATTGAATGCACTGTTATAATAGAATCTTAGTGAACAGATTAACCTCATCTCAGTACGCAACCTGATTAGCATCTATTCAAATTAATATAGTGAAGTCAGTACAACCGAACCGATAATAGCATTCAATAGCAGGCTAACAGGTTATCATTCAAAAGCAACAAAGCAATGCTGATAGGTGCTAAACAATAAAACATATATAAGGGCATGTATAGGGTATTAGGGTGACAGGTTATCATAATTGAGCAACAGAAAGACTTATTAGCATGCAAGTCTACCGGTTCGTGGCCAAAATCGCAAATTTAACTGTTATGATCATTTTTCACCCGTTATCATCATCGAGCAACGAAAAGGCAGCATGACGGAGTTTGCAAATGGCAGGCTCCCATACATAATTCCCAAATTGTCACCTCTTTCATGGTCCAGTGGAGAATATTAAGAAAAGCTCCTGTTGTTTTGGAGCCAATCGAGTTTCCAAGGAAGTGTCAGCCTCACAAGATGAATCCCCAATTGACGAACTGTCCGATTCCAGTACAATCCATGCTCTAAAGCTCAGATTTCAAGCACAATCCAACAGCCAGCGCAAGACAAGCTCGAGCAACCTCAAACCCTAGAGCCTAGAGCCTTGCAAGATAAGCTCGGGCAACAAACTGTCCGATTCAAGCACAATCCAACATCTAGCGCAAGACAAGCTCGGGCAACCTCAAACCCTAGAGCATACCGATCAAGCACCACCGAACAACTCAAGCTGGGTTACACAAGCAACGAAGTTAAAGCCGGGTTGAGAACTTCCTCACCTCAGTGCGGATGCGACGGCGGCAATTGCGGGGAGGCCCGAGCCGGCGACGGGGAGGCCCGAGGCGGCGACGGGGAGGCGCGATGCGGGCGAGGTTGCGCAGGTGAAGGTGGCGGCGGGGAGGCTCCAGGCGGCGCGAACGCAGGTGATGGCGGGGAGGCCCGAGGCGGTGACGAGGAGGCTCGAGGCGGTCGAAGGCGTGGAGGTCGGGACTCGGGAGGTGAAAGGTGGCGGAGATGCAAGTGACAGGAGAGGGATTGGGTTGGGCATGGCAGTGATATTTATAGGGGCGGACTATCACTGCCGGGTCCCAAAAGAACCGGCAATGACATAATATCACTGACGGGTCACAAAGAGAGCCGGCAGTGACAGTTGCTTATCACTGCCGGCTCTCTTTAACCCCGACAGTGATACTTAGTATTACTGCCGGGTGTTAGTAGAACTGGCAGTGATAAGCCACTATCACTGCCGGCTCTCGTTAAACCCGGCAGCGATACTTCTTATTACTGCCAGGTTTTAGTAGAACTGGCAGTGATAATCCACTATCACTACCGGCTCTCTTTGTGACCCGGTAGTAGTACGAAGTATCACTGCCGGGGTTAAAAAGAGCCGACAATGATATATACAGTAGAACTTTCAGTTTATTTCATTTCAAATACTGACGAAATACTGTCAAATTTGATCCAAATAATCTGAAAATTTTTGGAGGCATACTACAGGACATATAATATGTTATATAAATATTTCCCCTAATTTTGGCTAAGTTCTAAAATTCAGAAAAACCAAATTGCTCACTGTTTTAATATTTCATAAATCAAATAGTGCTTAAAAAATTCATATTAAGGCTTACAAATTTCAAATTTTGAAATAATAAAAAAAAGTAGATGGATATAGTCAAAATATATCCTAATTACTTACAATTAAAATGTTATTTGCAATTATATGCTTATGTCATGTTTGATTTAATTACTTGTAACAATTCACACAAATGCAGTCAAATCCATTACCTCATATAATACATTAATTGTTACACAAGAGAAAAAAACCATGTTGTTCGTACAAAAGAAAGCAAGTCTTTCATTTGAACAACTAAGCTACGATTCGACCTTCGTTATGATCGCGGCGTACGTACGTAGCTTCCTCACTCTCTTCCATGAGACTTAGTTCAACGTCCTCTCCGAAAGGAGAAAGCTCATCGAATTGGTTGTATTCTTCCTCGTCGACAACATTCTAAACTCTGACAATCCTTCTTTTTCCTTGAATAACCACGTGGCGTTCCTTGTTAGCCGGGTCAGTTACAAAGAAGATTTGTGTAATAGAATTAGTAAGTACGAATGGTTCTTCCCTGTATCCGACGAGTTTGAGGTCCACGGTAGTGATACCGTACTTGTCGATGTTAACACCCCCTGGAAGTCTGACACATTGGCACCGAAAGAGAGGGACCTTCAAAGGTCCATAGTCAAGCTCCCAAATCTCTTTTATGAATCCATAGTAGCTTTGCCTATTTTCATTGCTGTCATAGGCGTCTGTACGGATACCGCTGTTTTGGTTCGTGCTCTTCTTATCTTGTGCTCTTGTATAAAATGTAAAACCATTTATGTCGTACCCTTAGAATGTCCGAATTGTAGATGACGGTCCCTGAGCCAACACTTTCAACTGAGCGCACTCTGTCTCCGTATGCATCATGTGCCTACGCAACCAATAGCCGAAGTTATCTTTATGCACTCTCGTGATCCAACCCTCTGACTTCGCTGGGTTTGTTCTGGATAGCATGCTCTTATGCATGTTGACATACGGGGCCACCACAACTGATTGTCCCAAAACTGCGAAATGTACTTGTGTGAACGAAGCTAGATTGTTTATACGGAGTGATTTCTCGCCCAATGTCCCTTTTCCCTATAGCCTCCCCTCATGCCAAGATATAGGCACACCAATCGGTTTAAGATCCATATAATCGACGCAGAACTCAATGACCTCCTCGGTTCCCCAACCATCTGCAATGCAGCCTTCTGCCCGATGTCGGTTACGAACATATTTCTTTATAACCCCCATGAACCTCTCAAAAGGGTACATCTGATGTAGAAACACGGGACCAAGAATCCGTACCTCTTTCACAATGTGAACAATGAGATGGACCATAATATCAGAAAAAGATGGAGAGAAACACATCTCGAGCCTGCACAGAGTGTGGACCACGTCTTCCTGCAGCTTATCCAGTTTCAACGGATCGATGGCCTTCTGTGAAATCGCGTTGAAGAATGAACACAACTTTATAATTGGGTCTCGGACTTTTTCTAGCAGAATACCCCTAATTGCAATTGGAAACATCTGTGTCATCATCATGTGGCAATCGTGAGACTTCATGCCAATTAATTTTAAGTCTTTCATTGAGACTAGTCTCTTTATGTTGGCAGAGTAACCAGACAGAACTTTCACTCCGTGCAAGCATTCGCACACGCTAATTTTTTCTTTCTTGCTCAGAGCGTAGCAGGCTGTGGGAAGGTACTTTTTGCCTGTATCAATGTCTTCGTGATGTAGCTCCTTCCTGAGTTTCATATCTTCAAGGTCCATCCGTGCGTGGAGGGTATCTTTTGTTTTGCCAAGTATATCCAGTAAGATACCAAGCAAGCTGTCGCACACGTTCTTCTCTATGTGCATGATGTCGATTGCGTGTCGGCTTCCAAGTGTTGCCTGTACGGTAGGACCCAAAATACTGATCTCTTTTTCCACAAAGGAGCCTTGTCACGGGAACTCGGGATAGATGTACTGTCGGCTCCCTTTTCGTGAATAATATGAAGATCCTTTATGGCCGCAAATATCTGTTTCCCAGTGCGATTTTTCAGAGCTAAGGCAGTCTCCTTTGTCCCGTCAAAGGCTCTCTTATTATTGCGGTATGGGTGATCCTTGCGAAGGAACCTACGATGTCACATGTAGGCCATTTTCTGACAGTTCTTGACCACCGCTAGTCAGATCATCCAAGCAATCGGCGATCCGTTGAACTCTTTTGTCGTCTGTCCCGACATGTTACCAAGGGCAGGGTAATCATTAATGGTTACGAACAACAATGCGCGTAGGATAAAGTTCTCTCTTTTGTACTCATCCCATACCCGTACTCTATTGTTCCACAGTATTAGAAGATCTTCAACCAATGGTTTGAGGTACACATCGATGTTGTTGCCAGGTTACCTGGGCCCTTGGATCAGTAGTGGCATCATAATGTACTTCCGCTTCATACAAAGCCAAGGAGGAAGGTTGTAGATACATAGAGTCACCGGCCAAATCTTCGTGACGCTACTCATGTTGCCGAAAGGATTCATCCCATCCGTACTCAACCCGAACCTTATATTCCTCACATCATATGCAAAGTGCTTCTTATATTTTCTGTCGATGTTCCTCCATTGCACAGAATCAGCAGGGTGCCTAAGCATTCCATCCTTTCTACGCTCTTCGGCGTGCCATAGTAGCAATTGGGCATACCTTTTGTTCGTAAACAATCGCTTCAGACGGGGGATTATAGGGAAATACCACACCACCTTACGGGGGGATCTCTTCTTCTTATGCTCCACCTCGACACCATCGTTATGGATATCATTGTTGCCCTTATACCGCTTTGCTTTGAAAATAGCTGTAACATCCCAAAATTTGCCTTAATTTAAGTTTTTATTGCTTAAAGGTGCATTTATTATTTTTTTGGAATTTATTTGGATTTTTCTGGATTTATTGGAATTAATTTTAAATCAGGTTTATTACCCTTTTATTCGAATTTATTTAAATCTTTGCAAAGTTAAAATAAAGTTTTGGCAAAAATATTTTATTTGAGTCCAGAATGTCTCAAAGTATTTTTGAGATTTTTCTTGGATTTTTCCTGATTATTTTGTTGCCTAAAACAAATAAAATGAATTTCAGTGATTATATTAAATTGAAAATTCTTTTAAAACGTGTATGAACAGTATTGGGCTTGGCCGTGTACTGTGCGTGTGTGGCCCAAAGTAGCGCGGCCGCTCAGCCCATCTTCTAGAAGGTTTAACCCCGCCGCTGGATCCGGATCGGATGATCAAGGATGAAGCGTCACGGTTCGGGATTCGGAGATCTTCGCCGTTGGAAAGAAATCGTGGCGGTTAGGATTAGATCGTGGTGTGTGATCGTGACCGCTGGAGCGGAATCGAACGGCCGAGGGTTGTCGCTCCGCTGGCGACTCGAGTCCGCCGCCGACACGACTTCGCCACGGAGAAATCTAGGGTTCCGTTTTTAGCGCTGTTGCCGAGGCTATAAATAGGAGGGGGTAGCGCCCCGAGGTTCTCCGTGAGCCGCCGCATTGTTTCGCTGACGCGCCATCGCCCGAGGAGCTCTGTGGAAGCCGCACGACCTCGCCGAAGAAGAACGCCGGAGCTGCCACGGTTTTTGCTCGAGTTCGCCGCCGGTTCGTCGGTTTTCGACGTGTTGGTTCCAGATTTGAACTCGTCGGAGTGTGCTGCGTCGATTACGCCACTTCTTCACGTCGGGGATACGCCAGAACGCCGTCGCCGAAGCTTCTTCTTCGTCTCCGGTGGCTTTCTTCGCCGTCGTTCGCCATTAGTCTCGGGTAAGCTTGGGGCCGTCGGATCTTGATTTGTTGGCTGATGTTTTGACACGTCGCGCATGAACGCTGACCGCCCGATCGGTGTTCTGCGGATCAAATCGAGCGGTGCGGGTGACCAACCAGGGTGTGCCGCGTGTCGGGCTCAGCAGTCGAGGCGCCATGGTTCACGGTGGACTGGCTCCGAGCCGTGGACCGGGTCTATGCACCGGGGCTAAGTGGCAGCGCCTGATTGGCTGGCGCCAGGGCTGACGTCAGCAGGACGTCATGCTTGCGTCATAAATCGATTTTTCAGTATAAAAATAAATCTGTTAATTCCGAATTTCTAATTTTCTGATTTCAGTATTTATTTCAAACTTCAAAAGGCTATATCTTTTGCAATTTAATTCGGATTTGAGTGATTCAAATTTCTAAAAATTTGTAAAATTGAGATATATTTAATGGCGAATTTTATTTGATTTTTGGAATTCAATTGCTCTCTGTTTTGGTATTTATTTGCTTTTCATCTTCGGTACGCGTAGACGTTGAATTGTGCGACGCTTCGGAGGAAGATCCAGCAACTCAAGAGCAAGCTTCAGATCAAGATCAGGACCTATTCCAAGGCAAGTTGTGCTTTGATCATGTTGAACCCATGTTTATAAAATTGCTATGTTTGTTTTACCCTATTGCATATATTTCAAATATACAATTGTTTCAAGTTAGATTGGGCTTAGCTAATATACCAGATTGATCTATACCCTACCTTGTCATTGTATGCCATGATCCATTGTCACCCTAGATTGGTTAATTATAGTTGGTTAATAATTATAATCAACATTGGAGGTTTAGACCGTATTAGTTGCTTAGCCTTGCCACGTCATCACATGTGTCAGAATCAGTGATAATTAATCTTGATTAATGGAATATGGAACAATGTTATGAACTTGTGTGTCATGTGGGATCACACGATGAGATTTGAGTTGTTGTGGCGAGTCATGTCACGCAACGATGTTGAATTGTTGATGGCACGTGGTGCTTGGTAATCAACTGGGTGATAGTCATTTAGATTGGGGCAAGTGGCAAGGGGCGAGGAGGCCAAGGTGGGCCCAATGGGCAGAGGGTATGTGGATGTCTTGCCTTGATCACTCTAAGGACTTAACCTTGCAAGCCTTTGACCTGAGTCAATCATGCAACCACATGTCCGTATGGGCCACCTAGTGAGTAATTTGCAATGTCTTAATTTTGGTACTATCGTGGTCGGTGTGAGTTCCCGAGTTATGGTGTAATTCACATGGCGCAAGAGGGGGGCCCTGGATGTGGTAACCAGTCCCACCAGTGTTGAATCCTTAGCGGGTAGTATCGGGTTAAGCCAGAGCATTGTAAAGGCTTTGTTATAATCACGCGCCTTGGTGGTGTTTGGTTGTATCGCGTGGGTAAAGTGCATAACCTCTGCAGAGTGTGAAACTATTCGAATAGCCGTGCTCGCTGTATTGAGCAATGCTCGGGAATTACAGATAAGGGTTAGCTTAATTAATTGGACAACTTGGTTGGGATGGCGGAATGCCATATGGAAGATGAAATTTGACTTAGGATTGGAAACTTGGTTTACTTGAGAAATACTGAAGTTATTTATTATTGCTATTTGTTTTACATTCTTTACAATCTATTTATTGTATTTGTTCATAAATACTGCTTATTGCAAAATAGCCATGATAGCCTATCCATTGGAATAAGCCTTACATATAGATACATAGAATTGCTTTCTGTGCACAACTTGTTGAGTGCTTTAAGTACTCACCCTTGCCAAACAACAATAATCAACAGTTGAAGAATCTACACCTGTTTTGGAAGATGAAGTCCAGGAAGACACGAGTCATTAGGGTCCGAGCCTTGTCGGTTGCCTGTGGTGAACTGATGAGCTATCTACGTTTTCTATTTTCCGCTGCTTAATTACTAGTTTATAATTTCAGTCTTGCCCAGCGTGGTTTAATAATGTAAGTTGGTCATAAGATCATACATTTAGTTATATCAATAAATGAACTATTATTCTATTATCGTTGTGTATGATGTGATATGTACCAATGTTAAGCTGTGTGCATTAGCGTTGATCCTGGGACTAGTGCGGTAAACACAGTGGGTTCGAATCAGTGGATTCGGGTCCTTACAGAGGTGGTATCAGAGCATACTGACTGTAGGTCTTGGCCCTGGATAGTATGGAGGTGTCTTGTGTGTGTCCAAACTATTTTCTAAAAGAAAATCTAAATTTGACTAATAAAACACTCTCGACTCATCTCATTCTCTACTTCGCGCCTTTGCTAAATTTACCCGTTTTACTTGCCGTTTTGGGTGGAGAACTTATTCAAAGTTCTTGTGGAGCAGATGCCGATCGTTCGACCTTCGAGGAGTCACCGGCGGCTACGCCATGGAGCCGTGGAGAGTACTTCGACGCTTGGGGCTTTTATTGTCCGCTTTACCGAGGAGGCAATGGTCGTCGATTAATGGTGTACACCGAGGATTTATTTGCAAGTCGATTATCTACGCCGGGAGAACGAGGAAGCTAGCGTGCCAATCAACATCTCCGCGTAAGATTCTCGTGCGAGGTTGCAATTCAGAGGTCGCCGACTTGCTCTTCGCCGTGTCTGCCGCGACTACGCCGACGAGCTTCACGACTCAGTGTTCCGCCTTCACCCAGATGTTCAAGCATGCCGACGCCGACGGATCGTGGAGGACGAGTGTGCCACTGCGGTACACCTTGCGGAGTTCGCCCTTGCCTAGGAGGATCATATGAGAGAGACTACTCAGGAGCTAGAGACTGTGTACGAGGCACTCAGAGTAGCAGAGCAGGAGCTTGAGGTGACCCGTGCTTCAGCCATCGGGATGATCACTGAGCTGGGAGAGGCCCTAGAGGCGGTCGAGGACGAGCTGGAGCGCGTGACTCGAGAAGTTCAGGAGCTAGTTGAGGAGTCCGAGGAGGATCCAGAGGAGCGGGAGTGGGAGCCAGAGGTGAGTGCAGACCCCGTTGTTGCGGAGGACCCAGTAGTAGGTCATCAGGATAGGTTCGCTCCTATGCCAGCCCACCCGCCGGTGTATGCGCCGGGTCAGTCTCAGCCAGGGTGGCTGGATGAGTGAGTGTCAGCCTTGGAGCTGTGTTGAGACTCGAGTGTGAGTCGCGTCTTTAAGTTAGTCTTTACCTTGTTAGTTGACGTTAAGGTTTCGTGTTAGTTTGCTTCTTTGTAATGCTGAGTGTGCAGTATGTGTTGCAAAGCTTGTAGGCTTAAATAAGCAGCCATACCAAGATTAATAAAGAATTATTTCAGTTGGGTATAACCTATCTCCCCGCTTGAGAAATTCTTGCTTCTTATCTATGCTACATCTACCTTTCCTAACCTAAGAGGCAATCATCAGATGGTGAATACTCGGGGAAACAACGGTGCTTCAGGGAGTGGATTGCGCCAGAATGACAACCCCAATGATGGAGGCAGCTCTCAACCACCGCCAGTGGACATGCAGAATCTGGGAGCGTTTCTCGCAGCGCAGACTCAACTGATGCAGACTATGATGCAGCAGATGCAGCAGATGACCAACGCAGCAGCCAACAACAACAACCCTGTAGCTCAGAACAACCATGGTGGACCTCGATCTCATTCCAAGCTGTCAGATTTTATGAGGACTAGGCCACCAACCTTCTCAGGAAATGTGAACCCTTTGGAAGCCGATGACTGGCTTAGGACTATTGAGAAGAAACTGCACATCACGCAATGTGAAGGCAATGAGAAGGTGCTTTACGCCTCCCATCAATTGGAAGGAACCGCCGCAGAATGGTGGGAGAATTACTGTGCCGCTCATGGAGCCCCACAAGAGATCACTTGGGAAGAGTTCACTAATGCTTTTCGCCAGTACCATGTCCCGGAGGGAATGATGGACCTTAAGAAGGAAGAGTTCAGGGCTCTGAAACAAGGAGGCCAACCAGTGGCCGAGTACCTGAACAAGTTTACCCAGTTAGCTCGCTATGCCCCTGAAGACGTAGCGACAGATAAAGCTAGACAGTCTTGTTTCATGAAGGGACTGAATTCAGGACTGCAGGTGGGACTGATTACCCACAATTTTCCAGACTTTCAAGAGCTAGTGAATAAGGCTTTGATCCTAGAGGATAAGCGCAAAGAGTTGGGTGAAAACCGTAAGCGCTTGATGACCAATCAGGGTGGACGTCCAAACCATCTACGTTTGAGGATGTCACCGCAGCAATTTGCTAGATTCCAACCACCATCCGTGAACAAGACATCAACCCCTGCACCTCGCCCGCGCCAATCGAAACTTCCGGACACCAAAGACAGGCAACAATACACCGTGAGGGAATCAGCGATCGCAGTGAAAAGATGCTATACCGCAATGAGCCGGGCACTTTTCTAATAGGTGTCCACGTAGGGAGGCATCACGCCGCTTTGTTTCAACTTGGGAACAACACCGCCAAGGCACCACCTCGGGAGGGAATCGTGCGCCAGTCAAGCCGAGCAACACCGCAATCAATCGTGCGCGGAAGGATCAACCACATCACCGCAGATGGAGCTCGTGAAGCTGCGCACGCGTCGATCGGGTAAGTTTCGTCAACTCGCACTGCCACTGCTTTGTTTGATTCGAGCTTCGCATTTGTTTGTTTCTCAAAGTTTTGCAACCAAGAATGGATTTAAAGTGGTGAATCTTAAGTGTGTGCTCTTAGTCCAAGCCCGTGATCCGAGCTTAGATCTAGCCTTGGGTGTTTGGGAGCTAAGTTGCTTATGGATGGGATAGAATTCCTAGCTTAATCTTATCTTGATAGATGCGCAATCCTAGACGCCATCCTTGGAATGGATTGGCTGTCTAAGCATAAGGCCGTTTTGGATTGTGACCAGAAGGATCGTGACTTTGGAAGGCCCTAGTGGCAAGAAAGTAGAGTTTCAGCGACCGCAGTTCGCGATGGGCGCTAATGGTCAACGGCGTGAAAGCCATCAAAGATGGAAGATGTGCCGAGAGCCGGGAATACCGGATGTGTTTCGGAAGATTTGCCAGGATTGCCACCGGACCGTGATATCGAGTTCGTGATCGAGTTAGCGCCAGGGACAGCACCGATATCAAAAAGACCATATCGGATGCCTACCAACGAGTTAGTGGAAATGAAGAAGCAGATTGAGGAACTGCAAGAGAAAGGCTTCATTAGACCAAGTTCATCGCCATGGGGAGCTCCGGTTTTGTTTGTTCGTAAAAAGGACGGAAGTCTTAGAATGTGCATCGATTATCGTGCACTGAACGAAGTAACGATCAAGAATAAGTATCCGTTGCCCGGATCGATGACTTATTTGATCGATTAAGAGGAGCTGGAGTTTTCTCAAGATAGATCTTCGTTCGATACCATCGCTTGAAGATCCGAGCGAAGGATGTGCCTAAGACTGCGCTTTCTACGCGTTATGGACATTACGAGTTCACAGTCATGTCATTTGATTGACTAATGCCCGGCATATTTTATGAACATGATGAATAAGGTTTTCATGGAATATTTGGATAAGTTTGTTGTAGTCTTCATAGACGATATCTTGGTTTACTCAAGACGGAGGAAGAGCATGCGAACATCTAAGAATGGTTTTAGAGAGGTCATGCGAGCATCACCGTATGCTAAGTTTAGCAAGTGTGAATTTTGGAAGGAGAAAGTTGAATTTCTTGGTCATGTCGTGACTACTAAGGGAGTAGCAGTTGACCCAAGCAAAGTGGACGCAGTGTTGCATTGGGAGCAACCAAAGTCTGTTACCCAGATCCGTAGTTTTCTGGGAATGGCGAGATATTACCGTCGGTTCATAGAGGATTCTCAACGATTGCTAAACCCCTTACGCAGCTTGTTAAAGAAAGAAAAGAAGTTTGCATGGACGCCAGAGTGCGAGAAAAGCTTTATGGAATTAAAGAAGCGCTTAACAACAGCCCGTATTAGTGTTGCGGATGTGCGTAATGGATTTGATATTTATTGCGATGCTTCAAAGCAAGGCTTGGGATGCGTGTTAATGCAAGAAGGCAAAGTCGTTGCTTATGCGCCAAGACGCTTAAGACCGCATGAAGTGAATTACCCAACGCATGATTTGGAGTTAGTCAGAGTGCATGCTTTAAAGATATGGCGTCATTATCTCATAGGAAATAGATGTGAGATATATACGCACCATAAGAGCTCAAATACATATCCACTCAAGCACTGAATATGAGACAAACAAGGTGGCTAGAGCTAATTAAGGATTATAATGTGGGAATCCATTATCATCCCGGAAAAGCCAATGTGGTGGCAGATGCTCTGAGTCGAAAGAGCCATAGCGCAAATACATTGACAATGGAGGATCAACCAGAATTATGCAAGGAATTTCAGAAACTAAGGTTGGAGGTCGTTCCGCAAGGAATGGTAGTTGCACTGGAAGTAAAGCCAACACTGGAGGATCAGATTAGAGAAGGTCAAAAAGATGACGATAAGATTTCTAAGATTAAGGCTAAAAAGGAAGAAGGCCTAGCCGTAGATTTCACTCTAGATGAGCAAGGAACCATGTTTTTCAAATGCCGAATTTGTGTGCCGGATAAAAAGGAATTAAAACAGCTGATTCTTGAGGAAGCTCACGATTCTAAGTACTCGATTCATCCAGGAAGTGCTAAGATGTACCAGGATTTGAAAGGGAGATTTTGGTGGCCTAATATGAAGCGTGAAGTAGCCGAGCATGTCGCTTTATGCGACATGTGTCAGAGGGTAAAAGCCATGCATCAAAGACCCGCTGGTTTGTTGCAGCCGTTGAAAGTTCCGGAATGGAAGTGGGAGGAAATCGGAATGGATCTTATCACCGGTCTACCTAAAACTCAGAAAGGTTACGATTCCATTTGGGTTATTGTGGATCGTTTAACCAAGGTCGCCCATTTTATCCCAGTAAAGACCACCTACTCCGGAGATCGCTTAGCAGAGCTATATATGTCAAGGATTGTATGCTTGCATGGAGTGCCCAAGAAGATTGTGTCAGACATAGGTACCCAATTTACCTCGAGATTTTGGAATAAGTTGCACGAAGCCATGGGAACTCGTCTGAATTTTAGTACAGCATATCACCCGCAGACAGATGGTCAGACCGAAAGAGTAAATCAGATTCTAGAGGATATGTTGAGAGCATGTGCTTTAGCTTATGCTACATCGTGGGATAAGTGTTTGCCATATGCAGAGTTCAGTTACAATAATAGTTATCAAGCTAGCCTACAGATGTCACCGTTCGAGGCGTTGTATGGACGGGCTTGTCGTACTCCGTTGAATTGGAACGAAACAGGAGAACGTTTGGTTTTTGGGCCAGATATTCTCGAGGAAGCAGAAAGTCAAGTTGCAATGATCAGAGAGAGGTTGAAGATAGCACAGTCAAGACAGAAGAGTTACGCAGATAACCGTCGTCGAGATTTGAGTTTTGAACCAGAAGATCATGTGTATCTTAGGGTTACCCCTCTTAAGGGCGTTAAAAGATTTCACGTTAAAGGGAAGCTTGCACCAAGATATGTTGGTCCGTTCAAAATTCTGAGCCGTCGAGGAGAGGTAGCGTATCAGTTAGAGTTGCCTTAGTCTTTGGCAGGAGTGCATGATGTATTCCATGTGTCGCAGCTTAAGAAGTGTCTCAGAGTGCCAACAGAACAAACCCCGTTGGATGCAATAGAGCTGCAAGAAGATTTGACTTACAAAGAGCAACCGGTCAGAATTTTGGATGTTATGGAGCGCAAGACCAGAAACAAGTCTATTCGCTTTTGCAGAGTTCAGTGGAGCAATCATTCCGAAAGTGAAGCCACTTGGGAGCGAGAAGAAGATTTGAAGTCAGAATTCCCGAACCTATTCTCTAGATAGCCCTGAATCTCGGGTCGAGATTCTGTTAAGGGGGGGAGGTTTGTAACATCCCAAAATTTGCCTTAATTTAAGTTTTTATTGCTTAAAGGTGCATTTATGATTTTTTTTGGAATTTATTTGGATTTTTTTGGATTTATTGGAATTAATTTTAAATCAGGTTTATTACCCTTTTATTCAAATTTATTTAAATCTGTGCAAAGTTAAAATAAAGTTTTGGCAAAAATATTTTATTTGAGTCCAGAATGTCTCAAAGTATTTTTGAGATTTTTCTTGGATTTTTCCTGATTATTTTGTTGCCTAAAACAAATAAAATGAATTTCAGTGATTATATTAAATTGAAAATTCTTTTAAAACGTGTATGAACAGTATTGGGCTTGGCCGTGTACTGTGCGTGTGTGGCCCAAAGTAGCGCGGCCCGTTCAGCCCATCTTCTAGAAGGTTTAACCCCTGCCGTTGGATCTGGATCGGATGATCAAGGATGAAGCGTACCGGTTCGGGATTCGGGAGATCTTCGCCGTTGGAAAGAAATCGTGGGCGGTTAGGATTAGATCGTGGCTGTGTGATCGTGACCGTTGGAGCGGAATCGAACGGCTGAGGGTTGTCGTCTCCGCGAAGGACTCGGAGTCCGCCGCCGACACGACTTCGCCGCCGGAGGAAATCTAGGGTTCCGTTTTTAGCGCGGTTGCCGAGGCTATAAATAGGAGGGGGTAGCGCCCCGAGGTTCTCCGTGAGCCGCCGCATCGTTTCGCTGACGCGCCATCGCCCGAGGAGCTCTGTGGAAGCCGCACGACCTCCAAGAAGAACGCCGAGTCGCCACGGTTTTGCTCGAGTTCGCCGCCGGTTCGTCGGTTTTCGACGTGTTGGTTCCAGATTTGAACTCGTCAGAGTGTGCTGCATCGATTACGCCACTTCTTCACGTCGGGGATACGCCAGAACGCCGTCGTCGAAGCTTCTTCTTCGTCTCCGGTGGCTTTCTTCGCCGTCGTTCGCCATTAGTCTCGGGTAGGCTTGGGGTCGTCGGATCTTGATTTGTTGGCTGATGTTTTGACACGTCGCACATGAACGTTGACCGCCCGATCGGTGTTCTGCGGATCAGATCGAGCGGTGCGAGTGACCAACCAGGGTGTGCCGCGTGTCGGGCTCAGTAGTCGAGGCGCCATGGACCGGGTTCACGGTGGACTGGCTCCGAGCCGTGGACCGGGTCTATGCACCGGCTACGTGCGCTACCGATTGGTCGGCGCCAGTGGCTGACGCCGCAGGACGTCATGCTTGCGTCATAAATCGATTTTTCAGTATAAAAATAAATCTGTTAATTCCGAATTTCTAATTTTCTGATTTCAGTATTTATTTCAAACTTCAAAAGGCTATATCTTTTGCAATTTAATTCGGATTTGAGTGATTCAAATTTCTAAAAATTTGTAAAATTGAGATCTATTTAATGGAGAATTTTATTTGATTTTTGGAGTTCAATTTCTCTCTGTTTTGGTATTTATTTGCTTTTCATCTTCGGTACGCGTAGACGTTGAATTGTGCGACGCTTCGGAGGAAGATCCAGCAACTCAAGAGCAAGCTTCAGATCAAGATCAGGACCTATTCCAAGGCAAGTTGTGCTTTGATCATGTTGAACCCATGTTTATAAAATTGCTATGTTTGTTTTACCCTATTGCATATATTTCAAATATACAATTGTTTCAAGTTAGATTGGGCTTAGCTAATATACCAGATTGATCTATACCCTACCTTGTCATTGTATGCCATGATCCATTGTCACCCTAGATTGGTTAATTATAGTTGGTTTATAATTATAATCAACATTGGAGGTTTAGACCGTATTAGTTGCTTAGCCTTGCCACGTCATCACATGTGTCAGAATCAGTGATAATTAATCTTGATTAATGGAATATGGAACAATGTTATGAACTTGTGTGTCATGTGGGATCACACGATGAGATTTGAGTTGTTGTGGCGAGTCATGTCACGCAACGATGTTGAATTGTTGATGGCACGTGGTGCTTGGTAATCAACTGGGTGATAGTCATTTAGATTGGGGCAAGTGGCAAGGGGCGAGGAGGCCAAGGTGGGCCCAATGGGCAGAGGGTATGTGGATGTCTTGCCTTGATCACTCTAAGGACTTAACCTTGCAAGCCTTTGACCTGAGTCAATCATGCAACCACATGTCTGGTATGGGCCAGTCTAGCTGAGTAATTTGCAATGTCTTAATTTTGGTACTATCGTGGTCGGTGTGAGTTCCCGAGTTATGGTGTAATTCACATGGCGCAAGAGGGGGCCCCGGATGTGGTAATCATCCCACCATGTTGAATCCTTAGCGGGTAGTATCGGGTTGCCGAGCATTGTAAAGGCTTTGTTATAATCACGCGCCTTGGTGGTGTTTGGTTGTATCGCGTGGGTAAAGTGCATAACCTCTGCAGAGTGTGAAACTATTCGAATAGCCGTGCTCGCTGTATTGAGCAATGCTCGGGAATTACAGATAAGGGTTAGCTTAATTAATTGGACAACTTGGTTGGGATGGCGGAATGCCATATGGAAGATGAAATTTGACTTAGGATTGGAAACTTGGTTTACTTGAGAAATACTGAAGTTATTTATTATTGCTATTTGTTTTACATTCTTTACAATCTATTTATTGTATTTGTTCATAAATCCTGCTTATTGCAAAATAGCCATGATAGCCTATCCATTGGAATAAGCCTTACATATAGATACATAGAATTGCTTTACAGGCACAACTTGTTGAGTGCTTTAAGTACTCACCCTTGCCAAACAACAATAATCAACAGCTTGAAGAATCTACACTGTTTTGGAAGATGAAGTCCAGGAAGACACGAGTCATTAGGGTCCGAGCCTTGTCGGTTGCCTGTGGTGAACTGATGAGCTATCTACGTTTTCTATTTTCCGCTGCTTAATTACTAGTTTATAATTTCAGTCTTGCCCTACGTGGTTTAATAATGTAAGTTGGTCATAAGATCATACATTTAGTTATATCAATAAACGAACTATTATTCTATTATCGTTGTGTATGATGTGATATGTACCAATGTTAAGCTGTGTGCATTAGCGTTGATCCTGGGACTAGTGCGGTAAACACAGTGGGTTCGAATCAGTGGATTCGGGTCCTTACAATAGCACAGGCATCTAAGTCTGCAAACTCATTGCGATACAACATGCAATCGTTTGGACATGCGTGTATTTTTTGTACTTCCAGTCCTAACGGGCAGACAACCTTCTTGGCCTGGAACGTAGATGTCGGCAACACGTTACCCTCTGGAAGCAAGTCCCCAAGAGACATAAGAGCTCAGTGAAACTCTTATCGGACCAACCATTGCTTGCCTTCAACTGCAGTAGTGTAAGCACAGTATGCAGTTTTTTTGCTCCTCTTTGCAGCCAGGGTACAATGGTGTTGTGGAGTCCTCTACCATACGCTGGAACTTTTCAAACTCTCTTTCACTCGTGAAGTCCCCCTCCCCATCATGCAACATTTGATCGAGGCTGTCGTCGTGGCTATCGACAAACGTATCTTCGACCGCTGTCATATCGTTGTCTCCGTCATCTTCACCAATATGTTGCCCTTCATGCACAATCTCATCTTCACCGTGCTCAGTCCAACAGGTATAGCCAACCTTGAAACCCCTTCGAAGTAAGTGTGCACGTATCGACTCTATGGTAGAAAACAACTTCTCGTTTTTGCAATCAACGCATGGACAACACATATAGTTCGACAGATTCTTCGACTTGTGCGCCGCAGCCGCGTTTACAAAACATGTCACACCATTAAAGAACTCTGCGCCTCAACGGTCCGTGTCATACATCCACCTTCCGTCCATCTACAATTAATTAAATCAAACATCACATAAGCATATAATTGCAAATAACAATATAATTGTAAATGATAAGATTTAAAAATCCATGTAGAAATTTTGACTATGTTAAAATACATCAACCATTTTTCATTATGTAAATATCCATCTAGCAATTTTTTATTATTTTATAAAATGAAAATAATTGTAAATACTTAGGATATATTTTTACTATATTAAAATACATCAATCTTTTTTCATTATGTAAATATTCATCTTGCAATTTTTAAATATTTACAAAATAATAAATAATTGTAAATAGTTACGATATATTTTGACTATGTTAAAATACATCAACCTTTTTTCATTATGTAAATATCCATGTAGCATTTTTTTATTATTTTATAAAATGAAAATAATTGTAAATACTTAGGATATATTTTTACTATATCAAAATACATCAATCTTTTTTCATTATGTAAATATCCATCTTCCAATTTTTAATTATTTACAAAATAATACATAATTGTAAATAGTTAGGATACATTTTGACTATATTAAAATACATTAACCTTTTTTCATTATGTAAATATCCATGTAGCATTTTTTTATTATTTCAAAATTTGAGCATACATCAACCTTTTTTCATTATGTAAATATCCATCTGGCAATATTTATTTATTTGCAAAATAGAAAATAATTGTGAATAATTAGGACATATTTTTATTATATTAAAAATATCCAGGTAGCAATTTTTAAATTACTTTCATAATTGATAATATCAATGTTGCAATTTTTTAATTACTTTAATTATTGAAAATAAGCATATAAATGAAAATACACGATATATTTGTAAATATATCGATTTACAAATGTATCTTGCAATTTTCATTATTGCAAAATTCACCTAGCCATTTTCACCATTTAAAAATCCACTAAATCACTAAAATGAATAAGAATTGTAATTATCTAAATCTAAACAATCTATAAAGTAAAATCCAACTACAAATATAATGTTATTCAAATTACTAACCTTGAAGACAAATAGATATGAATTTTAGTACAATTTTCAGTAGCAATTGGACACAATAATGGAGCAGAGACTCCTCTCTGTTACGCTCGATTGGTCGGGGGGAAGGGACGCCAGATATATAAAGGACTTATCATCGTTTGTTCGGCGTAATGTGCAAAGTGATAGGGCCGGATTCCGCGGGAAAAAAAATTAGGCGGTAAAATAAATATCACTGCCAGTTCTGGTTTAAAACCAGTAGTAAAAATGCCAATATCACTGCCGGTTGACACAAGATCCGGCAGTGACATATCACTACCGGTTTTATATATAAACCGGCAGTGATATGAGGTTATCACTGCCAGTTGGTTCCACGAACCGGCAGTGATAAGTTCTCCCCCTCGGCTTAACTTGCGAACGGCAGTGATATGTTCTCATTGCCGACTCTATCCTAACCGGCAGTGATGTGCCGTTAAGGATGTGCTGTTCTGTATAGGGGTGAAAACGGGTCGGATACGGGCGGATATTGCTCTTCCCGTATCCTAACCCATATTTTTTTCCCGGATTCGGAACCGGATACGGGCTAACCGGATACGGTACAGATTCGGGTTATTCGGGATACGGATACTGAACGGATATGTGACGGATTCGGTCGAAACGGATAAAGATATACGGATAATGCACGATATATAGAATAATATATATTGAATTAAAACCATACGAGTACATGACTATAGTAACAAATTATATATCAATTAAATTCAACAAACATCGAGAAAGAATATGCTACTTGAGGATCAATAGAACCAACTAATTGTTAATATAAATGGGTTGAAATGGAAAAAATGATGAAAATGGGCTGGGCCTTGCGATATCCGAATAGGAAAATCCGATATCCGATCCGATATCCGAATAGGAAAAATCCGATATCCGAATAGGAAAAATCCAATATCCGGATCACGCCCCGTATTTACGGATATTGATGCTCGGATCCGATCCCAATCCGATTCAAGTATCCGAATCCGGTCCCGGATCCGACCGGATAGTAAAATCCGGTCCCGGATCCGAACCCGGCCGGATCCGGTCCCGGATCGGGCGAGAGATATCCGACCTGTTTTCATCCCTAGTTCTGTAGTAGTGTCATGTTAATATAAGTCTGGCCGTATGAATCGGATTTTAATATTCGTATATATAGATTTTACTATCGGTAAAGGATTGAAAGACAATTATATCATAACAACAAGCCGTGCAGTTGTACGAGTAGATCTACTAGTTCAGGTAACAATAGATGCTAGTGCTAACCTCGAATATACGAACGTTACAAATCACTCCAGGCTGACAATGCATCTTTTGAGCTTCATATATTGAAACTGATAAGTTGACATGGCCGACATTGCATCTGCATGGTGTGTTGATGAATGAATCCATAACGATCGATCATGGACGTATAGGGGCAACCCACATGGCCACATGTCATGCAGCTGGTGCAATATTTAATTCTTTGGAATAAATAAAACACCATCTAATGTTCACTAGTTGTCTTTCTTTCCTTCACATGCAATCTTTCATGCATGCATGGGTACACGATCAGCAGAAGAGTAATTAAAAGGAAGGAACAGAATCTGCCTAATTTAGAGGGTGTTTGGTATAGCTCCAACTTCACCAAAATCAGCGAAATTGGTGGAGCAGGGTATTTCTAGCTCCAGAAATTTATGGAGCTGGAGTTGAGAGTGTTTAGGGGATCATTTTGTTTATATTTTAAACTAAAAATATAAATTTAATTCATTTTATTTTAGCCTACAAACTCCAGATCTGAGATGGAGTTAAGATCTAGAGCTCTGCTAAACAGGGTATTAGTATCCGTGCCGTTCGCTTCGCATAAGGGGAAAAAACACTATGGAAGACATTTTACCTTCTGCTGCAATATAGAAAAGGATTAAATATCGAGTGTTTTTTTTCTCTGCCGTTAATTATGCGGCTTACCGATTCATCACCGGATGCATGCATCGCCAGCCAGTCTCAGTTTCTCAGACTGACGGCGACACCAAACAATCCAACACAAGACAATTAAGCGAGCTGCTGCAATCATACTCTTCATCGCCATCGTCATGTTCATATTCATCTTGGCCCAGGTATAGCAAAATCTATATATATCGAGAGTAACATCTATGTATACAGATATTTAAATCTGATTTATGCAACGAGACTTATATCATATGTTGCTTTCATAGTCAGTAAGTTACTGGTAAAAACTGTTCGAGAATCGGAGCTGTCAATACAAAGTTATGGCTAAATCAAAAAAAAAATATTATAATTCAAACAAGAAAACACATTACTAGTTTAAGTCGCTTGACCGACTAGTAAATACGTTTCTTGTCTGTACATGAATTTGTCACTGGTACAGAAAACATCTTGACTGTCGGGTCCACATCGACATCATTGCCGGATGTGGACCCAGCACTACCTAAGTGGCAGTGATAGTCGGGGACTATCACTGCCACGTTTTGAACAGACAGTGATAATCACTATCACTGCCGGTTCATGTTATACAACCGGCAGTGATAAGTAAATATCACTACCATATTTTTCTCGATAATATCACTGTCGGTTATGTTCTACAATGGGCAATGATAAGTAATTATTGTTGCCATATTTTCCTCCAAAACTGGCAGTGATGGTGTTTTTTAAACATTTTTATATATATATTTTTCCAGTATGTATTATGTAATGTTGTAGCATATATATTCTACAGTAGATGTATTCTGTACGGTATATGTTATGCACAATATCAACGAAGCATCGCTAACGCATAATTCAAATACATTCAAGCATCATAATATTTAATTGTTACATTGTTTATTCACAATCGTTCACATTTTACTTAAGCTTTAACGTGTGGCTTGTAAAACTCTCCCTTAGGGTTGATAACTTCTCGAACGATGAATCCAGCCATCTGCTCTCGAAGGGCTTCAATTTCGTTGTCGAGTAGGCTGTTGGCGCTCAGCTTCACGCGCTGTCATTGAAGAAAAATGAAGCATTAATTAGTGTTGTCATCTTTATAAAGAAATGTAGGCGTCAACATGTAATGATATATCATCTCGTCGTTGTAGTCGGTACTATCAGTGACGAACGCATGCATATGTGTCATTATGTAGTATCCACATAAATTGTTCCCTTGCTACTGTCTTAGGCACAAAAAATCGGTTTTTATTCTGAACTTCTTCGTTAATGGACGATGCCACTCGCTCTTCTTGCGGTATTTTGCGTACGCCTTGTGCATTGTTTTGAGTATTCATTAAACTTAATTAGGTGCAATAGAATGGAAGATTACTGGAGCAATAACGCAATAACCGAGTTTACCTGTCTAGCAACTCTATTACTTCTTTGTAATGGTCTGTCGGTTTCCTCATTGAGTCCAAGACAGTGATCGTGCTATCATTTAACATGATGACGAGGAGGATCCAGTAAAGCTGTAGAAGCCAATTAGTCGTCACACAGTGTTGCGCATGAAGTGTGTGAGACTAGTAGGCAGATAAACACGTACTGAAAGTTGTAGGGTAAAAGTACATAGGTCTTGTCTTGTAGCTTTAGCAGCGCCTTGAATACGTACTCCTTAATCTCTTTTAGCGTGTTTGGATCTTTAAGAAGTTTGCAGTTGATAAGGCCCGAATCGACGAATCCTACCCTTTCAATTAAGTCTACTCTGAGTGTCATTGCCTCCATTCTACATAAGAAAGAAGTCAGACCCTCAATTTAAGGGTACGTGAATGTACATCATGAATTATACAAGAGACTTACAAAGTCCACATTCTTAATATAGACACGTCCAGGGCGTCTCGTTGGTACAACTGGTATATTTCTCTGTGTTCTACCCAGAAAATGCCGTCCATGTTGTGAAAATCCACATCTTTGTATCTGACGGGGAACGCATTGCTCTTTGTCTCTTAGACAATCTGCCGGTACCATTGATGTAGACACTGTAACTGTGTTGTCAATCTGCGCTCCTCGTCTGGATCCACTAATGCTTCCTCGTTAATGAACGGCCACCTTAGAGGAGGGTCCTACCCTTTAGCACCCACTTGGTCTACAACAACAGCTCCTTTACCACCATCTCATTTAGATTTCTTCCTAGAGATACGCTCGTAGTCTGATCATTGACTAAGTTGAGGAGATTCAATTGCCCGTCCTATCTGTTTAACTGTCGCTAAGCTCAGGAAGAAATCCCTTTTGGCAGCTTCGATTACAACCTTATCAGGTGGTGGCGTCTTTTTGAAGTGAGCTGTTACGCTGGCGTCTACTTCCTTTCTAGTTTCTACTTCGGTCAGGTCATATGCTTGTTTCTTAAGAGATTGTGCTGGCTTCACATATGGGGAACTTTTCTCCTCTGATCATGAAGAATTTTGAGATCGCGGTGCTCTTTGATCACTTTTTTGTGGCGCTAGAGCAGGAGAAGGAATTTTTTGGGTGACGCCGGAGGAGGACTTTTCCTGGGTGGATAGTCCGCCTCGTCATCATTATTATTATCATCGTCGTCGTCGTTGTCATCTGAGATAAACTTTATGTAGTGCTTGCACCACACGATGAATGTGCCCAGGTTTTATCCAAGATTATTTTTCCCCTCCTCGCCCGGGATCTCTACCTCAACTTTACGGTATCTGTCAACCACGCTGTCCATTGATACTCTGGAGTATCCCTGAGGAATTGGGCGGTTATACAACATCTACCCCTCGATTCATGGCCAAGCCACCCTTTTAGCCACCTTAATGGTAATGTTCGCTACGGGCAGGTGCAGACTGCAACGTGTTGGCTCTACAATTTTGTCCAAAGGAAAACTACAGGCTGAGTCCTCTTTGGGAGTGCCCACGGACGCTTGGCTACTTTTACGAGCACCGGGGGGACTCTGGAGCTGGTGGCCGACATCATGTGACTGACGTTCGCTGAGTTAGTTTGCTAGCATTTCTTGCATCCATTGCATCTTTTCTTCGAATATCATTTCCTTTTTCTGCATCCGGTCTTCTATTTCTCGTACACGTGCATCCAACTATTCTTGTCTAGATTTCTTCGGACGCTAATAAATTTCGGCGTCCTCTGGGAACACTGCTTTGCAGGGCACCAAGCCAAACCCTCTGGTTCGACCAGGGTACTCTTTGTTACCCAGGGCGTGTGTTAGCACGTCGTTCTCCCTTCTTGGCTGGAAGGAGCCCTGGGTAGCTTGGGCATGGGCATCTGCGATCTTCTTCGAGATTTCCTCGTCTTTCTCCCTTCTAAAGCTTAAGCTACCATTATCCGACAGAGTAGCTCCCCTTGCAAGCATCCCATACTTTGATCTTGGGGCCATCTCGGACGTTGCAGGAACTCCACTACGAGTTAGCTCTTCTTTCCGAGCATCACACTTGGGTACTTTCTTCACGTAGACACCGGTGCCTAGCACATGGGGGTAAATGTTCTTGTTTGAGTTTGCCTTGTTCTGTTGACTAATAGTCTGGGCTTCATCAGACTTCTTATAATGCACGAATTCATCCCAAAATTACCTCAACCTTGGGTATCTATCAAAGTCCGGTGTTTCATCCTTCTTCACATACTCCTTATTCAGCTTTGTCTTCCAATTCTTCCACGAGGATCTCATGACAGTTAGTGCACATTTCTTGGCAAGCTCCAACTGATCTTCGGGGAATTGGAACTTTACTGTTAAATCTGTCCACAATGTTTCCTTGATTTCATCGGGAACATACGATGGGCAATCGCCACGGCGTGTCCATGATTTGTAGGTGATAGGCACATTATCTCTAGCTAGGACCCCGCATGCTGTCCGATATGGCCCAAGAAATGATGCAGGTATAGCTGGTTCCTCGACTACATTAAGCTCCATGATAACCTTTCATTCACCTGTCCGCAACTTGCTGGGACCTCGGCCACGATGCTACCTCCGTTCACCTGATGTCTGACCCTGCATTTTGACCGTTTCATTAGTCGGCTGGCCCTGCTAAAGAATTACCCCATCTACGTGAAGAATGTCATCGGGAAGCACATCCTACTAAAGAATTACCTCGTGTACGTTTGTTAACTCGGGTTGCTCTAGGTTGATGAACCTTGTCGGGCTTTGGTTCAAGGGCTCAGAGGCATCCGGCACTTGTCCCTGGTTAGAGGCCATGTGCAGCAAGTTTATCTAAAATTTAAAATTAAAAAAATCATGAGATGAATGTTGGAACCGATTGAATCACCACTTTGTCGTGCGTTAGAGTTGCTAATTTCAACGTTTTGCATATATAAGGCATAATCACCATTTTGTCGTGCGTTAGAGTTGCTAATTTCAATGTTTTGCATATATAAGGCGTAATCACCTGATTATACAGAGGTAATCATGGAACATGCATGTAGGAAACGATAAATAAAGCAAGGTAGACATGAAATATAAATCATATACATCCATGCCACCATTATACATCCATGCCACCATTATACATCCATACATACGTACAAATTAATTACATACATACAAATTAATTACATACATACATATACATTCACCAGTAAACACAAGAATTCATAGTACTAGCTGTATGGTATAGTTGCTATTTGTACAGAAACCAAAAGTTTTGGTGAAAAATATCTCTTCACCAACTATTTGTCCAGAAGGTTCTCTTAACAAATATATGCTTCACAACGTATATGCAGTTCAACCAACAGGTATGTGTAAGTTGGCTACAACAGATTCATCAAGTGAGATTTCAAGCCACACGATTGCTGAACTAGGTTAAGGCTACTCTTGCACCATATGCTATGTAATGGAATATATATAGATAGCTAAGCGGCTATTTGGATCACAAGTTTCATTGATCAATTAATTTTGAAACAAGTTTTATGTAAGTTTTATGGGTTATTTGCCTAGTTGGATTTTTGTAAAAGGATTTTGTTTAAAAAAGTTTTACTTGCATTTTTCAAAAATGCAATTCTGTTGGTGTTTAGGGTTTGACAAAAACAACTTTCAAGTTTGGCTTATTTGGTTTCGCCTTTTGTTGAAAACAAGGAAAACTTCTTCTAGTAAATTCCTTTTTCAGTATAAATAAAACTCGATCTTGTTATCTGTAGCTACTAAATAGGATTTGTTGGTGGTTAGAAACCAAACACAATAAGAAATATTATATTTTGTTAAAAACCAAGATTCAAACGTTGACCCCTTAGCTAGTAACATGAATTTCAAATTGTTATTCGGTTTGTATACAATGAATTGAAAATATTGTTTACATCAAGTTGGTTTTTAGTTACTATATTATTCCTATCCTAATTAAACAAGACTTTATATGGTTATACTATAAAATAAGTTTTTACTAAATGTTGTTTCCTAAAAGGCTAAAACTCAAGAACAAAACCCCTTTGAGAATCTTAAGCAATTTCTAGAAAAAATAGACTTTACCAATTGCAGTGGCATAATTCTTTTATAGCTCCAAAATTATATTAGTTAGTCAATATTTATCTAAATTTGCTATAAAAGAGCTATTGTAGTGCATCATTTGTTATATATGGACTGAACGGCTTGGTTAGGTCGAAAAAACAGCGTGTTCCATCTGCCTACAATAGATTCATCAAGTTTCCATGGCGCTGTTATTACAATTGTTGGAAGTT
The DNA here is from genome assembly GCA_036346275.1 of Otatea glauca. Taxonomy (NCBI): domain Eukaryota; kingdom Viridiplantae; phylum Streptophyta; class Magnoliopsida; order Poales; family Poaceae; genus Otatea; species Otatea glauca. Next base: position 56,776,171 of record CM070715.1, on the reverse strand, counting down.
TGATTTGGTTGCTGATCTATCGCATGATGAGGTTGCTAATGTAGTGTTATTCAGATTTTTCAGTACAATATTTGTACAAAGCCTAGCTGTAAAAATGGGACATATCATGAGTGAAACAAAAATTGAAGTCACAGGCTCACAGTAGAGGTGGCTGCGGGGAGGCGTCGGAGTAGAGGCGTCGTCAGGGAGGGATCAGCGCGGAGGAGGGTCGGTGTGGGGAGCATGGACGCCAGGACGACGATGCGGGCGGAGTGGTCGTGGTGGCTAGGGCACAGACGAAATCGGCAAGAAGAAAGCAAAATGGCTAAGTGTGGGAAAAAGAGGGTGCGCTGTGTTTATATAGAAAGGAGAATTACTGCCGGTTCCACGACATAAACCGGCAGTGATGTCACATCTCTGCCGGATGACCCTAGAACTGGCAGTGATACCCGAAAATCTTTGCCGGGTGATGTTCGATCCGGTAGTGATGCCCATCATCTCTGCCGGGTGATCTTGTAACCGGTAGTGATGCCTCATCATCTCTGCCGGTTGATTTTGGAACTGGCAGTGATGCCTGACTATCTCCGCCGGTTTAGCCTTGAACCGGCAATGATGCCTCACCATCTATGCCGGTTTACCCTGGAACCGTCAGTGATGCTCCTTGCCCCACCCATTTTGCATACTATATTAAATAATGTTTATATTAATATTGTTTGTTAAATATCTACAAAATAGTAATAATCAATATTCCATATATTACAAATTGAAGCATGTCCTTCATACAAAATAAAGCATATCCTTAATTAATACAACTAAGCTACGATTCGACCTTCGTTATGATCGCAGCGTATGTATGTAGCTTCCTCACTGTCTTCCATGAGACCTAGGTTGACGTTCTTACTAAAAGGAGGAAGCTCATCGAATTAGTTGTAGTCTTCTTCGTCGACTACATTCTCAACTCCGACAATCCTTTTTTTTTCCTTGAAGAACCACATGGCGTTCCTTGTCAGCCGGGTCCCTTACAAAGAGGATTTGTGTAACCGCATTAGCAAGTACGAATGGTTCTTCTCTGTATCTAAGGTGTTTGAAGTCCACGATAGTGGTACTGTACTTGTCGATGTTCACATCCCCAGGGAGCCTGACCCACTAGCACCGAAAGAGAGGAACCTTCAAAGGCCCATAGTCAAGCTCCCAAATCTCTTATATGAATCCATAGTAGGTCTGCATATTGCCATTGCTTTCGTAGGCATCTATACGGACACCGCTGTTTTGGTTGGTGCTCTTGTTATCTTGTGCTCTCGTATAAAATGTATATCCATTGATGTTGTATCCTTCAAATGTTAGAATTGTATATGACGGTCCCTGAGCCAACGCTCTCAACTGAGCACACTCTGTCTGCATATGCATCATGTGTCTAAACAACCAATCTCCAAAGTTATCTCTGTGCTCTCTCGTGATCCAAACCTCAGACTTAAATGTGTTTTTTCTTCATAGCATGTTCTTGTGCATGTTGACACACGAGGCCGCTACAACTGATTGGTGCAGAACTGTAAAATGTGCTTGCGTTAATGAAGCACGATCGTTAGTATGGATCGATTTCTGACCTAGTGTCCCTTTCCCCTGTATCCTCCCCTCATGGCGAGATACGGGCACACCAATCGGTTTGAGATCCATGTAATCGATGCAGAACTCAATGCCTCCTCAGTTCCCCAACCTTCGGCAATGCACCCTTCCGCCGATGTCGATTACGAACATATTTCTTAAAACCCCTATGTACCTCTCGAAAGGGTACATATGATGTAGAAATACAGGGCCAAGAAACTGTATCTCTTTCACAATATGAACAATGAGATGGTCCATAATATTGAAAAAGCATGGAGGGAAGCACATCTCAAGCCAGCATAGAGTGTGGATCACGTCTTGCTGCAGCTTATCCTGTTTCAACGGATCGATGACCTTCTGTGAAATCACGTTGAAGAATGAACACAACTTTATAATTCGGTCTTGCACTTTCTCTGGCAGAACACCCCTAATTGCAATAGGAAGCATCTGTGTCATCATCACGTGGCAATCATGAGACTTCATGCCAATTAATTTCAAGTCTTTCATTAAGACTAGCCTCTTTATGTTGGTAGAATAAGCGGACGGAACTTTGACTCCGTGCAAGCACTTATAAACGCTAATTTTCTCTTTCTTGCTAAGAGTGTAGCAAGCTGCGAGAAGGTACGTTTTTCCTTTACCCAGGTCTTCATGATGCAGCTCCTTCCTGAGTTTCATATCTTTCAGGTCCATCCGTGCTTTCAGTGTATCTTTTGCTTTTCCACGTATGTCTAGTAAAATACCAAGCAAGCTGTCACACACATTCTTTTCTACGTGCATGACGTCGATTGCATGTCGAACATCCAGGTGCGGCCAATAAGGTAGGTCCATATATACTGATCTCTTTTTCCACAAAGGAGTTGTATCACCGGAACTCAGGACTGATGTACTGCCGGCTATCTTTCCATGGATAATTTTAATATCCTTTACGGCCGCAAATATCTCTTTGCCGTTGCGATGTTTCGGAGCTGAAGTAGTCTCCTTTGTACCATCAAAAGTTCTCTTGTTGTTGTGATACGGGTGGTCCTTGAGAAGGAACCTACGATGCCGCATGTAACACATTTTTCGATAGTATTTCAGCCACCGGCTACCTGTATCACCAAGCAATGGACGCATTCGTTGAATCCTTTTATAGTCTCACCCGAAAGATTACAAAGAGCAGGTTAATCATTGATGGTTACGAACAACAACGCGTATAGCATGAAGTTATCTCTTTTATACTCATCCCATACTCGTACAATGTCGTTTCACAATACCAGAAGATCTTCAACTAGTGGTTTGAGGTACACATCGATATCATTGCCAGGTTGCCTCAGCCCTTGGATCAGCAGTGGCATCATAATGTACTTCTATTTCATACAAAACCAAGGAGGAAGGTTGTAGATATATAAAGTCACTGGCCAAGTGCTATGACGGCTACTCATGTTGCCGAAAGTATTCATCCCATCCGTATTGAGCTCGAACCTTATATTCCTCATATCATATGCAAAGTGTTTTTTGTATTTTCTATCGATGTTCCACCACTACGCAGAGTCAGCAGGGTGTCTGAGCATTCCATCCTTCTTACGCTTTTTGGCGTGCCATCGCAGCAATTGAACATGCCTTTTTTTCGCAAACAGACGCTTCATATAGGGGATTATTAGGAAATACCACACCACCTTGGCTAGGGGTCTTTTCTTCTTACGATGCATATCAATGTCATCATCGCCGCCCCTATATCGGGATGCCTTGCAAATGGGACACGCATCCAATTTTGCAAACTCATTGCGATACAATATGCAATCGTTTGAATATGCTTGTATTTTCTGTATTTGCAGTCCCAACTGGCAGACAACCTGCTTTGCCTTGTACGTGGTTGCTAGCAACATGTTACCCTCTGGAAGCACGTCCCTGAAGAAACCTAATAGCTTTGTGAAGCTCTTATTGGACCAACCATTGCTTGCCTTCAACTGCAGCAGCGTAAGCACAACATGTAGCTTTTTGAGCTCCTCCTTGCAGCCCGGGTACAAACGTTTTGTAGAGTCCTCTACCATACGCTATAACTTTTGAAAATCCCTTTCACTCGTGAGGTCCTCCTCCCCATCATGCAACATCTGTTTTAGATCATCTTCGTGGTTATCAACGAACGTATCTTCTTGGGTGTCCACGAACATATCTTCGACTGCCATCGAGTCGTTGTCTTTGTCATCATCATTAATCAGATGCCCTTCATGTACAATCTCATCTTCACCGTGCTCAGTCCAAGAGGTATAGGTAGGCTTGTAACCCCTTCGAAGCAAGTGTGCACGGATCGCCTCAAGGTTAGAAAACTGCTTCTCATTCGAAGCAAGTGTTCTGGACATGTTGGGGAAGGAAGCCGGGCTATATATAGGGCCATATTATCGTTGTCAGCTCTTGTTCTCGAACTGGCAGTAATATATCATTGCCGGTTCTATCTCTAAATCTGGTAGTGATATCGATGCCGTTCGCGCGGGAAGAATTTACTATGTCTTATCACTGCCGGTTTGCACCGGGAACCGGTAGTGACAAGACACAGTAAAGTTTTCCCGCTTGGGCGGCTCCCGAGTCGGTAGTGATACTCTATCACTGCCGGCTCAGGCCCCCCAGCAGTGATGGGGGTCGTGGATGAGCTTTTCTGTAGTAGTGTATTTTTTCTTTGATTTATCCATAACTTTTTATTGACAGCTCTGATTCATGAATGGTTTTCACTAGTAGCTTACTGATGATGAGAGCAACATATTGGTATAAGTCTCGCCACATGAATCAGATTTTACTATCCGTATACATAGATTTTACTATCGGTATACATAGATTTTACAATCATGCCAAAGGGTTCAGTAGCTTGTGCGGTAGTAAAATCTTACAGCACATTCGGTAAATTATTAGTAAAATCTCATTCATGAGGTGTTTATTAGCGATACTTATATCATTATGTTGCTCATGTCGTCAATAAGCTATTGGTAAAAACCGTTCATGAATTGGAGCTATCAATGAAAAGTTATGGCAAAATAAAAGAAAAAATAGCTTCCAGTTCAAACAAGAAAAGTATTTACTAGTTGGTTTGACCACGTAACTAATGGGCTTATTCAACTTGGGTAGTTCTGTTGCGCTGATTAGTAGGATGCATGGCTCGATCGAACTTGGTTAAATGGCCAGGCCGTGTAATAGACTATTCTACACATAGGTATATATATACATGTATATGTCTATATACACGTATATGTATATATACACGTACATATGTATACATATACATGTATAATTACATATATATACCTATATATATATATATGTATATGTATACATATACGTGTATATAGACATATACATGTATATATATACCTATATATATAGAAATGCTATTCTACAGCTGCGTGTAGAATAGTCTATTCTACTCCCCAACCATTTAACGTGTACCGACCGAGTCACTTATCACAGCACTCAATGCAAGGAACTTGTCAAAGGTTAGAGATCGACAATAAAATTTATACTTCGGGTACCTTCGGGTGTGCAGAGCCAAACACGAAATTAGGGACACCAGATGTAGACAGGTTCAGCCCCCTGAAGGGTAATACCCTACTCTTGTATGGATGATGTATGGAGTTGATGAACAAAGTACAGAGTAATGTGTCTAGCCCTAGTTACAATGCGAATTGCACCTAGGCTAAGGCTATGCCATGTAAGAGGATGATGAAACAGGCTTCGTTGGCTCTCAAGTTCTCTTTGCTAAAGCTTCTTGCTTCAGAATCGCTCTTCTTTCTTCCTCTTCCCTTGAGGACCCCAACCCCCGTCCTTATATAGTCGGGGTAGCCCGGCCTCAAGTCGAGTTGTAGTCGGTTTGGAGTATCAGATCGTAGCCGATATGAAGTCAATCGTCGCGTGATATTCGCAGCATATCCAAACTTCCTTGAATATCAGGCATACTCGAGTCGATTTCCTCATAACGGGAATATGATCATGTCCTTCCTAATATGGAGTCATCCTTTCCGCGCATATCTTATCCCTCGGAATTGGGCCCATGATATCCGGAATCTCTGCATGTTGTTAGGACATATCCTTCACGTATCCTCTGTGGACACATACCCCATGTTTAGATATTCGACAATAGCCCCCGAACTCTGTTCAGTGGAGGGTCTACTTAATTGCTTGGTCGATTACTGCCAAAGCCTTGCTTGGTCGAGTAATGCCTTGCCTGCATGTAGCCGAACGATTCGAGCAGATTAAGAATCGCTAAGTACCGAGTAGGGATGTGCTGGGTCGAGCGCCCTGCCATCAATTCGTATCGAGTCCTCAGGGTAACCACAAGTTACTCGATGCCGACTTATCGACTCGACTCTGATCAGAGTTAGAAATTCAAACAATCTAAACGTTGGGTAGTTGAGCATTTATTGCTCTAGTCTGCAACGACAAGATGGGTGCAACAGCGCCATCATTCCGCTTTTCACACCGAACGAGATGCCGTGCCATGGGGAATGAACCGTTTGCCTGGAGAGAGGATTTTGGTCTATAAATTCCCATACCTGGAACTGTAGCCATTCCCCTCATTTTTCGCCTCCAACCTTACTCTCGAAGCCTCTGTCATGCTCTTGAAGCCCTAGCGCCTCCACCTTTAGGGAATTATCCCCACATCTTTGTCAATGGCCTCTGCCCCTTCAACCAGCGCCGGAGTCGCTACACTGCCGGAGAAGAAAATCGAGAAAACTGAGTTGGCCTTCAAGGATGAAGCCCTCTAAAAGGTGTGGCAAAAGTCGATCATGACGGAGAAGCGTCTCAATGACTTGGAGAAGGACAGCTTCGTCCCTCCGCGGGAGTTCTTCCACTGGAGGCCATCTCAAGGTGAACTCTATCCCACCTCCACAAATGAGGATGAGACCGTCGTTTTTGAGGCCTTCTTCCACTGCGGGCTAAGCTTTCCCCCCTCTCAATTTCTTCGACGAGTTCTTGATTTGTATCAAATCCAACTTTTCCACCTGAGCCCCAATTCAATCACAATTCTCAGCGTGTTTGTCCACCTTTGTGAGGCTTTTCTGGGCATCAGCCCGAGTCTCAACCTGTTCCGCCACTTCTATAGCTTGAAGAGGGCAATGAAGAACAATGTTGTTGGTGGTGTCGATTTCCATCTCCACAATGGTGTGTCGAGTTCGTATATTCTTGTTCATGTGACTTATTCCTGGCAGTCAGATTGGAAAAAGCGGTGGTTTTACATCACCTCTTCGGACATCGTGAATTGCCCTCTAACTTATTGACCATTTCTCGCCAATTCGATTGACCTTTGGAAGAAAGTCCCTCCTTCGATCGCCCGCAATGCTTATTACATCCGAAAGATCGAGGAGCTGAGGAAGATCAGGCTGACTAGGTGGCATGTCGCTAGAGATTTCTTCATGCGCCGATCAAGTCTACTGAAGTGCCGAGACCACTTGGCTTGGGACTACTCCGGGGTCGATGACGCCACCAGGGACAATCCTGAAAGTAAGCTCTTGCAATACTTTTGTTTTCCTTACCTTAGTCGATGAGTATCGAACTGACTTGCTTTTTTGCCAGATCTGATGGACTCGGACATCTCCTCTAGGCTGAGCAAGATGTTCCAAGGCTCAAAACCTAGCGCTTGTGGCATCAAAGCTTACTCGCTTGTCAATCCCTGGCCAGAGGTGAGTGTTCTGCCAGAGACATCTTTGCATTGCTCGTGCATCTGTTGTTTGCTTTGACCTAACATCTCCTCAGGAGGCCAAATTCGACAATGATGTCAGTAAGCCAATCGAGGGAGTCATCAGCCTAGATGATGACGTCCCTACTGACTTTGAACCTTCCTAGGGTGATCTAGCGCCTGTCATGGATCCAAGCGGAGCTGAAATGGCTCAAGAGACGACCGATTCTCCTAAAGCGAGGAGGTCGGTGTCTCTAGCACTCTGCCAACCTGCCAAACGGGCTCAGACTTCGTCAGTGCGTCTGTCTGACCAAGTATCCTTCAATCGCTCGCTTGGATGCTATGAGATCGGTCCTGATATAATTCAACAAATGCTGGATGATTAGCGAGCCGCTTGGGGGGTCGATACACAGAGGTCGATGAGTCCCCCGCAGATGTCTCCTCGAGAGGGATCTCCATCGACCAGACCAGTCGAACAAGTATCATTGCTATCGAGTAATGTCTCCTGTATTAGCGAACTTCCGCTCACAACAACTGCTTGCTTTGCAGATTACCTCGTCGGCCAATGACCCGTCGACATCGTGTCCTCCACCGGTCGCACCAATTGAGAAAACAATCGCTGAAGTCAAGCCGATCCAAACGAATGTGCATGAGAAAATCTGACTAGCGAGGTGAGTTATCCTACCTTTCTCTTCATAAACTCTCTTTGAGTTCATCCTAGGTGTTTAGGCAAATAGCCCCTCTTATGTTTTGCAGGAATGGTGCGCCCAGCGGTGCTATGGATAAAGCCACCGCGGCAAAATCCTCCTCCTTGGGCATGGCTGGCACCATCGCGGTTCATCATCTGCAGGATCCTGCTAAGCACACCGGCAAATCTGCAATGGTGACCGTCCAGCTTCTTTAGTGCCTCGGGTGTTTTGGTCCGTTCTGAAACCCCAAATCGAGGTATGTGAACTTCCGATAGGTTCTACTTTTGTGGAACAGAGACGTTTGCGTTCGAAGGGCTTCCAATCAGCGGAGATTGAATCCTTGCAATCGCGACACCCACGCACCTGTCGTTATCAACCGTGCTCATGCCCGGATGACCTAACCACGAAGGTTAATTCCTGCACGCAGTAGAAGAAACGAGCAAGAACGAGAAAAGAAAAGAATCTGACAATTCAAACGATCAAAGTTGAGGATATCTCTTTCACCAAACCAGGTCTTGTGACACTAATCCGATGAACAAGTGTTTCACACGCGTGGGGAACAAACTTAGCAAATAACCTAACCCTAAAAGTAGCGGCGGCTAAGTATATATAAGGGCGAGTTACAAAAAGTGATCAATCAACGGTTCTGATTTGAAGTCTGCAACAGCAGCAACTTTTCGCGTCAATTTGGAGGCCTTCCCGAATGAATCTGGAGGTGGGCTTGTATGCAATAGATAGTTCTTGAAATAAGCTTTCCAACGAGTAGTGGCTCAGCCCAAACGGACTTCGTATGAGGAAGTTATGGCCTTTTTAGTCCGGCGCTGTTAGGCCGACTCCGAGACAAGTTGTAGTTCGAATTGAAGTGCACAGACAGCATCAATTGGGCTTGTACTTTAGTTGAATGTGGATTGTAGGTGTTTAAGTTGTGTATGAGGTCTCCTTGAGTTAACATCTCCTCTCCCATGCTCCTAAGTAACAACACATCACAAGGAAAATTATGAAGTAGCACATTCTCATTAGAACAAGTATTATCACCTAATAATGAGCTCACCTTGTAATTGAGTTGTTTTGCTCGGGCTCATGTTATTGGACCAAGAGTTAAATTTGTATCCATATGAGTTATGTCCTCATCAACGGTTGCATTCAATACATCCTCCCCCTCCGTTGGATGATTAGAAATTGCATTTGTTAAAATGCAAATTTTCTCAACGGGGGTTGTTTGCTGCAAGCTGCTTTGAGCAAAGTTGGGGTCTCTTGCCACCGCCTGTGGAGGTGGTGGTGTAATGAAGGTATCTTAACGAGCTTGTCCTCTAGAGGCTTGGAATGTTCTTGAGGTACTTAGTTGGTTTTGAAAATATAAGCGTCTAGCCTTATCAACTGACCTTTGTTTTTCTATCATACGCCACTCGTATTCACTCTAAGCAGTTTTTTTGGCAGTTTCTTGGGCTTCACATTCTTCACGTTCCGCCTGCTGACCATAGATTTCACTGGTGACCGCGCAAGCGTGAAAACCCGAGTAAACAGAAGGTATTATCCCTCCATCTTCATCTGACGAAGGCGTGTAATCTAAGTCTTGGAGATGATCTTCCGAGGCTGAATTATTTAGAAGATTATTACTACCTTTGGACACATTCTCATTGTCAATTTCCATGGAACATGCCTCATGGATATCTTCCTCTGAATTCACTAGAGGAGTAACAAGATCTTTACCTTTTGGTGCGTTAGATGATTGTTCTTTTGCCTCAACCTCAGCCTTGACCTTTGCCAACTCCGCCTCCGAAACATATTCAGAGTAGAAATCACACTTACACTATTCCTCCATTGGCTCATCATCAGTAGCGAGATGGGCGTAATCGACGAGGTCAAACCAATTCTCTTCATCCATTGTAGAGAATTTCTTGATTTTGATGTCCGGAGGCCCTCCTTTTAGCTCTAGCTGTCGATATCCAAGAACTTGGGACCGTTAATCGAACTTACGGAAATATAAATTGTGAGCCCCTGGATATCAAAATGGAGACAATGGGGAATACTTCTTTATTAGCCAAGCGGCTGAGACAGAATACACAAATTACAGGATGACCTGGGTGATTGCAGAATGTTTGATCATAGATTACAAGGTTCTAATTGCAATTGCGAGAGTAGATGATCTCAATAGCGTGGATTGACCCCCTATTTATCCTTGATGAAGAGGCAGCAGTTGATTTCCAGAAGGGGTGTTGTGTAACCGGGTATAGGGTTAACAAAACCACGGTTTTTCGTTCGAAAACCGTGGTTTTCGAGCTAACTGCCCTGGTTTGAGAAAAACCGAACGATTTTCTGGAGTTATTCAAATTCAAATTCAAAAATTTCGAAAAATTTAGAAAAACTAAACAAAAAATTCCTAAAATTGGTATTAATTGTTGTTTGGCCTTCGATATGAATGTTTTTTGAAAAAATGAATTTTAGAGATATTTTTGAGCCATTGGAATTGTTGAAAATGGAAAAAGCAAAAAAAGGAAAATGGTGGCCTATGGGCTTTCAGCCCACAGGCCAAACCTCCTTCGGGCCGGCCAGCACAGCCTAGCCCACCTTGGCCGAACGGCCCACCCGAAGGGGCATCTGCTCTCGATAGCATCTATCATAGCGAGCCAGCTCCATTATTGCACTGTGTCGTTCCCCACTCCAGCAGCAGGCGACCACACTACCGCCGCCCATATTCGACTTCACCCGCTAGAAAACCGTCGAAGAAGAAGAGGTTTTCGCTTGGTTTAGCAAGAATACCGAGCAGTTTTTGCGGTTTTAGGTGATTTTTCACTCAGTTTGTTGCGATTTTCATTCGGTTTTTTGTGAAAACCGATTGGCATTTGAATGACAGAATGAGCATGTCTGTGTGAGTTCATGAGTTCATGTGTCATTGATGGAAGCTTGGTATAAAAGTAGAAAATTATAGTGCAATATATCAGTCAATCATTGTATGTGTTCATGTTGAATGAGTAGTTGATGAGCTACTCGTTGGCATCCACGGCGACGGATTTTGCAAAACTATCATGTGTCGTTGATGAAAGCTAGGTATAAAATTAGAAAGTTATAGTGCAGTATATCAGTGTATATGTTCATGTTGAATGAGTAGTTGATGCGCTACTCGGTGTGACTGTGTTGGCTTTCCATTTTGGCATGCTATGCGTGGATTCACTAGATTGTATTGTTTTGCCATGTAGTTCAATGAACATATATGTGTTGATTAAACTTGGTACTTACCATTGGATGGTAGATGACAACGAAGGTGAAAAATAAATTGATACGCATGGTGATTGTGATGCTTTGATTATTACCGTTGTGGCTGTGAATTGTGTGATCATGTTTTGCTATTGAAAGCGTACATAAGTAGATAACATGCTTTGATTATTACTGATGTCGGCCTTGTGGCTGTGATTTTGATCTACCATCTTGTAGAAGTTCAAATCCAAAATTTATCTTCTCTAAGAGAAATAAAAGGGAGTCACATATGATGAATTTTACTCACTGATTGCACATATAATGAAATTTGCTCACTGATGCATGCTTGTATGTAGTAGCAATAATTGTTCAAGTATGTAAAGTATCAATATTTGTTATCATATTATTTGTTCAAGTAGCAAATGGTACTATTTGTTCAAGTAGCGATATTTGTACGTATGCTTACTTTTATTGTTCCATTAGCAGATGGCAGACTATGTCAACGTGGTGTGAGAGCACGGAAGTTGGGTGCTGGATTTCGATGCAAGCACTGTCTCAAAGAGAAGAAAGGTGGCGGTGCGACCCGATTCAAGCAGCACTTGGCAGGATGTGGTACGGGTGTCGTCCATTGTAGTAAAGTTCCTGTGAACGTTCGCGACTACTTTCAGCATGAGCTAGATAGGACGAAGGATAAGCAGAAGGAAAGGAGAGAGGAGATGCTGAGGAAAGAAGCCACAGTTGGAGATTCCCCACCGAGGCGAAGTGTATACTCAGAGTACACGAGTGATGCTGATGAGGAGGACCAACTCCAGCATACCATAGCTGCCTCCAGGGCGGAGGTAGAATTTAGAAGCCGGGCAGGTGGGAGGTACGAGCACGGTGGTGGTAGTGGCTCCTCTAGGGGTGCTGGAGGAGATCGTGACAATCTATTGTCGAAGATGTTTCGGAGTTCGTCACAAAGAAATAGACCGCCGGTGGTGGAGGATTACAACATTCGTATGGCCCGTGGCCCCGTGCAACCAAGGATTGACACCCATTAGTGGACACAGAAGGGGAAGAGTGCGAAGTAGACCATTGGCTAGTTGTGGGCCAAATTCTTTTACATTGCTGGTATCACGGGGCAAAAAGCAGATAGTACGTACTTTGTTAGCATCGTGAGGGAAACACAAAAATACGGTAAGTGAGATTTAAAATATTCGTTCAGTTGTACGCCGATTCATAGCTAACATTTATGTTTCATTTGCAGGCGAGGGTGTCCCATCCCCTTGTGGTCGAGATATAGATGGAAAATATTTAGACGCCAATGAAGTAGACATTAAGCAGAGCTTCACAAAGTTCATGCAGCAATTGCCCATGTACGGAGTAACAATCATGTGTGATCCCTAGACTAGGCCGACACGCATGAGCATAATAAACTTCATGATTCACTGCAACGACACCATGTTCTTCCACAAATCCATCGATGCCACCGACGTCTCTCAAGGTGCCTCGTACTTGCGCAACGTAATTTGTTTTATTTGTACTCTTCTGTAGTTGAATTAACGTACACATCACGTAATTGTCATACTTGGTTTTGTTTGGTCACGTAGGAAATATATTTAGTAGTCAACAAGGTGGGTCCGATAAATATGGTGCGGATTGTGACAGATAATGGTGCCAACTACAAGAAGGCGTGCAAGCTCGTTGTACGACAGCACCACAACATTGTGTGGCAGCCTTGTGTGGCCCACACCATTAATTTGATGCTGAAGGAGATTGGAGAGTTCCCTGATCACGCCTCGATCATTGAGAGTGTAAGGAAAATCTCTCGATGGATACACAATCATTCAAGGATACATGCTATGATGAAGGAGTACATTGGAGGCGAGTTGGTCAAGTGGAATGCAACTCGTTTCGGCACTAACTATATGTTCTTGAATAGTTTCTTTCGATGCAAGAACAAGTTCATGCAATGGATGGCTGCCGAAGAATTTGTAAACTCTCGCTTTGTTGATAACACTGAGGGGAGGTATGTGTATGGCTGCCTCTCAAGCTTGGACTGGTGGGATAATCTTCGATCTGTTGTGACATCGGTGGAACCGTTGTAGCCTTCTTGTGATTCTTCGATCAGGACAGGGTGGCCACATTGAGCCAGACGATCCTACGGTACACCATAGTGCAACAGGAGTACGACAGTTTGTTCTACGAGTCTCTAGCAACAAAGGACGTGTACATGAATGCGGTGGACCAAAGAATGGACGACTTAACGCACAACACGTATATGAATGCCGGTAATATATTCTGCCCTGCAACACAGTACATTATAGTTGCACATATGTTACAAACCTGTACTGACATGCTTCGTTTCACATCATGCAGCTGCTGCCTTAAACCCCCGAACTGTCTACGCTTACAGCACGAACAACACCTTCTTGACAAATCTCCGGGATGCCTTTGAAGCGCTTGCTGATGATACTGAAAGTGTCGTGCAAGCTCTTCATGACACCGACCTTTTTAGAAGGAAGGTTGGATCGTTCTCAACAGCTCTAGCTGTGAGGATGGCACAAGATGGCAAAACATCCTCTGCTATTTTTCTTACACCGTCTCAAATGTAATGGTACTCTTGTCGGTACTTACTATTTTATTCATTAATTTGTAGCACATTGGTGGGATGTGTTCGGATCGGAAACACCCACCATTTAGCGGTTTGGCATATGTCTCGTGTCGTAATGCGCATCTTCTAGCAATTGTGAGCGCAATTGGAGTACATTTGCATTCATCCACACAAAAATCCGCAACCGCCTGTCATACAAGAAGCTAATAAGCTAGTGTACGTCAACTACAACCTTCGGCTTCGAATTCAAGCCGCAGAAAATCAAAGGCGCTCAGATGAAGATGATCCATTATAGCGGCTTATGGAGCTAACACTATGCGACGATGCAAACCCTATCCAACAGTGGATGAAAAAAGGAAGGTCCAACGATGACCCATTACTTGATGAGGAGGATACAGAGAGTGAGTGACACACCTCTTCCATCACAGCTTGTGACAGACCCAATTCACCTTGCTGTGTTAAGAAAGGACACTGGGGCTGAAAGCATCCCCGAATGGGCAGACAAGACAGTCGGGGACACTCATACAGGGAAGAGGAAGCACCAATCAGTCCTAAGAAGGGATACAGCAAAAAGGAGCATCCTGCAGAGGAACGGGGAAGCATCCCGTAGATGAGCCCCATCTTGTAGGGAGTGATGACTCCACTGAGTGAGAATCATCGAAGTCTACCATACCAAGAGTCCAATGATAGCAGCTTTAAGATGGACACCGATGGCGGTGACAATACCTCCATACCTCCTATGCACCAATCAGAAGAGCATCAACCCATCGCATTTACTGGGGAGTCGCAATACACTCATGCAATATAGGATAGAGACCATGGTGCTCCTTAATCACAAATGACGACTATTAAGGGGAAGAGAAAGGGCGCACCACATGATAGCTCTAGCTCCTATGGCGTCATCGAGATGCAAGGGAGCTATGGCTCATATGGCAGCTACCACTATGCCATCCCCGATGCTCATGCACAACCTCCCACCCAATGGGTCTACGAGTGGCACGACCCTAAGTTTTATGCCATGTTGTATCAATAATGGCAAACGACAAGCACATAGATGCGGCAAAGTTGGCACGATTACAAGGTGGAGTTGCTAGCTACATGAGGATTGGCCTTGATGTCCACCGAGGAATACAACATAGCCAACCAAGTGTACACGCAACAATACTACCCGTAGCCACGAAGGTAATGTTTCATTTCATTGCAACTTGATATTATACTAACATTGCATCTATGCAGGTCCAACATGGCATTTGTGTGGGAAGGACGATGAAAATATGCCTACCTTACAACTTCAAATGAAAGGTATCTAAATGTGAATGGTATTGATATTTGAATGCCTATTTTTTGCACTTATTGGATTGATATGTGAATGTTATTGAAATGAAAGGTTATTTGTTCACATATTATTGCTAAAGCCTAAATGCCAACTTTACAACTTCAGATTGTCTAAAATGTAGCAAAGGTCATGCCAAAATTTTGTTTCAATTGTACGTTTGATTTCATTGCAAGTGGAATTTTTTACAGACATTCCGTTCATGTAGCTCGAGCATGGCATTTCTACGACAATGGAAGAATGATGAAGCTATGCCTATGTCTACTCCACAACTTCAATTGAAAGGTATTATATTGTAAATGGTGTTGACATGTGAATGGTAGTGAAATTGCGAATGATATTGCTATGTGGTCATGTAAATGCCTATTTTTGCAATTGTGTGATTGTAGTATTGCAATGAAAGATTATTTATTGACATATTATTGTTAAATGCTTAATTTACAACTTTCAATTGTCTAAAACATTACAAAGGTCATGTCGAAATTTTTCCATATTTAGGAGAGATCATATTGGAATTTTTTCATGTTTTTACATACCTTCTTATATATTTATTACAGTTTTACTAAATTTTAGCCTTCACTGTATTTTTACAAATTTTACAACATTTTTTTGCAATTTTTCCCTTTATTTGGAGTTTTTCCCGTTTTCTCAGTTTCTAGCGGTTTTCGACAAAAATCGCTCTGTTTTTCACAAAAATCGAGCGGTTTTCGCATAGGGGTTTGACCAGATTTCAAACAGGTTTGAATTTCCAAACTATTCGGTTTTTCACGGTTTTCAAGCAATTTCTCGCGAATTTCGAAACCACCGGGATAGCGAAAAATGCCTCCAAAACCAAATTTTGAACCCTAACCAGGAGATGCCTTCCCGCCAAACGTTGTCTTCTCGCTAAATGGTTCCTTTTTTGGTGACAACTTCTGGGTGGTTACATGTACCTATCAAATAACTGTCCGCACGGAGACATGTGAAAGAAAAACCACTTGCCCCCGACCAGTTTGCTGGTCGGGGCGGCCATTTCACTGGTTGGAGACGACCAATGTGAAGCTAGGTTTTAATCATCTTGGACCGAACTGGTCAGAGACCTAACCGTTCGAACAGAGATGGGCTTTGTTTCAATGTATTATGGGCCTTGTACATCATAGGCCCATTACCGGTGCATAGCCACGAATTATTTTAGAGGGCCTAAATAAAACAGGGTTTTAATCCTCGTCAGGGTAAATCAACTAAATATTCAAGCAAATTATGTATGGGCAGTATGACATTAAAATGAAATTGAGAGTGAATGTTCACAAAATGTTTTCCTTTAAATGGACTAAATGCAAGAACAATAGTATCAGCTAGCTCTGAAACCACCAAGCTCCTAAAGTCCAAAAGAAAAGGAATTATAAAAATACTATGTGAACAAACCACCACGTTGCAATCAAACAACCAAGCTCTGCTGCCATGGTGTTCTCTATGACTATACTCATCTACATCCAGAACAACACCAGCTGGCCAATAGGATTTGGCATACACACATTCTTCAAGTTTTGGCGGCATCATTTAAAAAGAGAAGACTGAAGCTTCCATGTCCTCATGATATAAATCAACAAGAGTTAATGCTCTACAACCCTCCCACCAGGGCAACCGTACTTTCAGATTGCCACTTACTTCCCAGTTCAGGTAAACACATCACCCCTATACATGTACAAAATTGAAAGTATTGGTAGGTAGAGATACAAACAGCTTTCAATAAAAATTAAAAATAACTAGCCACAATGGAAGTATCACAACATATCCAAAAAAGAAAAAACTTATGTGTGTTGGTAAATCTCATGTAGGCTTAACAACACTGACACATAACCATTTACCAATTAACGATATCCATGTCCTGGCGAACAAAATGCAGAAATTCATGTGTCTTGGTAAATGAAAGCCCTTTTCTGCAAGTGAGCAGAATGTCCTACATGCTTGAATAAAGTGAAAAAGAAACAAAAGGAACCTGCTGGTCCTGTCAAACAATAATACTAATCCTTCAAACAATTATATACCAGATCCTAGGATTGTCTGATGCATATCTTATTCATTATCAAGTTTCTGAATAAAGGTGCAATTGCAAGGGATGGTGATATAAATGATGACGGTTCTGCAAATAGAGGACTCATGGGAGCTTTGCAGTATCCAGCAAATAGATGATTTGGCTTAATAGAAGTAATGAAAAAAGACATGTAAGAATAAACACTTGCCAATCTTATAGATGCAGCAATATCTTTGCTTCTCCCCGGTATTAATTTTAGTCATGTACATTCAAGATATAGGATAGCAAGAAAAATCTACATAATTAATGAGACATACATGTGCCTTGTATTCTCTTGGCAGACTAGTATTCTCTTGGTAGACTAGCTGCTTTCCACCATAGTGTCAGGAAATGGTACCAATTCAACATCATCTTTGTCGTCATCTTCCTACAAATGAAAATGGTATTTAAGTTAGACATAATATCTACCTAAACTATATGAAGGACTGAAAGAAGACACCCATAACACTATCATTGGAGATTTACTGTTATTTTCTGATGATCCTCGTATGAAGCTAGAAGCACACACTAATGCCTCTAACATTGATGGGCGTAGAGCACTGCGGTAATCATCAAGAACTCTACCTCCAGTACTGAAAGTTGAGTCTGAGGAGACGCTAGTAGCAGGTATAGTTAAGAATTTCCTTGCCATCTTTGTCACAACAGGGAACCTATGAGCATTCAACTACCACCAATCAAGTAACACAAACTTTGAGTCCTCTGGAGGATGGTTTAGTTTAGCTAAATAGATAAGCAATTATGATTTAGATGGCTTTGTTGTTGTCTCTTACAGAAAGGATTGAAACCCACTTAGCACTATGGCTATTAGGGTCCTTGTTTGCATACTTAAAGATGACTCGGCCTTGCTATTGGCAGCCTTGATGTGGCGATGTTCAGCCTCATAAATGCCATATAGGTCATACAACTCACGTCTAACATCATTTTCCCCACTAAGGGCATTGCTTTCACTAAACATCATTTTAAAATAGTAACTAACAATTCTCATCTTAAACCTAGGATCAAGAGTAGTAGCAATAACCATAATATTGTTCTTTTCCTCCCAATATTTATCAAACTTGTCTAACATTACTTGTACCATCTTGGTCATATGCTCACCCCCGGATGTACATGCAGCTACCAATGCAATCTTAACATTCACTATGTAAGGATAGAAAACATTTGCAGTGGAGTATACAAACCTTGATAATACCTTAGTTACCTCAGCAAATGTTGTCAAAATTGGCTGAATTTTTCTATATAATATCCAATCTTGATGGGAATGCTCCTAATTTCAATTCATATCAAAATCACCATATTCAGTGAAAGCAACCCTATAGGGAATGCAAACATCAAACATTTTATATGTTGAACTCCACCTTATCGACACATCTAAGCACAACCCTACTCCAATTTTCAGATTCATGGATTTACAAACTTCAAGAAATTTATACATGCAGGATGGAGACTTCTTAATGTACTTCACAGTTTCCCTAAGTTTGGGTATCAAGGGTTGCAATGGTTGAAGGCCATCATTCACTACCAAATTGAATATGTGAGCACAGCAGCGGACATGAAAATAATTAGAAATGAAGCTTGATGTTTTCCTAGCAATGAACTTGGCCATCAAAGTCCTAGCAGCAACATCATTTGAGGATGCATTATCAAGAGTAATTGTTATGATCTTGTCTTCTATTTTCCATTCAGCTATACATTCAAACATGGCCTGAGCTATGATGTTCCCTGTGTGTGGTGGATCTAACTCAATAAAGTTCAAAACACGGCATTGCATTACCCATCAGGATCTATGTAGTGTGCGACCAAAGCCATGTAGCAAAGATTTTGGTTCGATGTCCATAAATTACATGTCAAACTAATATTCTCAATAGCCTTAAGACTTCCTAAGGAGTTATTTTTCAGATTCATAAACCTTTATGCATTCACTTCGTATGTTCTTCCTACCGATGAACTTGTACGATGCATTCATATATCTCATCAAGACATTTAACCATGTGTGCTCTACCATCTGAAAAGGATATTAATGCACAATTATCATCTTATCAATGAGCCTATGGGTTTCCTCATTATCATATTATGTAGGAACAACTGTAAGAGATGAACTGTAACATCCCATTCTTGGTTCTTTTGTTAAAAATTAATTTAAATTAATTAATTCAAGGATTTGGGTTTTCTTTGGAATTTTAGTTAACCTGGCATTCCTTTCCATCCAAAAATGGAATTTATTCCATTCAAGGTCCGAAATTCCATTTCATGTCAAATCCAAAATTCAAATGCAATTCAAAAATTCTCTAAAAATTTTGAAACTAATTTTATTAGGTTACAAATATTCTAAAGTATTTTTGAGATTTTCCCATAATTTTTAGAACCATTTTTCTATTTCCCCAAAACTATTTAATTTTCAAAGACTATATTAATTGTCTGTAAGAAAATAACAATATAATATTATCCAAAAATATTTATTAGTACTTTAGTTTCAAACGTTGTCTATAAAAATTCCCAAATTTATTATAATTTAATTGCTATTTTTCCGAATTTAATCCGAATTTTCACCAAAAATTAATTATTTTCGAATTAATAATTTCAGCATCGCTCATCCGATCCGCTTTCTTCCGCCCGCAAGCTACAAGAGACCCGCTGCTACAGATTCAAGCAACCCGACCGCATTTATTCACTTTTTCACTCTTCAAATTCGGCGATCTCTAAGCATCGCTCCTACGATAACTCCGGTGAGCTTTTCCTGACGATCCGTTGGTCCGATTGTCCTACAAATTGACCCCCAAGTTCCCCTTCTCATTCCTCATATCCTCAGCTTCGAGTTGTTCCAATCCATCCACCAGATCTCCCTGTGCATGCCATTCTTTCCAAACTCCGGCGAACATTCGGTGAGCTGTCCTGGCTGCTCCCAACCTCCATTTGTCCTCAAATTTTTACTGGAACTTCCTATCGGTGTCCTCTACATCGTGTAAAATCATATTTTGAAAATTCATACCAGAGCTCTGTCAGCAATCATTTCTTCTCTAAGCCCGGCGAAAGGTCAAATTTTGAATTCAAACAATTATTTCTCCTCCGTCATAACTCCGAATAGAGTGATTCAAATTGATAAATTTATAAAAATTCATCCTATACCTGCCAGTATTTTTATTATAATTTTTAGTTTTTACTTATTTTATTTTATTCATTTCGTGCACCGTTTTGCGCGTAGTCGAAGATGTGGTCGTCGTCGCCGACGAAGGAGAAGACCTCTAGAACAGCACAGCGCACTTCGTCGATGAAGGCAAGTCTCCTTGAAGCATGTTGATCCATGTCATGTTTTGAAATGCTTTGTAGATTTACAAACTTGCATGCTATGTTGATTAAAAAAATTATATTATGATAGATTGTAGTTAAATACCTTGTTAATATGTATGTTTGCTACATATTAATTCATCTGTTCTTTGGCTACCCTAGAATGATTAATTATATTATAAATGGCTTGACACCTTGTTTAGTATAATAGTAGTGCTTAGTTATGCTAAATACTATTTGTATGTTTAATTGAAGGCTTGTTACTTGAAATTCTAAATGATTGAGTGAAAATATTATTTTAAAAGGGCAGTTGGTGCTGCCAGTTTGGTAAAATAAAAGAAAAGATTTGGTATTTTAAAAATTGAATAGGGTGGAAGGTTGCAAGGTGGGTGCAGAATGCACGAGACTCGGGTTTGAGTATGAACCACCCTAGTCACCCTAAGGACCGATCCCTTGTGATTGTCAAACAATGTATAACAGTGCGGCCGCGGGTTCCGGCATGGGACAGGCCTGGCCGAGTAACTAGTGAAAACTTAATTAAGGTATGCCAGACGGTGGAGTAGGCGTGGTTAGAGACACAGGAGTCCTATAGGCGCAAGAGGGGGCTTCCATTATGGTTGTAGCCATTTGGCGGTGAAACCTTAGAGGGTGTGACTTAGTGAAGATGTAGCTAGAGAAAAGGTCTTGTGATTTTCACTTAGGGTTATATACCAAAGGAAGTGTATGACCAAATATAGTGAAATATCTCTCGCGGGTGAAGCGTGCAAACTCTACAGAGTACACAAACTATTCGAATAGCCGTACCCACGATCAAGGGTAGACAAAGGGCGTTGTCACATGGTAGATTTCCCCTATTTGGTTTCAAAATCAGTTTTTTTTATAAAATGAAGACGGTTGGAGTCGTGAATGTTTTGATTTGATAATAGTCCGTGGTTGGAGCCATGAGGAAAACATTTCAAAGGAAAACCACGGTTGGTGCTATGGAAAAATATTCTTAAAATAAAACCATGGCAAATGCCGTGAGTTGGTTTATGTTTTGTTTTTCCCACGGTTGGAGTCGTGTCCTAAAAAGTTTGAAGCTCTTATTTCTTAAAAGAAAATAGCTTTGAAAATCGCTTCTTCAAAATTCGATAAAATCTTAAAATTGACTTTTGGCAAATTAACCAATTCCTCCTTGAATTAAACTACATAACGCATTTCTTTCCGCACTTGTTGAGTATGTTGCATACTCACCCCGCTTTCATTGCGGGTCGCTTATTCCATAAAGCGCATCAGAGATCGTAGATAGCTATCCAAGAGCTTGCATCCCACCATTCGACATCTGTGATGAAGGATTTGAAGAGGAGGACTATCCAGACGTCTAGGATCGCGTTTTCTCCAGTCTTTGCCTGTGGTGTTTTGGACTTCACTTTGTCAAGTTTATTTGACAGTTTAATGTTTCCGCTGCTATATGACCCACGGGTCCAACTTTTGTAATAATGGGCCATGTCAGCCAGTACTCTGAATTCAATTTTTGTTTATCGCATGGTTATGGTCCATACTGTTATGATCTGTGTGTACTAGCTATTGATCCAGGGACTAGTACAGGTAAACACAGCTGGGGCCCGTATCCTTTTTGCGGGTTCCGACATGAACCTAGCATGTCAGGATTATAGTTTAGTGTACCTAGAGCTAGCTACCTTCCCTTCAAGTTCATGTAGGGTGTACAATTTGGCAAATGCCTATTCAAACTAAATGTTTGTCCCCCTTGAGAGCAAGCAAACAGAGCACCACAATATCTGCACTTGGCCTTCTCAACAATCTTCCTTGGCTCCCTCTTCGAAATAGCTTGGACCTCCTTAAAATGCTTCCAACAAGCTGCACGCTTTCCTCTCCCTTTCTTCGCACCCTTAGGATACAATGGAATGCTTGCCTTCCTTTTGCCTCTTCTATTTGGCTTGGGAGATCCAGAGCTGGAGTGTCCACCACCATCAGCCACCCCTACAGACACCTCATGTATTGCATCATGGGAAGGTTCGCTCACAGACATAACATCATTCATATCGTACTCATCTTCCTCATATACATATTCGTCATTGTCCTACACATACAGAAAAATAGCAATTTATTATCATTTAGGCCATACACAAATATGCAATTCATAGAAATCTGAACATGATGTATATTTGGGATAGGCATGCAAACTAGATATTCTGGTCCTGCTATCATAAGGATCGAGATGGCGATCAAAAGGAGGGTGAATGATCCCAAATTAAATTTTATCCCCCAAAGAAGATCACAAATGCAATTCTTCACCCAAAGAAACCAAGCCGAAATACTTCGGTATCAAATGGAGGAGGAAGAATCAGTTTTCCCAAATTTCAGCCTAAGGCCGGCACTACCGCCCATATAGGGGAGGTACTACCGGAGAAACTGTAGCTACAGTAAAAACAGGCATATGAACAGTGATTTCATCGCGAGTTCAAAAGGAAAAATCGAGGAATCTTTTGATCCAATGATCCAAACTCAATGAAACTTTGTGGACACCTTCCTATGGATGTTAGGAACCTATTCCAATAGGCGATTGCAAGAAACGATGTCAAAGTTCCAACCTTTTTCAAATTTACGAAAGGGTACACAAGAACGGGTACAAAACCAAAAACTGAGCCCCAAACTTGCTCGTGGGTTCTTGATGATCAAGATGATCCTAGATGACTTCCCACATGTCACAGCAAGCGAGAGCACAAGACAAGAACGCACAAAAACCCAATCTTCCAAGATTGATCCTCTCATGAACAAAAATTCGTTTCTTGTAAGAAAGAATACAAGATTTGCCTAGATGATTGGGATATGATCTGAAGAAGACTCATCCATCAATCATACATCCTCAGCAAAAGATCCAAAAATATTTAGAAGGATGGGAGGCAAATCCAACTTGCATGAATGTAAATTGCGGAATTTAAAGACAGAATTTAAAGCATAATGTAAATGCGGGAAGTAAATTCAGAATTGAGAGGAATGGATTAAACATTCATTTCTGGAAGGGAGGTTTACAAAGCCTCATAACAAAGTGGGCAAAACTCAAAAGAGCACAATAACCTCAAAACCTTCAAGAGGAGGAGGGCTACCCCTACCCCTCTATTTATACTACTCTTGGGCAGCCTACCACCCTTGGATGTGCTTCTAAACCCTAGAGTACTCATCAAGGGCTAAGATTAACCCACTCAACCAGCCATGCAAGGGCTTACCCAAAACCCACACACATAATGAGTTTTCTTGCACGGTTTTCAAAGCACACTAACTAGACCCGCTAACCTATCAACTAGACCAAGATCCAATGGCCCTCATTGATCCATGCAGCGCCTAGCTAGCATCTTGTCCATTCCTTTTCTTCACAGCTTGCCATGACTCCGTCTCCGATCATCTTCCGACGATCCCGATCTTCTGAACCTCCGACGCATCTCGCCAAGTCCTGATCATCCTTCCCCTCACCATGATCTAGCTTTGTCGACCTGCAACCAACAAAAACAAGAAAACACGTCACATAGCAATGTCCAAATTGATATGCAATATATCTCACGCAATTTCAAAATTCAAACTCAACATTCGCTCTATTGTTTGGCACTACCGCGTCCTGGGGCCGGTTGTGCCGCTCGGCCGGCACTACCGCTCCCACATGGCCGGTAGTGCTGCTCCCCTGGAAAACCAGTGAACACCTCTCTCTAGAATATAACTACCGCTCCCCCGACTGGTACTACCGCTCGGCCGGCACTGCCGCTCCCATATGGCCGGTAGTGTCGCCCTTGGCAGACACAACTCAAATTGCTTCATATTGAAAATCCAATTCAAATCAAACTCAAATCAGAGCAAACCAAGCTCAAATTTAGTCAATTACTCATCACCAACATGAGTAGATCTCCACATGGTCTTTCAATCTCCCCCTTGATGAGTATATTGACAAACATCATAAAAGGCATAAATTTGAGTTTGAATGAGAGAAGAAGAAAACAATTTGATTGCAAAACCAAAAATAGTCCAGAGAGAGGAGACTGAGAATCATGACCAAGTTGGTAAGACATATTTTAGAGGAAAGCAATAGAAAGAATAAGTTTTCCACAAAAACTCTAAAAATCCAATAAAACACATGAAAAGCTTAAATATGCTTATGATCTTTAGATTTAGCAAGTTTTTACCGAGATCATAAGAACCAAGATGCATTCACATTTTTATCTTTTTTTATGCCTTTTCTACGTTTTCTCCCCCTTTTGGCAATATAGGCATCAAGAAGGCATTTTCTCCCCTTTTTCATATGTATGCATGAAATGCATCCTAAAAGAGCTTTGAAAATTATCCAAGTGACCACAATGACAAGATATGACACCAAGCTAGTCAATTTGTGATTAGGCTAAACTAAGACATGTCCAAGTGCAAATAACAAGTTTTGCTAGCAATCTTAGTTTTGAATGTGTTAGTTTTAGCAAGATTTGACAAGTGCAACACTTAGCATTAGTTGCAAAACTAGAAGCAAAGCCACTCAAAGGATCAAATGAAAAATCTAGAGTTCAACCTACTCAACACTTTGGGGAATCTGTAAGTGCATACAAGGTCCTTCGAGCTCATTTTTCAATTAATGCAAATTTTACTTTAAGGTCTTAAAAGACATAGCGGGGTGCAAATGTTTAACATTATTTGCATTCTTTACCCACATATATTTTTTTATTTGCATTATTTTTTAAAGCAATTGACTCAAGCCATGTTCGACCATCTCAAGAAGAACTCTTAAGAGTATGGTCTTGGTCATACACGACACATTCCAAGTTCATCGCTAGTGCAATGGGAAGCTGTCTTGTGAATGCGAGGTGTCGAGTCTAATGCGCACAAATAGAGTCAATTTTGCTTAATTTTCATTTTAGCACATTGATTTATGAGCAAAAGAAGGACTCAAGTATGGATCAAATAAATTTCACCCAAGTTATTATAGGGACTCTAGAGAACTCCAAAATTTCACAAATCATGGCAATTATACCTAGAGAAGAAACTTAGCAAGTAAAAGCAACATGTTTCATCAAGTTTTTCTTTTAAAACTTATTTTTCAATTTTAAGCAAGCTTCGCAAGATAAATGAACTTGGACATATCTAAGTTAGAAATTGTCGGGACCCGAATATGCAAATCCGAACCATCTGTGTATTCAGCACTAGTCCAGGATCACGCTAGTACACACAGTCTCAACATAGATGAAATATCACAATCATACACAGCGGAATAATAAATAAAGACTTCATCTATTAATATAGAACTATTGAATGACCTTAAGGTCAAACTTACACTTGTGAGGCCTTGGTGGCTTCAACTCAAAATAAATAAACAGTAGCGGAATGAAGAACGCCGATTTAATCCCATCAATATGCCACAGGCAACTGACAAGGTTCAACTCCTAGATATTCGCCTCCTCGTGGAACTTCTCCTCCTTCGAAGTTGTAGTCTTCTCCTCAACTGATGATTTTGTGTGTTGCAAAGGGTGAGTACATAAAGCACTCAACAAGTTGTGCACAGAATGCAAGTCTAGTATTCTATATGCATGGCTTAGTACAAAGGTATGGCTATCATGGCTATTTTGCAGTAAAGCAGCATTTATAAAAGAATACAGTAAATAGATTGAAATCGCAGTAAAACAAACAATAATAATAGATAGATTCAACATTTGACAAGTAAACCAAGTTTCCAATCCTAAGTCAATTTCCACTTTCCATGGCATCCTGCCATCCCAATAAGTTTTGTTTAACAAAAGTGTAACCCTTGACTGTAATTCCCTAGCATTGCTCAATACCGCGAGCACGGCTATTCGAATAGATTTTACACTCTACAGAGGTTATGCACTTTACCCACACGACATGATCGTCTCTTGTTGCCAAGCTATTAGCACACTTCCTTTGGTGTGCCGGCAGGGTAATCATGACAAAGCCTTTACAATGCTCTGTCTAGACCCTGTACTGCTCGCTGAGGTTTCAACACGGAAGGGACTGGTTACCACACTCGGGCCCTCAAATTGGTATAATAGCTAAGTCCCAATTTAATTTGAAACAATTGTATACTTGAAATAATATGCAATAGGGTAAAACAAATATAGCAATTTTATAAACATGGGTTCAACATGATCAAAACACAACTTGCCTGGCCCTTGCGATTTTTATTGTTCTTTACTCTTTTATATTTGGTTCTTGATCTTCGATCTTCAATCTTTACCTTCTTGATCTTCAGCTCCTTAGAACAACTTCCGGACGATGCGTCTAACGATTAAAGAAGAAGCAAATACAAAACAACTCAAAAGATAAATCAAATAAAATCCAAATTGAGAACGGATAGTATTGGATCACAAAGGCTTAGATGAATTTAGAAACTTGAATGGATTAGATCAAAGATTAGACAAAAGAGAACGAGCTTTCGGAATACACTGAAAAGGAAAAGACTGATAACTGAGAAAGAAAGGATAATATTCCAAAGAATATTTCTTCTAAAGTTATTATCTTGATTAGATAGACAATGACATATGGGCTCTCGATCTATAAACCGGGTCCATAAAGATACGTTAGTTCGCAATGAACTAAGCTGATGCTCAATGATGACTTTTGTTGACTAAACAGATACACAGTCAAACAAAAGAAAGATAGACTAATAGATTAGATATGGCACAAGGATATGACATATGGCCAATGGTCTATCGACCAAGTCCACGAATGACTTCTAGGTCAATGGAAGATTAGATTTTCAAGAATAGGACATGGACAAGTGAGGTCGACATTCATGCGATTCGATTTGAGATCAGTCATACGTCGATCAAGAGGCTTGACGATGACAAGGCAGCAAGGAAATGAAGACAAGGCTAAATTCATAGGTGATGGGGTTAGATTACAATAAGGTAATAGAGAGGATGATGATATTGCACTAGGGATTTTGCGATAAAAGATTACCAGGGGTGGCTAACCGAAACAAGATCCGATAATGAAAGGGACTAGATCAAAGACGACGAGTAGATTCTAGAATATGGCATTGATGTCAACCGAAGACCAAATGAACTCTAAAGATGGGAAAATCAGAGAATGATGGCCTAATGGACATGACGACACGACCAAGGCGAACTAAGATGGTTGGCGGCAAAAGACGACGAACGGCACTGACGAAACGCGGCGGCTAACGAATATTAAAATTTTTGGTTGATGGAACAACAAAGGGGAAGTGAGCACCACGTAGAACGCGGCGATATGAGCTCAACGGTATAAGTGGATTTGGCGGCAACCCAATGGACAGACCACAAACTACCAATGAATGGCTGCTAAAGCTAATATATCAAACGGTCATAACTATTAAAATAATGGATGAAACCTAACCAAATTTTACAGAGAACTATCCGGGACCCTAAGGCACAATATGACCCAAAAGGATCAGAGTTTTACCTTCTGGATCAACAGGGAACACATGAGGAAGTTTTCAGCTATACGTACGCAGTCTGATCGGGAAGATTGAATTTTCTGCAGAAATCCCGTGGATAAAACCTTGAGTTAGGGTGAGCACCGGGTAGAGGAAATCAATATGAGTCTACAGTAAAAAGGGCACAGTCAAATTCGCAAAAACGAAGGAGAACGGGCGACGACAAGATTAGAGATTGGAACGGCCGTAACTTTTGATTTACAGATGAAACTGCACCAAATTTGGTGGAGAGGTAGATTAGACCATAAGGCACGAGATAACATGAGTGGATTTCAGAAAAACTGACATAAACGACGGGGAACACGACGCCAAGTTCGGCCGATGAGGGCGGCGCACCGAAAGAGGACGGCTGCAATTTGTCGGGTTTGGAGGGTGCTCTGGTGTGCCAACTGTTGGTGTTTCGAGCAGCGGCAAGTGAATTTTTTAGTCAAGGGGCCGCGTGTTCCCTCTCCTTGAATGGTTAGACTCAGGGAGCCTAAGACGTATACTGGTTCGGGCCGAATGTCCCTACTCCTGTTCGTGTGGTGATTCTGTATTGCTTTGGGTGCAGATGACTGCGCGGTGTTACAGGCGAGAGCTAAGGAAACCAGGAAGAAGGTCCTTCGATCCCTCGCTCCCCTCTCCCAGAGGACCCTGCCTCCCTTTATACAAATTGGAGGGGCAGTTAAGGTGAAGTTGGGAGAGGAAAGGATAAGGTGTCCTATGCTAGGAGTTCGCCTGGTCTCGGCGATATGACCGGCCGTCCACTTACCCCATGCCGGCCGGACTCATCAAGGGCGAATTTTCCGTAGTCGGGATGGCGCCTCCTTCCTTCTCAGACGCTGCTGATGTCGATCGGGCGATGAGACTGGAGCATTGACCTTTGGTGACATCCCCGCTACCTTGAGATGTCCACCACCAGATGCCCAAAGTCCTTCACTACATCAAACCCTCCTCCTGAGGTGAGAAAGTTTAGCTGATAGATTTCCACATTCACCTCTGAATGACTCTTAACTGTTTTAACACTCCTTTCCAGGATCGATAAGCTTTTTTCAGTGACGCGCCCCTCCCGGAGATGCCCATTCATAAGAGCGCTCCCTTTAAACGACCTGTGAGCTCTCGATTGCCAAGGACCCTACGAAGCTCCAGCGCCCGACTGGTGGTCCCAAAATTCAAGAACCGCTAGCATGAGCCCTAGTGCCTTCTGCTCCCCTTCCCCATGAGCCCGTGGTACAGCCGAGTCCAATTCTAAGAGACTCGGGCAGTCGGGAGGAGCCTAGGGTTCCAGTTTGTAGAGCCGTGAGTGGCCCCTCCGGGAGTGGCTCTGCCACCCGAAAGAAGCTCCCAATGAGAATAAAGAAGTCCGACAGGTTTGATGCCCCATCGACTCTTATTCGACGCGTTTTGCTGGCTTATTTACTGATCGTTCTTCTTATAGGAATCCTTCTTATGACGTTCCTGTTGAGACGCCATCCGGGGCCCCTGAGGGACTTGAGCCCCAGGACGTACCTGACCCGATTGAGGGGACCCCCACAAACTACCTCGCTTGGAGACACCGGGCGCCCTCCGAGCCACAGCCGCCTTCGTCGACACCCCGTGCTTCGACATCGGGTCCTACTACTAGAGGGCCCATCTCCCGTCCATCCCCCGAGGTAGAAGAGATTCCCCGGGTTCTGCTGACTCCTGCTCGCCCTCAACTCATAATGCAAATCGCGTGGGTTGATGAGGAGGATGGCTTGAAGTTCCTGGACGACTCGGAGGAGGAGAAAGAAAGGAATGACTTTTACAGTCATGCCACCACTTGTACTCGCCTGACCCGGGTAATACTTTCACTACTCTTATCACCTTCGTGCTTGTGCCGGTTAGCATGTTGTCATCTTCCCATGCGATGGCTACAGAAATTGGGAGAACGCTCTGAAAAGAAATCCGAATACCTCCAAAAGATGCTCCTAGAGGTCAGGACGCGCCAGGAATATCTGGCCAAATTGGAGCAGATCAAAGCTGGATATGCAGCCGAGCTGCGAGCTCTTCGATCAGAGGTCCAAGCGTTGCGCGAAGAGCAGAAAACCCTGCGGCAGGAGAAGCTAGACATCGTTGGCTCCCTTCGAAGTAAATATTTCCTGGACCAACCTGTGCTCTTGTTCAATCGTTCGGTCTTTTGATTTCCTTATCTCCATGTCTGCTCAGGATTCCACTGTTGCAAGGCTTCAAGAGCAACTCAAGGTCTCGTAGGTCTCTAAATTGAAGTCAGAGAAGGACTTAGAAGGTACACTCAGCAGCTTGGCCCTCCCTTGTCTTCGTTGCCTTCTTAGCATTTCTTGATAATCAGTTTTGCTTGCAGACTACAAGTTCAAGACGTGGGCGCAATACGCCGCTTAGAACGAGAGGGTTGAGGCCCTTGAAACGTCTTGCTCCATGCTTCGCGAGGCCTTTGAGCCGTTGCTGAGGTTGCTTCATCCCGGAGGCGAGAGGCCGCTCAGCAGGGACCATGTTATCTCCCAGTTGGAGGAAGCCCCCAAGGAGCTTAAGAGACTCTTGAAGGAAACGGCGATCAACGGTGCTAGCCAGGCTCTGGTGATCACCAAGTCGCTTTATCCCCGAGTGGATCTTGAAGCTATTAAGGATGGCTATGCCTGCAATGTAAATGAAGACCGGGCCGTCGAACTCTGGGATGAAGTCAAGGATGCTTCTTCGGCTGTCGCGGAAACTTTGGACCTATGAATCAAATATATAAAAGTGTTTCATTGATCTTGCAAGTCTTCTTTAAATATGCTATTATGCTTGATGAGGCCATCCGAGTGGTTTTGACATCTTAGATATCATGTCCGACTAGTTCAGCCCTCAGGCTCTTTGGCATGGTTCATGACGCATGTCTCAGAGTCTTAAAATTTGTAGGAGCAAAGCACTCAGATGCATAATTTTTGAGAAGACTATATGAGAACAACTTTAAGAGCAAACATTTATTCATAAAGAAACAATTGAATTACAAAGTTTAAGTGAAAAAACGATGTAGCTGCTCTATGTTCTAGGTGTTGTTGACAATTGTGTCGTCTTCACGCTTAAGCTTATAGGCCTCGGGACGTATCACCTCATCGATGATGTAAGGGCCTTCCCAGCTTGGGGAGAGCTTATGCTCGCATTTCTGATTCTTTCTAAGGACCAGATCTCCTTTGGAGAATGCGCGGCTCCTTACATTGCAACCGTGATAGTGACGTAAGTCCTGAAGGTATCTTGCCGACTGAATTGTTGCGACGTCCCTGGCTTCCTCCAGTCGGTCGAGGTCTTCTAGCCGGCTTTCTTCCGAAGCGACTTCTTCATAGCTCCGAACCCATAGGGATCCGAATTCTAACTCGGTGGGGAGGACCGCCTCTGAGCCATACACCAGAAAGAAAGGTGGCTGCCTGGTTGCTCTGCTGGGGGTGGTTCGCAGCCCCCAGAGTACCAAATGCAATTCTTTGACCCACCGAGTGGCATATGGTTTGAGACGATCGAAAATCCTTGCCTTTAGGCCTTGTAACACCATGCCATTGGCTCGCTCGACCTGCCCATTACTTCGGGGGTGTGCTACTGATGCGAAATAGATTTTTATGCCAAATTCACCGCACCAGTCTTGAAATATGCCACCTCTGAATTGAGTGCCGTTATCCGTGATGATTCGGTTCGGTAAGCCGAACCTAACCACGATTTCATGGAAGAATTCTTTGGCTTTTGAGGCGGTGATTGTGGCGACTGGTTTGGCCTCAATCCATTTGGTGGATTTATCGACGGCCACGAAGAGATAAGTATAACCACCTTGAGCCTTCTTCAAAGGTCCCACCATGTCAAGCCCCCAGACCGCAAATGGCCAAGTGATTGGGATTGTCTGTAGTTCCTGCGCCGGTTTGTTCATCTGCCGCGCAAATAATTGACATCCTTCGCATGTCCGGATGATGTCCTCTGCATCAGTTACAGTCGTCAGCCAGAAAAATCCCTAACGATAAGCCTTACCGACTAGGGTTGTTGACGCCACGTGATTCCCACAAATTCCTAAGTGGATTTCCTTGAGAAGATCTCTTCCTTTTTGTTCTGATATGCACTGTCGTAGCACACCAGAGGAGCTCTTGCGATAGAGTTCTCCCATGATTACCACATAGCTCTTGCTTCGGCGTATTATTCGCTCGTCCTGCATGCGGTCTTTGGGTAGCTCTTCCTTCGTCAGATAATCCAGATACGGAGCGGTCTAATCGGGGGTAATGATCAAGACTTCTGCCTCTACGTTCTTCTCCACTGGGACGTCCGACTTTGGCCGAGTGCTTATTGTGGGCTTATGAATTTCTTCGACGAATACTCCCATGGGCATTGTGGTCCGGTCAGATCCCATCTTTGCTAGCTCATCAACCGCTTCATTGTCCCGACGGAGCACATGAACAAGTTTCAAACCATCAAAATTGCCTTCTAGCTTATGCACTTCTCCGGCAAGAGGCACCATGTTGTCTTCGATGCAGGACCATTCTTTTTGCACCTGATTGACCACGAGCATTGAATCTCCACGAACCATCAAACTTCAGATACCGAGTGATATGGCGATACGGAGCCCATGGATGAGTGCATCGTACTCGGCGGCGTTGTTCGACGCGGGAAAAAGTATTTGAAGAACGTACCTCAACCGTTCTCCACTTGGTGATATGAGCACTATACCAGCCCCTGCGCCGCTGAGCATGAGGGAACCATTGAAGTACATCGTCCAATACTCGAGTTCCTTGATGACCGCCGGGCTTTAAAGTTCTGTCCACTCAGCGGTAAAGTCGGCGAGCGCTTGAGACTTGATGGCTGTGCGAGGCTTGGATAGGATATCGAAAGCTCCAAGCTCGAGTGCCCACTTTGCAATTCTCCCAGTGGCCTCCTGGTTGTGAATTATATCTCCTATCGGAAAGGAAGTGACCACCGAAACAGTATGCTCTTGGAAGTAATGCTTGAGTTTGCGAGATGTAAGAAGTACGACGTATAATAATTTCTGCACTTGTGGATACCGCACCTTAGATTCACTCAGGACCTCGCTGACGAAGTAGACCGGGTGTTGGATCTTCTGCACTTGGCCTGTCTCCTCCCTTTCTACAATGATTGCTGCACTGACTACGTGAGTCGTTGCCGCGATGTAAAGTAACAGTGGTTCTTCTGGCATCGGTGAAACCAAGATCGGGGGCGTCGTTAAGAAGGTCTTCAAATCTTCAAACACTTGTTGTGCCTCTGGCGTCCATTGGAACTTGTCCTGCTTCTTAAGGAGTTTAAAGAATGGCATACCTCGTATACCCAGTCAGGAAATAAACCTGCTGAGTACGGCCATGCACCCTGTAAGCTTCTGGACGTCCTTTTGGCAAGTCGGCGGTTCCATATTTGATATGACCCTAATCTTTTCTAGGTTGGTCTCAATGCCTCGTTGGGATACGATAAACCCGAGCAGTTTTCCCGAAGATACTCCGAAAACACACTTCTCGGGATTAAGCTTCATGTTGAAAGTCCTTAGACTTTCGAACGTCTCGGTTAGGTCGGCGATAAGGTCCCTCCTCTCCCGATTCTTTACCACGACAACGTCCACATATGCCTCCACATTGCATCCGAGTTGGGCGTGGAAACACCACTGTATTGCACGTTGATACATTGCACCAGCATTTTTCAACACGAACGCCATCATGGTATAGCAAAAGGCCCCAAAGGGCGTGATGAATGATGTCTTGATATGATCTTCCACCTTTAGGCGAATCTAGTGATACCCTGAGTAGGTATCGAGGAAACTCAGGATCTCGCACCCGGCGGTTGAATCAACCACCTGATCAATTCGAGGTAGCCGGAAGGGATCCTTCGGACATGCCTTGTTGAGATAAGTATAATCAATGCACATGCGCCAAGTTTTATTCTTCTTTTGAACTAGTACAGGGTTCGCCAACCAATCAGGATGATACACTTCTTTGATAAAACCTGCAGCTAATAGCTTGGTGATCTCCTGCTTGATGGCGTTTCAACGATCTGGAGCGAACCGCCGGAGTCTTTGCTTGATTGGCTTTGCCTTTTCATCGACGTGTAATGAATGCTCGATCACCTCCCTAGGAACACCCGTCATGTCGGATGGTTTCCAGGCAAAGATGTCTTCGTTAGCCTGGAGGAAGGTGATGAGCATGCCTTCCTATTTATCCTCGAGCCCTATCCCGATCAGAGTCGTTTTGGACGGGTCGGATGAGTCGAGAATAATTCTCTTGGTTCCTTCGCCGGACTTTATCCCTGACGTGGCCTGCTTCTTGGATGGGATGTCACCTTCTTCTTGCAACGTGGTAGCCTCTGCCTGGATACTCTTCCCCTCGGCGGTTGCCTCCTGTTGCTCAAAGAAGTTCACGCCTTCTGGCCGATTCCGTAGATCGCTGACGCCGCCGCGAACCGTGATGACGCTTCTGGGTCCCGGAATCTTCATCATCAAATAGGTGCAGTGCGGGACGGCCATGAACCGAGCCAGACCGGGTCTTCCCAAGATAGCATGATACGCTGTCTCGAAATCCGCTACCTCAAAATTTACATACTCGGTCCGATAGTTGTCTTTGGTACCAAAAGTGACAGGCAAAGAAATATGCCCGAGAGGAAACGAAGACGCCCCAGGGATCACCCCGTGGAATGGCTGCGAGCTCGGTCTTAGCTCAGAGCGAGGGACGTTCATGTCGTCGAAGGTCTTGGCGAACAGGACGTTGAGTCCACTCCCTCCATCAATCAAGACTTTCTTGAGCTTTACACCGCGAATAACAGGGTCGAGCACTAGAGGTTACTTACCCGGGTGTAGAACTCGATTGGGGTGATCTAAGCGGTCGAAGGTGATCGGGACCTCAGACCACTTTAGATATTGGGGGGTTGCCGGTTCCACCGCATTATCTCCCAAGCGGTAAGCTTTTGCTTTCACTTGGACTCGTATCCGGTGGAGCCCCCGTATATATAGTTCAGCTCATGCTCGAGTTCTTGGTAATCATCCTCGCCTGGTGGGTCTTTCTTCTTGACAGCCTCATCCTTCTCTGGAGCCGGTTGCTTGTTGCTTTCACGGGCAAAATGCTTCAGGGTGAAGCAGTCCTTGGCAGCGTGCTTTCCTTTCGGGTAGAAAGGACAGATCGCGTCCATGATGTAATTGTAATCGGCACCTCCTCCGTGGGCTCGGGCCGATCGCGCTCGCTACCGCAACTAGCTCCTCGCCTTCCGCTTTTTGTCTTTGGGCTTGAGGACTCGGCCTTGTCGCTTTGCTCTTCAAGGCGCGATCTTCTTGGCGCCGACTGGGCGCCCGAGGCCGTGGCATAGCGGTCGGCCAATGCAAACATCTCCTTTACGGAGGCCGGTGGTTTCCTGGACATTTTCTTGATTATATCAGGATCACTTACCCCTTTCTGAAAGGCTGCCACCACCACTACATCAGATACATCCCTGATGGTGTTTTTCTTCTGCATGAAACGCCGGATGAAATCCCTCAGCGTTTCGTCGTTCTTCTGGTGAAGCTGATATAGGTCCCATGGGGTGCCAAGCCTCTCATAGGTTCCTTGAAAGTTAGCGATAAATTGATCGCAGAGATCGCTCCAGGAGTCCACCGAGTTCGCAGGAAGTCCTGTGAGCCATGCTTGAGTTGAAGGGGTGAGATTGACAGGCAGATAATTCGCCATAACGTTTTGATTGCCCCCAGCCGCTTTAACTGTCAGGGTATAGACCTACAGCCAAGCTTCCGGATCTTGCTCCCCGTCAAACTTTACAATGCCCTTGGGGTTGAAACCTTTGGGCCATACCACTCGGCGTAACCGAGAAGTGAACACTCATATTCCGTCGATGGATCTGTCGTCATGATGAGGGGGAGTCCGGCGTGGCGAGCCTCTGGCTCGGCGATTGTCTTCAACGCGTCGGGGTGGCGTTTGGCGCGGCGAGCCCATGACCCGACGATCGTCGTTGTTGTTCCGACCCTGGCGATGATGGTCCCTATAGTTGTTGCAATCGTCGTACCTTTGATCGCTTTGTCGATCGGGGCCGGTACCGAAGCGTCCGTGGTCATCGTAGCGCCAGCGCCGTTCTTCCTCGTCCCTCTCTTGCCATCTGGCAGTGATGTCTTGGTGGAGGTCGCGGTTGAGATTCCGGCGGGCGTCTCCGACTGGTTGTGTGGGGCGCCGACTGCCGGTATTCCGACTGGTAGTAGTCCGACTGCTAGCGACACGAGTAGCCGTGTGGGAGCATGAGTGCGCTTACCCTACCGGCTTTTCCTGATTCTGCTGAATCGCTGCCGCCGTCACCATGGCCTTGATTTGGGCCACGATCGGGGCTGCCGGGCTATCAAATGCAATCATCGGGTCCAGCGTGTCGAGAGGTGTCTTGGAAGTGACGACGTTCTCATCGGTGTGTGGAAGACAGCTTGGTCTCCCAATCTGGATTGTAGGATGTCCTCGCGGACATTGCGACCGCGAGATCGAAGCGATCTCGTTTGTGCCTCCTTACCCTTACGAAGAAGGCGATCTTCCTCCGCAGCCTTCCGAATCTCTTGCCGGGCGTTGAGATCGGTCTTCGCTTCTTCTTTGCGTAGATGTCGCAAGATCGTAGCAACTCCTCACGACGCTGACTGGTTTGCTAGATGAGTCAGAGTGGCATACCTGAGATGGGTCGGCTCGATCTTTACCGATTGATCCGATTAGGTCCAGTAAACGAAGTTCTCCGGCGATCCGCGACGGGTCTAGGCTTCCAAAGCGGAAAGCCTTGCCGGAGACGAAGGTGACGATGATTCCGCTGGTTGCTGCCATCGGTTTGTAGGAAAAGATTATAGCGCTTCCCCTACCTGGCGCGCCAACTGTCGACTTTTGTAGTCGGCAATGAATTTATGGGGCAAGCGCTAGATCTCAAACTCAAAG
The DNA here is from genome assembly GCA_036346275.1 of Otatea glauca. Lineage (NCBI taxonomy): Eukaryota > Viridiplantae > Streptophyta > Magnoliopsida > Poales > Poaceae > Otatea > Otatea glauca. The sequence goes on along the minus strand of CM070715.1, from coordinate 56,739,454 downwards.
GTCACACAAGGCAAAGGTTTAGACAGGTTCAGGCCCTCGACGGAGGAGGTAATACCCTAGTACTGTGTGCTGGGATTATGTGGATCTCTTTGACCTATGATTGCTCGTGTGCTCGATGTTTTTGTTGTTACCCGCCCTCTCCCTTATATAATGGGGGTGAGGCGGTTTACAGAGTCCCGATCGGTTAAGGGATTCTGATCGGTTATTGGATACTAATCTGTTACAGGATAGAGTTTACATCTATATCTACCCTGCTAACAACTCGGATTACAATCGTATCTCTTATATCTAAATATATGTTCAATTGTCTCTAGGATGTATCCCCTTCCGCACGGCAGCAAGGCTTGGCGCGAAGCTTATCCTTTGGGCCATCCTCTCGGCCCTGTCTTTTTCTTAGGCACTTCTGGGCCGGTTATGAAAACACCTGGGTTCCTATATTCCATAGTCGCACCGAATCCACCACTTGAAGTCATCGAATATCAGCCAGAGCACCATCACCGAGGTCTTCTTCCCCAGCTCCGGTGAGGTTCCGCCGTCTAGCGTCATCGAGCTTCGTTGTGTGATCTCATCCATTCGATCCGTCGTGGGTGGACCAGATTGGGCCACGTTTCTTCAACAACGCAGCAGTCGGATTCATCGCATGTGGACTCGATTGAGCCAGGTGTCGTGTGCCGGGAAATTCGTGTGAGCTCGATGATGTCATCCTGTGACATCAGCGTTGACCGCCAGTCAACCTTCCATGTACCGTATCCACCATGGACCGATCTATCTCATGGACCGGGATAGGTGTCAGCCCATGATTGGTCCAAGCGGTACTGATGTCAGCGTGACGCGATAAATCACTTTTTCAGTAGAAAAATAATTCGGTTAATATTTGTTTTTTCTAATTTTCTGATTTTTAGTATTGTTGAATCTTTCGAGAGCTCGTTCTCCCTTATACGAGCTCCGACTGAGGTGATTCAAATTTCTAAAAATTTGTAAAATTGAGATATATTTAATAGTAAATTTTATTTGATTTTTAAAGTTTTTTTACTATCTATTTTGGTATTTATTTGGCATTCTCTCTCATTTCGCATAGACGTCGAAGTACTCGGAGCGTCCGAGAAAGATTCGTTGACTCAAGAGTAGGTTCCAAAACAAGAACATGACCTTTTCCAAGGCAAGTTATGCTTTGATCATGTTGAACCCAGTTTATAAAATCGCTATATTGTTTTTTTACTTTATTGCATGTTATTTCATGTATACAACTGTTTCAAATTAAATTGGGACTTAGTTAATCTACCTAATTGATCTATACCCTACCTTGTCATTTTTATGCCATGATTTATTATCACTCTAGATTGGTTCATTACTAGTTGGTTAATATTAAAATCAACATGGGTTGGTTAGATCGTGTTAGTATGCTTAGCCATGCCACGTTCATCACATGTCTCATGAAATATCAAAAGTTATCTTGACTAATGGAATATGCAACATGATTATGAATTAATGTGTCAGGTGTTGTCACATGATGATATTCAGTTGTAGTGATGAGGGATGTCACACAACGATGTTGACTTGTTGATAGCACGTGGTGCTTGGTAATCAATTGGGGTGATAATCATTTAGATTTGGGCAAGTGGCAAGGGGCAGTGCGCCAAGGTGGGCCGAAGGGCAAAGGGTATGTGGAAGTATTGCCCTAGTCATCTTAAGGACTTGACCTTGCAATCCTTTGACCTGAGTCAAACATGCAACCACATATTTTGAATGGGACAGCCTAGCTGATTAATTAGCAATATTTTAGCTTTCGTACTACCAATGGAGGTGTGAGTCCCGAGTTCACGGATCAACTCACATAGCGTAAGAGGGGGGTCCTGTTGTGTCGGTTTAACCCTTTAGTGTTGAAACCTTAGCGGGTAGTACTAGGTTAATGCAAAGCTTTGTAAAGGCTGTGTCATGATATCTCTATGTCACACCAAAGGAAGTGTGTTTATATCGATTGTGCAAAGTAATGTTCATGTCATGTGGGTAAAGCGCATAACCTCTGCAGAGTGTAAATCTATTCGGATAGCCGTGCTCGCGGTATTGAGTATAGCTCGGGAATTACAGTCAAGGGTTAGACTTTGTAAAATGAAAACTTGGACGGGAAGGTTGAATGTTGTTGGGAAGTTGGAATTTGACTTAGAGCTGGATGCCATGTTTACTTGAGAAACAACTGCAAAATTATTTATTACTGTTATTTGTTTTATTGTTTTATCAATCTACTTATTGTATTCATTTTCAAATGCTGCTTTATTGCAAAATAACCATGATAGTCGTTCTGTTGGAATAAACCTTGCATATAGTTATGTTAGAAATTTCATTCTGTGCACAACTTGTTGAGTTAGTACCCTTGCCAACAACAACATCACCAGTTAAGAAGTCTACACCAATGCTGGATGAGTACCAGTAGAAGACGAATGTTTAGGGTGCGAGCCTTGTCAGTTGCATGTGGTATTCCGCTACAGTTTAATTTGTTATTCAGCCCCGCGAGGTATAGTCATGTAAGTTGACCATAAGGTCATTCAACGAGTATTATTTAATATATGATGTCTTTCATAATGTTTCCACTATGTATGACTGTGATATTAATCTATGTTGAGCCTGTGTGCACTAGCGTAATCCTGAACTAGTGCGATATACATAGAGGGTCTAGATTTTCATATTCGGGTTCCGACACTAGTCAACTAAAACATGTTCTGATATCAAATTATTTATTTCCTACACACCTCATTAATATGAAATTTGTTGAGTCCCAAAAAAAAGAATTTGTGCACACTACTTCCCTATTTCTGCTAAGCCTTGACTCAATTATGTGATTCTATATGCGTTTATGCTGCATACTCCATACCACTATCACTATCAGTTCAGACTATCACGTCATAATCCATACTCCATACTCACCGATGTGGGCTCACATGAGGGGGCAGGGGAAGCAGCAATGGACTGGATCATGGAGGCTTTCCACGGTTCACCGCCTCTATCGATGTCGAGCATGAAGCAGAATTGGAACCCTGGCACCGCCTCAGCCTCACTGCCTTGTTCATTGACTACATGCTTGGTTCATTCTCCATGCACAGCTGATCAAAGAGAGTGGAGCAAGGGCAGAACTCGGAGGGGAGTTCTCGAGATAGCGGCCAGGCGGTTGGAGGGCTGGCATGGAGGCGAGTAGACTAGAGGGCAAGAGTTCTAAGGGAGGCGGGGTGGAGCCGTGGAGGGCTGGAGCTCGAAGCGATGGTGGAGGGACAGAGCTCGGAGCGGTGGTGGAGGACTGGAGGGCCGGAGAGGAGGGCAAAGCACCAGCGGAGCAGGGGCGAGCAGGGCCGGAGAGGGGTGGGGCCGAGGCGAAGCACAACCGGAGGGCTAGACGGGAGGCGACAACAGCAAGAAGAGGGAAGGGGAGGCAGCGGCAAGAGGAAGGAGGAGGGGAGGCGGCGTCACTACACGGAGTCATGAGTGGAGTCGTGGAGGATTGGGGCTAGAGCGAGGGCTAGCAGGGCTGGACGGGAGGCGACGATGGTGGGAGGAAGGGGGAGGGGAGGCGGCAGCGCCGGCGGGAAGGAAGGAGGAGGGGAGGCGATGGATGCATGGGTGGAGCCTGGAGGATTCGCAAAGTCAAGGGCTAGGGTTGGATCGGGAAAATGAGGATTGTGGCCTTGTGGCCTGCGGCTGTGAGCCTGTGAGTAAGATGAGTTAAATGAACAAACAAGGTACTTCATAACTCGCTCGTTAAACTCGTTAGCTTAACGAGCTCAAATCTCTTCTCGGCTCAACTCTTTAAGGAGGGAGTTCGAGCCGAGTTTTCGAGTACCCGTTTAACTCGCGAGTTTCGAGTTTTTTTTCCACACCTAGTTTGACGTGTCAATCGTCATGTACGTTTCAGAAGCGCATGGTAGTCTATTTTTGACCCTCGATATTTCCATTCATTGACACTAGTATAGTGCCAGTGCTAACGCTACGACGGCAGTACATCTGCCTATCAATTAAATAAAAGATAAGTATGAATATAATACTTAATAATAAATAATCTTGTGATCACATTGTACGTATTTACATATTTAGAAGGAGAGCGAATCAAATAAGAAAATAAACAGGAGGATCTCGCATGCAAGAAAACCACACTTGAATTGCCAAAACTGTATGTACTATATATATTTGAAGGAGAGTGAATCAAACAAGAAAATAAACAGGAGGATCCGCATGCCCAAGGTGTTGCCCTTGATCTCTCCACGCATCTGTGCTCGCCAAAGATCGCCACGAGCGCAAGGCCGACAGCCTCCGCCACCTCCGCCCGCGCAAAGGTACGCGGCCCATCTCCGGCAGCCGATCACGCGACGCAAGCCCTCGTGTAGTCGGCAGTCGAACGTCATACGGGCAAAGCAGATGTCATCCTCAAAAGTTGGACCAATAATGGCTTTCCTAATTGTCATCCAAATATGAATGCTAACATGTAGCACCATTTGTGCGCCCCGATTGAGGCTAATTATTATCGTAATATCTCACATTCATAGTGTATTTAGGAATAAGTCCTAAAATGAACTTATTCTTATATTTATCACACGATAATTGCATTCCATACACACATTCCTTATATAATATTTTTCGCTAAATAATATTATGGTGGCGGTACGTGAGCGCCTTGTATAGGATGTGGTGCACATGCATGAATGGAAGAAAATTAAGCGCGCGATTCATGGTACTGACTGGTATGATAAATATTGAATCGAAATCAAATGGGTTTAGATTTGCAACATAAATTCCATATATATAGTTCAATTGAAATATATATGTGCGGGCTCTCCTGTTGTGGGCCACATGAATGAATGAGTTAGACACATTAAACAACGCCATCGGATGTGGGTGAGTAAACCGAGGAAAGATCTCGAGACGCTCATTTTGATGAATGCAAGTTTCGAGACGCTTTTGATGGGTGTACGAACATTGGGCCATCTCTAATGAGGTGTATTATTTAGGTGGACGAGTAAAATTGCTTAGGTGCATTATAAAGGGGTATAGATGCACATGCATGAATGGAAGAAAATTAAGCGCGATTCATGGTAATCGATCGGTATGGTAAATTTTGAATCAAATCAAATGGGTTTAGATTTGCAACATAAATTCCATATATATAGTTCAATTGAAATATATATGTGCGGGCTCTCCTGCTAGGGCCACATGAATGAATGAGTTAGACACATTAAACAACGCCATCGGATGTGGGTGAGTAAACCGAGGAAAGATCTCGAGACGCTCATTTTGATGAATGCAAGTTTCGGGACGCTTTGCTGGGTGCACGAACATTGGGCCATCTCTAATGAGGTGCATTATTTAGGGTGGACGTAGGAAAAATTGATTAGGTGCATTATAAAGGGGTATAGATGTAGAGCCAACTAATAGTTAGAATTATACTTGGATGGCTCGGCGATCTGATGGATTTGGCGGATTTTTGTTAACGAAAGACTTACTTTGCACGTATTTGCGCCAATAGTAAACTAAAATGGACTCTTCAAAAGTTCGTGATATACCCAGATCAGAGCTAACCATGAAGTTGAGGGAGAAAAATAAAATATTTTCCCTCTAAGAAAACCCTATAGAACAAATAAATCGATATGTTTTCAACAAAAGGTTAGAAGATGTGCGATGGCAGCAAGTCAGCTAGGGACCAAAGTCTCTTGCGGTTCACGGTCTTCGCCAATCTTGGAATCGGCAGGAGGGTCGTACTTCGTTTAGATAGGAAGTCGTGTAAATACTTGAGCTAATCACGTCGGTATATGAGAAAATCCTGGGAAATGTTGTCTGTCAAAAATAAAATGATTTGACTACACGGACCCTATGAGATCTAACTTTTGTCTGAATAGTACTTCTATGTATTCTCTTTTAATATAATTTACACAAATTTTGAATTAAGCCAATAGATAAGTAATCAATATTCACTTTTTGTTCATACTTTAATATTTGTACAACTTTAAAATAATGATTCGTAGAAGCACCAAATAGCAAGAAATTTGAATCCTTGTAAGATCGATCGGTTGATGTTTTGTGTAACAACGATTATTAGTATGTGCATCTTTGTATATCCACCGGCGGCCAATCGGTATCTGGTAGCTTATCTTTCACATCTGTTTCTTCTTTACGTGAATGATTGGGGATATCATGCAGCCATGGACAGTCGTTCTCAGAAAAGGAAAAGGGAAAAATGAAAGGCAGGCATGCGTCTAAAGGGACCAAAATAAATCAGGGAAGATCTATGCTTCCGTGATTATGGGGTGCTGTAAGCTATCCCCTACAATACATGCATGTGCTAAATTGATTTCTTTTTTTTCTGAAGTGATATTTAAATATTTAACAAAAAATGGGCCAAAAAAAGGAACCTAGCTACCATGAGAGACTTTCTCAAAGAAGAGGCGAATGAGAACGGTTGCCAGCTTCCTATAGGAAGCTAGCAGCAAACGAATCATGTAATTTTGATCAAAGAAGAGGAGCTCATGAAGCAAGAGGTGTACTCTGTACGTACCAACGAATCAGAAAAACAGGAGCTCTAATTCACGGACGCCTTAGGGATACCATCTCACGTACAGTGACGCGTGTCATGCCCCCCGCGAGCTGCCCTTCCCTTGCCCCTGCTACGAACTCTGGATGTTCTTCCCTGCCTCCACCGCCGTAGTGCACTGACTTGATTCGAAAAAGTTCCTACTTGGTCAACCAAAATTCAACTTGATTCAATGAACTTTCAATTTCGAAAAATATCCAAATCGGGAATTCTCAACTCGAGGAATTTCAAATTAGGAAATTTCAACTCGTGAAACTTCAAATCAGGAAATTTCAAGTTGGAAATTTTAATTTGAACCCAAGGAATTTCAAGTAGAAAGAATCGACAAAGTTTCAACTCGATCGAAAAAGTTTCAACTCGATCGAAAAAATTCAACTCGATTCAATGAACTTTATGTTGAAAAACTTTCAAATCATTCAAAAACATTCAATTATGAAAACATTCAAATCAGAAAAGTTTCAACTTGTGGAATTTCAAATTGCAAAATTTTAACACGAGAAACCTCAAATCGGGAAATTTCATAGTTGGAAATTTTCAAAACAAGAATTTCAATTTGAACTAAAGGAATTTCAAGTTGACTCACTGACTTGATTCGAAAAAGTTTTAACTCAGTGGGAAAAAAATCAATTGGATTCAATGAACTTTCTATTGAAAAACTTTCAAATCATTCAAAAACCTTCAATTCTGAAAACATTCAAATCAGGAAGTTTCAACTAGAAGAATTAGAAATTGGAAAATTTCAACTCAAGGAATTCCAAATCGAAAAGTTTCAAATCGGGGAATTTCAATTTGGGCCTAACAAATTTCAAGTTGATTTCTAGAAAATCCAACTCGATTCTAAGAAAAAATCAACTTAGTTTCAAATAAAATTCAACTCGATTCACACAAAAATATAATCAAATCCAGGTCAAGAAATCGAACCCTCCAACGCTTGCGAGCTCTCAGCGGCGGAGCGCCACCTTCTAGTAGGTGTGCGAACTCCCAGCAGAGTGTGCCCGGCCGATGACGGCTCGTGAGATGTAGAGGGCGTGCAGCACCCTGAAGGTGATCTTGAGTGCTACGGTGGCTCCTAGATGACGATGCGTGAAGTAAGTGGCGGTGGAGAGCTGACGGAAGTGGTGGTGGAGCATTGCTCTTTCCCGTCCTCTCTTAACCCCCCCCCCCCCCTCTCCTCGATGATGTCGAAGAAACAAACATGGTACTCTAGGAATGAAGTGAAGGGATAAGGCACAATCCAATATCCCTCCACATCATCATCGCTACAACACGCCATTCTTCCACATGTCTCCATCTGAGAAGCGTCTATACGAAACGGCTTATACGAGTGACCATAAATTAGGGATTTGGTTTGAAAAATGTGTTTGCGGGATGGAACAGAGTGCTGATCCGAAGAATGTCAAACATGATACATCATGATTAACTACGGATTACTACTAATCTTCTTATCCGGCACATCATCATGAATCATCTAGTTAAGGGGGGAAGATTCGGCTGCATCTTACTAATCATAGCACTGGCACTGGAGGAGAACTAGACACGTATCCCACTCCAGTAGAAAGCAAATTGATTTTACAGCCAGTCAACGCTCTATCAAGCACCCCTCTGCGTGCATTTCCCATTAATTCTCCCAAACTTTCACCATAAACAGGGACAATATGGACGAAGCTTCCCCATCCCCAGCCGTACGTGCAACTTCGGCCGGCTATTAATGAAGTGAAAGCATCGATATGCATAAACAACCAGATTGTTTCATTCTATCATTGGGACCGACTTTCGCTGGGACTTACAATCCGGGCACTACCTCCGTACGCCGCGTTAGCCATCGAATCCTGTCGCAAATGACTTTCTACCGTTGGATTCCCCTCATAGACACGTGTCTCACCTATTTCTTCCTCATGCAGTTGGGCTCGTGGAGCATCTTCTTCAATCTTGCCCGTGGGATTAAAAAATTTTCCGTAAAATCCGTCGCGATGGCTTACCTGGTTCGTAAAAATTGAGTCTCTACCACCAAATCATCCATTTGCAAGGCATCTGCTTCTAATTGTCGTAACAAAATCGTCTAATTGAGAGACCAACAAATTCAACTAATCTGATAGCACCCCACGTAGCGAGCAAACTTGAACAACAACCGTGGTGCTGTGCATCAAGAACTTCGACAGGGATGCATCCTTCTTGGATTGCAACAACTTTTTTGCAACAAAAAAGCAACAAATTTCCGTTAAAAAACAATTTGCTATAAGAGATTTGAGAAAAGATATATTGCAACAAACAAAAAATAGTACATGCAACAATTTAGGAGAATGCTCGCAACAAAAGTCTACATGGGGATATAGCAACAAACAAAAAACAAATCTTGCAACAATCGAGAAAGGGTGTTGAAACAAAAAAATACTCAAATGCAACAAATTTCCATTATAAAATAACATACTATAAGATTTGAGAAAAGATATATTGCAACAAACAAATATAGTACTTGTAACAATGGATAAGCTGAAGGACCGACATAGCGATCAGAAGGGGTGAATGATTCAAAATAAAATTTTCCACCCAAAAAGATCCAACCAAAAACCTCACACGAAACACTCAAGAGAAATCAGAGAAGACTGTTATGACTGGTGCTACCGCAGCTCTAGGCGGTAGTACCGAAGGGGCGGTGCTACCGCTCGTAGGGGCGGTAAAGATATCGGTAATCTGGTGGTCACTCTCCACAAACGAAAGAACTATATCACCCTTCTCCACATGGTCTCTAAGGAAGTGATATCTAATATCTATATACTTGGTCCTGGAATGTTGCATTGGTTTTTGGCAATGCAAATGGTAAAAGTGTTGCCACAGAAAAGTGGAACACTATCTATGTCTAACCCAAAGTCTTGCAAGGTCGATCTTATCCAAAGCACCTGACTATAGCAACTAGCGGCTGCAACGTACTCGGCCTTAGCGGTGGACTGTGCAACTCCGGACTGCTTCCTAAATGACCAAGAGACAAGAGAAGTGCTAATGAAATGACAAGTGCTGGAAGTGCCTTCCTATCTGTCTACAGCCAGCAAAGTCTGCATCTAAAAAGGCTCTAAGGGACAGACAAGAAGAGTATCAAATACCATAGTCAATAGTAGCTCAAAAGTATCTGAAGATGCGCTTCACCGCTTGACGGTGACAGGCATGAGGAGAAGCCTGAAATCGAGCGCACATATACACAGCAAAATGTATGTCCAGCCTCAAAGCAGTGAGGTACAAGAGGGAGCCAATCATGCTCCGGAATTCCTTATGATCAACTGGCTCACCATCCTCATCAGACTCAAGGATAGAAGTGGTAGCCATAGCAGTCATCACTGGCTTCCCATCAGACATATCAAAGCACCTCAGAAGGTCTCGATTGTACTTGTCTTGGTGCAAGAAGGTGCCCTCCCGAGTCTGCTTGATCTAGAAGCCGAGAAAGTAGCTCAACTCACCCATCAAGCTCATCTCGAACTTTGTGCTCATCACATCTGAAAACTGAGACATAAGAGAGTACGAAGAGCCACCAAAGATAATATCATCTACATAAATCTGGACGATGAGAAAATGAGAATCCTGGTATCTGATGAATAGAGTATTGTCTACTATACTCATTAAAACCATGACTAAGAAGATAGGACTTAAGCCTCTTATACCAAGATCTATGGGCCTGCTTAAGTCCATATAAAACTTTGAAAAGCCTGAAGACATGGTTTGGGTACTTGGGGTTCTCGAATCCTAGAAGCTACTTGACATACACTTCTTCCTCAATATACCTATTAAGGAATGCACTCTTGACATCCATTTGACAAAGCTTGAATCCCTTGGATGCCGAAAATGCAAGCAGGATCCTAATAGACTCTAGTCTAGCTACAAGGGCAAAGGTCTCCTTAAAGTCAAGAACCTCAACATGAGAAAAACCCTATGCAACTAACCTAGCCTTGTTCCTAATGAAAACCCCATCCTCACTCTACTTGTTCTTGAATACCCACTTGGTCCCAATGACATTATGACCAGATAGGAGCTCGACAAGCTATCATACCTTGTTACTCTCGAAGTTCTCAAGTTCCTCATGCATAGCATTAATCCACGACTCATCGAATAATGCATGAGAAATATCCTTCAGCTCAAAGGAGGCAACAAAGGCAAAGTGGAGGCAGAAACTCGATAATCCTAATTTTGAGCCTATGACCCGCTCAAACAGATCGCCAATGATCTGATCAGTGGATGATATCTCTGAATATGGCGGGAAGGTTTAGAAGTAGAATTGGCCTCTACCTTATGAATAAAAAAGGAAGGATCAGAGCCACTTGCTACAGGAGAGTCTGAGGGTAAAGGCTGGTCTCCCTGAGGTGTAGAGAAAGAAACAGGAGGCACCTAAGGTATAGAGGGGACTGGATCAGGTGGAACACCGTCATCTCCATCATTCTCATCCTCTACAAAGATGGTCTCGGAGAGGGAAGAAGAACCTGATATGTCGAGTCCAGCTCCTGCAGTAGCCTCATCAAAGGTCACCTCACAGGTCTCTATGATCCTATTCACCTCACAACTCCAGACCTTATAGCTACGAGAAGAAGTCGGGTAACTTAGAAAAATACCATCGGAAGAACGAGACTCAAACTTATCTAGGTTCCCAGACTTTAAAATGAAACATTTGCAACCAAACACACAAAAATGAGAAATATTGGGCTTTCGCCCATACCTCAACTCATAAGAAGTGTGATGCAAATGTGCTCTCAAGAATACTCTATTAGACATATGACAAGAAGTAGCTATAGCCTCAGCCCAAAACTTTCTAAGAGTACTGTACTCATCAACATCGTCCTAGCCATCTCGACCAAGGTCCTGTTCTTCCTTTCCACTACACCATTCTGCTGAGGGACGTATGGAAAGGAAAACTGATGCTCTAAGCCTAACTTCTCACAAAGGCTCTCAAAGTAGGAGTTCTTGAACTCCATGTCATTGTCAATGCGTATAGCTCGTAAGGCACCAAGGAGCTCAACGGACAACCTACGGACCAAACTCCTGAAATAGGTAAAAGACTCATCCTTTGAGGCCATGAAAAATACCCAAGAATACCTCAAAAAATTATCAATAATGACAAGAACATACCACTTCCTACCCGATGACTGCACTCTAGCCGGACCAACAGTGTCCATATGTAAAAGTTATCCTGGTGCATCATTCATCACAATAGTGATTGGAGGATGAGAAGCAGTAACCATCTTGCCATGTCGGCAAGGAGAGAAAACTAAATTTTTGACCATCTTGAGTTTGGGCCAACCACGAATGAGGTCGTGGCTGCTAACTCTGGTCAAATAGTCGAAGCCTATGTGACCAAGTCTCCTATGCTAGAAGGAGAGATCACAGGACTCTGAAGCAATCAAATAACGAAGAAAGTCTCCAGAAGAAGTAGAAAAATCAGCACAGAAGACTTTCTCAAATCTAGAGATCCCACAAACTAACCCCCCAGATGAATCAGAGATTCTGCAAGCACTACTCTTAAAGCTTACCTAAAAAGAATCATCGATAAGCTGAGAGATAGAAAGCAAATTGTATTGCAGTTTACTTACTAAGGCAACATCTTTAAGAATAAACTATCATTAATGCAGATGGTACCTTTAGCTACGACTCTGCCACACAAAGCATCCCTAAAAGTGATCAACTCATCACCGGGAGCTCGCACTAGGGAAGAGAACCATCTAAAGTTTCCGGTCATATGACGAGAACAACCGAGTCAACAATCCAAACCTCTCCCTTCCCCCATCCTACGGACCTGTATCAATGAAAGAGAGATAGAGGCGACTCAGTACTGGGACAAACAAGAACAGATCTGGGCACCTAATACTGAATCACACGACACCTTGAAGTGACAGCCACAGAAGTAAAAGGCTGGATTATAGCATCTCTGTGACGCTCCACTCTCACAAGACTAAAAGCAGCGCTAGCAGAAGATCTAAGAGCTAAAACCGGGTTGTCCAGCTGTCGTGAAAAGACCGGACCATCCCAATGAGGCTGCCCAAATCTCCTACCAGGAAACACCTCACGCCGCTGATATTTGCCTCGAGAAGAAATATGAAGAATATCAAAAGGATGACGGAGAGACTGACCATGAGCAACTCCAGGATGAAAACTCGACTAAAAAGCATGAAATCCGAGTCCTGAACGCTGTCCAAAAATAGGTGACATTCTATCATGTCTAGCAGCAGTGTGTGCCTTAGGAGCACTCAAAGTCTAGGGATGACCCTGAATACCCCTAAGGGCACTAACACGCTCGTGCCTAGTGATCTTGGCATGCCTGAAGCAGAAATCTGCTAGGTGTCCATTATTTTGATAGAAGGTGCATGTATACTTTGCCTTGCTAATGGCTGAAGCAGTAGGAGGAGCAACCTTCTAGTCAGAGATTCTATGGACAACCCCAGCAGACCTGAACACAGTGGCGCTCACCCAGGGAGCAACCACGATCTCCCCACTCTTGGAGCCACGCACAATGGTGGAAAGATGCACTCGAGTGTGCTCCATGTAGTCAAATCCTAGACCTTAATTAAATTTACTAATTTTAGACTGGTCTAGGATGAGATTGAGCTTCTTCTTGCCTTCTACAAACTTCTCAAGAGTTCTCATGACGTACTCACATACCTGAAAGAGAGAGGCACAGGAAGAACAGTAGGAAGAAGATGAAGAAGAGCCCAGATAGGGAAGAACTACCAGCACATACATTTTTCTCTCTCAACACGACTACCTCAATCTTGAGGGCCTCACAAGATACTCATGGGGCATTTCTAATTCTAAGGGTCTGGAAGTCTAGCTTCTTCCTAAGCTCAACTTGGATTTTAGCCATGTCCCTCTCAATCTCAGCACATCGCAAGCAACTTTCTTATGACTTAACTAGTAAATCCTTAGCAAGTTCAGCATACTTGACATTTAATGCTTCATTGTCAAGTTTTAATTGCCTACAGCCCTCATATAAACTGACTGAGTCCTTATAAGCAAGCAATTCAAGTTCATTGTTTCTAGCAGATAACTTCCTAAGGTGAGTTCTCATGGCATCAATTTCAGATAGCAATTTTGGGCAATTTTCAAAAGATACGCTAGTGTGAGCATGAAGAAAACTAGCATCTACAGGGATAACATCAATAGAACTAATGCTAACATTCTTAAACCTAAGACCTTCAAGCTCAGAAAGTACATTATCATGCATAGTCCTTAGGTTCTCAAGCTCCACAAGCAAAGCATCGCAAAGAGTATAGTCATTAGAGGCTCGAGAAGAACAAGATCTAAGTGAAACTAACTCCCGAGTCAAGGTACCTACTTCCTTCTCTAGCTCTATACACCTAGCTCTAGCTCTAGCACGAAATTTTCCTAGCTTGCAGAAAGCTTCATTGAGCTGCCCATATGAGGGTACCTCGTCCAAGTCACTGTAGACTCGGAGTCGTTGATGCCATTGGCGTCCGCCATGAAACACATCCCTGTGAAGTCATCGCCGCCTTTATTTTTCTCTTGCGGATTAACCTCACCCTCGTCGCTCCAAGTTTTCATGTCGCAGAGGTTGATGTCGTTGAGTGCGGTGAGGATGCAGTAGAAGAGCTTCTTATTCTTCGAGAAGTTGCGGTACTTCTTCTCACGTGCCAGGTCATGAATTGGAGGTTTCTTGTTGTGGTTCTAGTTAGTGTCGTCGATCTTTCCCGAACCGCTGGAGTCGTTCTTGCCTTTCTCCAGCTTGGGGCAGCTTGCCCGAATGTGGTTGGGGCCACCACACTTGAAATAGGTGATTATGCCACCTCTCTTCCTCTCTCTCACCCTCTTGTAGGCATGAGAAAATTTACGAGCTAAAAGAGTAAACTCACTTTCTGAAAAAATTTCCAGTTGTTCATTGCTTAGCTCACAAAGGGCGAAAAGAGAGAAACCAACCAAAGTCTCAGAAGAGGATCCAATGGGATTGGTGACCAAGGCCATTGACTACGACTTCGTCTTACGAGACATGATGTTGATCTCATGAGTCTTAAGTCAGGAATAGATCCCGTCAAGAGTCAAGGTCGATAAGTCTGTGGTGTCCTTGATGGTGGTCACCTTTATCTCCGAAACCCGAAGATCAAGTGTGGTCAAAAAGTGTCGAGCGTTCTCCGAGTCAGAGTATGTGCAACCAATTGCACGAAGATCGCTTAAGATCCTTGTGAACCGACCAAAATACTCATCAAGGATCTCACCAGCCTGTTGTTCAAATTTATTGTAGTCACGCTTGCATTGATCCTGTCTCACCGTCTTGATCTGGGTGGTGCCCTCATGGTAAGCATCGAGGGTTACCCAGATCTGGTGAGCAGATCGTAGGTGAGAGATCCTGTCATACTCATTACAGCTAAGGTCCTGTATGAGGATTTCCTTGCTTTAGCATTTGCCTCAACATCAGCCATATTGCCGGCTTGATGTTTGTATCAGCAGGAACCTCATACGGGAGCTTCACCTTCTGCCAAATTAGGAAGATATGGGCAGTGATGTACGACTCCATTCTCGACTTCCAGAAAAGATAGGAGGCTTGGTGGAATACTTGTCCATCGCTATGGCTCTTGAGACTGGTCAAGATCTATAAAAGAGCAAAACTGGGTTCTGATACCGATTGAAAGATCGAAATAGTGATCAGAGGGGGGTGAATGATCCAAAATAAATTTCCCACTCAAAAAAATCCAACCAAAAACCTCACACGAAACACTCAAGAGAAATCAAAGAAGACTATTCTAGCCAGTGCTACTGTAGCTTAGGGCGGTAGTACCGGAGGGGCAGTGCTATCGATCGTAGGGGCAGTAGTACCGAACTTGATGAGCAGAGGGAGAACATAGCACGAACTCAAAAGCAAATTTGACGAAACTTTTGATCGGCTAGACAAAAACTCATGAAACTTGATATGCACTTTCTTATGGAGGTTAGGAACCTATTCTAACTTTCAATCCAAAGGATTGACGTCAAAGTTCTAACCTTTTTCAAAATGAAGGAAGAGTGCACCAAGTTTGAGCAAAATCCAAAATCTTGGTGTTGAGCTTGCTCGTGGGGTTTTGATGATCAAGATGATCTTGGTTAACCTCCTACACATTAGAGCTAGCAAGAACACAAGAAAAGAACCAGAAAAACACAATCTACAAGAATCGTTCTTCTCAAGAACAAAAGATCGGTTTCTTGCAAGAAAAACACAAGGTTTGCCTAGATGATTAGGATATGATCTAAAGAAGATCCATTCATCAATCATTCATCCTTGGCATAAGATCCATAAGCATTTAGAAGGAGGGGAAGCAAATCCAAATGTGCGGAAAGTAAATTGTAAGAATTTAAAGTGCGGAATTTAAATGCTGAATTTAAGACATAATGTAAATGCGAAAAGTAAATTCAGAACTGAGCAAATAGAAATTTCATTTCTGGAAGAGAGGTTTACAAAGTCTCACAACAAAGTGAGCAAAACTCAAAAGAGCACAAAAACTTCTAAAACCTTCAAAGAGAGAAGAGTTACCCCTACCTCTCTATTTATACTAGTCTTGAGTCAACCTCCACCCTTGGATGAATTCCTTCAACCCTAAGGAACACCATCAAGGGCTAGGATTGACTCACTCATACATGAGCTAACCTGAAACCCACAAACATATAGAGTTTTGCACGCTTCTCAAGGCACACTAACTTAAAACACTACTCTATCCTTTGGACCGCGATCCAATAGCCCTCCTTGGTTCGAGTAGCTCCAAGTTAGCATCTCAATCATTTCTTGTCTTCTAAGTTCACAGCGACTCCGTCTTCGATCATCCTCCGATGATCCTCAACCGTCTGGACCTCCAGCGCACCTCACCTAGTCCCGGTGATCCTCCGCCTCACCATGACCTAGCACCGTCATCCTGCAACCATAAAAAACAAGGAAAAACCCATCACAAAGCAATGTCCAAATTGATATGCAATAAACATCAAAATATATTCTCAACTTTGCTCATAATTTCGGTACTACCACCATCTAGAGGCCGGTAGCACCGCACATCCGGTACTACCGCTCCCACATGGCCGGTAGCAACACACACCCTGAAAGCCTAGCGAAGACACTCTCTGGAAAATACATACCGCCCCTAGGACCGGTAGTACCCCTACCTTGGTGCTACCGCCCTTAGGGCCAGTAGTAGCGCAGGTTTGGTGCTACCGTTCCCAGTTGGTTGGTAGTACCGAAAAAAACAGACAGGGCTCAAATTGCTTCAAATTCAAAATAGAACTCAAAACAATCTCATCCTTAAGCACCTCATGCTTAAACGCAGTCAATAACTCATCACCAACAAGGATAGACCTCCACATGGTCTTTCATAAGCAGTACTGCAACAATTCAGGAGAACACCCACAACAAAAGTCTACCTGGGATGTAGCAATAAACATAACCAAATTTTGCAACAAGTGAGAAAGAGTGTAACAAAAAATCAAGAGAACACCCACAACAAAGCCTACACTGAGAAGAAGCATTTAATTAGCTACGATGACTAAGGTCATCGAAGGAGGAGGAGGCCATGAGCTTGCCGCCTCGTCTGCAGTGAGGCTAGATCTGACTAGCTAAGGTTAGCCCCTCCACCTCGTCATTTATCACATCACTATTCCTTCGATAGGCCAATAGCTTCTGGTCCTTTTCTCTTGCTGTCGTCCTTAATCATTCGGCCATACTTGGCCACCCCAGTGGTAGGAGTGCTTAGCTCAACCTTAATGGCAGCTGCGGAGGCCGTGCATGCAGTCCACACTTGGCCATGAATGGACAGAGAAGGGCCTAGTGATGGTTCTCGGTTTGAGTAGAGCTCACTGAAGCAAGTGAAGAGAGAGAGAGGGGGGGGAGGTGGGGGAGACAGGAGTGGATGACAAATGAGTGGTGTTGAGGATTTTTCTGTTGCGCAGGTGGATAAGGTCACGAGGGAGGAGTTCACTGAGAGAAGCGTCTGATTTTGCTTCCCCATCGGATGTACGCGTCCAAGCATTACCCATACATAATTGGGTGATTTCTCACCCCTAAATCATTCAAATTACTAACCTTAGGATTGTATCCAAGATTCATTTGCCCGTCGAATCCTCATCTACGATGGTGTCTTCGGTGTGAACAAAGTTAGGACTAGGGTTTACCTAGGTTAGGATCAGGCTTCATTAGGATCTTGACCTTTGATTTCTTTGGGAGGCGGCAGCCCGGTGGCAGGATGGTGAGGTGGTGGTGGCGCCACCAGCCATAGGTCTGGGGAGGATGGTGGCTGGTGGAGGTTGGCATAAAAGACAAGAACAAGAGAATATTAGGAGGGGGTGGAAGGCGGTGGCAGATCTGGCGGAGGTAGCTACCAGAGATGGGGAAGAAGGGTGGGTTGAGGGCGACGGAGCTAAGCGGTAGGGGACGAAGAGGTAATCAGAGGAGGAAGAGGCGGGGGATGATAGCGGGAGAGGAGAGGGGTTTGCCGGAGGGCAACAGTAGCGCTGATGCATGTGTGGAGTTGGGGCGACGGGGTAGTCGGAAGGAGGAGGGAGGTTTGTATTGAATGTGAGGGAGGATTTGGACCATTGGATCTAAATCCTTATATAGTCCAACCATAAAAAAAATAACTGGTTTTGTGAATTAAATCAGTTAAATTTTTTGACTGTTACTCCCTCTGGTCATAAATAGTTGTCGTTTTGGACATCGATACGGTCCCCAAAACTCAACTTTGACCACTAATTTCTATTATAATATATTTAAAAATCTAATAAAATTATAATATCATGAAAGTACGTTTCGAGATGAATATATACATATGATTTTTATGCATGTAACTTAAATATTTAAAAAGATATCAATAGCTAAAGTTTCTAAAGTTTAACTGCACATATCCCATATCAATAATTTTTTATGAATGGAAGGGAGTATATAGATAACCCCTAAATAATTAAAGGGCCTGTACCCGCGCAATGCAACGAGCCAGCAGTACTAGATTATAGGTACTAGTAGTCGGTGTTGACCTCCACGCCCCAATTGAACTGTTCATTCATAATATACCATCGTACACAGTGCAGAACAATTATTCAAGCATCAATTGATCGTGATCTCCAAGAATTAATCAGTTCTAAACAGAAGAATTGATCTGCAAGAATCGTGCGTGCATGCCAATGCAGGTACGTACAAATGTACGCGTAGATGGTAGTTAGATACAGGTGGTTGCATGGTTGGAGAGAGATTGGACTGGACTGCTAAGGTGGTTGGCAAACCGGCATTTAGCCAGCCATACATACGTACGTACGTAGTACACAATGTTGGCATGTACTGAGGCCAGAATTTGCTGCCAAAATTGCAAGGTAATTAATTACTAATTCCGTAACAAATCATGCATGCTTATCACCGTGAGTCACGGGATGGCCCAAGATTTGATTATATCGATCTACGTTTATTTGCAGCTAGCTAGGGAAATGAATGACCTAACACACCCCTTCATGCCCTGCACGTCTACAAATTAGTAGGGAGGTTAATTAGCCACTCATTTAATTAGCAGCAATAATCTACATATCTCTGTCTCTACTACTTCTAATTAAAAGTTGATGGCAGTGGTTCGTTCTTCTTTAGAGTGTCTGATTTGTTGGATCTGACATGAATGGCTGAGATAAAAGAGGATTTAATCATATATTAGATGAAAGGATTTTATCATATCTTTTTTGAATAGAAATATTATTTTAGCATATCTCTATTCACATGTTCTTACTACGGAAGGATGCTATTCATATATCTTATAAATGGAAAGATTTTCTCATCATGTTCTGCATGGATAGAAGGATATACTCACCATATCCCATAATACGGGAATTCTATCTCATCATATCTGGAAATGCATAGATTAAAAGGAAAGAATCACGCAACCAAATCATGTGCCAATCGCGAAGATGTCGAGGAGACCTATCTTCCATCTGCCTGCGTACGCTGCCTTCTGCTTTCATCTACTCCCTATTAGAGGGCACCCACTCTCACCTCCAGGAGGAGAGGCCGGTCGGTAGTGGAGACACACGCAGGAAGAGAAGAGAAGAGAAAGGCTGCGTGCAAGAGGCAAGAAGATTTTCTGCAAGAGGAAGGCAATAACTTTCTCGTCCTTCAATGGTAAGGATTGATATCTCTATATTAATTCTAATTAAGAGTTGGTGACGATCGTCTGTTCTCATTCAGAGTACTTGATTAAATCATATCTTAGATGGAAGGATTTTATCATATCTTTTTTTAATAGAAATATTACTTTAGCATATCTCTATTCACATGTTCTTACTACGGAAGGATGTTATTCATATATCTTATAAATGAAAGGACTTTCTCATCATGTCCTGTATGGATAGAAGGATATACTCACTATATCCCATAAATACGGGAATTCTGTCTCATCATATCTGGAAATGTATAGATTAAAAGGAAAGAATCACGCAACCAAATCATGTGCCAATCACGAAGATGTTGGGGACACCTGGCTTCCATCCGCCTGCGTACGTTGTCTTCTACTTTCATCTACTCCCTATTAGAGGGCACCCACTCTCATCTCTAGGAAGAGAGGCCAGTCGGTAGTGGAAACACACACAGGAAGAGAAGAGAAGAGAAAGGCTGTGTGCAAGAGGCAAGAAGATTTTCTGCAAGAGGAAGGCAATAACTTTCTCGTTCTTCAATGGTAAGGATTGATATCTCTATACTAATTCTAATTAAGAGTTGGTGGCGATCGTCCGTTCTTCTTCAGAGTACTTAATTTAATCATATCTTAGATGGAAGGATTTTATCATATCTTTTTTGAATAGAATTATTATTTTAACATATCTCTATCCACATGTTCTTACTACGGAAGGATGTTATTCATATATCTTATAAATGGAAGGATTTTCTTATTATGTCCTGTATGGATAGAAGGATATACTCACCATATCCCATAATACGGGAATTCTATCTCATTATATCTGGAAATGTATAGATTAAAAGGAAATAATCACGCAACCAAATCACGTGCCAATCACGAAGATGTCGGGGAGACCTGGCTTCCATCCGCCTGCGTACGCTGCCTTCTGCTTTCATCTACTCCCTATTAGAGGGCACCCACTCTCATCTCCAGGAGGAGAGGCCGGTCGGTAGTGGAGATGCACGCAAGAAGAGAAGAGAAGAGAAAGGCTGCGTGCAAGAAGTAAAAAGATTTCCTGTAAGAGGAAAGTAATAACTTTCTCGTTCTTCAATGGTAAGGATTGATATCTCTCTACTAATTCTGATTAAGAGTTGGTGGCGATCGTCTGTTCTCCTTCAGAGTACTTGATTCGTTGGATCTAACATGAACGGTTGAGATAGAAGAGGATTTAACCCGATAGTCAAATATCTTCGGAGGAACAAACTTTTCTCATTATTGAAACATAACTAAAGTTGGTGTTCTTTGCAAATAAATTTTTTGTCGCAAATTGAGTTTTCGTTGTAACGCATAGACACATGATTAGTAAGTATATATGTGTGTGCTGCACTCTATAGTCCAATTTGCACCACGCCTTTTCTTGTGCTGATGCTTCTTCTTCTTCTCTCTCAATCCCGGCCACATTGAAGAGTTATTGCTGGGTGCCGATGGGGAGGAGGCTGCCAGCCTTCTGCAGCGGCCGGGTTGCGACGCGGGTGAGGAAGCGGGTGAGCTACTTCTCGTCCAAGCGGCCCGCGGCGACCGGTTGCAGCGGCAAGGTCAAGAATGCTGCAGCAGGAGCAGGAGGTTGGTATGGCAAAGCTGGCGCGCCTATGGTTGATGTAAGCGGCGGAGGCAGCAAAAAGGGCGGCGGCGGCGGCCGGCGAGTGATGGTGGTGGCGGACGGGCAGGCGGAGGCGGCGGGCGCGCTCCGGTGGGCTCTGTCGCAGGCCGTCCGGAGCAACGACGCCGTCGTCCTCCTCGCCGTCGCCAAGCCAGCGGCTGCTGCAGATGGTCAGTACATACATGATGACCAAAACTCGTACTACTAATTTCTTCAGTGTTTTCACCACGACTGTATATATTGTCATATCGATTAGGATTTTCACCACTGTTGCGTTGGAATTTAACATTTAATATATAATTACAGGAGGTAGTGGTGATTCCTGCGTAAGGATTTCAAGGACAAGATGCTATGAACACCTCGATGCTATGCGGAGCATGTGTGAATCAACAAGGCCAGAGGTATATACAATTTTTCTTTTCTTTTGAGGAGGGAGGTTTATACATATGCATATACGCGTTACGAAATTTTCATTTGGCGCATGAGTTACCTGCTTACCGCACAATCGAAACAGAGTGTATATATCGAAATTTAATCGTATGTCGGGGCGAGGGAGGAGAGGACATTCATCTGTGAGAACTGGAAGCTAACAATGCCATTGTCCTAGTTATAAGTCACATGAGTTTTGTTCCCCACAAAAAAAACAGAGAGAAAAAGAGTTTTGTTCAACTCACTGCTACGTTGATCGGACGGCTTAGATTGTCCGTCACAGTTGCATATATAGCTCAGTTTAATTATTATCTGCTGTCACCCAACATGATAAAAAAAGGAATGAGCACATTAATCGTAATCCACATTTCAAAATTTAAGCCAGCTGGCAACGTAGATGTAGCCGAGGAGGCCAGGACCATATTGCGTTGGTATCTTCCCTCCCCTCTCAAAGAAAAGGGGCAACACAAACAAAAGGGAAATAAAAATTAAATTGAGCCTGGCTCAGTTGGCAGGACGAGTCGGTCGCCCACGTTCGAGGATTCGGCCCGATATGCGTGTACATAAGGGTTAGGTGCAATACGTGTGTGTGGTGTGTGTATATATGTGAATACGTGTGTTAGTGTGTGCGTGTTTGTAACTTAGTCGTTGTTTTTTTTTCCTATAGTGAATGTCAAGAGTTTCTAGCTGATTTTTTTAAAAAAAAATCTTGCAATATTTTTTGAAGAAAAAACAGTAGAAAAGGATCCTACTGTATATATTAAATAATTAAAAGAGAATATGATACAAAGAGTATGTACATCAATAAAGCAATTTAAAGGAGGTTGTTAAGCCATTCTGAGATCGAAGGAATATTGCACCACATGGATACATCATACATGCGAGATACCTTGCGCTGATTGGGTGTACACGTACGTGCATGTGAATGATGCAGGTGAAGGTGGAGGTGTGCGTCGTGGAGGCGGAGGAGCGCGCGCCGGCGGTGGTGGAGGCGGCTAGGCGGCACGGCGCGTCGCTGCTCGTGCTGGGCCTGCGCCGGCGGGCGGTGGAGAGGTGGTTGCTGGCGCTGTGGCCGGCGCGGCGGCGGGGCCTGGTGGAGTACTGCATCGAGCACGCGCCGTGCGTGGCGCTGGGTGTCCGGAGGAGGAGCTCCGGCGGGTACCTCGTCTCCAGCAAGCGCCACAAGGACTTCTGGCTCCTCGCTTGATTAATCACTAGTAGTCCAGTAATTAGACTGCTTAATTGATTAATTAATTACTAATACATGTGATGGTGCTTAATCAAAGTAAGAAAGATGAGTTGTGGCTCTGGGTTAGCTGGTGATGCATGCTAGCTGTAAGGCATGAAACAGCAAGCAATCCATTAATCTACAAATTGAGGAATTACTGTAAGTCAAAGGTTAAGAGCAAGTACAATAGCAAAGCCAACTACTGGCTAATAGTAAGCTAAAAGCCAGTTGTATAATAACTGTCTCTAAAAGTTGTCTCTAGATATTGTGCAATAACTATCTTTTCTCTCTTGTACATAAATGATCTACCTATGCTCCCGTGCAAAGCTGACTACTAAATAAGAACCAGCTCTCTTCTCTCTCATCTTTTCTCACTCCTCCACATAGACCAAAGCTGATGTGTACATACTAAAAGCTAGCTGATGTGGTCTTATTGTACATGCCCTAACAAGCAATGCTAATTATTGATGGAACATGTTGCTGGGCCTGGGAGCCTATGACCCTGTTTGGTGTTGTCTAAAATAGCACTCCCTCTGATCACAAATAGTTGTCATTTTGATATCGATATAGTCTCTAAAACACAACTTTGACTACTAATTTTTTATTATAATATATTTATAAAACCAAATAAAATTATAATATTATGAAAGTACTTTTTGAAGCAAATCTACATATATATAATTTTCATGTATCCAATCTAAATATTTAAAAAGATGTTAACAATTAAAGATTCAAAAATTTGACTATACCTATATTTAAAATAATAATTATTTGTGACCCGGGTGAGTATAGCACTAGTGGTACATTCTGTGCATATATGCGACTTTTTAAATCATCGAAGGCACACAAGCTGTCCGAGTCCCGACACAAGAAAATGGAATCGCAAGTTAAGTTTGTTGTTTGCTAGTCCCGTCCGTCAGTATTTTCCGACCTCCGTCTTGTTTTTTTTTTCTCTTCAGTTTCTATGCATCAGTCGACCAAAGATATTTTTTTGGATTTTAAGTCTATTTTCGGACGATCCGATCTGTGTGAAGATGTGTGCTGCTGTCTGTTTCGATGTATCACATGATCGCACTGAGATTCATGCCCAATCAAAGCAAGAAATCCTAGTCCTCCACAGCCATCTCCATCCTATATTTTAACCACCGCCTCCGTGCAGCCTCACTAGCGCAACGCCGCCACCAATTGAAGCTTTCGGTTCAGTGTCCGTACGTTGCCTGCCATCACCTCCCCCGCCCACAGACCGACAGACTCCTCACCATCTTGATAAACTGCCGTCACCCGAGGACGGCGATGCCGCATTGGCTGTTGAAATGTAGCCAGACAGGGTTCACGAAACCGTTTCGCGGGCGGTTTTCGTGGAGTCGGCGGTACCGGTTTCCGCGGTAAACCGCTCGAAAATCGTGAAAAACCGAACGGTTTGCAAATTTAAAAATTTAAAAATTTGGTCAAATGAGATCGCGAAAACCACGTTTTTTGACGAAAAACCGCTCGGTTTTCGCGAAAAACCGAGCGGTTTTTGGAGAAAACCGCAAAAACCGCCCGAGGTTGGAAAATTGGGGAAAAATGCAAAAAAATATTGTAAAATTTGTAGAAATACAAGGAAGGTTAAAATTGAGTAAAAATATAATAAATATATAAATAAGGTATGTGAAAACGTGAAAAATTCCAGAATGACCTCTCCTAAATTTGGGAAAAAATCGACATGGTCTTTGCTATATTTTAGAGAATTAGAAATTGTAAGTTATGTATTTAGCAATAATATATCAATAAATAATCTTTCATTGCAATACTACAATCACATAAGTGCAAAAATCAGCATTTACATAACTACAAAGCAAAATCATTTGCAATTTCAGTACCATCTACTTATCAACACCATTTACATTATAATGCATTTAAATTGAAGTTGTGGAGTAGGCATAAGCATAGCTTCGTCACTCTTCCATTGTCGCAAAAATGACATGTTCGACCTACATGAACGGAACATCGAAATCTGATGACAGAAGGAAAAATAGTTAAAATATAAGAACAAATTGAAACAAATTCCAAAAAAAAATTTAAAAATGTACAAACAATCCCAATTAATCTATAAAACACCTAAGAGAAATTTTTACAATTTTTTAAATCATTTATTTCTTCTAAAAATCTAAAATGTAAATTAATGAAAAGGAACAAATACATCACGATTTTTATAAATAGTAAAATGATTTATTATATTCTAAAATTTTACTGAAAATATAAATAATTCCAAAGGATCATGTACTAAAATTTTCAGAAATATTAGACTTCATTTATTTCCCATATAAAATCAAAAATGTAAGAGCATATACAATGATAATAGCACTTTCTAATTTTTAAAAATACACATATCTGATCATCATCTCAAAATTTTACATAATCATTTTGATGGCGTTATAACATCACAAAAAAAGTGTAATAAATATTAGACTTCATTTTGTGCCCCTAGAAAATAAAAAACTGAAGAGCATATATTGTGACAGTATCACTGTCAGAATTTTTAAAAATGTACATATATGATAATAATCTGAAAATTTTACAGAATCATTAGGATTACCTCAGGAACGAAAAAAAAAATTCAAAATTGTTTGACACTTTTTGCTAAATTTCTTCAAATTTTTTGAATTTACTGTTCATCTAGCCGGTTTTCCGAACGGTTTTAATTACCGAACCGACTCGGTACGGCCGGTTTTCGCGAAAACCGAGCGGTTTTCACGGTTTTTTGAACCCTGTTATGGCCTGGACAAACTGATCCTCATGATACTGACTCGACGCACCAGGAGTGATATTATTTTTTATATGTAGCAACGCTTGGGTATCTAGTGAGTGAATTCAAAAGCGTAATCAGAGCCCAAATCTGGTCCAAGCTACCAACTAACCAGTGGCAGACCATGGACAAAATTTTAGGTACGGCGGAATCATTGGCAGTTGCTGCTTTAGAGTATGTACAATGGTATAGACGGCAGCTGTCTATAATACAACTTCATATCATCTACAGACAGCACTAAAAATAACTCATTAAATAGATCATCTATATAGTTATTTGTAATGGTCTCTCATTCAATTAACAGACTGTCTATACAATAGTACACAAAATGTAAAGCTATCTATAAGACCGTCCATTAAATAGTAGACAACAGCTTTCTCTCGCCTTCTTCTCTCTCTTTCATATCATCTAAAATCTTACGTGGCATAGTCTTACAGACAGCTAACATATACCATTGTGCATGCCCTTAGCAGCTTGTTTAACGGTGCGGCAGTTCCATTAGTGTCAGCATATGGGCTTGAAATAGTGCCCAAGTATCTCTTCAAGTTCAATTCTACTAAATCAAATAATCAACCATTCAAAATCTTGAAGCAAAAATCACAATCCATTATTCTATTTGAGACAATCATGTGGAAATTATAATTGAGATTTGAGAGGATCAGAATAGTACTTACCGTTGAACTTAGACATTGCACCGTTGACTAGCTTGCCCTTGGTGCTGACCTGTTGCAGTTCACCTCATGCCACCCAACCTCCGCTGCCGCCCACCGATACCGCCGTGAGGCCACCTATGCCGAGCGCTCTGAGGCCCTCAACCGCCACCACTTCTAGCCACTACTACAGAATGGTACATCACTATCGCTTCATCTGGGTTGGTTCTTAAGTTTTTAGGAAAAACGATTGTGATAAATGACTTAGGAGGAGTGTTAATAATAATCACTATCGGATCTCAGGTTAGAAGTGATTGTAATGTAGCACTGGGCACATCACAATCGGTTCTTATGGAAGAACCGATAGTGATGTTCATGCACATCACTATCGATTCTCACAAAAGAACCGATTGTGATGTGCACGTGCTCATCACTATCGCTTCTTTTGTGATGATCATACACATCACTATCGGTTTTCACAAAAGAACCGATAGTGATGTGCTCGTTGTCATCACTATCAATTCTTATGTGAGAAACGATAGTGATGATCATGCACATCACTATCGATTCGCACAAAAGAACCGATAGTGATGTGCTCGTTGTCATCACTATCGATTCTTATGTGAGAAGCGATAGTGATGATCATGCACATCACTATCGTTTCTCACATAAGAATCGATAGCGATGTGCATGTAATCATCACTATCGTTTCTTTTGTGAGAAGTGATAGTCACATAAGAAACGATAGTGATATGCACGATCATATCACTATCGCTTTTCAAGTGAGAACCGATAGTGATGTGTGTGCACATCACAATCGCTTCTTAAGTGAGAATCGATTGTGATGTGTCTCGCTAGGTTATTTACGCCCCTCAGGTTGAACTCCCAGTGAAATTAGAAAAAAAATGAAAAAGTTGTATTGCTATCGGTTCCTAAAAGGAACCAATAGAGATTCATATATTTCTATCGGTTTATAATGAAACCTGACAGAGATGACACTTATGCTTGTATCGGTTCTAAGAAAAACCGACAGAGATGAACTTCTAATTGTATCGGTTCTAAGAAACACCCGATAGAGATAACCATTATAATTGTATCGGTTCTCATGAAAAACTGACAGAGATGATACATATAATTGTATCGGTTCTAATAAAAACCCGATAGAGATGACATTTTAATTGTATCGGTTATAAGTAAAAACTGAGAGAGATGTGTCTTTTATTTGTATCGGTTTCTATAGAAAACCGATAAAGAATATATGTTTACTAGTATCAATTGGGAGAAAAAATCGACTGAAACGTCTCTTAATTGTATCGGTCCGTTTCAGAAAACAGACACATCTAGCATAAATCCGGCCTGTGGTCTCATCCCGAGATGTCGTACTACTCGAGCTAGCCCCCGGCACCGCCGTCGTCCTCCCTCGCCCCTGGCGCCGCCGTCGTCCTCCCCGGCTCCACCTCGTGCTCTGCCTTGTGAGGTCCAACCCCGACTCCGCCTCCCGCTCCGCGTCCTCCTCCGCCCGCCTCCCGCTACCACTTGTAGGATCAAGGATAACCGACTAGAGGGGGTGAATAGGAGGTTTCTAAATTTTTCAATACAATTTAGGAAATACAAATGATACTATCAAATTGAGATACAATTATGAGGAACACACTTAAAACTCTAACAAAAGCTTAAAAGGCTATGTTAATACAAGCTAAACAAATATACTAGAGAGCTCAAAGAATATGAATAGGTTGGTGTTAATGAAATGGATTCTTAACAAACAAGAGTACCAAACACAAATAAATAGGATACAAGAAATTTTAACCCGTGGTCTCGGAGACTTGCCGATCTCCCCTACTCCACGTTGAGGTGACTTGAACCACGTCATGCCGGCTCCACTCGCTTGAGCCTTCCTCGATCACTAAGGTAGTTCTTCCCCGCTCCGGGTAGGCGAACTCCGGCCTTCACAACTTGCCGGGGCTTCTCACAATCTCCGTTGAGAAGCTCACCGCACACGATCGCCTCCAAGCCGTCTAGGAGGCGGCAACCTCCAAGAGTAATAAACCTTGACGCTAGCTTGAGGTCGAATGTTGGTGTCTAAAGGCTCAAACACTAAATGCAACACTCAATCTTGCTTCTCACACTCACAAATGGAAATTGAATGCACACAAGAGTGGAAACACTTGCTAGAGCTCAAATATCATCAATGAGGACCAAGAGTTACTCTAGAATGCAGGTGGGGAGGTATTTATAGCCTCCACCAAACTTTCTAGCCGTTGGAGCTCGAAATCTGCGAAAATCTATTTTTCCGGTGCTACCGCCCATGCAGGACCGGTAGCACCGGGCTCCATTTCAACGGCTAGAACAGTGCATTTAATGCACTTGCCAGAGACCGTTACAGGGGGTCCGGTGCTACCGCCCAACTAGGGCCGGTAGCACCGGGTTCCACTTCATTTTCTTTCTTCAAAAAGACACTTCTCTGGAATTATAGCACCGGGCTCAGGGCCGGTGCTACCGTGAGTCCGGCAGCACTGGGATATAATGGTCGGTAGCACCGGGCTCCCAAATACCCAGAAAAGGTGCTTCTCTGGAATTTTTACACCGGGTGGTGGTCCGGTGCTACCGATAGTCCGGTAGCACCGGCCTACCATGGGCTGTAGCACCGGGCTACTAAAACACCCAAAAACACACCCTCTGTGATTTTCACACCGGGCTGAAGTCTGGTGTTACCGATGGTCCGGTAGCACCGGCCTACCATGGGCGGTAGCACCGGGCTACAAAAACGCCCAAAAGCCTTTCTCTGGAATTTTCACACCGCCCTATTGAGCCGGTGCTACACAAGATCCGTAGCAGCACCGCTGTCATGGCGGTAACCGAGTTTCGGATATTTGATTTGTTCTAAAGGATTTTCAAGATTGAAACTTATTTATTATATGGCAACTATTTGAATATGCATTTTGAGCCTTTAAACCCTAAAAAGACATCGAGATAAGCATCAAGATTCCTCTTAATAGTACGACCCTAAATTTAGTAAACTGATCTTTCTTCCAAACTCCAAGATCGTCAAAAGACTAGAAAAAAAGCCTTATAAATTTACCTTTCATGATCTTGACATATTGCCGATTGGTTTGAACCTTCCTTGGTATTTCCATGATCATTAATCTTGGAATTGACCTACTTTCAATATTCTCAACACAAGCATTAGATCATATAACAAAGTTGTCATTAATTATCAAAACCAAAATATACCGGGTGCCTAAATGCTTTCAATCTCCCCCTTTTTAGTAATTGATGACAACCCAATGTGATAATTTGAAATTGTTTTTAATGTGAACAACAGAAGAGAAAGTTTTGCTTCAAGGAATATTTAATCGTGGTATTTTTAGAACAAACACTCCCCCTAGAAAAGTGCATATTTAATGGAAAGTGGATAGTTGTACATTTGAGAGAATTTGCAAAAAAAATTGACAGAGTTTTGATTAAGAATAGAATCCGTGGATGAATAAGCAAATATACTTGAAGCAACAATATGATATTTAAAATTGCCCAAGCAAGAGAATATAGGAACCAACCATAAACATTATGATTACAAAAGTTTAACCATACCAACCAAGTAAAAATATCACAAGCACACATTATATCACAAACACATATCATCACAAACACATAGTTTCTTCACTTTACTCACTTCTCCCCCTTTGGCATCAAATACCCAAAAAAAATCGTCGTAAAGCTCAAGGGGCTGGAGGAGCAGAAGGAGGAGGCGGAGTAGATGGAGGAGCACGAGATCCGGAGCGCTGATAGACGACTGGCAGAGACGAACGAAGCTCGGAGATAGAAGTATCAACTGAGTCTAGTCGACCTCGAACCTCCTCAACCATCTGTCGGGTCCGAGCTCGAGCCTCATCCATCCTAGCGGCCACTCAAGATTTCGGATCTCATATCGCCAGCCGCTCATGAGGTCATTCTCAAACTGCCCAAGAACTGATCTGGTGTCTTTGGAGGAACCTCTGAAGCAACGGGATCTCCTATGCTGAGGTCTTTGGGAGGATGACTGACTCGAGTGATTGTCCGAGGGCTACTTCGTGGTCTGCAGAACGCCAGCGCACTTCCGCACCCTCCTCTAAACCCAGTCTCCTTTTTTATTATCATCATAATGAAAGGAGCAAAGTATAACCTTTTACCTTTATCACTAGCAGAGGAGACCATCTCTCTGATCATAAAATCAACCACATCAAATTTATTTTTATGGGTGATCTTGCTCATGAAGTTCCAGGCATATCCTCTGATTTCGTCTAGGTTTCCACTCTTTGGATGAATAGTGACCCTTATTATTCTATTAATTAGACTGGATAAAGGAAGGAGATGCGTCATTTTACCTGGACGCTTGACTGATGCAGCTGGATCATAGAATTGAAACTGCCTGTCAAGGGGTAGAACCCTGTCACTGTGAATATTGGGATACCCACTGTGGAAAATCCCCCAAGCCTCCTCTATCTCACTTTTTGTGACCTTATGCACTGCGGCATCCGTCATCCAAGTGAATTCATCAATCGCTTCAGAGACATGCATAGTGGCATAAAACTGTCTTACTAGGTCTTCATTGTAGTCACATTTTTTACTAACAAAATCTGACAATCCAGCACCATGAAACAACTCAGGGACTCCAACAAACAAAGGTATTTTTCTAATGTGCTCCCAATTTATCCATTTGTGATCAGCAAATTCCTTATTTTTGTAGATTTCATAATATGCTTTTTGCTGAAAAATGGTTCTGAACTTATCCTCAGTTGCACTTCTAGGTAGCATATATTGGTTTGCTTGTCTAAGGGAGAAAAAGGTGTCACCTTTGATTTTTCTCAGATCAATGGACGGATTAAAGTTGTCATGTTCATCTCCTGATCCTGCCATTCTCATCAACGTCCATGAATTCATCATCGTCTGTCTTCTCACTGCTTGATTCTAATTCAACTTGTTTTCCTTTGGACTGCTTTGAGCTACCACTAATGTCTTGCTTATTTTTCTTTCGGACTTCACGATGTCTCAAAGCAATTGGAACATCATCCTGACTGTTTGAATCTTGAGGAAGAGAAGGAGGAGCACGACCTCGATTTGCAGCCACTTTAATGTAAGAGCCTGATCCTCTGGTCTTAGGCATGATTACTGGATATAAGAGAGGAATTCAAGGAATAAGATCAAGGTTATATGCCCTAGATTTAGAGATTTTTGTAGAAAACAGCATTTGTGCACATTGCCTGCAATCCCGGTACTACCGCCCATGCTAGATCGGTAGCACCGGGCTTGCTGCGATGCTACCGTCCATGCTGGACCGGTAGTACCGGACATGGGGCGGTGCTACCGTACAGAAATCGGTAGCACCGGTCCTTTTGAGGATGAACCCTAATTTGCCAAAATTTGCGGTTTTGAGTGATTTGATACAAGAGAATCCATCTACCAATTAGGGGATCCTTATTGCACTTGTTTGTAACATCCCAAAATTTTGGCTTATAATTTCGCTCATATGCTTTTTGGTGATTTTCTGAATTTATTGGATTTTTTTTCCAGAAATTAATTGAATTGAATTTAATTAAGTATATTGAACCTTTTGTGAAAACTAAATATATATAGATAAAGTTAATATAAAGTTTTACCAAAAATATTTTATTTGTGCTCAGAATGTCTCAAAGTATTTATGAGAATTTTCTGGGATTTTTCCTGATATTTTAATTGCTTAAAGTAGATTAATCTAATTTCGGGAATTATTTTAAATCAAAAAGCTTTTGAAAATCGAGTGAATAATCTCGGGCCAAAGCCCAAGATCGTTGTCGTGTCAGCGCCCATCGACGTGCGGCCCGATCGGCGCCATTGCCGCCGCCGCGTGGCCGTTGGATGAAGATCGGACGGCTGTCTCCTTTCGCGAAACCCTAGCGCCTTCGGCCGTTGGATTGAGATCGAGCGGTCGGGATCGTTTCGCGTTGTTTTGGTAAGTTTAGATCTCGCCCGTTGATTTTGGAAAGAGCGGATCGGATCGTATCACTTCGGATCTAATCCTGGCCGCTCGTTGCAAATCGGACGGCTGTCAGCCTTCGTCTCCGATTCGGTTTTCCGAATCCGTCGCCGCTTGCCGTCGCCGCCGCGTGATTTAGGGTTGCCGTTTTAGCGCGCATGCCGAGGCTATAAAAGCCGCAGCCCGCACACCGAGGTTCCTCATCCCAGAGCGCATCCGCCAGTGCTAGCCTTCGCCGTTGAGTCACCGCCGTTTAGCCCCGAGAGCTCGCCGTAGTTTTCTAGCGCCGCCGCTCGTTTTCGCCGCTCGCCGCTGCCGCCGTTCGACGTGTGGGTTCGATTCGGTTCGCCACGCCGAGCCGCACGAGCAGCCTACCTCTTCGCCGGCAGAGCCGAACGCCGTCTGGTCGCCGTCGTCCTCGTCTCCGGAACTCAGCGCCGCGACATCGCCGTGCCGAAGCCGCGACACCGTCGGATCTCGGCGGACCATCCAGATCGAGCCACGCCGCTCGCCGTCTGCGATAAAACAATCGGGTAAGCGTGGCCGCTGGATCGGGGTTGTTCGGGTGAGATCGCGCGCGTGTGCGATGAGCGTTAGCCGTCGGATCATCGCGCGAGATGCGCGCCGCGTGTCGAGCATCGGCGCGGGCGGCGTCGCAGCCAATCGATGCGCGCCGCGTGTCGGGCGCGTGGTGCGAGGCGCCGTGGGCCGCGTCCACGGTGGACCAGAGGCGGTTCCGTGGACCGAGTCCATGGACCAGGCGACGTGTCAGCGCCTGATTGGTCCGAGTCGTATGACGTCGGCGTTGCGCAATAAAATCTTTTCCAATAGAAAATAATTGAAAAATCGAAATTCTATTTTCTGTATTTTGATTTATTCAAACTTCAAAAGGCTATATCTTTTGCATTTTAACTCGGATTTGAGTGTTTCAAATTTCTAAAAATTTGTAAAATCAAGATCTATTTATTGGTGAATTTTATTTTATTTTTGGAGTTTGGTTGCTCTCTGGTTTGGTGTTTATTTGCTATTTTGGCATCGTTTCGCGTAGACGTTGAACCGCTTTCGGTGATCCTAAGAAGATTCGTCGCCCAAGACCCAAGCTCAGATCAAGACCAGCACCTACTCCAAGGCAAGTTGTGCTTTGATCATGTTGCACCTAATTTTCACCAAATTACTATTTTGTCTTTTAAACTTTATGCATGATATTTTATGTGTATAAATGATTTCAATTAATCTGGGAATTAGATAATATGCCTATTTGAATTAAACCATACCTTGTCAATTATATGCCATGATCTATTTGTCACCCTAGGATGTGGAATTATAGTTGATAATCAACATGGGCTAGTTAGATCGTCATAGATTGCTTAGCCATGCCACGTCATCACATGTGTCCGAATGTCGATACTTAATCTTGACTAATGGAATATGGAACAATGTTTATGAATTGGTGTGTCATGTGTTGTCACACAATGATATCAAGTCGTCGTGGCGAGGAGGTCACACATCGGGATTGAAATGTTGATGGCATGTGGGCTTGGTAATCAACTGGGTGGTAATGATTTTAGATTGAGGCAAGTGGCAAGGGCAAGTGTGCCAAGGTGGGCGAGTTTGGCGGGGTATGTGGAAGTCTTGCCTTAATCACCTTAAGGACTTAACCTTGCAAGCCTTTGACTGAGTCTCTCTTGCAACCACATGTCCGAATAGGACACCTAGTGAATAATTTGTGAAACCTAGATTTGATCTTCATCGTGGTGAATAGTGAGTCCCGGTTACGGTTTAACTCACATGGCGCAAGAGGGGGCCTGTTGTGGTGGTTTAACCCTTGATGTTGAAACCTTAGCGAGCGATCTCGGGTCTAGGTGTAGCATTGTAAAGGCTTTGTTATGATCACTCGCCTTGGTGGTGTTTGGTTGTATCGTGTGGGTAAAGTGCATAACCTCTGCAGAGTGTACAATCTATTCGAATAGCCGTGCTCACGGTATTGGGCAATGCTCGAATTACAGTTAAGGGTTAGACTTTTGTTAAACAAAAACTTGTTGGGATGGCAAGGTGCCATGGAAAGTGGAAAATTAATTTAGGATTGGAAACTTGGTGTATTTGAAATACCAATTTATTAATTCTTGTATTTGTTTTATCGCTTTCCAATCTATTTATTGTATTCTTGTTAAATGTCGCTTTATTGCAAAAATACCCTTACTAGCCATTCCTTTGGATTAAGCCAAACATATAGAATATTAGACTTGCATTATTTTGCACAACTTGTTGAGTGCTTTATGTACTCACCCCATCAACAACAACTTCGTAAGAGGAAGAATCTACGCCATCATGGATGAGGATTATTTGGATGCGAATGCTTAGGGTCCGAGCTCGTCGGTTGCTGTGGCGAATCGAGCGCCACTCGCTTATTCTATTTCATTGCTTCTCATTGATACTCTTTTTAAGCCCCGTGAGGCATTATTCATGTAAGACAACAGTTATTATTAATTAATGAAGTTTATGCTATATTTCATTGTGTGTGACTATGATAGCATCTATGTTGAGCTCTGTGTGCACTAGCGTGATCTGGACTAGTGCGGTATACACAGAGGGTCCGGATTTGCAAATTCGGGTCCCGACAGAGGTGGTATCGAGCCATACCGACTATAGGTCTTGGCCCTAGGTAGTTGGTATCTCTTAGGAGTGTCCAAAATTATTTTCTAAAGAAAACAAGAAAATTGACTAATATGAAACTCTTGGCTTATCTCATCCTCCTACTCTCATCCTTGCTAAATTACCTTCTTTTCGTTGTTGTTTGAGTGGAGATCTTATTCAAAATTTTGTTTTGAATAGATGCCGATCTTCGATCCTTCGAGTCAAGACAGGTGGCTATGCCATGGAGCCGTGGAGAGTTCTTCAAGTGATTGGAGGCTTTGATCGTCCGCTCTACCGAGGAAGCAACTGGGCGTCAACGGTGTGCATCGGGGTTCTTACGCAAGCGATCATCTTCGCCGAGAGTGCAACGAGACCACCGGACCGATCCACATCACCGCCTGAGGTTCACTTACGAGGTGGAGTTCAGAGGTCGCTAGACTTGCTCTCACGACGGATCTCGCCACGACTACGCCTCGAGCCGCAACACCGTATTTCGACTTCACCCGACGGTGCGGCGTGCGGCGTCGACGGATCGTGAAAGGAGAGTGTGCTCTTCGAGACACCTTCTTGAGTTCGCCACCGCCGGAGGATCACTTGAGGGACACTGCGCAAGAATGGAGACAGTGTGAGGCGTTGAGAGTGGCGAGCGGGAGCTTCAAAAGACCATGACGCAGCAGCCAGAGTCATCGGCGGGCTGGAGGAGGCCTTGCAGGTAGCCGAGGAAATAGCGGACCAAGTCGTCCAGGAGCCGGATGAGGTCGCCGAAGAAGAAGAAGAAGAAGACCCGGAAGAGCGTGAGTGGGAGCCTGAGGAGCCAGCAGAGGGTCACCAGGATAGGTTCGCACCCATGCCAGCCCACCCACCAGTGTATGCCCCGGATCAGTCTCAGCCAGGGTGGCTGGATGAGTGAGAGTCAGTCTTAGAGTTGTGTTGAGACTCGAGTGTTGAGTCGCGTTTTTAAGTTAGCCTTTACCCTTTTAGTAGACGTTAAAGTTGCATGTTTAGTTGGTTCTTAATTGTTTGTTTGAGTGTGCGTTATGTGTTGCAAAGCCCTTAGGCATTGTAAGCAACCATACCAAGTAATAATAATAAAGATTATTTAAGTTGGGTTTAACCTGTTTCCCCTTTAGAAATTCTTGCATCTTATCTATGCTACATCTATCTTTCCTAACCCAAGAAGCAATCAAGCGGATGGTGAACACTCGCGACAACAATGGGGCTTCGAAGTGGTCTACGCCAGCAACAATCCCAATGAAGGAGTACCACCGCAGCAAGCACCGCCAATGGATATGCGTAACTTGGGAGCTTTTCTCATTGCAAAACTCGGTTGATGCGCACTATGATGCAAAGAGATGACCAATATGGCTGCGATCAACAACCCATGAAAGCGAACAACAATGGCGGGCCTCGTCCTTACTCCAAGTTGTCGACTTCATGAGGACCCGACCGCCAACATTCTCGAACAACGCCAACCCCTTGGAAGCGGATGATTGGTGAGAACCATTGAGAGGAAGTTGTACATCACACAATGTGAAGGGCATGAGAGGGTTCTTCGCATCCCATCGCCTAGAGGAACAAACGCGAGAATGGTGGGAGAACTCTCGTGCTACTCATGAGGCACCCATGGAAATCACGTGGGAAGAGTTCGCAACGGCCTTTCGCCAGATTACCACGTACGGAGGGAATGATGGACTGAAAAGGAAGAATTCAGGCGCTTAAGCAAGGAGGCCAACCGGTGGTGATTACTTGAACAAATTCACACGCTTAGCACGCTATGCTCCTCAAGATGTAGCGACGGACAAGGCTAGACAGTCCCGCTTCATGAAAGGACTAAACTTCGAGTGCAAGTGGGCCGATTACCCACACTTTTCCGATTTCCAAGAATTGGTAAACAAGGCTTTGATTACGGAGGATAAGCGCAAGGAGCTTGGGGAAAATCGCAAACGCTTGATGACTAACCGGTGGGCGCCTAACCACCTACGAATGAGGATGACCCATAGCGGTTTGCTAGGTTCCAACCACAAGTCATTAACAAGCCAAAGAACACCGCACCGCGACCATCGTGACAAGGTTATCGACGCCGCCCAAGGTAACAATGCTCAAGAAGTCGTGCATCGGCCGCCGTAAGGTGCTACGATTGCAATGAGCTAGGGCATTATGCTAATAGATGTCCCGAAAGGAGGAATCACGCCAATGTTTCAACCTTGGAACGACACTGCTAAGGCACCGGCGACGGAGCGAATCGAGGAGCCGAGCAGCAGGAGTGACGCCTCAAGCTACTATTCGAGGCGAGTCAACCACATCACCGCCGATGGAGCCGGTGAAGCATCGGGCGTCGTCTTGGGTAAGTTTTTGTAAACTCAATACACCTGCAATAAGATTATTTGATTCAGAGCTTCACATTCATTTGTCTCTCGAGCTTTTGCATCTAAAAATGGTTTAAGCATGAAAAATCTCAAGTGTGTGATGCTAGTTCAAGCCCCGTGATCCGAGTTAAGATCTAATATTGGATGTTTGGGGTAAAGTCGATAATTAACGGGTAGAGTTCCTAGCGAACTTAATTATTCTAGATGCCCAAGTTTTAGATGTTATCCTTGGTATGGATTGGTTAACCAAGCATAAGACGGTATTGGATTGTGGTCGAAGGGTTGTATCCATTGAGAGCCCTACAGAGAAAAGGTAGAATTCGAGCGACCTCGGTTCGCAAGGGTCAATTAATGGTTAATAGCATGAAAGCCGTCGGATTGAGGGCGTGCGGTGGTCAAAGAATATCCAGATGTATTTCGGAGGATCCGCCAGAATGCCGCTGACCGTGACATCGAGTTTGTCATTGAGTTAGTACAGTACAAAGACCAATAGCAAAAAGACCTTACCGGATGCCTACCGATGAGTTAGTAGAGATGAAGAAACAGATCGACGAGTTATTAGAGAAAGGTTTTATAAGACCAAGTTAAATGCGCCATGGGGAGCGCGATTTTGTTTGTCGGGAAAAAGGATGGAAGCCTTAGAATGTGTATTGATTACCGTGCACTTAATGAAGTGACGATTAAGAATAAGTATCCGTTGCCAAGGATTGATGATCCGCTTCGACCGCTTGAGAGGAGCCGGAGTTTTCTCAAGATAGACCTTCGTTCGGATATCATCAACTAAAGATTCGGACGGAAGATGTTCCAAAACCGCATTTTCTTCAAGATACGGACATTATGAGTTCACGGTCATGTCTTTTGGATTGACCAATGCGCCACCTATTTCATGAACTTGATGAATAAGATTTTCATGGAATACTTGGACAAGTTTGTTGTTGTGTTCATAGATGATATTTTGGTATATTCGAAGACCAAGCGAGCACGCAAATCATCCGAGGCTAGTGTTGGAAAAGTCTGCGTGAGCAACAAATGTATGCTAAATTCAAGAAATGCGACTTTTGGAAGGAAAAGGTGGAATTTCTCGGTCATGTCATGATTGCAGAAGGAGTTCTTGTCGACCCAAGCAAAGTGGAAGCGATGTTGCATTGGGAGCAACCAAAGTCATCACTCAAGTCCAAGTTTTCGGGAATGGCGGGATATTATCGCGGTTCATAGAAGGATTTTCGACGATTGCTAGACCTCTTACTCGTTATTGAAAAAGGAAAAGAAATTTTCATGGGCGCTTGATTGTGATAAGAGTTTTGAGGAATTAAAGAAGCGTTTAACAACACCCAGTGTTGGTTTTGCCTAATGTTCGAGCGACTTGATATATCTTGTGATGCGTCAAGACGAGGTCTTGGATGCGTATTGATGCAAGAGGGTAAAGTGGTCGATATCGTCAAGGCGATTAAGACCGCATGAAGGAAATTATCCTCGCATGACTTGGAATTGGTGCCGTGGTGCATGCCTTGAAATTGTGGCGTCATTATCTCATTGGAAATAGATGTGAGATATATACGGACCATAAGAGTTTGAAATATATTTTCACTCAATCGATCTCAATATGAGGCAAAGGAGATGGTTGGAATTAATCAAGGATTATAACATGGGAATTCATTACCATCCGGAAAAGCAAATGTGGTAGCCGATGCCTTAAGTCGCAAGAGCTACGTGGCGAATATGATGGTGCGGAAGGACGATCGAATCGTGCAGAGAATTGCAAAATTTAAAATTGGAAGTAGTTTTAGAAGGATTCCTAGCTGCTTTGGAAGTGAAGCCAATGCTCGAAGATCAAATTCGGAAGGACAAAAGATGATGAGAAAGTCAACCGAATCAAGGCTAAAAGGATGAAGGATTAGCAAAGGACTTTACCGTGGACGACCAAGGTACCATGTGGTTCAAGGGTCGATTTGTGTGCCAAATGCAGACTAGAACTTAAGCAGATTGATTTTGGAAGAGGCTCATGATTCCAAGTATTCAATTCATCCAGAAGCGCTAAGATGTACGGGACTTAAAGGAGAGGTTTTGGTGGCGAATATGAAGCGCGAAGTCGCGAGCACGTTGCCTTGTGCGATGTATGCAAGAGAGTTAAGGCAATACATCGAGACCAGCAGGTTTGCTACAACCGCTAAAAGTCCCGAATGGAAGTGGAAGAAATCGGTATGGATTTCACACCGGATTGCCAAGAACTCAAAATGGGTATGATTCTATATGGGTTATCGTGGATCGATTGACCAAAGTTGCTCACTTCATTCCATCAAGACCACTTACTCAGAGACCGGTTAGCGTAACTATACATAGCAGTCGTGTGTTTGCATGGTGTACCAAAGAAAATAGTGTCGATAGAGGTACCCAGTTCACCTCGAGATTTTGGGATAAATTGCATGAAGCTATGGGAACGCGTTTGAACTTCAAAGACATATCATCCGCAGATCGATGGTCAAACAGAAGGGTAAATCAAATTCGGAGGATATGCTAAGGGCTTGTGCATTAGCCTATACTACATCATGGGATAAGTGTTTGCCATATGCGAGTTCGATTATAACAACGATTACGAGCTAGTTTGCGATGTCGCCATTCAAGCTTTATATGGTCGCGTGCTGTCGTACCCACCGAATTGGAATGAGACAGGGAACGTATGATATTTGGCCCTAATATTATCAAGGAAGTCAAGAGCAAGTTGCCATGATAAGAGACAGGTTGAAAATCGCGCAATCAAGACAAAAAGTTATGCGATAATCGACGCCGTGATTTGAGCTTGAACTGATGATTTCAGATATCTTAGGTTACCCTCCGAAAGGAGTTAAAAGGTTCCACGTTAAAGGAAGCTTGCCCCAAGATATGTTGGACCGCTCAAAATTTTGAGCCGTCGAGGAGGTTGCTTATCGATTAGAATTGCCGCGATCACTAGCGGCGTGCATGATGTGTTCCATGTGTCACACTCAAGAAGTGTCTTCGGTGCAGTGAGCGACGCCTTTGGGAGAGATTGAATTGCGAAAAGATCGACCTACAAGGAGCAACCAATCGAATCTGGATGTTATGGACCGCAAGACCGTGACCAAGTCGGGCCGCTTTGCGAGTTCATGGAGCAACCATTCGAGAATGAAGCAACTGGGAGCGTGAAGAGGATCTCAAGTCGAATTTCCAAACCTATTTCCTAGTCGACCTTGAATCTCGGGTCGAGATTCATTAAGGGGAGGTTTGTAACATCCCAAAAATTTGGCTTATAATTTCGCTCATATGCTTTTTGGTGATTTTCGAATTTATTGGATTTTTTCCGAAATTAATTGAATTGAATTTAATTAAGTATATTGAACCTTTGTGAAAACTAAATATATATAGATAAAGTTAATATAAAGTTTTACCAAAAATATTTTATTTGTGCTCGTAATGTCTCAAAGTATTTATGAGAATTTTCCGATTTTTCCCGATATTTTAATTGCTTAAAGTAGATTAATCTAATTTCGGAATTATTTTAAATCAAAA
This sequence comes from Otatea glauca, assembly GCA_036346275.1. Classification (NCBI taxonomy): domain Eukaryota; kingdom Viridiplantae; phylum Streptophyta; class Magnoliopsida; order Poales; family Poaceae; genus Otatea; species Otatea glauca. The sequence continues at coordinate 56,698,529 of CM070715.1, read as the reverse complement.
GCTTTTGAAAATCGAGTGAATAAAGCGATCGGGCCAAAGCCCAAGATCTTGTCGCGTCGCCCATCGACGTCGGCCCGATCACCTGCCATTGCCGCCTCGCGCGTGGCGTTGGATGAAGATCGGACGGTTTGTCTCCTTCGCGAACCCTAGCGCCTTCGCCGTTGGATTGAGATCGAGCGGTCGGGATCGTTTCGCGTTGTTTTGGTAAGTTTAGATCTCGCCGTTGATTTTGGAAAGAGCGGATCGGATCGTATCACCGGATCTAATCTCGCCGCTCGTTACCGTCGGACGGTATCGACCTGCCTAAATCTCCGATTCGGTTTCGAATCCGTCGCCGCTTGCCGCCGCCGCGTGATTTAGGGTTGCCGCTTTAGCGCGCATGCCGAGGCTATAAAAGCCGCAGCCCGCACACCGAGGTTCCTCATCCCGCAGCGCATCCGCGATGCTAGCCTTCGCCGTTGAGTCACCGCCGTTTAGCCCCGAGAGCTCGCCGTAGTTTTCTAGCGCCGCCGCTTTTTTCGCCGTTCGCCGTCGTCAAGCCGCCGTTCGGCGTGTGGGTTCGATTCGGGTTCGCCACGCCGAGCCGCACCGAGCAGCCTACCTCTTCGTCGCCGGCAGGAGCCGAACGCCGTCTGGTCGTCGCCGTCCTCGTCTCCGAACTCAGCGCCGCCGCGACATCGCCGTGCTGAACCGCACACCGCCGGATCTCCAGCGGACCATCCAGACGAGCCACGCCGCCGTCTGCGATAAAACAGCTGGGTAGCGTGGCCGTTGGATCGTGGTTGTTCGGGTGAGATCGCGCGCGTGTCGAGAGCGTTAGCCGTCGGATCGTCGCGCGAGATGCGCGCCGCGTGTCGAGCATCGGCGCGGGCGCGCGTCGCGACCAATCGATCTTGCGCGCGTGTCGGCGCGCGGTGCGCGCGCGCCGTGGGCGCGTCCACGGTGGACGAGGCGGTTCCGTGGACCGAGTCCATGGACGAGCGACGTCGTCGCCGATTGGTCGAGTCGGGGCTGACGTCGGCGTTGCGCAATAAAATCTTTTCCAATAGAAAATAATTGAAAAATCGAAATTCTATTTTCGTATTTTGATTTATTCAAACTTCAAAAGGCTATATCTTTTGCATTTTAACTCGGTTTGAGTGTTTCAAATTTCTAAAAATTTGTAAAATCAAGATCTATTTATTGGTGAATTTTATTTTATTTTTGGAGTTTGGTTGCTCTCTGGTTTGGTGTTTATTTGCTATTTTGGCATCGTTTCGCGTGAGACGTTGAACCGCTCGGTGATCCTAAGAAGATTCGTCGCTCCAAGACCCAAGCTCAGATCAAGACCAGCACCTACTCCAAGGCAAGTTGTGCTTTGATCATGTTGCACCTAATTTTCACCAAATTACTATTTTGTCTTTTAAACTTTATGCATGATATTTTATGTGTATAAATGATTTCAATTAATCTGGGAATTAGATAATATGCCTATTTGAATTAAACCATACCTTGTCAATTATATGCCATGATCTATTTGTCACCCTAGGATGTGGAATTATAGTTGATAATCAACATGGGCTAGTTAGATCGTCATAGATTGCTTAGCCATGCCACGTCATCACATGTGTCCGAATGTCGATACTTAATCTTGACTAATGGAATATGGAACAATGTTTATGAATTGGTGTGTCATGTGTTGTCACACAATGATATCAAGTCGTCGTGGCGAGGAGGTCACACATCGGGATTGAAATGTTGATGGCATGTGGGGCTTGGTAATCAAGCGGGTGGTAATGATTTTAGATTGAGGCAAGTGGCAAGGGCGGTGTGCCAAGGTGGGCGAGTTTGGCGGGGTATGTGGAAGTCTTGCCTTAATCACCTTAAGGACTTAACCTTGCAAGCCTTTGACTGAGTCTCTCTTGCAACCACATGTCGGAATGGGACAGACCTAGTGAATAATTTGTGAAACCTAGATTTGATCTTGTCGTGGTGAATAGTGAGTCCCGGTTACGGTTTAACTCACATGGCGCAAGAGGGGGCCTGTTGTGGTGGTTTAACCCTTGATGTTGAAACCTTAGCGAGCAAAGATCTTGGTCTAGGTGTAGCATTGTAAAGGCTTTGTTATGATCACTCGCCTTAGTGGTGTTTGGTTGTATCGTGTGGGTAAAGTGCATAACCTCTGCAGAGTGTACAATCTATTCGAATAGCCGTGCTCACGGTATTGGGCAATGCTCGGAATTACAGCTTAAGGGTTAGACTTTTGTTAAACAAAAACTTGTTGGGATGGCAAGGTGCCATGGAAAGTGGAAAATTAATTTAGGATTGGAAACTTGGTGTATTTGAAATATCAATTTATTAATTCTTGATTTGTTTTATCGCTTTCCAATCTATTTATTGTATTCTTGTTAAATGTCGCTTATTGCAAAAATACCCTTACTAGCCATTCCTTTGGATTAAGCCAAACATATAGAATATTAGACTTGCATTATTTTGCACAACTTGTTGAGTGCTTTATGTACTCACCCCATCAACAACAACTTCGTAAGAGGAAGAATCTACGCTACCATGGATGAGGATTATTTGGATGCGAATGCTTAGGGTCCGAGCCTCGTCGGTTGCTCGTGGCGAATCGAGCGCCATCGCGTTTATTCTATTTCCGCCGCTTCTCATTGATACTCTTTTAAGCCCTGTGAGGCATTATTCATGTAAGACAACAGTTATTATTAATTAATGAAGTTTATGCTATATTTCGCTGTGTGTGACTATGATAGCATCTATATTGAGCCTGTGTGCACTAGCGTGATCCTGGACTAGTGCGGTATACACAGAGGGTCCGGATTTGCAAATTCGGGTCCCGACATTGTTCCATCCACGAATTTTGACAAAAAGGACACAAATTTTGCTACATTCCACAAGAACCCTAAAGATAAGAAAAAGGAAACTAGGGCATGCGGAAAAGAAAGATTTTTGACAAGAAAAGGGAAGGGATTTGTTACCTGAAGGGTTTGGAACTCAAGGGATTGATCTTCAAGAAGAAACAAGTTGATTTCTTGAGGATCTTTGAGTGGAGATAAAAAAAAGGTTCGAGTGGGGAGAGAGAGAAGAAGAAGATGGGGGCGGTGCTAAAAGAGATAAAGGCCGGTCGCACCGCCCAGAGCTTAATCCCCTAAACCCGAGAAATCAGGTGCTACCGCGATTTTACCGGTAGCACCGGTCTCCGGTGCTACCGCTCTTGTACGAGCGGTGCTACCGGGAACACAGTCAAAGCAGAGATAAATACTCAGAGAATTCAACATAATCAATAAACTTTAATATTTTTATATAAGACATAAAATTGCATCCAAAACTTATATAAATTTTCAAGATTTATGGCTTAATTATGATTCAACCTCAATTTTTTGAAATATATAACATTATTTGAAATTCAAGATATAAGAATCATATAAAGAGCTCCCCCTCAACAAGTGCTATATAAAAAATGAAAGGCATTCAACAAAGCAACAAAAGGAATAACCAATCAATCTTTTAAGCAAGATTCAAAGGAAAACTCAAATCACATTAGAGATGTCTATGACATTTAATTCATTCCTCAATTTAAAGAACCGGGCTTCATCTAAAGGCTTGGTTAAGATATCCGCTAATTGGTCTTCGGTTCTAATGTGACTAATCACTATATCTCCTTTGCTAACATGATCTCTCAAGAAATGATGACGGATTTCTATATGCTTGGTTCTTGAGTGTTGGACCGGGTTGTTGACTATTTTAACGGCACTTTCGTTATCACATAAAAGAGGCACATTTTTAAAATCTATTCCATAATCCATTAAAGTTTGCCTCATCCACAATAATTGAGCACAACAACTACCGGCGGATATGTATTCGGCTTCGTCGGTGGATAGAGCTACGGAATTTTGTTTCTTGGAGAACCAAGAAATGAGGGATCTACCTAGGAATTGGCAATTTCTGGAGGTGCTTTTTCTATCCACTTTGCAACCCGCATAATCGGAGTCCGAATATCCAATCAAGTCAAAATTAGCACCTTTAGGATACCATAACCCTATGTTTGAGGAATGCTTTAAATATCTTAGATTTCTCTTAACAGCTACTAAATGACATTCTTTAGGGGAAGCTTGAAAGCGAGCACACATGCACACACTAAACATAATATCGGGCCTAGATGCGGTGAGATAAAGTAGACTACTAATCATAGAGCGATAAAGTTTTGAGTCTACCGGTTTACCTCCCTCGTTTAGATCAAGATGCCCGTTAGAAGCCATTGGTGTCTTAATGGGCTTCGAGTCTTCCATGCCAAATCTCTTCAGCAAATCTTTCACATATTTGGTTTGACTCACGAAGGTCCCATTCTTGAGTTGCTTGATTTGAAGTCCAAGGAAGAAGCTTAATTCTCCAATCATTGACATCTCAAACTCCCTAGACATCATATCACCAAATTCTTTGCAAAAGTCTTCGTTAGTAGAGCCAAATAAAATATCATCAACATAGATTTGGCATACAAAGAATTCTTTGTCAATAATTTTTGTAAAGAGTGTCGTATCAACCTTTCCAATTTTGAACCCTTTAGAAAGTAGAAAATCTCTAAGTCGCTCATACCATGCTCTAGGAGCTTGTTTGAGACCATATAGCGCCTTAGAGAGTTTGTAAACATGGTTATGATATTTATGACTTTCAAAACTGGGAGGTTGTTCAACAAATACCAACTCGTAAATTTCTCCATTTAGAAAAGCACTCTTTACATCCATTTGAAATAATTTAATATCAAAACAAGATGCAAAAGCAAGTAAGATTCTAATGGCTTCTAATCTAGCCACAGGAACAAAGGTTTCACTAAAATCCAAACCTTCAATTTGAGTAAATCCTTGAGCTACCAACCGGGCCTTATTTCTTACCACAATACCATTTTCATCTTGTTTGTTTCGGAATACCCACTTTGTACCTATTACATTGTGTTCCTTGGGCCTTTCCACTAAAGTCCAAACATCATTTCGGGCAAAGTTATTGAGTTCTTCATGCATTGAATTTGCTCAATCCGGATCATCTAGAGCTTCATCTATGTGAGTAGGTTCAAAAGAAGATACAAAGGAGTAATGTTTGCAAAAAGAAGCGACGCGAGATCGAGTTTGAACACCCTTACTAACATCACCCAATATTTGATCTATTGGATGATCTTTGGAGAGCCCATGATGAATTCTTTGAGGTAGAATATGCGTTTGTTGATCACACTCCTTTTCATCCACATCAATAGGTTGAACTTGACTTGACATAGCGGAAGTGGAAGGTTCAACTTTAGTGGATGAGGGTGTATCTTGTTTATCCTCCTTTGGTTTTATGTCTCCAAGTGTCATGTTCTTCATTGCTTCTCTTAAACCTTCTTCACCTACATCATCCAAGTTTTCTTGCTCTTCTTGAGAGCCGTTAGTTTCATCAAACTCAATATCGCAAGTTTCTTCCACAAAACCTTTATTTTTGTTGAATACACGATAGGCTTTGCTATTTGAAGAATATCCAGGCAAGAAGCCTTCATCACAACGACTTTGAAATTTTGAAAGTCGAACACTCTTTTTCAAGATGTAGCATTTACAACCAAAAACTCGAAAATAAGAAATATTTGGTCTTCTTCCAATGAGAAGCTCATAAGAGGCCTTTTTCAAGAGACGATGCAAATAAAGCCTATTAGTTGCATGGCAAGCGGTATTAATGGCTTCCGCCCAAAAACTATCGGAGGTGCCATACTCATCAAGCATAGTTCTTGCCATTTCAATTAATGTTTGATTTTTCCGTTCCACAACTCCATTTTGCTCCGGAGTGTAAGTAGCGGAAAGTTCATGCTTTATTCCAAATTCATCACAATAATCTTCAATTTTTGTATTTTTGAACTCGGAACCATTGTCACTACGAATCTTCTTAATTTTAAAATCAAATTCATTTTGAGCCCTTTTTGCAAAGTTTTTAAAGATACCGGAGGTTTCGGATTTATCATCTAAAAAGAATACCCACGTATACCTTGAAAAATCATCAACAATGACCAAACAATAAGAATTTCCTCCAATGCTCTTATAGGTTGTTGGGCCAAACAAATCCATATGTAAGAGCTCTAATGGTCTAGATGTGGACATGATACTTTTTGAAGGATGAGAACTAGCAACTTGTTTTCCGGCTTGACAAGCACTACAAAGTCTATTTTTCTCAAACTTCAAATCTTTCAAGCCCACAACTAAATCATTTTTGAAAAGCTTTTTGAGTTGGATCATCCCAACATGAGCTAGTCTTCTATGCCATAACCATCCTAGGGATGTCTTTGCAATTAAGCAAGTTTGAAGACATGACTCATTTGAGGTGAAATCAACTAAATATAAGTTTCCAAATCTAAAACCTTTGAATACTAAAGAATTATCATTTTCTTTAGAAATCACTACACCGTTCTTAGAAAACATGCAAGAAAGACCTAGATCATAAATTTGAGTAACCGATAACAAATTAAAATTTAAGGTTTCTACCAAAGAAACATTTGAAATAGAAAGGTCATTTGAGATAGCGATTTTACCCAAACCCAATACCTTTCATTTACTATTGTCACCAAATGTGATCTTGTCGTTTTGCCCATTTCCTACTTCAAAGGTGGTGAACATCTTCCGGTCACCGGTCATATGTTGAGTGCATCCACTATCCAACACCCAATGTCGTCCGCTGGTCTTGTAGTTCACCTACAAAAGAAAATCAAGTTCTTTTAGGTACCCAAATTTGTTTGGGTCTTTGGAGGTTAGTAACCAAGGCTTTGGGCACCCAAATGGCATTCTTTTTACGGCCAAGTATAGGAGTGCCAACAAACTTAGCAATTATTTTGCCAAAACTATCTTTCTTAAGAACATAACAAAAGTCATAAATGTTATTTTTAGTTGTTTTATCCAAAATACAATTATTTGCTAGATGCCCTACCTCATGACATTTGTAACAAAACTTCCCATTTGATTTAACAAAACGAGGAGCTTTGTTATTAATCTTTTTGCCCTTCTTAGGAACATATCCTAGTCCTTTTTTATTGTAAGAGCATCTTTGGCCATTCAAGATTTTATTTAAAGTGTCTTTACCCTTGAAACATCTATCAAGACTTTTACTAAGTTTGTTTACTTGTTCCTTAAGTTCATTATTTTCTACTACTAGGTTTTCATGCATGAAGTAGAACTAGAGCATGATATTGATGGCATATCAAATAAATCATCACAAGAGGTAGATATGCTAGTTTTTGATATACAACACGAATCTATTTCTAAACAAGATATATCATCAATAATTTTGCAACTTATTCCTATATCATTTTGAGGCTTTGAATGGTCCTTAGCAAGAAGAGTCTCATGAGCTTCCATTAGCTCCTCATAAGAGTCTTTGAGAGAAAGATATTCTTTTCTCAAAGCTTTATGTTTAGACTTTTCTTTTCCAAGATATTCATTCAAGTCCTCAAGCATATCCATTAATTCATCATAGGAGGGTTCATCATCATTTGTGTTTACCTTAAAATCTCCTTTAACCATAAGACATAAGGGAGTGACGAAAGGTGATGAGGTCTCCTCAATAGCAATTCCGGCAAGACCCTTCTTCTTTGGAGGTGTATCATCCTCAGAAGAGTCGGAGTCCGAATATTCTTCCTCGGAGTTCCATTCTCCAATGTGAGCCTCGCCTTTCCCATCTTTATTCAACTTCTTGAAGAGCTTCTTCTTCCCATGAAAAAACTTATTCTTCGGAGGGAACTTGTTTTTGTCGTCCCTTTTCTTTGGACATTTTGAGGCAATATGTCCCTTCTCATCACATTCATAGCACCGGATATTAGCATATTGATTGGTGCTAGAGTATTGTCCCTTCTTGAATTTTTGAGGACCACTTGTGCTTGAACGTCTCTTCATAAATTTTCTCATTCTTCTTACAAGAAGAGCCATTTCCTCCTCGGTTTCTTCGTCATCATCGGAGTCATTGAGCATCTCATCACTTGACTCCGCCTTTGCTTTGAAGGCGATGTTCTTCTTCTTCGAAGAGCTTTGTTCCAAAAGCTCTTCCTTGTCCTTCTTGTAAAGCTCATTGGTTATGAGATTTCCAAGAAGTCCGCTAGCGTATTCTTGGTAATTACGGTGAGTTGAGAAACAACGTCACCAAGGTCTCATATTTTTCCGGAAGAGCCATAAGCATCTTACGAACAATGTCAAAATCGGTTAGTGATGCTCCAAGGCCCTTGAGCTCATTTACTATGTTGTTCAACCGTGAATACATCTCATTGATGTTTTCATGAGGCAACATAATAAAACTCTCGTATTTGATTCGAAGCATATGCAATTTGGCTTCCTTGACCGAGGATGTCCCCTCATGAATTTCTGAGAGGGTTGTCCAAATCTCATGAGCGGTTTCAAGATTGCTCACTCGATTGAACTCATCCGCGTTCAAGGCTCCAAAAAGAGCATTCATAGCTTGAGCATTTAGATGAGTGTTTCGCTCCTCTTGGTCATTTGTGGGTGTGGGATTTAACCCCCGGAGTGAAACCCTCAACTACAATCCTCCATATGCTTGGACTCATGGCCTTAAGATAAACGGTCATGCGAATTTTCCAATAAGCATAATTTGTACCATCAAAAAATGGCGCCTTGCCTATTGACACCCCATCGCTAGCCATCCTTACTCTCTAGGCGGTGAAGCCCCAAAAGAGAGTCCAAGCTCTGATACCACTTGTAGGATCAAGGATAACCGACTAGAGGGGGGGTGAATAGGAGGTTTCTAAATTTTTCAATACAATTTAGGAAATACAAATGATACTATCAAATTGAGATACAATTATGAGGAACACACTTAAAACTCTAACAAAAGCTTAAAAGGCTATGTTAATACAAGCTAAGCAAATATACTAGAGAGCTCAAAGACTATGAATAGGATGGTGTTAATGAAATGGATTCTTAACAAACAAGAGTACCAAACACAAATAAATAGGAAATAAGGAATTTTAACCCGTGGTCTCGGAGACTTGCCGGTCTCCCCTACTCCACGTTGAGGTGACTTGAACCACATCAAGCCGGCTCCACTCGCTTGAGCCTTCCTCGATCACTAAGGTAATTCTTCCCCGCTCCGGGTAGGCGAACTCCGGCCTTCACAACTTGCCGGGGCTTCTCACAATCTCCGTTGAGAAGCTCACCACGCACGATCGCCTCCAAGCCGTCTAGGAGGCGGCAACCTCCAAGAGTAATAAACCTTGACGCTAGCTTGAGGTCGAATGTTGGTGTCTAAAGGCTCAAACACTAAATGCAACACTCAATCTTGCTTCTCACACTCACAAATGGAAATTGAATGCACACAAGAGTGGAGAACACTTGTTAGAGCTCAAATATCATCAATGAGGACCAAGAGTTACTCTAGAATGCAGGTGGGGAGGTATTTATAGCCTCCACCAAACTTTCTAGCCGTTGGAGCTCGAAATCTACAAAAATCTGTTTTTCCTGTGCTACCGCCCATGTAGGACCGGTAGCACCGGGCTCCATTTCAATGGCTAGAACAGTGCATTTAATGCACTTGCCAGAGACCGTTCCAGGGGGTCCGGTGCTACCGCCCAACTAGGGCCGGTAGCACCGGGCTCCACTTCATTTTCTTTCTTCAAAAAGACACTTCTCTGGAATTATAGCACCGGGCTCAAGGCTGGTGCTACCGTGAGTCCGGTAGCACCGGGATATAATGGTCGGTAGCATCGGGCTCCCAAATGCCCAGAAAAGGTGCTTCTCTGGAATTTTTACACCGGGTGGTGGTCCGGTGCTACAGATAGTCCGGTAGCACCGGCCTACCATGGGCGGTAGCACCGGGCTACTAAAACACCCAAAAACACACCCTCTGTGATTTTCACACCGGGCTGAAGTCCGGTGTTACCGATGGTCCGGTAGCACCGGCCTACCATGGGCGGTAGCACCGGGCTACAAAAACGCCCAAAAGCCTTTCTCTGGAATTTTCACACTGCCCTATTGAGCCGGTGCTACCGCGCATCCGGTAGCACCGCGCTGTCATGGGCGGTAGCACCGGGTTTCTAGAGATTTGATTTGTTCTAAAGGATTTTCAAGATTGAAACTTATTTATTATATGGCAACTATTTGAATATGCATTTTGAGCCTTTAAACCCTAAAAAGACATCGAATTAAGCGTCAAGATCTCTCTTAATAGTACGGCCCTAAATCTAGTAAACCGATCTTCTTCCAAACTCCAAGATCGTCAAAAGACTAGAAAAAAAAGCCTTATAAATTTACCTTTTCATGATTTTGACATATTGCCGATTGGTTTGAGCCTTCCTTGATATTTCCATGATCATTAATCTTGGAATTGACCTACTTTCAATATTCTCAATACAAGCATTAGATCATATAACAAAGTTGTCATTAATTATCAAAACCAAAATATACTGGGTGCCTAGATGCTTTCAGATGTGTCGGCCTGTGACTGGTCCACGTGTCGCCAGCGCAATAATCGGTATTTTTCCAGTAGAAAAATAATTCGGATTTTCTAATTTCAGAATTTAATAAAACTTTGAATAGCTGTATCTTTTGCATTTGAACTCGGATTTGAGTGATTCAAATTTCCAAAAATTTGTAAAATCAAGATATATTTTATGATGAATTTTAATTGATTTTTGGAGTCTGTTTTCTCTTTGTTTTGGGTGTTTATTGCTATTTTATCTCGATTCGCGTAGACGTTGAATTGCTCGGTGTTCTGGAGGAAGATTCGTCGCTTCAAGACCCATGTTCAGAGCAAGAGCGGAACCCATTCGAAGGCAAGTTGTGCTTTGATCATGTTGCACCTAATTTTCACAAATTGCTATGTTGTCTTTAAAATTTATGCATGATATTTTATGTGTATAAAGGACTTGATTAATTTGGGATCTAGATAATATACCAAGTTGAGTTAAATCCTACCTTGCCAATTGTATGCCATGATCTAATTGTCACCCTAGGATATGGAATTAATAGTTGGTTAATATTAGTAATCAATATGGGATTGGTTAGAACGTGTTAGATGCTTAACCACGCCACGACATCACATGTACTCAAATTATTTATACTTAATCTTGACTAATGGATTATGGAACAATGTTTATGAATTTGGTGTGTCATGTGTTGTCACACAGTGATATTGAGTTGTTGTGGCAAGGAGGTCACACAACTGAGTTGAATTGTTGATGGCCTGTGGTGCATGGTAATCAACCGGGGTGGTAATCATTTTAGATCGAGGCAGGTGGCAAGAGGCAGTATGCCAAGGTGGGCCTGTTGGGCAGGGGTATGTGGAAGTCTTGCCTCGGTCATTCTAAGGACTTAACCTTGCAAGCCTTTGACCTGAGTCTTTCATGCAACCACACATCTGGAATGGGACATCCTAGCTGACTAATTTGTAATGTCTAGATTTTGGTACTACTGTGGTGTATAGTGAGTTCCGGGTGCACGGGGCAACTCACATGGCACAAGAGGGGGGCCCTGTTGTGGTGGTTTAACCCTTCAGTGTTGAAACCTTAGCGAGTGGTACCGAGTCTATGCAGAGCATTGTAAAGGCTTTGTTATGGTCACTCACCTGTGTGGTGTTTGACTGTATCGTGTGGGTAAAGTGCATAACCTCTGCAGAGTGTAAAACCTGTTCGAATAGCCATGCTCACGGTATTGGGCAATGCTCAGGAAATACAGTCGAGGGTTAGACTTTTTATTAAATAAAGACTTGTTGGGGATGGCAGGTTGCCATGGAAAATTCAAACTTGACTTAGGATAGAATACCTTATTTTACTTGAAAAGTTGAATCTATTATTTACTATTAATTGTTTTGCTGCTTTTCAATCTATTTACTGTATTCAGTTATAAATGCTGCTTACTGCAAAATAGCCATTTAGCCATTCCTTTGGAATAAGCCAAGCAATTAGAATATTAGACTTGCATTTCTGTGCACAACTTGTTGAGTGCTCTATGTACTCACCCCACAAAAACAACTTCAGAAGGGGAAGAGTCTACGCCATTCTTGGAGGAGGATTACCACGATGCAAATGCTTAGGGTCGGAGCCTCGTCAGTTGCCTGTAGTGAACTGAGGAGCTACTACGTTTATTTTATTTTTGCCGCTGCTTATTTGCTATTCCTAGGTTAAGCCCTGTGCGACAACAATCATGTAAGACAACATTTATTATTAATTATTGAAGTTATGCTATTTTCTGTTGTGTATGATTGTGATAACAACTATGTTGAGCCTGTGTGCACTAGCGTGATCCTGGACTAGTGCGATATACACAGAGGGTCCGGATTTGCATTTTCGGGTCCCGACAGTTTACTTTTGCAATTATCGCTTTTAGTTTCATGTATTGGTCATTATTGATGACAGTTCTGAATCTTCTTTCAAGAATTGCAAGGGCGGTTCAAGAATACAACAATCTATACGCGCATTTGGTATGCAAATTTGATAATTGCTTACATTCATAGTACTAGTTCAAAATAGTGCTTTCTGACGAGTATATCTACTTTAACTGTCTTTATTGTCTTTGTTGCTGTAATATGATCAATGTCCTTACAACGGTTTTCTATTTTACATGTCATTAATGTTAGAGTTATCTCGGAGGACGGTAGGTTTAGAGATCCTAAAAACTCCTACTAGTCCATTTGTAAACAATATTATATATGTGAATGCGATTGCATGCGTATTGACTATTAAGGATGTTTGTGTTCTATATTGTGAACAAATGTGATATGTGTTCTAATAAAGTGTTTGTGTTATGTGAATGTGATAGGAGCACAATGTGTGTAATCTATGTTGTGTGAATGTGATTTATGCATACTGTGTGTAATATGTGCTATTTTTAGAAGGGTGAATTGGAAAACAGCACACCCCTCATCTCTATCGGTTCTTAGAAAGAAGTGATAGAGATGAGTGGATAATCTCTATCGGTTCTTTGTAAGAACCGACTGTGATAGCGTCGCCTCATCACTGCCTAATGACTTTGTGTCGTCACCAGAACTGATTGTGATGACGAAAAAGAAACGATTGTGATGTATATTCTTGTAGTAGTGAGCCCTCCTGATGGGAACGGTGGCCCGGTCTTTCGACAGGTAGTAGAAAATCGATTGATGGAGAACTCGACGTTGATGATGAGGCTTCCAATCAGAACTGATTTGAACCCTGCAATCGCTACACCACGGCTCCGTTGGTTATCAACCACGCATAAACACAGTTGACCTTGCCAAAAAGGCTTATCCCTGCATGCGAATCGAGAAAACAAGCAAGAACGTAGAAGATGAAATCTGAAATTGCGAATTGCATTAAGCACACGGGTTGGGGTTCCACAAACTGATGTACGGTGAAAAACTGATAGAGTGTCTAGTTGTAATCTAAGCAAAACCCAAGTGTCTAAGGTGATGGCTACTGAATATATTAGAGGGAGGCGGTGGCTAGGGTTGTGTGCGACTAGGGGGGCGCACACAACCTGGGCTTGGACCCTCCACACACTTACAAGGCCAAAAACAGCCCAAAATAATAATATGACATATTTTTTCAATGATTTTGGATGATCCGCAATGAATTTGTGGTTGGGACTGGATCCATTGGAAAGATCTTGTCGTTATCTTTCTAACAAGCACAAGAACTCCTCAATTTGACTCCGTACGAGGGAGATATGTCTATTTTAATGCAGTTATATCTGTTGACTCTGAACTGAACACAAAGTCCGAATCGTGGACGACTTGGAGTTCGACTTGATTTGGCATGGCAAGGGTGGAGTCCAACTAGGGATGTGGTTGTGTGGAGATGATGGCGCCCTTTGGAAAGTGCGCCAACTTGGAGTAGAGGTGGCCGGTTCGACTTGGCGTCAATCTAAATTGTGCCAACTAAACTGAGTGCTTGCGGCTGTCCTAATGGTGCTTCTTCCATGTTCCTAAGTAGTAAAACATCATAAATATTTAGTAGCATCCCATCCTTAATATCATTATTATAAACAGCGAGAAACGAGTTCACCTCATGATTTAATTTACGTGCACGAGCTCTTGTCATAAGACCATGATGTATGCGCGTATCCAAAGCAGTGATGTCCTCATCATCCTCCCCCTCCTGAATTGGAGTCGTCCTCAACTCAAGCTCATCCTCTTCTCTCACGTATGGCTTTAAATCTAAAATATTAAACGTGGGACTAACCCCAAAATATGTAGGCAACTCAAGCTTATATGCATTATCATTAATATTTTCAAGTATTTTAAAATGATCATCAGCTCGAGACATTAATTTAGAATTTCTCAAATCTGGAAACCTATCTTTTCTCAAATGTAGCCATTTTCTACCCTGACTACCAGCAATCTTATACTTTTCAGTCATCTTTTCTATGTTCTCCTTAGTTGTTTCATGCATTTTCAAAATAATTTCAGCACACTTCTTAGCATCTAAATTCACCTTTTCCGAAGTAGGCAAGGGCATAAGATCAATTGGAGCACGAGGATTAAACCCATACACTACCTGAAATGGAATTACCTTGGTGGTAGAGTGTACCGACCTGTTATAAGCAAACTCAACGTGCGGTAAACACTCTTCCCACAACTTCAAATTCTTCTTTAAATAGTCTTCAACATGGTTGACAACGTACGGTTTGGCAAAGTCGCTCTCGGGATCAAATCAATTTGGTGCTCAATACCTTTAATAGGTGGCAGCCCCGGGGGCAACTCATCTGGAAACACATCCTCATACTCTTGCAAAAGGTTAATGACAGCAGGAGGCAAAGAGTTAGAAATATCACTAAGTGAAAATAAAGCCTCTTTGCACATTAAAGTGTAGTATGGTGCATCATTCTCATTAATTTTAACAAGATCAGATTTTGTAGCAAGCATAACACCACCTTTCAATGTAATTTCCTCAAACTTAGAACTAGGTGCTTTCTTGTCTTTTTAGATGGGAAAACGTTCTTAGCTACTTGGTGAATTTCAGATTCTGGTACACTCTTTTTATTCTCATTTTGAGCTCTCTCTTTATCACATTGCACAATTTCAACAAGTGTCATAGAAAGCAAAGTGATTTTCTTTCCTTTGTGCATAAGAGTGTATTTATTACTTCTACCATGATGAGTTGCATCAGTATCAAATTCCCATGGATGGCCTAATAAAAGAGAACATGCTTGCATAGGCATTACGTTGAAATCAGTAAAATCATGGTATGTTCCAATGGAAAAATGCTCTCTCGCAGTTTGTGTTACCTTTACTTTACCGCTGTTGTTGAACCATTGAATATGGTATGGATGAGAATGCGTATGTGTGGTCAAGCAAAGCTTGTTGATCAGATCTGAACTCACCAAGTTATTGCAGCTCCCACCATCAATTATCACACGAACACGACGGTCCTGGAAGATGAGATAAATCTGAAACAAATTATGGCGGCTACTGAATATATGAGAGGGAGGCGGCGACTAGGGTTGTGTGTGACTAGGGGGCGCACACAACATGGGCTTGGACCCCTCCACATGCTTACAAGGCCCGAAACGGGCCAAAACAGTAATCTGACACATTATTTCGATGATTCCGGATGATCCGCAACGAATCTGGGGCTAGGACTGGATCCATTGGAAAGATCTCGTCGTTTTCTTTCTAACAAGCACAAGAACTTGGAGTCCGGCTTGATTTGGCATGGCAAGGGTGGAGTCCAACTGAGGATGTGGTTGTGTGGAGGTGATGGCACCCTTCAGAAAGTGTGCCAACTTTGAGTAGTGGTGGCCGGTTCGACTTGGCGTCAATCTTAATTGTGCCAACCAAACTGAGTGCTTGCGGTTGTCCTGGTGGTGCTTCTCCCATGTTCCTAAGTAGTAAAACATCACAAATATTTAGTAGCATCCCATCCTCAATATCATTATTATGAACAGCGAGAAACGAGCTCACCTCATGATTTAATTTACATGCACAAGCTCTTGTCATAGGATCATAATGTATGCGCGTATCCAAAGGAGTGATGTCCTCATCACCTCCTCACCTTCCTGGCGCAGCATGCCACATGCTTGCCGGCTTGGCTGCTTGCCCACTTCGTCGAGCATATCACTAGGGTTAGGGGCCATATGTAACACTTCAGTTCAAAATAATTCAATGCCTAGCCTACTGTGGGACGATCTCACGTATACATAGCACCCTCTTATAATTTCGTTCTCACTTCGTGTGAAAGAGTTAACCTGTAAGTGTTAAGTTTGGATTAACAGGTATTATTTGTTACTGTAATTCATTTTAAATGAACAATGTGGGACTAATCCCTATATAGCTTTGTATAGAGTACATGTAGTACTATACTAAGGCTCTGTTTGTTTAGGTTTAGACTTTTTAGTTTATAGCTTAAATTCATCTTTTTGACTTGAGCACTTTAAAAATAATCCACTTTTATACATGGTAGCGATAAGTAAATTTACCTAATTTCAATGACATAGGCCTAAATCAACCCGCAATAAGCAAAAAAACACATCTATGATGGTCTTTGACTTTTAGTTATATAGACTTACTGCTTTGAAGAAGCCTAGTTAAAAAAAACTGCCTATTTATTTAAACTTTGTTTTTTTTTACTTCTAAACTAAAAAAAGGCCAAACATACAAGCCATAAATAGGCCGATGAATTTACACCACCGAGCACGCATGTGTCCTGCTCTCGTTATTCGATCTGGACAGCCGCCCGATCTAATTGGGGCTTTAGAACACTGACTCCTTACGTCATGGGCCTTTGCATACTTCGAAAAAATTATTGCGTTGTTGATTCGTGTGGCCGCAGGGCCAGTGCGTCTTCTCCGGCTACGGCTTCGGGCTGGCGCTCGCAGTTATGGCGAGTTGCTCATATCGGCCGATAAAATCAGGGTTCCAGTTATCGTAGATTATCTCTCACCGTCCGGTCGGTATCTAATATCGGTCGGTAAACAAGTTAAATTAAAAAATTCAAAAAAAATTCAAAAATTCGAAAAAATTTAAGTGATGTAAATATCGCGATAATCGGTCAATATCGTTTGATTATCGATGAATATCTCACAATATCGACCGCCAAAGAATACAAGTTTGCAAAATTGCTCAGGTCGATTTTCGAGCGATTATCGGTGCATATCGAGCGATTATCAAGGTATATTGAGCGATTATCGATGAAAATCATTTTTTTAATTTTTCATCAAAAGTTTGATTTTGAAACCCTTCGATTCTCTACCGATTTTCGACCGATTTTTTCCGATTGTCAAAATTCTTGATATTGTCAATTATCGCGATATCGATACTGTGAACCCTGGATAAAATAGACCCTTTTCCAAGAGAGAGAGAGAATTGCAAAAATCTCTAGTTGTTTTTCTAGATTTATCTCAGTTATAAGCTAATGGCGCACCTAACCACGTGTATCTTTGAATTTTTTGTTTTTTGGAAATTCACATGAATCATCATCATGAGCATCAATCACTTAGCGCTAGGTTCGAGGGTATCAAAGACTCTTTTTGTTAGTGAAAGCTCTTGGCTTGCCTAAAGTAGTTTTGGTCAAATGGGAAAAAACACCAAGGAGCGCATGAAGCAAGAGGTGTACCGTGTACGTACCAACGAATTGAAAATGTGTTTTAGGAAGGAACAGAGTGATGATCCGAAGAGTAAAGCATATCAGTAAGATATTTTCCCGGAAGACGAAATGACCGTTCCCAGGCCACATCCACCTCAAATCCTCGACCGCCCAATCCAGTCCCGCGTAGACCCATTCCCCTCTCCGGAGGGGGTTTATTGGAGTACATATGAAGATGAGGAATTCGCTAAGGATGAAGAGCAGGGTTTCAAAAACTGTTTTTGTCGAACCTGTTCGAAATTCGTGTTTCAAAAGCCGAAAAAACCGCTCGAAAAACCACTCGAAAACCTTAGAAACTGCAGGGTTAAAAATTAAAAAAAAATCAAAAACCGCGGTTTTTCAACGGTTTTCGAGCAGTTTTCAACGCATAATTTTTTTTAATTAAACCGGTTTACCGAGCGGTTTTAGATCTTGAACCGCAGTGGTAAGGTCAAAAACCGCGGTCTTCAAGCGATTTTCGCCGGTTTTTGAAACCCTACTGCAGAGCCGCTATCTAGCAAGGAGATTTCATCATGAGACCCTGTGACCGGCAAGATCTAGCACAAAGATTCGCCCCCCCCCCCCTCCCTTCCTACTAGGGTTCATAATATCGATATCGCGATAATCGAATAATTTTTTATTTTCAAAAATCGGAAGAAACCAAAAAAGTTTGAATTCAAAATTTTTGAACTCGGCGGTCAAACAATAGCGAAAAAATCGAAAACCGAGTGATTTTACCAATTTTTGAGAGATTTTCGGCCGATTTTGTTAGATAATAGATCGATTTTCGAGCGATTTTATTTGATTTTCAGCACACAAAAGAAAAATTGAAAAAAAAATCAAAGAAAAATAGAAAAATATGAAAAAAATACCAATTAATCTGCAAAACACCTCAGAGAAATTTCAACAAGTTTTGAATTCATTGAGTTCTTCTCAAACATCAAAAACAGCAATTAATAAAAAGGAACAAAGACACTATCAGATTTTTTATAAAACTTTACAAGCTTGATCATACTCTTAAATTTTAATGGTACCATAAAGAGTTCACAAGGATCATATATTAAAATTTTCAAAAATATTAGACTTCATTTATTGCTCCTAGAAAATAAAAAACAGGAGACCATATATAAAGGCAATAGGACTGTCAAAATTTTTACACAGGTCAGATCATCATCTGAAAAATTTACAGAATCATTAGCATTGCCTCTAGACCTCACGCAAAAAAAATTCATAAATATTAGACTTCATTTAGTGCCCCTAGAAAATAAAAAAAGGACAGTATATACAAAGACAGTGGCACTAATTTTAAAAAAATTACACATATTTGATAATTATCTGAAAATTTTACAACATCATTAGCATTGCCTCATGACCTCACACAAAAAAATTTAACATTTTTTGATAAATTTTTCTAATATTTTTGAATTTACATTTAAATTCTACCTATTTACCAAGTGGTTTTATATATAAAACCGGCTCGATACGGTCGATAATCGTGATATTCACATGATTATCATCGATATTGTGAACCCTGCTTTCTACAGAGGAGTCAAATTCGCCACCACCCCTAGTGCTGGTGTAACGGGAGAGCTTTAAGTGAGGCTCTGCTCGTGGCATGTACTTCCCGACGACCAGGTTTGCAGAAAGTCCATTTCTCTACTGCGCTGAAGCGTATCTAATCTCGGATTTTTTAATAATATATATTTAAAAAAAATTACAGAAATAATATACGATTTAAAAATTTTACAGAACTACCATACTGTCGTCATTTCATTTGAATGGCGACAGGAGCCTGTCGCCGGTAGGGCAGGTTTCTGTCGCTATTACATCTGACGATAGAGTCATATGGTTTCCTTGATTTAGATTAATTGCAGAGAAGAACAATGTCTTGTAATCTCACTGATATGAAATTTTGTTTCTTTTTTAAGATAAAGCAAACAGGCAAAATGAGGAGTACTGCTCATACACAAGTTTTCTTCCTTGGGGGCAGCCACTGATGCATCATCCTCAAACGAGTCCCATGGGATTTCTAATCATAAGCATAAGGTACATTTTTATTGGTCAAACCAATAGTATTTTGTATTGGTCAAATAAAATCATTTAAAATTTCCTAGAGCCCTAGAAAGTTCCATAGTGATTCTCCACTCCATGGGGTAGCAGAGATTACACCATGCAATTGATTAATTTGCTTAAATGATTAGTACATTGTCATTAGGGAATCAATGATTAGGTGATGCTACTGCGATTGGTACAATTTCTAGGGCTTTAGAGCGTTGTAAATGATTTTATTTTACTAATACAAAATAGTATTGATCAAAATTTTGTCTCTATATCATGCTGCCAGTTCAAACACTATGTGTTTGTTATTAGAATTCTTTGCAAATTGTAACATATATCCAAAATAGTACACACGGTATTATTGGATGCCGCGGGTCTGGCACGTGTTCGCATCTTCGCCGTTCATCGTTGGCGAATGCGACTGTTGGATCTCGCGCGGTCGGTCTAGATCTAGCTATGCGTAAGTCGCCGAGTGTTGCTGCATGGGCGACGCCGCACCCAATCACGTGCCGCCGCGTGTCGAGCATGTAGACCGAAGCGTCTTGCGTTGGGTCTACGATGAAACGGCGGGATCTGGTGGACTTAGTCCATAGACCGAGGTGACGTGTCAACCTGTGATTGGTCCGCTCGGGGGTGCTAACGTCAGCCAACGTCATTAATCTTATTTTCTAGTATAAAAATAATTCAAGAAATTCCAGATTTATTATTTCCTGATTTTTTTTATTTTTAAATTTTTTGAGAGCCCGTTCTTCTTCATACGAGCTCCGATTAAGACGATTCAAACTTTTAAATTTTTTTAAAATCGAGATCTATTTATTGGTGAATTTTATATTATTTTTAGAGTTTGTGTACTCTCTAATGTTGGTATTTATTGTAATTATTTCTTGATTGCATAAACGTTGAAGTGCTCAAAGCATCCGAGGGTGAACCATTGACTCAAGAGTAATGTCCAGAGCAGGAGCAAAAGCTTTTCCAAAGCAAGTTGTGCTTTGATCATGTTGAGCCCAGTTTTACAAAATTGATATGTTGGTTTAAATCATTGCATGTTATTTCATGTGTACAATTGATTTTAAATTAATTTGGGATCTAGTTATTCAACCTATTTGGAATATACCTATCTTGTCATTTGTATGACATAATTATTGTCACCCTAGGATGGTTTCTTACTAGGTGGTTGCTATTAGAGATCAATATAGGTTGGTTAGATCGTGAATAGTTTGCTTAGCCGTGCCACGTATGACACATATTTTTTGAAATATCAAAGTTAAACTTGATTAATAGAATATAGAACATGTTTATGAAATTAGTGTGTCCTGCGTTATCACACGATGATGCTGAGTTATGGTAACATGTGTTGTTCTGCAACGAAGTTGAATTGTTAATAACATGTGTTTGCATGGTAATCAACTGGAGTGGTAATGATTTAGATTGAGGCAAGTGTCAAGGATAGCATGCTAATGTGGGTCTATGTGGAGGTTAGGTTGTGGAAGTCTTTTCTCGGTCAACCTAAGAACTTAACCTTGCAAGCATTTGACCTAAGTTAAATATGCAACCACATGTCTGGGATGGGACGAACCTAGTTGACTAATTTGCAAAGTCTTAGCTTTGATACTACTAGTGGTGGTGTGAACCCTGACTATATGGGTAAGCTCATATGGCGCGAAAGGGGGGCTTTGATTCAGTGTTGAAATCTTAGAGGGTAGTAATTGGTTAAGACAGAGCTTTATAAAGGTTTTGTCATGATCTCTTTGTCGACACATTAAAGGAAGTGTATTAATAGCTTAGCAATAAGAGACAATCATGTCGTACAGGTAAAACACATAACCTCTACAGAGTGTAAAATTTATTCGAACAGCCGTGTTCGCGGTATGGAGCAATGCTCGAAAATTACAGTCAAGAAATATATTTTATAAAATAAAAACTTGGATGGGAAAACTGTGTGCTGGTGGAAGTTTGAAATATGTTAAGACTAGGTGCCATATTTACTTGAGAAATGCTGAAAGTTACTATTTATTGTTATTTATTTTACTATCATTTTCAATCTAGTCATTGTATTATTTTATAAATGTTGCTTTATTGCAAAATAGTGATATTAGTCATTACTTTGGAACAAGTCATGCATATAGTATATTAGAGTTGCATTCTGTGCATAACTTGTTGAGTGCTTTAAGTACTCACCTTTGCCAACAACATCACCAGTTGAGGAGGAGTCTACACTAGTTTTGAAGGAGTATTTAGAAGAGACGAATGTTTAGAGTGCGAGTCTTGTCAGTTGTTTATGGTATATTGAGGGGTTTATCTATGTTTTTATTCCGCTGCAGTTTAATTTGTTAATCATGGTTTAGCCCTGTATGGCAAAGTTATGTAAGGCTGACCATAAGGTCAGTCAACAGATTAATAATTAATATATGAAGATTTTTATTATGTTTCTGTTGTGTATGATTGTAATATTCATCTATATTGAGTTTGTGTGCACTAGTATGATCCTAGACTAGTTCAATAAACACAGAGGGTCTGGATTTGAAAATTTTTACGATCCTGGCCTCATTGTTCATTTTTTTTTCGAAATTAGCCTCATCTATGAAATAATTTCAAAAATGGCCCCCTTACAGTGTATTCCAGCGGTGGTTGAGCGCTTGAATTTTTTTTTAATTTTTCCCCCCTTTTCCAGCGGTCGCCGACCGCACGAAATTTTTTTAATTATTTTTCTGCCGATTCCAGCGGTCGGCGACCGCTTGAAATTTTTTTTTTGTGTTTTTTTGCGCGCGTGAAAAATAATTTTTAAAACGTCATAGTCATTGGAATCCAGCGGTCGGCGATCGCTGGATTCCGCGGACACGCTGGCGGGTGATGTGCGACGATCGCGCGCGACCGCTTTTATTTTTTTGAGATTCGAAAAATGTCTTTCTATGTATCTATGAAGATAAAATAAAAATTATTTTACGATGATATTTAATTTTTTAAAATTTTTCGCTGTTCTAGCATGGCACATATAATTTTTGAGGATCTGGACCGCTGAAAATTGCAAAACTAAAATTCCGCGATCCGCTAGATTGTACTATTTGGAGGCGTTTTTGTTATCCGATGAATGTGTAATCGCGAGGAAAATTATACGCGCCGGGTTAGAACAGTAAAAAATTCAAATTTTTCAATGTAATCGGAAATATGGTCTTCATGAAATTTTGAAAATTAACCAGACTTATGCACATTTTTTTGGGAGGAAAATTAATTTTTGTGGAAGTATTTCGCATCGATTTTATTCGAAAAATCGCTGTAACCAATGAGCTCTAATTATTAAAAGTCAGTGTTATTTTGACGGTTGCTAGAATACTATAGTTAAAAGTATGGTCAATAAATTCAGGAGAAATCATATTTGTCGATGATAACTATTGTAGTGTTTCGCAAAATTATTTGTCAGTCAATTATCTTCAGAAAAAATAAAATTTTGTTGTCCGTCATGCTCTTTTGATGTGCGACAAATTTGACAACAAATAAAACCTGATATTCATATTTGAAAGTCACAAACTGAGATACAAAGTTAGATACATTCATATTTCAATGCCCTCTTCCGATAGTGTTTGAACGCCAAGGTGGAGGTGAAACGAAATCATCATCATCGTTATTTGCATAGTTAGGAGCAAGCCCCCCTCCGGTGGTGCTCGAACGCCAAGGCGGAGGTGAAACGAAAGCGTCATCATCGTCGTCATTTCCATAGTTAGGAGCATGCTCCTCCGGGTGGTGCTTGAACGGCCTTTTCCGATATTGCTTGAACGCCAAGGTGGAGGTGAAACGAAATCGTCATCATCATCATCGTCGCCATTTGCATAGTTAGGAGCATGCCCCCCTCCGATGGTGGTTGCACGTCCTCTTGAACTTGCTGATGCAAAGCAGATTGTGTCGATCTCTACCCTCCCGTTAGATTCGCTATGCGTCTTCTCGCGCCATCCGCATCATACCCCGCCAAGAGCATATGCATCGCTAAGAATTCGGGATTGGTTTGTTTAGCAACTCTTCATCCTCCGGGAATGACTAACACGGTTTAACATACGAAATAGTGAACTTATGTATAATGCACAAAAGATTAGTAAGGTGAACAAATATGAAATAACTAACCTTAATATGGTCTCGTGATACCGATCGGGTAGCATCAAGACCTTGTAATATCTTATAGAGAAACTCAGAGAAGAAGGGTGATCGGCTAGTTCGCACACCTCAAATACCTTTGACACCACCATTGCAAGTGTGCCTTGGTGTCGCCGACGGTCACAAGGTTCGGGCCGATGTTGTCAAGGCTTGCCTCCGCAATGTCGGTGCCACTCTTGCAATTTGGACACCACTTTACTTAGGTTCTCCTCCTTGAATGGACCATCCTTCCCACCACGCGTAACCTTCAACGTGTGATGAAGAGCTACGTTGCTCATATCGTGTCCACGATAATGCTCGCTAGAGGATCCACCATGGTGAATAAGTGTGAGTGGAGTTGTGAATGTGTGCTGCGGTTTTACCTTTTATAGACTCAAGGAGTGGTGTATGGTCTAAGTGTTGGAAAGTAAGCATACGACATATTGCAAAACAACGCCGCAAAGGTGTAGTCTAGTCGGGCCAAAAGGAGTCATGCATGCAAATTGTCAGCACTGACAAAAATAGGCAGTGAGTAGTCACTTCGAGCTGTGCCAGCATGTATGAAAAAGCCTTTATGAGAACGGGTAGAAAAAAGAGTAGAAGTCCACCGGTGTGTGGTCAAATCGGCGTGAGGAAGCTATAGGTAGAGTGTTGTGAAATCGACCTGAAAAAGTTGTAAGCATTGGGCATGTCAGTTTGCTATTTGCGCTGGAAAAGCCATTGCACTTTCGTCGTCTCTATAATTTGTCATGTGAACATGTTTTTTTACTGAGTATCTTTTGTGGATAAAATGTTAACCGTTAACCATTTGATGAAGATAATATCTATTAATGACCGAGTGATCATCAAACTGGTGATGTTTTTGAAGTGCTTGATGGTTTGATGTTCAAAGATGGTTTCATGCATAAAAGGGTTGCTTCTCCTCGTGAGTTGTGTAATCGTGATGGACCATGGCCTTCATTAGGCCGATGTGAGTAAACAAAAAATCATATGTGATGAAAGCAACATTCCATATCGACACAGTAATAAGGATTATCATTCTTAGACCAATACAAACGGGCTGAAAGCAAACATCAATTACACGTACGCACTGCAGTTATCACTATAACCGATCACTGCCTCGAAGGCCAACTCGATCTTATCGCGCTACGATCGCGAATTTGGTCCTCCGGGAATGTGAACCGGTCGGGCTCGTGTGTCGTGCTACGCAGCTCGTAACGTGTGTCCTCTGTCTCGCGAGGTGTGTCGTCATCGGGTGGGAAGCACGTTTTGCGTAGTCAACATGTCTCCCACCCACCCGGAGGCCGCATTGGAATGCAGATGTTAATGTCATGCCCAAAATGAGTGCATTTAAATTACACGAGACACTTACCGATGAGTGTTGCGGGGCCGTGATTGCGCCGCCCATTGGGAGAACTCGTCCCGCGTAACCTGCGCGACAAATCTTCACAAGACGGCGTCGTGTTAGAAATAACTTGAGTTGCACAAACATACCGGCCCTGGCGCCCACCAAGTCTGCTGAGGTGGGTGCTGCGGTAAGCGTGGGGTCGCAAACATACCCCAGCCATAGCTTGCTGGTGGTAAGTACTGCTCGGGGGTGTCCACGTGAGTGGGTGTATCTACCTCAGCAGCTCTCGACGGTGGCAGGAGAGTTTGATCCCTACGCACGTCCTGCAAAAGAACGTGATACGAACAGGAATGTTAGGTACCTCCGAGAAAGTAATGTTCAACAGCAGGTATTAACTTCAAATAAATGAAACATACCTCATGTGGCGCCTGTGTAGATGACGTGCCAGCACCGAAACTGTGAAAGGCGTGGGGGGTATAAGCCTGACCGAAACCGAAATCCTGCGGTAAATGTGCATGCGAGGACTCAGGCAAGTCTCGATCGGGCCTAGACGACGAAGGCATGAGAGTTTGATCTCTACGCTCGCGCTGCAAAAGGACGTGGTATTACCAATTAAGGTAATTTGGATGAATAGTTCATAGTACGAGAGTTGAATGTATGTGTCGTACCTCCGAATCCTGATGGCCATGCTGAGAGGAAGATGATCATGAAAAGATCGATCGTCTTCCGCCCATGCTCGGCGTGACGGCCCGAGATGAAGGACGAGCGCCGCCACCAACCCGCACGCCAACTTCACCGTGACGGCTGATGTCAATGCCCTTATGGTGCCGTAGACTCTCGCATGACTCGACGAGAACCCCTACTAGGCTAGACTTAGGCGCTCGCCTCATGCTTTATCGCATCGGAACTATCTTCAACATACGGGTATTACGGGCATACCGCAAGA
This sequence comes from Otatea glauca, assembly GCA_036346275.1. Lineage (NCBI taxonomy): Eukaryota > Viridiplantae > Streptophyta > Magnoliopsida > Poales > Poaceae > Otatea > Otatea glauca. Next base: position 56,672,510 of record CM070715.1, on the reverse strand, counting down.
AAACATGATTAGTAAAAGAAATATGAATTGAAATATAATGTATGTCCGCATCAGCGTCATCTAGGCGTCTTTGCGCTGTGTACTGTGGTGGCGAGGGTCAACCGCCGACATCCGTGACCTCCTCGGCCTTTCGGGAGGTGTGGAAGTAAGGCGTGAAGTGGTACGAGGCACGCACCACCTGGGCACGCGACGCACGACTCGAGGTCGTATGGTCGACCCTCCGCCATCGCCGCCTCCGTGGCGGATCGCTCCCATGCGATCGTCCATGGTAATCGCGTGTCGCGCCATTCGTCGCTCCTCCGTCCCTCCGAGTTTGCTCGCGGGAATGAAATTTGTAAGTTATAATATGTAAATAAAAATTACAATTCATATTTATGAATCGAACGTATATATGCAATTTTCGTGGTAATGGCCACCACTTGAGGCGGATCTGTGTAAAGTCCAAATTGGCGATCACTCGAGCCGGATGGTACGCCTCCACCATATGAGAAAACACGAGGTGACACTCACAACCAATAAGCACCATCCTCGCGAACACAACAAGACAATCCGTGCGGCGCCATAGCGACTAACAAAGCAGAGTCCAAGGGTTCCATGTTATATCATCCTCGTGTAGGGTCTCAAAATTATTATGAAACTCAGTGTAGACTCTGCGAGGTCTATCCCTTGCCCATCCCAAGTAGGAAGCCGCCCACCGAAACCCCATGGTGGGAGCATCAACTGGTGTCCACCATAGTACTCGTCCGACCAGTATGGGTGAACGGCCTCCAAAGTACGGCGCGCCAATGTAAAAATACTCCCAAGACCATATCTGCAGCAACGTGTAGCACACTGCAAGAACGGGCTCCTCTCCCGTTGTCTTCACGCAAGCCTCACACAATCCCCTGTAGATGGAGCAAAGCACCGCCGATCCAAAACTAAACTGAGGGACCTCATCGTCGTAGGCATCAGCTAAAGCCTCCGCGATGTGGATGTAGCCCGGGTAGACAACATCTCCACTACCGCAGGAACAAAGACCCACCAAACAGAAGAGCAGGTAGGCAACAAGGTGAGTTCTCACCGTGGCCTGAGTCGCATTATTAGGGCATCGGATATAGCGACGAAGCCATGAATGTGGAACTCCGGGACTCCGCTCAGGGACTGCATGGCCAAATCTGTCTTGCAACCTTATTTTCCAGCCATTCCTCCTGAGGCGGAACTATCGGCCGCCTCGATAGGCAAGCCGGTGATGTAGGCAACGCCCGCAGGTGACGGCCATCTCTCTAGCGGAAGTGGAAAGTGTGGGTCTCGGCCTCCAACGATCCACTAGCGCGATAAGAGAGGCGCGTCGGCGAAGGCCTGCCGGTGTCCATCATCCGGCTAGCGGCGAGCCTCAATCCCGTAGAATGGGCACGCATCGCTCGTCCAAGGGCGATGCTCCCTGGGGCCCTAAGAACGAAACACGGTGGCACAACACCGAAAGCCCGCGACTGCTACGATGCTTGGCATCGTAGTATGGGTCAAGCAAAGTCTGCGGTGTGCGACCATATCCTACAAGTACAAAAAGAAACACAAGTTAATACGGTAAGTTAACATGACGTGACATATCAACAAATATTATGTGACGTGACAAATCAAGAAAAATAAAATTATGCACGGACGTTAAATGATATAACAATAAGTAACATGATATAGGTAGTACGGTACATGATACTACATAACAAAAAAAGAAAATTACACGAAGGTACTACACGCACAGAAAATAATTATACGAAAGAACATTGACATGCTTTCTACGGATGGGTCGACGAGCCGGCCCTATTAGGGCAGTTCTTCATTGTATGCCCCACCGTCCTGCATATACGGCACTTTCGTGCAGCACGTCCGTCTCCTCGCTGACTTGCATCCATATCGTTACGGATTCGCCGTGGATCGCCATCGCCCACGCATCGCTCCGCTTCAAAGCGCTATTCGACACCAAGTCACTTGCCCCGCCACGCCTCCTATAATGCATGTCCAAGCCGTGACGAGTTGAATTCCGAACTCCATGTTCCGAACAGATGGTCGGCGCTGAAGTACTCAGATATGTACGCCACGGAAGACTGACGGAGAACCGCGCACGCCGCATATACATGGGAGCATGGCTTGTGCAACGCTTGTGGCTTGTTGCATGTGCATGTGGCCACATCACGTCATCGCACACTTGCTTACGAGATCCTCTCGCAATGGCCATCGACGAACTTCTCCCGTAGACGCACTTCAAACTTACGCCGACTCCATCCATGGTGCGGGCGTCGTGTGAACGAGCCTTCTATTTTCTTCTCTATGTATACGTGCATACGCTCGAGAACCGCTTTCCTCGCCTAGATGCCTCCTTGCATTCATCCCCTGCTCACAAAGTATCCAACGGTCCTGCTCTGTGTCTCCTCCACGATGGCACCGATTGGGAGGACCAACACCCTTCGTAACACCGCTGTAAACCTCCGACATGTTAGTTGTCATTATGCCGCACCTTGCGCCGCCGTAGTCATGCAACAAGGACCACTTCTCTAGCTCGAGCGTGCAATCGCACCCATTGAGAGAAGTTGTTCACCGCCCTCGTGGATCAAGGCCATATGTTTTGCGCCTCCTCATCGAGCACTCTCCATATGGCTTCAACTTCCGCCTCGGTTTTGCATGCGAGCCTCTTGAATGTCTTCATAACTTCCTTGCATGCGGACCTCCTCATGCGTGTTCGCGGCAAGATGCCTCATGCACCACCGATTGATGACATCATTCCATTGATAGGGTGGTTGTGTCCTCCTTGCATGGTGCCGATGGCGGACAATAACCCAAAGATGCTCTGCATATGAGGCATACGTCGGGCGATCTGCACAACAGCTTGCTTCACATTTGCTAGGAACCATAACCAACTCTCCGTGTTCTCGCTTTCCACGAGTGCGTAGGCCACCGGGAGTAGCTGGTCATTGGCGTCCGCCGCGACCGCCATAAGTATGGTGCCCTGTATTTGCTTGGATAGGAAAGTGCCATCCATGGTTAGCACAGGCCGGCAGTACTTGAAGTCCTGAATGGTTGGTCCAAATGCCCAAAACACACGGTCGAGGATGAAACTGTTGGGACCCTTCGTGGGGTGTGGCCTATCCACCTTGTTGATATAGGTCCCGTGATTGGCTTCAAGAATCGGTGAAGCATGCGAGGAACAAGGTTGTAGTTCTTCGCGCGCGCGCCGTACATCATCTCTATAACTTTCGCCGCCGCCACACCTTACCGTAGCTAACAGGATATCCCACCATGTTAACCACGCCGCCCAATAGTATCTTGGTGAAACGGTCACGTCCGGCCGTGACCAAGTGAGAAATCATATCGCCACATATGCGACGTGACATTACCGTGCTTCCGCAGCGGCTCGGCAAGCGCATAAGTATGGTCCGTCGTGACGCTTACCTCAAACCCGAACTCCCGCCTTGAACTTCGGGCACGGATCTTGCTCGACACTCCGCATCCGTACACTTCACAATGTAGGTCTCTTGGTTCGACCAGACACCCGTGCGTCGGGCCGATGTTTACCGCATATCTAGCAATTGCTTGCTGGGCGGCACTCTTCGTAGGGAAGCGTTGCCCTACCAGCAGAGTGTCCTGATTGAAGGCCCACTCAGTGCCGCCTTCGTCTGGCAGCACGAGAGACGTCATCGCCAGATCGTCCAACCGAGAGGAGACATACTCCACATCGGTCGACACAATGCCACCGACTGGAGCTGCATCTTCGTCTCCGCTGCTATCCGTGCCCACTTCCTCATCTTCATCGGATATTGCTTCGTCCGTCATGCCTTCTAGGTCCTCGTGGCAGTCAATGCGAGCGAACCACCACCGCCCGATGTCTTCATTCGCCTGGAAGTCATCAGCACCAACGTCCTCACCGATGTCCCCAGAGGGTGCTTCAACGATGATATCACCGCCACCGCCACCGCCACCGAGGGGATTAGAGGTTTGGCCTCTGTCCAGGAAGCGCACATACACCATCGGCCGACGGTGTATCAATGCTTCAGGGTTCATCACAATTTGCATGTATTCCTCCCACATTGTGCTTCCCACGATCTTGCATAGGACCCACACGTAGTTGGTGGAACCTTCCACGACTCTGGCATGCACCGCCTCGATGACGAGCTTCTTTCGGGCAGTCTCCCGATCGAATGCGCTTCTCACGCACGTACGGAGGTCTGTCAGACTCATCTCCGTTAGACCTGGAGCCCTGATCACCTTCCTTTCGCAGTTCGAAAGGTCCGCCCCATATGGACCCTCTCGAACAACGCCGTCACCATAAAACACGGACAAATCTAGCATTTCTGCTATTTAGTACCTACCATAGCGAAAGGCACAAGCACGCGCATTAGTTACCAACGTAATACTATAGAAATTTCGTTACAACAGTGGTGTCATTGTACTACTCACTACTGCTGTCATTTCAAGCGCGGGTCATTGCACTGAATTTATTGAAGTGGTCCATATATAGCCGTAATATTACACCAATTTTTAACTAATAAAATGACCACATTATTGTCATTCTAAAAAATTCGTAATTGTATGATAGCAATATGGCTATTTTTACGGGCCAATATGCTATTCTACTCCAATTCCTTCAACTAAATCAGTCCATCATTTCCATGTAGTAATCATTAAGGTAATCATGCGTCGTTATTTATTCCATCAATGGTACTAAGTTTCCGACTATTAGCAGTGACGTCATCGGGCTATTTGTTCGGATACTACAGAAATTTCGTTACAACAGACAAATATTTCATTACTATCACACAAATGCTACACTAAATATTAAACTATTCATACCACAATTTTATTAATTGTCGAACAAATTTTACGCCTGACAGTGGTGTCATTGTACTACTCACTACTGCTGTCATTTCAAGCGCGGGTCATTGCACTGAATTTATTGAAGTGGTCCATATATAGTCGTAATATTACACCAATTTTTAACTAATAAAATGACTACATTATTGTCATTCTAAAAATTCAGTAAATTGTATGACAATGATATGGCTATTTTACGCCAATATGCTATTCTACTCCAATTCCTTCAACTAAATCATCCATCATTTCCATGTGGTAATCGTTAAGGTAATCATGCGTCGTTATTTATTCCATCAATGGTACTAAGTTTCCGACTATTAACAAGTGATGTCATCGGGCTATTTGTTCGGATACTACGTAAATTTCGTTACAACAGCATAAATATTTCATTACTATCACACAAATGCTACACTAAATATTAAACTATTCATACCGCAATTTTATTAATTGTCGAACAAATTTTACGCTGACAAAGGTGTCATTGTACTACTCTCATCTTTGTCATTTCAAGCGCTCTCATTGCAATCGAATTTATTGAAGTGGTCCATATATAGCCGTAATATTACACCAATTTTAACTAATAAAATGACCACATTATTGTCATTCTAAAAATTCAGAATTGTATGATAGCAATATGGCTATTTTTACGCCAATATGCTATTCTACTCCAATTCCTTCAACTAAATCATCCATCATTTCCATGTAGTAATCATAAGGTAATCATGCGTCGTTATTTATTCCATCAATGGTACTAAGTTTCCGACTATTAGCAAGTGACGCCATCGGGCTATTTGTTCGGATACTACGTAAATTTCGTTACAATGCATAAATATTTCATTACTATCACACAAATGCTACACTAAATATTAAACTATTCATACCACAATTTTATTAATTGTCGAACAAATTTTACGCCTGACAGTGGTGTCATTGTACTACTCACTACTGCTGTCATTTCAAGCGCGGGTCATTGCACTGAATTTATTGAAGTGGTCCATATATAGTCGTAATATTACACCAATTTTTAACTAATAAAATGACTACATTATTGTCATTCTAAAAAATTCGTAAATTGTATGACAGCGATATGGCTATTTTACGCCAATATGCTATTCTACTCCAATTCCTTCAACTAAATCATCCATCATTTCCATGTGGTAATCGTTAAGGTAATCATGCGTCGTTATTTATTCCATCAATGGTACTAAGTTTCCGACTATTAACAAGTGATGTCATCGGGCTATTTGTTCGGATACTACGTAAATTTCGTTACAACAGATAAATATTTCATTACTATCACACAAATGCTACACTAAATATTAAACTATTCATACCGCAATTTTATTAATTGTCGAACAAATTTTACGCTACGATGGTGGTGTCATTGTACTACTCTCATCATTGTCATTTCAAGCGCGCTCATTGCAATCGAATTTATTGAAGTGGTCCATATATAGCCGTAATATTACACCAATTTTTAACTAATAAAATGACCACATTATTGTCATTCTAAAAATTCAGTAAATTGTATGACAAATGATATGGCTATTTTACGCCAATATGCTATTCTACTCCAATTCCTTAACTAAATCATCCATCATTTCCATGTGGTACTGTTAAGGTAATCATGCGTCGTTATTTATTCCATCAATGGTACTAAGTTTCCGACTATTAACAGTGCTGCCCATGTTATACACAAATCGCAATAATTGTATTAATCCCACACATATTGTCGTCATATTACACTAACATTATTGAAGTATTCCATATATCGCCGTAATATTACACAAATTTTTAACTAATAAAATGACCACATTATTGTTCTATATATGGCTATAGAGTTATTTTACGGGCCAATGTGCTATTATACTCTAATTTATTCAATTAAACATGTCCATCTGATTACACTAATAACATCGTTACGTACACTGCAAATGGCTCTAATGTTGTACTAATTATACTACTACTATAATAACCAAATACTAATCTTTATGATAATTTTCAACTAACCTTCAAGTTCTCCTGAAGATTAAGTGTCCAAAAGGATGTATGATGAACCAACGCTGCATCTACCCAGAACAAAAAGATCCTCACAAATGATGGAAAAAACTCCAACAAAACTAATACGGTATGAATATCATAAAATTCCTCCGTAAAGACGCTCAAATTCTTTTCCCACCCCGCTTTCCTCTCTACTTTCCCCTTCTCTTCGCTCTTCTCCTCTGCTTAGCAGCGCTCACACTGACTCGCTCTTCCTCTGCTTTTTTCCTCGAATGCGCAAGGGAGCTGCAATTTATAGCACCTTCTTGCGCACATACAAACATCAATTGATCAGTGCTTTCGGCGATAAGACATAACGATGTCAATTTCGCAGCTTTCTTTCATAGATTACGCAAATTTGTACTACGCAGTTGCACTTTTTTTCCCGTCCGCTCGCGCCGACCGGATCATTGTTTTTTCGTCCACGCGTCGCCGTCGACCGCCTCCGACATCCGGCCCGTGCGCCCAGCCTCTCCTCCTCCTTCCACGCGCCGCCCCTCTAGCAACCGTCGCCGCGCCCCGGCCTCCTCTGCGCGCCGCAAATTATTTTTTCCGCCGCCGCGCGCAAAAAAAAAACACAAAAAAAAAATTTCAAGTGGTCGCCGACCGCTGGAATCGGCGGAAAAATAATTAAAAAAATTTCGTGCGGTCGGCGACCGCTGGAAAAGGGGGGGAAAAAAATTTCAAGCGCTCAACCACCGCTGGAATACACTGTAAGGGGGCCATTTTTGAAATTATTTCATAGATGAGGCTAATTTCGAAAAAAAATGAACAATGAGGCCAGGATCGTAAAAATGTCCTGGATTTGCATATTCGGGTCCCGACAAGGCGCGAGACTAGTATGACTACAATGGCACCAACATGCTATATCGACTCTATTTCAACTATGGATCAGCGCGTCTAGTGGTAATTCCGTGATCTATAACTTACAGTGATTTTTTAATTACGCGGTAGAAAATTTTGAATGTATGCTAAAGTAGTCTACTCGTTTTTCCTTCGCTATTCCCATCTATCTCGTATGTATATGTCTTGCATGCTTCCACTAAACTCGTAGATTCTCCCACAATGCTTAAGTTCATCCTCAAGCTTGCCACGGACACGGATTTCTGATCCGATTGGGATCCAGGGGCACGGATCGACGCAACTCTATAGACGCGTAAATTCCTAGGATTCAAAACGACCAAATCTGGATTTAAACCATCTCGCCAGAACCGAACGGTGCCTCCTGTGCCTCTAGCACTTGTGGGTTGTGGCTCCTCACAATGCTAACCTCGCCCCGTTGGACATCACTTGATGCTACTACTACAATTGGTAGTCACTGCACGAAGACAAACCCAGCCTCTTCGAAAAAGTTTTCCCAGAAGTTTTAGCTGGCCTGTAGCTCCTCACCCCCACCCCATCGTCAAGACCAGGGTTCACATTTTCGTTTTGAATTCGAAAACCGGTATCTGATGACACCGGTTTTTCGCGAAAACCGACCGAAATTCGGTAAAAATCGATCGGTTTGTAAATGTCAAATAGGTGATCAAACCGATTCAAAAAAGTTGAAAACCGGTCAAAAAAGGTAAAAAAAACCGATCGGTTTTCGTCGAAAACCAATGATAGAAGGAAAAACGGTGAAAATGCAAGAAATTTTTTGAAAATTTGCAAAAAAATTTGAAAAAATTACAACAAATCCCAATTAATCTATAAAACACCTCAGAGAAATTTTAACAAAATTTTAAATCATTTGTTACTTCTAAAAAATCCAAAACAACAATTAATGAAGAGGAACAAAGACATTGTCAGATTTTTATAAATATTTAAAAGATTTTTTATATTTTAAAATTTTATTGTAACCATAAATAGTGCCAAAGGATTATGTAATAAAATTTTCATAAATATTATACTTAATTTAGTATCTATATAAAATCAAAAATAGAAGAGCATATACAATTATAATAGCACTTACAGAATTTTTAAAACATACACATATGTGATCATCATCTGAAAATTTTACAACATAATTTTAATTACGTTATAACAATACACAAAAATTTTAAGAAATATTAGACTTCATTTTGTGCCCCTAGAAAATAAAAAACTGAAGAGCATATATTGTGACAGTATCAGTGTCAGAATTTTTTTAAAATACACAAGTCTGATAAACATCTGAAAATTTTACAGCATTATTAGAATTGCCTCAGGACCTCACACAAAAATATTCAAATTTTTTAACACTTTTCTTTAAATTTTTTAAATTTACATTTGAACTCCTCGGTTTACTGGTTGATTTTTGTTGCTGAACCGGCTCGACAAGATCGGTTTTCGTCGGCTTTTTAACCTGATCAAGACTCATCCTTTCGATTTTCAGAAAAGTAGAAATTAAAAAAAGTGAGAAAAAAAATGCCCCGCGACGCGAGATCCTTCACCTTCCTGGCTTTCTTCGACGGGAGAATTTTGAACCCAGGCCCAGGGGCGAAAGGACGCGCTTGTGGGGCCCACCAGCAGTGTCGCGGGACGACGGGGCCCACCATCCCGCGCCCCCTCATCGAATCGATCGGTTCGCTCGCAGCCAGCCTGCGAGCTCGACGTCAGGAATAAAAGCGGATTGTATTCCGGGCTTGGGTCCGACCGACTCTCCGGAGAGAGCAATAAACCACGGCTCAGACGAACGCAGCCACCGAACCTACTCCCGAGTCCCGTCAAAATAAAATAAAAAAATAAATCCGAAACAATTCTTTCTCTCTTTCTTCTAGTAGGAGAGGAGGAGAGGAAGCCGAGGAGGCGACGCGACACCACTCCCGCACGAGCTGCTGCTGCTGCTGCTGCTCGCCTCCAGGTAAAAAGAAGGGAAAATCTCTCGCTCCTTTTATTGCCGCTCGCCTGCTTGCTCGAGGTTGCTCTGCTTGGTGGATGTGCGAGAGTGGTGGTGTTGACGCGGGAGCAGAAGCTGAGCTGCTTGGGCCTGCTAGGGTTTGCGAATCTTTTTGTTGGTTTCTTGCGAGGGTTTTGGGAGGCGAGGAGCCGACGAAGCACTTGCTTGCTCCGCGCATAGAAGTGTGGTTTTTCTTTTCTTTCTGAACTTGGGAAGCGTTGCGGGTGCGGAAAAAGCTGGTAGATTTTGGCGCCCTGGCCAGTGGCCACTCGATTTCACTCTTGTTCCTTCGATTTGGGCGCGGAAGGCGGACTCTTTAGCTCCATGCGGGAGCTGCTGCTACTCGGCGTTTGTCCGGTAGAATAGAATTTCGTGGTTCTGTGCCCGCAATAGCCACTTTGCGGTGTCAATTTAGCCTGTAATTGCCGCTTTGCGGTATCGTTTTAGTGGTGTGGGAGCTCGTGGAACAAAATGGACTAGTTGTTGCTTAGGGCTTAGGCTCCATCCTTGGCGAAGGCCGTAATTTGATTTCTTCTTGCGCTGTCCTCGCTGAGACATGGCCACATCTATGGGTGTATTCTTCCTGCGGTGGCTTTCCTTAGCTGTGAGAAATGGAGGTATATAGGAGTAAATCTTTGCCATGGTTTTAGGAGTGGAGGCACTTTTGCTGTTCATTGTTCATTTCCTTGCTTGTTTTGGATGAAATGTACAACCTTTACATATATACTTACAATTGGTACCCATGTACCACAGTGTACAGTTCTTTCTCTCTGGAATTTTTTTTACTGCTTCTGTCATCTCATCTTTCTTTACTTGGGTAAACCATTTATCTGCAGCTAGAGCAATAAGGGTCACTCGGGATTGCCGAGGCAGATCCAGCACCAGTAATGGAGGAGGTGGTTGTAGCAAATGGAGGAGCAGCACCTGACGTTGCTGCTCCTGCTAAGAAGGATAACACCAAGAAGGAAGAGGCTGCTGAGAGCAAGGATGTGGCAGTAGCGAATAAGGATGCTGGAGAACAGAATAATGGCTCCGAGAATGGCACCAGGGGCCCATCGGATAGAGATGTCAAGATGGCTGAGGCTGAGGATGCAAAGGAAGGTGATGCTGGCAGTGTGAAGCACGTGGGTACTGTGGATGTCACAATGGGTGGTGTGGAGGATGCAGATGCAAAGGAAGATAACAACGCCAAGGCAACAGAAGGGGAGGATGTCAAGATGTCTAAGGCTGAGGCAGGAAATGCAGAGTTCAAGGATAAAGGAGAGAAGGAAGACAAAGATGATAACACGAATTTGGAGAAGGATCTGAAAGATGCAAAACAAAGCGGTTCTGAGGAGCCTGAGGAATTGAAAGAGCAAGGAAAAAGCGGCTCAGCTGAGCTGGAGGAAAAGAAAACAAAAGAAAACAGTGCTGCTGAGAAGCACGTGGAAGAGGAAGCAGAAGAGAAGGGCTCTGCTGATAAGAAAGTGGAAGGAAGGGACAAAAAGGCCAATGCCAATGAAGAAAAACTAGGAAAAGATGGTTCAAAGAAGCAAGGAAAAGATGGTGAAGCAACAGAAGTGCAAGTCAGCGAATCAGACAAGAAGGTGGAAGAGAATAGGGAGGAAACGCCGAAGAAAAAGAAGGCAAGGAGTGCTAGGGATAGAAGCCAGGGAAAGGATAAGAAACAGGATGGGTCCAAATCCAGGGAAGCCAAAAATTTACTAAACACTGCGAGCCCTTATGGTGCCGACCGCCCTCAACGTGAGAGGAAAACAGTGGAGAGGTTGGTTGAAGTGATTGAGAAAGAGCCAAACAGGAACTTCGTAGTTGAGAAGGTTCTGTCTTTTCTTGCTGTAATTTTATCCCACTATTGTCCTTTTTGGCAAGGCAATAACTGTTGGTAAATCTTTTCATTGCAGGGTCGTGGTACTCCTTTGAAGAATATACCAAGTGGTATTATGTTTACTGTTTTCTTTCTTATATCTTTTTTAGTTCTGCATTGTAGCCATTCACTGATGTTTTTAGTTAAGGCAAAGAGGTCCTTTTGCATTAATCATTTGACGCTGAGCACCATTCTTGCCGTAATGATGTGTTGTTTTTTCTGAAATTGGATAGATAACTGGTGTGAAACTAGGTGGTTTGTAGGTCCCAGTTAAACTCCTTTTTTTTTGCATCTGTGTTTGCCATCTTCTATGTTGGTTATGTGGTACAAAGAATGGTTCCATACCTTTACATCTAATCGTAAAGAAGAAATCTCATGATCAGCTTGTTCCTGATCTATCAGTTGTCTCAACAACTGTTTATTTGGGTTCTCTTGTATGATGTGTTTGTCTTTGATATGCTTAATGGCCATGATTGTACAATTACTCTATTTTATATTTTTATTTATTTTACTACACATGTTAAGTACAGATATTCCAAGCTTAATCCAGCACACTTTCACAACTTTATATTCAGTTCTGACAGCTGTTAGTTAAAACCATTTTTCTATCGCCAGTCGTTAGCATCTCTGTATGATCCTTATTTTGAGGAATTCATTGGATGCTTCATTCTTGTCTTTTCCAGGGAAAAGTTATGTGAACAAATTAGGTCTTGGTGTTTGTGCATTAACATTAGAGTAGAATGGCAAGTATAGTGCAAGTTTGCATATATGCAATGTGTCTGATCTTGGGTAGATGAACAATATCTGATCTGTAAATGTAGCTTTGTTTCTTACCTGATTATTCGTTACATTATCATCAATTATACAAGAATAAGCACATTGATCACAATCTGATTGACAACTTTGATTGCACATATGCATTGCTTTTATATGCACAACATGTATTCATAAAAATGATCAATTGTGGTTGTCTCTATTTTTAGTGTTTCAACTCATGTTTCACCTACGGAATTTGTTTCTTTTTGTAATGCACATTTTAGTGTTCTTTTCTTTCGCTGATTCAATTTTTTGAAACTTATTTACAGTGGCGCACAGAATATCAAGGAAGAAACCTGCTGATCTTAAATTTCTTCACAATATTCTTTTTGGGAGAAAAGGCAAGGTAAACATTTGACATATTAGAATGTTGCTTTTAACATACCTGTTACAGAATTTATCTATTATCTTCTATCACTTTAGTTGTATCCAGTCCAGCTGAATTAAAAATATTCAAGCAAACTGCCACACTAAACTTCCCAATAAGTACTAGTCTCATCAAAAGTCCAAACAGGTTGCAAGCACAGAGGAAAACAATTTAGGATGATAAAGGTGTATATTGGATATTGTCACACCCATAGTATTAATCCTTGGACTCTGCTGCATATGCTGTTTTGCAACCAAGAAGGTAAGGGAACCAAAAATAAATAAATAACCCTCAAAATAATACAGCATCCTAAGTGATTGGCATATTGTTTTAAATTGCATTTTCTCACTATGTAATGCCTTGCAGCAGACTGCATGGCTTATCAAAATGTCATAGAGAAGCAGCAAAGCTTAAGATATTGTGCACCGGGAAGCTAGCTTCACTGACCAGTTCACTTTCCTTTTGCACAATGGATTTACTCAGTTCTCAATTTTTAGGTGGTCAAAAGATGGCTAGTTGTTGGTTTGGGTTGTTTGAGTAAACATGATGACGTATTGTTTCCATTTCCTTTACAGTAAAAGTTATTTTTGACTGATGTAAATGCTGGAGTTATCTTTAGCGCACTTATCTTTACAAGTAGACTGTTTCCTCAATGTTTCAGACTGTCGATTTTAAAGGTCATATACTCCAGTTCTCTGGATTTGTGTGGCACGAGAGTGATGTAAGCTTCTTGGCTCCAGATTTTGAACAGTCCATTTTATTTAGCTGATAGAAATGGTTTAATCTTTAAAAAGTCTTCATTTCTGTAGGAAAAGCAGAGAGCCAAGGCAAAGGAGAAGCTTGACAAATGTGTGAAAGACATGTTGTTGGACCTCTGTTGGCTCCTTGCTATTCCGGTCCCAAAAACAAATGTTCGAAAGGTTATTAAATGTTCTGTTCTTTTAGTTAACACAGATGAGGTGCTATACCATAATGAATATAATGGCATTCTAATAGAGTTTGAGACAACTCATGTAGGAAGATATTGTGGCGAAGCTGTTGGACTTCATTGCTGAACCTCATGCTATGACTGATTCTGGGCTCTCTGATGACCAGGTGAGTAAGAGTTGCTATCCTATGTTCCTATCTTGGTATCAGTATCACTGTATAAACTGTATCTTACTGTTGTTGATGATTTATGGTTGGGATTACAATGCATGGTAATTTATAATATATTTCTCTCTGTGTTCTCTCTATGTGTTCTCTGCTATTGTCCAGGGGTCAAATTCTAGAAAACGCAAAAGAGGAGGTGGTAGTGCAAGTAAGACTCCAGATGGCACACCGAAGAGGTCAAAGAAGGTATGGTGCCAAATTTGTCAGATGCAACCTGTTGACTATATTTCTTCAATTGGAATATTCAAATAGGAATTATTAATACATTTAGCCTTTATTAGTGCTTTTGTTTGGATGTAATTAGTGATACCTTGTTGGTACCGCATTGAGTATATGCTTGTACACCCAAGTGAAGTTTTGTTTATCACATGATGATTTGTTAATGTTCGCACAGCCATGATCATAATGCCTTCATCATTGTTAAAATCTTGCTCACAATGTTTTTTGTTGTAGAAATTTGGTGATGACGAAACTCCAAGTAAAAGGCAGAAGAAAGCTCTGGAGTATGATACTGATGAAGATGAAGAGGATGAGGATCAACCCATGAAGTTTGATAGTGAGGAAGACAAAGATGAAGACACAGATGAGGCTGATGAACAGGAAGATGACTATGACTCTGCAAAAGAAAAGGCAAGTAAGAAGTACTCAGAAGTAAAAGGTTCTGCATGTAAAAAGAAGGCTGCTACAGGGAGCACCCATAAGACAGGTCCTCCAAGGATAATTAGTAAGAGTCCAGGAAAAGTTTCCAAGGAAAAGGAGAGCCCCGATGACAGTGCAAAGGTCTTCTCTAGGAAGAAGAAACCTGTCACACTGAAGTGTACTCCGAGCTCTGAAAAGGAGATCAAAGAAAAGAAGTCATCAGGTAATTTACGACCTTAGAAACTACATTCTACTTTATATTATTTTGCATGTGATACTCATACTCCAAATGTTCCGTTTTCTTTGATGTTTGGTAAAATTGCCTTTTTGTCTATTTATTATCTGGTGTCTAGGATTGAGCTGATTCAAATTTATGTTAGGGTTTATTTTATAACTTGCAGTAATTTGGCCACAGCCACACTTATGCTAAATGCGCTCATAGGCCTAGCTGGTTGGAATTTTCATTCTTAGTGCTTACAGCATTTGTTGATTTGGAATTACATTATTAGATATAAGAGCTTGATAAAATTCTGTGTACTAAAACGTATTTCCTGGACAAGTGCTCCCATGCAGGATTTCTTTTGCTTTGTCAATACAGTGTACTTTATGCGACGATTCAGTTGTGCTTATGGCATAATCACACAAATATATTCCTTTTTAAGATAATCATTAGGACATATATGATGTCAGATTGTGTGACAAATCTAAACATTCTGTTTTCATCAAGGTAAAAAGGTCACAAAGGGTAAAGGGGAATCATCAGAAGCAGGTCTGCCCAGCAAGGATGAGCTGAGGAAGACCATTATCGAAATCCTTAAAAGAGTTGACTTCAACACGGTGGGTTACACCTTGTTTTATGTAGTGTACTGCGAATATTACAATCTCAGTTCGTTCGTGGCACCATTTTGACTATTTGCCATCAACTTATTTTTAACTTTGATGATTAATATACTGAAAAATATGAATGACTACATGAAAATAGTACCGTTATATTTGTCGTCAAGAGTATTTTTGTAATGCCTTATTTCCTTTCGTGGCTGTTCTGGATAATTCTGTATTTAAAGAGTTTAATAGCGAAAAGTCAACCTATGACAGATGCTTTGAAACAGAGGCAGCTAATGGCAAATACTAGTACTTATGTTGGTTAACATAATGTGTAAAATGGTTGTTTATGCCTCTATGTTACTATGGTAGTATTGTTTCCTAAATATGGTTGGTGTTTTAACATTCTCAATTGCACTTATACAGTTGTACAACTAACAGCCTTCTTGCCCTTTTATTTTGGCTGCTCTAGCGTCTAGTTGACTTCTTTCTCTCTTTTTTTTGCTCTCGAAATTTCGTATGTAGTCCTGACATGTTTGGAAATCTGATTTCGCAGGCTACTTTTAGTGACATTCTTAAGAAGCTCGGTAAGCCTTTCAAACATGTTTTGTTGTAGTTGCTGTTGTTGATAGGCATTCTTACAAAGTTCATCATATAGATGACCATTACAAGATTGATCTGATTCCAAGAAAAGCAACTATCAAAGTTATGATTCAAGAAGAGCTAACCAAGTTGTCTGAGGAGGCAGATGAGGATGAAGATGGAAACGAAGATGCTGAGAAGAAACAACCCCAGCGTCAAGCAAAAGAGGTTGTGGCCTGAAGATTTGTGAAACCCCATAGCTGTAGCACCCACTGTTAATTATTTTGTACTTACATGTGTGCCTCTCTCTTTGGCCTGTACGGCAGTCCTATGTTGATTATTGTTAATCGATCCCTCAAACGCCAAAACCCTACTGCTGTTTGTGTATGTTAAAACATAATCTGTAGGCAGCTCCACACCTGTAGCTGACTGATGGGAGGCACTCCTAGGTAACTTATGTCTAGATTTCCAAATGATGTTCAAAACTGCAATGGTTGTAGCAGAGCATGTAATGAAGAGTTTGTCATAGGTTTGAATAACATATGGGCGTATTAGGCTGTAGTTGTTTATGTTGCTATGGTTTTTTTGTTTTTGTTCATTGCTTCTTGTGGACAGTGATCTAGTCATTTCTGTTTGAATAACATAATTTGTTACTTGCCAGACCTGCACTCTGTAGCTGTGTTGGCTTCTCATGGTCTTGATCTAATGAATATCGAATTATAGAATCAATTTAGGAACATAAGGGCTTGATCAAGGTTGACAACTTGAGATTTTGAATTGACTCGGTTTGATCCATGAATAACTGAATTGACGGGTCGAATCGTACAATCTGAGTAACGCATATAATTGATGCACAAACTATAATTTTAGCGGACATTTTGAATGCAATCGTGCAGACAGCATATTCATGTGGACCATTAGATGGAGGATAGATGGGCTAGACATGGATAGTGAAAAGGAATAAGTCTATTTTTCGCTTGAACTATCGTGAAAATCTAAAAATCAATCCCTTGTTATAAAACCGGGTGTTTGACCCTTTGAACTATTGATACTGTATATTTTACCCTCTTGAGACCAGTTGAAGCCAATTTTGCTACAAATTGGCGCTAATGTGGCAGATGAATTGACATGTAAGGTGGTTTTAGGTTTAGGGGACATATAAGCAGTCCAGTCAACAGAAGGAGCAAATGAATTTTAAAATGGTGTAGTCTACATGTCACTCTAAAAAACTTCTTCCCCCTTTTCCTTCCTGCTGTCTCTCTCTCTTCCTCTCTCCCCTCTCCCTTCCAGGTTTCTCCACCTAGCATATATTCATCACCGTCTACCTCCTCTAGCTCAACCTTAACACTGCTTGCCCTTAGCTACATAGGTTGGGACTAGGTTGTACCCGCAGCCATATTACCGCGCTAGACAAACCATTGCCTCCAACATCAACTTCACACACTAGTCGTGTCATCATGAGCGCCTCAACACCTTTGACCCTGTCCTTGCTCGGGCGACACCATCATCGAAAGGCCATGCTAGCGGGCCCTAATGAGCCACCATTGCTAGCCTCCTACAGTCACCTCAAGCCGAGACTACATGTGGACTCCCTGTGCAAAGGTCGTGGTCATGGACTTGTTCTTTTTGCTTTCTGAGCCGTTGAAACTTAGCACCGCTGTGCACCTCCATTGCTCACACTCCCCACAACCTCCACGCTGAAGGTTGAGGAGGCTAACTAATGCCGCCCACCCCCCAGGTGAATAGGCTTTTTAAAATTCTCTTTAGCTAAAATCGGTTTTGTACAATTGAAGCCTAAATCGACTAGATTCAACTAAGTGCACCAACAACATATATCTAAGTTAAGATTTGCAATCCTAGGATGAAGTGATTTAATTCTAAGGATGTGAATTGCAAGAAAGTAAACCACACGAGAGCAAACCACGTTAACATATGATTTTTTACCATGGTGTTCGGAGATTTGCTGGTCTCGCCTAGTCCATGTTGAGGGAAACCCAAACGAATTGGACCGGTTCCATGAGTTAAGCCAAACACCTCAAATTCACTAATAGTAGCTCTTTTCCCTTCTGAGTAGGTGATCTCCAACCTTCACAACACATCAGATCTTCTCACAAGCTTCTTGAGAAGATCACTGGATCACAACGCCTCCATTGCCGTCTAGATGTTGGCAAATAACAAGAGAAATAAGACAGCCTCTAGCTTAACCCTCATCAAGTGCAACAGATGCACAAGTAGATGCTCAATCCACCTCTAAAGGCTAGTTTCTTTGAGAGACTATAAAAGAGACTGAGTATGGAGGTTTTTACTATAGCTCCTACAATCATTTGAGGCATACATTTGAGAGCCAAGCCTTGAGAGCTTATAGAGTAATCATTGAGAAATTTGAGAGGCATTTGAGCTATTGTTTCTTGCGTGTGAAATCTCTTGGCATCCCATTTCACTTTATTGAGCTAGTGTGGCATTTGAGCTATTGCTTCTTGTGTGTGAAATCTCTTGGCATCCCATTTCACTTTATTGAGCTAGTGCAAGTACCTCTACTAAGTTGTGCATGTGTTGCACCTTATAAGCAAGGAGAGAAGAGCTCTTGGTGCATATGTGTGTATCTAGAGGAACAAAATCCTCTGAAAATACAAATTCGGACATTCTTAATTCCCAATCCGGACATTCCTAATTCCCCACGTGACATATAGTCGTTGTAGAAGGCAAATTAGAAAATTCCGAATTCACTAATTTAGAAATTTCGAATCCTATAATCCAAATCAGCTCCAAAAAACATGTTCCATACAAATGTCCTAAAATCAAATCCGAACATTCCTTATTCCCTATTTTGGATATTCCTAATCACCAAATTCAAACAAACTCATAGCATAGCTTAAAAGGATCATAACTTTTTACTCCTAATTCTAGAAAGCTTATCTAGAGGGCTATAACTTCCATCAATTTTCAGGATCTAAGAAACTATAAATACTCTTCCATAGAACACTAAAACTCTAATGTAACCACACAAGTCTAAAATCTAGTTTCTCAAAATCTCTAATGTAGACTTGAGCAAGAACATGACTACAAGCTAGCAAGAGTTTGGAAATGGTCAAATCCATAAACTTCAACAATTTGCAAAACACACGTACAAACTTTAGTCACATGCTACAAAGAGTAAGTGCATGAGCTTTAACTATTTTCAAAACATATTTGCAAATAATGGAATCATGCAGCGGAGAGCTAGAGCAAGCATGATTGAGATATCAACACATGATGAGACTTAAACTACTTGTCAAGACCCCTCTTAATAGTACGACAACCTACACTAGTAATCCAATCTCCAAACCAAACACCACTACCGATAAAAGACTAGGAATATATCCTTAGCCTATGTTAGTTATACCTTCGCCTTGCACATCCACTCACTACAACAAGACTGAGCAATAGCAACATCTTCTCTGCAACACATCAACCATGTGTTGTGTGAAAAACTCTATTGCAACATATAGTATATGTTGTAGAATCCATGTGTAACAAGTTAAATATAGTTAATGTAAAACTATTTAACACCGGAATGCTACTCTTGGTTAACTTAATAATTTCAGTTGGAAAAAGACTTACTGAATCCCAACTCGACGTTAATGTATATTGATTCTTTTCCAATAAACAAAGACTTTTTTTGTATGCGTATTTGGCTCTATCCATAAAGCAACTTTCCCTCCTGTGCTGTAAGTTCCAATATCAATAAGAATTCGAGTTCTTACAATTCATGTTTTGGTACGAATATACTATAGTAGTTTGTTATGTATAGGTGATGGACAATATTCTATGCATGGAGAGCCGATTCCAATAAACCTATGAAATGTTCCTATTCACGTACATCGTGTACAAATTGGACTTATAAATTTACCAATTATGAGTTAGGTAAATCGTCCAACTATGGATGCTTAATAGATATCGTCGTAGATTGCAAAATAATCAATTTTCATATAGAAAGACATCAAATAAAAATGAAATCGGAAATATTAGGAAATGTCAAAAAAGAGTTGGATTGAGACAATATAAGGCCAGCCACAGTGTAGGGATGCCATTTTTGCCACTTCACTGTTCCTCGATTTGCTTTCTGGCTCCAGTTTTTAGCATCTCCATATCTCGGCGGTAGGTAGGGGTGGAAATTAAGCTCGAGGCTCGCAGCTTGGCTTGAGCTCGGCTCGGCTCGGTGCGGCACGGCTCAGCTCGATGCGACAGTGAGCCGAGCCCGAGCCTGCTGCTTGGCTCGCTCAGCCAACGAGCCGAGCCCGAGCCGGCTCGCAAACGGCTCGTTGGCTCGTTAGGCTCGTTAGTTCTGTGGTTAAGTTATGAAATAAATAACATTGACGGCATTATTATGAAACAAATAACATTGATAACTTTGAAATATCAACAAGAATGCAAACATTGAACAAGATAATGCAGAAATAAATATATTGTCAGCACTTCATGATTTGCATAATTGCATTACAATTTACAAACAACTGACTCGGCAGTCGGCACATTAAACAAAAGTTCAAAAGTCCGAATTGATCTGATCTCCTTGGCTCACTGATCATTTGATCAACACATGATGCAACAGACCGAGTGAGGACTGAGGAGCCTCAATTGAATACAGACTCGATCGAATGTGGCCAGCTCACGAGCCGTAACGAGCCGGCTCGCAGCTCGCCCGAGCCCGAGCCGAACCCAGCTTGTAGCTTGATTTACACTTCGAGCCGAGCCGAGCTCGGCTCTATTTTCGACGAGCTGAAATGAGTCGGGCTGGCTCGGCTCTGCTCAATTCCACCCCTAGCGGTAGGATCCTTTACACATTAAAAAAAAAGAGAAGAAAAATCTAAATCGCTCTTCCCTCAATCTCACTCCCACGAGGCCACGAACGCCTCTCTCTATCCTTGTTACTGGAGACGCCGCCACCGCCGCTGTTTCTATCGGTTCTAGAGCACCCCAATCGCCGCTCACACCCACCACCGCCCCACCAACTCCCACTGCTGGCGCCTTCACAGCCATTCACTTCGTCATAAAGGCGACATCGATCCAGTGCGCAGTGGGCTCGATGCATTGGCGACCTCGATCCGGTGATGTCATCCCCGACCTAGCGACTCCGAGCTCGATCCGACGATGGCGTGCTCGATCCGGTGATGGTGTGCTCGATCCAACTCCGGGTGTCAAGGTTGAGGTGGCTGCAACGTGGTGAGCAGTGATGGCGCTGGAAGGAAGAGGCAACGGGTTTCGCAGTTGTGTGTTCCGATAGTGAGTTTTCATGCCCATTGCATGTTCGATGTTATGCTTTTGAGATTGGAATACTGTTTTTGCAGTTCTTCTTTTTGTTGTGGCCTAGATGTTATTTGATTTCAGGAGATTGGAACTTACTGTTTCTCTAATTTTGTTTTGAGTTGGCTGCATGAATCGACATTAAGTAGGCATGCTTAGCTACAGCTAGGCTGTTGAGTTGGAACACTATTACCATGAGCTATGAAGATAGTAGATAAGTACCTGCCGAAATAGCCAAGATTCTAGAGCAATCTTTGCGTATCTTGTTACTACTTAGTCAAAGTCGGTAAAAACTAATTTAGCTAAGTAGTAGCTAAACATTAGTTGTGTACTCCAGTTTGCTGTCAGCATCTAGTTAATGGCATTATGGCAGTAAAAAATGCACAGCTCAAGTTACAGTAAACAAAAGACTAGACGTCTGATCCTTGCTAGCTGTAGGAAATTATATAAATATATGTTTTGTTAAGTTGGTTAGAGCAATGTCGGTTTGTAAAAAATATAAAATGATGGCTTTGGCATTCTCTTGTACTAAGTGATCATGAGACAAATGTAGAAGCTTGTAAGCTCAAGAGAAGAGTTAATGTAGTTGTGTTGAGAATAATACTACTCTGTTTCTCCTCTGTTCTTGCTCTGCCTCCACATTAGATATATCCATCACTTACTGCATACGGGACAATAAGTGGAGGTGCTTCAAGGTAATGGATCTTAGTCACAATGATTTTTTTTCCTATTGGTAATGCCTCCCCATTTGATCTGATGTTTATTATGTAATATGTACTGAACACTTAAGCAAGCATTTAAAGATGTTTCTGTCATAATATGTACCAAACACTTCTCAAATTGGCCGACTGATGAACCAAAATTTTTCATTCGGCTGTGGTACAATTGCATAATTTTTGTCTACAATGCTCGGAGCATGAATATTGTGGTGGCTTAGTGTTAAAGAGTAACCATTGTGTATACTTCAATCACCAAAATGACAGCTTCCGTCCCTTGATTATGGCACACTCCTTCTCATTGATATTGTTATCCAGTGCTTATAATTCTAATATATCTTATATTTTGTAGCCACAAATTGACAGTTGTCCACATTTAGAAAAATAGAATGGCATGCAACTTGCAATCGAAAGTTCTAAAAATCTGAAGTATCCACTTGTTCTGATGGCATATCATGAAATCTGAAGTATCCACTTGTTTTATGATTCTGTATAGCATATCCTGTTGCATGAAGTATCATGGTTTGTGCAATTATTTATCATCGTCGACAATTTGAGCTGCTAATTGACAAAATATGTTCCCTCTGTTAATTGAAATACATAAAATTAGGGCTCTATTCAATTTTTATAATATTAGAGGTTTCATTTGTTCCCTTTTTTCAATGAGATAAGAGAATCACAACCTCAATCTACCTGTTAAGTGATTTATTTTGCAGATCCTTATTCTTTCATTTTGTTCATACCTTTCAGTCAGTGAGGAAAATAAATATATATCATTCTTTCATAGTAATCAGATTGGTGCTTTGACTTGTACGCTAACTGTTTATTTTCTTTTCACATTAGAACTTTGATTTTTCATGACATTTTAGTGTCTCCTCATGGTGAGGAAGGAAGGGCAGATATATGCTGCACCCTACGGTTAATTCTTCATCAATCGACTACTAAGCAACACCAATCAGCTGAGGGACTATCTAGAAGCCCACAAGTTGGAAAATTTTAATCCTTATAGCATTCGTTAGGAATTTGTATTCTGTATTAAGCTTTGGCAAGATATTATAAACTTATCCAGAGACTCCGAATTTTTGCAGCAACTTCCATTTCATTTTGACCTTGAGGTGTAGAAGATTGAACCATATAATGGGAGACACTGAATCAAAGTCTGTTTAGCATGTAGAAGTTCATCGTCTATGACAAGCCAAAATGTTGAAGTATAAGTGAATTGTCTACCTTTCCCCATAAGCTTAAGCTTTTGGGTGAACTGATTGGTGCATGCAGCTCAATATGATATCAAAGCCAATAGGTCTTGAGTTCAAGACCCATGACGTGGGCCTGAGGGAGCCTATACGTGAGGGGGAGTGTTGAAGTATAAGTGAATTGCCACCTTTCCTTATCAGCTTAAGATTTTAGTGAACTGGCTGGTGCATGCAATTCAATATGGTATCAGATCCACGTCCTAGGCCCGAGGGAGCCTATACGTGAGGGGGAGTATTGAAGTATAAGTGAATTGCCTACCTTTCCTTATCAGCTTAAGCTTTGCCCACCTTTTATAATCAACTTAAACTTTTGGGTGAACTGGTTGGTGCATGCAACTCAATATGGTATCAGAACCAAGAATCTCGAGGTCTCGAGTTTAAGACCTAGTTGGCGCAATTAAAAAAAACAATTGCAGTCTACTTCTATTCCACGTTCTAGGTCTGAGGGAGCCTATACGTGAGGGGAGAGTGTTAAAGTATAATTGAAGTGATCACTTTTCCTCGTAAGCTTAAGCTTTTGAGTGAATTGGCTGGTGGAGGATCATATGGAGGTCCATCCATGTTTGTGATGAGTATTTGACTTTATTTGAGCAAGGTGTGCTCAGGTTTAAGTTTGATTTGAATTGGAATTCAAAAAGAAGCAATTTGAGTTGTGTTAGCTTCTTGCGGTACTACCGGCCTGTGGCTGGCGGTAGAACCGATTGATGATTGAGACATAATTAATTGTGAGCATTTGTGATGATTGAACATTGCTATGTGAGGTATTTTCTTGTTTTTGATGGTTGCAGGACAACGGTGCTAGGTCATGGTGAGGCGAATGATGGCCGGGACTAGGCGAGGAGCGTCGGAGGTCCAGACGGTCGGAGATCGCCGGAAGATGATCGGAGACGGAGTCCGTGCAAGCCGTGAAGACAAGGAACGGATGAGATGCTAGCTAGACGCTGCGTGGATCAATCAGGACCATTGAATCTTGGTCTAGTTGATAGGTTAGTGGGTCTAGTTAGTGTGTTTTGAGAACCGTGTAAGAAAACCTATTATATGTTGTGGGTTTTGGGTGAACCCTTGTATGGCTGGTTGAGTGGGTAAATCCTAGCCCTTGATGGATGCTCTAGGGTTTAGAGGCTCATCCAAGGGTGGTAGGTGGCCCAAGAGTTGTATAAATAGGGGTGGAGGGGTAGCCTTCCCCCCTTGAAGGTTTTGAGGTTTTTGATGCTCCTTTGAGACCGCTATTTAAAGCGCCGCATGTCGCCTGAGGATCCCCGTTTCGCCCCGCATCTGCTGCCCTCTTTCTCACCGCCTGAGACCTCGTCCTCCGCCTGTGCGACCTCGCCGGAGTTGTGCCCTCATCCGAAGCCTTCCGTCGTCTTTTTCTTCGCCGTCGGTGCATCTTCGCCGCCGCTGTTGGTCTCTTCGCGTCGACCGCGTCGCCTTCTTCTCGGTCCATCCTGTCTCGCACCCGATCCATCGTGTCTTCCGCCGTTGGCCGCGTCTTCTTCCTCGCCTCTGGTAAGCCCGCGCCGCCGCTCGCCGTCGTCCTCCTTCGCCGATTCGTGGCCGTCCGATCGCCAGCCGATGCCTCGAATAGCGCCACGTCACCGCTGCCTGCAACCCCACGTCTTTGCCATCCGATCTGGCCAAGTTGCCAGATGAGCGACGCGTGGCTTGCCACGTCGGCTCTTGCATCACCCGCCTGCGTTAGCCGCCGCGTCAGCCGAGCCGCTGCGTCAGCGCTGACGTTGACCGTGCGCCGAGTGCACGGTGAACCGAACCCGTGCCATGGACCCAGTCCACCAAAAGTCGGCTGACGTCAGCGTTGCGCAATAAACCGATTTTTCCAATAGAAAAATAAATCGGGAAATTCGGATTTTCTGATTTTCAGCATTTTCTCTGAATTTAATCTTTCGGAGGCCCGTTCTCTCTCATACGAACTCCGATTGAGGCGATTCAAGTTTCTAAATTTTTCTAAAATCAAGATCTATCTTCGAGAGCCATTTATTTTCAGTTTTGAGCTTGTTTGAGTCTCTGTTTGGTATTTATTTGGTTTCGTTGCTTTCTTTTCCGGTAGACGCTAATTCCGAGGGAGCAAACAGAGACTTCGAAGACCAAGACTCAGCACTAGATCAGCAAGGCAAGTCGTAGCCCTTGACTATATTGATCCTATGTTTGCTAAAGTACTTTACTTTTATACAAGTGCATGCTATTTTGTGTATCAATGTGTATTTCATGGGAGTAGATATGTACCTAGTTGACATTATGCCACCTTGATTATTGGGATGCCATGTATCCATTGTTAAACCTAGGTTGGAACATTACTAGTTGGACATAATCGTTATACCAACATTGGGTTATCGTAGTTATGCTTAGACATGCTTAGATATACGTTGGGATTCATATCACATGTTGAATAATGTTAATCTTGACTTAATGAGATATTGAATCGTGGCCGTTAGCCACTGTTGTAAAATTTGTTGTACTATGGCTGGGTTTGCCATTGGTCTTGGTTGAACGAATTGTTTTTCCTCGGGCAAGTGATCGTGCAGTAAAGGGGGTGCTTTCTAGCACATTGGGATGCGGATGTCTTGCCTGAGACAACTTAAGAACTTAATCTTGTGCGCCATTGAACTGGGCCTAACCGTACTACCACAAGTCTGGTATGAGACATACCTAGCTAATTAATTTGCAATGTCTAGCCTTGTGTACTGCCAATTGGTGGTGTGGGTTCCGAGATGGACGGGTAGATTCGCAAGGCGCAAGAGGGGGCCCTAAGGGGCGAAACCTTAGCGGCGATCGAGTTTAGACAAAGGCATTGTAAAGGCTTTATCATGATATCTCTGCGACACACCAAAGGAAGTGTGTTAAGATCGATTGCACAAAAAGATGATCATGTCTTGTGGGTAAAGTTGTACAACCTCTGCAGAGTGTAAAACTATTCGAATAGCCGTGTCCGCGGTTATGGACAAGCCCGGGAATTTCACACGGGGTATAGAGTATTTCATGAAATGTGGAATGTGGGATTGTTGGGATGTGAACAGGGAGTTCACTGTTGTTTTGTTGTATACCATGGATCTACCTGTTATTTATTTATCTTTTCATAACTATGCTTTCAATATATTTATTGTATTTCAATTCAAGTTATTGCTTTCTGCAAATGAACCATATGGCCATCCTTGTCAAGCCGTGCATGAATATATTGCATCAATTCCCTACGGCTTGCTAAGTACTTTTTATACTCACGGCTATACGCCTTTGTTGATCAGTTGCTGAGGAAAGACCAGGAGATAATGAGTATCATGAGGAGGAATTCTATGAAGACTACGTGGATTAGGAATGCGTTCTCCAGACGATTGCCTGTGGCATGTCGAATGGCTCAAGTTATCTTTTTCGCTGCAATAGTTATTTGTTCCTTAAGCCCTTAAGGCATAATGGTGTAAACATTGACCATAAGGTCATTTGCTTTATTTAATAATAATTTGTCTTCTTCATAATTACATCGTTGTATGGAAAGATATTTCATCTATGTTTCCACCGTGTGCACTAGCGTGATCCTGGACTAGTGCAGCATACACAGAGGGTTTCGGATTTGCAAATCCGGGTCCCAACATCTGTCTCCGGTAGCCAACGCCGCCGACCATTGCTGCCGGTCATCGCGAGCTTCGTGGACCATCGAATCTTGGAATTGTGCACTGGATGGCCGCCATGTGTCAAGCGCCGGGCTAGCCGCGTCGCAACCCGTGACACGTAGGCCTTAGCTATCTGATCCCGAGCAGACGCCTTTGATCGTGCCATGTATCACGTGCTCGATCAAGACCCGAAACCCTAGAGTCGCTTGGCCTGGGCTGTTCGATCTGCTTCGAACGACCTAGATGTTGCCGCGTGTCGCAATAGTAGCCACCTAGAGCTGCAACCTCGTTAGCAAACCTGGACCATCATATTAGATCTTGTGGTTGTATTGTTGCCACGTCGCTATAGACCTTAGCCGTATATCTCAGCTGTTGGATCTGCAGCAGATGGCCTAGATCACGCCGCTTAGTCGCCCGCATCATGCCATGTGTATTGCTGACGCCATGGCTTGCGTCAACCGGTGCATGGGCACAGTGGCGCTGGTCCATGGTGGACCAGGGCCGGTCGTGGACCGGGTCTATGCACCGGTGCCACACATCAGCATGTGGTTGCTCCACGTGCTGCTGACATCACAGTGACGTCATAAAGCCCTTTTCCAGTAGAAAAATAATTTATTTAATTCGTTTTTTTCTATATTCTGATTTTATCTTTTACTTTAAATTTTGTTTAGCTCATTCTCCCTCATACGAACTCCAATTGAGGTGATTCCAGTTTCTCAAAATTTGTAAAATTGATCTCTATTTAATAGTGAATTTCATTTAATTTTTGGAATTGATTTTGCTCTCTATTTTTTTGGTATTTATTGCTTTATTGCTCGTTTCGCATATACGTTGAAGTGCTCGAGGTATTCGTAAGCGAGGAGCCAACCGAAGATCAAGGTCCAGAGTAGGATCCAGAGCTCTTTTAAGGCAAGTTGTGCTTTGCTCATGTTGAACCCATATTGTAAACATTATATTGTTTTCAACTATTGCATGCTAATTCAATATATACTTGTTTCAATTAATTTGGGATTAGCTATTAATCCAAATTGAATTATATCTACCTTGTCATTTGTATGTCATATTTCATTTGTCACCCTAGTGTGGTTCTTTACTAGTTGGTAGCTATTAATTGCCCATGTGGGTTAATCAGAACGCAAATAGTTTGTTTAGCCATGCAACGAGTTATTGATATCATTTTATGTAAAAAGGTTAATCTTGCTTAATGGAATATGGAATAGGTTTATGAATATGTGTGTCTGGTGTTGTCACACAACGATGTTGATGTTGTTGATGGCACGTGATGATGGTAACTAGGGTGGAAAAATGATTTAGATTGAGGCAAGTGGCAAGAGTTGTGATTTATGGTGGGTCAATGTGGCATTTGGACGGTCACATTGTTTTTGATAATGGTAATTGATGGTAATGGTAACGGTGAATTTTGGTTAGTCTTGCTTTGGTCAATTAAGGACTTAACCTTGCAGGCATTTAAACTGAGTCCACTACTACACATTACAACATCACAGACGGTTCGGAATCGTCATCACAGACGGTTTTCTGAACCGTAAGTAACCATGTGTCAGTGATGTAAGTGCACATCACAGACGGTTCAAAAACCGTATGTGAAAAGATTCTACCGTACTCATCACAGACACTTCTAATTCCAGTTATAAAAAACAAGCTGAATTCATTCTTGAATCTTGATTGACAGTAAACAATTGCAATTTACAAGTTCATCATGCCTAACACCAAAAATCCTACAAGTTTTAGATTTAATATGCCGAGTGAAAATAGGTGCAATTCGAACAAATTTTAATATGGTAAAAAAAACTACATCTGCACCTGCAAGAATCTTGAGAATAAAAATTGCTATGGTTTCACTTTAGTATATATGCCTAGGCTCCTTCAGTTTAGCTAGATATGCATCATCAAACAACATAGTACGATGCACACATCCTAAAAAGCAACCAAACCCCAAGAAGAGGGGTCCATATACCTCATCCGCGAGGATCTTGGTATCCAAAATACTTCCATTGCTAGCGTTCACATAAAAAGATTTGGAACTTCCTGTGATGCAGTACTCATTGATTAGCGTAAATGGAGTAACACACCCTAACGGTACCTGAAGATAATCAAAGAACAAAGAACACATTAACATGTGAACCATAAAACTGAATCTAAAATGAGCTATTCCGACCAAATAAATTATTACTAGAAGTTCTCTAAAATCTTAGTGAGTCTATTTCCCGTTGTTGCTGCCTATTCAAAACCCATCCTCATCCTCGCTATAAAAGCAATCCAATTACTCTGAATCATTCTCACACACTGTCCTCAAAAACACCATCCTCAAAAACACAGCAACTTGTTTATAATTGTTAAATCAGATAAGATTGGTGTGCACTGAGTGAGGAAAACCACACACCAGTGGGAAAACGAAGTCATGGTGAGCATCACGCACAGATGGAATAAGAATTATGCGAACACTGTGCCCCAAATTAATAGTAGAATAAATAACATCCTATTAAGTGCTCCTTTAGTTTCACTTTAGATAAATAACAGTCCTGAAGTGAAATAGTTTAGATAAAAATTAATATAATAGGGTAACCAACTAACATCATAAGAAGCTGATAAACTGCACGATAATATGAAAGGTAATAGCGAGTTTATGAACATGGGATGAGGTCATGGTTTGTTAGTTCGTTTAACAGAACTGTTAAAAAAAAAATCAAAATTCGTTTGTTTGAACAAAGTTGGAGATACATTGCACATTGTATGGCCTATAGAGAGCACAAGTCCTATACCATGTCATCCCCTAAACAAACAATGATTAACGACATAATTCCTTTGCTGAGGAGGAACAACGACTTACAATGGTTAAGGCGTAATGGTGTACTATACACAGCATATATTCAATAAATAAAAGTCTCAGCATGCTATCATATGGAAGTTATCAGCTAAATGAAATAAGTGTTCGCAAATTGGGCTACATCTGTAGAGCTGAACCAAGAATTAGATCATTAAATCCTTACGCACCATAGAGGTCATTTATCTTCTTGGGCATCTCCTTGATATCCTTCTCTACTTTCTTTATGCTGGTAGAGTAGGACCAAGTCCCTGTTCAACAACAGCTAACCAACCAGAATCAGCAAACGTTAGCAGAAACCGCATCGAAATTTAACAAGCACTTCGTCTCTTGCCTAAAAACCCAACTTCTCCCACAGAAAAGAGGCAAATGAGAGCACAAAGCAACATTTCGTCTTCCACATCATAGACCCAAGCAATCCCGCACAGAACTGAAAAGCATCAGCAGTTCCCCCCAAGAGAAGCTCACAAAAACAGTAACTACAATAACCTATAATAAAAGAGGCACAACTTTTCCCCCCAAATCGTAGGAGGAATCGAAACCCTAGACCTATCTCGAGCACAAACCCAATCCGACCCAGCCCAAGCCCACCATACGATCAGATCACCAAAACAACACCCTAAATTCAAGAGACCAGGGAGATCTAGCGGGGTAGCGGCACGCACGTAGGTCTTGAGGAGCGCGATGCTATCATCATCGAGTGGGCGAGGGTTCTTCTCATTCATGATGTAGTCCTCCGGCTCGGGCGCCATGGTTTTGGGGAGACCGATGGGTGCGAAGTGACTGCAAGAAGAGGGAGCAAGGGAGTTAGGGTTTTGGGGAGTTTTGGAAAGGTAAAGGAGAGAGAGGAAGCATACTCACCTACGAGGTCGACAAGAATGAGATGGTTTTATCAAACAATCTTGATGTCATCACTACTGACGGTTTGTGAATAAAACAGTCAATGATGCACTCAATACACGAGACATCACACATTACAGACGATTTTTGGCTAAAACCGTTTGTGATGAGGGGCATATCACAAACGATTTTAGCCAAAAGCCGTCTGTGATGAGGAGGGAATATCACATACTGTTTTTGGCTAAAATCGTCTGTGATGTGTACCTCATCACAGATGATTTTAGCCAAAAAAACATCTGTGATGTGCCCGAAGAGTCATCACTGACGGTTTTTGAAAACCGCCAGTGATGAGGAGTCTAATATAATGCCTTTTGTAGTAGTGGTCATTCATACAACCACATATCTGGTATAGGACAGACTTAGCTGATTAATTTGTTATGTCTAGGCTTTGGTACTGTCGTGGTGGTGTGGGTTCCGGGTATACGGGTAGACTCACATGGCGTGAGAGGGGGCCCTAAATGTGGTAACAAGTCCCATTAGTGTTGAAACCTCAGTGGATAGTATTTGGTTTAGACAGAGCATTGGAAAGACTTTGTTATAATCACTCGTCTTTGTGGTGTATAATTATATCTTGTGGGTAAAGTGTATAACTTCTGCAGAGTATCAAACCTATTCAAATAGCTGTGCTCGCGGTATTGAGCATTTCTCAATGATTACAGCCAAGGGTTAGTTTTGTTAAAATAAATGTAGGAATAGAGGCTGAATGCCTAGGGAAGTTTGGAATTTGATTAAGGTTGTGAGTCAGGTTATTTGGAAAATAATTGAGGAATTTATTATTGCTATTATTTGTTTAATTGTCTTTTAAATCTATTTATGCTATTTTTTATAAATGCTGCTTTATTGCAAAATAACCATGTTAGCCATTCCTTTGAAATAAGCCATGCATATAGTATAATAGACTTGCATTCTATGCACAACTTGTTGAGTGCTTTATCTACTCACCCCTTGCAACAAATTATCAGTTGGAGAGGAGGCTACGCCTGCTTACGAGGAGTACCAGGAGGAGACGACCGGTTAGGGTGCAAACCTTGTCAGCTGCTTGTGGCAAATTGAAGGGTTGCTAGGAATAAATTATTTCAGCTGCTGTTTCATTTATTTTTTAGTCTTAGCCCTGTGTAGCTGAAGGACCATGTGGAGGTCCATCCGTGTTTGTGATGAGTATTTGACTTTATTTGAGCAAGGTGTGCTCAAGTTTGAGTTTGATTTGGATTGATTTTCAAAATGAAGCAATTTGAGTTGTCTCTGCCAGGAGTGGCAGTACCGATCGTATGGACGCGGTAGTGATGAGTTAGATGGTTTATTGCACATCTTTGTGGGCATTGCTATGTGAGGAGTTTCCTTGTCTTTGATGGTTGCAGGACGACGGTGCTAGGTCATGGTGAGGCGAAGGATGACCGGGACTAGGCGAGGAGCGTCGGAGGTCCAGACGGTTGGGAGATCGCCGGAAGATGATCGGAGACGGAGTCCGGGCAAGTCAAGAAGACAAGGAAAGGAGATGATGCTAGCTAGATGCCGCGTGGATCAATGAGGACCGTCGGATTGAGGTCTAGTTGATAGGTTAGCGGGTCTAGGTAGTATGCTTTGAAAACCGTGCAAGAAAACCCGGTATGTGTGTGGGTTTTGGGTTAGCCCTTGCATGGCTGTGTGTGTGGGTTAATCCTAGCCCTTAGATGAGTGCTCTAGGGTTGAGGTACTCATCCAAGGGTGGTAGGTGGCCCAAGAGTAGTATAAATAGGGGTGGAGGGGTAGCCTCCTTCCCTTGAAGGTGTTGAGGTTTTTGATGCTCATTTGAGCTTTGCCTACATGAATGTGAGGCTTTGTAACCTCCCCTTCCAGAAATGAAAGTTTTATTCATCCACCTCTGAATTTATTTTGCGCATTTACATTATGTCTTTACTTTACGCAATTTAAATTCAGCATTTACTTTCCATAATTACATTCCCGCAATTTACTTTCAAGTAATTTGGATTTGCCTCCCCTCCTTCTAAATGCTGCTATTCTTGGATGTTTTGAGTGTGTTCATATGGTTTTACATCTCTTTTGCACTCTTGGATTGAGTAGAGAACATTTTTTCTTTCAAGTTCCAACTTTGTTCTGAACTTGTTCTTCGCGCAGCAGTCAGTGTTTGATTTTTGTAAAAATATATAAAAATCCTTTTTGAGTGATTCTTGTTGGATGAGGTGCGGGACTCTGATATCCGCTTACAGAAAAATTTTGGAGTTCACTTGTTGCACCGTTTGGGTGTCATGAGGTGAAAACCGAGCCCCAAACTTTCTGCTCGAAGTTTTTGACCAGACTGTGTTCTTCGATTTTTCCTGTTTTTTCTGTAAGGCTTTTTGAGGAGAAATTTCGTGGAGTTCTTCACGACTCTAATTCTCACAGGGAGAAAAAGTCTCAAAATTTTGTGAGCTACAGAAACCCACCAACCTCCTGTGCAAATTGAGGACAAGTTCTGGAAATCCTGCTTTTGCTTTTCTGAAAGTGACTTTTGTGATTTGAATTGATGTCCTTTCTAAAAGCAAGAGTTTGAATTGATTCCTCTTTATTTTGGACACTAGACAACCAGGATTGTGACTCAAAAATCCCCACATATTTTATGGTACTTATCCATGCAAGCTTGGGGTACACATAGTTGTCTAGTTTTTCGGGTTTTTCACAATTCCTTTTGAGCGATCTTGTCAAGGTTTTTGTTGGAGTATTTTGGGAGAATTTTTATTTGCGACCATTCACCCCCCCTCTGTTCGCCATCTCGGTCCTTCAATTGGTATCAGAGCCGGTTTTGCTCTTCCATAGATCTTGACCGGTCTCAAGAGCCATGGCGACGGACAAATATTCCACCAAGCCTCCAATCTTTAATGGAGTTGATTTTCCTTTTTGGAAGTCCCGGATGGAGTCATACATCATTGCCTGGGCTACGATATGGCGAAGGTGAAACTCCGTATGAGGTTCCTGGCGATGAAAATGTCACGGCCATCAATATGGTTGACGTTGAGGCGAATGCTAAGGCAAGGAACATTCTCATACTGTGGTCTTAGCCGCTGTGAGTATGATAGGATTTTCACCTTCGCTCCGCTCACGAGATTTGGGTAACCTCGATGCTTACCATGAGGGCTCTACTCAAATCAAGACGTGAGGCAGATTCAGTTCAAGCGCGAGTACAACAAGTTTGATCAACGCTACCGTGAGAGTCTCGACGAGTGTTTTGGTCGGTTTACAAAGATTTTGAGCGACCTCCGAGCGATTGGTTGCATATACCCGACTCGGACAATGCTCGGCATTTCTTGACCGCACTCGACCTTCGGGTTTGGGAGATGAAGGTGACCACCATCAAGGACACCACCGACTTATCGACTCGACTCTTGACGGGCTTTATTCCGCCTCAAGACTCATGAGATCGATGTCGTCTCTCGGAAGACGAAATCTCGATCGATGGCTTTGGTCACCGATCCCATTGGATCTTCTTCTTCCGATCCTTCTATTGGTTTCTCTCTTTCCGCCCTTTGCGAGCTAGCGATGACCAACTGGAAAAATTTCGAAAAATGAGCTTGCTCTTCTCGCCGCAAGTTTTCTCATGCATACAAGAGGGTGAGAGAGAGGAAGAGAGGTGGCATGATCACCGCTTGAGTGTGGTGGCCCCAACCACATTCGGGCGAACTGTCCCAAGCTGGAGAAGGGCAAGAATGACGTTGGCGGTTCGGGCAAGAACGACTACACCGACAAGAACCGCAACAAGAAGCCTCCAGTTCGTGAACCGGCGCACGAGAAGAAGTACCGCAACTTCTCCAAGAACAAGAAGCTCTTCCACCGCGTCCTTGCCGCGCTTGACGACATCAACCTCTCCGACACGGAGACATGGAGCGACGAGGGCGAGGATGATCCGCAAGAGAAGAAAGGCGGCGACGACTTCTCCGGCATGTGCTTCATGGCCGACACAAACGACATCAGCGACTCCGAGCTCTACAGCGACTCGGACGAGGTACCCTCCTATGACCAGCTCAACGAAGCTTTCTGCAAATTAGGAAAATTTCATGCTAGAGCTAGAGCTAGGTGTACGGAGCTTGAGAAGGAAGTAGGTACCTTGACTCGGGAGTTAGCTTCACTTAGATCTTCTCCCTCCCGAGTCACTGATGATTGCTCTTTGTGTGATGCTATTCTTGTGGAGTTGGAGAACCTAAGGACCATACATGATAGTGTGCTTTTGAACTTGATGGTCTTAGGTTGAAGAATGCTAGCACTAGTTCTGTTGATGCTATTCCTGTTGAGGCTAGTTTTCTTCATGCTCACTCCACTCCATCATGCTCTAATTGCCCTAAATTGCTTGCGAAATTGATGCCATGAGCGAACACCTTAGGAAGCTTTACGCTAGAAACAATGAACTTGAATCACATGCTTCTAAGGACCCAATCGGCTCATGTGAGGGTCAGAAGCAATTAAAACTTGACAATGAAACCACAATGTCAAGTGTGCTAAACTTGCTAAGGACTTACTAGATAAGTCACAAAAATATTGCTTGCGATGTACTGAGATTGTGGGGGACTTGGATAAAATCCATGTCGAGCTTAGGAAGAAATTAGAAGACCAAGCCCATAGAATTAGAGATGCTTCTTGTGTTTCTTGTAAGGCCCTCAAGATTGAGGCAGCCGTGCTGAGGGAGAAAAATGCACGTGCTGAGAGAGCTCATCTTTCTGGTTCTTCTTCCTCTCCTTCCCCCTGTTCTTCTTGTGCTTCTTTCTTCCGAGATTGCCAGTATCTTATGAGCACTCTCGAGAAGTTTGTTGGAGGCAAGAAGAAGCTCAATCTTATTCTAGACCAATCCAAGATTAGTAGATTCAATCAAGGTCTAGGATTTGATCCCTTGGAGCACGCTCGGGCGCATCCTCCCACCATAGTGCGCGGCTCCAAGAGTGGTGAGATTGTGGTAGCTCCCAGAGTGAGTACCACCGTGTTTAGGTCTGCTGGGGTTGTCCATAGGACTTCTGACCAGAAGGGTGTTACTCCTATTGCTTCTGCCTCTAGCAAGTGTACTAGCCTCTAGCAAGGCGAAGTACACATGCACCTTCTGTAAGAAGGATGGTCACCTAGTAGATTTTTGCTTCAGGCGCGCCAAGATCACTCGGCGTGAGCGTGTTGCTGCTCTTAGGGTTATTCAGGGTCATCCCCAGACTTTGAGTGCTCCTAAGACACACACTGCTTCTAGACAGGTTAGAGAGTCGCTGTTTTGGGCAACGTCCGTGACTTGGTTTTCATGCTAGTTCTTCGAGTTTTAGTCCTGGAGCTGTTCGTAGTCAGTCTTTCCGCCGTCCTCTTGATATTCCTCGTTTTTCCCATCGAGGTAGATATCAGCGGCGTGAGGTGTTTTCTGTTAGGAGATCCAGGCAGCCTTACTGGGATGGTCCGGCTTTTGCACCACGGCGTGCCAACCCAGTTTTGACTCCTAGATTATCTACGAGTTGCTCCCGATCGTGTGAGAGTTGAGCGTCGAGAGAGACACTCGAGTCCGCCTTCTTACGTGGTGGTACTGAGGTGTCGTATGGTTCAAGATTGGGTTCCTAAGTCTTCACTCTATCCCAAGATCGAGTCATCTTTCTCTCTTGTGTCTTGATCAGTTAAATCCGGATGGGGAAGGGCGATGTTTGGATTGTTGACTCGGTTGTTCTCGCCATATGACCGGAGATTCTCGTTGGTTCTCTTCCTAGTCCGAGCCCCGTGATGAGTTAATCACTTTTGGGGATGCATCTTCGTAGAGTCATTGCTAAAGGTACCATCTGCATTAACCAAAATTTCTTTCTTAAAGATGTTGCCTTAGTAAGTAAGTCGCAATACAATCGCTCTCTGTTTCTCGACTTATCGATGACTCTTTCGAGGTAAGCTTCAAGAGTAATGCCTCAGTAGAATCCTTGATTCATCGGAGGGTTAGTTTATGGATTTCTAGATTTGGGAGAGTCTTTCGTGCTGATTTTTCGCTTCTTCCGAGACTCTCTTCGATGTTTGATTGCTTCGAGTCCGTGATCTCTCCTTCGGCATAGGAGACTTGGTCACATTGGTTTTGATCATTTGACCGAGTTAGCGCCACGATCTCATTCGGGTTTGCCCAAACTCAAGATGGTCAAAGACTTAATTTGCTCTCCTTGCCGACATGGCAAGATGGTTATCGCTTCTCATCCTCCACCACCGTAGTGATGACTGATGCACCAGACAGCTTTTACATATGGACACCGTTGGTCCAAATAGAGTGCAATCACAGGAGGGAAGTGGTATGTTCTTGTCATCGTTGATGATTTTTCTAGATTCTCTTGGGTATTCTTCATGGCCTCGAAGGATGAGACTTTTCTCACTTCAGGGGTTTGATCAAGAGGTTGTCTATTGAGCTCCTGTGCATTACGAGCTATACGCAGATGATAATGGCACGGAGTTCAAGAATTCCTACTTTGAGAGTTTTTGTGTGGAGTCCGGTTTAGAGCATCGCTTCTCTTCTCCCTCGCCTCGTGAGAATGGCGTAGTGGAAAGGAAGAACAGGACCACAGTTGAGATGGCGGGACGATGCTAGACGAGTCTGATACTCTAGGAAGTTTTGGGTGAGGCTATAGCTCTTGCTTGCCATGTTTCTAATCGCGTGTTTTTGAGAGCACATTTGCATCGCACTTCTTATGAGTTGAGGTATGGGCGAAAGCCCAGTGTGTCTCATTTTCGCTTTTGGTTGCAAGTGTTTTATCTTAAAGTTTTGTAACCTAGATAAGTTTGAGTCTCGCTCTTACGATGGTATCTTTCTAGGTTACTCGACTTCTTCTCGTAGCTATAGGGTCCAGAGTGTTGATGCGCATAGGATCATAGAGACTGTGATGTGACCTTTGATGAGGCTAGCCCAGAGCTAGACACGATATTTCGAGCTCTTCTTATCCCTCCGAGACCATCTTTGTAGAAGATGAGGATGATGGAGATGATGGTGTTCCACCGATCCAGTTCCTCTATACCCGAGGTGCCTCCTGCTTCCATTTCTCGCACCTCGGGAGACCACCCTGCCTTCCGACTCTCCTTCAACGAGTGGCTCTGCTCCTACCTCTTACGTGCATGAGGTAGAGGCCACTCGCTCGGTCCTCCCGTCATATCCAGAAGCTCATCCACCGATCGGATCATTGGTGATCTGCTTGAGCGCGTCACTCGCTCAAAATCAGTTTGTCCATTCTGCCTCCACTCTACCTTCGTTGCCTCCTTTGAGCCGAAGATGTTTCTCATGCATTATCCGATGAATCGTGGATTAATGCTATGCATGAGAACTTGAGAACTTTGAGAGGAACAAGGTATGGCAGCTTGTCGAGCCCCTATCTGGTCATAATGTCATTGGGACCAAGTGGGTGTTCAAAACAAGCAGAGTGAGGATGGGGTTGTCATTCGCAACAAGGCTAGGCTAGTTGCACAGGCTTTTCTCAAAGTTGAGGGTCTTGACTTTGAGGAGACCTTTGCCCTCGTAGCTAGACTAGAGGCTATTAGGATCCTCGCTTGCATTCTCTGCATCCCGTGGCTTCAAGCTCTATCAAATGGATGTCAAGAGTGCATTCCTCAATGGCTATATTGAGGAAGAGGTTTATGTCAAACAACCTCCAGGATTCGAGAACCCCAAGTTTCCGAGTCATGTATACAAGCTCTCCAAAGCTTTGTATGGACTCAAGCAGGCCCCCAGAGCATGGTATGAGAGGCTCAAGTCTTATCTTCTCAGCCATGACTTCAAAATGGGCATAGTAGACAAAACTCGTTCATCAGACACCATGAGTCTCATTTTCTTCTTGTCCGTTTATGTGGACGATATAATTTTGGTGGCTCATCTCATTCGCTTGTGTCTCGGTTTTCTGAGGTGATGAGCACAGAGTTTGAGATGAGTATGATGGGCGAGTTGAGCTACTTTCTTGGCTTCCAAATCAAGCAGACTCGGGAGGGTACTTTCTTGCATCAAGGCAAATATACCCGTGACCTCCTGAGGCGTTTCGACATGTCTGATGGGAAGCCGGTGATGACTCCTATGGCCACCACCGCTGTCCTCGAGCCCGATGAGGATGGTGAGCCTGCGATCAAAAGGAGTTTGAGCATGATCGGCTCCTCTTGTACCTCACCGCTTCGAGGCCGGACATACATTTTGTTTGTGTGTCCAGGCGCCGATTTCAAGCTTCTCCTCGCGCTCTCACCGCCAAAGGTCAAGCGATCTTCAGTACCTTCGTGCTACCACCGATTATGGTATTTGGTACTCTTCGTCTTCTTGTCTATCTCTTAGAGCCTTTTCGATGCCGACTTTGTTGGGTCAGAGGATAGATAGGAAGAGCACTTCGCACTTGCCAATTCATTGGCACTTCTCTTGTTTCTTGGTCATCTAGGAAGCGATCCGAGTTGCACACCAATCCACGAGGCCGAGTATGTTGTCGCAATAGTTCTCAGAGCTGTGTGCTCTGATGAGATCGACCTTACGGGACTATGGGTTAGAGATAGAGAGTGTGCCACTTTTCTCGTGACAACACTTTAGCTATTTGCATTGCTAAAAACCCAAAGCAACATTCCCTGACCAAGCACATTGATATTAGATATCACTTCCTTAGAGACCATGTGGAGAAGGGAGATATCGCGCTCGATTCAGAGAAAGTGACCTTGATTAGCGATATTTTCACCAAACCTTTGGATAGCTCAGATTTGTTGCCTTGAGGAGTGAGCTTGGAGTCGTGAGCCCTTACGGCCTTTCGTGAGGGGAGCCGGTTTGTATATTATGTATTATATGTTTTCTTCCAGACTTTTCTTTTCTTTGTGTTTCTTCCGGTGACTTTGGGCTTGTTTTCTTGAGTTGAGTTCACTCACTTAGACTTCGGCATGCCTTGCATTGACCTCTTATCTTTTGCTTTAGGTTGCTATCATGCGTGATTAGTCTTCTCTCTTCTCTCTAGGTTGAGTTCCCTCACACCTTATAAGTCTAGCGGTATTGGGCCTCCTGGTAGACAGGTCCATGTGCACTCCTTAGTTGGGATCTAGAGTCGACTTCCTATGTCACCACTGGGAAGATAAGAGCGAGTCCGAGCCGTAGTGAGTCTCTTCTATCTTTCTATGCTCTATGGCCATCCAGCTTTTGCGCTTCTCGACTTCTTCTCCTCATTCTGTTTTTCTGGTTATTATTGAGTTCTTTCGGTTTTCTTTATGCCTAATCTTGATAATAACTCAACTTTAACCAGATTTGAGCTTAAAATTGATTCATTTGTTGAGGGGAGTTTGGGAATCTGTTCATGCATTGCATTTAGACTGCATTTTCTGCTTTATGAGCTTTGTCTATTATGCAATTGATTTCTTCTTCATGCTATACACCATGCTACATCATTTGAAGAAAATCACTAGCTTAGGTATGTCCAAGTTCATTTAACTTGCTAAGCTTAAAAATGAAATAAGCCTTAAATGAAAAACTTGATGAAACTTGTTGCTTTTACTTGCTAGGTTTCTTCTCTAGAGGTTTGTGCCATAATTTGAGAAATTTAGGAGTTCTCTAGAGTCCCTATAGCAACTTGGGTGAAACTAGTTTGATCCATGCAGAGTCCTTCAATTGCTCATGAATCGTTGTGCTAAAAATGAAAATTAAACAAAATTGACTCTTCTTGTGCACATACGACTCAACACCTTGTATTCACAAGACCGCTTCCCATTGCACTTGGGATGAACTTGGAATACATCGTGTTTGACCTAGACCATCCTCTTAAGAGCTCATCTTGAGATGGTCGATACGGCTTGAGTCAATTGGTTGTCAAAAGAAAATGCAAATAAATTAAAAACAAAGACATATGTGGGTAAAGAATGCAAATAATGTCAAACATTTGCACCCGCTATGTCTTGTATGATGATAAATCAAAATTTGCATTAAGTGATAAATGAGCCCAAGGACCTTGTATGCTCTTCTAGATTCCCCAACGTGTTGAGTAGGTTGAACTCTAGGTTTTCCTTTTGATCCTTAGAGTGGCTATTCTTCTATTTTTGAAACTAAAGCTAAGTGTTGCACTTGTCAAATCTTGCTAAAAATGAAATATTCAAAACTAAGCTCGTATTTGCACTTGGACATGTCTTAGTTTAGTCATCTTCTGAAATTGACAAGCTTGGTGTAATATCCTTCCATTTTGATCAATTGGATAATCCTCAAAGCTTTTTCGATTGCATTTCAAGCATACATAAAAAAAAATTGATGCCTATATTGCCAAAAGGGGGAGATAACGTAGAAAAGGCATCACTAAAAAGATAAAAATGTGAATGCTTATTTGGTTATTATGATCTTTGTAAAACTATGCTACTACTTACTGGATCATAATCTCATAATCACATTTGACATGTTTAGTTGGATTTTAGAGTTTTGTTGAAAACTTGCTCTTTCTTAAATTTAACTCTAAAATCTGAATTCCTCTTCGTCAACTTGGTCATGGTTCTAATTTCTATCTTTGGACCAAGTTTGACTTTGCAACTGAAAATTGCTTTCTTCTTCATTTTCTTCAAACTCAAATTTATGCCTTTTGTATGGTTTGTCAATATACTCATCAAGGGGGAGATTGAAGGACCATGTGGAGGTCCATCCATGTTTGTGATGAGTATTTGACTTTATTTGAGCAAGGTGTGCTCAAGTTTGAGTTTGATTTGGATTGATTTTCAAAATGAAGCAATTTGAGTTGTCTCTGCCAGAGTGGCGATCTGGTCGTATGGACGCGGTAGTGATGAGTTGGATGGTTTATTGCACATCTTTGTGGGCATTGCTATGTGAGGAGTTTCCTTGTCTTTGATGGTTGCGGGACGACGGTGCTAGGTCATGGTGAGGCGAAGGATGACCGGACTAGGCGAGGAGCGCCGAGGTCCAGACGGTTGGGAGATCGCGGAAGATGATCGGAGACGGAGTCCGGCAAGTCAAGAAGACAAGGAAAGGAGATGATGCTAGCTAGATGCCGCGTGGATCAATGAGGACCGTCGGATTGAGGTCTAGTTGATAGGTTAGCGGGTCTAGGTAGTATGCTTTGAAAATCGTGCAAGAAAACTCGGTATGTGTGTGGGTTTTGGGTTAGCCCTTGCATGGCTGTGTGTGTGGGTTAATCCTAGCCCTTAGATGAGTGCTCTAGGGTTGAGGTACTCATCCAAGGGTGGTAGGTGGCCCAAGAGTAGTATAAATAGGGGTGGAGGGGTAGCCTCCTTCCCTTGAAGGTGTTGAGGTTTTTGATGCTCATTTGAGCTTTGCCCATATGAATGTGAGGCTTTGTAACCTCCCCTTCCAGAAATGAAAGTTTTATTCATCCACCTCTGAATTTATTTTGTGCATTTACATTATGTCTTTACTTTACGCAATTTAAATTCAGCATTTACTTTCCATAATTACATTCCCGCAATTTACTTTCAAGTAATTTGGATTTGCCTCCCCTCCTTCTAAATGCTGCTATTCTTGGATGTTTTGAGTGTGTTCATATGGTTTTACATCTCTTTTGCACTCTTGGATTGAGTAGAGAACATCTTTTCTTTCAAGTTCCAACTTTGTTCTGAACTTGTTCTTCGCGCAGCAGTCAGTGTTTGATTTTTGTAAAAATATAGAAAAATCCTTTTTGAGTGATTCTTGTTGGAGGAGGTGCGGGACTCTTATATCCGCTTACAGAAAAATTTTGGAGTTCACTTGTTGCACCGTTTGGGTGTCATGAGGTGAAAACCGAGCCCCAAACTTTCTGCTCGAAGTTTTTGACCAGACTGTGTTCTTCGATTTTTCCTGTTTTTTCTGTAAGGCTTTTTGAGGAGAAATTTCGTGGAGTTCTTCATGACTCTAATTCTCACAGGGAGAAAAAGTCTCAAAATTTTGTGAGCTACAGAAACCCACCAACCTCCTGTGCAAATTGAGGACAAGTTCTGGAAATCCTGCTTTTGCTTTTCTGAAAGTGACTTTTGTGATTTGAATTGATGTCCTTTCTAAAAGCAAGAGTTTGAATTGATTCCTCTTT
Source organism: Otatea glauca (assembly GCA_036346275.1). Taxonomy (NCBI): domain Eukaryota; kingdom Viridiplantae; phylum Streptophyta; class Magnoliopsida; order Poales; family Poaceae; genus Otatea; species Otatea glauca. The sequence continues at coordinate 56,629,943 of CM070715.1, read as the reverse complement.
ATTTTGGACACTAGACAACCAGGATTGTGACTCAAAAATCCCCACATATTTTATGGTACTTATCCATGCAAGCTTGGGGTACACATAGTTGTCTAGTTTTTCGGGTTTTTCACAATTCCTTTTGAGCGATCTTGTCAAGGTTTTTGTTGGAGTATTTTGGGGGAATTTTTATTTGCGACCATTCACCCCCCCTCTGTTCGCCATCTCGGTCCTTCAGTAGCGTACTCATGTAAGGTGGATCATAAGGTCGTTTAACAAGTTATATTTAATTTTATGAAGTCTTATTTATGTTATCGTTGTGTATGATTGTGATATTCATCTATTTTGAACCTGTGTACACTAGCGTGATCTTGGATTAGTGTAGAATATATAGAGGGTCCGGATTTGCATATTCGGGTCCCGACAGGTGGTCCTGGTGACACGGGTGGCTCATCCTTTTTATGTGCAGATGAGGAAGCTTGGCATGCGGGACGTGGAGTCCGTTTTGGTGGCGATGCGGGCTTTGCGGGGAAGAAGCACAGTGCTATATGCATGGAGGTGGGCTGGGCTAGTTGGCTGTGGATCTGGGTCGAGCAAAGAGGCTAGGGACATGGGCCACGAGGTGGGCAATGCTGGCCAGTAGCCTAGGGAAAGGAAAGTGGGCCGGTCGGGATTCAGCCCGAGGATATTTTGAGAAAAAGAAAAACGTTTCCAAATTAAGAAAATGCTAGAAATTTAAATAAATTTGAATAAATTGCAAATGAACATAGAGAAATATCAGAAGATACAGAAAATTCCTTGCAGTACAAGGAACCCAACTAAGATTAACTAAATTAAATATTTTTATTATAGAAAATTCCAATTAAGCTTTAATAAATTTAGGAAAATCTAAATGGTTCCTTTTAATTTAAAAATTTTCCAAAGGAAAAAAAATTAGGTAGTTCACCCGCTTTCTCTCTTTTCTCTCCTCTCTTTCGCGGACAGCCGGTCCCACTCGTCGAACTCCTTCATTCACCTCACGCTCATGTTGCTCGTCCCCATGGCCAAGCTCGCTCACACCACCAATCGCTTGTGACCATACTCCACCTCGCCGCTGACAAATCGACCGATGGGACCCCTCTGTAGGTCTTGATTCCCACCTCGCCACCCTTGGTTCGTCGCCACTCATGTTTGCTGCTCGCCACCCATGGTAGATGTTGCCACCCCATTCTGACCAAGTCCACCATTCAAACTAGGGATCACCAACCTGTGGGCACCCTGATGCAATGTCCCATCACCTGCCCATTGCTCGAAGCTTGCATCGCAAGAAATCGTGCTCTCTCTCTCCACTCATCTCCTTGCTATTTGAACTAAGGGCCATGTCATCCTGTTCCATAGCTCACCTCTCGTCTTCCCTCTCAAGAACCGATGCCTCTTCTCCTATGGTTCACCGGGAACATGAGGCACCCTTGCCAGCACCGATGATCATGCCACCGCGCCATTGCCACCTTGGTGAGCTTCTTTGCTCGACACCCACGTCATCTTCTTCATTGAGCCCTGTTCTCATCTCTCCTATGATCAACATCACAGTTGAAAGTAGAGAATAGCTGTGTCACCCTCATCTCCATCATCTCCGGTCAATGCACCCGATCGAAGCCACGACATTTCCTCCGTTCTGGTGAGTTTCATGTTGGGACCCAAAATTTGCATTCCAACCCATATGTGTATACTGTGCTAATCCCACTATCAATAGCTAACACACATTCAACTTTGACATATCACATCCTTTCATGAATGAAATAGTAGAATAGTACATAATATTAAGCATTCAAAATTAAGTCATACATGACTAATTTTGGTAACGGGGCTGACAGGCCAAATTGTTCACATCATAATTAACGTATTGGAAACAAAATAAGAGCACCAAATGACCACAGAGCCCAGCTAGTGTGCCTAGCCCTCCCACGGGCAACTGACTTGGGGCAACCTAGAAAGCGTCATCTTTGTCACCGAAGCATAAGGCTTAAAGGTAACCACATGACGGGTCTTCAACTCCATCATCTGAATAGGTTCAACAAGCAATGGTTGAGTATGAAAATCGTACCCTACAAGACTTTTAAACAAAGGTATATTGTATGCAAGGTTATGTCAAGGGAATGGCTATCCTACCATGTTCTCAAATTTTGCAGAAAGCAAAATTTATTTAATAATAATAAGTAGTAGATTGCAAATGGGATTTATAAAATCATTTTTACATTTGATAAGAAAAAATAATAAAGCATAAGTATAATATACAACCAGTGGCGTCCTGCCACAACATTAAAACTCAGCAAAGTTCTCTTGCTGGCCAAATCGTTCATGGATTCCCTATCCATACATTTCTGAACCAATTTTAAAATACTAAACTACTTATTGTGGGATATCACTAAGCGATGTCCATGATCATGGACATGGCTATTTGAATAGATTTAACACTCTACAGAGGTTTTACTGATTTACCCATATGACATGATCATCTCATAATGTCGGCCATTACATACTTCCTTTGGCGTGAGACTAAGAGATCATGGCAAAGCTTTTACATTGCCCATTATAACAATTGCCACTCTATGATCTGCCTCTCAAGGTGTGGAGTGCTCTCCAACCTTAATAGCTCATAGTTGTGTTGGTAAGCTTTTGAGTCAACACAAAAGGCCCTACGAGCATGGACATCCTGTTCCTGTCAGCACTAGCTCAATTTCCACCTATCACTACAACCTATGGCTAAATTGCTAGAACACATCAACTTATTATGCTAGGTTTGTCCCATTTCAGACATGTGATTGTACATAAATACTTGCGTCAATGGGCACAATAGGTCGGTCCATAGTGACCTAGGCGGGACTACCACATACCCCACGTGCACCTGTATCTTTCCTAACAATCACTCGCCCAAGTCAAAATCATGTTTTCCATTTTCATTTGTACCCAAAAAATGAGAGGCACCTCCTCTGAACCATATCCCAAGTATTTCCCATTTGAACATTTTGATCATCATCCAAGCTAATGGTTTCATAACGGTACAAGGATGGCTTAGCATCTATCGATCATTTCTACTCTACAATTTCAGTTTCAATATTTACGGATAATGGATAGTATTGCTAGGGTGACATTAGTGAAGGTATCAATTTATTAAGGTAGGGTCAATGCAACAATTGGATACATCTAACATCCTTACAAACATAGCAATTTTTACCGAAATTACACACATGCATAATAGTTTTAAACACAACATATATAATAGTTAAATATGAGTTCAAATATGATCAAAGGGGGTGCTTGCCTTGTTCGTTGAACACTTGGTCACCCTTTATTTCGATGAGGGCAGTCTCCAGGACGTTGATGTCTATACGCATCATATCGAAAAGCATAATAAGAACCAAACGAATACAAATAGAACCTAAATTCAAATAGCACGATTTTAAAAGAATTAGAAATTGGTTTAACTCAATTTGGAGTTTGTATACAAAAGTTATAAAATCGGAATTTAGCTCGGCTGAGAAAATCTTGAAAAAGAAAGGAGGGGGTGACGTTGAAGGCGTAATCTCGAAGATTATGTATTCTAATACGGAAGGCATATTTGCATCAGTTTTGAAAGCCTATTTTAAATTTAAAGAAAAGGATTTTCCTCTCGGAAAGGCTAACAGGTGGGACCTACATGTCAGTCTTTTATTAATTTTTTTGCCAGGAATGACAAGTAGGGTCCACATGTCAGTGACACATTTTCAAAAGCCAGTTTAAGTTATAAAATGGTTTACTTATTGTACTCAGGGCCACATGTTAGACTCATTACACTTAACCGTACTTAACTAATTTTACAAACATCATTAATACTAATTACTGGCCCATAAGTTAGAGATAGAGCAAGAGAACAAGCTGAGCACAGCGGTCGAGCTTGCTTCTGAGCTCGTTAGTGGTGAGGAAGCAATCGAGCATAGAAGCTCACCAAGGCGGTTATGGTGTGGAGGTGTGCTTGTCAGCGTAAAAGAAGACGATGCTGTTCCTAGCGATTCACAGGACCAAACTTTTTGGCACTATGGAGTGAAGCTAGGGGTGGCGAGTTGAAGGAGATGATGTGTTAAGGGGACCTTAAGTAGAGGCGAGGTGCTCAAGAAGGTTCCGTGAGTTCTCACGACGACATAGAACAATGGCGCAGTGCTCGGGTTCTTCTCTTTTGGCTGGTGACATGTGGAAAAGGACAAGCGAGGAGGGAGGTAGTTCAGTGACAAGACAGGTGCTACAGTGGTTGCATTAGGTAGCAAAACCATGGGCGGCGTAGTTGCAAACCGGAAGCGGCACTGCGAATAGAGTCGGCTGCGCTCCGCGAACAGTGGACATGCACAAGGGTGCTATGGTGGTGTTCTATGCTGGTGATGTGACTGATAGATCATACGGTGAGGACCTGAGATCCACAAGTCAGCAACAGGGTGAGAGAGAGAGAGAGAGAGCAAGCATCGCTCTCTGCTAGCGTGGTGGGAGGTGGAAGAAGGTTCCTGACACATGGGCCCAACACTTCATGAGAGAGCGAGAGGGTTAATAGGGAAGGTGTATGGGTTAAAATACACTTTCTTGTGGAGGAAATGGGTTTTTGGCTGGTTTCTTGTTAAAAATCGGATTTCAAAATATTTTTTCAAGGGCTTTACTTGCATAGAAACTAGTTTGAATTTTTAGAAACACGAAACCAACTCTAAAAATTATGATTTTTTTGGAGATGTACTTTAGATTATTTAGAACCCAAATAAAATATTTTTAGGCTTTCCATAGTTTATAAATAATTGATAAATTCAAAAACAACAGCTATAAAATAGAAAAGCAATTTATTTAATGCAAAAAATTCTAGAAAAAGCCAGAAAATGCAGTAAAAACTTTTGAAACTTAGAAAAACTTTTTAGGGTGTTTTGGGATGTTACACTTCACCCCCCTCCTTTTGCATCACTTAACACCACTAAACCCATACTTCATTTCCCCCTGTTAATGCTACCTTGTCCATAGTGAATCCTTAACGCCGCACTATTATTTTGTTTTCCACCACCGTTACCATTACTATTGATTCCTACTACCACGGTGAGCCCTTCATCGATTCCTTGCTCCTGACCCATCTCCTGCATGCCCGCAAGCTAATGCATATGTAACTTGCCTTTCGCCGTAGCTCATTATTATTGAAAAACCTGTTGTCACCGCCACCATTCTTCGCTGCCCGCCCATCGCTAACCACCTCCAGTGCTGTCAACCCCATCCTCATGTTCATGGTGAGGTACTGATTCTCACATGTTACTTATTTCAGCTCAAGGTAGAAGTTTTTGCAGTAATCACCATAGCCATACCCTGCACCACAGTAGTCACATGTCATCGGTGAGACTCCGACAACCCTATGTTCCTATGTCTGCCGCTGTAGCTTCACCTCAGACCCCTGATACTAGCACAATGACTCAGTTCACTCATTCTATCTTCCTCTGCCTATGTAACACCCTAATTTTTGCTCTAACTTAAATTTTGGAGTATTTTTATTTTTGTGATTTTTTTTGGGAATTTATTTAAATTTAATTGGATTTATTCAAATAGGGCTTTTCTTGAAAACAATTGAATAATGGAAAAGTTTTTGCAAAGTTTTATTGCAAATATTTTAATTGAGTTCCAAATATCTCAAAGTAATTTCTGGAATTTTTCTAGAATTTTTCTGCTATTTTAAAAGCTCCAAATGATTTAAGTGAATTTCTAGAATTATTTTAAATGTGAAATGATTTTAAAATCAGTTGAACAGTAATGGGCCGAGCCCATTACTGTGCGTGTCGTCGGCCCGACCGCGCCGAAACCCTAGCGTCGCCCGGTCCGAGCCGCTCGATCCCGACGGATGCTCGTGGAGTGAGCCACGTCGTCGCGTCGCGCGCGCCGGATCATCGCCGCACGAACGGCTGGGAGAGGGCCACGTCGGTCGTCTTCGCGAGATCACCGGAGCTAATGCCGCCGACCGTTTCCGCTCGTTTCGCCGCCTGTAGCGCACACGTCGAGGCCCCTTAAAGTGCACCGAGTAGCGCGTCTGACAGAGCTCCTTTCACTGCGTCTTTTGACTCCTCGCACGCGCGTCGAGACGCTCTAGAGACCACGGGAGAGCTCGCCGAAGTTGTTCCTCTCGCGCCGCCATCGTTTCTCCGCCGCTTGCTTCGCCGTCGGTCCATTTCCGCCGCCGCCGAGATCACCATGCTCGCCCGAGTCAAGCCTCGTCGAATCGCTAGATCTTCTCGCCGGAACCACCGAACGCCGCCGACTACGCCGCCTTCCTCATCTCCGCAAGCTTGCACCGCCGCGACGCCATCGTCGGACTCGAGCACCGCTGACCGCCGGATCGCAAGGAGGGTAAGGATCGTGCCACGCCGCCCTTCTCTCGTTACATTTAGTTTGTATCTCGCGCTGCTAGATCTGCGGTATGGACGGTCCGGATTAACCCTAAGGTTTACACGTTAGTTGATCTTGATCGTTAGATCTAGAGCGAACGGCTTGGATTAGATCTAGTTTCGCGATGTGTTTTTGTCTTAGCCGTTGGATCGTTAGTGAACGCGTGAGATTGTGCCGCGTGGCGGGTCGAATAGTAAACACTCGGTACCGTGGGCCGCTGGATTAGATCTAAACGGCGGTGTGAGTTGATCGGTGGCGCGCGATCCGCGCCGCTCAATTTGAACGCGCGCGGAGATGACGCCGCACTTCCATCGAATCACGTGCGGACGCGCGTGCGCGCGATCGAGGGTGAGACCAGATCGCACCGTTGAGTTCGGGCGCACCGCTGGATGCGTGACGCGTGGGGCGTGGAGTCGCGTCGCCGCCAACCGCGGGGTGAGATCCGACCGCTGGATGAGCGAAGCGGTTCGATCTTGCCGCGTGTCGCGTCGGGATTGGTCACGATCGTCGCGACGCCACGGCTGCGTCACCCGTGCATGAGCACGATCTTGCCACCCACGGTGGACCGAGCCAACCGTGGACCCGACCCATGAATCAAGCAACGTGGCGGCACTAGAGGTCGCCACGTGTCGTCTTGACGCTATCGCGACGCCATAAATATGTTTTATATAAAAATATTTTGATCAAAATTCTTTTATGTGCTGACGTCATCATGATGCAATGCTGACGTCATAAATGCGAATTTTCAGTATAAAAATAATTGGGAAAAATCGGATTACTTAATTTCTGTATTTTCAGATTTTATTCAAACTTCAAATGACTATAACTTTTGCATTTTAACTCGGATTTGGGTGATTCAAATTTCTAAAAATTCATAAAATTATGATCTATTTAATGATGAATTTTATTTGAATTTTTGAGGCCATTTAGTCCTCTGCATTAGATTTTTATTGTATATTTTGTTTGTCCGCGTAGACGCAAATTTGCCGGAAAGTTTCGAGGAAGAATTCGTCACTCAAGACCAAGCTTCGGAACACGACCAGCAACTCTTTGAAGGCAAGTGATGCTTTGATCATTTTGATCCCAGGTTTTTAAAATGTAGTTTATGCTTTGAAACTATGCATGCTTATTTATTTAAAATGAATTTAAATGGATTTGGGATAATGTAGTTAATCAACCCATTTTTTTATGCCACCTTGAATTATTAATTGTATGCCCTAAATCTTTGTCACCCTAAGTTTGATTATATTAGTTGGATGTTAATATTGTGCCAACACGGGAGGCTAGACCGTGAGTAGATGCTTAGCCTTGCAACGAGTCATGAATGATCTTTCAGAAAAATGCTACAAAATTGACTAATGGAATATTGAATGTATTTTGGAAGTGGTGTGATGATGCCACATGATGATATGGAAGTATGGTGACCTGTGTGGTTCCATACTGATGTTGAGTTATTGCTGGCATGTGTTGCACAATAATCAACTGGGTGGGAAATGATTTAGACTGGGGCAAGTGGCAAGAGGTCAGGTGCTGTGGGCCTGTGTGGCATTGGGTTGATGAGTGTTGTGAGTCTGTGTGCCACAATGGGTCAGTGCCATCGTTGAGTGTTGGAAGTCTTGCCTTGGTCAGTTAAGGACTTCACCTTGCAAGCCTTTGATCTGAGTCACCCGTACAACCACATGTCTGATATGGGACAGACCTAGTTGACTAGGGTTCTGATATCTTTCCTCTGATACCTCGGGGTGACAGACATGTGGGTGTATCTGTATGGGGAGCGTACTGTGCTACGCCTTGGTGCCCATCCAACGGTGATTGGCCGGTCCTATACTTCGCTCTGTGAGGGAAGTGATAGTGAAGGCAATACCGAGAGGTTCTTTGGTTAAGGTAGAGGTTCTGAAAAGCTTTGTTGCGGACAATCACGTGTGGTGAGCGGTCAGATCTTGTGGGTAAAGTGTACAACCTCCGCAGAGTGTCAAAACTATTCGAATAGCCGCTCATGTATTGAGCATTGCTCGGGATTACAATCAAGGGTAGATTTTCATAAACAAAATGTGGGAAGGGTGGCTGTGTGCCAAGTGTTAAAAATGAACTATTAAGGTGTGTCGAGAATCTTCGAGGAAAACCATTTGAAGAAATTAGTATTACTTATAACTGCTCCAATGCTTTAATCTAATTAAGATATTGGTTTAAAATTGCTGTTTGATGCAAAAGAACCATTTAAGCCAACCCTTTGGAATAAGCTTTGCATGTAGTAATAGCACTGCATTCTGTGCATTACTTGTTGAGTGCCTTGTGTACTCATCCCACCTTGCTTATCAAACCCAACATCGGTGGAGGAGTCTACACCAAAGATGGGAGGAAGAGTACATTGAGGACCCGAGCAACTAGGGGGCAAGCCCAGTCGGTTACCTGTGGCAAGTTGAAGGCTTCCTCGACATTTGTTTATGTTCCGCTGCTATTTCTTTTTCTCTGAATAATGTAAGCCCCGTGTGGCTGTCTTATCTATAAGGAGATCATAAGGTCGCATAACTCGGTTTATATACATGTTTGCACTAATTATTCTTATATCTTCGTGAATGTCTGTGATGTGCAACCTCAGTATGATGTGTGTGCTAGCGTGATCTCGGATCGCAGAATACACAGAGGGTCCGGATCTGCGAGTTCGGGTCCCGACAGAGGTGGTATCGAGTAGGTCGATCAGAGGACTTGACCCTAGTTTGGTTGTGCCTAGGAGGGTAAAACTATTTTCTAAAGACCTAATCAACTTGAGCAAGAATATCAATGAAATCTTGACTTATCTCTTCTCTCTTGTTTCATACCTATGCTTTGAATTTTTATTATTCTCTGCTTAATTTAAACAAGGTTTGTTTTGGCGTATGAGGATGATCCATACCTATGGAGAGCGCCCGAGGATACGCCATGAGTTATGGCGTATGATGCAGATTGCTCGGAGGTTTTGATGCACCATCGACGAGGGACTTCTGGTACGGGCAGACTTGACGTCGCTGGGATGTCAAGATCACAGCAGTATGCTCGAAAGGACGAGGCGAGCCGCCCTATCTACATCACGGTCGAGGTCTTCTTTTGAGGCCGAATCCGAGAGACGGCACGACGAGCGATGCGGCAGCGGCCCGCACTTACTCCGCAGAGTTGGAGGGCACCGTCTTTCGTCACCATCCACGTCGAGACAATCGTTTGGAGAGGATGGAGCTTGCAGAGGAGGACGCCACTATCACCCACCTGGCGAGGTACGTCATCGCCCAGGAGGACGCCTTGGACGAGACAGTCCAGGAGCTGCAGAGGACCCGCGACGAGGTCACGGAGGCGAGGATCCAGCTGCGGGAGGGCTTAGCCCACTCCATGCAGAAGATCCAGGAGTTGGAGATGGCTTTGTACGGACCCGAGCCTGAGCCAGTCCTGGAGTTACACGATCCAGATCCGGAGGAGCAGAGCAGAGGCACCGGTCAGAGCAGCACCCGGGACCAAGCAGAGTCGATGGGGTCTTTTGCACCACCGCAGAGGTCTTGTGATCGGCCGCTCGCGATGCCGAGCACCCACCGTGTATGCTCGGGGGAGCCGCACTGTTGGCTCGATGAGTGATCGAGTCTAGCCGAGGTAGTGTTGAGACTCGAATAATTGAGTCGCGTCTTTTCTTGAGTCACCATTAGGTGTGAGTCGTCATAGAGTCCTATGTTTGCTTACTTGTTTTTCGTTGTGAGTGTCTCGTATGTGTTGCATTGCCCTTAGGCACTTGTGAGCAACCATACTGCTTTATATTATATCAATAAAGTGGCTAAATAATTTAAGTTACACCTGCTTCCCCACATAAGTTCTTTTACTCGTCTCATGCTTTCTTCTTTTCTTAACCTTGGAAGCTTGCAAATGATGGTGAGGACACGTGGAAATGTTGGAGCCAAGGAAGTGGAGCTAACCAAAGGACAACCGAATGAAGAGCCGATTCCTCAACCGCCGCAGTCGATATGCGTAACTCGGGAGCCTTCTTGATCGCCTGACCCAACTTATGAACACGATGGTTCAAACCATGCAGCAGATATCCAACCAAGCTGCTGCGAATGTTCAAGCCGGGGTAACCATGGACCACACCCTACTCAAGGTTGTCGGAGTTTATGAGAACCCGTCCACCTACCTTCTCGTGCAACGCCAATCCATCGAGGCGGGCGATTGGCTAAGGACAATCGAAAGGAAGCCGCACATTACCCAAAGGTGTAGGACATGAGAGGGTACTCTATGCCTCTCATCAACTCGAAGGGACCGCGCAGAATGGTGGGAAAACTTGCACAGCTCATGAGGACCCACAGTATCACGTGGGAGGAATTCACCTCGACTTTCGCCCGATTACCATGTACCCGAGGGTATCATGGATCTCAAAAGGAGGAATTCGGAGCCTCAAGCAAGGGGCGATCGGTGGCGATTACGAACAAATTCACCCAACCGCACGCTACGCACTGCAGGACGTGGCTACGGATAAGGCCGCATAATCCCGCTTAATGAAGGGATTGAATGCGAGGTTGCAGTGGGGCGATCACCACACATTCCTTGACTTCCAAGAGCTAGTTAACAAAGCTCTTATCTTAGAGGACAAGCGCCAGAGTTGGATGACAACAGAAGCGCAGAATGGCACAACAAGGAGGTCGTCGGGCCGCAGAGGCAGAGGACGGCACCCCAACAGCTCATCCGTACCAGCCCGAGGCAATGATAGGGCACCACTGCGGCAAATCGCCCGATGGGTCGAATGTTCGACTCTCGGCCAAATCGTGGCACAAATTGGAGGAACCTCTCGAGCAAGGGAAGACGTTGCTATCATTGCAATGAAATGGGGCATTTTGCCAACAATTGCCCTAAGAAGGAGGTGTCACCCGGTCCGCTTTAACACAGGGAACACACGGCAAGGACTCCGCGCCAATTGTGAACGCGGGGCATCAACAAGAAAGAACTCCATCCCAAGGAACGCACGAGGCCGAGTCAACCACATTACGACGGATGAAGTGCGTAACGCCACGGATGTTGTATTGGGTAAGTTCCTAGTAAACTCGATCACCATCGCTTTATTCGATTCGGAGCTTCACATTCATTTATTTCCAGATTTTGCTGCTCAAAATGATATGGATATAGTGAATCTTAAATGTGTGCTTATAGTCCAATCCTCGGATCGTAACTCCGATCTAAAGTAGGATGTTCGGGTAAGACTAATAATTAATGGAGTTGAGTTCCTAGCAAACTTAATCGTCCTTAATACCCAAACCTTGGATGTTATCACGAATGGATTGGTTAACCAATCACAAGGCGATCTTTGATCGTGGAAAAAGAGTCATATCGGTCGAGAGCCCGGATGGAAAGAAGATTGAATTTGAAGCAAAATCGATGCGAGATGGACAATTGATGGTCAACAAGATGAAGACTATCGACCTAGAAGAAGTTTCCATAGTCAATGAATATCCGGATGTTTTCTGGAAGATTTACCCGAATGCCGCCAGATAGAGATATTGAGTTCGTGATAGAGTGGTTCGAGGACAGCTCAATAGCTAAGAGACCTTACAGGATGTCCACAGAGGAATTGGTGGAAATGAAGAAGCAAATTGAAGAACTCTCGGAAAAGGATTTATAAGACCTAGTTCATCGCCATGGGGAGCACTGCCTTATTCGTCAAGAAGAAGGACGGAGTTTTAGGATGTGTATAGACTATCGTGCACTCAATGATGTGACGATAAAGAATAAGTATCCGCTACCGGGATCGATGATTTGTTTGACCACCGAGAGGAGCAGGAGTATTCTCCAAAATTGATCTCCGATCGGGATACCATCAATCAAGATCCGATCGAGGATATCCCAAGATCGCATTTTCGTCAAGATATGGACACCACGAGTTTACAAATGATGTCTTTTGGTTTGACAAATGCACCAAATATTTCATGAACTTAATGAATAAGGTTTTATGGAATATTTGGATAAGTTAGTCGTCGTATTCATAGATGATATCCTTATCTATTCCAAGACGAGAGAAGAGCACGCCGAGCATTTGAGGCTAGTCCTTGAAAAGTTGAGAGAGCAACAGCTTGTTTGCAAAATTTAGCAAATGTGACTTACGGAAAAATAAGGTGGAATTTCTTGGACACATAATGACAAAGAAGGAGTTGCGGTAGATCCAAAGAAAGTGGAGACGGTTCTACATTGGGAACAACCCAAGTCGGTAACCCAAACCGTAGTTTCCTTGGAATGGCGGGTATTACCGTCGATTCATCGAAGGATTCTCTACGATTATAGACCTCTTACGCAATTTTGAAAAAGGAAAAGAAATTCTTATGGACCTTTGAGTGTGAGAAGAGTTTTGGGAGTTGAAGAGGAGTTTAACATCGGCACTGTATTAGTTTTACCCGACGCTCATCAAGGCTTCGACATCTATTGTGATGCATCGCGTCGTGGATTGGGATGCGTGTTGATGCAAAATAGGAAGGTAATTGCCTATGCATCGAGGCAATTGAGACCACATGAGGAGAACTATCCGGCCCATGATTTGAATTAGCTGCCGTAGTGCATGCACTAAAGATATGGCGTCATCATCTCATCGGAAATAGATGTGAAGTGTATACAGATCATAAGAGTCTTAAGTATATCTTCACGCAAGCTGACCTAAATATGAGGCAAAGAAGATGGTTAGAGTTAATCAAGGATTATAATGTGGGAATTCACTACCATCCTGGTAAAGCCAACGTAGTGGCAGACGCCTTGAATGTAAAGAACCACAAGATGTGAATATGCCGTTGGAAACAGTCGGTGAATTGTGTAAGGATTTCGAAATTAGAATCGAAATGGTACTAGAAGGATTCCTAGCAACTTTGGAAGTAAGACCTACCCTGAAAGATCAGATCAGGGAAGGGCAGAAAGATGATGATAAGATCAATAGAATTAAGGGCAAAATGGATGAAGGCAAAGCAAAAGATTTCAAACTGGATGAACAAGGTACTATGTGGTTTAAAGAGCGCATTTGTGTGCCGAACAAAAAGGAGTTGAAGCGATTAATTCGAGGAGGCTCATGACTCCAAGTACTCAATTCATCCAGAAGTGCGAAAATGTATCAAGATTTAAAGGAAAGATTTTGGTGGCCAAGCATGAAACGAGAAGTCGCGAATATGTTGCACTATGTGACATATGCCAAAGAGTCAAAGCTATGCACCAAAGACCAGCAGGGCTATTACAACCCCTAAAGATACCCGAATGGAAATGGGAAGAAATTGGTATGGATTTCATAACCGGATTGCCCAGAACGCAAAGTGGATATGATTCTATATGGGTCATAATAGATCGCTTAACTAAAGTGGCACATTTCATACCCGTGAAGACCACTTATTCCGAGACCGTTAGCGTAACTTTATATGGCACGGATCGTGCGCTTGCACGGAGTAATCAAGAAGATAGTGTCGGACAGAGGTACCCAATTTACCTCCGCATTTTGGGGTAAGCTACATGAGGCAATGGGGACTCGTTTGAACTTCAAGATCTGACCTACCATCCGCATGATGGTCAAACCGAGAGGGTTAACCAGTATTGGAAGATATGTTGAGAGCTGCGCTTTAGCATATTCAACCTCATGGGACAAGTGTTTGCCTTATGCTTTGAGTTTAGTTACAACAACAGCTTATCAAAGAGTTTACGATGTCTCCATTTGAAGCTTTGTATGGTCGGTCCCGTCGAACACCATTGAATTGGAATGAGACAAAGTAACGACATGTTTTTGGACCGTACATTCTTCAGAAGCGGAAGAACAAATCACCCCGATCGTGGAAAGATTGAAGATTGCACAATCAAGGCGTAAGAGTTATGTCGACAACAATGCGAGGAACCGAGCTTTGAACCCAAGATTTTGTGTACCTTAGAGTCACACCTCTCAAAGGAGTTAGAAGGTTCCATGCAAAAGGAAAGCTCGCACCTGATATATCGGACCATTCAAGATCTTGAGCCGCAGGTGAAGTTGCTTATCGCTTGGAGTTACCACCATCTTTGGCAGGAGTGCATGATGTATTCCATGTATCACAACTGAAGAAGTGTCTTCGAGTACCAGAAGAGCAAACACCTTTGGAGGCAATTGAGCTGCAAGAAGATCTGACCTACAAAGAACATCCGATGAAGATTACGGGCGAATGGACCGAGAGACAAGGAACAAGTCAACACGTTTCTGCAGAATTCAATGGAGCAACCATTCGGAAAGTGAAGCAACATGGGAACGAGAAGAAGATCTGAAGGAGTTCCCTAACCTATTTCTCAGATGACCACAATCTCGGGACGAGATTACATTAAGGGGGAGGTTTGTAACACCCTAATTTTTGCTCTAACTTAAATTTTGGAGTATTTTTTATTTTTGTGATTTTTTTTGGGAATTTATTTAAATTTAATTGGATTTATTCAAATAGGGCTTTTCTTGAAAACAATTGAATAATGGAAAAGTTTTGCAAAGTTTTATTGCAAATATTTTAATTGAGTTCCAAATATCTCAAAGTAATTTCTGGAATTTTTCTAGAATTTTTCTGCTATTTTAAAAGCTCCAAATGATTTAAGTGAATTTCTAGAATTATTTTAAATGTGAAATGATTTTAAAATCAGTTGAACAGTAATGGGCCGAGCCCATTACTGTGCGTGTCGTCGGCCCAACCGCGCCGAAACCCTAGCGTCGCCCGGTCCGAGCCGTTCGATCCTGATCGGATGCCTGTGAGTGAGCCACGTCGTCCGCGTGCGTGCGCCTTCGGATCATCGCCGCACGAACGGCTGGGAGAGGGCCACGTCGGTCGTCTTCGCGAGATCACCGGAGCTAATGCCGCCGCCGCTTCGCTCGCTTCGCCGCTGTAGCGCACTGCGCCGAGGCCCCTTAAAGTGCACCGAGTAGCGCGTCGACAGAGCTCCTTTCGCGCGCGTCTTTTGACTCCTCGCCGCGCGCCGAGACGCTCTAGAGACCACGGAGAGCTCGCCGTAGTTGTTCCTCTGCGCCGCCATCGTTTCTCCGCCGCTTGCTTCGCCGTCGGTCCATTTCCGCCGTCGCCGAGGTCACCGATGCTCTGCCGAGTCAAGCCTCGTCGAATCGCTAGATCTTCTCGCCGGGAACCACCGAACGCCGCCGACTACGCCGTCTTCCTCATCTCCGCAAGCTTGCACCGCCGCGCGCCATCGCCGGACTCGAGCACCGCTGACCGCTCGGATCGCAAGGAGGGTAAGGATCGTGCCACGCCGCCTTTCTCTGGTTACATTTAGTTTGTATCCGTGCGTTAGATCTGTTATGGACGGTCCGGATTAACCCTAAGGTTTACACGTTAGTTGATCTTGATCGTTAGATCTAGAGCGAACGGCTTGGATTAGATCTAGTTTCGCGATGTGTTTTGTCTTAGCCGCTGGATCGTTAGTGAACGCGTGAGATTGTGCCGCGTGGCGGTGAATAGTAAACAGCTCGGTACCGTGGGCTGTTGGATTAGATCTAAACGGCGGTGTGAGTTGATCGGTGGCGCGGATCCGTCGCCGCTCAGATTTGAACGCGGCGCGGAGATGACGCCGCACTTCATCGAATCACGTGCGGGCGCGTGCAGCGCGTTGGCCGAGGGTGAGACCAGATCGCATCGTTGAGTTCGGGCGCACCGCTGGATGCGTGACGCGGGGGCGTGGAGTGCGGCGCCGCCGATCGCGCGGGGTGAGATCCGACCGCTGGATGAGCGAAGCGGTGCGATCTTGCCGCGTGTCGCGTCGGGATTGGCTGCGCGATCGTCGCCGACGCCACGGCTGCGTCACCGGTGCATGAGCATCTTCGCCATCCACGGTGGACCGAGCCAACCGTGGACCCACCCATGAATCAAGCAACGTGGCGGCACTAGAGGTCGCCACGTGTCGTCTTGGACGCCATAAATATGTTTTATATAAAAATATTTTGACCGAAATTCTTTTATGTGCTGACGTCATCATGATGCAATGCTGACGTCATAAATGCGAATTTTCAGTATAATAATAATTGGGAAAAATCGGATTACTTAATTTCTGTATTTTCAGATTTTATTCAAACTTCAAATGACTATAACTTTTGCATTTTAACTCGGATTTGGGTGATTCAAATTTCTAAAAATTCATAAAATTATGATCTATTTAATGATGAATTTTATTTGAATTTTTGATGCCATTTAGTCCTCTGCATTAGATTTTTATTGTATATTTTGTTTGTCCGCGTAGACGCAAATTTGCCGGAAAGTTTCGAGGAAGAATTCGTCACTCAAGACCAAGCTTCGGAACACGACCAGCAACTCTTTGAAGGCAAGTGCTGCTTTGATCATTTTGATCCCAGGTTTTTAAAATGTAGTTTATGCTTTGAAACTATGCATGCTTATTTATTTAAAATGAATTTAAATGGATTTGGGATAATGTAGTTAATCAACCCATTTTTTTATGCCACCTTGAATTATTAATTGTATGCCCTAAATCTTTGTCACCCTAAGTTTGATTATATTAGTTGGATGTTAATATTGTGCCAACACGGGAGGCTAGACCGTGAGTAGATGCTTAGCCTTGCAACGAGTCATGAATGATCTTTCAGAAAAATGCAACAAAATTGACTAATGGAATATTGAATGTATTTTGGAAGTGGTGTGATGATGCCACATGATGATATGGAAGTATGGTGACTGTGTGGTTCCATATCGATGTTGAGTTATTCTTGCCGCATGTGTTGCACAATAATCAACTGGGTGGGAAATGATTTAGACTAGGGCAAGTGGCAAGAGGTCAGGTGCAGTGGGCTGTGTGGCATTGGGTTGATGAGTGTTATGAGTCATGTGCCACAATGGTCTGCATGTGCCATCGTTGAGTGTTGGAAGTCTTGCCTTGGTCGCTTAAGGACTTCACCTTGCAAGCCTTTGATCCGAGTCACCCGTACAACCACATGTCCGATATGGGACAGACCTAGTTGACTAGGGTTACGATATCTTTCCTCCGATACCTCGGGGTGACAGACACAGGGTGTATCTGTATGGGGAGCGCACTGTGCTACGGCTTGGTGCCCATCCAACGGTGATTGGCCGGTCCTATACTTCGCTCTGTGTGAGGGAAGTGATAGTGAAGGCAATCTGAGAGGTTCTTTAGTTAAGGTAGAGGTTCTGAAAAGCTTTGTTGCGGACAATCACCGTGTGGTGGCGGTCAGATCTTGTGGGTAAAGTGTACAACCTCTGCAGAGTGTCAAAACTATTCGAATAGCCGCCATGTATTGAGCATTGCTCGGGATTACAATCAAGGGTAGATTTTCATAAACAAAATGTGGGAAGGGTGGCTGTGTGCCAAGTGTTAAAATGAATCATTAAGGTGTGTCGAGAATCTTCGAGGAAAAACCATTTGAAGAAATTAGTATTACTTATAACTGTTCCAATGCTTTAATCTAATTAAGATATTGGTTTAAAATTGCTGTTTGATGCAAAAGAACCATTTAAGCCAACCCTTTGGAATAAGCTTTGCATGTAGTAATAGCACTGCATTCTGTGCATTACTTGTTGAGTGCCTTGTGTACTCATCCCACCTTGCTTATCAAACCCAACATCAGTGGAGGAGTCTACACCAGCATGGGAGGAAGAGTACATTGAGGACCCGAGCAACTAGGGGGCAAGCCCAGTCGGTTACCTGTGGCAAGTTGAAGGCTTCCTCGACATTTGTTTATGTTCATTGCTATTTCTTTTCTCTCAATAATGTAAGCCCGTGTGGTCAGTTTTATCTGTAAGGAGACCATAAGGTCGTACAACTCGGTTTATATACATGTTTGCACTAATTATTCTTATATCTTCGTGAATGTCTGTGATGTGCAACCCTGTATGACTGTGTGTGCTAGCGTGATCCTGGACTGGCACAGAATACACAGAGGGTCCGGATCTGCAGGTTCGGGTCCCGACAGCCTAGTTCATCGTTGACCTGAAAGCCTTCGCCGCCTCACGTCATCGCGTTACCGTTTTAGCTCACATCTCCAACCACCGTCGCCACCAATAGCTTGTGAGTCAATGAAATGTAGACCCATGTAGGATAAATATGTAGTTTTTTTTATTTCAAACCAGTATTTAGTTATGTGTCACTCGCATATAGACCCCACCTATCAGTTTCAGTGAAAAATAATAAAAATCTCAATTGTAGGCCCCACCTGTTAGTCTCTCCAAGAGAACAATACCATTCCTTAATGGAAAATATGCTTTAAACCATAAAAAATGCCTTCTATGTGGAATAGTGTAATCCAAGAAAATACTCCTTCGACGTCATATCTCCCCCCTTTTCTTTTTCAGCATTTTATTTCCCAACAAAACTTCGAATTCTTGTATCTTTTGCGTCCAAACTCAAAATTGAGTAAAACTAGTTTCTAAATTTTTATAAAACCTTGAAATTTTTAATCTAAAAAAATATTTGAATTTGGTCTCTATTTGTATTTTGTTGGATTTTAATTGTGCTATTTGATGTTTTGTGTGTAGATATTGACATTTTTAAATCCACGAAGTCGATCCCGAGCAAGGCAAGGACCCCTTCGAGCATATTTGATACTATATTTTCACTGTTATATATGTTGTGTTTAAAACTAATATGCATGCTCATAATTTTGCTAAAAATCGCTCTATTGATAGGGTTGGTAGATAACCAATTGTTGCATGTACCCTACCTTGATAAATTGTTACCTTGGCTATTGTCCTCCTAGTATATCTATCCTATATTTATACCAATAACTATGGGATTCTAGATGAATGATACAATATATACTTAGCCACGTTTATATCGATATTAGACCAATTAGCTTGGATAATGGTCAAAATATTCAAAAGTGAGAAATACCTGTGATATGGTCCAGAGAAGGTACCTCTCATTTTTTGGGTATAAATAAAATTGGAAAACATGTTTATACTTGGGCAAGTGGTTGTTAAGACCAATGCAGTTCTATGAGATGTGGGATAGTGATAGTCTCTCCTAGGTCACTAAGGACCAACCTATTGTGCCATAGACCTAAGTATTTCAATACAACCACATGCGCCTTTATGGAAAGGACCTAGCATAATAAGTTGCCGTATTCTAGCAATTTAACCATAGATGGTATTTGATACATGGAAATTGGGCTAGTGTAGGCATGGTAAAGCACCTCCTTTTCGTAGGGGCTTTTGCGAGGTACGCAAAGCTTACCAACACTACTATGAGCTACTGAGAGTGGACGGCAGTCCACACCTTAAGATGAAAATCATAGGGTGGTGGTTGTTATAACCACCAATGTAAAAGCTTTTGTCATGAAACTCTCAAACGGATGCCACCAGTATCGGGTGACATGGCTGACAAGATGGGATGTTTATGTCATGTAAGTAAAGTTGTATGACCTGTGTAATATGTTTTGGATGATTTTGGAAAAGAAATAAAAATGACTGCAGTTGGCTTAAATTTAAATATGGTATTATGAACTAAAAATTTTATATGTTTATCAAATAGCTACCTTAATGTGGTCATCCCACCAAGCATCGGATGCTGCTATAGTTCCTTTTTGGGAATCCCAACCTAGTCCAGTTTCTTTTAGTTTCAGTTCGTACCACAAGTTGTATTCCTTCTTTAATGCTTCCCAATGGTTCTTGAGTTGCTTTCTATCATACCTTTTCCCTGTCATCTGAAATTACTTATGTTGTAGGTTCTTGTATCCAGTGGTATTCAAACATTCCAATGGTCTATTACCCGCCTCTACTTCCTCTTTACAAAACTTGCAAAACACCCTGTTGTGGTATGCATTCTAGTTTGCCTTGGAGATAGGAATTAGATCCATCTAGACAATATTCATTGAATTATAAGTATTTCCACAGAATTGATGCAATAAAAAAGGCAATTATGTTTGGTGACTACACAGACAGCCAAGACCAAGCAAATGTCACTGCTAATTACACATATCATACCAAGCATATGTCAACTGCCTTATAGCTGACAATGAGTTAGCAGTAAATTATGTGTTTAGAGAAGGACAAAATATTCATATGCATTTTATCATCTCCTTTTCTGTGGTGCTGCTTGTTTCCCTTTCCTAGCTAATATTAACATCAAATATTGAAGGTACATAAATATCTACAATCTTTGACCTCTGGGCGACAAATTTTGACAAATAGTACTACAGGATATGGTCCCTATTGATCCAGTAATGCCTGAAATCTGAAGAGTTGGAGACAGAGATGTTTTCGATCTTGAGTTATTCAGAAGTGTAGGCAACAGATTGTCAGAACAGTTTCTAGTCTCTTATCAAAAGAAATGTACTTAAAGAGTAGATAAATTGAAAAGTACGCACAAGTACGAAGACTTTCATTAACAATGTATATGGAGACAATCAGATAAGTGGATGATTCAAGTTAATTGATTGCTGCAATCATTTGCAAAGTACATAGAATAGTTAAAGAAAAATACACGGTATAGTCTTCTGAGCTTAAGCCACATCAAGGACTCAAGAAATCAATTGCAGCTAGTTACAAAAGGGTATATGATGAATAAATAGTATATGAAGTAGATTGTACAATTTATGCCTACGTTTAGTGTTACTGATTCAATCAGTGATTATTCACATTTAATCACTATAATGATTGAAAAAGTTATATCTGACTTTTCCAATAACACTGCCTGCAATGGATTTGGTGCAAGTCCTTTTTTTCAGTTTGGAAAGCCTCACACATTGAGCTAAAAGGGTACGCATGAGCTTACTGATAAATAGTTGTAGGCTCATTGAACTGTACTAAGCTTTATTCTAACACAAGATTCCAAGTTTGTGGTTTTAGTCCAACACAAGATTTGCTGCCTATATTGGTGACAACATTGACAGCCAAGACCAAGCGTTTATATTCTTGCATTAGCTCAACTATGAATCCTCTTATACAAGAGCTGTCTAAATTTAAGAATGCTCAATGTATTTTATCATTACTTTTCTAAGTAGACTTATTCACTTTTGTAATTAACTGATAATGATGCACATAACTTGAAGTAGGTTCGATGCACTAGTAATGACAGGAGAAACACATGAGGAAGGGCAATCTAAATGCACATAATGTTAAGAAATCAGAGATCTGTTGCCCTACTTTAGTGACATCTAGGAAGCTTCCTTCTCTGTCTATAAACCAAGAAACCACCAACTATGGAATCAGAAACTTACAGCAAGGGGGAAAAAGAGAGAAGTTGACAGATATCACTACTCTGAAACCCAAATCAACACTGATTGCTTTTGTTTGGGGGGAAGTAACACTAATTACTAAATGCACCATTCACAACGCAAACTACAATCTTTTCATCCATTTACCTGCAATTTCAACTTGCTAGTGACATTCTTCCATTAACCCAAAATTTTCCATTCTTCTCTATACCAAGAAAGACAGACAGAGGAAGGATATGAGCAGAACATACCCTGTGGTGGCTGTTGCTGGCGTCGTGGAAGGAGTAGGTCCAGTGTGGCTGATGGAAGGCGAGGTAGCGCACGGCGTGGAGGCACAAATTGGCGTCGTGGGGTAGGTGACTCTACGCGCTAGTGTAGGTGGCCAGCTGAGGTCGCCGGCGGCCGACCGAGGTCACGGCGGCCGGTGCCCTAGTCGTCGAGTCGGGGAGGGGATGGGGATGGAGTCGGGAGACAGAGAGTTGGGGGAGGGGATAGGGAGTCGGGAGACTTTTTATCCCTGGTACATGCGGGTAATTTCTTCAAAGTTTAGGGGCAAATAGTCATTTCCATACCGCAAAAGCCCAAAAAAGCACATCTTGGTTGGCTTTTAGCTTTTAATTCAATGAAGGCTTTTGGCTTTTTTAAAGCATGGCTGAAAAGTCGGTCGTTTGTTTCGGCTCTGGTTTTTTTCTTTTAAGCCAGCGATGTCGACTTTTGTAGTCAGCAATGAATTTATGGGGTAGGCGCTCTATCTCAAACTCGATGGTCACACAAGACAAGGGGTTTATACAGTTCAGTTCTCATGAGGAGATAATACCCTAATCCTGTGTCTTTGGGATTATATGGATCTCTTGGATCTGGGTTGCTCAAAGCACAATATGCTCGGGCGATATGAGGTGTTCTATGCTCTATGGCTTGATTGCTCTATGCTTGGATGATCGGATCCTATGTCGTTGCCCGCCTCTCCCTTATATAGCGGGGTGGGGTGGCTTATAGAGTCCTGATCGGTTAAGAGATTCCGATCGGTTACAAGATTCTAGTCAATTATAGGACAGAGTTTACATCTTTATCTATCCTTCTAACGACTAGGATTACAACTGTATCTATCATTTCTAATCACAAGTTCAACTTCCGTTATGATATATCCCTTTACATGCGGTTAAGAAGCTTGATGTGAAGCATATCTTCCGGGCCTTCATCTTGGGCCTTTCACGAGGATACCTCGAATCTATATCCTCTGGCTGACCCTCGAGTGCTTCATGATCCGATCGCTTTACTCGGGGCTCCTCGCCTGTAATCCCGATCGTTTCCTTATCCAATCGAAAAAACCTTCCTTTGCAACAAAGTAATTATGAAGAACTCGATCATAAATTCCATCCTTTGCTTTTCTTAAGCGCAAATCTTTTACCGAAATGATTTATTTGTGAGCAGCCTTACGGACTTCTTATCATGTCACAAACGTAGATTCGATACTTTTCCGCCCGCCATTAATTTTTATCGCTGATACCATCGGGCGATCTTTGAGGTTGCCTTGTTTTTCTCGTGCCAACTTATTCACCGGAAAACTCTTCGCCTTCTGGGTTGCATTAACACCAAATCTCTTCACTTAGACGCTTAATATCCCGCGCTTACTTGATTTCGTCTGAATTGGCTATAAAAGGCGTACTAACGCTTCAAAATGTATCTCTTCGCTTTACGCCTCCATTCTTTTGCTTCAAGCTCTTGTCCTCATCATGCCTCGGTGGTATCATCAAGCGGCGCGCACCCGTGCTAGTTAAGCGTTGGGAGGAATTTGATCGAGCTTTGAGCTACCCGGAGAAGAGGCGGCAAAGCGATCATGAGGCAATCAAGACTTTCCTTGAGGTCGTGCCCGCCCTAGCAGGGCTAGGATCCTTCACCGAGGCGCCGGCCGAGCGCCGCTGGGAGGCGTGGTTCTCTGCAACATATAGTTTCCTAGGCGTAATGCCCGGGAATTTTGTACATAATAAAGAAATACCTTCTGTAGAAGAATCTCTCGTCTGTCCCTTGACTGTGTATTAGTCTCGTTCTAGGGCGTCTTGGATCTTGGGTGTTGCTTGAACCTGAAAGGAGGTGTCCATCTGCCGCTAGACATAGCTTAGGCTCGACTTGGAGCGCATCGTTGCACTTGGCCGAGCAATCCCCATATCCGACTGTTGCGAGATATAGCTTTTAGTCCAACTTGGGACGTAACAAGGTTATCCTGGCTCATGGCTGAATGATACCCGTATCCTAAGAGCACGGTCCAGCTCTCTTGGAGCGTATCATGAGTTCATATGGCTCTTGGCCGAGTGATATCGTTTCCCGGTTAATACCGGAAGCGGCTTAGGCTCTCTTGGAGCGTATCACGTTTAGACGACTCATGGCCGAGTGATACCCTTTCCCGACTGATGTCAGGTTCAGCTTAGGCTCTCTTGGAGCATATTACTTTTGACGGCTCTTGGCCGAGTGATACCCTTTCCCGACTGATGTCGGACCCGGCTTAAGCTCTCTTGGAGAGTATCACATTTAGATCCGAAGGGCATCCGTACTCGTTTGAAACGACGCACATCATTCTCGGCCCTCGTGGAGCACGCCCATGGATCTGTGCCCATTTGGGCTCAATCTTACAGTACATGATTCTGTCATTCGGTAACCACCCAAAGGCCCAACGTGGGGCGTACTGTAAGAAAACAAGTTTTTATTCAAGTTGAAGACCATCCACATCCCGTTTAATACGGTAAGTGGGAAACGAGCCCCATCATGGGGGCGACGTGGCCTCGACGCGATCCGGTTAAATTCTGTCAAGTCCCGTAAGTCGAGGCGACGGGCCTGTAAATCATTTATGAGGAATCTGAAAGGATGAGACGTTTCGCAGCTTTTTCCCGCCGATTCGGCAGAGACCTTATTGTTCTCTCTTTAAAAACTAGGTCGTACGACGCCCGACAGTTCATCTTTCCGCCGAGCTTTTTCTCCTTTCTCCTTCTCGCCTTCCTGAACTCTCCGCCACCAAGGTTAACCTTCGCTGTTCTTGCCTTCTCGAGTCGCTGTCAATCTTTCTGCAAGAATGTCTTCTTCTACTCCTTCTCCGCCTTCACCACAAGATTGGACGACCTCGACAACGACCGAGGAGAAGCTGAAATCCATGGTAGATGACGGGATCTTGCCTGATCTGGCCCTGATCTCCGCACGCCCGGCCGCCGGTGAATCCGTCCCGACTCCCCGCTCCGAGGAGGTGGTGGTTTTCGAATCCTTTTTCCACCGCGGCCTTGGTCTTTCGGTCAGTTCTTTCCTTCGTGGCCTTTTTTTCTTCTATGAAATCGAATTGGTGAATCTAAACCCCAATTCTATCCTCCAAATTTCCCTCTTTGTCCACCTTTGTGAAGCTTTCTGGGCATTAGCCCCCATTTCGACCTCTTTCGTCACCTTTATCTCTTGAAGCCCTATCCTTCCAAAAATGACCCCAAGGTTATCGGGGGCGCTGGATTCCAGCTGCGGGAAGGGTTGAAGAAGGATTACTTTGCCATTCCTGTCAAGACCTCCAACAAGGGCTGGCATAGGGAATGGTTTTACTGTGCCAACCCCGATTTGTCTCTGCCTCCGTTCACTGGGCGCCGTCCCTCAATATCTATTTCCTGGGGTTCCACCCCTGCTTCTTCCGACATGGATCAAGGGTCTGAACTCTTGGCACTGATCGAAAAGCTGAAAGATAGTGGGCTTACCGGAGTGGGTTTGGCCCTCCACTTCATCGCCCGCCGGGTGCAGCCCCTGAAGGAGCGAGTTCATCTGTGATTCGCTTATAGGGGACAAAGTGACCCGACCCGGGAACGGCCCGACGATTTGCCAAGGGAGAGGTTATGCGCGGTATCGAGAACTCTTTATCTCGAGCATCGACATATTATCTGTCAAGTGCCCGAAATCTTTCAACATATCACGCCCCCCTCCTGCGGTAGGCGATTTTTATTGGGAATTTTGCGTTTCTTCGTTCTTCGAAGTTTTGCTAACTCTTGATCTTCATCTTCAGGATCACATCGCATTCTTCAGTGTTCCTCCCCTTCTGGAAATGCCCCCTCGTCCAAGCTGTTCTCCGAAGCGCCGGGCGCGGTCTCTAGCAGGGGGCCCTGCTGCAAAGAAGGGAAAGAAGATACTGTGTGATGACTTCGTGGCCCCCCGACGTCCGGTTGGCGGTTCCAAAATCCAAGATCCACCTGCGCGAGTTCCGGCGGGTTGTCCAGAGAAGCCCGGGGCACCAGTCGGCTGCGGTCTGAGTGGTTCTTCCATGGGTGGGCCAGCTATTCGCAAGAAGCCCTCGATGAGAATGAGGAAATCCAATAGGTCTGTTACTCCGTTGACTCCATTTTTATTCTTCGGTCTTGCTTGACGATTTTTTCTTCACAGGGACCCTCCGTTGGGTCTCCGCCTGGGGGCCCTGCTGAGGTTGGACCTCCCGGAGTTCATACTTGACGGGAAACTATACGAGGGCGCCAAGTGTCTCCTAGTTCCTGGCGCCGCCTCTGCTCGCGTTGCCCTTGCGATGATCCGTTGCTCTGGTGCCGCCTCCCGCCGTCCCCGAGGTTGAAGAGATTCACCGAGTCCCGCCACCCCGCCGCCTCGACTAATAACATCTGACCTTTGCCGATGATGAGGGTTTGAAGCTTTTGGACGACCCGGAGGAAGAGCAGAGAGAGAGGGATGACTTTTTCATCCATGCCAAGGCTTGTGCACATGCCGCCCAGGTGAGCATTCCTCCAAGACCGCTGTGTCCCTACTTCCGCCCTTCTTCCATGCATTTACCTTTTGCTATGATGATTATAGAAAAAATAGGGGAGCGCTTCGGGCGAAAGTCCGAGTACATTCAAAGGATGCTCCCTGAAATCCGGACGCGCCAGGAGTACTTGGCCGACCTAGCACGCATCAAAGCCGAGTATACGGCCGAGCTGCAATCCCTTCGGTCCGAACTCCAGACATCGCGGACAGAACAAAACGCTTTGCGCCAGGAGAATCTGGATATCACCGGCTCTCTCCGAGGTAGCTATCTCTTGGGTTGTTTCATGTTTTTTTGCTTAATCGACTATCTTGCCGATTTCTTGTGTTTGCTCCAGCTCGGGATTCGGCTCTCGCGAAGCTCGAAGGAAAACTTAAAGCCGTGGAAGATTCCCAAGTGAAGCTGGAGAAGGATTTTGAAGGTGTAGCTGTCAACTAGTCTTTGCTTGATCCTTTACTATCCTCTCTAACGCTTTGCCTTGCAGATTATAAGGTCAAAACTCAGGCGCAGTACGCCGTCTTCGGCGAGAGAGTTAAAGTTCTCGAAACTTCCTACGCTGAGCTCCAGGACGCTTCTAGCCCCCTGCTGAGTTCGCTTCATCCAAGTGGCGAGAGGCCACTCAGCAGGGGTGAGGTCGTCGTCCGGCTAAAGGAAGCCCCGGGGGCCCTCAAGAACCTGCTGAAGGAAATAGCGGCTAACGGTGCCAGCCAGACACTGGCGATCACCAAGTCCCTCTATCCCCGAGTGGATCTTGAGGCCCTTAGGGAAGGCTACGCTCGCGATGTTGACGAATATCGGGCTGCCGAGCTCTGGGAGGAAGTCAGGGATACTTCTTTGTCGATTGTAGAGACTCTTGACCTTTAAAGGCATAAAAAGTGTTCCCTGTTTTTCCTTCGTGAAAGTATATATCTTCGAGTGGTTTGTGAAGGACCATGTGGAGGTCCATCCATGTTTGTGATGAGTATTTGACTTTATTTGAGCAAGGTGTGCTCAAGTTTGAGTTTGATTTGGATTGATTTTCAAAATGAAGCAATTTGAGTTGTCTCTGCCAGAGTGGCGATCTGCAGTCGTATGGACGCGGTAGTGATGAGTTGGATGGTTTATTGCACATCTTTGTGGGCATTGCTATGTGAGGAGTTTCCTTGTTTTTGATGGTTGCAGGACGACGGTGCTAGGTCATGGTGAGACGAAGGATGACCGGGGCTAGGCGAGGAGCGTCGGAGGTCTAGACGGTTGAGAGATCGCCGGAAGATGATTGGAGGCGGAGTCCGGGCAAGTCAAGAAGATAAGGAAAGGAGTTGATGCTAGCTAGATGCCGCGTGGATCAATGAGGGCCGTCGGATTGAGATCTAGTTGATAGGTTAGCGGGTCTAGGTAGTATGCTTTGAAAACCGTGCAAGAAAACCCGGTATGTGTGTGGGTTTTGGGTTAGCCCTTGCATGGCTGTGTGTGTGGGTTAATCCTAGCCCTTAGATGAGTGCTCTAGGGTTGAGGGACTCATCCAAGGGTGGTAGGTGGCCCAAGAGTAGTATAAATAGGGGTGGAGGGGTAGCCTCCTTCCCTTGAAGGTGTTGAGGTTTTTGATGCTCATTTGAGCTTTGCCCACATGAAAGTGAGGCTTTGTAACCTCCCCTTCCAGAAACGAAAGTTTTATCCATCCACCTCTTAATTTATTTTATGATTTACATTATGTCTTTACTTTACGCAATTTAAATTCAGCATTTACTTTCCCGCAATTACATTCCCGCAATTTACTTTCAAGTAATTTGGATTTGCCTCCCCTCCTTCTAAATGCTGCTGATATTGGATGTTTTGAGTGTGTTCATATGGTTTTACATCTCTTTTGCACTCTTGGATTGAGTAGAGAACATCTTTTCTTTCAAGTTCCAACTTTGTTCAGAACTTGTTCTTCGCGCAGCAGTCAGTGTTTGATTTTTGTAAAACTATAGAAAAATCCTTTTTGAGTGATTCTTGTTGGAGGTGGTGCGGGACTCTGATATACACCTGCATAAAAATTTTGGAGTTCACTTGTTACACCGTTTGGGCGCCATGAGGTGAAAACCGAGCCCCAAACTTTCTGCTCGAAGTTCTTGAGCATACTGTGTTCTTAGATTTTTCCTGTTTTTCTGTAAGGCTTTTTGAGGAGAAATTTGTTGGAGTTCTTTAAGACTCTGATGCTCAAAGGGAGAAAAATTCTCAGAATTTTGTGAGCTACATAAACCAACCAACCTCTTGTGCAAATTGAGGACAAGTTCTGGAAATTCTGCTTTTGCTTTTCTGAAAGTGACTTTTGTGATTTGAATTGATGTCCTTTCTAAAAGCAAGAGTTTGAATTGATTCCTCTTTATCTTGGACACTAGACAACCAGGATTGTGACTCAAAAATCCCCACATATTTTATGGTACTTATCCAGGCAAGCTTGGGGTACACATAGTTGTCTAGTTTTTCGGGTTTTTCACAATTTCCTTTGAGCAATCTTGTCGAGGTTTTTGTTGGAGTATTTTGGGGGAATTTTTATTTGCGACCATTCACCCCCCCTCTGTTCGCCATCTCGGTCCTTCAATTGGTATCAGAGCCGGTTCTGCTCTTTCTAGATCTTGACCGGTCTCAAGAGCCATGGCGACGGACAAATATTCCACCAAGCCTCCCATCTTTAATGGAGTTGATTTTCCTTTTTGAAAGTCCCGGATGGAGTCATACATCACTGCCCAGGGCTACCTAATATGGCAGAAGGTGAAACTCCCATATGAGGTTCCTGCTGATGAAAATGTCACGGCCATCAATATGGTTGACGTTGAGGCGAATGCTAAGGCAAGGAACATTCTCATACAGGGTCTTAGCCGCGGTGAGTATGATAGGATTTCTCACCTTCACTCCGCTCACGAGATTTGGGTAACCCTCGATGCTTACCATGAGGGCTCTACTCAAATCAAGACTGTGAGGCAGGACCAGTTCAAGCGCGAGTACAACAAGTTTGATCAACGCTACCGGTGAGAGTCTCGACGAGTGTTTTGGTCGGTTTACAAAGATTTTGAGCGACCTCCGAGCGCTTGGTTGCATATACCTCGACTCGGACAATGCTCGGCATTTCTTGACCGCACTCGACCTTCGGGTTTGGGAGATGAATGTGACCACCATCAAGGACACCACCGACTTATCGACTCGACTCTTGACGGGCTTTATTCCCGCCTCAAGACTCATGAGATCGATGTCGTCTCTCGAAAGACGAAATCTCGATCGATGGCTTTGGTCACCGATCCCATTGGAGCTTCTTCTTCGATCCTTCTATTGGTTTCTCTCTTCCGCCCTTTGCGAGCTAAGCGATGACCAAGCTCGAAAAATTTCCGGAAAATGAGCTTGCTCTTCTCGCCGCAAGTTTTCTCATGCATACAAGAGGGTGAGAGAGAGAAGAGAGGTGGCATGATCACCGCTTCGAGTGTGGTGGCTCCAACCACATTCGGCGAATCGTCCCAAGCCGGAGAAGGGCAAGAACGACGTTGGCGGTTCGGGCAAGAACGACTACACCGACAAGAACCGCAACAAGAAGCCTCCAGTTCGTGAACCGGCGCACGAGAAGAAGTACCGCAACTTCTCCAAGAACAAGAAGTCTTCCACCGCGTCCTCGCCGCGCAGACGACATCAACCTCTCCGACACGGAGACATGGAGCGACGAGGCGAGGATGATCCGCAAGAGAAGAAGGGCGGCGATAACTTCTCCATGTGCTTCATGGCCGACACCAACAACATCACGACTCAGAGCTCTACAATGACTCGGATGAGGTACCCTCCTATGACCAGCTCAACGAAGCTTTACGCAAATTAGGAAAATTTCATGCTAGAGCTAGAGCTAGGTGTACTGAGCTTGAGAAGGAAGTAGGTACCTTGACTCGGAGTTAGCTTCACTTAGATCTTCTCCTCCCGAGTCACCGATGATTGCTCTTTGTGTGATGCTATTCTTGTGGAGTTGGAGAACCTAAGGACCATACATGATAGTGTGCTTGTTGAACTTGATGGTCTTAGGTTGAAGAATGCTAGCACTAGTTCTATTGATGCTATTCTGTTGAGGCTAGTTTTCTTCATGCTCACTCCACTCCATCATGTGCTAATTGCCCTAAATTGCTTGCCAAAATTGATGCCATGAGCGAACACCTTAGAAAGCTTTCTGCTAGAAATGATGAACTTGAATTGCATGCTTCTAAGGACCCACCACTCATGTGAGGGTCAGTAAGCAACTAAAACTTGACAATGATGCTTTGAATGTCAAGTGTGATCAACTTGCTAAGGATTTACTAGTTAAGTCACAAACTGGTTGCTTGCTGTGTGTTGGAGTTAAGGACGATGTGGATCAAATCCATGTCGAGCTTAAGAAGAAGTTAAAAGATCAAACCCTTAGGATTAGAGATGCTCCTTGCGTTTCTTGTGAGGCCCTCAAGATTGAGGCAGCCGTGCTAAGGGAACAAAAAGCACGTGCTGAGAGATCTTCTCTTTCTGGTTCTTCTTCTTCCTCTCCTTCCCCCTGTTCTTCTTGTGCTTCTTTCTTCCTAGATTGCCAGTATCTTATGAACACTCTTGAGAAGTTTATTGGAGGCAAGAAGAAGCTCAATCTTATTCTAGACCAATCCAAGATTAGTAGATTCAATCAAGGTCTAGGATTTGATCCTTGGAGCACGCCGGCGCATCCTCCCACCATTGTGCGCGCTCCAAGAGTGGTGAGATTGTGGTAGCTCCTGAGTGAGCACCACCAAGTTTAGGTCTGATGGGGTTGTCCATAGGACTTGACTGTAAGGGTGTTACTCCTATTGCTTCGCCTCTAGCAAGGCGGCACACATGCACCTTCCGTAAGAAGGATGGTCACCTAGTAGATTTACGCTTGCGCGCCAAGATCACTCGGCGTGAGCGTGTTGTCGCTCTTAGGGTATTCAGAGTCATCCCTGACTTTGAGTGCTCCTAAGACACACACCGCTTCTAGACGAGTTAGAGAGTCGCTGTGTTTGGGCAAGCGTCCAGACTCGGTTTTCATGCTAGTTCTTTGAGTTTTAGCCACGAGCTGTTCGTAGTCGGTCTTTTCTGCGTCTTCTTGATATTCCTCGCTTTTCCCATCGAGGTAGATATCGGCGGCGTGAGGTGTTTTCGGTAGGAGATCCAGTAGCCTTCTTCGGGATGGTCCGCTTTTGCACCACGCGTACAACCCAGCTTTGACTCCTAGATTATCTACCGAGTTGCTCGATCGTGTGAGAGTTGAGCGTCGAGAGACACTCAAGTCCAGCCTTCTTCTCGTGGTTGGTACTGAGGTGTCGATGGTTCAAGATTGGGTTCCTAAGTCTTCACTCTATCCCAAGATCGAGTCATCTTTCTCTCTGTGTCTTGATCAGTTCGCTCGGATGGGAAGGGCGATGTTTGGATTGTTGACTCGGTTGTCCTCGCCATATGACCGAGATTCTCGTTGGTTCTCTTCCTAGTCCGAGCCCCGTGATGAGTTAATCACTTTTGGGGATGCATCTTCGTAGAGTCATTGCTAAAGGTACCATCTGCATTAACAAAATTTCATTCTTAAAGATGTTGCCTTAGTAAGTAAGTCGCAATACAATCGCTCTCTGCTTCTCGGCTTATCGATGACTCTTTCGAGGTAAGTTTCAAGAGTAATGCTTGTAGAATCCTTGATTCATCAGAGGGTTAGTTTATGGATTTCTAGATTTGGGAGAGTCTTTCGTCTGATTTTTCGCTTCTTCCGAGACTCTCTTCGATGTTTGATTGCTTCGCGTCCCGTGATCTCTCCTTCGGCATAGGAGACTTGGTCACATTGGTTTTGATCATTTGACTCGAGTTAGCGCCACGATCTCATTCGGGTTTGCCCAAACTCAAGATGGTCAAAGACTTAGTTTGCTCTCCTTGCCGACATGGCAAGATGGTTACTGCTTCTCATCCTCCAGTCACCGTAGTGATGACTGATGCACCAGGACAGCTTTTACATATGGACACTGTTGGTCCAAATAGAGTGCACAAGCAGGAGGGAAGTGGTATGTTCTTGTCATCGTTGATGATTTTTCTAGATACTCTTGGGTATTCTTCATGGCCTCGAAGGATGAGACCTTTTCTCACTTCAGGGGTTTGATCAGTAGGTTGTCTATTGAGCTCCCAGGTGCATTACGAGCTATACGCAGTGATAATGGCACGGAGTTCAAGAATTCCTACTTTGAGAGTTTTTGTGTGGAGTCTAGTTTAGAGCATCAGTTCTCTTCTCCCTACGCCCCTCAGCAGAATGGCGTAGTGGAAAGGAAGAACAGGACCCTGGTTGAGATGGCCAAGACGATGCTAGACGAGTACAGTACTCCTAGGAAGTTTTGGGCTGAGGCTATAGCTACTGCTTGCCATGTTTCTAATCGCGTGTTTTTGAGAGCACATTTGCATCGCACTTCTTATGAGTTGAGGTATGGGCGAAAGCCCAGTGTGTCTCATTTTCGCGTTTTCGGTTGCAAGTGTTTTATCTTGAAGTCTGGTAACCTAGATAAGTTTGAGTCTCGCTCTTCTGATGGTATCTTTCTAGGTTACTCGACTTCTTCTCGTAGCTATAGGGTCTAGAGCGTTGATGCGCATAGGATCATAGAGACCTGTGATGTGACCTTTGATGAGGCTAGCCCAGGAGCTAGACCTGATGTTTCAGGCTCTTCTTATCCCTCCGAGACCATCTTTGTAGAAGATGAGGATGATGGTGTTCCACCGGATCCAGTCCCCTCTACACCTGAGGTGCCTCCTGTTTCCATTTCGCACCTCGGGAGACCACCCTTGCCTTCCGACTCTCCTTCAAATGAGTGGCTCTGCTCCTACCTCTTCTCGTGCATGAGGTAGAGGCCACTACTTCAGTCCTCCCGTCATATCCAGAAAGCTCATCCACCGATCGATCATTGGTGATCTGCTTGAGCGGTCACTCGCTCAAAATCGTTTGTCCAGTTTTTGCCTCCACTCTGCCTTTGTTGCCTCCTTTGAGCCGAAGGATGTTTCTCATGCATTATCCGATGAATCGTGGATTAATGCTATGCATGAGGAACTTGAGAACTTTGAGAGGAACAAGGTATGGCAGCTTGTCGAGCCCCATCCGTCATAATGTCATTGGGACCAAGTGGGTGTTCAAAAACAAGCAGAGTGAGGATGGGGTTGTCATTCGCAACAAGGCTAGGCTAGTTGCACGTGGCTTTTCTCGGGTTGAGGGTCTTGACTTTGAGGAGACCTTTGCCCCTGTAGCTAGACTAGAGGCTATTAGGATCCTGCTTGCATTCTCTGCATCCCAGGGCTTCAAGCTCTATCAAATGGATGTCAAGAGTGCATTCCTCAATAGCTATATTGAGGAAGAGGTTTATGTCAAACAACCTCCAGGATTCGAGAACCCCATGTTTCCGAGTCATGTATACAAGCTCTCCAAAGCTTTGTATGGACTCAAGCAGGCCCCCAGAGCATGGTATGTGAGGCTCAAGTCTTATCTTCTCAACCATGACTTCAAAATGGGCATAGTAGACAAAACTCTGTTCATCAGACACCATGAGTCTCATTTTCATCTTGTCCAGATTTATGTGGACGATATCATTTTTGGTGGCTCATCTCATTCGCTTGTGTCTCAGCTTTCTGAGGTGATGAGCACAGAGTTTGAGATGAGTATGATGGGCGAGTTGAGCTACTTTCTTGGCTTCCAAATCAAGCAGACTCGGGAAGGTACTTTCTTGCATCAAGGCAAGTATACCCGTGACCTCCTGAGGCGCTTCGATATGTCTGATGGGAAGCCGGTGATGACTCCTATGGCCACCACTGCTGTCCTCGAGCCCGATGAGGATGGTGAGCCTGCTGATCAAAAGGAGTTTCGAAGCATGATCGGCTCCCTCTTGTACCTCACTGCTTCGAGGCTGGACATACATTTCGCTGTGTGTCTGTGCGCTTGATTTCAAGCTTCTCCTCGCGCCTCTCACTGCTAGGCGGTCAAGCGCATCTTCAGGTACCTTCGTGCTACCACTGATTATGGTATTTGGTACTCTTCGTCTTCTTGTCTATCTTTTAGAACCTTTTCCGATACCGACTTTGCTGGCTGTAGGATAGATAGGAAGAGCACTTCTGGCACTTGCCAATTCATTGGCACTTCTCTTGTTTTTTGGTCATCTAGGAAGCGGTCTGGGGTTGCACAGTCCACCGCTGAGACCAAGTATGTTGCTACAGCCAGTTGCTGTAGCCAGGTGCTCTGGATGAGATCGACCTTACGGGACTATGGATTAGAGATAGAGAGTGTGCCACTTTTCTGTGACAACACTTCAGCTATTTGCATTGCTAAAAACCCAGTGCAACATTCCCGGACCAAGCACATTGATATTAGATATCACTTCCTTAGAGACCATGTGGAGAAGGGAGATATCGCGCTTCGATTCGAGAGAGTGACCTTCGATTAGCCGATATCTTCACCAAGCCTTTGGATAGCTCCAGTTTGTTGCCTTGAGGAGTGAGCTTGGAGTCGTGAGCCCTTATGGCCTTTCGTGAGGGGAGCTGGTTTGTATATTATGTATTATATGTTTTCTTCCACTTAGCTTTTCTTTTCTTTGTGTTTCTTTTGGGTGACTTTGGGCTTGTTTTCTTGAGTTGAGTTCACTCACTTAGACTTCGGCATGCCTTCAATGGACCTCTTATCTTGTGCTTTAGGTTGCTATCATGCGTGATTAGTGTTCTCTCTTCTCTCTAGGTTGAGTTCCCTCACAGCCTTATAAGTCTAGCGGTATTGGGCCTCCTGGGTAGACAGGTCCATGTGCACTCCTTAGTTGGGATCTAGAGTCGCCTTCCTATGTCACCATTGGGAAGATAAGAGCGAGTCTAAGCCGTAGTGAGTCTCTTCTATCTTATCTATGCTCAATAGCCATCCAGCTTTTGCGCTTCTCGGCTTCTTCTCCTCATTCTATTTTTCTGGTTGTTATTGAGTTCATTCGGTTTTCTTTATGCCTAATCTTGATAATAACTCAACTTTAACCAGATTTGAGCTTAAAATTGATTCATTTGTTGAGGGGAGTTTGGGAATCTGTTCATGCATTGCATTTAGACTGCATTTTCTGTTTTATGAGCTTTGTCTATTATGCAATTGATTTCTTCTTCATGCTATACACCATGCTACATCATTTAAAGAAAATCACTAGCTTAGGTATGTCCAAGTTCATTTAACTTGCTAAGCTTAAAAATGAAATAAGCCTTAAATGAAAAACTTGATGAAACTTGTTGCTTTTACTTGCTAGGTTTCTTCTCTAGAGGTTTGTGCCATAATTTGAGAAATTTAGGAGTTCTCTAGAGTCCCTATAGCAACTTGGGTGAAACTAGTTTGATCCATGCTAGAGTCCTTCAATTGCTCATGAATCATTGTGCAAAAAAAAATGAAAATTAAACAAAATTGACTCTTCTTGTGCACATATGACTCAACACCTTGCATTCACAAGACCACTTCCCATTGCACTTGGGATGAACTTGGAATACATCGTGTTTGACCTAAACCATCCTCTTAAGAGTTCATCTTGAAATGGTCGCATAAGGCTTGAGTCAATTGGTTGTCAAAAGAAAATGCAAATAAATTAAAAACAAAGACATATGTGGGTAAAGAATGCAAATAATGTCAAACATTTGCACCCCGCTATGTCTTGTATGATGATAAATCAAAATTTGCATTAAGTGATAAATGAGCCCAAGGACCTTGTATGCTCTTCTAGATTCCCAAAGTGTTGAGTAGGTTGAACTCTAGGTTTTCTTTTGATCCTTAGAGTGGCTATTCTTCTATTTTTGAAACTAAAGCTAAGTGTTGCACTTGTCAAATCTTGCTAAAAATGATATATTCAAAACTAAGCTCGTATTTGCACTTGGACATGTCTTAGTTTAGTCATCTTCTAAATTGACAAGCTTGGTGTAATATCCTTCCATTTTGATCAATTGATAATCTTCAAAGCTCTTTCGATTGCATTTCATGCATACATAAAAAAATTGATGCCTATATTGCCAAAAGGGGAGAAAATGTAGAAAAGGCATCACTAAAAGATAAAATGTGAATGCTTATTTGGTTATTATGATCTTTGTAAAACTATGCTACTACTTCTGTTGGATCATAATCTCATAATCACATTTGACATGTTTAGTTGGATTTTAGAGTTTTGTTGAAAACTTGCTCTTTCTTAAATTTAACTCTAAAATCTGAATTCCTCTTCGTCAACTTGGTCATGGTTCTAATTTCTATCTTTGGACCAAGTTTGACTTTGCAACTAAAAATTGCTTTCTTCTTCATTTTCTTCAAACTCAAATTTATGCCTTTTATGTGGTTTGTCAATATACTCATCAAGGGGGAGATTGAAGGACCATGTGGAGGTCCATCCATGTTTGTGATGAGTATTTGACTTTATTTGAGCAAGGTGTGCTCAAGTTTGAGTTTGATTTGGATTGATTTTCAAAATGAAGCAATTTGAGTTGTCTCTGCCAGGAGTGGCAGTACCGGTCGTATGGACGCGGTAGTGATGAGTTGGATGGTTTATTGCACATCTTTGTGGGCATTGCTATGTGAGGAGTTTCCTTGTTTTTGATGGTTGCAGGACGACGGTGCTAGGTCATGGTGAGGCGAAGGATGACCGGGACTAGGCGAGGAGCGTCGGAGGTCCAGACGGTTGGGAGATCGCCGGAAGATGATCGGAGATAAAGTCCGGGCAAGTCAAGAACACAAGGAAAGGAGTTGATGCTAGCTAGATGCCGCGTGGTTCAATGAGGGCCGTCGGATTGAGGTCTAGTTGATAGGTTAGTGGGTCTAGGTAGTATGTTTGAAAACCGTGCAAGAAAACCCGGTATGTGTGTGGGTTTTGGGTTAGCCCTTGCATGGCTGTGTGTGTGGGTTAATCCTATCCCTTAGATGAGTGCTCTAGGGTTCAGGGACTCATCCAAGGGTGGTAGGTGGCCCAAGAGTAGTATAAATAGGGGTGGAGGGTAGCCTCCTTCCCTTGAAGGTGTTGAGGTTTTTGATGCTCGCTTGAGCTTTGCCCACATGAAAGTGAGGCTTTGTAACCTCCCTTCCAGAAATGAAAGTTTTATCCATCCACCTCTGAATTTATTTTATGATTTACATTATGTCTTTACTTTACGCAATTTAAATTCAGCATTTACTTTCCCGCAATTACATTCCCGCAATTTACTTTCAAGTAATTTGGATTTGCCTCCCCTCCTTCTAAATGCTGCTGATCTTGGATGTTTTGAGTGTGTTCATATGGTTTTACATCTCTTTTGCACTCTTGGATTGATTAGAGAACATCTTTTCTTTCAAGTTCCAACTTTGTTCAGAACTTGTTCTTCGCGCAGCAGTCAGTGTTTGATTGTTGTAAAACTATAGAAAATTCCTTTTTGAGTGATTCTTGTTGGAGGAGGTGCAGGACTTTGATATACACCTGCAGAAAAATTTTGGAGTTCACTTGTTGCACCGTTTGGGCGCCATGAGGTGAAAACTGAGCCCCAAACTTTCTGCTCGATGTTCTTGAGCATACTGTGTTCTTAGATTTTTCCTGTTTTTTTTGTAAGGATTTTTGAGGAGAAATTTGGTGGAGTTCTTCACGACTCTGATGCTCATAGGGAGAAAAATTCTCAGAATTTTGTGAGCTGCCGAAACCCACCAACCTCTTGTGCAAATTGAGGACATGTTCTGGAAATTCTGCTTTTGCTTTTCTGAAAGTGACTTTTGTGATTTGAATTGATGTCCTTTCTAAAAGCAAGAGTTTGAATTGATTCCTCTTTATCTTGGACACTAGACAACCAGGATTGTGACTCAAAAATCCCCACATATTTTATGGTACTTATCCAGGCAAGCTTGGGGTACACATAGTTGTCTAGTTTTTCGGGTTTTTCACAATTTCCTTTGAGCGATCTTGTCGAGGTTTTTGTTGGAGTATTTTGGGGGAATTTTTATTTGCGACCATTCACCCCCCCCTCTGTTCGCCATCTCGGTCCTTCAGTTTGACCAGTGACCTTTGTTCATCTGACTCCAGCCCCCAGGCTCTGGGATATGATTCATGGATCTTGTCCCTGAGTCTTAACATAAGAGCGAAGCACTCGAATTCACGATTATAAAAGGGGTTATATGAAGACGACTTTTTCAATCGAACTTTTATTCATAGAGGATTAAACAGAAGTACAAAAACTTAAGTGAAAAAGTGACGTAGCTGTTCTATATTCCAAGTATTGCTGGTTGTCGATCCATCTTCTCACTTAAGTTTATAAGCTCCGGGACGAATTACTTCGTCGATGATGTAAGGGCCCTCCCAACTTGGGGAGAGTTTATGTTCGCTCTTTTGATTCCTCCTTAGGACTAGATCTCCTTTGGAGAACGCCGGCTCTTTACATTGCGCCTATGATAACGTCGCAAGCCTTGGAGGTATTTCACCGAACGAATTGTTGCGATATCCCTGGCTTCTTCCAATCTGTCGAGGTCTTCTAGCCGGCTGTCTTCTGAAGCGATCTCTTCATAACTCCGAACCCGCGGGGATCCGAATTCTAACTCGGTTGGTAAGACCGCTTCTGTGCCATATACCAGAAAGAAAGGTGATCGTCCGTTGCTCATTGGGGTAGTTCGTAGCCCCAGTCTTCAAGGCGCTCTTTGACCCACCGAGTAGCATATTGTTGGAGTCGATCGAAAATCCTTGCTTTTATGCCTTGGAGCACCATGCCATTAGCTCGCTCAACCTGTCCGTTACTTTGGGGGTGCGCGACTGACGCGAAGCAAATTTTTATGCCCAGCTCCTCGCACCAATCTTGAAATACTTCGCCTCTGAACTGAGTGCTATTATCCGTGATGATTCGGTTGGGTACGCCAAATCTAACCACGATCTCGTGAAAGAATTCTCTGGCCTTTGCCGCCGTAATGGTGGCGACTGGTTTGGCCTCAATACATTTGGTGAATTTATCAACGGCAATGAAGAGATGAGTATAGCCTCCTTGAGCCTTTTTCAAAGGTCCCACCATGTCGAGCCCCCAGACCGCAAATGGCCATGTAATCGGGATAGTCTGTAGTTCCTGCGCTGGCTTGTTCATTTGGCGTGCAAAAAGCTGACATCCTTCGCATGTCCGGACGATGTCCTCCGCATCTGTGATGGCAGTCGGCCAAAAGAACCCTTGGCGATAGGCTTTTCCGACCAGGGTCGATGACGCCGCATGGTTCCCACAAATTCCCGAGTGGATTTCTTTGAGCAGGTCTTTCCCTTTTTGTTCCGATATGCATCGTCGTAGTATGCTAGAGGAGCTCTTACGATAAAGCTCCTTTCCAACGACTACATAACTCTTGCTTCGGCGCATGATCCGCTCGGCTTGGATGCGATCCTCGGGTAGCTTGTCTTCTGTCAGGTAATCCAGGTATGGAGATGTCCAATCTGGGGTAATAATCAAGACCTCTGCCTCTTCCCCTTTTTCTACTGGACTGTCTGCTTTTGGCCGAGCGCTAATCGTGGGTTTATGAATTTCTTCTACAAATATTCCCACGGGCACCTTGGACCGGTAGGATCCCATCTTCGCAATTCGTCAGCCGCTTCGTTGTCCCGTCGAAGTACGTGAACGAGCTCGAGTCCATCGAAATTGCTTTCTAGCTTGCGCACTTCTTGGCAATATGCTGCCATGTTGTCCTCGATGCAAGACCATTCCTTCTGCACTTGATTGACCACGAGCATTGAATCTCCGCGAACCGCCAGTCGTCGAATGTCGAGAGATATGGCGATACGGAGTCCGTGAATGAGTGCCTCATACTCGGCGGCGTTGTTGGATGCAGGAAAAAATATTTGGAGGACATACCTCAATCTTTCTCCACTTGGTGATATGAGCACTATACCAGCCCCCGCGCCGCTGAGCATGAGGGAACCGTCAAAGTACATCGTCCAATACTCGAGATCTTTAGTAATCGCCGGGTGCTGCAATTCCGTCCACTCGGCAGTAAAGTCAGCGAGTGCTTGGGATTTGATGGCCAAGCGGGGCTTGAATTGAATGTCAAAGGCCCCGAGTTCAACTGCCCATTTGGCAATTCTTCCAGTGGCCTCCTGGTTGCGAAGTATGTCTCCGATCGGGAAGGAGGTGACCACCGAAATAACATGCTCTTGGAAGTAGTGTTTAAGCTTGCGAGATGTAAGGAGTACGGCATATAATAGCTTCTGCACTTGTGGATACCGCATACCTTGACTCACTTAGGACTTCACCGACGGTATACCGGTGCCGGACTCGTGCCCTCGAGCCGCTTCCTCCTTTCTACGATGATCGCAGCTACCGACTACATGTGCCGCTGCGCGATATAAAGTAATAGGGTTCTTCTCGCATTGGTGAGACCAACACGGAGGTGTCGTCGGAAGGTCTTCGATCTTCAAATGCTTGTTGCGCTCCGACGCCCATTGAAACTTATCTTGTTTCTTGAGTAGTTTGAAGAAAGGCATACCTCGATACCACCGAGATGAACTCGCTTAGAGCGCCATACACCTGTAAGCTTCGGGCGCCTTTTTGGTTCATCGGCGGTTCCATATTTGATATGGCCTTGACTTTCTCCGGTTGGCTTCAATGCCTCGTTGTGACATGATAAATCCGGCGCTTTCTCAAGATACTCCAAAACACACTTCTCGTGATTCACTTCATGTTGAAAGCCCTTAAACTTTCGAAAGTCTCGCTAGGTCGATGATAAGATCTTTCCTTTCCCGAGTTTTTACGACAACGCCATCTACATACGCCCACGCTGCGCCCGAGTGGGCGTGAAAACACCGCTGTTTCGCACGCTGATAGGTCGCGCCAGCGTTTTTTAGCCCGAATGCCATCGTGGTGTAACAGTAGGCTTCGAAAGGCGTGATGAACGAGGTCTTTATATGATCTTCCTCCTTTAGGCGAATCTGGTGATAGCCCGAGTATGCGTCAAGAAAACTCAAAATTTCACAACCGGCAGTCGAATCAACCACCTGATCAATCCGGGGCAGTCCAAAGGGATCCTTCGAGCACGCCTTGTTGAGATCAGTATAATCGACACACATGCGCCAAGTTTTATTCTTCTTTTGAACTAACACAGGATTTGCTAACCAATCAGGATGATACACTTCTTTGATGAAACCTGCGGCTAGGTGTTTCGTGATTTCCTGTTTTATGGCGTTCCGACGATCCGGGGCGAACCGCCGAAGCCTCTGTTTGACTTCTCATCAACATGGAGAGAGTGCTCGATCACCTCCCTTGGTACACCTGGCATATCTGATGTTTTCCAGGCGAAAATGTCTCTGTTAGTTTGGAGGAAGGTGATGAGCACGCTTTCCTATTTGTCCTCGAGCCTTGTCCCTATCACGGTTGTTTTAGACGTGTTAGACGGGTCAAGAATGATCCTTTTAGTTCCTTCGCCGGGCTTAATTCCCGAGGTGGCTTGCTTTTTTTATGGTACTTCTCCTTCGTCTTGGAGCGTGGCAGCCTTAGCCTGGATGTTTCTTGCCTGGGTACCTGCTTCCTGTAATTCGGCAAGTTCATGATTCTCCCGGTCGCATTGCGAGGATTGCTTGATGTCGCCACGAAGTGTGATGACTCCTTTGGGTCCCGGCATCTTCAACACCGAGTAAGTGTAATTAGGTATGGCCATGAATCTGGCTAGGCCAGGCCTTCCCAAGATGGCATGATACGCCGTCTCGAAATTGGCTACCTCAAAATTGATGAATTCGGTCCGGAAATTATCCTTGGTCCCGAACGTAACGGGTAATGAAATCTGTCCGAGGGGAAACGAGGACGCCCCGGGGATTACGCCGTGGAAAGGCTGAGTGCTTGGCCTCAGCTCCAAACGGGGGATGCTCATGTCGTTGAAAGTTCTGGCGAACAGGACGTTGAGCCCACTTCCGCCATCGATCAGAACCCTCTTGAGCTTCACGCTGCGCACAACCGGGTCAAGTACGAGAGGAAACTTACCCGGATGTGGGACCCTGCCGGGGTGATCTTTACGGTCAAAGGTGATCGACCTCGCACCATTTCGGATATTGAGGAGTCGCCGGTTCCATCGCGTTGATCTCCGAGCGGTGAGTTTTGCTTCCGCTTGACTCGTATCCGCTGAGCCCCGTAGATGTAGTTCAGCTCCGCCGGGCTCCCGGAAATCTTCTTCATCCGGAGTTCCTTTTCTTCATTGAGCAACTTCGCCTTGGTCAGGGCGGTTGCCATTGACTTTCGCGCGCAAAACGCTTCAGAGTGAAGCAGTCCTTGGCGGCGTGCTTTCCCTTGGGGTGGAAAGGACATATCGCTTCCATGACGGTGCTGTAGTCGGGTGCCTCTCTCCGAGTGGCCCGGGGCCGGTTATGCTCGGCTACCGCGACCAGCTCCTCGCCCTTGCGTTTCCTATCCTTGTGTTTAGAGGACTCGGGCTTATCGCCCTTGCTTTTTTCTGAGGCCGTGGCGTAGCGGTCGGCTAACGCAAACATTTCTTTTACGGAGGTCGGGGCCTTCCTGGACATTTTTTTAATAAGATCAGGATCGCTTACCCCTTTCTGGAAGGCCGCCACCACCACCGCCTCTGACACGTCTCTGACGGTGTTCTTCTTCTGCATGAAGCGCCGGATGAAGTCTCTCAGCGTTTCATCCTTCTTCTAGTGCAGTTGATACAGGTCCCACGGAGTACCGGGCCTCTCATATGTCCCTTGAAAGTTGGCGATGAATTGCTCGCACAGGTCACTCCAGGAGTCTACCGAGTTGGCAGGGAGGCCCGTGAGCCATGCTTGTGTCGAGGGGCTGAGATTGACCGG
Organism: Otatea glauca; assembly: GCA_036346275.1. Classification (NCBI taxonomy): domain Eukaryota; kingdom Viridiplantae; phylum Streptophyta; class Magnoliopsida; order Poales; family Poaceae; genus Otatea; species Otatea glauca. The sequence continues at coordinate 56,586,877 of CM070715.1, read as the reverse complement.
CAAATAGTTCGCCATGACGGTCTGATTTTCTCCTGCTGCCTTGACTGTCAGGGCGTAGACCTGCAACCAAGCTTCTGGGTCTCGCTCCCCGTCGAACTTTACAATGCCTTTGGGGTTGAATCCGTCGGGCCAAACCACTCGGCGAAGTCGGGGAGTGAACGCTCGGATCCCATCGATGGATCTTTCATCTTGCCGGGGTGGACTCCGGCGTGGAGATCTTCTAGCTCGGTGATGACCGCCAAAGCGCCCAGTGAGGTTCGCGCGCGCGAGTCATTGACTCGGCGTTCGTCGTCACTTCCACTCCGGCGATGATGAAATCTACGATCGTCGTGGTCATCGTGCATTCGGTAGTTCCGCCGATAGTAGCTTATGCCGAAACGCTCGAAGTCGTCGCGGTGTCCATGTCTTTCTTCCTCGTCCCGCTCTCGTCGCCTGGCCGTGATGTCCTGGCAGAGGTCGCGGTCAAGGATCTGTTGTGCGTCTCCAGTATGCGGTGCGTGGCGCCGACTGCCAACGCTCCGGCTGGTTGCAGTCCGACTGCTGGCGACACGAGTGGCCGCGTTAGAGCGCGAGTGCGCTTCTCCAGCCGGCTTCTCCTGATTTTGCTGGATAGCTGCCGCCGTCACCATGGCCTTGATGTGAGCCACAATCGGGGCTGCTGGACTGTCCGATGCAATCATCGGGTCCAGCGCGTCGAGGAGCGTCTTCGAAGCGACGACGTTCTGCATCGGCGTGCGGAAGACGGACTGATCTCCCAACTTAGATTGCAGGATGTCCTCCCGGACATTGCGACCCAAAGATCAGAGAGACCGCGTTTTGATCTCCTTACCCTTACATCGGCGATCTTCTTCCGCAACGTCACGATCTTCTTGATGGAGATCGGTCTTCTGTCCTTCAATTGAGAAGATGCCGCGAAAATGCAGCCACTCCTAATGGAGCCGACTGGTTTTCCAGATAAGTCAGAGTAATGTACCTGAGATGGTTCGCCTCGATTACGCCAGTCGGTTTTATCCAGCCGACAAGCTCTCCCTGCATATTAGCGACGAAATCCAAAGCTTAAAGCGGAAAGCTTGGCGCCGAGACGAATCCGCGGTTGACGCCATCAAGTCAGAGGAAAAGATTGAAGCGCCTCTACTACAGCGCGCCAACCGCCGACTTTTGTAGTCGGCAATTAATTTATGGGGTAGGCGCCGATCTCAAACTCGATGGTCACACAAGACAAGGGGTTTATATGTGTTCGTGCTCTCGCGAGGAGATAATACCTAATCCTGTGTCTTTGGGATTATATGGATCTCTTGGATCTGGGGTTGCTCAAAGCACAATATGCTCTGGGCGATATGAGGTGTTCTATGCTCTATGGCTTGATTGCTCTATGCTTGGATGATCGGATCCCTATGTTGTTGCCCGCCCTCTCCCTTATATAGCGGGGGTGGGGTGGCTTACAGAGTCCTGATCGGTCAAGAGATTTCGATCGGTTACAAGATTCTAGTCAATTATAGGACAGAGTTTACATCTTTATCTATCCTTCTAACGACTCGGATTACAACTATATCTATCATTTCTAATCACAAGTTCAACTTCCGCTATGATATATCCCTTTCTGTACGGTTAAGAAGCTTGATGTGAAGCATATCTTCTGGGCCTTCATCTTGGGCCTTTCCTGAGGATACCCTGGAATCTATATCCCACAAGCGAAAAAGCCGAAACATACAAGGCCTAAGAGTTGTTCTTTGTTGATTATTACATATATGGGATTGGAAGAAAGTGGCTGCTGGACAATGTCGGTTTTAGCGACACAAAAGGAAACATCACGTGTTAGAAATAATATGGGAAGAAGGAAAGGCTCACAAGCAATTAAGAAAGGTCAATAAAACATAAGATATTTCATGAAATTTGAGCCAATTTCGGATAGAAATCAGAGGAAGATTCGGAGCTAATTTCAGACAGAAATCAGAGGAGGATTCGGAAAGAATTTCCAGCTCGAAATAGAAGAGAACAGTAAAATACGCATAAATTTCACAAACGGAGTTCAAATGGAGCAAATAAGGACTCGTTTGAAAGGTTATTTCATGCCCCATCCAATGGAGCACAACCAGCCACAGATTCTAAATATTTCGGCTGAAACAAGGGAAATACTCTTGAGTCCAGAATTGAGTCTTTTCCGAAGTCCACATTTGATTCCTTTAGAGCTGCCCCCCCCACTATATATTGTGTAACCGGCCCTAGCTTTTAGTTTTAAACTTTGATTTTGGATTTACCCCACCCACTATAAGATTTGTGAGCTGAGTGCCACTTTCAATTCTAGTATTTGGTAGGGTTTGGTACTATTTACACTAACCATGGCAGGGTCAAGAAGTTCTTATGCTGGTTCACGTCATGGTGATGATGATGGAAATGGTGTGGACAAGCCTCAAGCATTACCGTTGTGCCCTTATTCTCAAGCCTTGTTGGATGCATACGTTGGCACCTTTGAGCGGATGCTCTTTGATCAAGTAATTGTTTGTCTAAACAGTGTGGAGAATCATGTTGGCGGGATTGAAGCGCGGCTTGAACAAGTTGAGCAAACTCCTCCACGACAGAACCAGCCGCATCAAGGCCTTCGATATCGAGTTGGAGCAAATAACAATGTTGCTGCTATAGAGCTATTTGAACCAAGAGCAAATTTGAACGCCGCATGTGCAAGAGCTTCTCGAAAAAAGGTTCGTGCATGAAACTTAAGTCCATGTGTTATTCCTATTTTACTTGTGCCAAGAAAGATGGATCACGGAGGATGTATATAGATTGTAGAGCTATCAACAATATTACCATTCTATATCGTCATCCTATTCCTAGGTTAGATGATATGCTTGATGAATTGAGTGGTTCTACTATCTTTTCTAAGGTTGACTTGCGTAGTGGTTATCATCAAATTAGAATGAAGCTAGGTGATGAATGGAAAATTGCTTTTAAGACTAAATTTGGATTGTATGAATGGTTGGTTATGCCATTTGGTTTTACTAATGCACTTAGCATGTTTATGCTCTTAATGAATGAGGTGTTGAGAGCTTTTATCGGAAAGTTTGTGGTGGTTTACTTTGATAATATACTAATTTACAACAAGTATTTGGTTGAACATTTGGATCATTTGTGACAAGTTTTTGCTGCATTACGAGAGGCACGCTTGTTTGCTAATCTCGAGAAGTACACCTTTTGCATAGATCAAGTCGTGTTTCTTGGTTTTGTTGTGACTGTGAAGGGAATTCAGGTGGATGAACAAAAGGTGGAAGCCATTCGAGCATGGCCTACACCTACAACAGTCACACAAGTGCGGAGTTTTCATGGGCTTGGTTTTTACTGTCGGTTCATGAAGGATTTCAGTACACTCGCTGCCCCACTCAATGAGTTGACAAAGAAGAACATACCTTTCAAGTGGGGAAAAGCACAAGATGACTCATTCAACAAACCAAAAGATAAGTTAACCAATGCACCACTTCCACAACTTCTTGATTTTAATAAAACTTTTGAGATAGAATGTGATGCTAGTGGTATTGGGATTGGAGGTGTTCTCATGCAGGATAAGAAACCCATTGATTATTTTAGTGAAAAGCTTAGTGAGATAACTTTGAACTACTCAACATATGACAAAGAATTGTATTCATTGGTTAGAGTGTTAGAAACATGGCAATATTACCTATGGCAACATATTTGTCATACATTCGGATCATGAATCGTTAAAGCATATTCGTAGCCAAAGTAAGTTGAATGTAGACATGCTAAATGGGTAGAATTTATTGAAACCTTTCCGTATATTGTGAAACATAAGAAAGGTAAAGATAATCTAGTTGTTGATGCATTATCTAGGCGATACACATTGCTATCTCAACTTGATTGTAAAATTCTCGGTTTGGAATGTTTAGAAGAATTATATGCTACTGATTTGGATTTCAAATACATTTACACTAATTGCAAAGAAGGGAGATGTTGGGATAAATATGTCCTGATGAAGGCTATTTGTTTAGAGCTAACAATCTTTGTGTTCCCATGAATTCCGTTCGTCTTTTGTTGCGACAGGAGGCGCATGGAGGTGGATTAATGGAACATTTTGGTGTTTAAAAGATTGAGGATGTTCTGTCCACATATTTGTATTGACAAAAAATGAGGCACGTTGTCGAGTGCTACGTGGGGAGATGCTCTACATATCAAACATCTAAGTCTCGCTTAAACCCCCATGGATTATATATGCCTCTTCCTGTTCCTAAAGGACCTTGGGAGGATATTTCAATGGATTTTATATTAGGGCTGTGTAGGACCAAGAGGGGGGATAGTATATTTGTTGTAGTAGATAAGTTTTAAAAAATGGCACATTTCATTCCTTGTCATAAGAGTGACGATACTATTCATGTTGCTAATTTGTTTTTCAGGGAGGTCATTCGCTTGCATGGAGTACCAAGGACAATTTTTTCAGATTGTGATACCAAGTTTTTGAGCCAAACACTTTGGGGAAAGCTTGGGATGAAACTGCTGTTTTCATCTACATGTCATCCCCAAACTAATAGACAAACTGAGGTCGTTAACTGCACTCTTGGTACCATGCTATGAGAAGTATTAAAGAGGAACTTGAAGCTATGGGAGGAATGCTTGCCACATATCGAGTTTGCCTACAACCGGGTCGTGCATTCCACAATGAAGTTCTACCTGTTTGAAGCTGTTTATGGATTCAAACCAACAACACCCATTGATCTATTACCTTTACCGCCTTCGGAAAAGGTAAACTTGGATGCAGAAAGGAGAGCTGATTTGATTCGCAAGATACATGAGACAACCATGGCAAACATTGAGAAGATGCAAGCCCAATACAAGAAGCATGTAGATAAGGGTAGGAAGGAGATGGTATTCGAAGAAGGTGACTTGGTATGGTTGCATTTGTGCAAGGATCGGTTTCCTGAATGGTGCAAGTCCAAACTAATGCCACGAGGTGATGGACCATTCAAAGTTCTTGCAAAGATCAACGATAATGCCTACAAATTGGAGTACCCGAGGCATACGGAGTGAGTGATACATTCAACGTTTCTAATTTATCTCCATACTTGGGAGACGACGACGAGCCAGAGTCGAGGACGACTCCTTCTCAAGAGAAGGAGTATGATGACGACATCCCTACATCAAGTACTTCACTAGAAACTCCAAATGTAGACCATTGCAAGGACCAATGATTCGCACACGCGCATGACGCTTAGGCCAACATGTGATTTCTTTATTTAGCCAAATTAATTATGTTATTACTAAGAATATGTTGCTACTTAAGAGTTGTTCTTTATTCATTATTACATGTATGGGCTTGGAAGAAAGTAGCTGCTAGATAATGTCGGTTTTAGCGCCACAAAGAACACACCACGTGTTAGAAATAATATGGGAAGAAGGGAAGGCTTACAAGCACTTAAGGAAGGTCAATAAAACATAAGAGATTTCAAGAAATTTGAGCCAATTTTGAAAAAAAAATCACAGGAAGCTTCCGAGCTAATTTTGGACCGAAATCAGAGGACGATTCGGATGGAATTTCCGATTCAAAAAAGAGGAGGATAGGTCTCAGTAAAAAGCCCATAACTTTCACAAACGGAGCAAATAAGGACTCGTTTGAAAGGTTATTTGTAACAACCTCAAAATAGAAAGAAAAGAGAATTTCAAATTTCAAATTTAAATTTGAATTTGGCCTTAATTTGAGATTCTCTCTGTCCATTTTAAGAAAAACTTCACCAGTTAAATGACTGGATTCCTAATCTTAAGATCAAACAAAATATTTGTAAGCCACACTACATATTTGTACTGATGCATGCAAAATTTACTTGGGCACATCAGCATATAGATTTCCAATAACAAATACTACCATATATAAATATTCAAGGTCAACCACATACACTCATCCTAAATATCACAGAACCAATTCCAGCATGAAATTAAAGTTCTCATCCACACATTATCACTTAAGAATACTGAATCGAATAAGATTACCAAAGTCGCAGATACATGTTCAAGTCCCAGCACCATGAATTTGCATCAGCACTCACACTTTAATCCATAATTAACAAAAGATGAAAACCAAAACACAATTTTGATACAACAATCATTCAGATCTACACTACCTCAAACATCACATAAATTACAACTCAAATCTCATGCATCACTAAGTACAAGCAATTCTCAAAATAGTACAAAAGAAATATACTCCTAATCTGCCATCCAAACCGACAAAGGAAACCTCCTCCAAGATCTGACTCCACCAATCAAGCTGCATCCGGTAGCTACTCGGATGTCCCTTTGCCCATACTTCTCGGCCAGTGGAAGAAAGGAGGCTGCATGCCTGCCACCTCGCTTCTTCAGCCCACAGTTTTTGCCCCAAAACCTGGTAGCAGCCAGCAAGGTCGGTTAATAGCAGTATAAAATGAGCAAGACACCATCATTTACATCCTACCCTTTTGACCATCCCAACAGAATTACCAACACACCTTAATGCTGTCCTCCTAGCTGTTTTCGGTTGAAGTCAGGAAGCAAGGGGGCGACAGCTATCTGTCTCTTGCTAAATCTCTTCTTCAGCCATCACTGCAAGTAAGGTGCCAATCATTAGTCTATTCCCTTTTTATCATGATCCAATAAAGTCAATGCTAGCCAGTGAATAATTTTATCATGTATCTAGTCAGCATCACAAATAAGCAAAAGCCACATATTAACTTAATAACATGGATCTATGTCATGGTAGCTCCATTTTCCATAAATTGAGAAATTCAGTAGCAAATATTTATAAAACACATACAACCCAAAAAGGGATATGCAGTACTATAAGTTGGAGCGAGCATAAGGTTTCATCCATGGCAAGATCTCAAATGCAACATCATGACCAGTACTTTAATATTAGCATATATATATATATTCATTGTGGAAATAAATAAATCTTAATTTACACATTCAAAAGAAATCATACAAGATCAAGTCTACCCTTTGTCTAAAATACAAAAACAGCAGCATTCATTCCAGTGCCTGAAATGCATACACCTATTTTGGCCACATTGCACAGAAGGTCAAATTATTGATCATGCACACATGAATTCCAGAATAGCACAAAAAGCCTACATAAGTTCAGCTGTGTACCAGTTCATTTCACAATACCATAGCCCGAAAATGCCAACATCAGTGTATCCAACATTGTGTTAACTTCATCACAGCAAGAACCAATCAAGGAACTATACATTGCAAGCACATAAATCAGGGTCACAATGCATTGACTAACTAACATACATCACGGCATCACAGTGTGCAAAAACCAAAAACAAGGGTATGTAGAACCTGGTGCTTCCAGCACGCAATCAATTTTAGGGGAAATCAATCACAACATAAATAAAATTTCTAATGAGCAGCTCAATCAAAAAAAAATTGCTAGTAGCATTCGTTCCATGAATGGGAGATTTTGAGAAGGAGACCAATACTTACCTTGTAGAGAAGTCTGGTAGGAGAGGGGGATCTCGGATCTGGTGAGTGGTGGCGGTGCTTGGGCGCAAAGTGGCCGCAAGGTCGACGGTGAGGGCCTGAGCCCGGCTGCAACCGCCTAGGGGGAGGGGAAAACCTAGAAAAAGGATGGAGGTTAGTGAGGGGAAGAGAGAGACCTCGGGAGGCGACGGCACTTATGGCATCCGGGGTCGGCCAAGGCGTCGTTGGTGTCGAGGGGGCCAGATCCGGTGAGGGAGTCGATCGGCGTTCGGAGCCAAGAGGCGCGGTGCTCGGGCCTGGCAATCGAGGAAGGAAGACGTCGGCACCAGAGGAGACCGAACCCAGGTGGTGGCGCCGATGGAAAAGAGGCGTGGAGCTCAGGAATGCGAGAGAAGAGATGAGGGAGAGTGCGGCGACTGGGTGAGAAATGAGAGAGAAGAGTGAGAGAGAAGTTAGGTTAGGGTTAGGTTAGGTTAGGTTAAGGGGGTTCGGCCGGGCCAGTTGGGCCGAAGAAATTGAGTCGGCCTGGCCGACCAAATAAATAAATAAATATATATATAATAATATATATATATATATTAATGAGTGTTTAATAAAAATAAGAATGGAGATAACATATGTCTACCAACATGGTCCGGGATTAACACTTTAAATACAAACACATTAACTAAGTAACGCTGAATACCTGACTTGCCAGAAGATGACTTATGTTTTAATCCAAATAATTTTAGCATCTTGTATTCTGAATTTTAAAAAAATAAGAATGCATAACTATAGCCTGTTGAATTCGTAAATAAAATATATATATGTATATAACTTTAGCCTCTTGAATTTGTAACAAAACACATGCAATCAAGAAACCTTAACTATAAAACAAGGTTATTTTATGCAGTAGGTTTCTATTTGATTTTCTATCTGATTTCTTTTTGCCCTTATTTAAAGTTTATATTTGCTATTTTTTTATTGAACTACTTGTAGACTCCGACGTTCCAGAGTCCGCGACGATCGACTCTGACTTCGCGACTGAAATCAACGAGCAAGGCAAGCACCCACTTTGACCATGTTGATCCCAGTTTTGCAAATGTTTTATTAAATGTTTTATTGCATGCGTATGTTCATTAAACTTTGCTATATTGTGGGAAATGGTAGTTATACCTGTAGACTCATGGAACTTCCTTGATAAGTATGGACATGTGAACCTTGATAACCTAGAATTAAGGCTAGACAATATATAATGTCAAATTGGGTATAAACGATGAATAATAATCATGCTTAGCCATGCTTTAGAATTGGGATGATCAAATTGGATAAACTGATCATTGGAGATATTGAGACAAGATGACAGTTACTGGTATTTTGGTATAAAAACTCAAAACAAAACTATGGTTTTGATACGGACGATTATTGGCAATAGCCGAAGGTGCAAGCGTTGCATGTAGTGTAGGGGGAGATTATCGCCCGTGTCGGATTAAGGACCATACTATGGGTTGTTTTCAAGTCAAGAAATACGTACAACCACAAGTGCTGGTATGGGACAGCCTTAACCTATTAAGTTACTTAGAACTAGCTTTGCACATTGGTAGGCTGGAGTAGTACGGGCTTTCAGTGACTAATTGCTCGGAGGGGTGCCCACACCGAGGTGTTGGGAATAACGTTTGCTGATACATTGTTGTACGCCATGCTATGGATATGCTTAATCATTTACTGTATAGTGACTGTACAAACATTTATACCATAGTACAGGTTTAACGTCACCAGGGCTAGTGCAAAGCTAGGGCTAGGTAATGTAACGGTTATGTAGTGATCTCCCTACCGACACACCAAAGGAAGTGTGTTACTAGCCTGACAAAAGGGGATGATCATTTGTTGTGGATAAAGCTGTACACCTCTGCAAAGAGTTAATCTTTTCGAAAAGCCGCGCCCGCGGATATGGGCACTTGGTAAAGTCATCTCATGGTTAGATATTTCATTATTTTCAAAATGGCTTGGTTTCATCTGTTTGCCTCGTATTGGCAAAGAATGGTGTTGATAGGAATTGGGTGTCTCGATGCTCACATCGTGGAGGACTGAGTTATTACTTATGCTTTATTTACTTATTACTTTCATATTAGTCAAATTTGCTTTGACAAATTCCATTTTGCAAACTACAACTTGATTTGCAAATAAAATTTTGCTTTATGCAAATTAACCGTGGAAGCCTTTCCTTTGAAATGGCCTTCATATATTATAGGTTTTGCAAAAGTCATGCTGAGTACGAAAGTACTCACCCTTGCTTATTTACTATTTTTAGGAGAGGAATCAGATTACCCCGACGATATGTACTTTGACGCAGGATTCAGAGATATTAATGATGAGTTTTTCTAGGGTTTATCTTGTCAGTTGCCTGTGGGGATTATGGGTTAAAGGAATACTGCAAGATACATATGTCTCGACTGCAAGAGTTGATTTCGGTTTGTAAGAATAATATGTAAGAACTACTTCCGCTGCTGCAATAATAATATGTGTGTGGTTGTGATATCAATTTGTGAATGTGCGTATTAGCCACTAATCATGGGACTAATACTGTATGCACATGGTACCTATTATTGATATTTATTATCAAAAATGGGGCCTTACATTATTTCGTGCCCCATCCAATGGATTCATAGCCAGCCATAGATTCTAAATATATCGGCCGCAACAAGGGAAATACTTTTGAGTCCCTTCCATGTCCACAATTGTTTCCTTTAGGGCTACGCCCCCACCCACTATATATTGTGTAGCTGGCCCTAGTTTGTATTTTCAGACTTTGATTTTGGATTTAGCTATTGATATTGTAAAGACTTTTGCCGTAACCTTGAAGTCTCAATTGAATCCTTCACTGATCAGCGAGTTCTTCTGTTGTTGCTCTTGCTCTTTGCGTGGATTTGCTTGGGCCGTTCTTTGTGAATAGGTCAGTCTTGTTTTGACACGATTGATAACCAATCGAGGTGTGGTTTAGTGATTGCGAGTTTGTTGGTCACGTTCTTGGATCGTGGTTAGCCTCCTTTTCGTCAAGGTCACAATTCAAGTTATCAGATTTTTCCTACGACGGAAGATCGGGACCAACTTACTTACACACATCTTAAGTAGAGGTGTGTGCATATCAGATTTACTAGTCTTGCAAAGACGTCACTGCTCGCGAGACCACCAGATTGCATGTACGCATGCTTCCGTTCTTATGTTTTGTTTCTTAGATCACTCTCGTTGCTAATTAACAAGTCAAAATTTTGTGATTTCATAAAAAAAATTCTAGAATTTTCCGTGCACTCATGTCATCACAAAAAACCTCACCACGTCTCCAATGTTATTTCACCATTGACTATATCTGAAATATACTTTTTTGCCAATCAAGTATATTTATAATATCTCTATGAAAAATGTTTGGCATATATCAAAAGATGGATCTCCTAAAGTTCACCATACGTCGAGATTAGTATGTATCTGTCTATTGGTGTCACAAAATTCCAACTTGTTCTTGGCAAAGGAAAATCGAAAGAAAGAATGGAAGAACATAGAAGGCGACCACGACAACACAAGCGCTAAAAATATCACTTTTATCCCTCCTCAGATTTCTATCATCGTAGAGAAGGATGGAACAGAACTACTGGAAGGTCTAGCGAACACATCACAAGCCCTACCAATCTCACGAGCCGAGGGAGGAGATGAAATGTGTGCTCTCGCCCATGATCACATCGACTGGGACGGCGATATTCACAACACATCACCGTTGATATGGATGAGGATCCGGTACAGTTTCTATAGGGACTGCAACTTAGCAGTGTCTATAGGCGCGGACCCTCCGATCGAGTCCACGGACGGTCTGGATATGTAAATAGCGCGGTGCTACAGTAGATCGCTGCAGTACTTGCTACAGTGCTTTCGCGTGGTAAAAAATTGTGTATTATTTTCGAAAGATCCGGACCGTCGTTTTTCGATCGAACAGCCTGTGAGGGACTTCTTAAGTTGCAGCCCCACGCACTTCACTCTCTTTCTCATTTGTTTGTATTTGTATTTCCCAATTCTTATTGACTCATGCCATAATCGATCATCTCAAGTATGATACTTAAAAGAATGGTCATGGTCATACACAGTACATTCCAAGTTCATCCAAGTGCAATGGGAAGCAGTCTCATGAATGTATTGTCTTAATATCAATCTTAGCACACACAAGTCAATATTTGATCATTTTTAGCACTTATATTCATGAGCAAGTGAATGATTCTAGTATGTAACAAACTAGCTTTCACCCAAGTTGTTCTAGGGACTCTAGTAGAAATCCAAGATTTCACAAAATATAGCATATGCGCCTAGTGAGGAAATATAGCAAGTAAAAGCTACAAGTGTCATCAAGTTTTCATTAAAGCTCAATTTTAATTTTTATCAAGCTTAGCATGATGAGGCAATATGAACTTAGACATGACTAAGCTAGCAATGATCCTCAAAAAAGTAGCAAGGTGTATAACTTGAATTAGAATTCATTTGCATAATAGACAAAGCTCATTTAAGATAGAAAATAAAGTCTATATACAATGCATGAAGAGAAAAGCTTCTCGAAACTCCCCATTAACAAGTGATCCAATTTTAAGCACTATTCTTGTTTAAATTGAGTTATAGCAAAATTAAGTGCAAAAAACCTTCAAATGAGCTCCACTAAAACCATAAACAAAGAATAAAGAAAGGAAACTGAAAACTAGATAGTCCATAGAGCATAGAAAAGATGAAGAGTATACTATAGCTCAAACTCGCTCTCATCTTCCCATATGACTAACATAGGAAAGCTGACTCTACAAATCCAAACTAGGGAGTACACACATACCTTGTCTACCCAGGGGCCCACCACTTGATAGACCTACAAGACTGTGAAGGAACTCAACCTAGAGAGAAGTGAGAATAGCTAATTATGCATGATAGCAACCTATAGCATAAGATGAGAGATTCATGAAAAGCATGCCAAAAGTCTAAGTGAAGTGAAGTCAGAACTCTAGAGAAAAATACCCAGAAGATGCATAAAAAAGGAAATGCTGAAAGTAAACATATAATACATAATATACAAGACTAGCTCCCCCTCAAGAAATACCACAAAGGGCATACGACTCTAAGCTCTCCCCTCAAGTTCACAAACCTAGAGCTATCCAAAGGCTTGGTGAAGATATTTGCAATCTAGTGGTCACTCTTCACAAACTGGAGTATTATATCACCCTTCGTCACATGGTCTCTAAGAAAGTGATATCTAATATCTATATGCTTGGTCCTAAAATGCTGTACTTGGTTCTTGGCAATATGAGTGGCAGAAGTGTTATCACAAAAGAGTAGAACACTACCTATAGCTAACTCAAAGTCCCGTAAAGTCGATCTCATCCAAAGCACATGACTACAGCAATTGGCTGTTGCCACGTACTTGGCCTCAGCGGTAGACTGTGTAACTCCGAACCATTTCCTAGATGACCAAGAGACAAGGGAAGTGCCAATGAACTGACAAGTACGAGAAGTGCTCTTCCTATCTATCCTACAACCAGCAAAGTCTACATCTGAAAAGGTTTGAAGGGACAGACAAGAAAAGGAAGAGTACCAGATACCATAGTCAACGGTAGCTCGAAGGTACCTGAAAATGCACTTCACTGCCTGGCAGTGAGAGGCACGTGAAGAGGCCTGAAATCGAGCGTACAAACAAACATCAAAGCGTATGTCTGGCCTCAAAGTAGTGAGGTATCAGAGGGAACCAATCATGCTCCTGAACTAGTAAAAGCGAGAAGTTGATGACTCAGTATTGGGGCAAATAAGTACAGATATAGAAACCCAATACTAAGCCACACGACTAGTAGAAAACCCATTCAAGGAAGCAAAAGACTGAACTCTAACATCTCTTCGACGCTCAACTCTCACAAAATCAAGAACGACACATATAGAAGGTCTAAGAGTAGGAGCTGGGTTGGTCCGCCGATGTGTAAAGGCCGAACCATCCCAATAATGCTGGCCAAACCTCCTAATAGTGAAAACATCACGCCACTGATATCCACCTCGATGGAAAGAAACGAGGAATATCAAGAGTACAGTGGAAGGACTGACCACAAACAACTCTATAACCAAAACTAGAACAAACAGTCTGATACCCAAGTCCTAGACGCTGTCCAACAGCAGAAGACTCTCTAGTCTATCTAGGAGTTGTGGGTGCCTTAGGAGCACTCAGAATCTGGAGACGACCCTGAATACCCCTAAGAGCACGAACACGCTCACAACGTGCTATCTTAGCATGGCTAAACCAGAAAGCAGCTAAATGTTCATCCTTCTCATAGAAGGTGAAAGAATACTTCACCTTACTAAAGGTTGAAGCTGCAGGAGAGGCAACCTTCTCATTAGAGATCCCACAAACTACACCAGCTAATCGAAACATTGTGGTGCTAGACCTAGGAGCAACCACAATCTCTCCACTCTTGGAGGCACGAACAATAGAAGGAGAATGTGCCTGAACGTGCTCCAAGTAATCAAATCTCAGATCCTGATTAAATCACTGATTTTGGATTGGTCTAGGATGAGACTGAGTTTCTTCTTGCCTCCAACAAACTTCTTAAGAGTGATCATGAGGTACTCACCCTCCTGGAAGAGAAGGCATATGAAGAACATGGGGAAGAAGATGATGTAGAGCCAGAAGTGGAAGAACAAATAGCACGTGTATATCTCTCCATATGCACGGCTGCCTCAATCTTGAGGGCCTCATAAGAAACACACTAAGCATTCCTAGTATCTCTTCATATGCACGGCTACCTCAATCTTGAGGGCGTCATAGGAAACACACTCAGCATTCCTAGTTCTAGCACTCTGGACCTGTAATTTCTTCCTAAGCTCCTCATAGATCATACCCATATCCCCCTCAATCTCAGCACATCTAGCACAATCATCTTGTGACTTAGCTTAGTAAGTCCTTAGAAAGTTCAGCACACTTGACATTCAAAGCATTATTGTCAAGTTTTAGTAACCTATAGCCCTCACATGAGCTGACTGGGTCCTTGGGCAATCCATGGGCAATGCTGTATGACTATTTGATACTTCTAAAAAGGAAAGTCCATGCTAGAAAACATCTGGGGGCTTCGTGGAATACTTGTCCGTAGCTATGGCTCTTGAGACCGATCAAGATCTAGAAAGAGCAAAATCGGGCTCTGATACCAATTGAATGACCGAAAATGACGACTAGAGGGAGGTGAATATGAGCCAAATAAAAATTTCCACTAAAAAATTCAAGTCATTGTTCTAGTTAAAAGAGCCATCCAAAAAGCCCAGCCAGGCCAAAATAGGGCAGAATTTTCGTGCTCACGGGTGAATAGTAAAATCAGCACGATTTCAAAAATAAGAATCGAGATAACTTTAGATCGGGTGAATCATATCCTGTGAAACTTTGCGTGCACCTTCCTATGGGTGTTAGGAACCTATTCCAACCTTCAATGGAAAGGATTGATGTCAAAGTTCTGATCATTTTCAGTTTGATGGAAGGTTGCACCAAGACTGTGATAAACTCACAAACTTCACCCTGAGCTTGCTCGTAGGGATTTGATGATCAAGATGATCTTAGATAATCTCCCACATGTCACAGCACGCAAGAACACCAAAGATACACCCCTCAAAAGTGCAAAAATATATATATCAATTTCTTGAGAAGAACCTAATAGACCTTGTTTAAAGCTTGCCTAGATGATTGGGATATGATCTATAGAAAATTTATCCATCAATCATTCATCCTTAACAGCACAAGATCAAGAGAAAAAGAAACGAAAGATAGATCAAAGACTCAGAAAGTGGGAAGACCAAAAACTTGAGCAAGAGTAAATTCTAGTGGATCTTGCTGGGTTGGAGCATATACTAGATGAACTTCTCAATCTCTTATGCATCCTAGATCCAGTAAAGACAAAGCAAGTAGAAGAAGGTGAAACACAGCTCAAGTTGCAAGAAAGAACCAAGCAAAAATTCAAGAATAAAAATAAATTTCACACATAGATAAACTTGGATCTTGCATTTCTTAGAGAGAGATGCATACAAAGCCACACTTCTAGGTGGGCAAATCTCAAATGAGCATAAAGAAACGAGAGAACCCTTCTATAAGACTTGATTCAAAACTTGGTTCCAACCACAGTATAAAGGCATTCCTCGACCCCTCAATTTATAGCACACAAGGAGCAACCTCCACCTTTAGATGATATTCTTGACCCTCAAGAAACCTCATAAGGGGTTGAGATTCACTCCCTCACACATACATGGGCTAACCTGAAAACCAACAACATAACGGGTTTTGACCATACCCTTTAACAATAACTTAATCTTTACTCCACACGCGAACCCTTGATTCAACGATCCTTTTTCACTTGAGTAGGGTTTAAGTTAGCATCTCCACCTTCCATGTAGCCCCAATGACTTGCCGTCAAGCCTCTCACATGTCCGGATCCCTCGAACCATTCTCGCTTGCAAACATGTCCAAGTCATTTGGCGCACCACATGTTCTTATCTAGTTGACCATGATGACACCGATTTCCTTGACCGTTATGGACCTCAGCTCCTCCCTGATGTAGTTCCGATCCATGCCGTTGCCCGCCATGTCCATCACTAGTGGCTCACGCTTCAGCTCAATATCTTCTCAGCTTGCAGCAACTCTTCGGTCTCAGTCATCTTCGACATCACCCTGATCGTCTGGACCTCAGCTCTCCTAGCCTAGTCCCGGCTTCCTCCACCTCACCATGACCTATCCTGGAACCAACACAGACAGACAAATTGTTACGTTGCACTATTCCACAAAAATCATTGACTGATCAAATATCAAAAGATCCCACCTTAGATCATTTAGACTGTGACCACTTTAGTCGAAGACCAGTCAAAACTACTCAAGACCCAGACCACATAAGGCTGTGATCACTCAAAGCCACTATTAGTTGTGACCACTCAAAGCCACTCTTGGATGCGACTACTCTAACAAAGGTCATGACCGCTCCCTCAGATGTCACGACCACTTCCTTAGTGGTCAAGACCACTACAGGCCACTCTTACAAAGGTTATGAACATTCCCTTAGATGTCAAGATCACTCTAGACCACTTTTATAGAGGTTATGATCTCTCCCTTAGAGATTACAACCACTTTCTTATTGGTTAAGATCACTCTAGACCACTCTTACAGAGGTCACGACCATTCCCTCAGTCATGATCACTCCCCAAGAAGTCTTTAGAGGTCATGATCACTCCCCAAGAGGTCACGATCTCTTCCTCAGACGTCAAGACCACATCCACAGTGGTCTATACTATTCCATTAGAGGTCACAACCACTTTCTAAGTAGTCCTTAGAGGTCAAGACCACTCCCACAGTGGCCTGGACCACTCCATCATAGGTCACAACCATTTCTCAAGTGGTCAAGACCACTCCCACAATGGTCTTGTCCACTCCATCAGAGGCCACTATCACTCCCCAAAAGGTCAGGACTGACCACTCCCACAATGGTCTAGTCCACTCTATCAGAAGCTACAATCACTCCTCAAGAGGTCAGGACTACTCCTATAGAGGTCACGACCACTTAAGACCACTACCATGGAGGTTAGAACCACTTCCAAAGAAGTCATGACCGCTCAAGACCACTCTCTAAGAGGTTATGACCACTCCTCAAGTGGTCACGATCACTCTAGAGGTTACAAAGGTCACGGCCACTATAGGAACAACCTCTCTAGAGGTCACAAAAGTCACAGTCACTCTAGAAACAACCACTTTAGAAGCCAGAAAGGTCACAACCTCTTAACGGTGAAGCCACGACCACTAAGAAAAAGCCATGACTACTCTAGGCAAGGCCATGACCACTCAAGCCACATTGAGCGGGGCCAAGACCATTTTGGGGTTCTACGACCGCTCAATTCAAATTGCTCAAAACCAAATTAAGCTTATTTCAAACTCAAACCTAAACACCACAGGCTTAAACACAATCAATTACTCATCATAAACATAGATAGACCACCGCATAGTCTCTCAATACTCTACAGTGTGGGATATTTACCCCACCTGAAATTTAATTGATGAGTAATCCAAAGGTTAAGGGGCCTAGAGTAGATTTAAGTCATCGAGGAGTGATCTGGTTTGGCCGCATATTACAAGGGTCTGTGGATTTGTCTGGTTTGATGGCTAAGCAAATCCCTTGATGGCTTATCTCGCCTACTTCGATTCTAGGAATTTTTTTAAATAATACATTTTATAAAAGTAATTGCGACATTAATACGCCAGAGAAAAAATTACAAAAATAATACCAGTTCGGCTAACCGCTTGGCAAAATCGGAGTAGTTGCCAGATGGTTGGGCGAACACCCTATTTTCGCTGAACCGTTGGGAAAAAATGTGTTAATTGCATCATTAGCACTCGCCGTGATGGAGCAGTCTAATGCGGACTTGACATGTGGCTAATTCGCCGAACCGTGTGGCGACAAGTAGCAGTCGCGGTTCGGCGACTACTACTTGTCGCCCAACCGTGTGGCGAAGATGCGTCGCTTTGAAAACAGCCGCTCGGCCAGGCTCCGATTGAAAACGGTGGAGAAAAGAGGGGTGCGAGAGAGCGGGAGAAAAGAAAGCGAGCATGCGTGTCGGGACCCGGATTTGCAAATCCGATACCCTCTATGTATACTGCACTAGTCCAGGATCACGCTAGTGCACACAGTGGAAACATAGATGAAATACCATTCCATACAACGAATTAACTAAGAAGAAGCAAATTATTATTAAATAAAGCAAACGACCTTATGGTCAATGTTTACACCATTATGCCTTAAGGGTTTAAGAAACAAATAATTATTGCAGCGAAAAAGATAACTTGAGCCATTCGACATGCCACAGGCAATCGTGTGGGGAACGCCTTCCTAATCCACGTAGTCTTCATAGAATTCCTCCTCATGAGATTCATTATCTCCTTCAGCAACTGATCAACAAGGGCATAAAGCCGTGAGTACAAAAGTACTCAGCAAGCCGTAGGGAATTGATGCAATATATTCATGCACGGCTTGACAAGGATGGCTATATAGTTCATTTGTAGAAAGCAACAACTTGAATTGAAATACAATAAATAGATTGAAAGCATATTTATGAAAACATAAATAAATAACTGATAGATCAATGATAGACAACAATCACAATAGTGAACTCCCCGTTCACATCCCAACAATTCCACATTCCACAATTCATGAAATATTCTATACCCCGTGTGAAATTCTCGGGCTTGTCCATGACCGCGGACGCGACTATTCGAATAGTTTTACACTCTGCAGAGGTTGTACAACTTTACCCACAAGACATGAAATCTCTTTGCGCAATCGATATTAACACACTTCCTTTGGTGTGTCGCAGAGATATCATGACAAAGCCTTTACAATGCACTGTCTAAACTCGGTACAGCCCGCTAAGGTTTCGCCCCTTAGAGCCCCCTCTTGCGCCTTGCAAATCTACCCGTCCATTCCGGAACCCACACCACCAACTGGCAGTACTCAAGGCTAGACATTGCAAATTAATCAGCTAGGTCTGTCCCATACCAGACTTGTGGTAGTACGGTTAGGCCCAGTTCAATGGCGCACAAGATTAAGTCCTTAAGTTGTCTCAGGCAAGACATCCACATCCCAATGTGCTAGAAAGCACCCCCTTTACTTCACGATCACTTGCCCGAGGGAAAACAATTCGTTCAACCAAGACCAATGGCAAACCCCGCCATGGTACAATAAATTTTACAACAGTGGCTACCGGCCACGATTCAATATCTCATTAAGTCAAGATTTACATTATTCAACATGTGATATGAATCCCAATGTATATATAAGCATGTCTAAGCATAACTACAATAACCCAGGGTTGGTATAATGATCATGTCCAACTAGTAATGTCCCAACCTAGGTTTAACAATGGATACATGGCATACAACTAATCAAGGTGGCATAATGTCAACTAGGTATACATCTACTCCCATCTAATAAACATTGATACGTAAATAGCATGCAAGTGTATAAAACAAATTACTTTGCAAACATAGGATCGATATGATCAAAGGTTACGACTTGCCTTGCTGATCTAGTGCTGAATCTTGGTCTTCGAAGTCTTCGTTTGCTCCCTCGGAATTAGCGTCTACCGAAAAAGAAGCAACGAAACCAAATAATTACAAGACAGAGACTCAAACAAGCTCAAAACTGAAAATAAATGGCTCTAGAAGATAGATCTTGATTTTAGAAAAATTTAGAAACTTGAATCGCCTCAATCGGAGTTCGTATGAGGGAGAACGAGCTTCTGGAAAATTAAATTCAGAGAAAATACAGAAAATCAGAAAATCAGAATTTCTGGATTTATTTTATACGGAAAAAGGATTTATTGCGCAACGCTGACGTCAGCCGGCTCTCGGTGGACTCGGTCCACGGCGCGGCCTCGGTTCATCGTGCGCTCGGCGCACGGCCGACGTCATCGCTGACGCGGGCAGATCGACTGATGCGGCGGCTCACGCAAGCGGCCACGCCAGCGCTAACGCGGCAAGCCACGCGGCGTGCATCCAATGGCGACGCGAGATTCGACGGCAGAGGAGCCAAGGCACGGGCGACGGTGAAGCGGCGAAATCCGGGGCATCCATCGTGGATCGGACGGTCAAGAACGTCGACGGGGACCGACGGTGAGCGGCGGCGCACGACTCACCGGACTCGGGGAAGAAGGCGCGGCGCCCGGCGAAGACGCGACGGATCGGACGTGCGCGGGTGTGGATCGGGAAGAGCACGACGCGGGCAAGGTGAAGAGACCAATGGCGGCGGCGGGAATGCACCGGCGGCGAAGAAAGAGGCGGCGGAAGGTCTCGAGCACGGCGACGACTTCGGCGAGGTCGCACGGAGCAACGGAGGCTGCTCGGACGACGGGTGAAGGGGCAAACGAAGCGGCGCGGAGAGGCGATCCTCGGGAGGCGCGCGACACTTTAAATAGGGGTCTCGGAGGCCATGTCCGACCCGGACTCCAAGAACAGTGGCGGCTATGGTTCGGTTGGCGGCGGCGCAAACACAGGCGACGCGGAGCGATCCGGACCGGACGCGTGGCGCGCATCGGACGGTCAACGCGGCTGGGCTGGCGAGGCGGCCGAGACGCCGCGAGACAAAGCGGCTGCGAGTGGGCCGAGGCGAGCGGGCAAGCCGAGGATTCGGTGGGCCGAGGCATGGCGGAAGAAAGGTGGGCCGTGCGACGGCTGGAAAGGATTCGGCCCGACAGCGTTTTGGAAATTAAAATCATTTTCCGATTTTATATAATTCCAGAAATCCGAATAAAATCAAATAAATTCAAATAAATATCAAATAAATTCAAAAAAAATCCCCAAAAATACAAAAAATTTCTTTAGTTTGATGAATAGTTTAGTCAAATTAAATCCTTTCATTATTTAGAAATTCAAATTAAGCTAGAATTAATTCAAGTAAAATACAATTGGTTCAATTTTGAAATCAAACATTCCAAAACTCAAATTTTTGGGATGTTACAAACCTCCCCCTTAAATGGAATCTCGACCCCGAGATTCAGGCTGGCTAGGGTATAGATGGGGAAACTCGGACTTCAGATCCTCTTCTCGCTCCCAAGTTGCTTCCTCTTCTGAATGGTTGCTCCACTGGACCTTGCAAAAACGGATGATCTTGCTCCTCGTGATATGCTCTACTATATCCAATATTTTCACTGGTTGCTCCTTGTAGGTAAGATCCTCCTGCAAATCAATGGCTTCCAATGGCATCTGTTCCTATGGCACACGCAGGCATTTCTTCAACTGCGATACATGGAACACATCATGGATTCCGGCAAAAGACTGAGGCAATTCTAACTTGTAGGCAACCTCTCCTCTTCGTTCCAAGATTTTGAACGGTCCCACATATCTAGGGGCAAGCTTTCCTTTTACTTGAAATCTCTTAACTCCTTTGAGAGGGGTGACTCTGAGATAAACATACTCATTGGGCTCAAAACTCAAATCTCTGCGACGATTATCTGCATAACTCTTCTGTTTGCTTTGAGCGATCTTTAAACGGTCTCGAATTAATTGGACTTGCTCTTCGACTTCTTGCAGTATGGGAGGGCCAAACAATTGTCTTTCTCCAGACTCCTTCCAGTTGAGAAGGGTTCTGCACTTTCGTCCATATAAGGCTTCAAAAGGCGACATTTGCAGACTGGCTTGATAATTATTGTTGTACGAAAACTCGGCATAGGGCAAACACTTGTCCCACTTGGCACCATAAGTTAAGGCACAAGCTCTTAACATATCCTCAAGAATCGATTCACACGCTCGGTCATCCATCGGTTTGAGGGTGATAGGCGATCTTGAATCGAGATGAGTTCCCATGGCTTCATGCAAACTCGCCAAAAACGAGAGTAAACGGCTTTCTCTATCGACACTATCTTCTTAGGCACTCCGTGAAGACCGACGATCCTTGACATATATAATTCTGCTAATTTATCTCCTGCATAGGTAGTCTTAACTGGAATAAAGTGAGCTACCTTAGTCAATCGATCCACTATTACCCAGATTGAGTCATAACCTGCTTAGGTCTTAGGAAATCCGGTGATGAAATCCATACCAATTTCTTCCCACTTCCACTCTGGAATCTTCAAGGGCTGCAGCAATCCTGCTGGCCTCTGATGCTCTGCCTTGACCTTCTGGCAGACATCACAAAGTGCAAAATACTCTGCAATCTCACGCTTTATACTAGACCACCAATACCTTTCCTTGAGGTCTTGATACATCTTGGTACTTCCAGGATTAATGGAGTATAAAGTCTCATGCGCTTCCTTGAGAATCAACTCCTTAAGCTCTTTACGATCCGCACGCAAATACGCTTCTCATACCAAATAGTACCTTGTTCATCTTCAGTGAAACTTGGGGCTTTTCCTTTCTTCATATTGCTCTTAATCTCCTTGATATCGGCATCATCTACTTGTGTTTCTCGAATCTGATCTTCCAACGTAAGGCGTACTTCCAAAGTAGCTAAATACCCTTCCTGAACCAATTCCAAACTAAGCTTCTGAAATTCCTTATGAAGGGCTGGCTGACTTTCCTTAATCATCAGAGTATTGCAGTAGCTCTTTCTACACAAAGCGTCGACTATGACATTGGCCTTGCCTGGATGATAATGAATCCCAATGTCATAGTCCTTGATCAATTCGAACCATCTTCTTTGTCTCATATTGAGGTCGGCTTGGGTAAAGATATACTTCAAACTCTTGTGATCAGTATAAACTTCACAACGATTACCAATGAGATAGTGACGCCAAATCTTTAAAGCATGCACTACGGCTGCTAATTCCAAATCATGGGTAGGATAGTTAACTTCATGTGGCCTTAGTTGTCGCGAAGCATACGCTACAACCTTCTTCTCTTGCATTAGCACACAACCGAGTCCTTGTCGGGATGCATCACAGAATATCTCAAAATCCTTCCTATTATCTGGCAGGATAAGCATTGGGGCAGTTGTCAAACACTTCTTTAGTTCTTGAAAACTTTGCTCACACTCTGGTATCCAAACAAATTTCTTCTCCTTCTTTAAGAGTTGAGTGAGCACTCTGGGCCGAGGCATGGCGGAAGAAACGTGGGCCGTGCGACGGCTGGAAAGGATTCGGCCCGACTGCGTTTTGGAAATTAAAATCATTTTCCGATTTTATATAATTCCAGAAATCCGAATAAAACCAAATAAATTCAAATAAATTCAGAAAAATCCCCAAAAATACAGAAAAATTCCTTGGAGCACAAGAAACCCAACTAAAACTGAAATTCTTTAGTTTGATGAATAGTTTAGTCAAATTAAATCCTTTCATTATTTAGAAATTCAAATTAAGCTAGAATTAATTCAAGTAAAATACAATTGGTTCAATTTTGAAATCAAACATTCCAAAACTCAAATTTTTGGGATGTTACAATGCGCCGGCGGGGGGAGAGAGAGCACCTGGGAGAGAGAGAGGAGGAAGAGAGGGAGAGAGAGAGGAGGGAGAAAGAGGAGGAAGAAGAAGAAAAAGGTAACTTCACAATTTTGTAATACTTTTTTTTGTAATTGTTTAGAAAAATATTGTAGGAAAATCATACCATTTGACATAAGATTTGAATTTATAATACTCTTATTAGTTAGCAAAGGATAGTAATATTATAGTTGATGTTAGATTTAATTTAATTAGTGCTTCTCTTTTAGGTTAGCGATATTAGATGTGTACTTTAATATTGTAGTATTGATAGCGGGATAGTTAATTAGCGCTCTTTAATTTAGGTTAGTGATATTACATGGTAGTGGTGATCTAAAAATTTATTTTGTCTATATCGTCGCAATAATGTCGGATCGAGTGAAATTTAGGGTATATTATGGTGATGGTGAAATAAAAAAATCGCAGAATGGTGTTGATTTAAGCAACTTTCTAGTCACCATGGTTGAGCACTCGTTCCCCGAAAGTGTTAGCATTCGTGATATAAAGCTTTGGTTGACCCAATGTTTTTCTCTGGATCCAAGTGTTTACTCTGTTACCATCCAAATCTTATTCACACGTAGCAAAGGTGACCCGGCTATTTGGGAGTTGAAGAAAGTAGATTGGACATACTTGTGACAGAAATGGTTAAGGTGGTGTAAGGGATCTTGCCTTGAACGTGTGATGCTGGTGCAGGCTTGCCCTAGAGAAGAGGTAGATATTAGTGGTATCGGCGAGAGTAGTACATCGGCTAGAGCTAAATAAGTTCAGGAAGTGGTGCCGATTGAGATAGCAGCGGGGGATGATAATAGGGATGCAGCAAATGCAGAAGGTCAGGTAGGTGAAGGGGAGGAGATCGAGCAACTTGTTGATCATTTGGAGTTGGTGGACCGTATGGCGACACAAGATAAAGCTGAAATGTTGGAATGTGATGATGGCATCAACGAAGATGAGGAAGGGGAGGATGATGATGATGAAATGTATGATCGTACTGGGGTAGCGGATGTACCCATCCCTGACGAATGGAACAGGCAAAACAAACCTGGTATGGAAGTTTTGTAGGGCCATGAGTTGCGTTGGGAGTATGGTACCAATGCCATTCGGCTAAATCAAATATTCCCGAACAATTCTGAATTGAAGTTGGCAGTGAGGTTTTGGCATTGTCGCAGCAGAGAGAGTTCCAGATTGTCTTTTCCAGACCAGATAGGTACATAGTGAAGTGCAGAACCGATGGATGTGAATTTTGAGTTCATGAATACAAGCCGAAATGCGAGACGTATTGGATTGCATCACGAGTGGAGGAGCACACATGTAGACTAGAAAATGTTCTGTGAAACACCGCAACTTGAATGCAGCTGTAATTGCTAGCGTGATGTTCAATGAAATCATTGATAAACAGGACATTGAGTATTCGTATATTCAAAAAGCAATCTTAATAATATTTAAGTACTAGATACGTTGCTCGATGGCCTGGCATGCGAAGCAAAAAGCATTAGAGAAGAGGTTTGGTACATACGAGGCTTCATATTGCACTCTACCTTG
Source organism: Otatea glauca (assembly GCA_036346275.1). Taxonomy (NCBI): domain Eukaryota; kingdom Viridiplantae; phylum Streptophyta; class Magnoliopsida; order Poales; family Poaceae; genus Otatea; species Otatea glauca. The sequence continues at coordinate 56,561,917 of CM070715.1, read as the reverse complement.
TGTACTTGATGTCTTGAAGCAAACCAACCCTGGCACATACACCGCTTTCAAGGAAAGTGAAGCAGATGGTAATGGGATCTCGACATTTCGTTGTGCGTTTTTTTCCTTGGGTCCTTGCATTGCATCATTCAGGTACTGCCATCTACTGCTTTGTGTTGATGGTATATTTTTGACTGGGAAATACAAGGGGCGGATTCTAACGGCCATTGCAGTTGATTCGAACAACCACATACTTCCATTGGCCTTTGCTTTTGTTGAGGGTGAGAACCGGGATAGCTGGCTGTGGTTTTTCAGATATCTGAATTTCGGGGTAGTTGGTGATCGGCCCAACGTGTGCATCATTCATGATCATCACAAAGGTATTCTTTCGGCAATTAAGACTCTACAGGAGGATCCTGATGAGTGATAGCATCTAGGCCCCCTCAATTATTGTTATTGTGTTTTATTATAGTTTTGGTATTGATGAGTAAGTTAATAATACTTAAAGCTTTGAAGAACATATGCTGGAATCAATGATGAAGCAAGTCGGACTAAAAAGTTTAAGGTGCTCAGTTTCTTGTTTATGACTTGGGAGATGATTCAAGTCAAATAGCTAGGTTTGTTTTTGCTTTTTTGGTTGTCTAAAGAGGGACTTTGCACAAGCTAGTGGATTGGATCATAAGGCAAAGGCAAAACTAGATTTCTCGAGGCAAAAGACACTTAGACATTGACCTTTGAATCATATTTTTAGTATACAACGGACCAAATTTTAGCTATCCACTTCTTTAGTCCGTTGCATACACAGCATATCATCTCGAGTCAAAAAGATTCTTTGGTCCAACATTGAAAATCTTCTGTGTCGAAACTCCCATCAAATTACCTGCTCATCTGACCAAAACTCTTGTTTTCATATTCTTTCGTCCTTGGTAAAAACTCCTTTTTTAAAAAAAATCTCTGTCAACCAAGTGATTATCTATGTATGACTGACCAAATAATTTGTTGCGGCATACATGTAAAAGTCACTCCTCTGTGATGGACCAAAATATTCTCCGTTTCCCATCTACAGCGGACCAAATATTTTGGTCCGGCACTCATTCAGTTTACAAGCCTTTGGCCGGACCAAACTGTGAAGTCCTACTTATTGAAACCTTAAATGGATATTCTTTCTCATTCAAAAGGTTCTTTGCTTTGATAACGGACCAAACATCCTTGCTTCATTTTTTAGTCCGTTGTCAAAACAAATCACTTGGATAAACTTATTTCTGTTGAAAAAGGGTCTGTGGCTACTGATCTTTAATCTCCACGTATGACGGACCAAAATATTTGGTCTGACGCACATGTATCTCTCTCAGTCTATGCCAGACCAATCTCTTGAAAAGTCCATGTATGACGGACCAAAATATTTGGTCCGACGCACATGTATCTCTCTCAGTCATATGACAGACCAAACTCTATGTAAAGCCCATGTACAACGGACCAAATTTTTTGGTCCGTCATGAATGTTCAAATTTGGTCCGTCATACACATTTTCAGTATCGCTAGGCACTGTTGCTTAGTCCGTTGTACGTGTATATTTCTGATATTTCTGACATTTGACACGTCCAACGGCTACAGTAGCAGGTGTAACGGCTATATTAATTCCAAATAGCTATATAAGCATTTCCTGAGCCATCTACCGAGAGACATAACGAACTCCTTTACATTTTAGCATTAAAAATAGCTCTTATTCTCAGAAGGAGTCTGTGCTTCACTTTCAAACCAAAATTCTCAAACATCTCTAAGTGTCTTAGCTCCAAGCCAAAGTCTAGCTGTGTGAGTTGTGAAGTGAACCAAGAGACAGAACTTGTGCAAAGTTTATTACTCTTGTATCTTAGTGATCCTAGACAACTTGGAGGAAGTAAACAGTGCGACCTGTCCAAAAGTGATTGTGGAAGGCCACTGTGATTGTGAGAGGTTTGGAACTCACCTCACTGGAGTAGTGAAAGAGTTACCTGAGTGATCACCGGAGCTACTGCGACTAGCTTTGGAGAAGCAATACTTTGGAAGAAGTGCTTCAACGTGGATTAGGAGTGCGGCTCTGAACCATGGGATAAATCTTTGTTTCATCTATGTTTTATTTCTCTTATTGCTTTCTCTGTGATTATTGTTTGTATTTACTTCTGTTTTATTCTCTGTTGTGAGTCATTCTCTTATATAAAATAGTGAATTGTTTTTTAAGAAGTTAAAACTTGTGTAAGTTGCCTATTCACCCCCCCCCCCTCTAGGCCAACTAGATCCTTCAATTGGTATCTGAGCTAAGTTTACCTTTATTAGCTTAACTAGCTTTGGTAAATGGCCGAGGGAAATGGATCCACAACTGTTAGTATTGGTAGAGTACCTGTTATTGATGGCACTAATTATGCTTATTGGAAAATTGGGATGAGATGCTATTTAGAAGCTATCGGGTATGATGTGTGGAGAGTCACTGAAAAACCTTTGCCTCCTCGTGTCATGCCCGAAGGGCAATCTGTGTATGGTGAACCCACTCCTGGTGAGATTCAAAATATGCAATATGATGCTCAAGCTAGAAATGCCATATTTTCCTGTCTTAGCTTAGAAGTTTTTGATAGAGTAAGTAATCTTACTTCTGCTTATGATATATGGACAACTTTACAAGAAATTCACGAAGCTACTTCTGATGTAAAAGAAGAAAAATATTATGTTCTTCGAGAAAAAATTGATCAATTCAAAATGCTTTCTCAAGAAAATGCTAATGACATGTTCTCTAGGCTAAATCCTATTGTTAATGAACTAAAAGGCCTAGGAACTAAAATTTTTGATGTTGAGGTATGTAGGAAGATGATTAGAGTGCTTCCTCGAGCGTATCATAGTTTGATCACGTATTTATCCAACAGTGGTGATCTCAAGAGGCTCACTCCAACCGAGCTACTAGGTAAAATATGTGCTCATGAGCTCACATTGGCCGAAGAAGATGCTCCAAAGAAGAAATCCATCGCACTTAAAGCCAAGGAAGTTATACAAGACTCATCTGACAAAGATGATGATGAGTCAAATGAGGATGAGGAGAAGACTCATGAAAAACCCAAGAAGAAGTTTTTCAAGAAAAGCTACAACAAGAAATTTGTGAAGAAAGGAAAAGGAGAAGCTCACATAGGAGAATGGGTCACTGATGAAAAAAGTGCAAGTGAAGACTCATCCTCGGATGATGAAAATTCAAAGTCAAAGGGGCTAGCTGGGCTTGCCTTAGATGAGTCAACTCCACCACCACCCTCATTTCCTCTCTGTCTGATGGCAAGATCAGATGAGAAAAAGGTTAGTGACTCACCTTCTTATGATGAGCTAGTAGAACTAGTTGAAGAGCTAAATAATGCTTTGCATGATAAAACAAATTCAACTAGAACTCTTAAGAAGACTATTACTGACTTGTTTAATGACCAAAAGTTTCTAACAGACAAGTATGATAAGCTTATGCATTAACATGAAAAGTCTGTACAAACTCATAATGATCTAGTCACAAGTCATGCTTTGCTTGTTAAGAATCATGAAGACTTGCAGACTAAATATTGTGAGTTAGAAATTGAAAATGAAACGCTAGCCAGCAAATCCAATCATGTTTCTTTATGTGACATATCAGTTTCATGTGACTTACTTAAAGATGAAATCATGACCTTTAGTTCTTCTGGTGCCTGTAATGATAATTGCAAATATGCTTCCTGTGCTAATGAGCTCAATATTGAGAATGAAGAACTAAAAGCCAAGGTAGCCAAATTTGATAAAGGTTTAGAAAAATATTTTCTAGGTAGTGCTACTCTTGACAAAATTCTTGTTGAACAGAAATCCAACTTGGGCAAAAAGGGCTTAGGGTATAAACCCAATTGTTTGCCCAAGAAAAGTGGATCAAGTCATCTCGAACAGATTTTTGTCAAGAAAAGCACTCAGTGCTATTACTGTCATAAATCAAACCATGAATCAAAAAATTGCTATCTTGCAAATATTTCTCATGCCAAAAGGGGTTGTATGGTAGATGCCCATTACATGCTATTTAAAGATTTTAGGGGCAAAACAAATGTAAAATATGTAGGTCCCTCAAATCTTGATAAGAAACTTAAAGCTGCCTAGGTACCAAAGGCCATGTTGTTAAACCCTTTTAAACCTAAACTGGCTGTAACTAACATCAAAGGACCCAAAAGTATTTGGGTACCTAAAGTAAAGAAATGAACTTGTAGGTGAACTATAAAAGTGGAGGCAGACATTGGGTAATTGACAGTGGCTGCACTCAACACATGACCGGGACCTCAAGAATGTTCACTTCAATTGAAGGAGAAAGTGATCCAAGTCACAAAATCACCTTTGGAGACAACAGCAAAAGAAAGGTAAAAGGTCTTGATAAGATTGCTATATCAAATGATCACTCTATTGACAATGTTCTTCTTGTTGATTCCTTAAATTTCAACTTATTATCTGTTGCTCAATTATGTGATCTTGGATTTCATTGTATCTTCTCATCTGATGGGGTAACTGTGTTTGATAAAAATGAAAAGCTTATATTCAAAGGTTTCAGATTCCAGAATCTCTACTTAGTAGATTTCAAATCTAACTCCTCATGCATCTCGACCTGCCTGTTAGCCAAAGTTTCTCTTGGATGACTTTGGCACAGGCGTCTTGGGCATGTAGGTATGTCTAATCTCAAAAAGCTTTTTAAAAATGAGCTAGTGGTGGGTCTGAAAGATGTTAAATTTGAAAAGAATAAGCTATATAGTGCTTGTCAAGCAGGCAAACAAGTAGCTAATTCTCACCCAATTAAAAGTATCATGTCCACCACTAGACCACTTGAGCTTCTGCATATGGATGTATTTGGTCCCACTTCATATGCTAGCATTGGTGGTAACTCATATTGTCTGGTAATTGTTGATGATTTCTCCAGATCCACTTGGGTATTCTTTTTGCCCAATAAAAGTGAAGTTGGAAAAATCTTCAAAACCTTTGCTAAAAGGGCTCAAAATGAATTTGATTGTCCCATCAAGAAAATAAGAAGTGACAATAGATCTGAGTTTGTTAATACCAATATTATTGAATATTGTGATGAATTAGGAATTAAGCATGAACTTTCTGCTACATATACTCCTCAGCAAAATGGTGTGGTTGAAAGAAAGAATAGAACTTTAATTGAAATGGCTAGATCTATGCTAGATGAATATGAAACTTCTGATGCTTTTTGGGCTGAAGCCATTAATTCTGCTTGTCATGATGTTAATAGGCTTTATCTTCATAGATTGCTTAAGAAAACTCCTTATGAATTATTGGTGGGTAGAAGACCCAATATATCATATTTTCGTGTATTTGGTTGTAAAGTGTATATCTATAAAAAGAGAACTCATTTGGATAAATTTCAATCTAGATGTGATACAGGCATCATGCTAGGATATTCTTCTAAGTCCAAAGCATATAGGGTATTTAATAATTCAACCGGACTGGTAGAAGAAACTTATGATGTAAAATTTGATGAATCTAATGGCTCACAAGGTGAGCATGAAAATTTAGATGATGTAGGAGATGATGGTTTGGTGCAAGCAATGAGAAAGATGGAAGTAGGTGACATTAAACCCAAGGAAGATAAGGATGAATCTCCTACACAATCAATTATGCCCCATGATGGAACCCAAGATGGAGAGGAAGAAAAGGGACAAGATCGGTCAGTCTTCATCAAAAGTCATCATGCCATTGCTAAGGATCATCCCTCAGACCAAATCATTGGTGAAATCAGTAAGGGTGTTCAAACTCGTTCTAGACAAGCATCTTTTTGTGAACATTACTCTTTTGTTTCTTGTATTGAACCTAAGACAGTGGAAGAAGCTCTAGAAGATGCTGATTGGATAATTGCTATGGAAGAAGAACTTAACAATTTTGAAAGAAATAAAGTCTGGAGCTTAGTAAATCGCCCAAAGGATCACAATGTTATTGGTACAAAATGGGTATTCTGAAACAAGCAAGATGAAAATGGAGTAGTAATACGGAATAAAGCCAGATATGTAGCTCAAGGATTTACTCAAGTAGAAGGGCTGGACTATGGAGAGACTTATGTTCTAGTGGCACGTCTTGAAGCTATTTGGTTTCTTCTTGCCTTTGCTACTCATTTTAATATCACTCTGTTTCAAATGGATGTGAAAAATGCATTTCTTAATGGATTCATTGATGAAACTGTGTATGTTGAGCAACCACCTGGTTTTGAAGATCCAAACTTGCCAAACTATGTGTACAAATTATCTAAGGCACTCTATGGTCTAAAACAAGCTCCTAGAGCATGGTATGAGCGTCTTAGAGATTTTCTAATTAATAAGAACTTCAAAACCGGGAAGGTTGATCCAACCTTGTTTCTAAAAGACATCAATGGAACATTAATGATTTGTCAAATATATGTAGATGATATTATCTTTGGCTGTACTAATCATTCTCTTTGCAAAGAATTTGGTGACATTATGGCCAAAGAGTTCGAGATGTTTATGATTGGGGAACTGACATTCTTTCTGGGATTCCAAATCAAGCAATTGAAGGAGGGGACTTTTATTTCACAAGAAAAGTACACTAAGGATCTCCTCAAGTGCTTCAAAATAGAAGAATACAAGACAATAAAGACTCCCATGGCTACTAAAACTCATCTTGATCAAGATGTGGGAGGTAAGTCTGTTGACCAAAAGCTTTTTAGATCCATGATAGGCTCATTACTATACTTGACAGCATCTAGGCCTGACATCATGTTTAGTGTGTGTATGTGTGCTAGATTTCAAGCTGCACCTAAAGAAATTCACTTAAGTGTTGTAAAAAGGATATTTAGATATCTTAAGTTTACTCATAATATTGGTTTATGGTACCCTAAAGGTGCTCCATTTGAGTTTCTTGGCTACTCAGATTCTGATTATGCCGGATGTAAGATTGATCGAAAAAGCACCTCAGGGGGTTGTCATTTGCTTGGAAGATCTTTAGTTTCTTGGTGTTCTAAAAAGCAAAATTCAAGAGCATCATCCCACCGCCGAAGCCGAATATGTGGTCACAGCGGTTGTTGTGCTCAAATTCTATTCATCAAACAAATATTTCTAGATTTTGGGATACAATTTGATAATGTGCCTCTATTGTGTGATAATGAAAGTGCAGTGAAAATAGCAAACAATCCGGTCCAACATTCCAGAACTAAGTATATTGAAATTCGACATCACTTTATTCGTGATCATGTTACTAAAGGAAATGTTGTGCTTAGTTATGTAAGAACTGAGGACCAATTGGCTGATATTTTCACTAAGCCGCTTGATGAGGCCAAATTTTCAAAATTAAGAAATGAACTAAATATCATTGCCTATTCAAATGTTGTTTGATGATGTCACACTTAGGGGGAGCAAGCTTGCCTGCTATGCATCAATTGATACCCTATTTCCAAAAACCTCTTTGGCTTCCTAAACTTCATTAACTTCAAGCCTCTTCGGCTTACGATACATTTACTCCATCCTCACCGCAACGACTATAAAAGGCGAACCAGGGCTCTGGGAATGTAATCCTTCACTTAGCCTTTCTCTTTTCTGCTCCAATCTTCTATCTTCTTCATGCCGAAAAGGAATTTCAAGGACGATCAGGACGACCCTGAGCTTGTGGAGCTCTGGAGGGACTTCGATCTCGCCATGGCAGAGGTGGCTGAGGAGAGGGCGGTCGCTCGTGACCGTGCCACCATCGACGCCTTCCTTGAACTATTCCCTGCCCTTTACAAGGCTAGGGAGGCCCTAGTGGAGGCACTAGGCCGAATGCGTCGGGGTGAAGCATAAGCCCTCCCTCTGTAAAAATATTTCCCGGGCATAATGTCCGGGGAATTCATATAAATAAAGAAATATCTTTCTGAAATGTTTTCCTTGAATGTTCGATTGATTGATATTCACATCCGTCTGTCGCAGATGTAGCTTAGGCTCGACGCGTAACACATCGTATTAAATCTTGCGCGGCTGGCTGTGTGAATAAATAAATTCAAAAGTGCTGATTTCAGAATAAGATGATTCTTTGAATAAATTTCTTAACTAAAAATAAAAAAAATGTTGCTATAAGACTTACCTTACTATGCTTCTTTCTTATCTAATCCAAAATATAGTAATTAAGTCAAAATCTCCGTTCTTCTCAAAAAAAATGGTGGCAATGTTTAGTTAAATATCTCTATTCAGCACTTTGAGTCTTTCAACTGAGCTTAAGTTGAAATTACTTAGGCTCATTTGGATATTAGACTCAAACATTCCTTGAAAACTCAATTCGTTCAGTTTATTTGTGTTGTGTTGATTTTGGTTGCTAATCTTAGCTATATCCCCTATTTTCTAATCTTCAGAAACATAGACATATTGCAGACTAAGATCAATTAAAGTAAAATTGCAAGTTTCCATTTGGGTCGGACCAATCTAGAACAGAATATCAATGCACAACGGACTAAACTTTTTGGTCCGTCATTAAAGGAAGTTTTGGTCTCGACTCGGTCCAAAAGCAAAATCCTTCAACCACGGACCAAAATCAGTCTAGTCGGTATTTGTGTCTATTTAGTCTGGCTCATTTGGTAAACTGTCTGATCCTTTTGCCAAATCAAGTCTGCCTTATGTTCAAACGTTTCCAAGTCTGATTCTCATCCAAAATTCAAATAGATTTGATCTATTTCATAAAACTTATTTTTTCTTCTCGTCTCGAATTTCAAGCTGTGTTCAAAATCTTGCCTATTTCTTTAGGACTTATCTTATCTAACCTGACTCTATTTTGGGACTCCCTGTTTTGCTCAAACAGTTTCCAAAAAGGGGTCCCACTACCTTTTTCCAGGACACCTGTCCCCTTCCAACTACCCTGGTTAAAGGCGCCAGTTACCAAGTTACCTCTGCTCTCTTTCATCGCATTCACTGCAGTAACTTCTTCCATCAAAATTTTCCATTGATACATCCTTGTTTGCGCAAACTCCTCAAAGCCGGAAAATCCATCCTTGCACCGAAGCAATTCCTAATAGGATCTTGGCAACGGTGTTCATCTGACATTTTGCGCAAGAATCTTCCTTAATCTCAGTAAGTCTTCCTTGAAACCTCTCTTTTCTCTTCGAGTCTCAAACCCTAGACCTAGCTCTTAGACTTAAGTTTTTACTGTTTTTAGGTCTGGTCTTGTGCTTGAAAAGAGTCTGCTTTTGAGTCTGAACGAGAGTTGGTTCTCAGTTAGTAATCAAGATGAGGTCCAAGAACCCAGATAAGAGGGGACTAATCGGAAAAATTATTGACAAAGTAAAAAGCAAGAAACAGAAAATGTCTAGTTCATCTCCTGGAATAACCTTGCTTGAACAACGTCAAGGACCTGTGTTAATCCAAGATGTTCATAATACTGCCCGAGCAAATAGAAAGGTGGTTACTTCTCACCCAAGAAAAGGAAAACAAGTGATTGATTCTGAGTCATCTTCTGAGGATAGTGTCTATGAGCCTAGCAGTGAATCATCTTCAGAAAATACTGAGCTGGTTTCTGAAGTTGACATTTTTAGCAGTGAGGAATTGGCTGACCTAAGTGGAAAGAAACTGAGAGCAGTACGGTTGGTTAATGAGAAAATCTGGTTTCCTGGTTGGGTGAAAACTTTGTGTCTTTGTTACACAAGAACATATACAATGCTTATCTGCACAGAAAAGATGGAAAAGGAAAAATAATATCTGCTTTGTCAACTCACCAGTATGTGGATTGGGATCAAGTAAATTCTATAATTGGCTCAACAGGATTGTTTGACTGCATAAATTCAACCCCTGGACTGATTCATATAATGTCAAATAAGACAATACCATGGAGTGTCCCAAGAACACTAGAATTTTATGCATCCTTATTAGTGAACAAACAGAGGAAATATATCATGTTCACTCTAAATGGGAAGATAAGAAGAATCAGATCTACTCAGTTTGAATCGGCAATTGGAGCCTCAAGTCCATTAGTAAATAGAACAAGGATATTTGAAAAACTGTATCCTCATCAGAGATGGAGACTGAGTGGTTATATGCCAAACTTACAAATATCTAGACACATATATAAGAACACCACCAGTGCTGATTTTAATCCAAACCGAGTCTCCTGTCTATCTAAAGAAGCAAAAGTACTGCTGCTAATACTAAGGCACACAATATATCCCAAGTCTGGATACAAGGAAGGTGTGACCTCAGTTCAAGCATGGCTGTTGCATCTTATTTTGTCAAGACAACCTGTAGATTTGGTTGATTACATCTTTGGGCAAATGGAAGAGGCAATCTACAGAAAACTTGGTTGTTCTTTACCTTTTTCTCAAATAATCACTGAAGTCCTGTTGGCACAAGGCATAATCTCTCAAAATGATCTGAATAGGGAATTCAAGTGTTTCCCAAAGAAATATAACATGCATAACGCCACTGGACAAAACTTGAGGATCACTGATTTTCTTCAAAGATTACAAGGAAATCAACAAGAAGAACCAGTGCTGGCTGAAGAAGAAAATGAGTCAAGTGCAGAAGCTGAAAATAAGTTTGACAAAAACAGTCAAAGGGGGTATTCACAGGCTCAAAGCAGTGACTTCTGGCATACATCTTATAGAAGCCGTATGCCCTCCTATGAAAGTCATCATGAGTCTGCTAAAAGTGGAAATAACAAAGAGCCTAGTGCTCAAAGTGGTAACAAAAGTAAGACTGTAAGCTATCATGAATCTGCTCATCCAAGGTCTTTCACTCAACCTTTACCCTCTACTCCAGAAGCAACAGAAGTGGTTCCTGGAAGTGAATCATGGAATGAGGATGATGCTGCCACTCAAATTCTCTCAAGATCAATTGATAAAACTCTTAATGAAGAGCAACAGATCTATCACCTTCAAGAGACAGCAGCAGCAGCAAGGTTCATGGAAGCTCAAGTTTTTAGGCCAGAAGCAAATGAGCATGAGGTAGGAGGATCTGGTATGCCCCAACAATTTGAAACATATTTTCCCCATCATCAGTTCATCCTGAGCATGATCAGAGGGATACATTTCCTGGTTGGTAAAGTCTTTTTGACTATCAGTATCCCACCTCATCTTCTCCAAAATATAATGAGCAAGCACAAGAAGACACTTTTCAGGCTCCAGAAAACATTTTTGACTCTCAACTTGCTTGGTTCTCCACCTTTGAACAACAGTATTATGCTGATCAAAGAGGATTTCAAGCAAGATACATGGAGGATCAAACAACAGCAGCTCTGAGATATGAAGAACAAGCCAAATTTCAAAATGAAGTCTTGTCTAGATTTGATCAACTCAGCAGAAACCAAGGGAACCTAAGACAGTATATCCAACAGCTTGGTACAAATCAAAATCTGCTAAAAGACATACTATATGACATGAATCAGAAAATTGATGATTATTACAAGAGTCTAAGAAATCAAGTTGAGGCTGCCAGCATAACAAATAGGAGTAATCAGTTATAGATCAGACACAGTTTGGACCATCTCACAGACTTCACTGAGGATGCCCTGCTTGACCACACTCGACTAGCACGGGATTGCATTCATGATGTGGGTCAGGTTCTTGCTGAAACAAATACCCTGAATGAGTCCTTGAACACAATTCAGTCAGATCTTCATAATTTGACCATTCAACCGGGTGAACCAGACTATCTGAGCTGGCATGATCAAGCAATGTCTCAAGGGCCAAGTGCTCAAACCCAAGAAGCAGCTGATGATAAAATGGTTTCTCCTCCAAGGAAGAGCTCAGTTCTAGGCCAGCTCAAAAGAACCTTCTCTAGGCGCAAATAGGAACCCTTTTTGGCTATTGATGCCAAAGGGGGAGAATTCTTCTATACATAGTTTCCTATAGTTTCCTAGGTTCTGTTCTGTAGGTTGGTCAAAGTATTGTTGTATTGTCAAAAGACAAGTATCTAAATATCTTATATGTCTCTGACTTTGTCTCTGACTTTTGTGTGCTATATTTGTGCTCTATGCACTTATTATGATCTTGTATTTATGCTCTGATATCTTGCTCTGATACTTTCTTCATAATACTTTGATACTTACCTGTTTTGTGCTATGATACTTACTTCATAATGCTCTGATATTCACTTCGTACTTTGACAAAAAATTATGAGTATTGTTATTTTTTTAAGGATCTAATATAGTCCTAATATATCATAATTGTCAGAATTCAGATCATGCATTCATTAAGGATGAGCACATACATTCATAATTTCTGAAGTTATTCTATCTAGCTAACTCTGTTTTGCAGAATGAATGAGATATTATTAACTAAAAAGGTATATTGTCATCAATTACCAAAAAGGAGGAGATTGATAGCATCTAGGCCCCCTCAATTATTGTTATTGTGTTTTATTATAGTTTTGGTATTGATAGCATCTAGGCCCCCTGAAAAAACGATTTATGATGTCAGTGTGACCTCATGATGACGTCATCAACACAGAATTTCCAATCGGATTATTTTCCAATTGAAAAATACATTTATGATGCAAGCATGACGTCGGCGTGACGTCGCTACCGGATCGAAAGCAATCGTAGCGCGACACGCGTCCGGGTCCATAGACTGAGTCCACGGCTCGGAGCCAGTCCACCGTGAACTCGGTCCGTGGCGCCTCGGCTGCTGAACCCGACATGCGGCACGATCCGGTTGGACACCTGCGCGGCTCGATCTGATCCGAAGAAAACCGATCGGGCGGTCAGCGTTCACGCACGACGTGGCAACGCATCAGCCATTCCGTTCGAATCCGACGGTCCCGAGCTTCTGGATCCGGTAATGGCCGAGCGACGGCGAGATCTTACCGGCAGCGAAGAAGAAACCCAAGGTGATGGCGTTCCGGCGAGATTCTGGCGACAAGACTCTGTGGGTTCAACGCGGTTCAGTCCGGCGAACTCGAAGATGGCACCAGCTGCGGCGAAGGCTGTAACACCCTAATTTTTGCTCTAACTTAAATTTTGGAGTATTTTTATTTTTGTGATTTTTTTGGGGATTTATTTAAATTTAATTGGATTTATTCAAATAGGGCTTTTCTTGAAAACAATTGAATAATGGAAAAGTTTTTGCAAAGTTTTATTGCAAATATTTTAATTGAGTTCCAAATATCTCAAAGTAATTTCTGGAATTTTTCTAGATTTTTTCTGCTATTTTAAAAGCTCCAAATGATTTAAGTGAATTTCTAGAATTATTTTAAATGTGAAATGATTTTAAAATCAGTTGAATAAGAATGGGCCGAGCCCATTCTTGGCGTGTCGTCGCCCAACCGCACCGAAACCCTAGCGCCGCCGGTCCGAGCCGCTCGATCGATCGGATGCTCGTGAGTGAGCCACGTCGTCCGCGCGTCGCGCCTTGGATCATCGCCGCCTGAACGGTGGGGAGAGGCCACGCCGGTCGCCTTCGCGAGATCACCGAGCTAATGCCGCCGACCGCTTCCGCTCGTTCGCCGCTCAGAGCGCACACGCCGAGGCCCCTTAAAGTGCACCGAGTAGCGCGTCGACGAGCTCCTTCGCTGCGTCTTTTGACTCCTCGCACGCTGCGTCGAGACGCCTAGAGACCACGGAGAGCTCGCCGTAGTTGTTCCTCTGCGCCGCCATCGTTTCTCCACCGCTTGCTTCGCCGTCGGTCCATTTCGCCGCCGCCGAGGTCACCAATGCTCGCCCGAGTCAAGCCTTGTCGAATCGCTAGATCTTCTCGCCGGAACCACCGAACGCCGCCGACTCGCCGTCTTCCTCATCTCCGGCAAGCTTGCACCGCCGACGCCATCGCCGACTCGAGCACCGCTGACCGTCGGATCGCAAGGAGGGTAAGGATCGTGCCACGCCGCCCTTCTCTCGTTACATTTAGTTTGTATCGTGCGGTTAGATCTGTTATGGACGGTCCGGATTAACCCTAAGGTTTACACGTTAGTTGATCTTGATCGTTAGATCTAGAGCGAACGGCTTGGATTAGATCTAGTTTCGCGATGTGTTTTTGTCTTAGCCGCTGGATCGTTAGTGAACGCGTGAGATTGTGCGCGTGGCGGCTGAATAGTAAATAGCTCGGTACCGTGGGCCGTTGGATTAGATCTAAACGGCGGTGTGAGTTGATCGGTGGCGCGGATCCGCGCCGCTCAAATTTGAACGCGGCGCGAGATGACGCCGCACTTCATCGAATCACGTGTGGGCGCGTGCAGCGCGCGTTGGAGGGTGAGACCAGATCAGACCGTTGAGTTCGGGCGCACCGTTGGATGCGTGACGCGTGGGGGCGTGGAGTGCGAAGCGTCGCCGAACCGCGCGAGGGTGAGATCCGACCGTTGGATGAGCGAGCGGTCTGGATCTTGCCGCGTGTCGCGTCGGGATTGGCTGCGCATCGTCGCTGACGCCACGCCGCGCGTCACGGTGCATGAGCACGATCTTTGCCATCCACGGTGGACCGAGAGCCAACCGTGGACCCGACCCATGAATCAAGCAACGTGGCGGCACTAGAGGTCGCCACGTGTCGGCCGACGCTATCACGACGCCATAAATATGTTTTATATAAAAATATTTTGACCGAAATTCTTTTATGTGCTGACGTCATCATGACGCAATGCTGACGTCATAAATGCGAATTTTCAGTATAGAAATAATTGGGAAAAATCGGATTACTTAATTTCTGTATTTTCAGATTTTATTCAAACTTCAAATGACTATAGCTTTTGCAATTTAACTCGGATTTGGGTGATTCAAATTTCTAAAAATTCATAAAATTATGATCTATTTAATGATAAATTTTATTTGAATTTTTTAGGCCATTTAGTCCTCTGTATTAGATTTTTATTGTATATTTCGTTTGTCCGCGTAGACGCAAATTTGCCGGAAAGTTTCGAGGAAGAATTCGTCACTCAAGACCAAGCTTCGGAACACGACCAGCAACTCTTTGAAGGCAAGTGATGCTTTGATCATTTTGATCCCAGGTTTTTAAAATGTAGTTTATGCTTTGAAACTATGCATGCTTATTTATTTATTTAAAATGAATTTAAATGGATTTGGGATAATGTAGTTAATCAACCCATTTTGTTATGCCACCTTGAATTATTAATTGTATGCCCTAAATCTTTGTCACCCTAAATTTGATTATATTAGTTGGATGTTAATATTGTGCCAACACGGGAGGCTAGACCGTGAGTAGATGCTTAGCCTTGCAACGAGTCATGAATGATCTTTCAGAAAAATGCTACAAAATTGACTAATGGAATATTGAATGTATTTTGGAAGTGGTGTGATGATGCCACATGATGATATGGAAGTATGGTGACTGTGTGGTTCCATATCGATGTTGAGTTATTGCTGCATGTGTTGCACAATAATCAATGGGTGGGAAATGATTTAGACTGGGCAAGTGGCAAGAGGTCAGTGCCAGTGGGCTGTGTGGCATTGGGTTGATGAGTGTTGTGAGTCTGTGTGCCACAATGGGTCAGTGTGCCATCGTTGAGTGTTGGAAGTCTTGCCTTGGTCGCTTAAGGACTTCACCTTGCAAGCCTTTGATCCGAGTCACCCGTACAACCACATGTCGATATGGGATGCACCTAGTTGACTAGGGTTCGATATCTTTCCTCCGATACCTCGGGGTGACAAGACACAGGGTGTATCTGTATGGGGAGCGACTTGTGCTACGGCTTGGTGCCCATCCAACGGTGATTGGCCGGTCCTATACTTCGCTCTGTGTGAGGGAAGTGATAGTGAAGGCAATCACCGAGAGGTTCTTTGGTTAAGGTAGAGGTTCCTAAAAGCTTTGTTGCGACAATCACCTGTGTGGTGAGCGGTCAGATCTTGTGGGTAAAGTGTACAACCTCTGCAGAGTGTCAAAACTATTCGAATAGCCGCTCATGTATTGAGCATTGCTCGGGATTACAAACAAGGGTAGATTTTCATAAACAAAATGTGGGAAGGGTGGTGTGTGCCAAGTGTTAAAATGAACTATTAAACGTATGCCGAGAATCTTCGTGGAAAAACCATTTGAAGAAATTAGTATTACTTATAACTGTTCCAATGCTTTAATCTAATTAAGATATTGGTTTAAAATTGCTGTTTGATGCAAAAGAACCATTTAAGCCAACCCTTTGGAATAAGCTTTGCATGTAGTAATAGCACTGCATTATGTGCATTACTTGTTGAGTGCCTTGTGTACTCATCCCACCTTGCTTATCAAACCCAACATTAGTGGAGGAGTCTACACCAGCATGGGAGGAAGAGTACATTGAGGACCCGAGCAACTAGGGGGCAAGCCCGATCGGTTACTGTGGCAAGATGAAGGCTTCCTCGACATTTGTTTATGTTCATTGCTATTTCTTTTCTCTCAATAATGTAAGCCCGTGTGGTCAGTCTTATCTGTAAGGAGACCATAAGGTCGCATAACTCGGTTTATATACATGTTTGCACTAATTATTCTTATATCTTCGTGAATGTCCGTGATGTGCAACCTCAGATGATTGTGTGTGCTAAGCGTGATCTGGATCGCATGTAATACACAGAGGGTCCGGATCTGCGAGTTCGGTCCCGACAGAGGTGGTATCGAGCAGTGGATGTAGGACTTGACCCTAGTTTGGTTGTGCCTAGGAGGGTAAAACTATTTTCTAAAGACCTAATCAACTTGAGCAAGAATATCAATGAAATCTTGACTTATCTCTTCTCTCTTGTTTCATACTATGTTGAATTTTTATTATTCTCTGCTTAATTTAAACAAGGTTTGTTTTGGCGGATGAGGATGATCCATACCTACGGAGAGCGCACCGAGGATACGCCATGAGTTATGGCGTATGATGCAGCTTGCTTGGAGGTTTTGATGCACCAGCGACGAGGACTTCTGTGGTGCGGCGGGACTTGACGTCGCTCGGGATGTTAAGATCACGGTGTATGCTCGGGAAAGGACGAGGCGAGCCGCCCTATCTACATCACGGTCGAGGTCTTCTTTGAGGCCGGAATCCGAGAGACAAGACGACAGCGATGCGGCAGATCGCCCGCACTTACTCCGTGAGTTGGAGGCACCGCCTTTCGTCACCATCCACGCCGAGACAATCTTTTGGAGAGGATGGAGCTTGCGAGAGGAGGACGCCACTATCACCCACCGGCGAGGTACGCCATCGCCCGAGAGGACGCTTGGACAAGACACCCAGAGTCTGCAGAGGACCCGCGACGAGGTCACGGAGGCGAGGATCCACCATGCGGGAGGGCTTAGCCCACTCCATGCGAAGATCCAGGAGTTGGAGATGGCTTTGTACGGACCGAGCCCGAGCGATCCCCGAGTTACACGATCCAGATCCGGAGGAGCCGAGCAGAGGCACCAGCAGGAGCAGCACCGGGACCAAGCAGAGTCGATGGGGTCTTTTGCACCACCGCAGAGGTCTTCGAGATCGATTCGCCCGATGCGGAGCACCCACCGTGTATGCTCGGGGAGCCGCGGCCGGTTGGCTCGATGAGTGATCGAGTCTAGCCGAGGGTAGTGTTGAGACTCCAATAATTGAGTCGCGTCTTTTTCTTCAGAGTCACCATTAGGTGTGAGTCGTCATAGAGTCCTATGTTTGCTTACTTGTTTTTCGTTGTGAGTGTCTCGTGTGTGTTGCATTGCCCTTAGGCACTTGTGAGCAACCATACTGCCTTATATTATATCAATAAAGTGGCTAAATAATTTAAGTTACACTGCTTCCCACATAAGTTCTTTTACTCGTATGTGCTTTCTTCTTTTCTTAACCTTGGAAGCTTACAATGATGGTGAGGACACGTGGAAATGTTGGAGCCAGTGGAAGTGGAGCTAACCAAAGTGACAACGAGTAATGAAGAGCCGATTCTCAACCGCCACAGTCGATATGCGTAACACAGGAGCCTTCTTGATCGCCTGACTCAACTTATGAACACGATGGTTCAAACCATGCGGCAGATATCCAACCAAGTGCTGCGAATGTTCAAGCCGGGGTAACCATGGACCACACCCCTACTCAAGGTTGTCGGAGTTTATGAGAACCCGCCCACCTACCTTCTCGTGCAACGCCAATCCATCGAGGCGGACGATTGGCTAAGGACAATCGAAAGGAAGCCGCACATTACCCGGTGTGTAGGACATGAGAGGGTACTCTATGCCTCTCATCAACTCGAAGGACTGCGCCGCATGGTGGAAAACTTGCGCGGCTCATGAGGACCCACAGAGTATCACGTGGGAGGAATTCACCTCGACTTTCGCCAGACCATGTACCCGAGGGTATCATGGATCTCAAAAGGAGGAATTCCGAGCCTCAAGCAAGGGGCCACGAAGGTGGATTACGAACAAATTCACCTAACCGCACGCTACGCACTGCAGGACGTGGCTACGGATAAGGCCGCATAATCCCGCTTCATGAAGGGATTGAATGCAGGTTGCAGTGGACCGATCACCCACACATTCCACGACTTCCAAGAGCTAGTTAACAAAGCTCTTATCTTAGAGGACAAGCGCCAGAGTTGGATGACAACAGAAGCGCAGAATGGCACAACAAGGAGGTCGCCGAGCCAGCAGAGGCGAGGACGGCACCCCAACAGCTCATCCGCACCAGCCCGCAGGCAATGATAGGGCACCACTGGCCGCAAATCGCCCGAAGGGTCGAAATGTTCGACTCAAATTAATCGTGGCACAAACCGAGGAACCTCTCGCAAGGTGGGAAGACGTTGCTATCATTGCAATGAAATGGGGCATTTTGCCAACAATTGCCCTAAGAAGGAGGTGTCACCCGGTCCGCTTTAACACAGGGAACACACCGCAAGGACTCCGCGCCAATTGTGAACCGCGGGGCATCAATAGCGAAGAACTCCATCCCAAGGAACTGCACGAGGCCGAGTCAACCACATTACGACGGATGAAGTGCGTAACGCCACGGATGTTGTAATGGGTAAGTTCCTAGTAAACTCGATGATCAGCCATCGCTTTATTCGATTCGAGCTTCACATTCATTTATTTCCGAGATTTTGCTGTTCAAAATGATATGGATATAGTGAATCTTAAATGTGTGCTTATAGTCCAATCCTCGGATCGTAACTCCGATCTAAAGTAGGATGTTCGGGGTAAGACTAATAATTAATGGAGTTGAGTTCCTAGCAAACTTAATCGCCCTTAATACCCAAACCTTGGATGTTATCACGAAATGGATTGGTTAACCAATCACAAGGCGAAGGCTGGATGTGGAAAAGAGTCATATCGGTCGAGAGCCCGATGGAAAGAAGATTGAATTTGAAGCAAAATCGGTGCGAGATGGACAATTGATGGTCAACGAAGATGAAGACTCGCCTTAGAAGAAGTTTCCATAGTCAATGAATATCCGGATGTTTTCCTAAGATTTACCCGAATGCCGCCAGATAGAGATATTGAGTTCGTGATAGAGTGGTTCCGTGGACAGCTCAATAGCTAAGAGACCTTACAGATGTCCACAGAGGAATTGGTGGAAATGAAGAAGCAAATTGAAGAACTATCGGAAAAGGATTTATAAGACCTAGTTCATCACCATGGGGAGCACTGCCTTATTCGTCAAGAAGAAGGACGGAGTTTTAGGATGTGTATAGACTATCGTGCACTCAATGATGTGACGATAAAGAATAAGTATCCGCTACCCAGATCGATGATTTGTTTGACCACCGAGAGGAGCAGAGTATTCTCCAAAATTGATCTCCGATCGGATACCATCAATCAAGATCCGATCGGAGGATATCCCAAGACGCATTTTACAAGATATGGACACCACGAGTTTACTGATGATGTCTTTTGGTTTGACAAATGCACCAAAGATATTTCATGAACTTAATGAATAAGGTTTTATGGAATATTTGGATAAGTTCGTCGTCGTATTCATAGATGATATCCTTATCTATTCCAAGACGAGAGAAGAGCACGCCGAGCATTTGAGGCTAGTCCTTGAAAAGTTGAGAGAGCAACAGCTTGTTTGCAAAATTTAGCAAATGTGACTTCGGAAAAATAAGGTGGAATTTCTTGGACACATAATGACAAAGCAGAAGGAGTTGCGGTAGATCCAAAGAAAGTGGAGACGGTTCTACATTGGGAACAACCCAAGTCGGTAACCCAAACCGTAGTTTCCTTGGAATGGCGGGTATTACCGTCGATTCATCGAAGGATTCTCTACGATTGCGAGACCTCTTACGCAATTGTTGAAAAAGGAAAAGAAATTCTTATGGACCTTTGAGTGTGAGAAGAGTTTTCGGAGTTGAAGAGGAGTTTAACATCGCACTGTATTAGTTTTACCCGACGCTCATCAAGGCTTCGACATCTATTGTGATGCATCGCGTCGTGATTGGGATGCGTGTTGATGCAAAATAGGAAGGTAATTGCCTATGCATCGAGGCAATTGAGACCACATGAGGAGAACTATCCGACCCATGATTTGGAATTAGTCGCCGTAGTGCATGCACTAAAGATATGGCGTCATCATCTCATCGGAAATAGATGTGAAGTGTATACGATCATAAGAGTCTTAAGTATATCTTCACGCAAGTGACCTAAATATGAGGCAAAGAAGATGGTTAGAGTTAATCAAGGATTATAATGTGGGAATTCACTACCATCCCGTAAAGCCAACGTAGTGGCAAACGCCTTGAGCAAAAAGAACCACAGTGTGAATATGTTTGTTGGAAACAGTCGAAGCGGAATTGTGTAAGGATTTCAAAATTAGAACTGGAAATGGTACGGAATGATTCCTAGCAACTTTGAAGTAAGACCTACCCCAAAGATCAGATCGGGGAAGGCGTAAAGATGATGATAAGATCAATAGAATTAAGGGCAAAATGGATGAAGGCAAAGCAAAAGATTTCAAACTGGATGAACAAGGTACTATGTGGTTTAAAGAGCGCATTTGTGTGCCGAACAAAAAGGAGTTGAAGCGAGCACTCGAGGAGGCTCATGACTCCAAGTACTCAATTCATCCAGAAGTGCGAAAATGTATCAAGATTTAAAGGAAAGATTTTGGTGGCCAAGCATGAAACGAGAAGTCGCCGAATATGTTGCACTATGTGACATATGCCAAAGAGTCAAAGCTATGCACCAAAGACCAGCAGGGCTATTACAACCCCTAAAGATACCTGAATGGAAATAGGAAGAAATTGGTATGGATTTCATAACCGGATTGCCCAGAACGCAAAGTGGATATGATTCTATATGGGTCATAATAGATCGTTTAACTAAAGTGGCACATTTCATACCCGTGAAGACCACTTATTCCGGAGACCGGTTAGCAGAACTTTATATGGCACGGATCGTCTGCTTGCACGGAGTACCGAAGAAGATAGTGTCGGACAGAGGTACCCAATTTACCTCCAGATTTTGGGGTAAGCTACATGAGGCAATGGGGACTCGTTTGAACTTCAAGATGACCTACCATCCGTGAGCGGATGGTCAAACCGAGAGGGTTAACCAGATATTGGAAGATATGTTGAGAGCTCGCGCTTTAGCATATTCAACCTCATGGGACAAGTGTTTGCCTTATGCCGAGTTTAGTTACAACAACGCTTATCAAAGTAGTTTACGATGTCTCCATTTGAAGCTTTGTATGGTCGGTCTGTCGAACACCATTGAATTGGAATGAGACAAAGTAACGACATGTTTTTGGACCGACATTCTTCAGAAGCGGAAGAACAAATCACCTCGATCGGGGAAAGATTGAAGATTGCACAATCAAGGCGTAAGAGTTATGCCGACAACCGTCGCAGGGAACTGAGCTTTGAACCCGAAGATTTTGTGTACCTTGGAGTCACACCTCTCAAAGGAGTTAGAAGGTTCCATGCAAAAGGAAAGGTCGCACCG
The DNA here is from genome assembly GCA_036346275.1 of Otatea glauca. Taxonomy (NCBI): domain Eukaryota; kingdom Viridiplantae; phylum Streptophyta; class Magnoliopsida; order Poales; family Poaceae; genus Otatea; species Otatea glauca. The sequence continues at coordinate 56,540,163 of CM070715.1, read as the reverse complement.
GATATATCGGACCATTCAAGATCTTGAGCCGCAGAGGTGAAGTTGCTTATCGCTTGAGTTACCACCATCTTTGGCAGAGTGCATGATGTATTCCATGTATCACAACTGAAGAAGTGTCTTCGAGTACCAGAAGAGCAAACACCTTTGGAGGCAATTGAGTTGCAAGAAGATCTGACCTACAAAGAACATCCGATGAAGATTCTGGACGTAATGGACCGAGAGACAAGGAACAAGTCAACACGCTTCGCAGATTCAATGGAGCAACCATTCGGAAAGTGAAGCAACATGGGAACGAGAAGAAGATCTCAAGAAGGAGTTCCTAACCTATTTCTCAGATGATACAATCTCGGGACGAGATTACATTAAGGGGGAGGTTTGTAACACCCTAATTTTTGCTCTAACTTAAATTTTGGAGTATTTTTATTTTTGTGATTTTTTTTGGGAATTTATTTAAATTTAATTGGATTTATTCAAATAGGGCTTTTCTTGAAAACAATTGAATAATGGAAAAGTTTTTGCAAAGTTTTATTACAAATATTTTAATTGAGTTCCAAATATCTCAAAGTAATTTCTGGAATTTTTCTAGAATTTTTCTCGCTATTTTAAAAGCTCCAAATGATTTAATTGAATTTCTAGAATTATTTTAAATGTGAAATGAATTTAAAATCATTTGAACAAGAATGGGCCGAGCCCATTATCGTGCGTGTCGCCGCCCAACCGCGCCGAAACCCTAGCGCCGCCGGTCCGAGCCGCTCGATCCTCGACGGATGCCTATGAGTGAGCCACGTCGTCGCGTCGCGCGCGCCGGATCATCGCCGCACGAACGGTGGGAGAGGGCCACGTCGGTCGTCTTCGCGAGATCACCGGAGCTAATGCCGCCGACCGCTTCGCTCGTTCGCCGCTTTGTAGCGCATACGCCGAGGCCCCTTAAAGTGCACCGAGTAGCGCGTCCGACAGAGCTCCTTTCGCGCGTCTTTTGACTCGCACGCCGCCGAGACGCCTAGAGACCACGGAGAGCTCGCCGAAGTTGTTCCTCTCACGCCGCCATCGTTCTCCGCCGCTTGCTTCGCCGTCGGTCCATTTCCGCCGTCGCCGAGGTCACCAAAGGCTCGCTGCCGAGTCAAGCCTCGCCGAACGCGCTAGATCTTCTCGCCGGAACCACCGAACGCCGCCGACTACGCCGTCTTCCTCATCTCCGCAAGCTTGCACCGCCGCACACCATCGCCGGACTCGAGCACCGCTGACCGCTTGATCGCAAGGAGGGTAAGGATCGTGCCACGCCGCCCTTCTCTCGTTACATTTAGTTTGTATCTGTGCCGTTAGATCTGTTATGGACGGTGCGGATTAACCCTAAGGTTTACACGTTAGTTGATCTTGATCGTTAGATCTAGAGCGAACGGCTTGGATTAGACCTAGTTTCGCGATGTGTTTTTGTCTTAGCCGTTGGATCGTTAGTGAACGCGTGAGATTGTGCCGCGTGTAGCGGTGAATAGTAAACAACTCGGTACCGTGGGCGTTGGATTAGATCTAAACGGCGGCCGTGAGTTGATCGGTGGCGCGGATCCGCGCTGCTCAAATTTGAACGCGCGGCGAGATGACGCCGCACTTCATCGAATCACGTGCGGACGCTGCGCGTTGATCGAGGGTGAGACCAGATCGCACCGTTGAGTTTGGGCGCACTGCTGATGCGTGACGCGGGGGCGTGGAGTCGGCGTCGCCGATCACGCGAGGGTGAGATCCGACCGCTGGATGAGCGAGCGGTTCGATCTTGCCGCGTGTCGCGTCGGGATTGGTCACGCGATCGTCGGCGACGCCACGGCTGCGTCACCGGTGCATGAGCATCTTTGCCGCCACCCACGGTGGACCGAGCCAACCGTGGACCCAACCCATGAATCAAGCAACGCGGGCGCACTAGAGGTCGCCACGCGTCGTCCGACGTCATCGCCGACGCCATAAATATGTTTTATATAAAAATATTTTGACCGAAATTCTTTTATGTGCTGACGTCATCATGATGCAATGCTGACGTCATAAATGCGAATTTTCAGTATAAAAATAATTGGGAAAATCGGATTACTTAATTTCGTATTTTCGATTTTATTCAAACTTCAAATGACTATAACTTTTGCATTTTAACTCGGATTTGGGTGATTCAAATTTCTAAAAATTCATAAAATTATGATCTATTTAATGATGAATTTTATTTGAATTTTTAGGCCATTTAGTCCTCTGTATTAGATTTTTATTGTATATTTTGTTTGTCCGTGAGACGCAAATTTGCCGGAAAGTTTCGAGGAAGAATTCGTCACTCAAGACCAAGCTTGAACACGACCAGCAACTCTTTGAAGGCAAGTGATGCTTTGATCATTTTGATCCCAGGTTTTTAAAATGTAGTTTATGCTTTGAAACTATGCATGCTTATTTATTTAAAATGAATTTAAATGGATTTGGGATAATGTAGTTAATCAACCCATTTTGTTATGCCACCTTGAATTATTAATTGTATGCCCTAAATCTTTGTCACCCTAAGTTTGATTATATTAGTTGGATGTTAATATTGTGCCAACACGGAGGCTAGACCGTGAGTAGATGCTTAGCCTTGCAACGAGTCATGAATGATCTTTCGTAAAAATGCTACAAAATTGACTAATGGAATATTGAATGTATTTTGGAAGTGGTGTGATGATGCCACATGATGATATGGAAGTATGGTGACTGTGTGGTTCCATCTTGATGTTGAGTTATTGCCGCATGTGTTGCACAATAATCAATCGGGTGGGAAATGATTTAGACTGGGCAAGTGGCAAGAGGTCAGGTGCAAGTGGGCCTGTGGCATTGGGTTGATGAGTGTTGTGAGTCTGTGCCACAATGGGTCAGTGTGCCATTGTTGAGTGTTGGAAGTCTTGCCTTGGTCGATTAAGGACTTCACCTTGCAAGCCTTTGATCCGAGTCACCCGTACAACCACATGTCCGATATGGGATGCACCTAGTTGACTAGGGTTACGATATCTTTCCTCCGATACCTCGGGTGACAAGACACAGGGGTGTATCTGTATGGGGAGCGTGCACTGTGCTACGGCTTGGTGCCCATCCAACGGTGATTGGCCGGTCCTATACTTGGCTCTGTGAGGGAAGTGATAGTGAAGGCAATACCGAGAGGTTCTTTGGTTAAGGTAGAGGTTCTGAAAAGCTTTGTTGCGGACAATCACCGTGTGGTGGCGGTCAGATCTTGTGGGTAAAGTGTACAACCTCTGCAGAGTGTCAAAACTATTCAATAGCTGCGCTCATGGTATTGAGCATTGCTCGGGATTACAATCAAGGGTAGATTTTCATAAACAAAATGTGGGAAGGGTGGCTGTGTGCCAAGTGTTAAAATGAACTATTAAGGTGTGTGCCGAGAATCTTCGAGGAAAAACCATTTGAAGAAATTAGTATTACTTATAACTGCTCCAATGCTTTAATCTAATTAAGATATTGGTTTAAAATTGCTGTTTGATGCAAAAGAACCATTTAAGCCAACCCTTTGGAATAAGCTTTGCATGTAGTAATAGCATCGCATTCTCGTGCATTACTTGTTGAGTGCCTTGTGTACTTATCCCACCTTGCTTATCAAACCCAACATCGGTGGAGGAGTCTACACCAAGATGGGAGGAAGAGTACATTGAGGACCCGAGCAACTAGGGGCAAGCCCGATCGGTTACTGTGGCAAGATGAAGGCTTCCTCGACATTTGTTTATGTTCATTGCTATTTCTTTTCTCTCGAATAATGTAAGCCCGTGTGGTCAGTTTTATCTGTAAGGAGACCATAAGGTCGCATAACTCGGTTTATATACATGTTTGCACTAATTATTCTTATATCTTCGTGAATGTCTGTGATGTGCAACCCTGTATGACTGTGTGTGCTAGCGTGATCCTGGACTGGCACAGAATACACAGAGGGTCCGGATCTGCAGGTTCGGGTCCCGACAAAGGCCCAACGGCGGCGACGAAATCGAACGAAAATCGAGGCGTTCCGCGCTTCCAACTCCGGCGAGCTCCTCTGCGCGCTTTACGACGACTCTCGCGAAATCCCTCCGATCAAAAGACGCGGCGCTCGACTGCGAACCTCGGGGTGCTACCCCCTCCTTTTAAAGCCTAGTCGTCCGAGCTCTACACGGCGAAAGAAGTCCGACGGCGTTACGGCGGCGGAATCCGAGTCTAGAACGAAGACAACAACCGACGGTGCGACGCGTGTCCCGATCCGACGGCCAAGACGTGGTCGCACACGCGGCCTTCCCTGGACCGTTGGATCGCACGCGAACGGCCAAGATCTAGGGTTTTGCCTCGCTGCGCTTCGCGGGCTGGATTGGGCCGCGTCCGATGCGGTTTTAGCGCATGGTGTTGGGCTTCGCCCAACATCGCTTCATCGATTTTCAAAAGGATTTTCCTTTTAAAATAATTTCAGAAATTCATTTTATTTATTTTAAGCGATAAAATTATTAGGAAAAATCCAAGAAAAATCTCAAAAATACTTTGAGACATCCTGGACTCAAATAAAATATTTTTGGCAAAACTTTATTTTAACTTTGCACAGATTTAAATAGATTTGAATAAAAGGGCAATAAACTTGATTTCAAATTAATTCAAATAAATCCAGAAAAATCCAATTAAATTCCAGAAAATCATACATGCACATTTAAGCAATAAAAACTTAATTAAGCCAAATTTTGGGATGTTACACATGTCCAGTATCGCTAGGCACTGTTGCTTAGTCCGTTGTACGTGTATATTTCTGACATCTGACACGTCCAACGGCTACAGTAGCAGGTGTAACGGCTATATTAATTCCAAATGGCTATATAAGCATTTCCTGAGCCATCTACCAAAAGACATAACTAACTCCTTTACATTTTAGCATTAAAAATAGCTCTTATTCTCAAAAGGAGTCTGTGCTTCACTTTCAAACCAAAATTCTCCGACATCTCTCAGTGTCTTAGCTCCAAGCCAAAGTCTAGCTGTGTGAGTTATGAAGTGAACCAAGAGACAGAACTTGTGCAAAGTTTATTACTCTTGGATCTTAGTGATCCTAGACAGCTTAGAGGAAGTAAACAGTGCGACCTGTCCAAAAGTGATTGTGGAAGACCACTGTGATTGTGAGAGGTTTGGAACTCACCTCACTGGAGTAGTGAAAGAGTTACCTGAGTGATCACCGGAGCTACTGCGACTAGCTTTGGAGAAGCAATACTTTGGAAGAAGTGCTTCAACGTGGATTAGGAGTGCGGCTCTGAACCACAGGATAAATCTTTATTTCATCTGTGTTTTATTTCTCTTATTGCTTTCACTGTGATTATTGTTTGTATTTACTTCTGTTTTATACTCTGTTGTGAGTCACTCTCTTATTTAAAATAATGAATTGTTTTTTAAGAAGTTAAAACTTGTGTAAGTTGCCTATTCACCCCCTAGGCCAACTAGATCCTTCAATGAGCCATTCCCATGACGTGACTTGCAGAGCAGGTGGTGCATGAGATATTTAGGATCTAATTTCTTCAGGCAGTTCGGGAATAAGAAACTGATGAACCTATTTAAGAGGTTATGCAAGCAGAATCAGGCATGTAAGTTCAACGCGCTATTGGTGAGTTGGATAAGCACACAAGTGCACATATCGAAGAGATGAAGAAGCAACCACCTACGCCGAACGATTGTCCACCCAAAAGGCTAGCACCACTCGGGGAGCTCGATCATCCTAATATGAGGAGATGATCGTCAAGGAACATAAAGTGTTTCTCGCACTGGATAGAGGCGGAGCCTCTAGAGAAGTGGGCATTGCTACATGACACTGGTGGCGCTAGGTTAGTATAGTAAATTATGATATTTACGATGGTTGCACAAATGGAATTGTTGTACTAACCGATATGTGTTGAACAGGTTTGGTGTCATGACAATGAATATAGCCGAGGTTTACAATTGGGTCATAAGAGGCCTCCGTCCACTACCACATATGGCCATCTTGGAAGGCATGTTGCACGGCATCGTTGCCTATTTCCAGAAAAGGCATGCAGAGGCCGTTCTTCATGCCACGACATTGCAAACGCCGTATTGTTGGAGGATGACGACCTACATGGAGGAACGAACCATTAAAGCTCAGCAGCATATAGTGCGTAGTTTCGAAATCACTGAGTACCGCTTTGAAGTGACTCTCCGGTGCAAAGGGGGATTGGGAACCAATACAGCGGTTATTACACACGAGGTTAATCTAGTCCAAGGGGCCACTGGATGGTATGAATGCACCTGCAACAAGTCAAGACTTCTTCATATTCCTTGCTCACATGTGATGGCTGCTTGTGGGCAAATTGGGATGAACACGTCGCAATACGTGTCCCCTTTCTGCTTGAAGGATCACGTTGTCCATACCTGGTCCGGTGAGTTCCGTGGTTTCCGTACACACGGTGATTTCACTGTGATTAACAGAGATGAGCGCATCTGTCTACCGGATCCAACCTTGCGGAGGTGTGCGGAAAGGCAGCCTGGTCATCCATAGAGTAGGCGCATTCGCAATGACAAGGATCAATCTGAAGTGGGTGGCTCTTTTAGGAGATGTTCTGAGTATGGTGAGTATGGGCACAAGACAAAGCAATACCGGTAACATGTGACATGGGTCGAATCCACCAACTCGTCGTGGTTATGCTATGTGATGTGTGTCGGAATAGTGTGTATTGTAAGTTATATATTGAACTATGTAATCTGATTTACGTTCGACTCTTAATTATTTTCAATTATGTGTCATGGTTGTGGGATGTTATATAATATTATTTAAGTTGGACGCTTATATCTTTTGATTTATATATCTCATGTTTATCATATGTTATGTACTATTATTTATGTTGGACCCTTATGTCTTTCAATTTATATATATCGTGTTTATCATATGTCATGTATAATAAATGTTTCGTTATTTACTTGTAGGGATGGAGCAACCCGACTCACTTCTCGACTCTATCGTGGACCGGCTGCACCGTGCGTTCATCCACACGACAGAAGGAAATGAGAAGGTGCCTCTGCTGCGGATCTGTGTACCTAAGAAGGCATGGTGCGTTGACCCACACTTCCATACCAGGTGAGTTGCACTACATTTACATGTTATATTGTTCACATAATTTGAGGTTGTGTGACTTATATTTAAATAATGCAACTGTTTTTTTGTATCAATAGGTTGGCATGTGCTGGGTTGCTTCCTCTCGTTCGCATGGTTGAGGGGTCAGCTGAGGACGCAGGTGTGCCCAACGATCTAGCCGAGGGTGAGGATGGTCCAGAGCGGTCGCGGTGTTTTCCGTTCGACCATTCCCTGCTGGCGTGTTTGGTTGACCGTTGGAGGCCAGAGATGCATACTTTTCACCTTCTCTTCGGCGAGGTGACGGTGACCCTGCAGGATGTCACCATGCTTACTGGGTTGCCGATCGCTGGGACACCGATCGGACCCTCGGTGACTCCTGCCGGGTGGGTGGCGGACATGAAGGAGATGTTCGCCGGAGTGGTGGCCGTTGATCCAGAAATACGGATCGGCAGGAGGCATAGGCCATCGAGGAGGTGGTTGGCCCAGTTTGAGGTTAGTGGTTGTACATAAATATATTATTCTAGTTTTATGTAACATTAACTTGATATTACACTATTTTAATTGTCACAGGTGCAACGAATGGCGACGATGCCCACAGACTACCAGGTTGCACGGCACCTTGAGACCTATTTGCTTTGGTTGTTCGGATGGGTGATGTTCACGGCGACAGCGTCGACGCGCGATGGATAGCCTATGCACGGGCTATTGCCGATGCTGAGCTGGACGACGTACCATAGGTATCCTGGGGTTCGGTGGTTCTTGCTACCACGTACCGCACTCTTTGCGACGCGTGTGTGAAGAAAAGCAAGACCCCCAATCTGGTTGGGATGCCTCTTCTTCTTCTTCTTCAGCTCTAGTCGTTCGAGCGCTTCCCTGTGGCTCGACCCTTTGTCAACCTTCGACACTACACCGCCGACATGTACGGAGGTGATGCGATGAACCGTCCGACAATGGGCTCTCTTTGGTCTAGGAGACGGGTACGTCCTTCTAAGTATTTATCCAGTTTTAATTGCAATCGCATATGCTTACAGATATTTTTTTCTACTGCAGCCACAGTGGGCAGGACTGCAGGTACGTTCGGCGTACCACTCCTTCACGGAGGCGTTTAACCACCTGAAGGCGTAGCAGGTGATCTGGGACCCCTACAATGAGCGTCGTGTAGTGGAGAGAGCCACAGCAGAGGGGATCTCGGCACTATGCTACAAGGACCAAGCTTACTGGCTTACTAGGAAGAAGCTCATCTTCGATGTCTTCGTGGAGGACTATGCACCACAGCAAGTCATGAGACAGTTTGGACTTCGCCAGTTGGTCCCTGTTCCTTCAGGGGATCGTGTGTTAGAAAGTTGACTCGTGAGTTACTCTCCCACTACAAGTATGTTAAATGCTTATGTTATATTTGTAATAATGTGGATTTCTCTTAAGGTTCTCCACCCACGGACCTCAGAAGAGCATGGCGACCTTGGCTCAGAGGATAGAGCCGTGGCTCGCTCAGTGGGATGGGGCACTAGAGGACATCGTTGACGAGGACACGCCATACGACTACTCCTCCTACCAGCAGTACCTAGCCTGGTACGTGCCGCGGGAGCGTACTCGTCTCCTACTTGTGGAGGAGCCACCGACCCACAGGTACGCTCCGAGTGTGGCAGACTTGTACCCAGGCCAGGCAGGAGCAGCCATGCACGCGATAGTAAGTCTTATATCGTAAATTACATCATATGTTCGTTACGCTATGTCGTTGTGGTTACGATTTATTTGTACATGGTAGGTGTACCACGCAAGGGACTTGCACCAGCATGGCAACAACATTTTGAGTAGGCTGCGTGACAGAGTCGTTGTCACACTGGACGAGATGACGGAAGCATGGAGACGCGTGGTGGCTGGGACTCGATGGATCGTGGAGCTCGGTTCTTGTCAACAGATGGACGCGATTGACTATGGTACCTCATCCAGGCCGCCACACGTGCCTTCTTACCACACACTGGCCCCAGCTCCTCGCTACACAGTGGAGGTAGAGTCCAGCTTCCACACCCCTGTGCCTTCAGCCCCAGACATGGCTGGAGGGTCCAGTTGGCAGGCAACACGCGGTACCACCATGGTCCCCACACCAGGTAAGTCGAGCAATATTCAATTGTTGATGTTTGGTATAAGTATCACCTGATTATGATTAACTGTTACTACCTGAACTGCAGGTTGCCCACAGGGTGGAGGGCAGTTCTCTTTGTCGCCGCACTCGCCAGGGTACGTTGATTCTTGGGTGGATCAGTTCTTCTTTAGCACGCAGTGGACTCAGCCACGTCCGAAGACGCAGTTCACGCAGCCCACTCCAGCGACGCAGATGACACAGCAGGACTACGGCACCTCCTACGGTGCAGCGCTGCCTCCCATGATGGCGCCTCGCCGGTCGATACACCCTTCAGACACGGCAGCGTGATCGTCCCAGAGCTTTCACACACGACCTATGAACGATGCACCGGCTTCAGCACGTAGGGCAAAGAGAGGTCGTGGTAGGGGTAGGGGTAGGGGTAGGGGTCAAGGTGCACCTCAGGGGGTACTCAGGATTAGTACCTCATTTTGCTGTCATCATTCCATGTTTTGTACTTCCTTAATTAATGTATGATTTACTATTTTCACACCATTAATTGTGTTGTGATTGCCTTTTATTTTATTCATCGTAAGCTGTTCCTAGTATAGAACCCGATCATCGCCCTACCAACAGCGTTTGCACTAGGCGTTTCGGAGTATGATAAGGTTCCTAGATATTTTTTCTTTCTTTTTCTCACATCAGCCCAATGCTACAAACTTTTTCAGGCTGATTTGACAACACGTGATAGTACTGACACATTGCATGCACGTCTGCCTTTTCAGCCCAAATTGACTATACACTCCAACGTTTTGCTATCTGTCTGTATGTTTCAATCTTACCTTCCAACACTTAGTCCATATACCACCCTTTTGAGTCTATAAAAGGCCAAACAACATGCACATATCTACAGCTCCCACTCACACTTCACCACGGCTGCATTCTCTAGCAGAGTATTCTCGTGGACACCAGATATGAGCACCGTAGCCCTTCATTACACGTTAAAGGTTATGCGTAGTGGGAAGGACGATCCATTCAAGGAGCAAAACCTAAGTAAAGTGGTGTCCAAATTGCACGAGTGGCGTCCAACATTACCGAGGCATAACGTGACAACCTCTAGCCTGAACCTTGTGACCTCCGATGACCTCAAGGCGCACTTGCAAGGGTAGCGTCAACGGTATTTCAGGGTATGCGAACTAGCCGACCACCCTTCTACTACAGATTTCTCTAGAAGATCTTACATGGTACTGATGCTGTCCGGTCAGTATGCAGAGCATATTAAGGTTAGTTATGTCATATTTGTTCACCGTACTAATCTTTTTAGCATTATATATAAGTTCACTACTTCGTATGCTCATCTTGTGTGTTAGTCATTCCCAGAGGATGAAGAGTTGCTGAACAAAAATATCCTAGAATTCTTAGCGATGTATATGCTCTTTGGCGGGGGTGTGATGCCTGGTTCGCGCAGAAGACACAGAAGAAGATCTAACTGGAGGGGTAGAGATCGACACAGTATTGTTGCATTAGCAAGTTCAAGAGGACGTTCAACCACCACCGGAGGGGGACTTGCTCCTAACTATGCAAATGACGATGACAATGATGATGACAATTTCGTATCACCTAGACCTCGACATTCAAGCACTACCACAATAGGCCATTCAAGCACTACTACAGCAGGCCGTTCAAGCACTACTATAGCAGGCCGTTCAAGAAAACAATACAAGAGGACGTTCAACCAGCACTGAAGGAGGGCTAGCTCCCAACCATACAAGTAACGATGATGATGACGATTTCATGCCACCTAGGCCACGAACCTTGCATCCTCCGAGTCCTCCAAATTCTGACGATGATATTACATTAATCCCTATCAGCAATCCAAGCGTAATACACCGTTAGCCACCAACAAATAATTTTGTAAAACACTACATGAATTATCACCGACAAATATGAATTTTTCTGAATTTATTGACCCTACTTTCAACTATACAATTCTAGCAACCGTCAAAATAACACTGACTTTTAATAATTAATGCTCACAGGTTTCAGCAAATTTTCAAATAAAATTAGTACAAAATACTTCCTCATAAATTAAATTTTCTCCCAAAAAAATTCGTGGCTTTTACAATTTATTTGGGGTGACTTCTTCCCGTCGCTCGATGGTGGGGCGGCGACTTATCCCAGTCGCCCAATGGTGGGGCGGCTGAGTCCTCTCGCCCTATATTTTACCGCTACATCAACGCTGACTCAACTATCCTGCGACAGAGATATATTTTTGCAATTTGAATAAAAAAATATATTATTTAAGTAAATTTCCCCCACATGATTTACTTCGCCACACGGTTGGGCGACAAGTAGTAGTTGCCACACGGTTCGGCGATTACTACTTGTCGCCACACAGTTCGGTGAATTAGCCATGTGTCAAGCCCGCACTAGACTTCTCTGTCACAGCGAGTGCTAATGATGCAATTAACACATTTTCGCCCAAAGGTTCGGCGAAAATAGGGTGTTCGCCCAACCATCTAGCAACTACTCCGATTTCGCTAAGCGGTTAGACGAATTGGCATTATTTTTGCAATTTTTTTCTCTGGCGTATTAATATCGTAATTACTTTTATAAAATTTATTATTTAAAAAAAAGCTCTCGATTCTAGCAATCACAAAATCCAAGCTTTGCTTAGGCGCGGAGCTAGCAGGGATGCATCCGCGTGAACAAGGGGCAGCGACAAAAGAGATTGAATCGACTTGATCTTTGCGCATGATAAATCAAATTCAAATTAACTTGAGAGATAAGTAGATCAGAACCTAGATCACAAGATGGCATGAACAGAATTTTGATTGGCTCACTGAGGTGGCGAGGAACAGAGCGACAAGGGCAAAAATGACTTTGCTCTGGCCTTCACTCTCCTCCACAAAATGGAAACCATATTATATTTATTAAAGTGTCTTATAACAAAATACCACGAAAATAGGGGCGGTCATTTTTAAACTGAAACCAAATTATTGAACAGAATTAACCGATTATTTTGGTTTTCTCAGTTCGATTTTTGTTTTAGTATAATTCGGTTTTCAGTGTTCGGTTCGGTTTTTCGCTTCAAAAAACCGAAATAACCGAATAGCCCATGTATAATACCATTTTTATAACGTTATTTCTAAAGCCACTAAACAATTCCAATGTTCTAACATATTTATGCATATGTTTGATATATTCATATGTTTTATTATGCTTATAATGTAATGACCTATAAATATTATGTGGGTTTATCTCTACTCTGTGTTGCGATATGAGAAGGACTAAATCTAATCTCGCTAGTGTTTATTAATATTTCGGTTAACCGAAAAACTGAATTAACCGAACCGAAATATTTCGGTTAATTCAGTTTGGTTTTTCATTTTGGTCCGAGAAATTTGGTAGCCAGTTTCCAAAAACCAAATTATTTTAAAACCGAAAAAATCGAACCAATTAGACCGAAAAAACCGAATGCCCACCACTACACGAAAGCGTATTATCTTATAGCAAAACCGTAAATTAAGAGTATTCTATGATAAAGGCCACCAATTTGCAATGCCCCTAACCAATTTTGCCATCTTTGTTTAGACTGTGCTATCTCAGATCATGTACGGTTTAGCAAAGCCGGAAATTCCTCTTTTGAGAGTTTAAATTTAAAGTGCACACTTGTCGACGATCGGAACCGCCGACCGCAGAAGAAAAAGGGGATGCGAGGAGTTAGCTCGGGAGCGGGACCCGAGGTCGTGCTCGTTCGGAGGCACCTAGCATCGCAGGGAAGTCGTCGAGGAAGAGACACCGGACACGAGGTTTATACTGGTTCGAGCCCCCAAGGTCGGGTAATAGCTCTACTCCAGTCTTGCCCTAAGGCGAAGGGTGTATTAGCGATCTTGTGGGAGGACACAAGAACAGGGCCCGAGCAAGAGGGGCGCTGTGCCGCTCTCCCCAGTGGGGGTTGCGTGTCTTCCGGTCGTCTTGTGTGGTGTTCTTGTTTGTTCGTTCATCCTCCGTCCTCCGTGCCCTCTGTGCCCTCTGTTTCCTTTGTTAGGGCGACCTATTGCTTTTGTAGCCTTCTGGGAACCTTGCTGCTTGGTCCCGAGGCCGATGTCAGGAGCTCGTGGCGATTTGACGGGGGCTGATGAAAGTCGTCGCTAGCCGTTGGGAGCCTGACGGAAGCAGTTGAGATCTTGACGGGAGCTATTGAACCCTAGTTCCCACGCAGGGGCAGGTAGAGCGCTGATTCTCACACAGGGGAGAGCTTTACACGAGATAAAATAAAAAAGTTACAGGTGTCCTTTTCTCTGGCGGTTGTGGGGGCGTCGAGGTCGAGGTCGAGGTCGGGGCTGAGGGTGCCTGCCCCTGCGGCGGTGTCCGAGCTCGCTGGTCCCGAGCCCGATCATCGGGAGAGCACCTCCTAGGTCGGAGATGAGCCCCCGGGCCCGCGGAAAGCCTCCACGAGGCCATGGGGGATACTTACATGTGGCAAGGGTACCGATCCCCGATAGCTAGCCCCCGAGGCTCAAGGGGCAGCCCTAAAGTCCGGGGCGCCCTTGAGCCTAATTGTTCCTTAAGAAGGGATCGACCCTTTGGTTGAGCTCGGCAGCCCCCGAGGCCTACCTTGCATGCCGAAACCCTCCAAAGGCCTTTGTCGCGATCGCTTTAAACATGCCCTTGTGCCTTTACGGCATTAAATTGGGAATCGTGTCTGGGCGGGGCGTCTGATCTTCGCCGCCTCGGTTCCCCGCGGGGGATTCGAGGAGGTGGCCTGCAACGCCTCGTGTCCTGACATGGAGGGCGGCGGACACGAGACGCGACGCCTCGGGTCTCCTGGGGGGATTCGAGGAGGCGCGACCGTGGCGCTTCACGTTTTCCGCCCGAAAGTCCCGGCGCGCCTTTTGAAGAGCAACTGATGCTAGCTATCAGAGGTCGGGTTTCTTTAAAAGCCCGAAGCTGCGTACCTCTGAATTCCTTCAGCCTCGCGATTGTGCCTTAGCCTCTCTGTTTGTTGCCTTTTTCTCTTCTCGACTCGCCTTGATTTCTCCGAGCGCCATGGCCAAGTTCGGGAAAAGCACCTTGACCACCGAAAGGATGAAGGAGCTTGAGTTGGCCGACTTCGGACCCGACGACACAGTGACCTCGCAACCGGGAGGTCAGGCGCCTCCCGACGCACGAGATTGTGTGTACAGAGCAGTACACACTCTTCGGGCTGCGGACGCCGGAGAGCGGTTTCTTGGCGACCGTCCTCGCGCAATGTGAGATCGAGCTCGTCAACCTGGTTCCAAACTCCATCCTCCTTCTCTCCATCTTATCCCACCTCTGCAAGCGGTTCCTAGGGATCCTTCCGACCCCCTCTCTTTTCTTTCGCTTTTATTCTTTGTTCCGCACCTCGAAGGACCCGGTCGTCGGGTGCTTTTACTTCCAGCTGCGGACCGAGCTTCCTTGTACCTTTCTTCAAGTCCCGACCCGGGACTCCCTCGAGCCGTGGATGGAGAGGCGGTTTTATCTGAAGAAGGGCGAGGGGTGAACTTGCGTACAACGGCATCGCCGTGGACAGCAAGCGCGAGACCCCAGAGCCCGAGGACTCGGCGACCGACCAAGAGGCCGTCGCCACCATCCACGTCTGCGCGGCGCGCGGCCTAAGTGGTCAGGCCGTGGCCGTGAACTACCTACGAGCTTGGGTGTCCCCTCTGCGGAAGAGGGTGCACCCTTTCTTCGAGATTTGGGGGAGGGACGACCCCACCCGGGAGAGCGCCAAAGGTAAGATCATCTTTCCCCGAGCTCGGGCGAGTCCCTTTTTCTGATCGCCTTCTAACCTTGTTTTGTTTTTCTGCAGCCCTGGCGGAGTCGTGGGTGGCGGCGCGCATGCAGGAGATGTTCGGGAAGACAGCCCACACCTACAGCCTCGACGACCCCGTCCCCAAGGACATCTTGAGGCGGAGTAGTGAGGTAACTTCTTTCTCCACCCTCTTTTGTCGAGTTCGACCTGGGCTCAGGCCTGCTTTGACCGTGCTGAGTTGCGCAGGAGAGCCAGGAGCTGCGGGAGACTACGCGAGGCCTGCTACCGCTGCCCGGGTTGGGCAAGGGCAAGAAGGCCGCCAAGAGGCCTGCCCCGGACGCCCTTGGCCAGGTCGCCAAAAGGCCCCACGTCGAGTGGGGTGACCGCGTGATGGTAAGTTACCTTTGCCAAGTTCGAGGGCGTTCGGGCCCGACCTTGACTTTTCGTCGTTTTCCAAGCATCTCCTTTCTTTTGACCTCCTTTTCTTCTTTCTCTCTGCAGCAAGAGCGAGCAGCGGCTGTCGTCGAGCAGTCGAGCTCGCGCCCGGCGCCGCAGGCGTAGGACGCTCAGGGGGAAGATACTCCCCCAGCCGCCGTGGGGGCGGGGCGTCGAGCCACGCCCCCGCCACCCAGGAGGCGGAGACTCCTCACTCAAGTATCTTTATGTCCCCCTTTCTTTTTTCTCTTTTCTAGCTCGGGAGTGTAGGGTTTTCCCCCTCCCCCTTTCTTTTTTGCGAGCCTTAGAGGTCTTTCTCGTCACAGACTCTGACTGTTGTACAGGGCGAGTCTGAGGACGAGGAAGAGGACACGGGGGACTACCTCCTAGTCCCCCGAGCGAGGTCACAGCACCCCCGGCCTGACGCGACGCCCACATAGGGTGGCTCAGCTGAGGTGCCTGACCCGGGGCCCGACGCGATGCCCACGAAGGGTGGGCCACCGACGCCCGACCGAGAGCCCTCGAGGTCGGCGCCGACACGAGGGCCATGGCGGGCCGATACCGCCGAGCAACAATGAGTCGACGTCGCCGGGCCTGACGTGGCCGAAGGTAGGACAGTGCTCACGAGTGTCGACCGGGGCATCAGGTACGGCACCACTCCTTCTTCGGTTATTACTTCGCTTTCGGGCTTTGGCCTTCTAAGTATCTTCGTCTTCTTCGTCAGGCCCGGCTCCACCCGTGCCGCTCCGCGCTTTGCACGAGGCAGCCTGGGCTAATGCCCCTGTCGGCGCCGCCGACCTGGCACTGGAGGTGTCCACCGGGGGGCGCACGTCGTCCTTGAGCTCCGCCCGCGCGAGGCTCAAAAGGAACCTGCAGGAGGTTAGTCGATTTCGAGCCCGTCTCCACTCTTTTTTGGTTTTCTTTATGTTCGCGAGGCCATTGTGATGTTTCTCGCACCTTTTCAGGGCTTGGACCAGGTCGCCCAAGGGCTTGGGACCTTGCGCACCCATGCCGACCGCTTTCGGGCGCTGTGCTCCTTGGTCGAGGAACGCGAGGAGTACATCCTCGGCCTCAAGGAGAGCATAGCGCGGACGGAGGAGGAGGTCGAGCAGCTGAAGACCGAGCACGCCATCGAGATCTCGAGGGCTGTTGAAGCCGAGCAGAAACGGTCGGCCGAGACCCTCGCGAGTATCTGCGAGAAGGCCGAGAAGGCTCTCGCGGGTGATTACGCGATGGCCGCAGGGGTTGTTGAAGCTGCTCGTGCGGAGGCGGAGACGCTCTGCAAACAAGTCGCGGAGCTCTCCGCTGCTCCCCCGAAGGTTTCCACCGAGCTCGAAGCGAAGGTGGCCGAGCTCGAGGAGAAGCTCGGGCGAGCGTCTCGGGTGGGGAAGAGCGCCCTAGCCCAGCTCCTGGAGGAGCGGAGCCACGTCGCCAATGCCGAGGCCGAGATGCTGGCCTTAAGGGCCAAGATCGCCGCTCTCGAGTAGGAAAAGCTCGCGCGGGAGATGGCCAACCTGTAAATAGGTTAGCAGATAGGAAAAAAAGGGGCGAGGGGACTCGAGCCCTCTGTAAATGTTAGTCGTGTAAATTTTGACTCAGAAGGAATAAAACTCCCTTTACGTTTGCAATTGTGCGCTTCTTGCTCGAACGCCTTCTTCGAGGCTTAGCCGAAAATCTTGCTCGAGACTGAATGACGTCTGCTCGAGACTCAGGCAGAAATCCTGCTAGAGATTAAATGATGTCCGCCCGAGACTTAGCTAGAAATCTTGCTCGAGATTGAATGATGTCCGCTCGAGACTTAGCCAGAAATCTTGGACTTAACTAGAAATTCGAGATTTAGCTAGAAATCCGGGTCCCAACACGAGACTTTGGCCCTTGCCTTGCCATCCCGCCTTAGCAGGCGGCTCGGGGTGTTCGAGTTGGCCGTCGGGACTCGGAGTCCAACCGATATTTTCGACTTGGAAAAGGAGCCCACGACAGAGTTAGGTTGCCGGACTCACCGCTGGTCGGGGGCGAACCTTGATCGTGGCGTTAGGTCGAGGTGACCAAATCTGGAAATACTCGGTCCAACCGATTGCGGTACCCCTGTTGTGGGTCCCAAGGCGTCGGCGCCAGTTGACGGGGCCTGGGAGTTAGCCAATATGTTGACCTGACAGAAAGAGCCCGCGACAGGGTCAGGTTGCTAGATATGCCTTTAATCGAGGACAAACCTGAATCCGTGGGGCCAGGTCGGGATGGCCGAGCCTGCGGTAGAACATCCTCGGAGGAATTGATGGCAAAATCACTCGACGGGGGAATAGCCGTTAAAATCACTCGACGGGGGGAATAGAGCAACTGGGAGGATATTCTTAGAAATCCGCGACCTCCGAGCCTGGGAGTGCTTTAGGCTCGGTGTTAGGTCAAGATAACCGAGTGTGTGACACTCGAGATCGGGGGCTCCCTCGGCGGGATGGCCTCCCATTAAAATCACTCGATGGGGGAATAGAGCAACCCCGGAGGATATTTTTAGAAATCCACGACCTTCGAGCCTGGGAGTACTTCAGGCTCGGTGTTAGGTCGGAACGGTCGAGCCTGGAAATATTTGGGCTAGCCTAGATTTGGGGCGTCAGGTCGAGGCAGCCGAACTCGGGAATGCATCGAGTCTGGGGCTTCCTCTGAGGGCGGTCTCTGATTCGAACCTGCTGTGGGGGAATAGCCGGCTTTCTACGATTTAGATCGTCTTACTGCGGCCGAAGCATCCTCGAAGGCGAATCTAGAGTCCATGTCTGTCGAGCCCGGGAATCGTCATCAGGCTAGGGGTGCCCCCTGAGGATAGCCTTCAGTTTTGCTTGTTAGGGGGTGGTCGACTTACCCCGATAAAGATCAATTTACGGCGACCGGAACATCCCCGAGGCGAACCCAAAGACCGCGACCCGAGGCCAAGGCACGCGGGGTGCAAAAAGGAAAACATTCACAGGTATAGATGCTAAGAAAAAACACAAGGGCACAACGAGGTTCGAAAGCTCTCGACGTGATCTTTGGTCCAAGCTCTGCTACAGGGGGAGCCGAGATGCTATAAGAATTGGCTTACAGCTGACTGCGACCCCCTGGAGGTGATCCCAATGACCACATCTCGCGCTTGTGTCGCTCGAGGTGTGGGGGCACATAAATGCTGGTAAATAATGAAGGAGAACTTTGAGGGAAAGACACTAGGTCGGGTCCCGAGCGGTCGCTATCAGCCGAGCCCGACAGGGGCTCGATCAGAGAGAGTAGTCGCCTTACGCGGTGAAGGTCCGCTTTACGACTCGATTCCCCGAAGAAGGACCTTGAGAACGCGACCCAGCGTCGCGCCCCCTGAGATGCAAGAGAGGTGTTAGCACAGGTAAACAGGAATCTTACGCCGATCCTGATCAAGTGGTGTGCGGGCGCAGATCGTGCTTGAGATAGCGATCATCCGGATGCGGGAGAGCAAGTAGGGTGTTATACGTACAACGGTAAAACATGCTTGCAGTAAACAAGAGGTCAGATCGGCCCCCTAGCTCAAAATGCTTACCAATGGTGGTCTCGAGCACGGGTCCTGCTACAGGGGAATAGTCAGCTTACTGCGACGAGGGTCAGCTTACCGCGGACTCGGCCCCTGGAGGCGTGCCCTGAGACCACGATTTTGTTCGAGCAAAAACGAAAGGGGCCAAACTGAAGCCCAAGTATCCCGAGGTAGAGGGATTCGCGGGCGTGATCGCTAGGTCGGACCCTGCTACGGAACGGAGCCGTGATGCGATGAGAATCAGCTTACTGCTGGCTCGACTTCCCCCAGGGGCAAACCCTCGGATCACGACCCGGATACGCACTTGCTCGGGATACAAAGGGACATAAAAATGGCACAATCATAGATGATAAAGTAAAGTCATTTCATCGTGAAAGCGAGAGATAGAGCTCAAACATAGAATTTTCGGAGCTGGTCAATGTTCCACGAGTTCGCGAGCTCTCGACCGTCGGGCATGGCTAGCCGGTAAGCACCCATGTGGCCTGCTGAGACGACGCGATAGAGGCCCTCCCACGACGGGGATAACTTGTTGGCGCTGGTCCGGTCCTGAATTCGCTTTAGGACCAAGTCCCCAATAAGGAGCTCCTTGGGCCGCACCGATCGGGAGGCATGCCTGCGAAGTGCTTGCAGGTAATGCGCTGATCACAACAGAGCATGGCATCTTACCTCCTCCGCCAGGGCGAGGTCAAGGGACCGCTCTTGCTCGAGGTCGACCTGGTCGACCGAGCTGACCCTGGTGGAGCCCAGCGTGACCTCGGGGGGCAGGATGGCCTCAGAACCGAAAATGAGCCAAAGGGGGTAGACCCTGTTGCTCGGCTCGGCGTGGTTCGGATGGACCAGAGGACGGTGGGAAGCTCATCCACCTAGCCCCGGCCTCGACGCTCGAGTTCGTCTAAAACTCGCTTCTTGATGCCTTGGACGATTTGCCCGTTGGCACGCTCGACCGCCCCGTTGCTCTGCGGGTGGCCTACGAGGCATAGCAGACTTTGGTTCCCTTGTCTTCGCAATATTATTGGAACAGTCCGCTGGTGAACTGCGTCCCGTTGTCGGTAATGATCCTGCAAGGGACCCCATACCTTGAGACTATAAACGAGTAGAGAAATCTCATCGCAGCCTGGGTTGTGATGGCCGAGACTGGCTCAGCTTCGACCCATTTCGTGAAGGTGTCGATGGCGACAAATAAGAACTTCTTCCCCCTGACCTCCCGTGGGAAGGGGCCGAGGATGTCGAGCCCCAGGTCGAGAACGGCCAGGCGAGGGGGATGGTCTGGAGGGCATAAGCCGGCTGGCGAGCCTTTCGGACGTGGAACTGGCAAGCTCGATAGGCGCAGACGATGTCCCGCGTATCCTGGAGCGTCGTCGGTCAGTAGAAGCCCATTCGGAACGCCTTCCCGACCATAGTCCTGAAAGAAGAGTGAGCGTCGCAGAGGCCCGAATGGATGTCGTCAAGCAAGTATTTACCTTCCTCTGAGGTGATGCACTTGGTGACGACGCCCAGGGCGCCCCGCCGATATAGTTGCCCGTCGACGAGCCCATACGAGCTCGCACGGCGCTTGAGCCTGCTTCCCTCAGTTGGATCGGGCGGGAGCTCGCCGAGGTTGAGGAACTTGGCAATCGGGTCCATCCATGATGGAATGCTCTCGAGGAGGGCCACCGAGTCTTCTGGGCCGTCGACGGTCAGAGCTGGCAGGGTCTCGAGGATGACATCCGATGGAATTTCATCGTTGGACGACCCGAGCTTGGACAGGAGGTCAGCATCGGAGTTATCCTTCCTGGGGATGTATCCGACCTCAAGGTTCTCGAACCACTTCTCCATCTTGCGTACCTCAGCGAGGTACTTCGCCATTGACGGCTCTGAGCATTGGTAGTCTTTGTTGTATTGATTGACAACGAGTTGAGAATCCCCTCTCACGACCAGCCGACGCACGCCCGGTGATTTGCATGCCCGAAGGCCAGCCAAGTGGGCCTCGTACTCTGTGACGTTGTTAGTCGCAGAAAAGCCGAAACGGACCGCATATTTTAGACGATGATGAGGACGCCTGCCCCCGAGCGTTTAAAAGACCGCGACCAGTCGAAGGACATGGTCCAAGGCCCTTCTTCCTCAACTTCGGGTTCAGGGGCAGGCTTTGCCGTCTGTTCGACCACGAAGTCGGCGAGTGCCTGCGACTTGATGGTGGAGCGCGCTACAAACCGAATATCGAATCTGGCTAGCTCCATGGCCCATTTGGCGATGCGGCATCCTGCTTCCGGGTTCTTTAGGATCTCGCTGAGCGGGAACCTGCTTGGGACGACCACGGCGTGCGCCTGAAAGTAATGCCGGAGCTTGCACGAGGTCATGAAGAGAGCATAGAGTAGCTTCTAGACTTGGGGGTAACGCTCCTTCAGCCCGTGAAGTACTTCGCTGACGTAGTAGATCGGCTGCTGCCGACCATCTCATTCGGTCACCAGGACGGCGCTGACGGCCTGCGCTGTGATCGCTAGGTAGAGCAGCAGCACCTCGTCTGGCTACAGGGTCGTGAGCAGCGGGCGGCTCGAGAGGTACGATTTCAGCTCGTCGAAGGACCGCATGGCTTTCGGGGTCCATTCGAAACCCCGATGCTGGCGCAAGGCCTTGAAGAATGGCAGCCCGCGCTCCCCGAGCCTTGAGATGAACCGGCTGAGGGAGGCCACGTGGCCGGCTAGGCATTGAACCTGTTTTGTTGACGTCGGAGCGGCCATCCTTTCGATCGCCTCGATTTTCTCCGGGTTTGGGTCCACCCCGGAGCCCCCGACCATATAGCCAAGCACCTTTCCCGAGGTTGCGCCGAAGACGCACTTCTCGGGGTTGAGCTTGACTCCATGCTTGTTTAGGTTGGTGAAAGTCTCTGCGAGATCGTTGACGTGGTCGGTTTCGATAGAGCTCTTGACGATGATGTCATCGACATAGATTTCGAGATTCCGCCCGATCAGGGAGTCGAAGGTCCGGGACATCAGCCGCTAGAACGTCGCTCCGGCGTTGCGGAGGCCGAACGACATAGTGGTGAAGCAGAATGTTTCGAACGGTGTGATGAAGGCTGTCTTGTCCTCGTCGCCCGCCACGAGCTTGATCTGGTGGTAGCCGGAGTAGGTGTCAAGGAAACTTAGCATCTTGGCATTGGCGGTGGAGTCCATGATTTGATCTATGCGTGGGAGAGGAAAGTTATCCTTCGGGCACGCCGAATTCAAACCCGTGTGGT
The DNA here is from genome assembly GCA_036346275.1 of Otatea glauca. Taxonomy (NCBI): domain Eukaryota; kingdom Viridiplantae; phylum Streptophyta; class Magnoliopsida; order Poales; family Poaceae; genus Otatea; species Otatea glauca. Next base: position 56,518,042 of record CM070715.1, on the reverse strand, counting down.
CGACACACATCCTTCACTTTCTGCCTTTCTTCTGTACGATCACAAGGTTGCCCAGCCATTCGGAGTAGTCGACCTCACGAATGAAGCTGGCCTTCAGGAGTTTGTCGAGATGCTCCCTGATTATTGCCACCTTCTCGATGGAGAAACGTTGTAACTTCTGGCGCACGGGTCTGCATCCAGGCCTTGTTTGTAATTTGTGCTCGATCACCTCCCTCGGGACCCCAGGCATGTCTGTTGGTTCCCACGCGAATATGCTTTTGTTGCTACGGAAGAAGGTGACGAGCTCGAGCTCCTATTTTGGGTCGAGCTAGGCGGCGAGGTGGACACATTTGTCCTGGTTGTCCTCCTCGAGCCGCACGGCCTTGGTCGGGCTGTCGGGCTGGATCGCCGCCTTCCGGCGGGCGTCCTTCTGTACCGCCTCGGGGCCCCACTGAGGGAGCATACCCGCGATCGCGAGGGCCTTCTCTTCGCAGCAGTGGGTCGTTTTGAGGTCACCCCGGACGGTTATGATGCCCTGGGGCCCAGGGAGCTTCATGAAACGGTGGCCGTAATGGTTCGCCGCCATGAACTTGATCAAAGCCGGCCTCCCGAGGATGGCGTTGTAGGGGAGATCTCCATCCATGACCTCGAAGGTGACCAGCTCGATGCGGAAGTTTGCCGAGCCACCAAAGGTGACAGGCAGAACCACCTGCCCGAGTGGAGTGGTCGAGCTCCCCGGCACGATGCCGAAGAAGGGGATCGCTATGCTCCTGATCTTGGACCGGGGAATCTGCATCCGGTCCAGCGTGCTAGCCAAGATCAGGTTGAGGGAACTCCCTCCGTCAACCATAACCCTCCCGATCGTGGTGTTGCTTATGGTCGGGGCGACGACCAAGGCGGTCTTAAGGTCCTTGAACATTCCCGGGGGAGCGTCACCTTGGGAGAAGGTGATCGGAACACCGACCCATTTGCAAGGCTGGTCGGCAACCTTGCCGGCCGAAGCTTGGTACACAGTGCGCACGGCGCTTATGAGCTCGCGCCGGGATTGGTATGCGGACGAGCCGCCGAAGATCATATCGACGCGGCGGTCGCCCTGCTGGAACTCCAAGTCGAGGCCCTTCGGCCCCTCACGGGCGCCTCCCCCATCGGGCAACTCGTCCCCCTTCGGGAGCGTGGGCATCTCCCCATGCCCATCGTAGAAGGCGTTCAGCTTGAACTGCCACGCCCTATAGCCCCTCAGGTCGTGGCCGGCGTCTTGGTGGAACAGGCAAAATTTGTTCGGGTCGTACCCAGGCCCAGCCTCGTTGGCGGGAGGACAGGCGTCACCTTGCTGGGGGCCGCCCGACTTGCCCCTGCTGCAGCGGGGCGCGACGCTGCCCTGGTTGGGGTTGACATTGTGCTTATTGACGTCGCGACCGACCACGCTGGGGCCGAGGTTCATTGCGGTCGGGATGCCGCACTTCCATGACCTCGCGCCCAGCGTCGGTCGCAGCAACCAGCTACGCGGCGACCACACGTAGCTGGCCGCCGCCATCACGGCGACCCTGCCCTTGCTTCTTGAAGCGCGGGCCCGGCCCAACAGCCTTGGCGGCAGACGGCCCGGGCTCGCCGGGGATGCGGCCGAGCTTACCTTGGTCGTAGTCGTGCTTCCAGCGGACGGTGTCATCCGCGTTCGCGTAGCGTTCCGCCATTCGGAACAGTCTGTTAACACTGAGGTTGGTGGTGATCTCCAGGTCCTCCGTAAGGCGCCTGTTCCGGACGCCGAACTTGAAGGACTTGATAACGGCTTCGCTAGAGACATTTGGGATTGAATTTCTCGCGCGGGTGAACCAGCGGACGAAGTCACGGAGGGGTTCACCTTGCCCTAGATGATGCAATCCAGGTCCCTTTCCCATCTAGGGCGCTCGTAGCAGCTCTGGAAGTTTGATTGGAGAGCGCTTCGCACCTGGCGCCACGACCGGAAGGCACCAGGAGCCTGGTTGAAAAGCAGTCGAAAGCAAAGACCGCCCGTGACGATAGGGAGGTAGTTGGCCATTCTGACCTCATCCCGCCGACGCGCCGGATCGCGGTGGAGTAGATCGAGAGGAACTCGTCGGGGTTCTTGGTCCCGTCGAACCGCTCCATCGCGGCGAACTCGAACGAGTCGGCCAATGCACCGGCCAAGGTCGATGGAGTATCTTCAGTCAGCAAGTAGGTCGAGGCGCATGGTCACCATCTTCGCGATCGAGCCAACGGCGCACCCCGCGTCGGGCTCGGTGGTTAGGAAGGGCATAGTCAGGGCGGCGATGATTGCGAGCCTTCTGACGCCTGGGCGAAATGTCCGGAGATAGACCTCCGGAAGCATCGCTACTTGAGCGAGCGCTGCCGCCACTCTGCTGATCGCGGGAATGCCCTTGCATTAGGCCTGCGTCCTGGTGAGGTGGAGATGGTTGCGGCGAGCTCCTGACCCGTGGGTACGGAGTCGGCCGGCGAGAGCGGCGATGGCCGTGTGACGAACTGCCATCGCTTCTTAGGGAGCGAGGTTCGGGCGGTTGTCGACGTTCTTGTTGCGAGGGGGTGACCTCATCGGTCGCCCTGCCAAGCTCCTCAACAAGGGATCGGCAAAAGAGGGCCGACCTTGCCCGGGTGGGATCAGCCATGGTCGGGCGATGGCACATAACGTTCGATTGGGATCATCCAGTGGCGGTCGTGATGCCCAAACATGGTGTGGAGTCCCTTGCGCTCCTCCTGTCGGAGGGCGGTGATGGCCTGGTTGATTGCAACCCAGACCAGCAACCGGGCCTCTCCGGCTTCAGGTCACCGTCACTTGCTCCGCTTCGCCTCGTGGTCGCCGGCCATGAAGGCGGCGCCTCAGCGGCGGCGGCAAGGCGAACATGGAGGTGGAGCCTTCGCGCTCGTGAATCTGTCCGGTCGGCCCACGCCCGATGGTGACATCTGCGCCGGGCCGAAGTCTTTGGCGATCTTTGAGTAGTGAGCTCCGAATGAGCGAAACTCGGGCCCCACGGTGGACGCCAGATGTTGACGATCGGAACCGCCGACCGCAGAAGAAAAAGGGGATGCGAGGAGTTAGCTCGGGAGCGGGACCCGGGGTCGTGCTCGTTCGGAGGCGCCTAGCGTCGCAGGGAAGTCGTTGAGGAAGAGACACCGGACACGAGATTTATACTAGTTCGAGCCCTCAAGGTCGGGTAATAGCTCTACTCCAGTCTTGCCCTAAGGCGAAGGGTGTATTAGCGATCCTGTGGGAGGACACCAGAACAGGGCCCGGGCAAGAGGGGCGCTGTGCCGCTCTACCCAGTGGGGGTTGCGTGTCTTCCGGTCGTCTTGTGTGGTGTTCTTGTTTGTTCGTTCGTCCTCCGTGCCCTCTGTTGGGGCGACCTATTGCTTTTGTAGCCTTTTGGGAACCTTGCTGCTTGGTCCCGAGGCCGATGTCAGGAGCTCGTGGCGATTTGACGGGGGCTGATGAAAATCGTCGCTAGCCGTTGGGAGCCTGACGGAAGCTGTTGATATCTTGACGGGAGCTGTTGAACCCTAGTTCCCACGCAGGGGCAGGTAAAGCGCTGATTCCCACGCAGGGGAGAGCTTTACATGAGATAAAATAAAAACGTTACAGGTGTCATTTTCTCTGGCGGCTGCGGGGGCATTGAGGTCGAGGCGTCGAGGTCGAGGTCGAGGACAAGGGTGCCTGCCCCTGCGGCGGTGCCCGAGCTCGCTGGTCCCGGGTCCGCGGAAAGCCATCACGGGGGATGCTTATATTTAGCGAGGGTACCGATCCCCAACAACACTCTTGGTGTTGTAGTATTGGTTGATTTTTCTTCGAGAAGAAGAAAAATAAAATTAAGTGTAGAAAAGTAGAACTCGACAGTGAACACTACTGCCTCATAGTAACGGAGTCTGGGCCTTGTAAGAGCGAACAAAACAGCCTATGTCAGCACGAGGGCCCTAACGCGCCTTCAAGCGCAGCCCAACGAGGCATCTACCGGACCTGACTTGGTGTTTCCATTTTGGAATCTGGAGTTGGACTCTCGACGATATTTGGTCAGAGTGGGCGTTGATTCAAGTGGTGGCAGTAGGTGGGTCCGTGTGGTTCGCTGGCTGCTCCTCGCTCGTGCGCGCACCGGCCGCCCCACCTCCATGGCATCATCCCATTCCTCCCACCTTCCTCCCCTCACGCAACCACCACCCACCCACCTCGCCGCCTAGGCCTAGCCCCCTCCTCCCCGAACACTCCTCTCCCTCCCCGCCGCCGCCGCGGATGAGCGCCATGTCCGCCCCTTCCACCTGCACGACCTCGTTGCTGCTCGGCAGCGGCAGGTTCCCGCGGTTCCAGTTCCAGTCCCTCCGCGCCCCCGCCAAGGCCCCCTTCCGCTCCGCCTCCCTCTCCTCTACCCTGCTCCGCCGCTGCGCCGGCGCCAGGTCCCTCCTGCTCGCTCCCATCTCCTCTTCCTCGCTGCCTCTACAGGTGACGGCTGCTCCTCCGCCGGGGGTGGAGGTGGAAGATGACGCGGGGAGGGCGGCGGCGGTGAGGAGGGTGGCGGTGGCCTGCGGCGCGCTGGCGGCGGCGTGGTGCCACCGGGCGCTGGCCATGGGGGCTGCCGCGGCGGGTGCGGGTGCGGGGGCGTCCGGGGCGGTGGAGGCGGCCGCGGGGATCGGCGGGATAGCGCTGCGCGGGAGCTGGCCGAGGGTGCTGCAGATTCTACAGCTGCTCAGGGAGCAGGGGCTCGTTCTCGCTGCGTTGCTCGGCCTCTCCGCCTTCTTCTCCATGGCCGAGACATCTATCACCACGCTCTGGCCCTGGAAGGTGCGTGCATAGCAAGTACCCCGAAATCCATTTTTTAAACTTCTCTTTTACTGCTTACCAGTATGTGAAATTGGTGCCGAGACATAATAGAGTTAGTGTCATCATATATGAATCATGATGCTCATGCTGCTTACTATGCAATCAGTGTCATCATATATGAATCATGATGCTCATGCTGCTTACTATGCAATCAATTTACTTGACGAAGGTAGGATATGGCAGGATAGTTAGATGAGCGGGTTGATGGTCGGTGTTGGGGTTAGTGCCCAATATTAGGGAGGGGGAATTTGGGTCTGAGCCCTGGGGTGGAGCTTGGTGCTGCAGCAGTTGTCTCCAGGAGATGGTTATGGTGATTGGGGTAATGCCGGTGCTGGGAGTGGCGTCGGGGCCAAAGGAGGGGACTTTGCAGAGACTGAAGAGGGTGTCTAGGAGAGGTTATCAGTGAGGGGAGCCTCATTGGCATCTTGTATAGAACACTATAGTAATGCTGCTTTGGGAATTATGCTATCAATTTACATCACTAGGCTATGGAGGTAGGATAAAGATAGCTGAATGGCGTGTTTCATGAGCAGGTGATGCCAATTTGCAGAGTTAAGTTTGATGATGGCATGGGGTTCGAGGGGTGGGCAGTAGATGTTACTGGGCAAAGCTTAGGGGATATGACTGGTGTTTTGGGGTTTATCAGTTGTCATGCTCATCCTGCTTCAGTGTTTATTTTATCATTTGTATGTCACTGGGTGATGTAGGACAGTGCATAGGTATCGCTAAGCGACAGTGAGGGGATGCGGATGAGATGATCGGTTCGCTGGGCTTTAGTGGCATTCTGTGCTAGTTGTCTTGAGGAGGTGGGCAGTGTTATTGCGTATCGGTGGCACAAGTGAAGAGCTGTCATGGTGTAAGGGGTTATGCAAGGAAAATACAATTTTCCTGGAGAAAAAGGGTAATTTGCAAAGGTTTATCATGTTTTGGAATGAACTCAACTCAATTCCATGGGCCAAATGGGCTATATGTAGACAAAACACCCTATACAAAGAACTAATACAAATATAAACATATACTTCTAACATGCCCCCTCAAACTCATGGTGGATCAACAACAATGAGTTTGTACAGATAGAAGCTATGATGAGCCCCAATCTGCGCCTGCGTGAAGAAATTAGCTAGCTGAGAATTTGAAGGCACATACTGAAGATCGACAACCTGTTGCTGCACTTGCGACCGCATGTATGAAGCATAAACCCCAATGTGCTTGTTGAGCTCATGCTTCACTGGATCTCGTGTAATGCTGATCACACCAACGCTGTCTAAGAATAATGTGGTCGGTGCAGAAACGAAACATCAAAGTCCTCAAGGAACCACCGTAGGTGATCTCAGCTGTCACAGACGCCAAAGCCCACAGTTTAGCCTCTGCACTCGAACAGGAAACTGTGGCCTACTTCTTAGTCTTCGAAGTAATGAAAGAAGAACCAAGGAAGACACAAAAAACAGAGAGAGACCGATGATCAGAAGGATTACTATCCCAGGTCCCATCAGAGTACGCTTGAAGCTCTAACAAGTTGAAGCGAGGGAAGAAAATGTGCCGAGTGATGATCCCACGAAGATATCACAGAACTCGAAGGAGGTGACTGTAGTGGAGCTAGGTGGTAGCCTCAAGAGGGTTACCATCAGTAGGACGAAGCTGAAGGTAAAACTCCATAGGAGTGTGCACCGTGCGCTGATTAGTGAGACAAGCATGATCAAGAATATCCTAGATGTGCTTCTGCTGCGAGAGATAGTAGCCATTAGGTGTAGAGGTGACCTCAATCTCAAGGAAGTAGGGAAGTGGAGCTAAATCAGACATCTAGAACTTCTCACTAAGACGTGTCTTCACAAAGTCAATATATTGAGGATCACCTCTAGTGATGAGCATGTCATCCACAGAGAGAAGAACAAGAGTCTGACCTAGAGAGAAGGTGCCAGCAAAGAGAGCAAGGTCATGATCACTGGCGGAGAAGTCGAGAAGTGAAACGCTTAAACCAAGCACAAGAAACTTGTTTGAGCCCATAGAGAGAACGACGAAGGCAACAAACCTGATCATTGGGAACAGAATATCCAGGAGGTGGGTGCATGTAGACCTCACATCTTGCCATTGAGAAAAGCATTCTTAGCATCAAGTTATGAGATAGCCCATTGTTGAATAGGAGCAACAGCAACAAGAGTGTGAATAGTAGTCATATGAGCAACGGTCTCATCATAGTCACGCCCATACTCGTAAAAACCATGTGCAACAAAACGTGCCTTGTAGGTTTCAATAGTACCATTAGAGTGAGTCTTAATCTTATAGACCCACTTGCACGTGATAGGAATAACACAAGCAGGAAGGAAAACAAGGTCCCAAGTGCTAGTATGCTACAAAGCAGCAATCTCCTCAGCCTTAGCTAGCTGCCACTTAGGATGAGATGTAGCATCAGGATAAGAGGTAGGCTTGGTAAGAGAAGTAGAAGCTACAAAGTCATAGTGATCAGGATGCGGAATCACACTCTAATCACGGGGAGTGTACCTTAGAGGAGATGCTGGAGCAGAACCCAATAGTGTCGGAGGATGACAGGGTTGACGGAGGAGGATTAGAATGGGGATGATGAGTAGTGGAATGGAAAGGGGGGGACCTCAACAAAAGAGCTGGTGGGATCCTTCGGTGAGGAAGCAAGGGGAGCTAGAGGGGAAAGAGCCAAAGGTGAAACCCGGCAAAGGTGCTAGAGATGGATGTGAAACCAGCGAAGTGGAGAGCTGAGGATCAGGAAAAGTTAGAAAGACGATTGACTTAGTAAGAGAGAAGTCAGAAAGGCGATTGACTTATCAAGAGAGTCTGGACTAGAAGTAGTGTGACGAGGATAGTAAGGCCGAGACTCATCAAAGGTGATATCGTGCGAGGTGCACATCCAATGAACAACAGGGCCATGCAGTGGTAACCTTTGTGCCCATCATTGTAGCCAAGGAAAACACACTCTACTGCACTCATGGGGTAGAAGAACAAAGCAAACACAGCCAAAAGCATGAAGGTGACTACTGAGGAGACCTATAGTAGAGACGCTCGACAAGAGTAGAACCCTAAAGAGTAGTGGAGGGCTGTAGGTTTGCAAGGTAGGCGGCTGTAGAAATGGCATCATCCAGAAGTGAGGTGTAACAGAAGATGCCAACATAAGAGCGTGAGCAGTCTCAAGAAGGTGACGATGCTTACGCTCAAAAACACTATTATGAGCATGGGCATCAGGACATGAGTATTGATGAAGAGTGCCTTGCACTAAAAGAAACTAATGAAAAGCAATAGCAAGTACTCACTAAGAGAATCAACACAAAATACACAAATGATTGAATCAAGCTGAGTATGAACCATAATAGCAAAAGACTGATAAATAGAATGAACCTGGCTATGAGAAAACATGAAATAAATCCAAGTATGGCGAGAGTAGTCATCAATGAAGATCACATAGTATCGATGACCCCCTTTCGAAACAAGGGAGCCAGACCCTATACATCATAGTGAATCAAATCAAAAGGACGAGCACAAACAGAGTCACTAGAACCATAAAGGAGTTGCAACTGCTTGCTAAGCCTGCAACCTATACAAGATAAATAAGTATCACTGGGAACAGACCCAAGAACACCACTATCAACTAAAGAAGAAAGATACAACTCTCATAGGTGGTCTAAGCGATGATGCCATTGATCAAAACTGATGGAAGTGGTGGCGGCGGAGGCAATGGAAGCTGATGGAGGCAGAAGTGGATGGAAGATGAAGCCCCTCGAACTCCCAAAGACGTTGAGAATCAAGTGGCTCGGGCCCATACTAACCAGAACCCCTGTGCGACAGTCCTGAATATAGCACGAGTCACCTCCTGATTGAGGATAGTGATGCTAAGGGCGACACCTTTTCGGCTTTGGCTCCACTTTCCGGAGTAGCAGGTCTAGTAGGTGTGACCATCACGCTGACACCAGGTGCAATAAAGGTCACTAGTAGAGGCACTCGCAGTTGCCGTTGGTGCCAGAGGAGTAGTAGAAATTACATCACTAGACCGCGTCGGCTGAGGTCGGACTCTCCCTAAGGTGGATCCGGTGTCGGTGGTGTCATGGGAGGGGGTCGGATCAGTCACTGATGGAAGATGAGGAGGTTGGTGGCAATCGAGGAGGCCGGCGCGGTGGCAAGATCCAGCACGGGGCGCGTCGGATCCGGTGATGGTGGCAGCAGTGCGAGCTGAGAGGAAGGTAAAAATGGCTGTGGCGGTGCGAGCAGAGCAGAGGAGCAGAATGGGTTGGTGGTAGCGTGAGAAAAGTGCAGAGGAGGCAGCAGCGCGAGAGGAGCAGAGGCGGCGGCGGTGGCCTGAGGTCAGCCTCTCCCCAACCCTAACCCTATCTCTCATACCATGTTTTGGAATTAATTCAATTAAATTCCATGGGCCAAATGGGCAATATATAGAGTTGTAGACATGTACAAGGCTAGTGCAATTAGCAGAAAACACACTATACAAAGGACCAATACGAATATAAACATATACTCCTAACATACCAGTCCAGAGCAATTTATAGTTTGGTAAATCAAAATACACGTCTTTCATCCCTTAATACCATATTAGCATATCTATGACGTCAAATTGGATCCCCACACTGATACCCTGTTAGAGTCAGAGAAAGTGCATTGTGTCCTTCCTGTTCATTTGTATCCAGATTAAGGTGCTAATTCTGGTTATCTTCTAAAAATCCAACCAAAATATTAATGAAATTCGATTGTAGGATTAGTCCAACCAAAATATTAATGAAATTCGATTGTAGGATTAGATCTTTTTTCACATGATTTTACAATTCAAGTTTAATTGGGCTTTTGTATAGGGTCTGTATTTAAGCTTTGGGTTCAGTACTATTTTGTTTTTCGAGGTCCAGGTTTAATGCAATTTATCATTTGGGGTTTAAAATTTGGGCATAATTTTGGTTTAGTGATCAGGAGTTACTGCCAGAATCTTCCCAAATCAGCACATCTGGTTTGAATTTTGATCTGGGTGGGCAAACTTTCAAGTGAATAATACTCAGTTTTGAAATACCTAGCTAGAAACATAGAAAGGGCAATTCTGTTATGTCTAATGGGTTTATGGGTACATCTCTGTGGGGATTAGATTTGCAGCAGTAACTTAATTGTTTCTTTTTGTTCATGGGTTATGTGCTTTATATTTTTCTGTCTGTTTTTTATTTATTTCTCAAATGTTGTGGACTGATGGCTCTCTTTTGATTTAATAAATGACTATTTGCTAAGATTTTGCTGTGATGTTCCATCAGGTTCGTGAGCTGGCTGAAAAGGAACCTGAGAATGGTGTTTTCAAAATGCTCCGAAGTGATGTCACTCGCTTCCTGACAACCATACTCATTGGCACAACGTAATTTATGGCTTTTCTGTGTTGTGCAGTTTTTCTTGTAATTTTATTTTGTCAATCCTACTAATTTTTTTCTTCCTCATCCTGGGGCTACATTTATATGAAATAGTGTGGTCAACATTGGTGCGACAGCAATTGTTACCAAGGCAGCAACTGCAATGTTTGGTGAAGCAGGTGTCAGTGCAGCAACAGGCGTCATGACTGTATGTCTTCTCTCTTATACTTATCTTCTACTCTTATGTAGTCTGTTCTCTAATCAGTTTAAGTGGTGTGTAGGATTCTCTTTAACTGTCGATCCTTTTGTTTGCAGGTTGCTGTTTTACTTCTTACAGAAATCACACCCAAAAGTGTTGCAGTCCACAATGCCACAGAGGTTGCTAGGTTTGTGGTAAGGTGAGCGAGATGTAAGCATAACTTAGTTTCAAAGAAGTTTTGTTCAAATACTGTTCTTGTTTCCATAGTATTTGAATGTTATATTTCTGTTGTGATGTATCAGACCGGTCGCATGGCTTTCACTTATTCTGTATCCAGTTGGACGCATTGTTACTTTTCTGTCTATGGGGATGCTAAAGATTCTAGGCCTGAAAGGGAGAAGGTAAGTTACGTTCTACTATTCTTCAGTATTTCTTGCTCGGCTTGTGTATATTGTTAAATGCTAGTTCTTGATCAACTGGGCATTGCATATTTCTTATTTAAAAAATGTCTCCACCTTTATAAACAGCTCCAACGGTGAGTATGGGAGCACCAAAAGGGGACTATACCTGGATGTCCTTGGTGATCCCAATTTAGATATAATTTATTCCCTTGTTAAATTAATGTAAAATGTGAGATGCTCGTAAGAAGGTTACAACAAATTCCTTCCATCAGCTTTTGACTGGAAAACAACTGTGAAGCATGCATGGCATGCATGGAAGGATCATGTCCTCTTAATTAACACAAACATCCGGGAACATTTTTTTCTTAGTTATTTCCTGATTGCTTCGGTGAATCCTCACAGAGTAGTTTTAGGGGCTTATACCCACTTGTTCTCAGTAGAATATATAACCTGGGGTGTAAATGGATTCTGTGTTGCCCAAAACACCGAACCAAATCTGCACCCCTATTCTTTAGACCAATTTTTATAAACACGGATAGCACAAGGATTTGAATATGAATCAAACGGTTATCAGATGTAGATACATGTAGGATTTACTTGAATATATATGGAAATTCAGTATCCATTGGCACTAATTTTAATTTCTAAATTGATATTGATTTCATAGAAAATTAAAATTTCTACATTTTAAATCAACAGACAACAGTATGTTACAATTCAAATAAAATCGCACACATTGGTCATGAAAGATTTATATACAAATTAGATTTGTTGCAAATTTAGTGATTACTTTCTATATGAATTAAATTTGAAATTTAATATGGTCGAGAACATATAATTTTTATCAGATTTGTATTGAATACATATATCAAGCCTCAGATCTAGAAAGGATTTAGGCAGAGTAAATATTTTGGGCAGATGCGAAATTCTTGACAAAATCCACATTCTATCTTATTCAGTAATTGGGTAATTTTTTCATTTCATATATGTTCTTTTTATTTTTAAAACATCCCTAGCTGTAACTGCATTGGATATACATTTTTTAAGAACAGGCAATTCTTAATATTATGCTCTGTATGCACTTATTTTCTTCAGTGAGCCATATGTTACTGAAGATGAACTGAAATTAATGTTACGAGGAGCAGAGTTGAGTGGCGCAATTGCAGAAGACGAACAGGTTAGATAGTGATATAATATGTATAGTTGCCTATCTATGTTCTTGTCTATTCCCTTTTTATCGTTCTTATTTTAGTGAATCTCACGGTACATCTTTTGTTCCATCCAATGGGTGTAAATCTTCACTTACATTTTTGTGTTATTGTTCTTGTGGAGCAACATGTTGTTCCTCAGAGAAATATGTGTTCTGCATTACATGCCAGGGAAATAGTGATTATTTATGTGGCGACCCGTATAATTAGCCCAGAGTAGCGACAGTAACACTGTCATCACCCTAAGATAATTACACGAATCTCAGCACAGCCGTTGGCAAAACATCGGAAGACCCGATGCTTTAACAGCTACTATGCCGTGTTTGGAGTGTTACAACAGAACAATAATTAGAAACTGAATGAAAATATATTCAATTCAAGCCACGCAGGGCTATATGTCCATTACATAATAATACAGCTGAACCCGATACAACAAAAGATAACAATACCAACTATATTACCCTAATTACCTCCTATACTGATAATAAGGCCTATGAAACCTCCTAGCCCTCCTGTAATAGCCGGACTAGTAGTAGCCCTCAGAGGGATCCTCCTGATAACCCTGATACTGCTCCTGGGAATAGGCCTCATCCTCGGCCTCATATGCCGATCCATCAGGTTCTTTTTCTAGAAAAGGGGAAATATAAGAGTGAGTATAGAGTACTCAACAAGCATTAAATAACAAATGCAGAATGATGCTTTTCTCCCTAACTAACCACTTCCTTCCCTCAAACTCCACTTTACAGAAATTAGGTTTTTGGTTTTCTTTACCTTTGAAACCAACTACTAGCACTCGTATATGAGGCAGACTTAGCTTCCGTAGCCTCTAATTCAGGAGACAGGCTTGAATTCAAGATTTTGACTCTGCGCAGGTTGGTACCACTTTACCCATAACGGCCCCAACCTGTGAGGCTTCAGAACGTTTATCGCTAATCCGGTATCAAATCTCCAACCCTGTACTCGAGTGGGGAGCCTCAACTAGGCCATCCCACGACCCGCAGATACAGTTGTACTCTGGCACCTCCGGCAGTACGCCTTCGGGTTTCAAATATACCCGCCCCCATCACACATTCACTTTCACAGTCCCCCTGGGTCATACCGGCATTTCCCAGCTTGACTATAATTCACTTACCTATTGTGGAGATCATAACACTTTCATAGGACAACCTTTTTTGACAGCGATTTATCTCGCTATGGTTGGTACTAAAATACGGTTCATTGCCCGAGTGTAGGTGTTTGACTTTATGTTATAGCCTAAGTAGAGGGCCCCACTGGCACGGGCGACTCCCGCTTTTCTTGGCACCCTCTACCCACCATAATAATACCAACACATATCCATGACTCCATTCGTGGACATCTACACAACAGATCCACAATTTCTAAAACCACATAACAATCTCATCATTTTATTCACAACACTCTTTCCTCCAAAATCAATTTCACATCTTAGTTTGTGAATAGATTTTTGATGCAGTGATGATATGGATCGATATACAGAAACATCGAAAGCATTTAAGAAAAATGCTCAAGGGATCTTGCCTAGAATAAAACTTGAAGGTTCAGCCTCGCCCGTAAGTTGGTTCTAGTTGGTGGGACGGTTCAGGTCGAGACTTGAAAGCAGAAGATATTAACCAGGGCACTTTAAGGTTCATTTATTTAATTTGGCGTCCAACCAAATTTTCTGATCTGTCGTTCATATTTTATCTTTGCACTAGTTAGTTAATACACGTTATTGATTTTTGCGCGATCTGCAAGTCGATCACATAAATCGACGTGGTCGATGACGAGGATGATTTTTCTACCCTTCTTACTCTTTTCTCTTTTCCCCTTTTTCTTCTCCTCTTTTCTTTTTCTTTTTTTCTCTTCTTCTTTCTTTCCTTTCCCTGCCTTTTCTTGGCCCTAGCCGAAGCCTTCTTTTTCTTCTGGCCAAGAGCCTCTTGGCTGCCTTGGTTCTACCACCTCCTCTCTTCTCTCCATTTTCTCTAGCCAAGCTCCTCACTTCTGCACCTCCTCTCCTCTCTCCTCCACCGGTCATCCTCCTCCCAAGACAACTTTGGCCTCCTTTGCGCAGCCTCCTCCATTCGATCATGTCTTGGCACAGCACTGTGATGGCGGTGGCCTTGAGCCTAACCTCGGTCGGCTCCTCCCCTACTTCCCTTGTGGCCGGCCCCTTTCCGTCACTACCCTGTTGACGACTCTACCCCGCCACCCCCTTCTGGCCGGCGGTCGACCTGGCCCCGACCGCAGCTGCTCGGCCAAAGATCGCCCGCCCTCCATCTGCGCGCCTGACTACCCCCTCCTCCTGCGGCTTGGCGCCGACCGAGCCCCACCTGCTCGGGCCCAGGCCTTCTTCGGCATGCCGCCTCTTCACCCGGCTGCCTTGGCCTCGGCCCCTCCCTGGTCGATCTATGCCTTGCTCCCTCCAGGCTCTACTGGTTCTAGGGTTCTACCCATTTTGCTTTTTGCCACATTTTTGCTTGATGTTTATGATTAATGCTTAAGTGAGGTCTATGATGCTCGTTGGGTGGCTCTAACACAGAAAGGAAGGAGAGATACTACACTAGCCATCACTGCCCTAATGGCCATCTCGGCCCCTGAGACCACACGGGGATGACCCGATCAATCCCATATACTACCCCATTAGCTAGCTAGGTACCCGATCTACCCGCTGTGCATTCTATCCCGCACTGTAGGTACTACTAGCATGAAAACAAAATGCACCTCGGGTTGGATGGGGGCTAAGCAATGGGGTGGATGAAGCTGATGAAGGTGATGAAGCAGTTGCAGTGGCTTGCTTGGCCTTCTCTCCCTGGTCGGCTAGCTTCTGGATGCTGCTCGTCCTTCTGGTGGTTCTTCACCTCCCCTTCTGGATGATCTCCTCCTTGGCCTTCTTCTTTTGGGGATGGGGGCTAAGCAATGGGGTGGATGAAGCTGATGAAGGTGATGAAGCAGTTGCAGTGGCTTGCTTGGCCTTCTCTCCCTAGTCGGCTAGCTTCTGGATGCTACTCGTCCTTCTAGTGTGTGAGACCCCGTTCTGATGAACAGGAACTCCATGTGATTACTGTGCCATTCCCTGGATCAGTAGCTAGCACTCACATGTTTACAACATTCGTACCAAAATCATACACGCAACATATAGAAGATCTTACATAATCGAAATAATTATACTGAGTTCAAGACAAATTTAAACCATTTTAACAAATGAAATTAAAAGCGGAAAACCAAAAGGAAATCGAAATTCCAAACAAATTGCGGATGCCCACTAAACCCTCGAGCACCGACTAGGCAACCTAGAAAAGGCTATCGTCAAAACCCGAGACACGCTGAAAGAAAGCGTCGTCTGCGATCGCAGCCTTCTTCCTCCGAGACAATAGATGCAAGATTGAGTACATTGGTACTCAAAGAAGACTTATATTGGTTCACGATACAAATAAATAATTATGCAAATGAGCAATGGATGGGCTATGGTTATTTTGCATTTGCATGAAACATTAAAAAGAGTAAGCATAATAGATTGCAACATCGCATTTTAATAAAAGCAATTGAAAGACAGAAAGATAAGCAAATATTCCAGATTTTCAACCCATCTACCCGATCGCATATAAACCTCGGTGTCGGCCCTTTGACACAAAAGATAGTTGAAAACCGTTTCCAAAAGCCCAACCCATTTTGGAAATCACCAAAACTCTAGCATTGGGAGGATTTTCCCCAAGTGCCCCTTACCGCGGGCGCGGTTAATCGATCAGATTTTTCACTCTTCAGAGGTGTACACTTTACCCACAAGGAATGATCAACCTCTTTGCGGGCCGCTAACACACTTCCTTCTGTGTGTCGGCAAGGAGATCATACAAAGCTTTTACATTATTTAGATATGGCTTTACACGGCCGGGGCGTTAACCTCGCCAAGACAGAGACACTCACCCAAGCCGTGGATCCACATTTATCACACACACACCACGCCTCTGTCGAGGGCAAGGCGTACACCGCTGCATTGGTATGTAGAAACCCTACTGCATGCACTGACCGGATTGCTGTGCAATCTCCCGCCTTATAGATGCAAAGCCAAATCTAAACAACTTATTAAGCTAAGACCCGCCCATACAAGCCCTTGTGGGTTCACGAAACATGGTTCTACAACATCCCATTTGCTCGGTCCTTAATCGACACTCGGCGATACTCCACCTAGCTACGTGCAAATCCTTTTGCACAACCGGCTAGCGCCAAATAACCACCAGCGTCAAAACATAGTTTTGTTTGAGGGTTTTAGCAAATTATCATCAACCGATCCCAAAAGATCATATGACAAATGAAAAGACCGAAAATACCAACGAGAGACTTAAGCGAAATTTTATTATGCTAGCGGTTATACCCAAACATGACATTAAGTATGTCTAGCTCAAACTAAGGTTTACAAGGTTCACAAGTCCATACTGATTGAGACAAACCATAATTTACAGGATTAGCTACGGTTCTAACCCAAAATAGCACTTTTAGGGGATTATCCTGATGCACCGTACATAAGCAAAAACAACATATAGTAGGTGAATTATCGGGCTCAACGTGATTAAGGAGTTGCTTGCCTTGCAAATCAACTGTCAGAATAAAATCTGGATCTGCAGAGCGCTCTTCTTCTTCTTCGATGATGTCGGTCTCTACTGTTGCGAACAAGAAGAAAAAGAGAATATCGAAGAAACTCCAAATGGCAAAAAGAAAATGCAGACGATAAGCGGTAAACACAATTCAATCAAACAGTAAATCTGCTATTCATGAAATATTCGAATTTAAACATCGAATTATAGATGCTAAAATTATTTGAAAGAATTGATTGATCATTTGCTTCTTTGGAGGATGCTACACTCAAAGAAAACAGAGCTTCTCTGTTTTTCTCAAAATTTCAAGAAGATAGCACTTGAAAAACTATATCATCTAGGGTTATAAACCTAACAAGATTGATGTCCAATAACTACGTAAATTAGAGTTTAAGCCTTGAATTAGCTAGAGCATACTTTAATTATCAAATCTAACAACTTCTTTTAACTTTTAGGGTTTGGATGAAACTTGTAAACTATTGATAAAAAGGCTTGGTTGAATTCTAGACTTAGCTACAAAACTGGCTAAGGAAGAAGGATTAAACCATATCACATAAGGTTATTACACTTATGGAAACTAAGTGAACCAAAGCTCTAAAACAGAATATTTTTCTGGAATATGGTAGAACAAACTTTGGTTATCATTTCTACACTATTCTTCCAAAATTTATTACTTGAATGAGTTATTTTACACATGGTTGAAAAAGCTTGATTACTTCAATCATTCAAAGAAACATAAAAAGTAGACTCATTCCCTTAACTGCTTTTACATATAAACCTTAACAAAATATCATTATTTTTCCAGAATCTACTAGAATATACTTTGTGAAGTGCTTCTATACCATTTTTACATTCTTCCTTATTCATATAACCCGTTTTATCATATGTTGAAAAGGGCTATATGAACATAAAAACTAACTTATAACCTTTCAATTTTTCATTTTTATTCATTACTAAACTATTCAACATCTTTCTTCCATTTTCTTCCTGAAATCAGGGCATGATCTTAAAAACATTTTAAAAGTGAATTTGAGTTATTTTGAACTTGTTCATAGCGAATTACATCTATTTTGGTTATAACTAGTATTGTTTTTCTTAATTGAACAACTATCACAAATACTTTTCCCTAAGTATTTTCACATGAGGAACTCCCCATGATACATACCTAAATAGAATGAACTTTTAAACATTCAAACTTTGGTCCTATCTTTCATTTACTCAGTTTCATTTCTCATGCTTAATATTCATTTTTAAGTAAACATGATATATAATAAGGTATCATGGAAACATTTTGTTTATTTGGAATACTCATAACTCAGAGACTCAACAAAAATTTACTTTTCCTTAATTGGATCATCCCAAAATATTTTATTCATAACACCTATTTACACTTAAGCTTCTCTTTAATTTTTCCTAAAATCACATTTTACTCATCCACGTAAATTTTTATATATTCGAAACTACAATTTTATACGAATTTAGAAACTAGTTTCTCTCAATTTGGCGAGATGATTCAAAAGTTACAAGCGTTTGAATTTTGGCCTTTTCAAAATCAATCGAAATTTCAAAATACGCTTTCGCTCCTGAAAACTTTACCGCAAGGCCAAAATTGAGTTCAAACTCGCGGCCTCGGCGACATCCGGTCCCATCGACCAAATGACCCGCAGAGGCACCGGGACTCTTACTCCACGGCCGTGAACTAGCTCGCCGCGGCGAAATGGCGGCACCATGGGCACCAAAGACACCTTGCGCACCCATGGGTGGTATCCATTCACGAGGTGGCGAAGGTGGCCGCCACCGTGAGTCTTGCGGCGCCATGGTGCGACAGCGAAACCTCGGCTAACGGCTACCATTCCGGTGAACTAGGGCTAGGCGAGCTACGTGACCTTAGGATTCGAACTCACCGGATGGTCGGGTCGGAGAAAGCTTGCACCGAAGTCGCCACCGCGGCCGCCGTGAGGAAGAAGAACGGCGGTCTTGCGCGCTACGAGCAAAAAGGAACCAAAATAGCGTGTGATCGAAGAAACAGGGCACTAAGGATGCTTGGTGGAATCGATTCGATGGATTAAGGAGAACTCACCCGATTCGACGATCCCCTTTTCGGTTCTTGCGGACGAACGGGAAGAAGAACTCGCGAGAGACTCGGCTCGGCGAAATGGCAAAAGAGTGCAGGAGAGCAATACGACGCGAGTGCAAGGCTTATAGCCAAATGAGGTTGATCTCATTCGCGATTTTAGGCGCCACGATCTCGGTCGGCTTCTTCAGGCCGATCGAGCGGGCGGCAGCACGACCACCTCCTGTCGCAGCTTCGACCACGGCGACCAAGCACAGCGCGAGAGGAGACCCTAGGCGGCGTGGAGGTGGTGATCGCAACCAGATGCGGGCGATTGGCCGGACGACGGCAAGCACGAACGACACCGCCGCGCCTCGCCAGGGAGAAGAAAGGAAAGGGAAAACGAGCGTGAGACTTACATGTGGGGCGGGGCCCATCTGGCGGCGAACGACCTCGCCTCGGTGACCAAATCGTCAGCGATTCAACAGGTCGGCCCACTTGTCGTGAGATAACCGATTTTAATGTGATAAGACGAGCGGAATTCTCTAGATTTCGCATTAGTTTAAGCTCTAAACTAATTCCGATTTTTCCAAACTTTTGACTAAGTCCTAATTAAAGTCACACGTCTCATCGAAAATTCGAGACAAAAACTCATTTTGGGCAATTTGTTAAAATTCGACCTTTATACTCAGTTCTAAACTTTGATTTCGGTTTTGATTTAATTACGTGTTCATTTTCTAAGATTTATTTTAAAACTTTTGGAGAGGTTCCAATCCTTATAATTGGACCACTATAAAATTTTCAAATCAAAAACACGAGCCATTATTTTATAAAAATTCGACAATCACTTTCCTTACATTTTGGACCCATTTGTATTTGAATTTTTAAAAAGCTTATATCAATTCATTTAATTATGAAAATTTTGCCAGTGATGCATCATATCTCCAGGGATTTATATAAATTTTCTTGGCTTTTCTTGACATTAATTATTTTTCTTTCCACTTTTTGATTCACTGTTTTTAGTCAAAAAGTAGATACATATTTTATTTAAGTTACCCCTAAATTTATAAAAATTCTACTTACTGGTCAAACATTATGACCAGCTCAAATAGGACTCATGATAAAATTTTCTAAATTTTATTTTCATCTTTTTACCTTTTTCTTTGTTTTTCCCTTTTTATTAAATCTTTTCCCATAACACAAAATCTAAGAAATTCTAATTAGAGCAATAATACCTAGAATTTCAAAACCACTTATATTAAGATTTAAACTGTTTATTTTACATTATTCCAAACTTTCAGGTCGTTACATAGTGGTTCTTCACCTCCCCTTCTGGATGATCTCCTCCTTGGCCTTCTTCTTTTGGATGCCCTCTTCTCCTTTTCCTTCTGGATGGAACCCTTGCTTCGGCTGGTTCTTGTGTTTTTGCTTGAACAATGAAATGTTGGCTTGGATGCTTCGGTTTGGGGTTGAGAAATGGGAGACAGGGTAAAATGAGCTGGCTGTGAGCTGCCCTTCGGCTGGCTTTATTTACCTCTCTGTTGCCCCTTTTACCTCCCTTGCCCTTGGGCTTTTATTGTTGCCTATTTACCCCATGGGCACTATGGTCATTTCTCGCTCAATTCACTAACGGTACCCGCAACCGTACTAGGTAAGTTCAAAAGCGCCGAATGATGAACTCGAAAACTAGCGAGAGGTGACTGTCTGGGTCCTGGATAGGTCAGGTACCTCGATGAGCGATACCATTACTGCGGGACTGACGGCACTCCTCTTAATCCTTACATTTTATTATCTTGTCTAATCATATTTTTATTACTTAATTACTATTTTACTGCTTTTAATTAACTGATAACCCCCCGGGTTATCACAATTTACTAACATTCTTGGTTACTTTCAAGTGCTGAATAAACCTTGCATTTGATCACATATGTCCACAACATCTGCAGTCCTGCAGGGTCTTTTAATGGATATTCCATTTTTAAGGCCTCTATAGACAACTATACAAATTACAATCCATGTATACTATATAAAAGGCATTCATTCTGCATCGGGATGTTCATTCTACACTACTTATTGGGCCGATATGACTGCAACCTTGAGAAGTCATTAATTATTTCTGTTACTATTGTTGACATGCTTGCTAAGAAATGAAGCTTAATTCAAAGTAATGCAGAACATTAAAGCCAGCCCCAAAAACATCAGTACAATGTACATTATGTATCTGTCTAGTTTTGTGTTACAGTACTATTGAGTTTCTGCTATATCCCTGCTTGTGTAGGATTCATTTCTAGTTAGTCCTGATTTGTTATATTCAATGCCCAAATTGTGTAACAGGATATGATCGAGAATGTACTCGAGATAAAAGATACACATGTCAGGGAGGTAATGACGCCTTTGGTGGATGTAGTGGCAATTGATGCTACTTCAACACTGATTGATTTCAAAAACTTATGGGAAACTCATCAGTACTCTAGGTATTCTCAACTGCCTTGTAGCATGTATCTTCAAGTCTTGTAATTGACCTCTGCAATTATTATTCCAGAGTTCCTGTATTTGAGGAGCGCATAGATAATATAGTTGGAATTGCATATGCAATGGACATGCTTGAATATGTTGAAGAGGTCTGTCTCTTATTTACTACTTAAATGTTAAAAATTAATCAGGCTGATTCTTGTTTGGTCTGCATGATGATTTTCTGAACAAAGATGCATTTTGCTTTTGAAGGTTGAGAAGTTGAAGGAAATCACTGTGAAGGAAATTGCACATATGCCTACTTACTTTGTTCCGGGTAATTTTGAGCACCAGGGCATTTATTCTTGACAAAGGGGTCTGCTAATACACAAAAAGAGTTATGCAACTAATTAACTAAAATACTATCTTCTAGGAGGCATCCATGTATCTTTTTTTAACTAGTTTAGTGAATGCTTTTCAAATGTTATATTTAGGGCACTGGTTTATTTTTCTTCATAATGTTTTCTCCCACGTCATTAATGTAAAATATGGATGTTTTTTATCTGGCAGATTCAATGTCTGTTTGGAACCTTCTCAGAGAGTTCCGGATCAGGCAGGTTCATATGGCGGTGGTCCTCAATGAATATGGTGGAACTATTGGTGTACGTCTATAAGAAACCCATCCTTTATACCTGATGCTTTTACAAAATAAACTTAATTCACTACTTGATGATTGTAATTTTGGGTTTCATCTAACATAGTTTGTTGTTTAACTGGACTTATTTCGTCATTTGTTTTGATTCAATCGGAAATTCAATGCTGTTAACTCAAATCCGTTCTCACTTGCAAGTATGTGATGGGTGTTTCATCCAGATATGGTCATTTTTTTATCTCAGGATATCATGATATTTCAGTGGTCAAGTATCTACATTATTATGGGGGGTTACAATTCACTGTAAGGCCACATTTGTAGTGCGAAATTGTGCACGCAAAGCCCAGTTTAAGTGTTCACTGTGCAAACATGTGCAGAGGCATGTCATTCTTGGAAATTCTTGTTATGGCTCTGAGAAATCTGGGATTGACATGTTGTACTCCATGTGCCTAACTCCAATCCGCCTCTCTAGAAAATAATAAACTAGATAAGGAAGGAAAAATAAAAATAATTTGGTGCTCCACCCACGCCACAGCCAGAGCTCCCTCCTGGGGGCTAACAAATTTTTTTATCACTTTCTATTTCTTAGAAAGACTTGAAAGTTGATGAATGATGATTCTCTATTATTTGCATGCGCAACTGACAAGATATCCTTTATACTGCACTATCCCATGACTTGCTCATCCATAAAAGTTCTAAATGTTTTGAGAACACCAGTCCATCTTGCAACTATTGTTGCTCATGTAATTACTTAGGCTTAGAGCTAGGATCCTTTCACCTTGTAATTAATATCTGTGCGTCCTCTTGCAGCAAGTATGTCATACTGTGTTAATATAATGTTGATCACAACTGCTTTTAATTTTATCTTCTCATGTATCTCTTACTATGGGACCAATTTTCTGACTATTGACAATTTGCAGATTGTGACATTAGAAGATGTGGTCGAAGAAATAGTTGGCGAAATTTTTGATGAGAATGATTCAAAGGTGATTATTTCAGGAACTTCTCATTTCTGAATTCAAAATTGCAAGTCAGTATACAATGCCATTTACTTGCATGATATTTTATGTGTTTGTTTTATATAGTTCTAGAAGTGGTGATAGCTTGCACTCCCTTTATTTTTTTACTCCTTTTATTTTTTTATGTTCTTTTTATGCCTTGTGTTTACCTTTTTATTAAAGAAACGATATTTCCTCTTCTTGGCAACAAATTGCTCTGCTGTGTTCTGAACTGAGGGATTTTATTTAGTAGACTAACTGTACTGTCATGAACCTTAGTTTATTATGGGGTAAATACTGTAAAGAGGTCCAGGACACCACGGCTTGAAGGGGGTGGGAACTAGGATAGGGAGAAATAGACTATAGGTGAGGGAGAACTTTTGATGAGATAAAGACCAAATGTTTTATAGGTCTGAATCGACTTGTCCCCTAATATTGAAAACCTGTCTTAACAATCCAATCCAACTGAAACACTCTTTACCAATCCAATCCAACTTGAACTCTTAATAATTACATCCTAATCAAACTAACAGATCAAAACTGAAACAAACAAATAGGTAATACTGATGCTTCCTTGCGCTACAGTAACAGCAGCACTCTGCACCACCTCTGGTTTGCCAGAAACTACCTAGCCCTGATTCTATAGTGTAAAAATCAAAATTATGGTGCAGTGGGAATTAAATGGAATCTTGAGGAATCATTCTGAGTTGTCCATAACTCTTGCTAACTAGGACTAAATCGGCATTAACTTTGTATTAAAATCGGCAGGGATTCAATATCCTGACTCTGCCGGTGCTGGAACCGTCTGGTTCCCACTGTTTTTTCTGAGCTCTTGTCATAAGTCATAACAGATTTTGTTTTCCCATTTAGTAAACCAGGAGATTTTTTTATTTTTCTTTCTTTGGTAATCTCACATTTCCTTATGTGACTCATTTACCTTTATAGGAGGAAATCCAGAAGAAAACAGGTTATATAGTAATGCGGCAAGATGGAACGTTTGATGTTGATGCAAATACATCGATAGACCATCTGTCTGAAGAGCTTGGTGTGAAAATACCAGAGGTATATTTCTCATTTGATCTTTGCTTTCTCTGCAAGTTGCTATGCACTCCTTGCGGTGAAAAAAAAATCATTTTGGACATTGATTTGGTCTCTAAAATGCTACTTTGATAACGAATGCATATTGCAATATATTAATTTAATAAAATCGTAATATATTGGAGACAAATCTACATGTCAGTTTTATGTGGTTGATATAAATATTGACAAATTTGTTGGTCAAAATTCAAATAGTTTGACTGCACATTTCCCATGGTGATACTTTTTTTGACTAGGAGTTCAGCTTATTATATGATGCTCCAAAGAAAAGAGATGCATCTTCTACATTTTCCATAGAAATGTTGAAATTAGACCATGCCGTATTAAAAGACAGCCCCTGCATCTGTTCCATTAAATACTTTTAGGTGTCATTCTCTTATACATCAATTTGTTACTTCCTAGGAGTTATCTTTAAACATAATTTTTTTTACCTCTGGAAAGGATGCTTCAAGCTATTGTAACCTGTATCTTCATCTGTGCATGTACTTTCTTGTGGATCATTTCGTGTCATTTTGAAGGTTAGATGTGAAATGCACCTAGGCTATTGATGAATGATTAATTGATGATAGTATGTGCAATAAAATCATTTCACTTGTGTCCTGTCAAGACTCACAATATATAGTTGAACTAAGGTGGATATCTGGTGTGCAATAAAATCATTTCACTTGTGATTGTCACTTCATTGGTTTGAGGTTTTCTGTTGATTCCTGCATAAAGCTTCTTCCACCCTTAGAAAACTCTGAAACTTGAACTATACTGAACAAAATGTTGTTTTAGTGAAATTTGCTCCTGAAAATCATGATATGCTACCTGTGTTGTTCTGTCATGATTTTTTTCTTTTAGAATTGACTGAAATCCTGAAGCACTTGGAAATACATCTATTTGCAGGGTCACCAGTATGAGACGGTGTCTGGTTTTGTCTGTGAATCCTTTGGCTATATACCAGAAGAAGGTGGGAAAATGCTTGTGATACTCCAAAAGGATAAAACAGAAGAAAATGATGAATATCAGGAGGAAGGATCTGATCACCAAGATGATAGAGAAAGAACTCAAGCTTATGAACTTGAGGTAATTGGGACAATACTTTATTTAATTTCATGTACCAGAGCCATGACCTAAGATCGAAGGTTTATGACTCTTTTGACTTCGATTGGGTTTCATTCCTAGCCTACCCCAATTTGTTTGCGACAAAAGGCTTGGTTGTTGCTTTTTGTTTTCTAAATTATTTTCTAAACAATTACCCTTTTTAATTTATACTGCCTTCTTTAATTGCAGATACTAGAAGCTAATGCAAGAAAGGTTGGCAAAGTCCGTTTCAAGCCAATAAGCAGCGAATGTGTAGATGATGACAACAAGGGTGCGAACCGGCTGATTTCGAAAAAGATCATCAAACGGAAGAAAAAGGACTCGGGTGATTCTTCTGATAGTGATGATGACGAGTGTCCTGATATAACAGAAAATGGTTGCCCTGCAGAAGTAGTTTCATACTCGGATGAAGAGAGTGCCCAATTGGAAGATGCCGGCGGTTCTACGGCGACGAGGTAACAAAGAAAACAACCAGCACCATTATACTACTGGCAATAATTACAGCTCACCAGCCTCCTGCCCCTTGTCACAACCAAAGAAAAGAGGAGAAACACAGTAGGCTACCAAAAACAGCAAACACCGATGAGACAAAGGTTAACAACAGCTTAGGACAACATTTTTAGTAGCAGTAGCAGTAATCTAGAGGTGTAGTGAGGTGTCGACATCAACTTCACTGGAGACATGCTTGTAGGCCCTACTTGGCCACAGGTCCACGGCGAGCAAGTCGCTGCGGACTTGGAAGGTTTTGCATTCACAGGCGGTGTTGGCCGGCACGACCGGAAATAAGGTAGCAGCAGTGTCACGTAGGGGCCTGCATGGGTACAGCAGCTCCGGGTGGAAGAACCATTTGACCGGCGCCTCCCTTGGAGCGGCGGCGGTAATGGGGCCGCGGGAGCGGTCGGGCCCAGCGCGGGGGGCGAGCATCTGGAGAAGCCTCTCCTCCCGCTTCTCCTTGATCCTCTCCAGCTCCCTGAACCTCATCTGCAGCAGCGCGATGGAGGAGAACATCACCGTGCCTTCGTTGCTCTGCATCCCCATTGATGATCAGTTGATCAAGAGAACTGTATGAGCTGACGATGATTGACAAACTCTTCTTGTGTTTCCGTTTGTCTGTCTGCTGTGTGCGTGTGTGGTGGGGTTTGTTGTAGTTGAGGCCAGGGGTGGTGGTAGTGTAGTGGGCATGTGCATATTTATAAGCAGCAAAGTTTTGTCACGGCGCAGCTTGTCGCCTTATGGTCGTGTTGCAAGTTGGTTCAATTCCTCCCATAATGTGATGCTGTATTATGGGCTGGTAGAAAAATACTCTATACTATGAGTGAGAATCTGGGAGGGGAGAATGTCACATTGTCCAAGAAAGAAAGTGGGAGGCGTGCAGGTGAGATAGAGAGAGATGGTGTGATAGACTCTTAAGGAAACTGGGCCATGGACGCTTGCGGTTGTGCGGTTTCTGTATGTGGGAATCGTGTTGTGCGGTGGCCATGATTGCGCCCTGTCTCCTCTGTCACCTTTTCCTTTTCGTGCGAGGGGGTGATTGCAAACTCCGTTAATATCGTACCAAATGTTATATCGGTTCGACTTCGACTCAGGATGATATATTTTTGTATCAGTTTATATCCACGTATCGTTTTAGATTTAATAAAATAATATATATTCGTAAGTACATACATGTTTAATTATATGTATACTAAATTTTACTTATAATATTATTCTAAATACATGTTAGTACTATCAAATATAATATATAGTTCAGTAGTTGATGTTATCAATTTCGTCGGTATGATTGGTATTGTATAGTATCAAAGCCAGTATAACCAGTATTGTTTGGTACCAAAGTTAATATAATTAGTATTGACCGATATCGAGGTTGATACCGTACATAAAGTTAGTTTGTACCATTTAGGCGACGAATTAGTATATACAAACTATACCGGCCATGTCAATGCGGTGTTGATAACTATGGGTGCTTGTCTTCCCTGCTGCTGAGCTGCATTTCCTCCCATTAACACTGCTCCTATCATCGAAACAGCCAGATGGATGCTGCTCCTCTCTCCTGCGCTGCGTGTTTTCTCATTATGGCTTTGGTGTTGTAGTGTAGGTTCGGTTCTAGGTCGTGTGTCTATTGTGTAGTGTAGTGTAGCTGCGTGCACAGTAAAATCTAGCATTCTAGGGTTCTTTCACTGTGCATTCCCTGAGCCAATGTTGTCGTATGATTATGTGGACGTGTTGCTGGTTTTGGGTCCAGAAAGTCTGGGTTGAATTCGCCTTCTTTAGGGACGTGGTGTTGACTGAAATTTGAGTAAAATGTAATTTGGGTAAATCTAAAATGACAAGAGTTGCATAAAACACTAATCGGCAATTATTTTATATAGCATTATATCTAACGCGAATTAGTTTCACTTTGGACTAACCTTAAGAACCAGCCAACCAACCAACCAAAACTGTCTTACTAATAGTATGCGCCCCTGTGCAGATGTCATAACATCACGGGCCCACACGCAGACGGCACGCCGGCCACACCGGTTGCTTCAGCTCAAGCAAGCTCCATCTGAAGAGAAATGGTGCGGTGGATGCGTGGCTAACCTTGCTTGCCAGCATGCGTGGCGTCTAAGTATGGGTCCGTGTTGCCGGGACATAGATCAGCAAGTACACAATAAGCAACTACACCTTATTTTAGCCGTCCATTTTTAGATCTTAGTCATCTATTTTCAGATCCAACGATCTAGATCTATATGATACTGTACTAGATGCTACAACAAACTACTACAGTAAAAGTTACAGTTCATATGCGATCTGAGCCATCCATCTAGGATCCTGTGGTGCTATTACAACTGCTTAAGCTGCAGTTGCAATAGCAATTGCACAGGATCCTGTTCGTGTTGTCGCTAAGCCGGCTCAGCATGGCTGTTTTTAAGGCCGGTGCAAATTGAAACTAAATGATATTAGGCACAGTGTTACGTGAAACAAGTTGGCAACACATGGTGTTCTTTAAATTTATATCAATTTAGGTAGTGTAATGTGTAATTTATTCTTGCAGTTTTTTATTCTTTATTCTTGCAGTTTTTTATTGTTTTTCCCTGGTTTATTTCCTACTATGGTTATTACTAATTCTATCGATTACAACCATATGACTGTCATTTTGTAAAGTAGAATTATTTCACCAAATTATTTGCAAAAGAAAGAAAACTTCATTAGTTTGTCAGGGATTTTTTTTTCTAGTAGAAATTATTTGAACATAAATTTTAAATAAATATTTACTATGTCAAGAACTACATTGGGGTCTCTTTGATATGCATGATTCTAAAAATGAAGAAATAGGAAAAAGTTCTGATTGCAATGCCATGGACTCTTGAATCCTATAGGATTAAAATTGTAGGACCAAGTGCATGTTTTTAGTCCAATCTCCTGGATTAGAACTTCGATCTTACCTAGGATGTTTGGGAGTTAAGTTGCTCATTGATGGAATAGAGTTACTAGCGAACCTTGTTATTTTAGATACTCAGACATTAGATGTTATCCTTGGAATGGATTGGTTATCAAAACACAAGGCTGTGTTGGATTGTGGTCGAAGAGTTGTGTCAATTGAAAGCCTGAAAGGAGAAAGAGTGGAGTCTCAAGCAACCGCAGTTCGTGATGGTCAGTTGATGGTTAATAGTGTTAAAGATGTCAGTTTAGAAGAAGTACCAGTTGTCAGTGAATACCCGGATGTTTTTCCTAAAGAATTGCTTGGAATGCCACCAGATCGACATATCGAGTTTGTGATTGAATTGGTGCCCGGTACAACCCCAATAGCCAAGAGACTGTATCGAATGCTTACTGATGAGCTGGTAGAAATGAAGAAGCAGATTGAGGAGTTGTTGGAAAAAGGTTTTGTAAGACCTAGTTCGTCGCCGTGGGGAGTGCTTGTTTTGTTTGTCACGAAGAAGGACAGAAGTTAAGGATGTGCATTGATTATCGTGAGCTTAATGAAGTGATGATAAAGAATAAGTATCCGTTACCCAGGATCGATGGTTTGTTCAATTAGTAGAGAGAAGCTGGAATTTTCTCCAAGATAGATCTTCGATCAGGATATCATCAGTTGAAGATTCGCGCAAAGGATGTGCCCAAGACCACTTTTTCAACACGATATAGACATATGAGTTCACAGTCATGTCATTTGGATTGACTAATGCCCCTGCTTATTTCATGAATATGATGAATAATTTGTTATGGAATACTTGGATAAGATTGTTTTCATGTTCATAGATGACATTCTTGTCTACTCCAAGACAGAATAAGATCATGCTAAACACTTGAGGCTTATTCTTGAGAAGCTTTGAGAGTAGCAATTGTACGCTAAGTTTAGTAAGTGTGATTTTTAGAAAAAGAAAGTAGGATTCCTTGGTCATGTAGTGACTCCTAAAGGAGTTGCTACTGATGCAAGTAAAGTCGAGGCGGTGCTGCATTGGGAACAACTAAAGTCAATGACCCAAATTCGCAGTTTTCTTGGAATAGCGAGATATTACCGTCAGTTTATTGAAGGATTCTCGACAATTGCTAGATCACTTACGCAGTTATTGAAGAAGAAAAAGAAGTTTGCATTGACACCAGAGTGCACGAAGAGTTTCCAAGAGTTAAAGACAAGGTTAACGACATCACTAGTGCTAGTGTTGCCAGATATTTAGAGCAGTTTTTATATCTATTATGATGCCTTGCGCCAAGGACTCGGATGTGTGTTAATGCAAAATGGCAAAGTTGTTGCATATGCTTCAAGACAACTGAGGCCTCACGAGGAGAATTATCGAACACATGATTTGGAATTATCTACCATAGTGCATACTTTGAAGTAGTGGCGTCATTATCTCATCGAAAATAGATGTGAGATATATACGGATTATAAGAGTTTAAAATACATCTTTACTATCAAATCTCAATATGAGACAGAGAAAATGGTTTGATTTAATCAAAGATTATAATGTGGGAATTCATTGTCACCCTGGAAAAGCTGATGTAGTAGATGCCTTGAGTCGAAAAAGCCACAGTGTTAACATGTTAATTTAGGAGAGTCAGTCTGGATTATGTAAGGAATTTCATAAGCTGAAATTTGAAGTGATACTTAAAGGATTTCTAGAGATCTTGCAGGTAAAGCTAACTTTGAAAGATCAAATCAGAGAAGGTCAGAAAGATGATGCTAAAATCAAGAGAATTAAGTCCAAGAAGGATGAAGTCAAGGCTAAGGATTTTACATTGGATGATTAAGGTACTCTATGGATCAAAAGTCGAATTTGTGTACCGAATAAGAAGGAGCTAAAGCAGTTGGTTCTTGACGAAGCTCATGATTCAAAGTATTCTATTCACCCAAGAAGTCAAAGATGTATCAGGATCTGAAAGTAAGATTTTGGTAGCCTAATATGAAACGTGAAGTTGCTGAGCATGTTGCTTTGTGTGATATATGCCAGAGAGTGAAGGCAATGCATCAGAGGCAAGCAGGATTGCTACAGCCATTGAAGGTACCTGAATGGAAGTGGGAGGAGATCGGTTTGGATTTTATGGGAATAGCTATATACCTAATTGACATTATGCCACCTTGATTATTGGAATGCCATGTATCCATTGTTAAACCTAGGTTGGGACATTATTAGTTGGACATGACGATATTACCAACATTGTGTTATCGTAGCTATGCTTAGACCTGCTTAGTTATACGATGGGATTCATATCATATATTGAATAATGTTAATCTTGACTTAATGAGATATTAAATTGTGGTCGATAGCCATTGTTGTAAAATTTGTTATACCATGGCAGGGTTTGCCATTGGTCTTGGTTGAGCAAAATGTTTTCCCTCGAGCAAGTGATCATGCAGTAAAGGGGGTGCTTTTAGCACATTGGGATGTGGATGTCTTGCCTAAAAAAACTTAAGGACTTAATCTTGTGCGCCATTGAACTGGGCCTAATCGTACTACCATATGTTTGGCATGGGACATACCTAGATGATTAATTTGCAATGCTAACCTTGAGTACTGCCAATTGGTGGTGTAGGTTCCGGGATGGACGGGTAGATTCACATGGCTCAAGAGGGGGCCCTGAGGGGCAAGACCTTAGTGGGCAGTACCGATTTTAGATAGGGCGCTGTAAAGGCTTTGTCATGATTTCTCTCCTGGCACACTAAAGGAAGTGTGCTAATGGCCAGGCACAAGGAGAATATCATGTCTTGTGGGTAAATAAGTACAACATCTACAGAGTGTAAAACTATTCGAATAGCCGTGTCTGCGGACATGGACATGCCCGGGAATTTCACATGAGGTATAGAGTATTTCATGAATTGTTGGATGGTAGAATTGTTGAGATGTGAACAGGGAATTCACTGTTGTTTTGTTGTCTAAAGTTATACTGTTGAATTTAGTGGTTTGATAATTGTTTTAGATGGTGTAGGTTGATGCCTCACCATTCTGTTCATGTTATCTATCATTGATTTCTTGTTCATCTAGGGATATCATAGTCTTATTGAGGTTTAGAAACTGCCTTAATCTATATTGAACTTATGCATACTAATTAATGTCATTTAAATTTTTTAGTGTATTGAAAAATGATTTATTTACTAAATAAATGCAAACTACAATCAAACTTAAATGTTTTTGTAGAAATGAGTTTATGGTGATCTCAAGATTATGGGGAATTTATTTCATTATTTTATGGGTTAAGGATTATATACTTTTATCTATGTCCGTATTAGGGTTTATTCAAGTTTTAATTCAAATAATTTCAAACCAGGGTTTAAAATTAAATGGTTTTGCAAATTCTGAAACTAGATGATTTTATATGAATTTCAAGGTTTGGAAAATCCGAGAAAATAATGAAAATATGCTTTCTACATGAGAAAATGCATTTCTTATTTTTCAGGTTTTCCCTGATTTTTCTGATATATCCGAGCTACTGACATCCAGACCCCACTTGTTAGTGGCACATTAACTAATACCAGTTAAATGTAACTCTTAACCCTAACTAAACCCACCTGTCATTGATACATTAATTAAACCTAAGCTTAATTAGTCTTTGACAGCGATCCCTATCAGTGGGACCGGCTTGACAGTGACTACCTCAGGGTTTAAATGGCTTCGCGCTAGTAGACTACCCGGGCCCATTTCGTAACGGCTCAGAGACAGGGGCGGAGCTAGGGCAGCTTGCTGACGGTGCTACTGGCGCGATCGAGCGCTGCTGAGGGCACAGAGAGGTGGAGGGTACTACGACGATCCTAGGGGTTGGCTCAATTGTGGTCGATGAGGACCGAAAAGTGGTCACCATCATGGTCCAGCGGTGGCACTAATGGTCGAATGGCGATGCGAGGTATTAGCGTACGCTCAAGCTACTGGGTGAGTATCAGGGGACTCAAAGCGACCCATTTTACCTCTTTGCGACTTCGGAGGATGGCTGGATTGGGCTTAACACCGAGTAATGGAGCTAGGGAAGAAGGTGACCAGTGGAGGTGAAGCTGTGACCATGCGGGTCTAGAAAGATTGATGTGAACTAAGATCATTAGTGCATGATGGAGCTCTGAGATCAAAGAATTTGGCTGAATCTTACCAAGCCAACTCAATTCAGGTTTTGCCCCTTTCTGTAGTTCTCAACAATGGCGGAGAAAAAGGGCTCGGTTTGAGTGAGGCTCAGGTAAGAGAGAAACTAAGAGATGTGAGGAGCTCAGTGGAGCATTTAGCTAGTATTTATAGGTAGCAATAGGCGGTGGCAACAAAGCTCACGAACCCGATTGAAGTGGAGACGGGGTTTCGATTTTGTGGGCAGTGCTCAGTCCTCTAGTGCCAGGGCATGGCTAAGGTGAAGGAATGGCAGGGCATGGCGCATGGCTTGTTGTGGCAGTATGACGCTACGGACGGTTCAAGTTGGCACCAAGATTTTCACCAGCCGTGGCAGCGAAAACAGGGTGAACTGGCTGCTGTGGCAGAGTTTTAGGCAAGGCTAAGCTGAGGAAGCGAAGGCGTGAGGGGCTAGCATGTGGGACATGTCAGAGGGTGGGGCCTACTGGTCAGTGAGTCAAGGCAAAACTGACTTAACCTTTCACTGGGCAGTCAAGGGTCCCAAGCATTAATGAAAGGGACATATCAGTTTGAAATTTTTTTGCTCGATTCCTAGGAGAAGTTTCGTTACCCAGTAAATATTTTTAGTTAAAATATTGTGTGTAAAATTTACAGTAATTTTGACAAGGTAGACTGCTCATTTTATCTTTTTCCGTTTTTAATTTATTTGGGGATCCAAACAAGACAGAAATTTTTGAACATTTTTTTGAAGGTTCCTTATGGTTAAGTTGCCTTACTTTAAATATTTTAAGTTAAAAACTTTTGTATTTATTTTCTATTAATTCTAACATTGTCAATTCCAAATTTTCTAGTTTTTAGTTTTGAAATTTTTAGAATCATCAAAATTGATTTTTTATTTTTGAGATTTTTACTGGAGATTTCCCTATCCTTGCAGAGTATGAGATAAAAAGTTTAGCTTGAGATAAGGTCGGAAAAATGTTATTTTAAATATGACAAGTTCACTATTCATAGTCCAACTTCATTAATTCTTACTTCTTTTCATTAATAAATACATTCATATGACTTTGGGTTGCAGCAAAAGAGTTGTGGAGATGTCCTATATTTAATTATGATTTTTTTAAATTTTATTAATATATATTTTGAAAGACCATGTGGAGGTCTATCCTTGATGGTGATGAGTTATTGACTATGTTGAAGCATGAGGTGCTTAAGTTTGAGTTTGTTTTGAGTGCTATTCTAAATTTGAAGCAATTTGAGCTCTGTCTAGAATTTGCGGTGCTACCAGCCATGTGAAGGCGGTAGCACCGGGGTGTCGGTACTACTGGCCCTAGGGGCAGTTTGAATTTTCCAGAGAGTGCTTTCACTACTGACCATGTGGGAGCGGTAGCACCGGATGCGTGGTGCTACCAGCCCCATATGGCGGTAGTACTGACTTTATGAGAGAAGTTGCAATTAAGTTGTGATTTTGTGATGTTTAATTGCATATCAATTTGGACATTGCTAGGTGATGGGTTTTCCTTGTTTTTTATGGTCGTAGGACGACGGTGCTAGGTCATGGTAACGCGGAGGATGACTAGGACTAGGCGAGGTGCGCTGGAGGTCTAGATGGTCGAGGATTACCATAAGATGATCGGAGACGGAGTCGCTGCGATCCTAAAATACAAGAAATGGTTGAGATGCTAACTTGGAGCTACTCGGATCGAGGAGGGCCATTGTGTAACGGCCCCCATTTTCGCATAAATGCAAAAATGAGAATCTATGTGCAATCTGTACTAGTCCCATGATCAGTAGCTAGTACGCACATTTACAACAATTGGAATCACAACCATACACAATATTATTAAAGCAAAAGCTATTTATACATTGTAATTTTACATCTCAGAGTATATATATAGCGACAGAAGAACCAAAGTCTTGTAGTGTGCCTATCCAATCCCTCAGGCAACTAACAAGGCATAAATCCCTAGAAAGATCGCTTCATTTGAAATTCCTGCAACCTGTGACAAAAAGATATTCTTCGGAGCCTTGCTTTCTTTTCCACCTAAAATAATAGATTAAGCAAGGTTGAGTACTTTCGTACTCCGCAAGACTTAAGGTGGTATTTGCAAATGCAGTAATGCAAGTTGAATCAAAGGAGGCTTCTATGGTTAATTTGCATAAAGCAAAGTTGAATTTGTAAATCAAGTTGTCATTTGCAAATGGAATTTGCAAGAGCAAGTTTGACTGATAAGAAATAAGTAAAGCATAAGTAATACTCACAGTCCTTCGTGAGTAACGAATAATCTAATCCCCCATAACCATTCCTTGCCAACACGAGGCATAACAAATAAAACCAAGCCCTTTAGAAAATAATAAACATATAACTAGTATCAGTTCACCAAGTCTCCCATAACCATGGCCACGACTAATCGATTAGATTTACACTCTGCAGAGGTGTACAGGTTTACCCACAAGACATGACTGACTCTTTGTGCAATCGATATTAGCATACTTTCTTTGGTGTGCCACAGAGAGTCATGACATAACTGTTACATTACATAGACCTAACTTTGCACTAGCACCGGTGACGGAAATCCTTGCTATGGCAGAAGAAACAAACACACACACACATATATATATATATAACATGGTATCATCATCATAAAAACAGTCGGGCACCATTTCTCCCCATAGCAAGGCCTACACCGTTATATCGGCAAGCGTTGTTCCCAACACCGCAGTGAGGGCACCCCTTCGAGCAAACCTTGAAAGGTGTGCCTTCCAATGTGCAATGCTAAATCTACGTAACTTAATAGGTTAAGGCTGTCCCATTCCAGCACTTGTGGTTGTACGGATTTCTCTTAGATCATACAACACTACGTTCGGTCCTTAATTTGACACGGGCGATTCTTCTCCCTACACTATGTGCAATTCCATCTGCACAACTGGTTATTGCCAATAATCACCCGCGTCAAAACCATAGTTTTGTTTTGGGTTTTTAATCGAAATGCCAGTAACCAACAGTGTCATATCTGTATTGTCTAGCCCTATTATATGGTTATCAAGGTTCACATGTCAATATTTATTAAGGAAGTTCCTAGTGATAACAGGTATATCTACCAATACCACAAAATAGCGAATTTACAGAAAATAAGCGCATGCATGAAACAGTTTGATAAACAAAATGAGAATTAAATAGTGGGATCAATGTGATCAAAGGGGTGCTTGCCTTCCTTAATCGTTGTTTATGACGAAGTCGTGGTTGTAGCGGACACTGTCGATGACGGAGTTAATGACGTCGGGTTCTACACATCGTTTAACGGAAATATAGCAAATAAAGAACTTTAATAAGGGCAAAAAGAAGACAGATAGAAAATCAAATAAAACTTGCTATAAGGAATAGATCCAGATTCTTTTATAGATTATTTATTCTTGTTTTACAAATTCAAGAGGCTAAAATTATTTGGATTAATGAAAGTAAACATTTTGTTAAAGGTTTCGTAAACTCAATTATTCATATAATGTGTTGTTGGCGATCTTAACACTTAAGGTTATTGCATTAGCAGGGTTCAGATGAAAAGCTAGTTGAAATAAGAATATTTTTCTAGATTATGGTAGTCCACATCCTAAATAACATTTCTAGGCTGATCTTCACAAAATTTGCATTTAGACGAGATGTTTTACAAAGTGTCGAAAAGGCTTAAGTTTTTTTGAAGTCTTAATAGGTTATGAATGAAAACATAATCTTTAATTGATTTTACATAAGAATTTGTTTTGTTCAAGTTAGATCTATCGATTTAGGCTATTGGCCTCATTTTCATGGTCTTTGAGAAGGTTCTGGTGATAAAAATATCATAATTATTGATTTCCCATTAAGTTCGTTTATTCAAATTATGGATTTCAAAGATAATAATACTTAAGGTTATTTTGCTATTAAGTTTTATATGCAAAGCATGATGAAATGAGATTCTTTCTTGAGAATAGGGTAGTCTTTATTTTAGGATTTAGATGAAACATTTTATTTGCGATTGAAATAGCATAAATGGTCATGAAGTTGATGTTATAACGAGTCAGATTTCATTTTAAGTTTGCGACTACACTAAACATGATCATTTACTCATTTTTCTGGCATTAGAAGGTTATGATCCTAGAAGTGTTTTAAAACTGGTGTTGCAATGTTTTGCTTTTAACCGCGATAGATTATATATATTTATTGTTGTGATTTGCATTTCTTTTTATTAAAAAGAATGTAAATTAAGTATTATTCTAAATATTTTTACATAAATGGGCTTCTGCTAATACCAGGAGCTTATACAAAATATTTTATTATATTATGAGTTATTATATACTTATTTTTATTAATGGTCATATTAGGTTTTACTAATTTTTGCAATGAAACTAATTCAAACTTAGTTCAAAAATTAAATGTTTTTGTATATTTGAGTTCTCCTGGTCTCAGCATCATATAAAAATTTATTTTATCAATTTAGGCTTTATGGTGTACAGTTTTTTTATATAAAGATCATAATAGGGTTCTTAACAAATCTTAATTCAAATAACTCTTCTGTACTTCAAAAGTTAAATATTTTTGCATATTCTGGATTTAACTGATTTTAGAATTTTGTTTCATCTCATCTGAATTAAAAATGCAAGAGTTATTTAGGAATGAAGTGCCTCGGTTAAGTAAATAGGCTATAATTCAGAAATACGCTTTCATACATTGGAAAGCGCCTTTACCTCTTGAACTGGCTTCTTTCTGCGCCAATGATGCCTAGTGCCCGTTGGTCATGCACACAAAATAGAGGAAGCACCGGCGAGGAAGCACCTTTAGGGTGTTGCGAACTCAGTGAGGCTTCGGTTTCTACCGGCAGTGATTGATGGTGGCTGCCAACGAGGGCTTGCGGCGATCGAAATGGTAGCTCGTCGGGGAAGAAAATAGATGAGTCTTGGTACGAATCGGTAGAAAATTAAGCATCAAGAGATACTAGAGATTCCATTTTACCTATCAATTGAAGTGGAGACAGGCTAAGGGACTGTGCCACCAGCGGCTGACTCTAGGGGTGGGCATTTTTAAACCGAAACCACAATACCGAACAGAACCTAAATAGCAGAATATTTCGGTTTTTTCGGTTTGCTGTTCGGTTTTTATTCTGATGCTGTTCGGTTTACGGTTTGCGGTTCGGTTTTTAAGTATGGAAACTGAAAAAACCGTTCAACCGAATAAGCCTCGCTCGGTTGCTCAGTCCACATTCTGCATTCCCCAACCCAAATCGGCGGCATTTCCCAACTGGCCAAGGGCCAACCCAACAAACCCTAGCCGCACACCCGCACTCGGCTGGCGACAGTGCGCCGCCACCTACCGACACAGCTCCAAGGCTCCAGACATCGCCACCCTCGCCCCGTCTCATCCCTCCATCTGGCGTTCCAACCATCCCTCCATCCGGTGGTCTGGCCATCCCTCCATCCGGCGGTCTGGCCATCTCGGCTCCCATCCTGAGCCGATGCGGCCCTTGCCACCGTCGCCGCCCTCCCGTCTGGCCATCCCCTGAGTCGGCGTCGCTCGGTATAACTTCTCTTCCCCAGTTCCCCCATCTCCTCCCTGTTCCCCAATAGATTTCTTGGACGTTGTGTTGATCTACCGAGTACTAATTTGTTCCTGTGTGTACATACTATTTTTGATGATTTTTGTGAGATGTTACGCCTTTAGTATTTCTAACTATTGAATCTATTGATGGAGTTGCCACTTATGAGTTGCTGTTCAAGAGTTCATGTGAAACTGCATATTTGCTTGGACCAATGTTGAAGTTCAAAAGATTGTATGACGAGCCTTTCAGCATTTAGAATTAACTATCTGTGATATGTCTATGTACCTTATGTGGCCATTTCTTTCTAAAACAATCGGTGATCCTCAATCTCTAGTCAATTGATTGGCCAAGATTTGCTGTTCCTTATATGCTAGTTTCTTAATTATTGTCGGGACCCGATTTTGAGAATCCGGACCCTCTGTGTATACTGTGCCAGTCCAGGATCACGCTAGCACACACAGCCTTTACAGGGTTGCACTTTGCAGACATTACAGCGATACAATAATAAATAGTACAAACATTTATATAAACTGAATTGTATGACCTTATGGTCTCCTTACATAAATTAGCCACGTAGGGCTTACATTATCAGAGTAAAAGGAAACAGCGAAAAACAGTAATACTTCGTGGAAGCCTTCATCTTGCCACAGGCAACCGACTGGGCTTGCCTCCTAATTATCCGGATCTGCAATGAACTCCTCCTCCCAGGCCGGTGTAGACTCCTCCACTGATGTTGGGGTTGATAGGCAAAGAGGGGTGAGTACTCAAGGCACTCAACAAGTAATGCACAAAATGTGGTGCTATTACTACATGAAAGGCTTATCCCAACGAATTGGCTTACTTGGTTCTTTTGCATCAAACAACATTTTTAAACTAGCATCTTGTTTAGGTTAAAAGCAGTGAAACATTTATATATAATGTTAAGTTCTTCAAACAGTTTTTCTTCAAAGATTCTCGGCACCCAGCCTTAATAATTCATTTTCACACTGACACACAGCCACCCATTCCATATTTTATTTTTGAAGATCTACCCTTGATCAGAACCCCGAGCAATGCTCAATACCGCGAGCACGGCTATTCGAATAGATTTGACACTCTGCAGAGGTTGTACACTTTACCCACAAGATACAGCTGCTCACCACACAGGTGATTGTCCGCAACAAACCCTTTCAGGAACCTCTATCATAACCAATGAACCTCTCCGGTATTACCTTCACCATCACTCCCCTCACACAGAGCCGAAGTATAGGACAGGCCAACATCGTTGGATGGGCACCAAGTCGTAGCACAGGTACGCTCCCCCACACAGATACACCCCCGTGTACTGTCACCCCGAGGTATCAGAGGAAAGATATCAGAACCCTAATCAACTAGGTCTGTCCTATACTAGACATGTGGTTGTACGGTTGACTCAGTTCAAAGACTTGCAAAGTGAAGTCCTTAGCTGACTAAGGTAAGACTTCCAACACTCAACAGTGGCACACAGCCCAATGTGGCACACAGACTCACATCACTCATCAACCCACTGCCACACAGGCCCACCTAGCACAAAGCCTCTTGCCACTTGCCCCAGTCTCCCAGTTGATTATTGAGCAACACCTGCCAACAATAACTCAACATCGGTACAGAACCACACAGGTCTCCGTACTTCAATTTCATCATGTGACATCATCACACCACCTTCAAAATACATTCAATATTTCATTAGTCAACATTGATACATTTTCCGAAAGATCATTCATGACTCGTTTCAAGGCTAAGCTTCTAATCACGGTCTAGCCTCCCATGTTGGCATCATATTAATATCCAAGAAATACGAATAACCTTAGGGTGGACAATAATTTAAAGGCATACAAATAGTAATTTCAAGGTGGCGATAACAATATGGGTTGATTAGCTACATACCCCAAATTAAATTAAATTCATTTTTAATTAATTTAGCATGCATAATTTCAAAGCAAAATACATTCTAAAAACTGGGATCAAAATGGTCAAAGAATCACTTGCCTTCAAAGAGTTGCTGGTCGTGTTCTGAAGCTTGATCTTGGGCGATGAACTCTTCCTCGAAACCTCCTCGCAAATTTGCGTCTACGCGTAAAAATAACATATGCAATAAATAACCAAAACAGTAGACTATATAACCTCAAAAATTCAAATAAATTCACCATTAAAAAGTACACAACTTTACAAATTTTTAGAAACGGAAATCACCTCAATCGGAGTTCAAATGCAAAAGTTATAGCCTTTCAAAGTTTGCAAATATTTTAAAAAGAATAAACCAAATTAACATAATTATTTTTCAATAGAAAAACCGATTTATTGCGTCAGCATGACGTCACGGGACACGTGGCACTCTCTGGTGCTGCCATGTCGTCTCGATCTGTGGACCCGGTCCACGGTTTGGCTCTGGTCCACCGTGGACTCGGTCCATAGAACAGTACCGACACTGACAAGTGGTCCCATTGATGACGTCAGAACTGACGTCAGCCGATTGTCTCGAGATTCGCGCACGGCCACGCGTCATCATCTCGGCCATTCATCATCCAACGGTCAGATCTTCGCTACGTGGCTAAATCTTGGCCGTCCAAAGATCAACAGTCAGATCTTCTGACACACGCCACAGTGCACCGAGATGCGTGCGACACGCGTCGCGCATCCAGCGGGGCTCTCAAATCCAATGGTGCAATCTCGCGCGGACTCGGCGACGCTTCGGTTTCTGCGCTGCCACGGTCGGGATCGAGTCACGCCTCGGTCAACGGGGACACGCGGCCGCACGCGATTCGGCGTGGGCGCTGCGCAATCACCACCGCACGTTCAAAAATGAATGGTGCTGATCCAATCGGCGAAGCGGCTAGCGGCCGACGCGTGTACGCATCTCAGCCGCACATCTACGATTGAGCGGCTACGGCGAAAACTACACGTCAACGCTAGATCTCTACCGCTTAGATTCGATCCAACGGTGCACGTTAACCGAGCGGTTTATTGTAAAACCGAACGACGCGACGTTATCTCACGCGTCCAAAAACGATCCAACGGTTACGATCTAATCTAGGCTTAGGACAGGGAAGAGCGACGTGGACGTACCACAACGGTTGGATGGCGATCGAACGGTCGACGGAGCTCGATGAAGACGACGGCGACGTTGGTGAGGCAAGCTGCCGGAGCTGGGGAAGACGGCGTAGACGACGGCGCTACGGTGATCCTTCGGCGTGAAGAAGTGATCCAATCGACGCGGACTCCTTTGGCGAACTCGGAATGGGGTTGGAGCACGGCGGAGCGACTCGGACAACGGCGAGAGGAAACAAAAACAACGGCGGCGAGAGGAAGCAACTACGGCGAGTTCGCACGGGTGCTAGGAGGGATCTCGGCGTGCGTGCGAGGAGTCAAAAGAAGCGGCTTGAAGTTCTCTACAGAACATGCTAACCGACACGGCTTAACGAGCCTCGACGTGCATGAAAACCGCTGGCGAAACTCATGGGCATCAATGCCCACGCCTCTCCGGTGATCTCGCAAAGAAGAGACACGTGGCTCCATCCCAACCGTCCGCGTGGACTCGATCGGATGGTCCTCATCACCTGGCGACGCGGCGCACTCACAAGCGTTCGATCAAAATCAGACGGCGCGCGGCTAGGGTTTCGGTGCGGCTGCACGGGCTAACGACGCGATGGGTTGGGCCGCACAGAGATTCGGCCCAACACTGTTTTAGGATTTTCATAACATTTTCGAATTAAAGTAATTCAGATAAATAAACAAAGCCAAAATAAATAGCAAAAGTACCCAGAAAAATTCTGGAGAATATTTTGGAACATTTAGAACTCAGATAAAATATTTCCTATAAAACTTTGCATAAACCTTTGTATGAATTTAATGAAATTCAAGAAAGGTCAAAAATGAATAAATCCAATTAAATTCTAATAAATTCTCAAAAATAAAAAATACCCCAAAATTTAAATTAGAGTAAATTTCAGGGTGTTGCAAACCTCCCCCCTTAACAGAATCTCGTCCCTGAGATTCAGGGCTGACTACAGAAACAAGTTAGGAAACTCCTTTAGGTCTTATTCGCGTTCCCACGTTGCTTCACTTTCCAAGTGGTTGCTCCACTGAACTCTGCAAAAACGCGTTGACTTGTTCCTTGTTTCTCTGTCTATTATGTCCAGAATCTTCACCGGATGCTCTTTATAAGTCAGATCTTCTTGCAGCTCGATTGCCTCCAAAGGTGTTTGCTCTTCCGGTACTCGAAGACACTTCTTCAATTGTCACACATGGAATAAATCATGTACTCCTGCCAATGACTGCAGCAACTCCAATTGGTACGCAACTTCACCTTTGCGGCTCAAGATCTTGAATGGTCGGACATATCTGGGTGCGAACTTCCCTTTTGCATGAAACCTTCTGACTCCTTTGAGTAGGGTGACTCTGAGGTACACAAAGTCTTCAGGTTCAAAGCTCAATTCCCTGCGACAATTGTCGGTATAGCTCTTCTGTCTTGACTGAGCAATCTTCAATCTCTCTCTAATCATGGCGATTTGCTCTTCCGCTTTCTGAAGAATGTCCAGTCCAAAAACATGTCGTTCACCTGTCTCATTCCAATTCAATGGTGTTCGACATGATCGACCATACAGAGCTTCAAATGGAGACATCTGTAAACTTGCTTGGTAGCTGTTATTATAGCTGAATTCAGCATAAGGCAAACACTTGTCCCAGGAAGTAGAATATGCTAAAGCACAAGCCCTCAACATATCTTCTAATATCTGATTAACTCTCTCTGTTTGACCATCTGTCTGCGGATGGTATCTTGTACTGAAGTTTAAACGAGTTCCCATTGCCTCATGTAGCCTATTCCAGAATCTTGAAGTAAACTGAGTTCCTCTGTCTGACACTATCTTCTTTGGCACTCCATGCAAACAAACAATTCTTGCCATATACAGTTCTGCTAACCGGTCCCCTGAGTACGTGGTCTTTACGGGTATAAAATGTGCCACTTTGGTTAAACGATCTATTATGACCCATATGGAATCATATCCATTTTGAGTTCTGGGTAAACCGGTTATGAAATCCATACCAATTTCTTCCCATTTCCATTCAGGTATTTTCAGGGGTTGTAATAGTCCTGCTGGCCTCTGGTGCATAGCTTTGACTCTTTGACATATGTCACATAATGCGACATACTCAGCGACTTCCCGTTTCATGCTTGGCCACCAAAATCTTTCCTTTAGATCCTGGTACATTTTGGAACTTCCTGGATGAATTGTATACTTGGAGTCATGAGCTTCCTCCAAAATTAGCTGCTTTAGCTTCCTTATTCGGCACACAAATGCGCCCT
Source organism: Otatea glauca (assembly GCA_036346275.1). Taxonomy (NCBI): domain Eukaryota; kingdom Viridiplantae; phylum Streptophyta; class Magnoliopsida; order Poales; family Poaceae; genus Otatea; species Otatea glauca. Next base: position 56,474,721 of record CM070715.1, on the reverse strand, counting down.
TTAAACCACATGGTACCTTGCTCATCCAGCTTGAAATCCCTTGCCTTGCCTGCATCTATTTTGGACTTAATTCTCTTGATTTTGTCATCATCTTTCTGCCCTTCCCTGATCTGATCTTCCAGGGTAGGTTTTACTTCCAAGGTTGCTAAGAATCCTTCTGGTACCATCTCCAATTCTAATTTTTGGAAATCCTTACACAATTATGCCTGACTTGTTTCCAACAGCATATTTACACTGTGGTTCTTTCTGCTCAAGGCATCCGCCACCATGTTGGCTTTGCTAGGATGATAATGAATTCCAACATTATAATCTTTGATTAACTCAAGCCATCTTCTTTGCCTCATATTTAGGTCAGCTTGTGTGAAGATATACTTAAGACTTTTATGATCAGTATACACTTCACATCTGTTTCCGATGAGATGGTGACACCATATTTTCAGTGCATGCACTACGGCAGCTAATTCCAAATCATGAGTCGGATAGTTCTCCTCATGTGGCCTCAATTGCCTCGATGCATATGCTATTACCTTTCGGTTTTGCATTAACACGCATCCCAATCCCTGACGCGATGCATCACAAAAGATGTCGAAGCTTTGATGAACGTACTGTAAAACTAATACAGGTGCTGATGTTAATCGTTTCTTCAACTCCAGAAAACTCTTCTCACACTCAGGTGTCCACAAGAATTTCTTTTCTTTCTTTAACAATTGTGTAAGGGGTCTCGCAATTGTAGAGAATCCTTCAATAAAACGACGGTAATATCTCGCCATTCTAAGGAAACTACGGATTTGAGTTATCGTCTTCGGTTGCTCCCAATGCAAAATTGTCTCCACCTTACTTGGATCTACTGCGACTCCTTCTGCAGTCATTATGTGTCCAAGAAATTCCACCTTATCCTTCCAAAAGTCACATTTGCTAAATTGTAAGGACCCGAATCCACTGATTCGAACCCACTGTGTTTACCGCACTAGTCCCAGGATCAACGCTTGTGCACACAGCTCAACATTGGTACATATCACATCATACTCAACGATAACAGAATAATACTCCATTTATTGATATAGCTAAGTGTATGATCTTATGACCAACTTACATTATTAAGCCACGCAGGGCAAGACTTGAAATATAAACTAAGAATTAAGCAGCTGAAAGTAGAAAACGTAGATAGCTCATCAGTTCACCACAGGCAACTAACAAGGCTCGGACCCTAATGACTCGTGTCCTCCTTGAGCTCCTCCTCCAACACAGGTGTAGATTCTTCAACTATTGATTATTGTTGTTGGCAAGGGTGAGTACTTAAAGCACTCAACAAGTTGTGCACAGAATGCAATTCTATGTACTATATGCAAGGCTTATTCCAAAGGATAGGCTTTCATGGCTATTTTGCAATAAGCAGCATTTATATACAAATACAATAAATAGATCATAAAGACTGTAAAACAAATAACGATGAGTACTTAGATTCACATTTCTCAAGTAAACCAAGTTTCCAATCCTAAGTCAAATTCCATCTTTCACATGGCATTCTGCCATCCCAACCAAGTTGTCCATTTAATTAAGCTAACCCTTAACTGTAATTCCCGAGCATTGCTCAATACCAGGAGCACGGCTATCCGAATAGTTTTACACTCTGCAGAGGTTATGCACTTTACCCACGCGATACAACCAAACACCACAAAGGCGAATGATTATAACAAAGCCTTTACAATGCGCTGACGTAACCCGGTACCACCCGCTAAGGTTTCAACACTGGTGGGACAGGTTAACACATCCAGGGCCCCCCTCTTGCGCCATGTGAATTACTCCATAACTCGAGAACTCACACCGACCAAGATAGTACCAAAGTTAAGACATTGCAAATTAATCAGCTAGGCTGGCCCATACCAGACATGTGGTTGCATGATTGACTCAGGTCAAAGGCTTGCAAGGTTAAGTCCTTAGAGTGATCAAAGCAAGACATCCACATACCCTCTGCCCATCAGGCCCACCTTAGCATACTCGCCCCTTGTCACTTGCCCCAATCTAAATGATTATCACCCAAGTTGATTACCAAGAACCACGTGTCATCAACAATTCAACATCGTTGCGTGACATGACTCGCCACAAACAACTCAATCTCATCGTGTGATCCCACATGACACACAAGTTCATAACATCGTTCCATATTCCATTAGTCAAGATTAATTATCAATGATTCAAACACATGTGATGACGTGGCATGGCTAAGCCACTAATACGGTCTAACCATCCCATGTTGATTATCATTACTAACCAACTATAATGAACCAATCTAGGGTGACAATAGATCATGGCATACAATGACAAGGTAGGGTATAGATCAAATTGGTATAATAGCTAAGTCCTAATTTAATTTGAAACAATTGTATACTTGAAATAATATATAATAGGGTAAAACAAATATAGCAATTTTATAAACATGGGTTCAACATGATCAAAGCACAACTTGCCTTGGAATAGGTCTTGATCTTTATCTGAAGCTTGCTCTTGAGTTGCTGGATCTTCTTCCGAAGCGTCGCACAATTCAATGTCTATGCGTACCGAAAAAGAAAAGCAAATAAATACCAAAACAGAGAGCAATTGAACTCCAAAAATCAAATAAAATTCACCATTAAATAGATCTCAATTTTAAATTTTTTTAGAAATTTGAATCACTCAAATCCGAGTTAAAATGCAAAAGATATAGCCTTTTCAAGTTTGAATAAATACTGAAATTACATAAATTAGAAAATCAGAATTAATCGAATTATTTTTAAATCGAAAACCGATTAACTGCGTCATGCTGATGTCAGGGTGACATCATCCCCGAGCCGGCCAATCAGACACTGACGCGTCTCACGGTCCATGGACTTGGTCCACGGAACCTCGACTGGTCCACCGCGGACAAGGTCCACGGTGCCTCGCATCACGCGCCCGACACGCGTCGCAACCCGATTGGCTCCTCCCTGCGGCGCAAATCCGACCGAACAGAACTAATCCAGCGGCTACGAATCTAGGGTAACGTGGCTAAATCCCGAGCGTTTACCCTGATCTAACGGTCAGCGCTTACCATAGGAGTTTACTGCTCACACGGCGATGTGGCTCGATCTCGACCGTTCGCTGAAGATCTGGCGGTTCCCGAAGCTTCCAATCGGCGATGACGATGTGGCGGCGCAGCTTCGCCTGACTTGGAGACGACGACCTTGGCGACGGCGTTCTGGCGATGAAACGGCAACGTTGCCTCCCAGCTCAGATGCAGCGCGACGAGGCGATCTCAGATTCGGAGTCCAATCGGCGAAATATGAATTGATGGCTGCACGATGGTAAGAAACGAGCGGCGGTGCTTGCAACGAACCTCGGCGAGCTCCCGGATGCGATCTACGACGGCTCTCACGAAACGACTTCGAATAAACGCTGCGGCGCACAAAGGCGAACCTCGGGGTACCCGCCTCCCTTTTATAGCCTCGGTATGCGCACCCAAACGGAAACCCTAGATTGGTTCTGCGGCGAAAACCGACTCCGACACGACGACGGCACGCTCCGAGACCTGCGCGAGGACGACTCACCGCAGCCGTTCGATGGCGATCCACCGATCATGATCTCGCGGCTAAGATCCGATCCTAACCACCCGCGATTTCTTTCCAACGACGATGATCCATCCGAGTCCTGAACCGGTACGCCTAGCTCTTACCCGCACGATCTCGATCCAACGGCGGGGATTAGACCTTCTAGAAAATGGGCTAAACGGGCCACGCAACTCTGGGCCACCTACGCACAGTATACGGGCCAAGCCCAATACTTTTCATTGGAAATTTTCCGGGTTTCACCAATTAAAATAATTACAGAAATTTATTTAATTAGTTTTAGGCAAATAAATATTCAGGAAAAATCCCAGAAAATTATCAAAAATACTTTGATACATTTCTAACTTAAATAAAATATTTTTGGCAAAAATTTATTTTAACATTGCATAATTTTAAATAGTTTTAAATAAAGGATCAATATACTTAATTTAAAGTAAATTCAAATAAATCCATAAAAATCCAATAAATTCCAGAGAAACATAAAATGGACAAATAACCAATAAAATAATATTTAGGCGAATTTTGGGATGTTACATAAATTTAGCAAACAATTGTTGTTCCCTCAATTTCTCAAGGACTAGCCTTAAATGCTCGACGTGCTCTTCCCTCTTCTTGGAATAGATAAGGATATCATCTATAAACACGACGACGAACTTATCCAAGTATTCCATAAAACCGTTATTCATTAAGTTCATGAAATATGATGGTGCATTTGTCAATCCAAAGGGCATAATTGTGAACTCGTAATGTTCATATGTTGACGAAAACACAGTCTTTGGAATATCCTCTGATCGGATCTTCAATTGATGGTATCCCGATCGGAGATCAATCTTGGAAAAGACTCCTACTCCTCTCAACTGGTCGAATAGATCATCGATCCTTGGTAGCGGGTACTTATTCTTTATCGTCACGTCATTGAGTGCACGTTAGTCTATACACATCCTAAAACTCCCGTCCTTTTTCTTGACGAAAAAGACAGGTGCTCCTCATGACGATGAACTAGGTCTTATGAATCCTTTTTCCAACAGCTCTTCAATCTGTTTCTTCATCTCCACCAATTCGTTCGTGGACATCCGGTAGGGTCTCTTGGCTATCGGAGCTGTTCCTGGAACAAGTTCTATAACGAACTCGATATCTCTATCCGGCGGCATTCCAGGTAAATCTTCCGAAAAAACATCTAAAAATTCATTGACTACGGAAACTTCCTCCAAACTGACGGCCTTCATGCTGTTGACCATCAACTGTCCATCTCGCACTGCTATCACTTCAAACTCAATCCTTCGCCCTTCCGAGCTCTCGACTGATATGACTCTTCTTCCACAGTCCAACACTGTCTTATGCTTAGTTAGCCAATCCATTCCCAGGATAACATCCAGGGTCTGGGTATTTAGGATAATTAAGTTCGCTAGGAACTCTATTCCATTAATTATTAGTCTTACCCCAGAACATCCTACTTTAGATCAGAGTTCTGATCCAGGGGATTGGACTACAAGCACACATTTAAGATTTACCATATCCAGATTGTTTTGAACAGCAAAATCTCGGGAAACAAATGAATGTGAAGCTCTAGAATCAAATAAGACAGTAGCTGGTATTGAGTTTACTAGGAACTTACCCAATACAACGTCCGTAGCATTCTGGACCTCATCTGCGGTGATGTGATTAACTCGGCCTCTCGCAGTTGCTTGAGATGGAGTTGCTGATGATGATGCCCCGCGGTTCACATTTGGCGCTGGAGTCCTTGCAGGTGTGTTCGCCAGATTAAAGCGAACTGGGGTAACACCTCTCGTCTTAGGGCAGTTGTTGGCGAAATGCCCTATCTCGTTGTAGTGATAGCAACGTCTTCTCACTGCCTGCGAGTTTCCTCCAGACTGTACCACCGTTCTGGCCAGAGTTTGAGTATTCTGGCCCACTGGGCGATTTGCCGGCAGTGGTGCCTTGTCACCGCCTCTAGGCTGGAATCAGATAAATTGTTGGGTTGCTGTCCTCTACCTTTGCTGGCCCGGATGACCTCCTTGTTGCGCCATTCTGCGCTTTCTGTTGTCATCCAACTCTCGACGCTTGTCTTCCAAGATAAGGGCCTTATTAACCAGCTCCTGGAAGTCCGGGAACGTGTGGGTGATCAGTCCCACCTGCAATCCGGTATTGAGCCCCTTAATGAATCGGGATCGCTTTGCCTCGCTTTGCTACATCCTCTGGTGCGTAGCGTGCCAACTGGGTAAATTTGTTCAGATAATCGACCACTGACTAGCCCCCTTGCTTTAGGTTCCTGAATTCTTCTTTCTTCAATTCCATGATACCTTCCGGTACATGGTACTGACGTAAAGCACCAGCGAATTCCTCCCAAGTGATTTCTTGGGGATTCTCATGTGCAGCACAGAAATTCTCCCACCATTCCGCGGTGGTTCCTTCCAATTGATGAGAGGCATAGAGTACCCTCTCATGTCCCATACACTGGTTTATGTGCAGTTCTCTTTCAATAGTCCTCAGCCAATCATCCGCTTCCAACATATTGGCATTACCCGAGAACGTGGGTGGGCGAGTCCTCATAAACTCTGACAGTCTTGAGTAGGGGTGTGGACCTTGATTACCCCCTGGTTGGGCATCTGCAGCAGCTTGATTGTATATCTGTTGCATAGTTTGCATCATGGTGCTCATCAACTGAGTTTGGGCAGCTAAGAAAGCTCCCAAATTCTGCAAATCAACTTGCGGTGGTTGATGGATTGGCTCCTCATTCTGGTTGCCTGCCTGGTTAGCACCACTTCCACTAGCTCCAGTGTTGCCACGAGTCCTCACCATCTGTTGAAAGCTTCCAAGGTTAAGAAAAGAAGAAAGCATAGACAAGTAAAAGAACTTATGCGGGGAAAACAAGTGTAACTTAAATTATTTGGCAACTTTATTAATACAATATAAAATAGTATGGTTGCTCACAAGTGCCTAAAGGCCATGCAACACACACCAGACACTCACAAACAGAAACAAGTAAACAAACATAAGACTCCACAACGACTCACACCTACTGGCGACTCAAAAACAAAAGACGCGACTCAAATAACTTGACTACACATTTGAGCCAACTCTGAAGGAAAAAGAACTCTCAGTCACTAAGCCACCCGGGGTGCGGTCCTCTCGATGGATTCTGTGGCGGGTGCGATGGCATAGGGGCAAACTGGTCCTGGTGACCTACTACAGCCGGTACAAACGACCCCATCGACTCAGCTGGTCCCAAGGCTGCCTACTCCTACTCCTCCGGATCTGGGTCATGCAGCTCCAGAACTGGCTCAGGCTCAGGTCCATACAGAGCCATCTCCAGCTCATGAATCCTCTGCATAGCATGAGCTAGGTTCTCCCGCAGCTGAGTTCTAGCCTCGGTGACCTCGTCGCGGGCTCTCTGCAGCTCCTGGACTGTCTCATCCATGGCCTCCTCCTGGGCGATGACATATCTCGCCAGATGAGTGATCGTGGCATCCTTCTCCAAGAACTCCATCCTGTCGTGGTGATTATCTCGGCGAGGGTGGTGACGAAAGACAGTGCCATCCAACTCTGCGGAGTAGGTGCGGGCGATCTGCCGCATCGCAAGACGTGCTGTCTCCTGGATCCCGGCCTCGAATGAAGTTCTTCTGACGGTGATGTAGATAGGATGGCTCGCCCTTGTCCGCTCTCGAGCATACACAGAGATCTTGACATCCCAGGCGATATCAAGCCCTGCCCGCACTACAGTGGTCCCCTGGTAAAGCGGCCTGTCGAAGCCTTCGAGAAGTTGCATCATACGCCATAGCTCCGCGGCGCATCCTCCAGTGCGCTCTCCATAGGTATGGATCCTCCTCATCTTCCAAAACAGACCTCATTTAAAAAACAACATAACAACAGAAAATGCAGCATAGGTATGATCAGGAGAAAAAAGATAAGTCGAGATTTCATTGATATTCTTGGTCAAGTGTTAAATTTTAGAAAATAATTTTATCCTCCAGAAACAACTAACCTAGTTAGGGTCAAGACCTACAGTCAGCCTGCTCTGATACCACCTCTGTCGAGACCCGATTCTGAGAATCCGGACCCTCTACGTATTCTGTGCCAGTCTAGGATCACGCTAGCACACACAGCCTTTACAGGGTTGCACTTTGCAGACATTACAGCGATACAATAATAAATAGTGCAAACGTTTAAATAAACTGAATTGTACGACCTTATGGTCTCCTTACATAAATTAGCCACGTAGGGCTTACATTATCAGAGTAAAAGGAAACAGCGGAAAACAGTAATACTTCGTGGAAGCCTTCATCTTGCCACAGGCAACCGACTGGGTATGCCTCCTAATTATCTGGATCTTCAACGAACTCCTCCTCCCAAGCCGGTGTAGACTCCTCCACTGATGTTGGGGTTGATAGGCAAGGAGGGGTGAGTACTCAAGGCACTCAACAAGTAATGCACAGAATGCGGTACTATTACTACATGCAAGGCTTATCCCAAGGAATTGGCTTACTTGGTTCTTTTGCATCAAACAACATTTTTAAACTAGCATCTTGTTTAGGTTAAAAGCAGTGAAACAGTTATATATAATGTTAAGTTCTTCAAACAGTTTTTCTTCAAAGATTCTCAGCACCCAGCCTTAATAATTCATTTTCACACTGACACACAGCCACCCATTCCATATTTTATTTTTGAAGATCTACCCCTTGACTGTAACCCCCGAGCAATGCTCAATACCACGAGCATGGATATTCGAATAGATTTGACACTCTGCAGAGGTTGTACACTTTACCCACAAGATACAGCCGCTCACCACACAGGTGATTGTTCGCAACAAAGCCTTTTAGGAACCTCTATTTTAACCAATGAAACTCTCCGGTATTACCTTCACCATCACTCCCCTCACACAGAGCCGAAGTATAGAATAGGCCAACACCGTTGGATGGGCACCAAGCCGTAGCAAAGGTACGCTCCCCCACACAGATACACCCCCGTGTACTGTCACCCCGAGGTATCAGAGGAAAGATATCAGAACCCTAATCAACTAGGTCTATCCTATACCAGACATGTGGTTGTACGTTTGACTCAGTTCAAAGACTTGCAAGGTGAAGTCCTTAGCAGACCAAGGCAAGACTTCCAACACTCAACAGTGGTACACAGCCCAATGTGGCACACAGACTCACATCACTCATCAACCCAATGCCACACAAGCCCACCTGGCACAAAGCCTCTTGCCACTTGCCCCAGTCTCCCAGTTGATTATTGAGCAACACCTGCCAACAATAACTCAACATCGGTACAGAACCACACAGGTCTCCGTACTTCAATTTCATCATGTGACATCATCACACCACCTTCAAAATACATTCAATATTTCATTAGTCAACATTGATACATTTTCCGAAAGATCATTCATGACTCGTTGCAAGGCTAAGCTTCTAATCACGGTCTAGCCTCCCATGTTGGCATCATATTAATATCCAAGAAATACGAATAACCTTAGGGTGGACAATGATTTAAAGGCATTAAAATAGTAATTTCAAGGTGGCGATAACAATATGGGTTGATTAACTACATACCCCAAATTAATTTAAATTCATTTTTAATTAATTTAGCTTGCATAATTTCAAAGCAAAATACATTCTAAAAACTGGGATCAAAATGGTCAAAGCATCACTTGCCTTCAAAGAGTTGCTGGTCGTGTTCTGAAGCTTGATCTTGGGCGATGAACTCTTCCTCGAAACCTCCCGGCAAATTTGCGTCTACGCGTCAAAATAACATATGCAATAAATAACCAAAACAATAGACTATATAACCTCAAAAATTAAATTAAAAACAGCACAATTTTACAAATTTTTAGAAACTGGAATCACCTCAATCGGAGTTCAAATGCAAAAGCTATAGCCTTTCAAAGTTTGCAAATATTTGAAAAAGAATAAACCGAATTAACATAATTATTTTTCAATAGAAAAACCTATTTATTGCATCAGCATGACGTCAGGGGACACGTGGCACTCTCTGGTGCTACCACGTCGTCTCGATCTATGGACCCGATCCACGGTTCGGTTCTGGTCCACCGTGGACTCGGTCCACATAATGCGATCGACACAGCGACAAGTGGTCCCATTGATGACGCCGAATCGACGTCGAATCGACGGCGTCAACCGATTGCCTCGAGATTCGCGCACAACCACGCGTCAACATCTCGGCTATTCATCATCTAACGGTCAGATCTTCGCTACGTGGCTAAATCTTGGCAGTCCAAAGATCAACAGTCAGATCTTCTGACACACGCCGCAGTGCACCGAGATGCGTGCGACACGCGTCGCGCATCCAGCGGGGCTCTCAAATCCAATGGTGCAATCTCGCGCGGACTCGGCGACGCTTCGGTTTCTGCGCTGCTACGCGGGACAATCAACGGTCGGGATCGGGTCACGCCTCGGTCAACCCCTGGTCGCACGCGATTCGGTCTGGGCGCTGCGCAATCACCACCGCACGTTCAAAAATGAACGGTGCCGATCCAATCGGCGAAGCGTCTAGCGGCCGACGCGTGTACGCATCTCAGCCGCACATCTACGATCGAGCGGCTACGGCGAAAACTACACGACAACGCTAGATCTCTACCACTTAGATTCGATCCAACGGTGCACGTTAACCGAGCGGTTTACTGTACAACCAAGCGACGCGGCGTTATCTCACGCATCCAAAAACGATCCGACGATTACAATCTAATCTAGGCTTAGAACAGGGAAGAGCGACGTGGACGTACCGCAACGGTTGGATGGCGATCGAACGGTCGACGGAGCTCGGTGAAGACGACGGCGACGTTGGTGAGGCAGGCTGCCGGAGCTGGGGAAGACGGCGTAGACGACGGTGCTACGGTGATCCTCCAGTGTGAAGAAGTGATCCAATCGACGCGGATTCCTTTGGTGAACTCAGAACGGGGTCGGAGCACGGCGGAGCGGCTCGAACGACGACGAGAGGAAGCAAAAACAACGGCGGCGAGTTCGCACGGGCGCTAGGAGGGGTCTCGATGTGCGTGCGAGGAGTCAAAAGAAGCGGCTTGAATTTCTCTGCAGAACGTGCTAACCGACACGGCTTAAAGAGCCTCGACGTGCGTGAAAACCGCCGGCGAAACTGATGGGCATCAATGCCCACGCCTCTCCGGTGATCTCGCGAAGAAGAGACGACGTGGCTCCATCCCAACCGTCCGCGTGGACTCGATCGGATGGTCCTCATTGCCTGGCGACGCGGTGCTCTCACAACCGTTCGATCGAAATCAGACGGCGCACGGCTAGGGTTTCGGTGCGGCTACGCGGGCCAACGACGCGATGGGCTGGGTCGCACAGAGATTCGGCCCAACACTGTTTTAGGATTTTCAAAACATTTTCGAATTAAAGTAATTCAGATAAATAAACAAAGCCAAAATAAATAGGAAAATACCTAAAAAATCCAGAAAAATTCTGGAGAATACTTTGGAACATTTAGAACTCAGATAAAATATTTCCAATAAAACTTTGCATAAACCTTTGTATGAATTTAATGAAATTCAAGAAGGTCAAAAATGAATAAATCCAATTAAATTCTCAGAAATTCTCAAAAATCAAAAATAGCCCAAAATTTAAATTAGAGTAAATTTTAGGGTGTTACAATTATGCTTGTCTAAAAGTGGCCATGGACTGATTTGGGCCTCATATGTTAGCTATCCGGGTATAACTTGTTCACTTTTTGGTCCATATGTACCCGTATCATGTTAAAATTTCACAAGTTGGTTGTTTCTAATTATAAGTAAAAACAAAAGGTTGAACTGAAAAAGCATATTTTTTTAGTGATGTGGGTATGTTCAATCACAATCCTTGTGGTGCTCATTATTTGTTTCTTTGAATTTTTAGTGTTTTAACAAATAAAGGTATGGTTTGGATTTAGTCTGCTGTTTAATTCTTTGGGTGTTGATGATAGTCTTGGTTCATTTAAGTTGACTTGATGTTTTGGAACTAAATGTTTTCTGTTTTAAAATCCAAGACATCTATACTTAAAGTACAGTAGAAATGACATCATTTATTCAGGTTTAGCAAGATGTTTGTTCTTAAATGTAAATATCAATTCTCCATTTTCATCTTAGAGAAGCCAAAACCACATGTCTAACATATTCCTTGGACTGTCTGTTGGGATGTTGGTTGTGCTGCTACTGCGTGGTAGCTAGAGCCTGGAGGAGTGATTGTTGTGCACTTTTGCTACTACTGTGTGCTGGAGTTGGAGTGACGCTGTTGCTGCCTGCTGCTTCTTCAGTTCCTCTACAAACTTTGAAGTTTGAAGCTCCTTGTTTCTGGCATTTTGTAATGGCAAAATTTAAATTGTGCTTTTTAGTTGCTTGTCATTGGTGGACAATTATTTGTTGTGCTATACTCGGATGCATGCTTTTTAGTTCCTTGTCATTGCTGGACATTTTAGGCCTGTGCTGGACATTGGACAATGTATTACTTGTCATTGCTGGAAATTCGTTTAACCGAAAGACAAATTAACCGAACTGAACTTTTTCAGTAAATTCGGTTCGGTTTCTGCACTTGTTCGGTTTCAGTTCAGTTTGCACATATCGAAAACCAAATTTTTAAAAAGCCGAATAAACTGAACTGATAAAACCAAAAAAACCGATTGCCCACCCCTAGCCGGCTCAGAGGAAGAACACAGCGGTGGTGGCAAGCTCCAGATGTGATAATCTATAAATTTTTGTGGGGTTTTGATCCTTATGGCTTGTTGATGCTACGGTTCAAAGTAATTTGGATTTAGTTTAGTGAATCGGCTAGAATTGAATTCTTTCCGAGATCAGAGCTTCTCGGCCATGGAGGATTTGAGGAGAAATTAAGGTGTTTCGATGGGGGAAAGTGAAGTATATGAGGGAAAATGATGCGCGGCTTCTTGTGAACTTAGGGACGCAATTTATAGCCAAAGTTGGCACAGATGTGCCCTGCCTCAGGTGCGAGCTCGCCCAGATAAATTGCGGCACTTGCATAGGAGGGATGGTCGGGAAGCGGCAAACACGACGAAGGGCAACAAGTGGCGGGGCATTGATGGCACGAGAGCCTAGGTGGCACGAGCTACAGGAAGGATGACGCGAGCTATAGCGGATGGTGGTTACTATAGGCGGCGCAAAACTGCTTCGGGACTCCGGTAGCTAGAGGAAGAAGACGATGGGCGCTGAGGCTGTCGGGTGGCCCCAAAAAGTGAATCGGCCCCGCATGTAAGTGAAGGAAGAGGTGAAGCAAAGCAAAATCAGGAACCGGCTGCACGCTGATCAAGATGAGGTTCATTGAATCAGTTAACTGTAAAATTAGGAAGTTTTTTAGAATTTTTCTGGGAGATGGTTGGATAATGATTCATGCACTATAGAAATTTCAGGCGAAAATACTTTGTACATAATTTATAAAAATTCTGACAAGGCATTGTGCTCCGAATTTTGCTTTCTACTTTTAAATGTTCTAGAAGTTTATATCTTATCAAAAACTTTTGAATATTTTTATTGGAGTTACTCTTGGCTATATAATCCTTTAGTAAAATTTTCAATTTAATATATTTTGTATTTAATTTATAAAAATTCTGATATTCTGATTTTCAGCTTTTCAGTTTTTAAATTTTTAAATATAACAACATTAGTTATTTATTTTTAATAATTTTACTATAGATGTATTTATCTATTCATAATATAATATTAAATTTTCATCTCAGGATAAGGTTGGATTAGTTTTATTTAAATCTGACACATTTACTGTTGTTAGTCAAGAATCATTAATTGGGCTTTCATTTCACATCATGATTACATGGCTTTTAAAATTCAGATGTAGGATTCTGGAGATCTCACAAGATTATGTAGGGATCTTCATACATTTTATTAATGTAAGCTTTTATTCTTATCATTTATTTATTACTTCATTCAATATTAAAAGGATTTCTCCTTTAGAGCTAAAATCTAGAAAAACCAGGGAAAATTCAGGAAAATCCAAAAAATGCAGAAAAAGCATCAATAAATATAATTAAATTCTAGAATTTAATTTCTTACTTTATTTTAATTTTTGGGATGTTTCACGTTGGATCGCGGTCTAGAGGATAGAGTAGCGGGTCTAGTTAGTAGGCTTTGAAAAGCATGCAAGACCCGGTATGTGTGTGGGTTTCGGGTTAGCCCATAGATGAGTGAGTGAGTGAGTCAATCCTAGCCCTTGATGGTTGTCGAATGTCAGAATTCGACAATAAACTTATGATCACGGGTACCTTCGATATCAAAGTCAAGCACGAAGACAGCGGCACATGATGTATACAGGTTCAGGCCCTCGGATGGAGTAATACCCTACGTCCTATGCAGATGATGTATGTATTTGGTGTATCGAATACAGAGCAAGTTGTCTATACCTAGTTAAAATGAAGATTGGATCTAGGTAATGGCTAAACTATGGCTAGAGATTGACGAAGCGTGGTCCATCAGCTCTTGGTTGCTCTGCATCTTGTAAAAGCTCTCTCTAAAAGTCTTCTCCCTTTTCTCTCCTCCTTTGAGGATACCTACCCCCATCCTTATATAGTCAGGGTAGCCCTGCCTCAAGTTGAGTTGTAGTCAGTTTGGGATACCAGATCCTAGCCGATGAGGAGTCCATCATCGCGTGATCTTCGTAGCATATTCAAACTTCCCTGGATACCAAGCGTACTCAAGTTGGTTTCCTCGAACGGGAAAGTGATCGAGTCCTTCCTAGTATGGAGATATCCCCTTCACGTATATCTTATCCCATAGAATCAGACCCGTCATATCCAGAGTTTCTAGATGCTTGCTTGAGCATATATGGTATAGTCTTCGTATTTCCAGTACGTACTCATACCACATATTTAGATATTTGACAATGGTGTTCCTTAGGTTTGAAGGAACTCATCCAAGGGTGGAGGATGACTCAAGAGTAGTATAAATAGAGGGGTAGGGGTAGCTCTCCCCTCTTTGAAGGTTTTAGAGGTTTTTGTGCTCCTTTGAGCTTTGCCCACTTTGTGGTGAGGCTTTGTAAACCTCCCTTCGAGAAATGAATTTTTCATTTACTTAGATCTGAATTTACCTTCCGTATTTACATTATGTCTTAAATTCAGCACTTAAATTCGACACTTTAAATTTCTGCAATTTACTTCCTGCACATTTAGATTTGCCTCCCCTCCTTCTAAATGTTTGTGGATCTTATGCCAAGGATGAATGATTGATGGATGAATTTTCTTTAGATCATATCCCAATTATCTAGGCAAACCTTATGCTTTTCTTGCAAGAAACCGATCTTTTGTTCTTGATAAGAATGATTCTTGTAGATCATGTTTGTGTGGTTCTTTTCTTGTGTTCTTGCTTGCTCTGACGTGTGGGAGGTTATCTAAGGTCATCTTGACCATCGAAATCCCATGAGCAAGCTCAAGACCAAGATTTTCGTTTTTGCTCAAACTTGGTGCACCTTCCTTCATTTCGAAAAGGTCGGAACTTTGACATCAATCCTTTCTATTGAAGGTTGGAATAGGTACCTGACCTCCATAAAAAAGTGCATATCAAGTTTCATGAGTTTTTGTCCAGCCAATCAAAAGTTTCATCAAATTTGCTTTTGAGTTCGTGCTGTGTTCTCCCTCTGTTCATCAGGTCCGATACTACCACCCCTCTGGTATTACCGCCCGGAGCTATGGTAGCACCGGCCAGAATAGTCTTCTCTGATTTCTCCTGAGTGTTTCGTGTGAGGTTTTTGGTTGGATCCTTTTGAGTGGGGGAAAATTTATTTTGGATCATTCACCCCCCTCTAATCGCCATTCCAGTCTTCATATTTTTATTTCCATGTATTTATCTCTCACTAATTCAATATTAAAAAGGTTTTTCCTTTAAGGCAAAAATCCAACAAAACCAAATAATGCCGAAAAATTCAGAATTAAGCACATTCAAAATTTAGAATTTCTATTTCTCATTTTTTTTAATTTTGGGATGTTACACAAAGAACGTTGAAAATCCATATACGTTTGTAACCATAGATAAAATCTCACTAGTTGGTACATTAGTAAAATATTAACAGGTGCTTTTTGTAGGAAATGGTTTAGTCTTGCTTAGACCCAAATTTAGGATTTTTGGTTATTTAAGCCAAACAAAGATTCTTTCGAGATAAAGTTATTCCTTGGCTTCGGTGTGCCATGGTAGTTTATGAAAAATAATGTTCAAAGCAAAATGAGAATATGGTTTAGACTAGGCGAGTGGTTGCCAAGTAGGTATAGTGTAGCACAAGATCTTGATTGTGGGAAGTTTCGCCTAGTGAATTAAGGACTGATCCGTAAGCTACAAATTATAAAGCCTATATATACTACCACAATTCTGATATGGGACAGACTTGGCTGATTAATTTGTAACATCCCACTATCGGTTGTGCCATTTGGTTGAATATGGACGTCGGGTAGATGGCCACATTGCGCAAGAGGAGGTTTCTGACTAGGGTGGTTTAACCCTTTCAGCAGTGGAAACCATAGTGGGCATCATTGACTTTGGATGATGCTTTGTAAATGCCTTTTCATGATCTCTCTATCATGGGATTTTTTTGAATAATATATTTTTTAAAAGGAATTGCGACATTAATATGCGAAACAGAAAAATTGCAAAAATAATACCCCGTCGCCAAACGGTACGGCGAAATAGGAGTAGTTGCTAGCGGGCTGGACGAAGACCCTATTGTCGCCATACCGTATGGCGACAACTCCTTAATCCTGCGGTTAGTGTTGCACCTACAGAGCCGAGGCAGCAGCACGTGACACACTAACCGCAGGATTAAGGAGTTGTCGCCATACGGTATGGTGACAATGCCATGTGTCACGCACTGCTGCCTCGGCTATGTCGGTGCAACGCTAACTGCAGGATTTAGGAGTTGTCGCCATACGGTATGGCGACAATAGGGTCTTCGTTCTGCTCGCTGGCGACTACTCCTAATTCATCGTACCGTTTGGTGATGGAGAATTATTGTTGCAATTTTTCTGTTTCGCATATTAATGTTGCAATCATTTTTAGAAAATGTATTATTAAAAAAAAGCTCCTCTATCATGCATCAAAGGAAGTGTGTTTATCGCAAGGCAATAAGAGATGGTCATGTCTTGTGGATAAAGTTGTACAACCGTAGAGTGTGGATGGAGGGAGTCTATCTGGAAAAGTTGGGTTGGAACGTTCACAAACTTGTTTAAAACTCAGTTTTTACCTTATTATATCAAGTACACTTTCGAAATTACTTGTTGTTTTTAAATATTGTTTTACACTCAACAAGCCCTTTTAAGCCCTTCTTTGTGATCCTTGCATTAATATTGTAATTTATGTGTAACATGCGGAGTACTCTATGTACTTACCTTGTTATATTTATTGTTCAAAGAAGAAGGATTTCATCACCGTTAAGGATTTCGATGACTAGGCTGCTGCCCCAGTTGATTGTCTGTGGCAAATCTTTTGGGCCTACTACTTCTTTTTCATTTCTGCTATTATCTTTTCAATTGACCTACGAGCCATATAATGTAAACTCTGATATTTACATAAATAATTTATGCAAGATATGTTGTGGTATTATCTTTGTTTTATTGTGTGTACTAGCTATTCCTAGACTAGTACATAATACACATGGAATCTAGCAGTGTTACCTCAAGGTATCGCCCTGTAAGGCCCCAATTTTTGATAATAAATATCAATAATGGGTACCATGTGCATATAGTACTAGTCCCATGATCAATGGCTAGTACGCACAATCACAAATTGATATCACAACCATACATGAACTTTATTACAACAGCGGAAGCAGTATTACATAATATCCTTACAATACCAAAAGTAAATATTGTAGTGGAGACATATATCTTGTAGTATGCCTTTAACCCATTATCCCCATAGGCAACTGACAAGGTGAACCCTAGTAAAACTCGTCGCTAGCATCCCCGAATCCTACGTCAAAGTATGTATCGTCGGGGTAATCTGTTTCTTCACCAAAAAATTTCAACAATAGCAAGTTGAGTACTTACGTACTCGCAAGACTTTTGCAAATCCTATAATACATGCAGGCTAACTCAAAGGAAAGGCTTCTACGGTTATTTTGCACAAAGCTAATTTGCAATTATAAATACTGAATAGTAGATTGCAAGTGAAATTTAAACAAAGCAATTTAATACATAAAATAACAGTACGTAAATATGAATAAGTAAATTTCACGAACCTGGGTATCATGACCATATCCACGAACTAATTTCTACCAACACCCGGTAGAATCCAGTTTTTTGAAAATAAAAACATCTAACTAGTGCTGGCGAACCAAGACTCCCATAACCGTGGGAACGGCTTTTCGAAAATTTTTACTCTCTACAGAGGTGTACAGCTTTACCCACAAGAAATGATTCTCCTCTTTTGCCTGGCCAGTACACACTTTCTTTGGTGTGTCGCAAGGAGATCATAACATAACCGTTGCATTACTTAACCCTAACTTTGCACCAGCCCAGTGACGTTAAACCCATACCATGGTGTAAATGTTTGCACAGTCACTATTCAATAAATGATTAAGCATATCCATAGTATGGCGTACACCGTTATATCAGCAAACGTTACTCCTAACACCTCGGTGTGTGCGCACCTCCGAGCAACCAATCACTAAAGAAGCCTTACTTCAGCCTACCAATGTGCAAATCTAGTTTTAAGTAACATAATAGGTTAAGATCGTCCCATACCAGCCTTGTGGTTGTACGGTAATTCTTGGGTTTAATAAAAACTGAGTTTGGTCCTTAATCCGACATGGGCGATAATCTCCCCTACACTACGTGCAAGTCCCTTGCACACCCGGCTATTGCCAATAATCGCCCGCATCTAAATCATAGTTTTATTTTCATTTTAATCAAAATGTCCACCATAAAGAAAGGTCTTACCCAACATTTTGTCATATCCCACATTTTTAACCTTATTGAAATTTTAATGTTCCTTTAAGCATGGCTAAGCATGATATCTAGGTGTGAAGGATTCCATGTTGACATTAGATATTGTCTAGCTTATTCTGGGTTTATCAAGGTTCACAATCCATACTTACCAAGGAAGTTCTATGCAACTACAGATATAACTACCAATAACCATAAAGTAGAAGTATATAATGAACATAGCGTATGCAATAAAAACATTTAATAAAATATTTATAAAACTAGGATCAACATGGTCAAAAGGGGTGCTTGCCTTGCTGATTATCGTCGAAGTCGAACTCACGATCGTCGGTGACTAACTCAGACTCGTCGGGTTCTACACGTCGTTTCAATAGTAACATAGCAAATAGAAATAAACTTTAATTAAAGGACCGAGATGGCGATCAGAGGGAGGTGAATGATTCCAAATTAAATTTTATCCCTCAAAGAAGATCACAAATGCAAATTTTCACCCAAGGAAACCAAGCCAAGATACGTAGGTATCAAATGGAGGCGGAAAAACCAGTTTTCACAAATTTCAGCCTGAGTCCAGCAATACTGCCCATGTATGGGTTGTACTACCAGAGTACTGTAGCTACCGTAAAACAAGACATATGAACAGTGATTTCAGCACGAGTTTAAAAAGAAAAATCGAGGAATCTTTTGATTCACTGATCCAAACTCAATAAAACTTTGTGGACACCTTCCTATGGATGTCAGGAACCTATTCCAACCGTCGATTGCAAGAATCGGCGTAAAAGTTTTGACCTTTTTCAAATTTACGGAAGGGTGCACAAAAACAGGTTCAAGAACAAAAACTTGGCCCTTAGCTAGCTCGTGGGTTCTTGATGATCAAGATGATCCTAGATGGCTTCTCACAAGTCATAGAAAGCTAGAACACAAGTCAAGAACACCAAAAACCTCATGTCCCAAGAATCATCCTCTCAAGAACAAAAAATCGATTCTTGCAAAGAAGAACATAAGATTTGCCTAGATGATTGGGATATAGTCTTAAGAAGACTCATCCATCTATCATACATCCTCAGCACAAGATCCACAAGCATTTAGAAGGAGGGGAGGCAAATCCAAATGTGCAAGAAGTAAATTGCAAGAATGTAAATTGCGAAATTTAAAGACTGAATTTAAAGCATAATGTAAATGCTGAAAGTAAATTCAGAATTGAGAGGAATGGATTAAACTTTCATTTCTGGAAGGGAGGTTTACAAAGCCTCACAACAAAGTGGGCAAAGCTCAAAAGAGCACAACAACCTCAAAATCCTTCAAAAGGAGGAAGGCTACCCCTACCCCTCTATTTATACTACTATTGAGTCATCCTCCACCCTTGGATGAGCCCTAAACCCTAAGGCACACCATCAAGGGCTAGTATTTACCCACTCATACAGCCATGCAAGGGCTAACCCAAAACCCAACAAGCAAATGGGTTTTCTTGCACGGTTTTCAAAGCATACTAACTAGACACGCTAACCTATCAACTAGACCAAGATCCAATGGACCTCATTGATCTATGCAGCGCCTAGCTAGCATCTCGTTCGTTCCTTGTCTTCACGGCTTGCCACGACTCCGTCTCCGATCATCTTCCGGTGATTACCGATCGTCTGAATCTTCGGCGCACCTCACCCAGTCCCGATCATCCTTCGCCTCACCATGATCTAGCATCGTCGACGTGCACCCATCAAAAATAAGGAAACACATCACATAGCAATGTCCAAATTGATATGCAATAAACCTCAAAATTTCAAACTCAAAATTCACTCAATAGGCCGACACTACCGCCTCCTGGGGCCGGTAGTGCCACTTTGGCCGGCACTACCGTTCCCACATGGCCAGTACTGCCGCTCCCCTGAAGAACCAGCGAACACCTCTCTCTGGAATATTACTACCGCTCCCCTCAGCCGGTACTGCCGCTCGGCTAGCACTACCACTCCCATATAGCCGGTAGTGTCGCCCCTGGCAGACACAACTTAAATTGCTTTATTTTGAAAATCTAATTCAAATCAAACTCAAAGCAAAGCAAACCAAGCTCAAATTTAGTCAAATACTCATCACCAACATGAGTAGACCTCCACATGGTCTTTCATTAATAAGGCAAAAAGAAACCAGATAGCAAAACCAAAAAAGGACAACTGCAGAAAATAAGTAGTATTTTTAGATTTGGGTTGCTTATGATTTTATATGTTCACTTGATTATATACGCATATGCATATATGTTACTTAGAAATTTTTAAGTAAGGATCGATATAACTTGTCTTATGAATTTTTTCTATCTATTTTATAAATTGAGAAGGCCACATTACGTATTTATTTATTTATTTATATTAACAAATTCAAGAAGCAAAAATTATTTGTATTAATATTGAACTATTAATGACATAAATTAAATATTTTCCATATTGAACCCTAAGTGTTTCTGAATATTCAGGTTCCTGAGGATCTAAGTATTCTAGCAAAATTTGTTTCATTCAATTTGGAGCTCATTTGCAAAAATTCTATATATGACATATCTTAGCCTTCTTTCTTCAAATTAAAATTAAAATATTTAAACAGAGTCCACTTTCATAATATTTTTGCATATTCAGAATATACATGATTTATCATGAATTTATAAATTTATTTCATCAAATTTGGATTTGAAATGCGCAAGATATGAGCTAGGTTTTGGAAATAACTGATAATTGGAAATTTTACCAAATACAGAAAGTACGCTTTCCAGTCAAAAACACGCTTTCCGTTTTTGGGTTGCGCTTACGCTATTACACCGACGGGATGGGCCCATAAGCCAGCTGTTGCGCGCATGTGGTTGACGGCTGGGTCCAGGGCGCAACGCCTACACACGTGAGCAAACAGCTGGGCTCGAGTGGCCAGCGACAGCGCAAGACGCTACGGGCTGACAAGTGGTCCCACGCGATAGTGATGCAGATGTGTCGTGCGACTGCCAAGTGGGCTTCGCCTGTCGGCGACCCGAAGCAGAGGAGGTGGCACTGAAGCTCACCGTCGGCGAGGGGAGGCCGGAGCCGACGAATGGGTTCCTCGATGTGCTTCAGCGACCTCGTGCGCACCTGGGGGAGCACTTGCAGTCGCCGGAGATGACCAGGAAAGGGGTCGCCATTGGGGACCTGCGGCGACGGCCATGGCCGACTGGTGGCGAAGCACCAGCAAGGGCTCCCGCAGTGCATCTTTACCTCCATGAGCATCTGTGTGACTTAAACATTCCATTTCGTTACTAATATTAGATAATAAGTGAATGAACGATGCTCTCATCGTGCGAGGTGGCGACGGAAAGAGTTGCGCGGTGTGAGGGCTCGTCGGAGAAGAAGAGCTCCGAACAGAGGCGGGGATGGGTTTTAGATGCTACAAGGAAGCTCTGTGCTAACTAGTTTGGGCTAGGGTTCTTTGTAGGGTCTAATTGAGGTTTTTCCCTTTTCTCGGGCTCTCGCCGGACTTGGAGGGAATGAAGTGCGGCTGAGGCTCTGAAGTCCTGAGCTTGGCTTATATAGGGAAGTAAGGCGATTCGGCACCTTGGTTGCACGTCATTGCGGCAGGAATGAAGCGGTGCTCGCTGGCTTCAGTCTATGCGAGGGAGAACCGAGTGGAAGAGGGAGGAAGGAAGGAGAAAACGGTAGAATGGGATGAGCTGGCTGATAGATGGGGCATATCTGGCGGTGAAGGAAGTCGGCAGGGGCCAGCTGGGCAGCCCGGCCCACCTGTAAGCCAGATAGGGTTATACAGTCTCCACAGATTTCTGGACAGATCTGGCTTGGTCCGCACGATTGAGTCACTATTTCAATTTAATTATTTTTTTAAATTTCTAGATATGTCGGAAAGATAAATATAATTATCCAGTAAAATTTTCAGATTAAAAATATTAGTATAAAATTTTAATTAATTCTGACAATGCATACTGCCAAATTTTCCATTCTTTGACTTTTATTTAATTTAAGATCCAAATTAGGTCTATATTTTATATAGATTTTTTGAAGGTTTTAAATCACAATATTTATCTTCTGTAAAATATATAGATTTTTATATTTGATATTTAAATTCTAAAAATTCTGACATTGCTATTTTCAGTTTTATTTACTGTCTATTTTTGAATTTTTCAAGGCTTCAAATATATGTTTTAATTTTTTATATTTTTACCAGAGGTTGATAAGTATCTGATGTCACATTAGAAAAAACCTCGGCTTCAGATAAGCCATGAATAGTTTTACACAAATCTGACAGCTCTGGATCAGATATCTTATCCCATGATTGCAATTGTATTTTCTTATGTTTTAATGGTTGAAATCACCTAAAACACCATGAGTAGGGTTCTGGAGTGCTCTGATATTTTATTATGATTTTTGAAGATTTTTTGTTTTTACCTTTCTACATTTACCACTTTACCATACCACTTATTTGGGTTTCTTTTAACAGTAAAAAGCCAAAAGAAACGGTAATAATTGAAGAAAAACCATAAAATGCAAAAATAAATCATACAAAAGTTTTTGAATTTCCATTTCCTATTTTATTAATTTTTGGGATGTTACACGCCCATGGTTTGTCACGTTCCATGTGGCCCCAGTAACTTCCCACCAAACCTCTCATGCTTCATGATCCACTAAACTGTCCTTGTTTGCAAACGAGCCAAGTCACTTGATGCACCACATGACCTAGAACACTTGTGCCTTCCATGATTCTTGTTTATCTCGTGCCTTGGTTGAGTCCAACTATCTCACCTAGCTTCTATGACCGTTATAGGCCTTGGTTAGTCTAACCAATTCGTTGATCATAGTTGACTCTAAACCACCTACACGACAATAGACCAAGGAACCCATTTCTGAGCACCAGTTCCTTTCAACTTGACCCAAGTCAGTTCATAAAATACATCATGCAATACATAGGCAGGAATAAAATGCACTACATCAAACTCCAAAAGAACTCTTAACTTTTAGCTTTAGCTCACTAAGATCGATATGACTGCTATAGAAAGGCTAGTCAGACCGCCTTGACCGCTCAACCACCAACAATCTGACTGCCAAAGGTGTGGCTGGTCTGACTGCTTGAGAGCACCAGACTTTTCAGTTAAACCCTATCTAGTTTCGGCTCTAGTTTCCATTAAATGACACTTAGTGCAAACACATGTCGATACTAGCCTACACAAGTGATTGGTGTCCAATTATCAAGGTACCATAGGCCGGTCTAACCGCACCATAAATGCCGATTAGACTGCCCAGCCTGTGCCGATCTGACCTGCTAAGCTTGAACCCAAATATCAGTTTCGGAAACTGAAACCTGTCTTGACATTTTCAAATAGTTATCATGATAGAGAAATGACCTCCACATGATCTCACACAGAAACCATATGAATTTACAAGGAAGCGTGTTTCATTGTACTATAGGAAAAACATAGAACTTTTTCCAAGAGTTTTGAGCCAATGTTTAGTTTATTACGGAGTTGAGTACATAGGAAAAAAATTCCACTTAAATTGCGCCACTTCAATCCTACAAATCAAATAATTTATTTAGGAAAAATTCCTAAGGATTAGAATCCTCCAAAATCCCTTTGAAAATCCTTCAAATTAAAGAGGCCCTGAATTTATTTTGAGAATTTGGATGTTGATATGGTGCTAGGCCGAAGTAATTTTCAAAATTTGGCCAAAATGATGATTTCCAATAAATATGCCTGCTCTATCAAAATCTCATTGCCATAAGGTGGTGGTGTTTACATAAAATGAAATGGGGTCCCCTATGGGAAGCTGCTCGTCTAGTTAATCCTGCTTTCTCAGTAAAGCTTGGTAAGTAATCAGCCTTATCATCTGGCCTTAACTAATCGTGCAAGAATTAGTTATCAGAGTCTTGTCAGAATCCATTACGATGCTTCTCTCAATTTGTTTTTTGTGGCATGGAACCCATCACATTAAATTTTAAACTTATCCTTGTTAAGGTTTTAGTCGCTCCAAACAAGTAAGTACTGTTAATTTCATGGTGCGATCCTAACCGTACATACGTAATCTTTATATGCTGCAATATTTTACTGCATGTGTGTATGTAATCTTTATATGCTGCAATATTTTACTGCATGTGTCGCTTCCATTCCTGTCTCCAACTTGGTGACGCCTGTGTTTTTGCATGGAAGAACGGGAAGTTAATAATAGTTAAACAGCGAATAACCTGTTAAAAGTAATGGACTGACAATCTCCGTGTTAAGTGTTGTCCCAAGAAAAAATGAGGAGAGAGAGAAGAGTATGATCGACCAGGTAAATAATCTAATCAATTCTGGAGAGAGAGAGAGTACGTGTGAAGTAATTTTTTAAAGTGAGAAGAAGATCGACGAGGTAATACTTAATACTACTCCTTTCATCCTGAAAAGTAAGTAACACAAGAAATTTTAGAACAGATTATGATTTCTGTCAAAAACTCTAATACCTCTATTTAATATTATGTCTCTATTAATTGGTAACATGTATGCATTAATTAATCACGATTATAGAGAATGACCTACCGCGTTTTTGTTTTGGAATATATATGTGTCGCATGTATCTGCGTGCATCTGCATGCATGGGCATAATTTGAGAACACAATTTAAGGGGGAGAGTTCTCAATCCCTAATATTGGATGACACAATTTGAACGCTTCTCTCACTTACTTTTAAGGACGGAGGAAGTAATATATAGCTAGCGAGTAGTAGTAAATTAAGGACGTTCTATTAACATTCTCTTGTCGTGGACTGCATGGACGCAAATGGCATGCGTGCACCTGCAGAACATTTCGTAGCCCTCATGTCTCGATCACTCGCTCGCGCACTGTGACTGTGACGGTGGCTCTGTGTGTGTTTTGCATGCATGCATATCATGGGTTTGGTAATGTGGTTGCTCCCTAAAGCGCCGCTCTCTTGTGCATGCATACCGCCCTCTCCCTCCCTTTCTTTTCCTTACCTTTCCTTTCCTTTCCTTTTCTTTCTTACCTTTTCTTTTTCTTTTTTCTTTTTTTTTTCTCTCATCTTTTGATCTTCCATTCACGGACACGGTCTCTCCAGTACAAACGCTAGTGGACGCAAAAAGAAAAGAGAGAGAAAGACGAGATAGAGATGACACTGCCGATCTCTCTATATCTTTCAGTCTGTCATTAGTTTGACTGGTACGTACACGTGCTGCACTGTGTGTACAGTCGCCGACTAATGGAGACTTTCTTATCCACTCTTAACTAGGAGAGGAAAAAAACTGTACAAGAAATGCCATATAGTAATTTTAATTAGTTAAATGAGTACAAAATATATGTTTTCTGAATTTACATGGTGAACCTCCATGCACGGACGTAATAGAGGAACATGCTGCACCATCTCGTCATTCAAACCATAAGGGCAACTACAATTTGCAGTGCCCCAAGAGCTAATGGAATGGAGTGATTGGTTTCATGTCCACTTACTGTAGCATGATCTTAAGCCCTAATGTATTATGCATTTCTTGCATATGTCGTACACAAAGTAAAGGTATAAATATAGTAAGATCCGACCAAAACTTTATTGCTTTATAAAAGTGAAAGGTGATGGATGGTTTGCTCAATGCTCGAGGAGGACTTGTAACTACGTTTTGGTGGGGACTGGGGCGGAGTACCTAGGAATTGCATGCGAATAGATAGATAGATAGATACAGAGAATGAATGTACCTGCAGATAGATAGATACAGACCATACTAGATAAAAATGTGTCAGAGAATATACAATATTAGAGACGATTGATATTTATATTCTTATCTATATTATATAAAGATAAAATTAAAAATAGCTTCTACAATAGATGATATCTTAGGTTGTCTTTTTAAGATACAATCTTTGAATTATGATATGAAAAAGTATTTTTTATTGACAATAACTCACGTAGTGATGTTTTATATTGTCTATATAGCCATCACTTTATAAAGAGACAGCTATACTATCCTGCCTTATTCTCTCTCTTTTATATCAGTAAAATAATCTTACGTGACAAATTGTATAGACAACTAACATTATACTATTGTACATATCTTTACTGTTGATGCTTCTGCATGTGGCACTGTGTGAGACAGTACGCTTCTGCTTGACACATACGGTGATACGGCCCCATGTATCACTACAATTTTCAGTATGTACTGATTGTGTTACACAGGATAAACATCTATACTGGCAAAGAGGTGAAGGAGGCTGACCATGGGAGAGCACTGCGCAAAAAGGCTGGGAAGGCCGGCCGTGGAGGGCACAGAATCCTAACGCATCAGGCCGTGGCGTATGAATACTGTTGTGTGTGGACTGTGGAGATCCTACTCGGACAACTGGGCCGCATGGAAGCCGAGGAAGGATAGCACGTGGATTTGCGCATCGACAGAGGGGTGCGCATGGAAGGATGGCCAGTCCGACGCGAGGGCAGGAGCGTGGGCTACGTGGTGCGCGCGGGTCGCGTGAGGCCGTGCGCCGTAAGAAGCCACGATGCTGTTGGGCGCGTGTGCGAAGAAAAGGATCGGTGCAAACGGATTGGGATTCTACATCATTCCATGTTTCTCCCAAGTCCCAACTGGATTTCTATCCTTTCTTTCTTAAAGTAGTTAGTTAATTTCCTTTAGTTCCTTCTTAATACGAGTCCAGTAGGCCATTAGAGATTAGTTTCCTTTGAGTTGTACGTGCATGTAATATAAGCGCGACGTGGCTTGAGTTTTGGTAGTGTACGGGTTGGTGCTATTTTACCTCAGATGCCACTGGTTGGAGGTTATCGTCAAGCTAAAAAGTTAAGAACACTCTTTTAAGATGCCATGTGTTATCTTTCTAACACAAAAATTTCAAATTAGAAAATTTTAAGCGTGAAGTTTCAACTTGAAAATAATTCAACTCAAAATTTTAAATTCAAAAAAGTTTAAATAAAAAATTCAAAGTAGAAAGTTTCAACTCGAAAATTTTCCACTTGAAAAATTCCAAATTAGAAAGTTTTAGCTTGAAAAAATTTTATATCGGAAAATTACAAATTGGAAAGTATCAATTCGACAAGTTTCAACTCGAAAAATTTCAAATAAAAAAGTTTCAACTCCAAAAACTTTCTACTAAAAAAACTTTCAATTCGAAAAGTTTCAATCAAAAAACTTTTAAAAGTGGTTAAAAAATACTTATTAAAAACGTAGGGGGAAATTTTGAAAAAAAAATATTTTGAGTTTGAAGGGAAGGAAATGGGAGAGGAAAGGGAGATGAAGGAAATGTCGCTATGTGTCGCGACGAGAGAGCCTTTGAAGAGAAAGAGAAGTGGGGGAAGGAAAGAGGCGCTGCTACTTGTCAGAACCAGAGGGCATCCTCACTAAAGATTTGGTGAGAGCATTATTTCCTATTTAAGGCAGCGATAGTAGGTGAAAAATCCAGCAATGATCGTGTAACGACCCCCATTTTAACATAAGTGCAAAAATCGAAATCTAATGCGTATACAGTACTAGTCCCTAGAAAGATCACATCATAGAAATTCCCACAACATGCGACGGAAAGATATCTTCGAAGCTTCGCTAACTTTTCCACCTAAAACAACATATTAAGCAAGGGTGAGTACTTTACGTACTCCACAAGACTTTAGCAACATGATATATGCAGGCCATTCAAAGGAAAGGCTTCTATGGTTAATTTGCATAAAATGAAATTGAAATTGTAAATCAAGTTATTTGTAAACGGAATTTGTAAGAGCAAATTTGACTGATAAGAAATAAGTAAAGCATAAGTAATACTCATAGCCCTTCGCGAGCAACGAATAATCCAAATCATGAAATCCAACAATGTTGGCCCTTTGACATAAAGTGACAGTTGCTAAACAAGTTTCAAACTAAAACCCATTTTTAGAAAATACCAAATCTAACATTGGAATGACTTCACCAAGTGTCTTTGACCATGGACGTGGCTAATCGATTACATTTACACTCTGTAGAGGTGTACAACTTTACCCACAAGTCATGACCTTTTCATTTTGCCGCATATTTCACGCACCTTTGGCATGTGACGAGAATGTTCATGACGAAAACTTTTACATTACCTAGGTTAACTTTGCACCAGCCCGAGACGATAAGCCCTCGCCATAGAAACAGAAACACTCACCCAAGACGTGGTTCTTTTCACGTAACACCAAACACACCGTTTCTGTTCATGGCAAGGCGTACACAGTTGCACCGGTATGCCTTTACCCACACTGAAGTGTGGAAGCCCCTCACAAGCAGACCTGACCGGAATGCTTCTGCTAGCTCCCGCCTACCAATGTGCAAAGTTAAACTAGATAACTTAATTAGTTTAAGGCTGCCCCATCCCAACACTTGTGGTTGTATGGGTTTCTTGGATCAATAGCGTCCCATTGCTCGGTCCTTACTTCGACACGGGTGATACTTCACTCTACACTACGTGCATTTCCCTCTGCACAACCGGCTATTGCCAATAATCGCCCGCGTCAAAACCATAGTTTTGATTTTGAATTTTTGATCAAAATACCAGTAACCAATAGTGTCATATCCAACATTTTCCATTTCTCACGAAACAATTTTGATCTAATCATTTACATCATTGGTTCTAAAGCATGGCTAAGCAAGGTTAAAATGTAATCGTATATACCCATGATAACATTAAGTAATGTCTATCCTTAATCTATGGTGATCAAGGTTCACATGTCCATACTTATCAAGGAGTTTCATGAGACAACAAGTATATCTACCAGTCCCACAAAATAGCGAATTTACAGAAAATAAACGCATGCGTGAAAAAGTTTGATAAACATCATAAAAATTTAATATTGGGATCAATATGATCAAAGGGGGTGCTTGCCTTGCTTAATTATCATTTATGACGAAGTCGTAGTCACAACTGATGGAGTCGATGACGGAGGTAGTGACGTCGGATTCTACACGTCGTTCAACGGAAATATAGCAAATAACAAACTTCAATAAGGGCAAAAAGAAAACATACAGAAAACCAAATAAAGACTCACTAAAGAAAATAGGAATATTTCAGGGTTTGAATAGAATGATTCCATATTCTCATGCTTTAGTTGATTAAACATTCATATCATTAACAGCTTTTACGTTGAGCGATATACAGTTTCTTTTATAGATTATCTTTTCTAGATTTACGAATTCAAGAGGCTAAAATTATGTGTTCTTGTATTTGAAATTTCAAATTCTAGCTGCTAAAATTATTTGGATTAATAGAATTAAGACATTAGTTCATTAAGCTGAATGCTATGAATGAATAGCACTTAATTCTTGATTGACTTTGCATAAAAACGGTTTCGAATATGTTAGATCTATTAAGTTGGCTAACTGGTTTATTCAAGGTTTTTAAGAAGTTTCTAATGACACAAATATCTTAACTACAGATTTCTTTATTATTACTAAGTTTGTTTATTCATATTATGAACTTCAGAAACCATAACACTTAAGGTTATTTTGCTATCAGGATTTATATGGAAAGCATGACGAAATGAGATTATTTCTTCATAATAGCGTAGTCTATACTTGGGAGAACATTCCTAAACTGATTTCATAAATTTTAGGATTTGGACGAGACATTATATTCATTGCTGAAATAGCTTATATGGTATTACAAGGTTTACGTTACATGGAATTGAATTAGCAAGGTGAAGCGCACGATTAACACTTAGGGTTATTGCACTAGCAGAATTTAGATGAAAAGCAAGTTGTAAATAAAATATCTTTCTAGAACATGGTAGCACATATCCTAAATATCATTTTTTGGCTAATCTACATAGAATTTACATTTAGACGAGATATTTTATAGGCTACCGAAAAGGCTTAAATGTTTCTAAATTTTACGCGATAAAGGTTCAGTTTCCGATTTAAGTTTGCGACTACACCTTATAAGATTATTTAACCATTTTTTAGGCATTAACATGGGATGACTCTAAGAGTGTTTTAAAGTTGGTTCCGCGATGTTTGGCTTTTATCCGAGATAGTTTATAAGCATATGAAGTCTCTTATAAACTAAATTCAAATTAGTTCTTTTTGCCGATCATATCCTTTAGAATATGCTGAGACTAGCCCTACTTAATCTGATATTTGTTTCATGAGGTTTTATACATATATTTACATTATTTTACAGAGATAAAGCTTATGGTCTTTATGCCAATTAAGTTTATGCATATGCAATCTTTTGTTGATGTATTCAAAACATTTCATTAGCGATAAATTACTCATTCTGATACATATTCATATCTTTGTTCAGCTATTACATACTTTATATATGCATATATATACTGCTACTGATTATTATATGCACACATGTATATACATACATCTTTTCATTTCGATTATTTACTATTCATAAAGCAGGTTTAGATCGAGTTCACTCCTTAATCATTTCAGCATATTAAAGTAGCATACTGACATTTTTATATATTGAAATCACTTTCATTCATTTAAATTTCATTTGCATAAATTATACTCTTTTGAATATTTAGTGCATTGATGTTAGCCTTTAACATAAAATGTTTCAAATAAATTTGAAACTTAAATATTTTTTATATTTGAGTTTCTAGAAGCATAAGGATTCCATTAAAATTGGTTTCATTCAATTCCGAGTTTTTTTTCTAAAATTTGTATGTATAGTCTTTCTTTATGTCTTTTCTTTAAGTTTAAATTTCAAATTCACCCAGAGATCATTTTCAAAATATTATTGCATATTCTGATTTTATATGATTTTATAAATTTATTTCACAATTTTTGTAGTTATAGTTCAAAAGTTATAGACATTTGATTTAACTTGGTTTCTGATAATAATCTAAAAATCGAAATACGCTTTCACTTTTTGAAAACGGCTTTCGCCGTGCATGCTGGCTCAATTGAATCGGCCCACAGACACTAAAACCCCAGGCCCACGAGTCAGTGACTGGCAGCTAACAGGGCTTTCCCGCCTGTCAGCGACACAAAACAGGGGCTTGCGGGTTTTTGCTCGTCGCCGGCGAACTAGCTCCGGAGCGGCGGAACGGGTAGTGCCTCGAGCACCAGCACGACAGTGCGCACCCAGGGATAGTACCCTTTTGGCTAGAGGTGGTTGGGAGGTGGTTACCATCGCGGAGGTGCGGCGGCCGCCATGGCTGTGCGTGAAAGAGCTCACCCGTGAGCTTGCTCCTTCTGAGAGAAGGCTTGGCAAGAAACAGTGGGGTGTGAGAACTTTATTTTACCTCTTAGCACGGGCAGAGATCAACTGAAGGGGGCTACCATCGGCTGTCGATTGTGGGGAAGGAGAGCGACGGTGGAAGAGAGGCTGCAGGAAATAATAGCAGTAGAACACGATTTAATACCAATTTTTAAATATTTTACTTTTAACTTTTTATCTTTTTACCATTGCTTGTTCATCATTTCTCTTTTGTTCTATGTTTCTTACAATACATAAATCCAAGGAAAATCCAAATAAAAACCAATGATGTCAAGAAAACAAATAAATAATCATATTCAAATACAAAATATAAATTTTCATTTTATTATATTTTGGGATGTTACAGATCGTTCACCTAGGCATTATAAGCACAATCAGAAGCTCCAGTGTAAAAATTAATAGCAAGGTCACCACGAGATGTAAATAATGTTATGAAGTCTCTAGAGGACACAAACCTGTTCCCATGAATTCATGCGACTTATTCCAGAACCTTGAGGTAAACTAAGAACCTCTATCTGATACTATCTTCTTTGGCACTCCATACAAAAAGACAATCCTTGAGATATACAACTCTGCTAGGTGATCTCTGGTATAAGTATACTTAATCGGTATGAAATAAGCAACTTTCGTCAAACGATCCACCATGACTAAAATAGAATCATACAGTACTATAGAATGGTACAACACTATCGCTTTATCTAAGTCGGTTCCCAACTTTTCAGAAAAAAATCGATTGTGATAGATAATTCGACGAGGGTGTTAATAATTGGTGGGGAATCATCACAATCGATTCTCAGATTAGAACCGATTGTGATGTAGCATTAGGCACATCACAATCGGTTCTAAAATTAGAACCGAATGTGATATGCCATGCACGTCATAATTGGTTCTTGTAACATCCCAAAATTTGAAGTTTTGGAATGTTTGAATTC
Organism: Otatea glauca; assembly: GCA_036346275.1. Taxonomy (NCBI): domain Eukaryota; kingdom Viridiplantae; phylum Streptophyta; class Magnoliopsida; order Poales; family Poaceae; genus Otatea; species Otatea glauca. Next base: position 56,442,140 of record CM070715.1, on the reverse strand, counting down.
AAAAATAAACCATTTGCATTTTCTTGAATTAATTCCAGTTTAATTCAAATTTTCCATAAAGAAAAGGATTTAATTTGACTAAACTATTCATCAAACTCAAGAATTTCAGTTTTAGTTGGGTTCATTGTGCTCCAAGGAAATTTTCTATATTTTTGGGGATTTTTCTGAATTTATTTGATATTTATTTGAATTTATTTGCATTTATTCGAATTTCTGGATATTTCTTAAATCGGAAAATGACTTTATTTCCAAAGAGCCCCTCGGGCCAAATCTGCCGGCCGTTCAAAGACGCTGCCTCGCCCGCTCCGCTGCCCATCTCTCGCGCAGCACCTCGCCGCTCGCTTCACTGAAACCAAGTGTCGACCGTCCGATCGATGCCACGTGTCGGTGAGATCGCGCCATGAAACCCTAGCCGCCGCCGACTGAGTCACGCCACAAGACGTCGCTGCCTCGAGTCCGCGTCCGCTGCACATCCCCAGGCTATAAAACCGTGCCGCACCCGCCCGAGGTCCCCGCTCGCGTCGCCGCTTGCTTGCTCTCTGCTCGCCGCCGAGACTTCGCCCTCCGCCTGCGCGAGCTCGTCGGAGTCCGCCGCCCTTGCCGAAGCTTCCGCCGACTTTTTCTTCACCGTCGGTGCGTCTCCGCCACCGCCGTTGGTCTCTCCGCATTGCCCGCGTCGCCCTCACCCCATTCCGCCTTGTCCCGGGTCCGAGCCGTCGCATCTTCGCCGTGCGCCGCGTCTTCTTCCTCGCCACCGGTAAGCCGCGCTGCCGCCTCGCCGTTGTACCTTGCCGAGAACCTCAGCCGTCCGATCGCAAGCCGATGCTCCAGATCTCGCCGCGTTGCCACTGCCGCAATCCCGCCTCCTTGGCCGTTCGATCTGGCCCTCTCGCCAGATGCGCGACGCGTGGCCGCCTGCGTCAGCGCTGGCGTGGACGCTTATGTCAGCAGCCACCTCAGCCCTCGCCGACGCAAGCGCTGACGTCGGCCGTGCGCCGAGTGCACGGTGGACCGAAGCCGTGCCGTGGACCCAGTCCACCGTGAACTCGATGACGTCAGCGATTGCGCAATAAATCCTTTTTCCGTATAAAAATAAATCCAGAAATTCTGATTTTCTGTATTTTCTCTGAATTTAATCTTTCGGAGGCCCGTTCTCGCTCATACGAACTCCGATTGAGGCGATTCAAGTTTCTAAATTTTTCTAAAATCAAGATCTATCTTCCAGAGCTATTTATTTTCAGTTTTGAGCTTGTTTGAGTCTCTGTTTTGTATTTATTTGGTTTCGTTGCTTCTTTTCCGGTAGACGCTATTTCCGTGGGAGCGAACGAAGACTTTGAAGACCAAGATTCAGCACTAGATCAGCAAGGCAAGTCGTAATCCTTTGATCATGTTGATCCTATGTTTGCAAAATTAATTTACTTTTATACAATTGCTTGCTATTTTGTGTATCAATGCTAATTTAATGGGAGTAGATGTATACCTAGTTGACATTATGCCACCTTGATTAATTGTATGCCATGTATCAATTGTTAAACCTAGGTTGGGACATTACTAGTTGGACATAATTATTACACCAACATTGGGTTATCGTAGTTATGCTTAGACGTGCTTATATATGCATTGGGCTTCATATCACAGGTTGAATAATGTTAATCTTGACTTAATGAGATATTGAATCGTGGCCGGTAGCCACTGTTGTAAAATTTGTTGTACCATGGCGGGGTTTGCCATTGGTCTTGGTTGAACGAATTATTTTCCCTCAGGCAAGTGATCGTGAAGTAAAGGGGGAGCTTTCTAGCACATTGGGATGTGGATGTCTTGCCTGAGACAATTTAAGGACTTAATCTTGTGCGCCATTGAACTGGACCTAACCGTACTACCACATGTTTGGAATGGGACAGACCTAGCTGATTAATTTGCAATGTCTAGCTTTGAGTATGCCAGTTGGTGGTGTGGGTTCCGGGATGGACGGGTAAATTCGCAAGGCACAAGAGGGGGCCCTAATGGGCGAAACCTTAGCGGGCAGTACCGAGCTTAGACAGTGCATTGTGAAGGCTTTGTCATGATATCTCCGTGACACACCAAACGAAGTGTGTTAGTAACGTTTGCACAAAGAGATGTTCATGTCTTGTGGGTAAAGTTGTACAACCTCTGCAGAGTGTAAAACTATTCGAATAGCCGCGTCTGCGGTCATGGACAAGCCCGGGAATTTCACACGGGGTATAGAGTGTTTCATAAAATGTGGAATGTGGAATTGTTGGGATGTGAATGGGGAGTTCACTGTTGTTTTGTTGTCTATCATTGATCTACCAGTTATTTATTTATCTTTTCATAAATATGCTTTCAATCTATTTATTGTATTTCAATTCAAGTTGTTGCTTTCTGCAAATGAACTATATAGCCATCCTTGTCAAGCCGTGCATAAATATATTGCATCAATTCCCTACGGCTTGCTGAGTACTTTTGTACTCACGGCTTTATGCCTTTGTTGATCAGTTGCTGAAGGAGAAATTGAATCTCATGAGGAGGAATTCTATGAAGACTACGTGGATTAGGAAGGCGTTCCCCAGACGATTGCCTGTGGCATGTCGAATGGCTCAAGTTATCTTTTCCGCTGCAATAATTATTTGTTTCTTAAGCCCTTAAGGCATAATGGTGTAAACATTGACCATAAGGTCGTTTGCTTTATTCAATAATAATTTGCTTCTTCTTAGTTAATTCGTTGTATGGAATGATATTTCATCTATGTTTCCACTGTGTGCACTAGCGTGATCCTGGACTAGTGCAGTATACACAGAGGGTTTCGGATTTGCAAATCCGGGTCCTGACAGAGATGGTATCAGAGCCATATCGACTGTAGGTCGCTATCCTAGTTAGCATGGTCTTCAAAATTATTTTCTAAATCAAACAAACAAAATTGGTACTTAATAGTTTTCGTATCCTATCATCTTATTCTTAGGTTCTTATTCCTCTCCTTTGCTGAAACATTGATTTGAAATTTAAATTGAACTTATCTTATGAAACTTCTCAGAACCTCGAGCCTTCTGCAAGGAATCAAATCAAGGGAGATGATGAATCAAGCCATCAAAGATATATCCGAGAAGATTACCATATAAGATAGGGTTTTGTGCTTAGCGGTGTTTGAGCATGTTTTCCCCTTTTCAGTTCAGTTACGTTTAGTCCGCGTATACTAAGATTTTCATTGCTTGTGTGCCTGGTATGTTGTACACCTGCCCCAAGCACGGTGTTGCAACCATACCTTTAGTTGAAAAAGCTTTATTTGCCTCTTTACTCTGTAGCCTTTTCGGCTGTGACCTTTTGTCCCTGGGTATTACCTTCTCCCTAGATGATCTTACCACTGCCTATCGCTTTTCCTCTTACCTATCAAACCCTTGTGCTGCATCTCAGATGGTTGACACTCGTTCTGGAGCCGGTCGCAGTTCGCCCGTGGATGCCAGTGCAAGTACCAACCCCAATCCCAATGCACCACCGCCACCACCAGCAGTTACAGATCAGAACATGGGACATTTTCTGGCAGCTCAGACTCAGCTAATGAATACAATGATGCAGAACATGAACAACATGATGAATCAGCAGAACTAGACTGCAGTTGCCCTAGCTAACCTGTTGAACCAGCAGAACCAAGCTGCCGCTGCACTTCCTCAAGCTCGTCTCTAGTCCAAGCTAGCAGAATTTATGAGGACTCGTCCGCCAACTTTCTCCAACTCTTCAGAACCATTGGACGCAGATGATTGGATCCGCTCCATTGAGAAGAAGCTTGCAATTGCCCAGTGCACCGATCGTGAGAAGGTTCTCTATGCCGCCATCACCGGAGGGCACCGCCACCGAATGGTGGGAGAATTACAGTGCCGCCCATGTTGACCCTCAGACTATCACTTGGGCAGAGTTTTCCAATGCTTTTCGCCACTCCCATATCGCAGATGGAAAAGTGGAGATGAAGAAGAATGAGTTTCACGAGCTCAAGCAAGAAGGGACGTCAGTGAGTGAATACCTTAATAAATTCACTCAACTCGCTCGCTACGCTCCAGAGGATGTAGCCACGATGATGCTCGCGGAAGAAATTCAAGCGTGGACTCAATCCAGACTAAAGGTGCAAGTCATTGGCAATGACTATGCAGATTTTCAAGACTGTAGATAAAGCTATGCTCATTGAAGAATCTCGCCGTGAATTGGAAGAATCCGTAAGAGAAAGATGATGCAAGATGGAGCCCATCGAGTCATCGCAGAGAGTCGTAACCAATGCTCAACACCGCTTCGTTTGATCCTCCGAATACATTCAGACCCCGCACCAAAGACTCGCCCACTCCTTCAGTAATCGCAACCTCAAGACCAACAAAGAATCCACCTCGAGGACCAAGAATCCACCGCAGGAGTCACATGTTTCAACTGTCATGAACTCGGTCATTATGCAAATAATTGCCCAAGAAAGCAAGCCGTGACGCCAGTCCGTTTCAACTTGGGATCTACGCCAGCCAAGACCCCGCCCCAGATCGGGGCGGAGTGCCCTGACTCCCAATCAAGCCACCAGACTCCGCCGCCGGAAGAGGCCGTGTGAATCACGCCACCACCGAGGATGCCCACCGCACTGCACGCCATACTAGGTAAGCTCCTAGTCAACTCAAAGATCCGCCATGGTTTTGTTTGATTCGGGCTACGATTCGCTTGTTTCTGAGTTTCACGCAAATCATCAATTAAAGACAATGCCTCTTAAGGCTATTTTATTAGTGCAATCTCACGGTTACGATTTGAGTACGAACCAAGGCTGCCCCGAAGTTAAGATATTAATTGGAGGGGTAGAATTTCTAGCCAACCTTATTGTCCTAGACACCAAGTCCCTAGATGTGATCCTAGGAATGGATTGGCTTTCCAAGAACCAAGCAGTTTTGGATTGTGGGAATAGAGAGATCACCTTAACCAGTCCAGATGGAGCCAAGTTAAAAGTTCAAGCCGCTTCAGATCAGTCCGAAGGAATGAAAGTTTGTAGTGCCAAAGGAATAAGTTTGGAAGATGTGCCAGTCGCCAGCGAATTTCCTGATGTGTTTCCAGATGAGTTGCCTGGAATGCCACCGGACCAAGATATAGAGTTCTTGATAGAACTAGTTCCTGGAACACCACCCATTTCCAAGAGACCTTATAGGATGCCTGCTAATGAGTTAGCTGAGGTAAAGAGACAGATTAAAGAGCTGCAGGATCAAAGTTTTGTTCGACCAAGTTCTTCGCCATGGGGAGCGCCAGTTCTTTTAGTTGAAAAGAAAGATGGAACTCAGAGAATGTGTGTAGATTATCGCTCACTCAATGAGGTCACCATCAAGAATAAGTACCCTCTGCCAAGAATCGATGATTTGTTTGACCAACTTCAAGGAGCCGGAGTGTTCTCGAAGATTGACTTAAGATCAGGTTACCACCAGTTGAAGATTCGTCAGGAGGATATACCCAAAACAGCTTTTGTTACTCGGTATGGATAGTATGAGTATACTGTGATGTCTTTTGGATTGACCAATGCCCCTGCCTACTTCATGACCTTGATGAATAAGGTATTTATGGAATATCTGGATAAGTTTGTTGTTGTTTTCATTGATGACTTTCTAATCTACTCCAAAAGTGAGGAAGAACATGAGGATCACTTGCGCCAAATTTTAACAAAGCTAAGAGAGAATCAGCTTTACGCAAAGTTCAGTAAATGTGAGTTCTGGATGAAAGAAGTTGCTTTCCTAGGTCATGTCATATCAGCCGAAGGAGTCGCTGTTGACCCCGGTAAGGTACGAGATGTGCTAAGTTGGGAGTCACCCAAGACGGTACCCCAAATCCGAAGTTTTCTTGGAATGGCGGGATATTATCGCCGTTTCATAGAAGGGTTTTCTAGAAAAGCCAGACCACTCACTCAACTCTTAAAGAAGGAGAAGAAATTTTTTTGGACACCAGAGTGTGAGCAAAGTTTTCAAGAATTAAAGAAGTGTATGACAACTGCCCCAGTGCTTATCCTGCCAGATAATAGGAAGGATTTTGAGATATTCTGTGATGCATCCCGACAAGGACTTGGTTGTGTGCTAATGCAAGATATGAAGGTTGTAGCGTATGCTTCGCGACAACTAAGGCCACATGAAGTTAATTGCCCTACCCATGATTTGGAATTAGCAGCCGTAGTGCATGCTTTGAAGATTTGGCGTCATTATCTCATTGGTAATCGTTGTGAGGTTTATACTGATCATAAGAGTTTGAAGTATATTTTTTACCTAAGCTGACCTCAATATGAGACAAAGAAGATGGTTGGAATTGATTAGGGACTATGACATTGGGATTCATTATCATCCAGGCAAGGCCAATGTCGTAGCCGATGCTTTGAGTAGAAAGAGTTACTGCAATACTCTGATGATTAAGGAAAGTCAGCCAGCCCTCTATAAGGAATTTCAGAAGCTTAGTTTGGAATTGGTTCAGGAAGGGTATTTAGCTACTTTGGAAGTATGCCCTACGTTGGAAGATCAGATTCGAGAAGCACAAGTAGATGATGCCGATATCAAGGAGATTAAGAGCAATATGAAGAAAGGAAAAGCCCCAAGTTTCACTGAAGATGAACAAGGTACTATTTGGTATGAGAAGCGATTTATGCACTGCATCGTAAAGAGCTTAAGGAGTTGATTCTCAAGGAAGCGCATGAGACTTTATACTCCATTCATCCTGGAAGTACTAAGATGTATCAAGACCTCAAGGAAAGGTATTGGTGGCCTAGTATGAAGCGTGAGATTGCAGAGTATGTTGCACTTTGTGATGTCTGCCAGAAGGTCAAGGCAGAGCATCAGAGGCCAGCAGGATTGCTGCAGCCATTGAAGATTCCAGAGTGGAAGTGGGAAGAAATTGGTATGGATTTCATCACCGGATTTCCTAAGACCCAAGCAGGTTATGACTCGATCTGGGTAATAGTCGATCGATTGACTAAGGTAGCTCACTTTATTCTAGTTAAGACTACCTATGCAGGAGATAAATTAGCAGAATTATATATGTCAAGGATCGTCAGTCTTCACGGAGTGCCTAAGAAGATAGTGTCTGATAGAGGAAGCCAATTTACCTCTCGTTTTTGGCAGAGTCTGCATGAAGCCATGGGAACTCATCTCAGATTCAGTACTGCCTATCACCCTCAAACCGATGGACAGACTGAGCGTGTGAATCAGATTCTTGAAGATATGTTAAGAGCTTGTGCCTTAACTTATGGTGCTAAGTGGGACAAGTGTTTGCCCTATGCCGAAGTTTTAGGCAACAATAGTTATCGTGCCACCGCAAATGTCGCTTTTGATGCCTTATATGGAAGAAAGTGCGTAACCCTCTCAACCGGAAGGAGTCGAGAAAGACAATTGTTTGGCCCTGCCATATTGCAAGAAGTCAAGAGCAAGTCCAATTAATTCGAGACCGTTTAAAGATCGCTCAAAATGCATGTAAGAGTTATGCAGATAATCGTCGTTGAGATTTAAGTTTTGAGCCCAATGATTATGTTTATCTCAGAGTCACCCCTCTCAAAGGAGTTAAGAGATTTCAAGTAAAAGAAAAGCTTGCCCCTAGATATGTGGGACCGTTCAAAATCTTGGAACGAAGAGGAGAGGTTGCCTACAAGTTAGAATTGCCTCAGTCTTTTGCCGGAATCCATGATGTGTTCCATGTATCGCAGTTGAAGAAATGCCTACGTGTGCCAGAGGAACAGATGCCATTGGAAGCCATTGATTTGCAAGAGGATCTTACATACAAGGAGCAACCAGTGAAAATTTTGGATATAGCCGAGCGTATCACGAGGAGCAAGATCATCCGTTTTTGCAAAGTCCAGTGGAGCAATCATTCAGAAGAGGAAGCAACTTGGGAGCGAGAAGAGGATCTGAAGTCCGAGTTTCCCCACCTATTCCCTAGCCAGCCTGAATCTCGGGGTCGAGATTTCATTTAAGGGGGGGAGGTTTGTAACATCCCAAAATTTGAAGTTTTGGAATGTTTGAATTCAAAAATAAACCTTTTGCATTTTCTTGAATTAATTCCAGCTTAATTTGAATTTTCCATAAATAAAAGGATTTAATTTGACTAAACTATTCATCAAACTCAAGAATTTCAGCTTTAGTTGGGTTCATTGTGGTCCAAGGAATTTTTCTGTATTTTTGGGGATTTTTTTGAATTTATTTGATATTTATTTGAATTTATTTGCATTTATTCGAATTTCTGGATATTTCTTAAATCGGAAAATGATTTTATTTCCAAAAAGCCCCTCGGGCCGAATCTGCCCGCCGCTCCCAGTTCCCGCTTCCTCCGCCCGCCTCTGCCCATCTCTCGTGGCGCAGCCTCGCTCGCTCGCTTCGCTAACCCAACCGTGTCGGCCGTCCGATCGACGCCACGTGTGGGCCGAGAGATCGCGTCCGCAAAACCCTAGCCGCCGACGACTCGAGTCCCGCCGCCAAGACGTCGCCGCCTCGAGTCCGCGTCCGCTTGCGTGTCCCCGAGGCTATAAAGCCGTCCGCACCCGCCCGAGGTCCGCCATCTCGCCGCGCCGCTTGCCCTCCGTCTCGCCGCCGAGAATTCGCCCTCCGCCTGCGGCGAGCTCGTCGAGTCCGCCGCCTTGCCGGCTTCCGCCGCTTTTTCTTCACCGCCGGTGCGCTCGCCACCGCCGTTGGTCTCTCCGCATTGCCCGTGACGCCCTCATCCTGCTCCGCCTTGTCCGGGTCCGAGCCGTCGCATCTTCGCCAGGCGCCGCCTTCTTCCTCGCTCGTAAGCCGCGCGCCGCTTTGCCGTTGTACCTTGCCGAGAACTCACCGTCCGATCGCAAGCCGATGCTCCAGATCTCGCCGCCGCCATCGCCGCAATCCCGCCTCCTGGCCATCCGATCCGCCTTCGCCAGATGCGCGACGCGTGGCCGCCTGCGTCAGCGCTGGCGTGTCCGCTTATGTCAGCAGCCACCTCAGCCCTCGCCGACGCAAGCTCTGACGTCGGTCGTGCGCCGAGTGCATGGTGGACCGAAGTCGTGCCGTGGACCCAGTCCACCGTGAACCCGATGACGTCAGTGATTGCGCAATAAATCCTTTTTTCGTATAAAAATAAATCCAGAAATTCTGATTTTCTGTATTTTCTCTGAATTTAATCTTTCGGAGGCCCGTTCTCGCTCATACGAACTCCGATTGAGGCGATTCAAGTTTCTAAATTTTTCTAAAATCAAGATCTATCTTCCAGAGCCATTTATTTTCATTTTTGAGCTTGTTTGAGTCTCTATTTTGTATTTATTTGGTTTCATTGCTTCTTTTCCGGTAGACGCTAATTCCGAGGGAGCGAACGAAGACTTTGAAGACCAAGATTCAGCACTAGATCAGCAAGGCAAGTCGTAATCCTTTGATCATGTTGATCCTATGTTTGCAAAATTAATTTACTTTTATACAATTGCATGCTATTTTGTGTATCAATGCTTATTTAATGGGAGTAGATGTATACGTAGTTGACATTATGCCACCTTGATTAATTGTATGCCATGTATCAATTGTTAAACCTAGGTTGGGACATTACTAGTTGGACATAATTATTACACCAACATTGGGTTATCGTAGTTATGCTTAGACGTGCTTATATATGCGTTGGGCTTCATATCACAGGTTGAATAATGTTAATCTTGACTTAATGAGATATTGAATCGTGGCCAGTAGCCACTGTTGTAAAATTTGTTGTACCATGGCGGGGTTTGCCATTGGTTTTGGTTGAACGAATTATTTTCCCTCAGGCAAGTGATCGTGAAGTAAAGGGGGTGCTTTCTAGCATATTGAGATGTGGATGTCTTTCCTGAGACAATTTAAGGACTTAATCTTGTGCGCCATTGAACTGGGCCTAACCGTACTACCACATGTCTGGAATGGGACAGACCTAGCTGATTAATTTGCAATGTCTAGCCTTGAGTACTGCTAGTTGGTGGTGTGGGTTCCGGGATGGACAGGTAAATTCGCAAGGCACAAGAGGGGCCCTAATGGGCGAAACTTTAGCGGGCAGTACCGAGCTTAGACAGTGCATTGTAAAGGCTTTGTCATGATATCTCCGCGACACACCAAAGGAAGTGTGTTAGTAACGTTTGCACAAAGAGATGTTCATGTCTTGTGGGTAAAGTTGTACAACCTCTGCAGAGTGTAAAACTATTCGAATAGCCGCGTCCGCTGTCATGGACAAGCCCGGGAATTTCACACGGGGTATAGAGTGTTTCATAAATGCGGAATGTGGAATTGTTGGGATGTGAACGGGGAGTTCACTGTTGTTTTGTTGTCTATCATTGATCTACCAGTTATTTATTTATTTTTTCATAAATATGCTTTCAATCTATTTATTGTATTTCAATTCAAGTTGTTGCTTTCTGCAAATGAACTATATAGCCATCCTTGTCAAGCCGTGCATAAATATATTGCATCAATTCCCTACGGCTTGCTGAGTACTTTTGTACTCACGGCTTTATGCCTTTGTTGATCAGTTGCTGAAGGAGAAATTGAATCTCATGAGGAGGAATTCTATGAAGACTACGTGGATTAGGAAGGCGTTCTCGCACGATTGCCCGTGGCATGTCGAATGGCTCAAGTTATCTTTTCCGCTGCAATAATTATTTGTTTCTTAAGCCCTTAAGGCATAATGGTGTAAACATTGACCATAAGGTCGTTTGCTTTATTCAATAATAATTTGCTTCTTCTTAGTTAATTCGTTGTATGGAATGATATTTCATCTATGTTTCCACTGTGTGCACTAGCGTGATCCTGGACTAGTGCAGTATACACAGAGGGTTTCGGATTTGCAAATCCGGGTCCCGACAGTTCTCACATAAGAACCGATTGTGATGCGCACATACACATCACAATCGACTCTTATGTGGGAACCGATTGTGAGGTGCACATGCACATCACAATCGGTTCTAACATGAGAACCGATTGTGATGTGCATGGCATATCACAATCGGTTCTTATGTTAGACCCGATTGTGATGTGCCTCGCTAGGTTATATGTACTCTTGGGCTGAACTCTCTTCTGTTGTTGTTTTAGAGGAAAAAAACTACCGCCACCCCAAAAAACACAACACACTCTGGTTGGAACCAATATTTGGGTGAGAAATTATGAAATCCTCGAGAATGGGTGTTAGGGGGGTAAAGTTGAAGCCCTAGCTTGAGTTGATTTCCCCTCAAGTTTTCCTCATTTGTGGTTTTTTGAAAAGGTGATCATTTCTTCAAATCCCTAAAGTTTTGCACTAGGTAATTCGATTTTGATTTGGTGAATGTGTTACATGTCATTATTGTTGCTCTAATATAATAAATTTTAGAGTTTAGGTTGTGTAACCTACGTCTCCTATACGAGGCTGCTTGTTTATAAATATGCTGAAATGGTATATTTATAATCAAGCAGTCTTGAATTGTCTATATTTTTTGGATAGTTTGAGAATATGTGGTTCGGACAAGTTCCTAAGCTGTTATACAACTGCAGAGAAAGTTTGACAGCATCTCCCTAGTGTTCTCCAGATACACACCCTCTTGACTTGTTGTCGAGACGTGTATTTGGAGAACAGCGGGGAGATGCTGCCAAAATTTTCTTTGGAGTTATATAACAACTTATGAACTTGCCCGAACCACATATCCTCGAATGGGTTAGGACCTAACCTTATTAGAGATTTGGAGTCATTGTTGGTACATACTTAGTTGGTCAATAGATAGATGTTTCTTTAAGATCAATTAACTCCTCAACTTTGTTAAAGCTTCCACCCTTATTTTCTTTCATTGAAGTCAAAAAGAATTGCAAGCTTACTGCATTAGGTAATTCGATATCATTGTTGATGTTTTAAATGTATGTCTCCTAACTAGGGAATTTAAAGCTCTTAACTAGGGAAGAAGGTATCGGGAGTAAAATTATATATCTTAGAACACGTCTTCTATTTTGCAAAGGTAATTAAATAATATCTCAATATTTGAAAAAGCTAGTTGTCGCTTCTTTTTTTCATAATTTATTATGCGTAGTTTATGAAGGACCATGTGGAGGTCCATCCATATTTGTGATGAGTATTTGACTTTATTTGAGCAAGGTGTGCTCAAGTTTGAGTTTGATTTGGATTGATTTTCAAAATGAAGCAATTTGAGTTGTCTCTGCCAGGAGTGGAAGTACCGATCGTATGGACGCGGTAGTGATGAGTTGGATGGTTTATTGCACATCATTGTGGGCATTGCTATGTGAGCAGTTTCCTTGTTTTTGATGGTTGCAGGACGACGGTGCTAGGTCATGGTGAGGCGAAGGATGACCGGGACTAGGCGAGGAGCGTCGGAGGTCCAGACGGTTGGGAGATTGCCGGAAGATGATCGGAGACGGAGTCCGGGCAAGTCAAGAAGACAAGGAAAGGAGATGATTCTAGCTAGATACCACGTGGATCAATGAGGACCGTCGGATTGAGGTCTAGTTGATAGGTTAGCGGGTCTAGGTAGTATGCTTTGAAAACCGTGCAAGAAAACCCGGTATGTGTGTGGGTTTTGGGTTAGCCCTTGCATGGCTGTGTGTGTGGGTTAATCCTAGCCCTTAGATGAGTGCTCTAGGGTTGAGGGACTCATCCAAGGGTGGTAGGTGGCCCAAGGGTAGTATAAATAGGGGTGGAGGGGTAGCCTCCTTCACTTGAAGGTTTTGAGGTTTGTGAATGCTCCTTTGAGCTTTGCCCACATGAAAGTGAGGCTTTGTAACCTCTCCTTCCAGAAATGAAAGTTTTATCCATCCACCTCTGAATTTATTTTGCGCATTTACATTATGTCTTTACTTTACGCAATTTAAATTCAGCATTTACTTTCCCGCAATTACATTCTCGCAATTTACTTTCATGTAATTTGGATTTGCCTCCCCTCCTTCTAAATACTGCTGATCTTGGATGTTTTGAGTGTGTTCATATGGTTTTACATCTCTTTTGCACTCTTGGATTGAGTAGAGAACATCTTTTCTTTCAAGTTCCAACTTTGTTCAGAACTTGTTCTTCGCGCAGCAGTCAGTGTTTGATTTCTAGAAATATCTAGAGAAATATTTTTCAAGTGATTCTTGTTGCAGGAGGTGCGGGACTCTGATATACACTTGTATAAAAATTTTAGAGTACATTTGTTGCACCGTTTGGGCGCCATGAGGTGAAAACTGAGCCCCAAACTTTCTGCTTGAAGTTCTTGACCAGACTGTGTTCTTAGATTTTTCCTGTTTTTTATGTAAGGATTTTTCAGGAGAAATTTGGTGGAGTTCTTCAAGCCTCTTATGTTCATAGGGAGAAAAAGTCTCAAAATTTTGTGAGCTGCAGAAACCCACCAACCTCCTGTGCAAATTGAGGATAAGTTCTGGAAATTCCGCTTTTTGCTTTTCTGAAAGTGACTTTTTTGATTTGAATTGATGTCCTTTCTAAAAGCAAGAGTTTGAATTGATTCCTCTTTATCTTGGACACTAGACAACCAGTGTTGTGACTAAAAAATCCCCATATATTTTATGGTACTTATCCATGCAAGCTTGGGGTACACATAGTTGTATAGTTTTTCAGGTTTTTCACGATTTCCTTTGAGCGATCTTGTTGAGGTTTTTGTTTGGAGTATTTTGGGGGAAATTTTATTTGCGACCATTCACCCCCCTCTGTTCGCCATCTCGGTCCTTCAATTGGTATCAGAGCCGGTTTTGCTCTTCCATAGATCTTGACCGGTCTCAAGAGCCATGGCGACGGACAAATATTCCACCAAGCCTCACATCTTTAATGGAGTTGATTTTCCTTGTTGGAAGTCCCGGATGGAGTCATACATCACTGCCCAGGGTTACCTGATATGGCAGAAGGTGAAACTCCCGTATGAGGTTCCTGCAGATGAAAATGTCACGGCCATCAATATGGTTGACGTTGAGGCGAATGCTAAGGCAAGGAACATTCTCATACAGGGTCTTAGCCGTGGTGAGTATGATAGGATTTCTCACCTTTGCTCCGCTCATGGGATTTGGGTAACCCTCGATGCTTACCATGAGGGCTCTACTCAAATTAAGACTGTAAGGCAGGACCAGTTCAAGCGCGAGTACAACAAATTTGATCAACGCGCTGGTGAGAGTCTCGACGAGTGTTTTGGTCGGTTTACAAAGATTTTGAGCGACCTCCGAGAAGTTGGTTACATATACCCTGACTCGGGCAATGCTCGGCATTTCTTGACCGCACTCGACCTTCGGGTTTGGGAGATGAAGGTGACCACCATCAAGGACACCACTGACTTATCGACTCTGACTCTTGACGGGCTTTATTCCCGCCTCAAGACTCATGAGATCGATGTCGCTCTCTAAGACGAAATCTCGATCGATGGCTTTGGTCACCGATCCCATTGGATCTTCTTCTTCCGATCCTTCTATTGGTTTCTCTCTTTCCGCCTTTGCGAGCTAAGCGATGACCAATCGGAAAATTTTAAAATGAGCTTGCTCTTCTTGCTCGCAAGTTTTCTCATGCATACAAGAGGGTGAGAGAGAGAAGAGAGGTGGCATGATCACCGCTTGAGTGTGGTGGCCCCAACCACATTCGGGCGAACTGTCCCAAGCTGGAGAAGGGCAAGAACAACGTTGGCGGTTCGGGCAAGAACGACTACACCGACAAGAACCGCAACAAGAAGCCTCCAGTACGTGAACCGGCGCACGAGAAGAAGTACCGCAACTTCTCCAAGAACAAGAAGCTCTTCCACTGCGTCCTCGCCGCGCTTGACGACATCAACCTCTCCGACACGGAGACATGGAGCGACGAGGGCGAGGATGATCCGCAAGAGAAGAAGGGCGGCGACGACTTCTCCAGCATGTGCTTCATGGCCGACACCAACGATATCAGCGACTCCGAGCTCTACAGCGACTCGGATGAGGTACCCTCCTATGACCAGCTCAACGAAGCTTTCTGAAAATTAGGAAAATTTCATGCTAGAGCTAGAGCTAGGCGTAAGGAGCTTGAGAAGGAAGTAGATACTTTGACTCGGGAGTTAGCTTCACTTAGATCTTCTCCCTCCCGAGTCACTGATGATTGCTCTTTGTGTGATGCTATTCTTGTGGAGTTGGAGAACCTAAGGACCATACATGATAGTGTGCTTGCTGAACTTGATGGTCTTAGGTTGAAGAATGCTAGCACTAGTTCTGTTGATGCTATGCCTGTTGAGGCTAGTTTTCTTCATGCTCACTCCACTCCATCATGTGCTAATTGCCCTAAATTGCTTGCCGAAATTGATGCCATGAGCGAACACCTTAGAAAGCTTTCTGCTAGAAATGATGAACTTGAATTGCATGCTTCTAAGGACCCAACCACCATGTGAGGGTCAGAGGCAACTAAAACTTGACAATGATGCTTTGAATGTCAAGTGTGATCAACTTGCTAAGGACTTACTAGCTAAGTCAAAACTGGTTGCTTGCTGTGTGTTGGGGTTAAGGATGATGTGGATCAAATCCATGTCGAGCTTAAGAAGAAGTTAAAAGACCAAATCCTTAGGATTAGAGATGCTCCTTGCGTTTCTTGTGAGGCCCTCCAGATTGAGGCAGCCGTGCTAAGGGAACAAAAGCACGTCTTTGAGAGATCTTCTCTTCTGGTTCTTCTTCTTCCTCTCCTTCCCCTATTCTTCTTGTGCTTCTTTCTTCCGAGATTGCCAAGATCTTATGAGCACTCTCGAGAAGTTTGTTGGAGGCAAGAAGAAGCTCAATCTTCTTCTAGACCAATCCAAGATTAGTAGATTCAATCAAGGTCTAGGATTTGATCCCTTGGAGCACGCTCGGCGCATCCTCCCACCATTGTGCGGCTCCAAGAGTGGTGAGATTGTGGTAGCTCCTGAGTGAGTACCACCGTGTTTAGGTCCGCTAGGGTTGTCCATAGGACTTCGACCATGAGGGTGTTACTCCTATTGCTTCGCCTCTAGCAAGGCGGCACACAGCACCTTCAGAAGAAGGATGGTCACCTAGTAGATTTCGCTTCAGCGCGCCAAGATCACTCGGCATGAGCGTGTTGTCGCTCTTAGGGGTATTTAGGCTCATCCCGCACTTTGAGTGCTCCTAAGACACACACGCTTCTAGACAGATAGAGAGTCGCTGCTTTTGGGCAAATGGCCCGTGACTTGGTTTTCATGCTAGTTCTTCAAGTTTTAGTCCCGAACTGCTCGTAGTCGGTCTTTCGCCGCCCTCTTGATATTCCTCGCTTTCCCATCGAGGTAGATATCGAGGCGTGAGGTGTTTTTCTGCAGAGATCCGCATGCCTTCATCGGGATGGTTCGCTTTTGCACCACTGCGTACAACCCAGCTTTGACTCCTAGATTATCTACCGAGTTGCTCCCGATCGTGTGAGAGTTGAGCATCGAGAGACACTCGAGTCCGCCTTCTTCGTGGGTGGTACTGAGGTGTCGTATGGTTCAAGATTGGGTTCCTAAGTCTCCACTCTATCCCAAGATCGAGTCATCTTTCTCTTTTGTCTTGATCGATCGTTTCGCTTGATGGGAAGGGCGATGTTTGGATTGTTGACTCGGTTGTTCTCGCCATATGACCGAGATTCTCGTTGGTTCTCTTCCCTAGTCCGAGCCCCGTGATGAGTTAATCACTTTTGGGGATGCATCTTCGTAGAGTCATTGCTAAAGGTACCATTTGCATTAACCAAAATTTCATTCTTAAAGATGTTACCTTAGTAAGTAAGTCGCAATACAATCGCTCTCTGCTTTCTCACCTTATCGATGACTCTTTCGAGGTAAGCTTCAAGAGTAATGCCTCAGAGAATTCTTGATTCATCGGAGGGTTAGTTTATGGGATTTCTAGATTTAGAAGAGTCTTTCGTCGATTTTTCTGCTTCTTCTGGAGACTCTCTTCGATGTTTGATTGCTTTTGAGTCCCGTGATCTCTCCTTCTAGCATAGGAGACTTGGTGTAACATCCCAAAAATTTGACCTATAATTTCGCTCACGTGCATTTTTGTGATTTTCTGAATTTATTGGATTTTTCGTAAATTATTTGAATTCATTTTAATTAAGTATATTGAACCTTTGGTGAAAACTAATTATATATAGATAAGAATAATATGAAGTTTTGTCGTAAATATTTTATTTAAGTTCAGAATGTTTCAAGGTATTTATGAGAATTTTCTTGGATTTTTCTCGATATTTTTATTGCCTTAAATGAATTAATCTAATTTCGGGAATTATTTTAATTCAAAAAGCTTTTGAAAAATCTTGGAACAGTATTGGGCCAAGCCCAAGATCAGTCGTCGCGTGAGCCCAATCGGCGTGCGGCCTGTTCACTTACTTCGCCGCCGCCGCGCCACCGCTAGATCAAGATCGTGTGGTTAAGATCATGCGGTGTTGGTTTGGAAAGATTTGATCGCATCCGTTGATTTTGAAGGTGCGGATTTGATTGATCACCGAGATCTAATCGTGGCCTCGTTGCGGATCGGACGGCTCTCGGTCGCCGCCTCCGATTCGCTTCGAATCCGCCGCTGCCGCCGCCGCCGCGTGATTTAGGTTTCCTTCCGCGCGCATGCCGAGGCTATAAAGCCGACCTCCTCCCGCCGAATCGGTTCCAGATCCGGGTCGTTGCTCCAAGACGCGTCGAGGCCGCCACTTATCCTCGCCGGAGTCGCGCCAAACGCCGTTCGGGTAGTCGTCTTCCTCCGCTCCGGTGCAAGCCCGCCGCTGTGTCTCGGAGCTTCGCGCAGCCGTTGGATCTTCGCCGAATCGTCCGGATCAAGCCACGTCGCTTCTTCAGCAGTGTTCTGCTCGGGTATATTTCTAACCGTTAGATTTGAATAGACGTTCGGGATTGAGACGCTGTGTGCGTAGGCGTCGGCCGTTGGATCGCTCGCAGATGTGCGACGCGCGGTCGCGCGGTACCAAGCATCGTCGCGCCGGTGCACCGTGGACGGCGTGTGCCGTGGACTTGGTCCATAGACCGAGCGACGTGGCGCAATTTGATTGGCCCACGATCGTGATGACGCCATGCCGATATCACCGGTCCCACAAGACAAGATCTCGAGTCCACGGTGGACCAGCGTGTTTCGTGGATTAAGTCCATGCGCCGAGGCCACGTGTCCGCCTCTCGATTGGTCCACGTGTCGCTTGCGCATTAATCGGTAATTTCCAGTAGAAAAATAATTCGGGAAAATCGGTTTTTTCTAATTTCTGTATTTTCAGTATTTATTCAAACTTCAAAAGGCTATATCTTTTGCATTTTAACTCGGATTTGAGCGATTCAAATTTCTAAAAATTTGTAAAATCAAGATCTATTTATTGGTGAATTTTATTTTATTTTTCGAGTTTTTTGCTCTCGGGTTTGGTGTTTATTTGCTATTTTGGCATCGTTTCGCGTAGACGTTGAACTGCTCGGTGATCTGGAGGAAGATTCGTCGCTCCAAGACCCAAGCTCAGATCAAGACCAGCACCTACTCCAAGGCAAGTTGTGCTTTGATCATGTCGCACCTAATTTTCACCAAAATTGCTATTTTATCTCTTAAACTTTATGCTTGATATTTTATATGTATAAATGATTTCAATTAATCTGGGAATTAGATAATATGCCTATTTGAATTAAATCATACCTTGTCAATTTTAAGCCATGATCTATTTGTCACCCTAGGATGTGGAATTATAGTTGGTTAATATTGATAATCAACCTGGGCTAGTTAGACCGTCATAGATTGCTTAGCCATGCCACGTCATCACATGTGTCCGAATGTTGATTCTTAATCTTGACTAATGGAATATGGAACAATGTTTATGAATTGGTGTGTTATGTGTCGTCACACAGTGATATCAAGTTGTCGTGGCAAGGAGGTCACACATCTAGATTGAAATGTTGATGGCATGTGGTGCTTGGTAATCAACTGGGGTGGTAATGATTTTAGATTGGGGCAAGTGGCAAGGGGCAGTGTGCCAAGGTGGGCCAGGGTTGGCAGGGGTATGTGGAAGTCTTGCCTTAATCACCTTAAGGACTTAACTTTGCAAGCCTTTTGACCTGAGTCCTTCTTGCAACCACATGTCTAGAATGGGACAGTCTAGCTGAATAATTTGTGAAACCTAGATTTCGGTACTGTCGTGGTGAATAGTGAGTCCCGGGTTACGGTTTAACTCACATGGCGCAAGAGGGGGGTCCTGTTGTGGTGGTTTAACCCTTCAATGTTGAAACCTTAGCAAGCAGTACTGGGTCTAGGTGTAGCATTGTAAAGGCTTTGTTACGATCACTCGCCTTGGTGGTGTTTGGTTGTATCGTGTGGGTAAAGTGCATAACCTCTGCAGAGTGTACAATCTATTCGAATAGCCGTGCTCACGGTATTGGGCAATGCTCGGGAATTACAGTTAAGGGTTAGACTTTTGTTAAACAAAAACCTATTGGGATGGCAAGGTGCCATGGAAGGTGGAAATTGATTTAGGATTCTTGGTGTATTTCAGAAATACCGAATTTATTAATTACTGTATTTGTTTTACTACTTTCCAATCTATTTATTATATTCTTGTTAAATGCTGCTTTATTGCAAAATAGCCATATTAGCCATTCCTTTGGATTAAGCCAAGCATATAGAATATTAGACTTGCATTACTGTGCACAACTTGTTGAGTGCTTTATGTACTCACCCCAACAACAACAACTTCAGAAGAGGAGGAATCTACGCCCTTCGTGGAGGAGGATTATATGGATGTGAATGCTTAGGGTCCGAGCCTCATCAGTTGCCTGTGGTGAACTGGGGAGCTGCTACGCTTATTTATTTGTCCGCTGCTGCTTATTTGCTATTTCTTTTATAAGCCCTGTGTGGCAATAATCATGTAAGACAACAGTTACTATTAATTATTAAAGTTATGCTATATTCCGCTGTGTATGACTATGATAGCATCTATGTTGAGCCTGTGTGCACTAGCGTGATCCTGGACTAGTGCGGTATACACAGAGGGTCCGGATTTGCAAATTCGGGTCCCGACACTTGGTCACATTGGTTTTGATCATTTGACCTGAGTTAGCAGCCACGATCTCATTCGGGGTTTGCCCAAACTCAAGATGGTTAAAGAATTAGTTTGCTCTCCTTGCCGACATGGCAAGATGGTTACTGCTTCTCATCCTCCAGTCACCGTAGTGATGACTGATGCACCAGGACAGCTTTTACATATGGACACTGTTGGTCCAAATAGAGTGCAGAAGGGGAGGAAGTGGTATGTTCTTGTCATCGTTGATGATTTTTCTAGATACTCTTGGGTATTCTTCATGGCCTCGAAGGATGAGACTTTTTCTCACTTCGTGGGTTTGGTCAAGAAGTTGTCTATTGAGCTCCTGTGCATTACGAGCTATACGTAGTGATAATGGCACGGAGTTCAAGAATTCCTACTTTGAGAGTTTCGTGTGAGTCTGGTTTAGAGCATCGGTTCTCTTCTCCTACGCCTCAGCAGAATGGCGTAGTGGAAAGGAAGAACAGGACCTTGGTTGAGATGGCCAGGACGATGCTAGACGAGTACAGTACTCCTAGGAAGTTTTGGGCTGAGGCTATAGCTACTGCTTGCCACGTTTCTAATCGCGTGTTTTTGAGAGCACATCTACATCGCACTTCTTATGAGTTGAGGTATGGGCGAAAGCCCAATGTGTCTCATTTTCGCGTTTTCGGTTGCAAGTGTTTTATCTTGAAGTCTGGTAACCTAGATAAGTTCGAGTCTCGCTCTTCTGATGGTATCTTTCTAGGTTACTCGACTTCTTCTCGTAGCTATAGGGTCTGGAGTGTTGATGCGCATAGGATCATAGAGACCTGTGATGTGACCTTTGATGAGGCTAGCCCAGGAGCTAGACCTGATGTTTCAGGCTCTTCTTATCCCTCCGAGACTATCTTTGTAGAAGATGAGGATGATGGAGATGATGGTGTTCCACCGAATCCAGTTCCCTCTACACCTAAGGTGCCTCCTGTTTCCATTTTTGCACCTCAGGGAGACCAGCCTTTGCCTTCCGACTCTCCTTCAGCGAGTGGCTCTGCTCCTACCTCTTCTGTGCATGAGTTAGAGGCCACTTCTGCTTCTGGTCCTCTCTGACATATTCAGAAAGCTCATCCACCTGATCAGATCATTGGTGATCTGTTTGAGCGGGTCACTCGCTCAAAATTAGGTTTGTCCAGTTTCTGCCTCCACTCTGCCTTCGTTGCCTCCTTTGAGCCGAAGGATATTTCTCATGCATTATCCGATGAATCGTAGATTAATGCTATGCATGAGGAACTTGAGAACTTTGAGAGGAACAAGGAATGGCAGCTTGTCGAGCCCCCATCTGGTCATAATGTCATTAGGACCAAGTGGGTGTTCAAAAACAAGCAGAGTGAGGATGGGGTTGTCATTCGCAACAAGGCTAGGCTAGTTGCACCGGGCTTTTCTCAGGTTGAGGGTCTTGACTTTGAGGAGACCTTTGCCCCTATAGCTAGACTAGAGGCTATTAGGATCCTGCTTGCATTCTCTACATCCCAGGGCTTCAAGCTCTATCAAATGGATGTCAAGAGTGCATTTCTCAATGGCTATATTGAGGAAGAGGTTTATGTCAAACAACCTCCAGAATTCGAGAACCCCAAGTTTCCGAGTCATGTATACAAGCTCTCCAAAGCTTTGTATGGACTCAAGCAGGCCCCCAGAGCATGGTATTAGAGGCTCAAGTCTTATCTTCTCAGCCATGACTTCAAAATGGGCGTAGTAGACAAAACTCTGTTCATCAGACACCATGAGTCTCATTTTCTTCTTATCTAGATTTATGTGGATGATATCATTTTTGGTGGCTCATCTTATTCGCTTGTGTCTCAGTTTTCTGAGGTGATGAGCACAGAGTTTGAGATGAGTATGATGGGCGAGTTGAGCTACTTTCTTGGCTTTCAAATCAAGCAGACTTGGAAGGGTACTTTCTTGCATCAAGGCAAGTATACCCGTGACCTCCTGAGGTGCTTCGATATGTCTGATGGGAAGCCGGTGATGACTCCTATGGCCACCACTGCTGTCCTCGAGCCCGATGAGGATGGTGAGCCTGCTGATCAAAAGGAGTTTCGGAGCATGATCGGCTCCCTCTTGTACCTCACTGCTTCGAGGCTGGACATACATTTCGCTGTGTGTCTGTGCGCTCGATTTCAAGCTTCTCCTCGCGCCTCTCACCGCCAGGCGGTCAAGCGCATCTTCAGGTACCTTCGTGCTACCACTGATTATGGTATTTGGTACTCTTCGTCTTCTTGTCTATCTCTTAGAGCCTTTTTCGATGCCGACTTTGCTGGCTGTAGGATAGATAGGAAGAGCACTTTTGGCACTTGCCAATTCATTGGCACTTCTCTTGTTTCTTGGTCATCTAGAAAGCGATGCAGGTTGCATACCCACACGAGGTGAGTATGTTGTCGCAGCCAGCCTCACGAGGCAGTGCTCTGATGAGATCGACCTTACGGGACTATGGGTTAGAGATAGAGAGTGTGCCACTTTTCGTGACAACACTTCAGCTATTTGCATTGCTAAAACCCAAAGCAACATTCCCGACCAAACACATTGATATTAGATATCACTTCCTTAGAGACCATGTGGAGAAGGGAGATATCACGCTTCAGTTCGTAGAGAGTGACCTTCAGTTAGCCGATATCTTCACCAAGCCTTTGGATAACTCCAGATTTATTGCCTTGAGGAGTGAGCTTGGAGTCGTGAGCCCTTACGGCCTTTCGTGAGGGGGGGATGGTTTGTATCTTACGTATTATATGTTTTCTTCCAGCTTTTCTTTTCTTTGTGTTTCTTCTGAGTGACTTTGGGCTTGTTTTCTTGAGTTGAGTTCACTCACTTAGACTTCTGGCATGCCTTGCATGGACCTCTTATCTTGTGCTTTAGGTTGCTATTATGCGTGATTAGCTGTTCTCTCTTCTCTCTAGGTTGAGTTCCCTCACAGTCTTATAAGTCTAGCAGGTATTGGGCCTCCTGGGTAGATAGGGTCTGTGTGCACTCCTTAGTTGGGATCTAGAGTCAGCTTCCCTATGTCAGTCTCTGGGGAAGATAAGAGCGAGTCTGAACCATAGTGCGTCTCTTCTATCTTATCTATGCTCAATAGCCATCCAGTTGTGCAGTTTCTCGACTTCTTCTCCTCATTCTGTTTTTCTGGTTATTAGTGAGTTCATTCGTGTTTTCTTTATGCCTAATCTTGATAATAACTCAACTTTAACCAGATTTGAGCTTAAAATTGATTCATTTGTTGAGGGGGAGTTTGGGAATCTGTTCGTGCATTGCATATAGACTACATTTCCTGTTTAATGAGCTTTGTCTATTATGCTATTGATTTCTTCTTCATGCTATACACCATGCTACATCATATGGAGGAAATCACTAGCTTAGATATGTCCAAGTTCATTTAACTTGCTAAGCTAAAAAAAATGAAATAAGCCTTAAATGAAAAACTTGATGAAACATGTTGCTTTTACTTGCTAGGTTTCTTCTCTAGAGGTTTGTGCCATAATTTGAGGAATTTTAGAGTTCTCTAGAGTCCCTAGAGCAACTTGGGTGAAACTAGTTTGATCCATGCTAGAGTCCTTCAATTGCTCATGAATCATTGTGCTAAAAATGAAAATTAAACAAAATTGACTCTTCTTGTGCACATACGACTCAACACCTTGTATTCACAAGACCGCTTCCCATTGCACTTGGGATGAACTTGGAATACATCGTGTTTGACCTAGACCATCCTCTTAAGAGTTCATCTTGAGATGGTCGCATACGGCTTGAGTCAATTGGTTGTCAAAAGAAAATGCAAATAAAAAAACAAAGACATATGTGGGTAAAGAATGCAAATAATGTCAAACATTTGCACCCCGCTATGTCTTGTATGATGATGAATCAAAATTTGCATTAAGTGATAAATGAGCCCGAAGGACCTTGTATGGTCTTCTAGATTCCCCAAAGTGTTGAGTAGGTTGAACTCTAGGTTTTCCTTTTGATCCTTAGAGTGGCTATTCTTCTATTTTTGAAACTAAAGCTAAGTGTTGCACTTATCAAATCTTGCTAAAAATGATATATTCAAAACTAAGCTCGATTTGCACTTGGACATGTCTTAGTTTAGTCATCTTCTCTAAATTGACAAGCTTGGTGTAATATCCTTCCATTTTGATCAATTGGATAATCTTCAAAGCTCTTTCGATTGCATTTCTAGCATACATAAAAAGAGGGAGAAAATTCCATTTTGATGCCTATATTGCCAAAAGGGGGAGAAAATGTAGAAAAGGCATCAATAAAAAAGATTGAGAGAGAGAGATAAAAATGTGAAAGCTTGTTGGTTCTTATGATCTTTGTAAATCTTTGCTATTTTTTATGGATCATAATCACATTTGGCACTTACGATTGGTTTTTAGAGCTTTTGTGGAAAACTTGCTCTTTTCAAGGTCTTGCTCTAAATTCTTTCTGCCAACTTGGTCATGATTTTATATCTTTCTCTCTGGACCAAGTTTGGCTTTGCAATCAAATTGCTTTCTTCTTCTCTCATTCAAACTCAAATTTATGCCTTTTGTGTTGTTTGTCAATATACTAATCAAGGGGGAGATTGAAGGACCATGTGGAGGTCCATCCATGTTTGTGATGAGTATTTGACTTTATTTGAGCAAGGTGTGCTCAAGTTTGAGTTTGATTTGTATTGATTTTCAAAATGAAGCAATTTGAGTTGTCTCTGCCAGGAGTGGAAGTACCGATCGTATGGACGCGGTAGTGATGAGTTGGATGGTTTATTGCACATCATTGTGGGCATTGCTATGTGAGGAGTTTCCTTGTTTTTGATGGTTGCAGGACGATGATGCTAGGTCATGGTGAGGCGAAGGATGATCGGGACTAGGCGAGGAGCGTCGGAGGTCCAGACGGTTGGGAGATCGTCGGAAGATGATCAGAGACGGAGTCCGGGCAAGTCAAGAAGACAAGGAAAGGAGATGATTCTAGCTAGATACCGCGTGGATCAATGAGTGCCATCGGATTGAGGTCTAGTTGATAGGTTAGCGGGTCTAGGTAGTATGCTTTGAAACCGTGCAAGAAAACCCGGTATGTGTGTGGGTTTTGGGTTAGCCCTTGCATGGCTGTGTGTGTGGGTTAATCCTAGTCCTTAGATGAGTGCTCTAGGGTTGAGGGACTCATCCAAGGGTGGTAGGTGGCCCAAGGGTAGTATAAATAGGGGTGGAGGGGTAGCCTCCTTCCCTTGAAGGTTTTGAGGTTTGTGAATGCTCCTTTGAGCTTTACCCACATGAAAGTGAGGCTTTGTAACCTCTCCTTACAGAAATGAAAGTTTTATCCATCCACCTCTGAATTTATTTTGCGCATTTACATTATGTCTTTACTTTACGCAATTTAAATTCAGCATTTACTTTCCCGCAATTACATTCTCGCAATTTACTTTCATGTAATTTGGATTTGCCTCCCCTCCTTCTAAATGCTGCTGATATTGGATGTTTTGAGTGTGTTCATATAGTTTTACATCTCTTTTGCACTCTTGGATTGAGTAGAGAACATCATTTCTTTCAAGTTCCAACTTTGTTCAGAACTTGTTCTTCGCGCAGCAGTCAGTGTTTGATTTCTATAAAAATATAGAAAAATCTTTTTCAAGTGATTCTTGTTGAAGGAGGTGCGGAGCTCTGATATACACTTGCAGACAAATTTTGGAGTTCATTTGTTGCACCGTTTGGGTGCCATGAGGTGAAAACCGAGCCCCAAACTTTCTGCTCGAAGTTCTTGACCAGACTGTGTTCTTAGATTTTTTCCTGTTTTTTCTGTAAGGCTTTTTGAGGAGAAATTTGGTGGAGTTCTTCACGACTCTGATGCTCATAGGGAGAAAAAGTCTCAAAATTTTGTGAGCTGAAGAAAACCACCAACCTCCTGTGCAAATTGAGGACAAGTTCTGGAAATTCTGCTTTTGCTTTTCTGGAAGTGATTTTTGTGATTTGAATTGATGTCCTTTCTAAAAGTAAGAGTTTGAATTGATTCCTCTTTATCTTGGACACTAGACAACCAGTATTGTGACTCAAAAATCCCCACATATTTTATGGTACTTATCCATGCAAGCTTGGGGTACACATAGTTGTCTAGTTTTTCAGGTTTTTCACGATTTCCTTTGTGCGATCTTGTTGAGGTTTTTTGTTTGGAGTATTTTGGGGGAAATTTTATTTGTGACCATTCACCCCCCTCTGTTCTCCATCTTGGTCCTTCAGTTTAATTGCGGATGGATTGTGAAGAATGGATGTATCAGAAAAGCCGTCTGAGTGCTGAATTTCAGAGGGGGTGTTAAGGAGTTCAAAAAACTTGCAAAAGTAGACATGGTGAAGAAAGGTGTAAACTTCATATATTGTCCTTGCTTTGATTACACCAATCTCAGAAGATTTAACAACTCAGCTCAAATTGAAGACCACTTGATTCAAAGTGGCTTCGTGAGGAATTACATGCTTTGGACCCATCATAGGGAGACAAGTAGTATTTGTCTAGTATGCAATGAAGACATACTGGAACCTGATCATGAGTTGCAGCGTGATATGTTTGAGGTGGATAATTTAGAGCAAATGTTGCAGGATGTGGAGGGAAATTACACGAAAAGAGAGTTTTAAAATTTTAAAAGCTTGATGGAAGATGATACCAAACTGTTGTTCTCGGGTTGCAAAGAAGAATACACAAAGTTGGGTTCGTTCCTTACATTGTTCTAACTGAAGGCAAAACACCGTTGGACATATATACGTTTCAATGAACTTTTAGTTTTTCTATCGGATGTCCTGTGGGAATGGAAACAGAAAGGATACATGCATGTCTGAATATTGCATCTTGTACCGTAACACGCATAAGGAATTGCACATCTGTCCAGTTTGTGGTCTACCCCAGTACAAACAAAAGGAGAAGCATAATGATAAGAAGCATAAAAGCCGAGGTGACTATGGTGAAAAGGTCAACAAAGGGGCACAAGCCAAGGTATTGTGGTACTTGCAAATTCCCAAACTCCCCCTTAACAAATGAATCAATTTTAAGCTCAAATCTGGTTAAAGTTGAGTTATTATCAAGATTCTTCATAAGGACAACCCAAATAAACTCAATAACAACCAGAAAAACAGAATGAGGAGAAGAAATCGAGAAACTGCAAAACTGGATGGCTATTCAGCATAGATAAGATAGAAGAGACTCACTATGGCTCAGACTCGCTCTTATCTTCCCCAGTGACTGACATAGGGAAGCTGACTCTAGATCCTAACTAAGGAGTGCACACAGACCCTATCTACCCATGGGGCCCAATACCTGCTAGACCTATAAGATTATGAGGGAACTCAACCTAGTGAGAAGAGAGAACAGCTAATCACGCATGATAGCAACCTAAAGCACAAGATAAGAGGTCTAAGTGAGTGAACTCAACTCAAGAAAATAAGCCCAAAATCACCCAGAAGAAACACAAAGAAGAGAAAAACTAGAAGAGAATATATTATACATAATATACAAACCAACTCCCCCTCATGAAAGGCCGTAAGGGCTCACGACTCCAAGCTCACTCCTCAAGGCAACAAATCTGGAGCTATCCAAAGGCTAGGTGAAAATATCGGCTAACTGGAGGTCACTCTCTACAAACTGAAGCGCGATATCTCCTTTCTCCACATGGTCTCTAAGGAAGTGATATCTAATATCAATGTGCTTGGTCCGAGAATATTGCACTGGGTTTTTAGCAATGCAAATAGCAGAAGTGTTGTCTTAGAAAAGTGGCACACTCTCTATCTCTAACCCATAATCCCGCAAGGTCGATCTCATCCAGAGCACAGCTACAAAGAATCGGTGCAAGAACATACTCGGCCTCAGCGGTGGATTGTGCAACTCCGAACTGCTTCCTAGATGATCAAGAAACAAGAGAAGTGCCAATGAATTGGCAAGTGCCGTGCGCGCTTCTATCTATCCTACACCAAAGCAAAGTCGGCATCGAAAAGGCTCTAAGAGATAAACAAGAAGAAGAAGAGTACCAAATACCATAATCGCTGGTAGCACGAAGGTACCGAAGATGCGCTTGACCGCCTTGGCGGTGAGAGCGCGAGGAGAAGCTTGAATCGAGCGCACGCACACACAAATAAATGTATGTCCGGCCTTGAAGCGTTGAGGTACAAGAGGGAGCCGATAATGCTCAAACTCCTTTTGATCAGTAGGCTCACCATCCTCATCGGGCTCGAGGACAGCAGTGGTGGCCATAGGAGTCATCACTGGCTTTCCATCAGACATATCGAAGCGTCTCAGGAGGTCACGGGTATACTTGCCTTTGATGCAAGAAAGTATCCTCCCAAGTCTGCTTGATTTGGAACCCAAGAAAGTTGCTCAACTCGCCCATCATACTCATCTCAAACTCTGTGCTCATCACCTTAGAAAACTGAGATACAAGCGAATGAGATGAGCCACCAAAAATGATATCGTCCACATAAATCTAGACGAGAAGAAAATGAGACTCATGGTGTCTGATGAACAGAGTCTTGTCTACTACGCCCATTTTGAAGTCATGGCTGAGAAGATAAGACTTGAGCCTCTCATAGCATGCTCTGGGGCCCTGCTTGAGTCCATACAGAGCTTTAGAAAGCTTGTATACATGATTCAGAAACTTGGGGTTCTCAAATCCTGGAGGTTGCTTGACATAAACCTCTTCCTCAATATAGCCATTGAGGAATGCACTCTTGACATCCATTTGATAGAGCTTGAAACTCTGGGATGCAGAGAATGCAAGAAGGATCCTAATAGCCTCTAGTCTAGCTACAGAGGCAAAGGTCTCCTCAAAGTCAAGACCCTCAAGCTGAGAAAAGCCCTGTGCAACTAGCCTAGCCTTGTTGCGAATGACAACCCCATCCTCACTCTGCTTGTTTTTGAACACCCACTTGGTCCCAATGACATTATGACCAGATGTATGTTCTACAAGCTGCCAGACTTTGTTCCTCTCGAAGTTTTCAAGTTCCTCATGCATAGCATTAGTCCAAGACTCGTCAGATAATGCATGAGTCACATCCTTCGGCTCAAACGAGGCAACAAAGGCAGAGTGAAGGCAGAAACTGGACAAACCTGATTTTGAGCGAGTGACTCGCACAAACAGATCGCCGATGATTTGATCAGGTGGATGAGAACGCTGAATATGACGGGGAGGTCCAAAAGCAGAAGTGGCATCTACCTCATCCATAGAAGAGGTAGGAGCAGAGCCACTAGCTGAATGAGAGTCAGAAGGCAAGGGCTGGCCTTCCTGAGGTGCAGAAATAGAAACAGGAGGCACCTTAGGTGTAGAGGTGACTGGATCAGGTGGAACACCATCATCTCCATCATCCTCATCCTCTACAAAGATGGTCTCGGAGGACGAAGAAGAGCTTGACATGTCAGGTCTAGCTCCTGGGCTAGCCTCATCAAAGGTCACCTCACAGGTCTTTATGATCCTATGCGCATCGCAACTCCAGACCCTATAGCTATGAGAACAAGTCGAATAACCCAGAAAGATACCATCAGAAAAGCGAGACTCAAACTTATCCAGGTTACCAGACTTCAAAATGAAGCACTTGCAACCAAACACACGAAAATGAGAAACACTAGGCTTTCGCCCATACCTCAACTCGTAAGAAGTGCGGTGCAAATATGCTCTCAAGAATACACTATTAGAAACATGGCAAGCAGTAGCTATAGCCTCAGCCCAAAACTTCCTAAGAGTACTGTACTCATCTAGCATCGTCCTGGCCATCTCTACCAGGGTCCTGTTCTTCCTTTCCACTACCCCATTTTGTTGAGGGAAGTAGGAAGAGGAGAACTGATGCTCTAAACCAGACTCCACACAAAAACTCTCAAAATAGGAGTTCTTGAACTTCGTGCCATTGTCATCACAGATAGCTCGTAGGGCACCAGGGAGCTCAAAAGACAACCTATGAACCAAACCCCTAAAATGGGTAAAGTCTCATCCTTCGAGGACATGAAAACACCCAAGTGTACCTCGAAAAATCATCAACAATGACAAGAACATACCACTTCCCACCCATTGATCAAGACTCTAGCCGGACCAACGGTGTCCATATGTAAAAGCTGTCTGGTGCATCATCATCACAACATGGATCGGGGATGAGAAGCGGCAACCATCTTGCCATGTCGGCAGGAGAGCAAACTAAGTCTTTGACCATTTTGAGTTTGGGCAAACCACGAATGAGATCGTGGTCGCTAACTCGGGTCAAATGATCAAATCCAATGTGACCAAGTCTCCTATGCCGAAGGAGAGATCACGGACTCAAGCAATCAAACAACAGAGGAGTCTCCGGAAGAAGCGTAAAAATCAGCACGAAAGACTCTCCCATATCTAGAAATCCATAAACTAACCCTCCGAAGAATCGAGGATTCTACTGTGCACTACTCTTAAAACTCACCTCGAAAGAGTCATCAATAAGTGAGAAATGTAAATCAAATTGTATTGCAGCTTACTTACTAAGGCAACATCTTTAAGAATGAAATTGTCATTAATGCAAATGGTACCTTTAGCAATGACTCTACCTGAAGAAGCATCCCCGAAAGTGATCAACTCATCACCGGGGGCTCGGACTAGGGAAGAGAACCATCGAGAATCTCCGGTCATATGACGAGAACAACCGGAGTCGACAATACAAACATCTCCCTTCCCCATCCGACGAACCTGATCAAGACACAAGAGAGAAAGATGACTCAGTACTGGGATAGAGTGAAGACTTAGGAACCCAATACTGAACCATACGACACCTCAGAGTACCAGTCATAGAAGAAGACTGGACTCGAGTATCTCTCTAACGTTTAACCCTAACAAGATCAGTAGCAACTCAAGTAGACGATCTAGGAGTCAAATCAAGTTGGCTTCGCCATGGTGCAAAATCCAACCACCCGGTGAAGCTGCCTAAAACTCCTACTAGAAAACACCTCACGCCGCTGATATCTACCTCGATGAGAAAAACGAGGAATATCAAAAGGACGGCGGAAAGACTGACTACGAATAGCTCCAGGACTAAAACTCGAAGAACTAGCATGAAAACCGAGTCATGGACGCTACCCAAAAACAGGCGACTCTCTAACCTGTCTAAAAGCAGTGTGTGCCTTAGGAGCACTCAAAATCGGGGGATGACCCTGAATACCCCTAAGAGCAGCAACACACTCACGCTGAGTGATCTTGGCGCGCCTGAAGCAGAAATCTACTAGGTGACCATCCTTCTTACAGAAGGTGCATGTACTTCGCCTTGCTAGAGGCAGAAGCAACAGGAGTAACACCCTTCTGGTTAGAAGTCCTATGGACAACCCCGGTAGACCTAAACACGTTGGTACTCACTCTGGGAGCTACCACAATCTCACCACTCTTGGAGCCGCGCACAATGGTGGGAGGATGCGCCCGAGCGTGCTCCAAGGGATCAAATCCTAGACCTTGATTGAATCTACTAATCTTGGATTGGTCTAGAATAAGATTGAGCTTCTTCTTGCCTCCAACAAACTTCTCGAGAGTGCTCATAAGATACTGGCAATCTCGAAAGAAAGAGGCACAAGAAGAATAGGGGGAAGAAGAAGAAGAACCAGAAAGATGAGCTCTCTCAGCACGTGTATTTTTTTCCTCAGCACGGCTGCCTCAATTTTGAGGGCCTCACAAGAAACGCAAGACGCATTTCTAATTCTATGGGCTTGGTCTTCTAATTTCTTCCTAAGCTCGACTTGGATTTTATCCCAGTCCCCCTCAATCATAGAACATCGCAAGCAACTTTCTTGTGACTTATCTTGAAGTCCTTAGCAAGTTTAGCACACTTGACATTTAAGGATTCATTGTCAAGTTTTAGTTGCCTATAGCCCTCACATGAGCTGACTGGGTCCTTAGAAGCATGCATTTCAAGTTCATCAAAGCTTCCTAAGGTGATCGCTCATGGCATCAATTTCGGCAAGCAATTTAGGGCAATTTGAACATGAAGGAGTAGAGTGAGCATGAAGAAAACTAGCCTCAACAAGAATAGCATCAACAGAACTAGTGCTAGCATTCTTCAACCTAAGACCATCAAGTTCAACAAGCACACTATCATGGTCCTTAGTTTCTCTAACTCCTCAAGCACGGCATCACACAAAGAATAATCATCAGTGACTCGAGAGGGAAAAGATCTAAGAGAAGCTAACTCCCGAGTCAAGGTACCTACTTCCTTCTCTAGCTCCATACACCAAGCTCTAGCTCTAGCATGAAATTTTCCTAATTTGCAGAAAGCTTCATTGAGCTGGTCATAAGAGGGTTCCTCGTCCGAGTCGCTGTAGAGCTCAGAGTCGCTGATGCCGTTGGTGTCGACCATGAAGCACATGCCGGAGAAATCGTCGCCGCCTTTCTTCTCTTGCAGATCATCCTCGCCCTCGTCGCTCCATTTCTCCGTGTCGGAGAGGTTGATGTCATCAAGCGCATCGAGGACGCGGTGGAAGAGCTTCTTGTTCTTGGAGAAGTTGCGGTACTTCTTCTCACATGCTGGCTTGCAAACTGGAGGCTTCTTGTTGCGGTTCTTGTTGATGTAGTCGTTCTTTGCCGAACCGCTGGTGTCGTTCTTTTTCTTCTCCAGTTTGGGGCAATTAGCCCGAATGTGGTTGGGGCCACCACACTCGAAGCATGTGATCATGCCACCTCTCTTCCTCTCTCTCACTTTTTTGTATGTATGAGAAAACTTGCGAGCAAGAAGAGCAAGCTCATTTTCTGGAAATTTTTCCAATTGGTCATCGCTTAGCTCGCAAAGGGCGGAAAGAGAGAAACCAGCAGAATGATCAAGGGAAGATCTAGTGGGATCAGTGACCAAGGCCATCGACTGTGATTTCGTCTTGCAAGAGACGACGTCGATCTCATGAGTCTTGAGACGGGAGTAAAGCCCATCAAGAGTCAAGGTCTACAAGTCGGTAGTGTCCTTGATGGTGGTCACTTTCATTTCCCAAACACGAAGATCGAGTGCGATCAAGAAATGTTGAGCATTATCCGAGTCAGGGTATATGCAACCGACTGGTAGGAGGTCGCTCAAAATCTTCGTAAACCAACCAAAGCACTCATTAAGACTCTCACCAACGTGTTGTTCAAACTTGTTGAACTCACGGTTGAACTGGTCCTGCCTCACGGTCTTGATTTGAGTAGTGCCCTCATGGTAAGCATCGAGGGTCACCCAAATCTCGTGAGCGGAACGGAGGTGAGAAATCCTATCATACTCACTGCGGCTAAGACCCTGTATGAGAATGTTCCTTGCCTTAGCGTTCGCCTCAACGTCAGCCATATTTTCTGTCGTGACGTTTTCATCAGCAGGAACCTTATATGGGAGTTTCACCTTCTGCCATATCAGGAAGCCCTGGGCAGTGATGTATGAATCCATTCACGATTTCCAGAAAGGAAAATCAACTCCAGCAAAAATAGGAGGCTTGGTGGAATACTTGTCCATTGCCATGGCTCTTGAGACCGGTCAAGATTTACGAAAGAGCAAAACCGGCTCTGATACCAATTGAAAGATCAAAATGGCGATCAGAGAAGGGGTGAATGATCCCAAATAAAATTTTCCCCCACTCAAAGTACTCCAAACAATCTCGCAATAAAAATCTGAAACACCCAAAGATTTTCCTTTAAAATGGTGTTTCTCAGATTCGCACACCCTCCAAAAACCCGAACAATTTGACAACTACGTGTATCCCTAGTTTGCATGGATGAGAACCATGAATCATGTGAGGGAATTTTTAATCACAATCCTGGTTGTCAAGTGTCCAAACAAAGAGGAATCAACTCAAAGACTACTTTTCTAAAAGAGATAAAGCTAAAACACCAAAGTCTCTTTCAGAAAAGTAAAAGCAGATTTTCCAGGAATTGTCCTCAATTGGAGCAGGTGGTTGGTGAGTTTTTGTTGCTCTAAAAGTTTTGGAAATTTTTCTTCCTGTGAGCAGTTGGGTCATGAAACACTCCACCGAACATCACCTCAAAAATCTTTGTACAATAAACATGAAAAATCAAGCAATGTAGACAGTTAGGAACTTCAACCAG
The DNA here is from genome assembly GCA_036346275.1 of Otatea glauca. Lineage (NCBI taxonomy): Eukaryota > Viridiplantae > Streptophyta > Magnoliopsida > Poales > Poaceae > Otatea > Otatea glauca. The sequence continues at coordinate 56,408,179 of CM070715.1, read as the reverse complement.
AAAGTTTGAGGCTTGGTTTTCACTTCATAGCGCTCAAACGGTGTAACTGGTGGACTCAAAAATTGTTCTACAAATGGATATATGAGTCGTTCACCTTTGTCGACAAGAATCATGGAAAAATGATTTTTCTAGATTTTTATAAAAATCAAAGACTGACTTCTGCGCGAAGAACAAGTTCTGGACAGATTTGCAATTCAATAAGAACTTGACCTCTAGTCTATCCTAAGGTGCAAGAAAGATGTAAAACCATATGAACACTCTTAATACATCCTAGAAGAACAGCATTTAAAAGGAGGGGAGGCAAATCCAAATTGTGATAAAGTAAATTGCGAGAATGTAAATGCGGGAAAGTAAATGCTGAATTTAAATTGCGTAATTTAAATGCGTAATGTAAATGCGTAAAGGAAATGAAACATGAACATTGTAACATCCCAAAATTTGGCTTATAATTTCGCTCACGTGCATTTTTGTGATTTTCTGAATTTATCGGATTTTTCCAGAAATTATCTAAATTTATTTTAATTAAGTATATTGAACCTTTGGTGAAAACTAAATATATATAGATAAAGTTAATATAAAGTTTTACCAAAAATATTTTATTTGAGCTCAGAATGTCTCAAAATATTTATGAGAATTTTCTGGGATTTTTCCTGATATTTTAATTACTTAAAATAGATTAATCTAATTTCGGGAATTATTTTAAATCAAAAAGCTTTTGAAAATCGAGTGAACGATCTCGGGCCAAGCCCAAAGACAAAGGCGTCTGTGATCCATTCTTTGTCGGCGCCCGTCACCGCTTCGCGCGCCGCGTGTGTGACCGTTGGATGAAGATCGATGGTGCCTCCTTCGCGAAACCCTAGTCTTTGCGAGCCGTTGGATCGAGATCAAGTGGTCGGGATCGCTTCGCGTTGTTTTGGTAAGTTTAGAACTCGTCCGTTGGATTTGGAAAGAGCGGATCGGATCGTATCGCTTCGGATCTAATCTTGGCCGCTCATCTTGGATCGGACGGTCTCGGCCGTCGTCTCCGATTCGGTTTCGAATCCGCGCCGCTTGCGCCGCCACCGCGTGATTTAGGGTTTCCTTCCCTATCGCATGCCGAGGCTATAAAGCCGCAGCCGCGCTCCGATGTTCCTCGTTCCTTGCGCGACCGGTAGCTCTAGCCTCTTCGCTGCTTTCGCTGCCATCGCCAGAGCTCGCCGTAGTTCTTTGCGATCCGCGCGAGTTTTTGCGCCATTCCGCCGCCGTCGAGCATCCTCCCGCCGAATCGGTTCGGATCCGAAGTTCCTCACGTCGTGTCGCGTCGAAGTCGCCCCTTCTTCTCGCGGAGTCGCGACGAAACGCCGCTCGGGTGGTCGTCTTCCTCCGCTCGGTGCAAGCCCGCCGCCGTGTCTCGGAGCCAGCGCATCCGTTGGATCTTCGCCAACCATCGGATCAAGCCACGCCGCTTCTTCATCGTTGTTTCGCTCGGGTAAATTTCTAACCGTTAGATCCGAATAGACGATCGGGATTGAGCCACGTAGGGTAGATCGGTGGCCGTCGGATCGTCGCGCAGATGCGCGCGGCGTGTCGAGCATCGCACGGGCGGCGTCGCAGCCAATCGATCTTGCGCCGCATGTCGGGCGCGCGGTGCGGCGCGCCGGGCGCGTCCACGGTGGACGAGGCGGTTCCGTGGACCGAGTCCATGGACGAGCGATGTGTCGGCGCTGATTGGTCCGAGTCGGGCTGACGTCGTTGCGCAATAAAGATCTTTTCCAATAGAAAAATAATTGAAAAATCGAAATTCTATTTTCGTATTTTGATGATTTATTCAAACTTCAAAGGCTATATCTTTTGCATTTTAACTCGGATTTGAGAGATTCAAATTTCTAAAAATTGTAAAATCAATATCTATTTATTGGTGAATTTTATTTTATTTTTGGAGTTTGTTTGCTCTCTGGTTTGGTGTTTATTTGCTATTTTGGCATCGTTTAGCGTGAGACGTTGAACCGCTCGGTGATCCGGAGGAAGATTCGTCGCTCAAGACCCAAACTCAGATCAAGACCAGCACCTACTCCAAGGCAAGTTGTGCTTTGATCATGTTGCACCTAATTTTCACCAAATCGCTATTTTGTCTTTTAAACTTTATGCATGATATTTTATGTGTATAAATGATTTCAATTAATCAGGAATTAGATAATATGCCTATTTGATTTAAACCATACCTTGTCAATTATATGCCATGATCTATTTGTCACCCTAGGATGTGGAATTATAGTTGATAATCAACATGGGCTAGTTAGATCGTCATAGATTGCTTAGCCATGCCACGTCATCACATGTGTCCGAATGTCGATACTTAATCTTGACTAATGGAATATGGAACAATGTTTATGAATTGGTGTGTCATGTGTTGTCACACAATGATATCAAGTTGTCGTGGCGAGGAGGTCACACATCGGGATTGAAATGTTGATGGCATGTGGTGCTTGGTAATCAACCGGGTGGTAATGATTTTAGATTGAGGCAAGTGGCAAGGCGGTGTGCCAAGGTGGGCCAGTTTGGCGGGGGTATGTGGAAGTCTTGCCTTAATCACTTTAAGGACTTAACCTTGCAAGCCTTTGACTGAGTCTCTCTTGCAACCACATGTCCGAATGGGACACCTAGTTGAATAATTTGTGAAACCTAGATTTGATCTTGTCGTGGTGAATAGTGAGTCCCGGTTACGGTTTAACTCACATGGCGCAAGAGGGGCCTGTTGTGGTGGTTTAACCCTTCATGTTGAAACCTTAGCGAGCGATCTTGGGTCTAGGTGTAGCATTGTAAAGGCTTTGTTATGATCACTCGCCTTGGTGGTGTTTGGTTGTATCGTGTGGGTAAAGTGCATAACCTCTGCAGAGTGTACAATCTATTCGAATAGCCGTGCTCACGGTATTGGGAAATGCTCGGAATTACAGATTAAGGGTTAGACTTTTGTTAAACAAAACTTGTTGGGATGGCAAGGTGCCATGGAAAGTGGAAAATTAATTTAGGATTGGAAACTTGGTGTATTTGAAATACTGAATTTATTAATTCTCGTATTTGTTTTATCGCTTTCCAATCTATTTATTGTATTCTTGTTAAATGTTTGCTTTATTGCAAAATACCCTTACTAGCCATTCCTTTGGATTAAGCCAAGCATATAAAATATTAGACTTGCATTGTTGTGCACAACTTGTTGAGTGCTTTATGTACTCACCCCAACAACAACAACTTCAGAAGAAGAGGAATCTATACCATTCATGGAGGAGGATTACTTGGATGCGAATGCTTAGGGTCCGAGCCTCGTCAGTTGCCTGTGGCGAATTGGAGCGCCATTGCGTTTATTCTATTTCCGCTGCTTCTCATTGATACTCTTTTTAAGCCCTGTGAGGCATTATTCATGTAAGACAACAGTTATTATTAATTAATGAAGTTTATGCTATATTTCGCTGTGTGTGACTATGATAGCATCTATGTTGAGCCTGTGTGCACTAGCGTGATCCTGGACTAGTGCGGTATACACAGAGGGTCCGGATTTGCAAATTCGGGTCCCGACAAACATAAATGAAGAACATTTAATTTCTGGAAGGAGAGGTTACAAAGCCTCACATTTCATGTGGGCAAAGCTCAAAGGAGCATCAAAAACCTCAAAACCTTGAAGGGAGAAAGGCTACCCCTCCACCCCTATTTATACAACTCTTGGGCCACCTAGCACCCGTGGATGAACCTCTAAACCCTAGAGCATCCATCAAGGGCTAGGATTTACCCAATCAACCAGCCATGCAAGGGTTCACCCAAAACCCACAACACATAATGGGTTTTCCTGCACGGTTCTAAAAGCACACTAACTAGACCCGCTATCCTATCAACTAGACCGCAATCCGACGGCCCTCATCGATCCGAGCAGCATCTAGCTAGCATCACATCCATTCCTTGTCTTCACGGCTTGCACGGACTCCGTCTCCGATCATCTTCCGGCGATCCCCGACCGTCTGGACCTCCGACGCTCCTCGCCTAGTCGCGGCCAACCTTCGCCTCACCATGACCTAGCACCGTCGTCCTGCAACCATCAAAAACAAGGAAATACCTCACATAGCAATGCCCACAATGATATGCAATAGATTCATCACAGTCCACTCATTAAAATTCATTTTTCCTCGTTCTGGCCGGTAGCACCGGGAAAACAGAGAAGACCTCAAATTGCTTCCAATTGAAAATCTATTTCAAATCAAACTCAAACATGAGCAACCCAAGCTCAAATTTAGTCAAATACTCATCACAAATTTGGATAGATCTCCACATGGTCCTTCACTTTGGGATATTATCCTTTCTTTCTCAGTTATCAGTCTTTTCCTTTTCGGTGTATTCCGAAAGCTCGTTCTCTTTTGTCTAATCTCTGATCTAATCCATTCAAGGTCCTAAATTCATCTAAGCCTTTGTGATCCAATACTATCCGTTCTCAATTTGGATTTTATTTGATTTATCTTTTGAGTTGGTTTGTATTTGCTTCTTCTTTGATCGTTAGACTCATCATCCGGAAGTTGTTCTAAGGAGCCGAAGATCAAGAAGGTAAAGATTGAAGATCGAAGATCAAAGAATCAAAGATAAAGAGTAAAGAACAGCAAAAATCGCAAGGGCCAGGCAAGTTGTGCTTTGATCATGTTGAACCCATGTTTATAAAATTGCTATATTTGTCTTACCCTATTGCATAGTATTTCAAGTATACAATTGTTTCAAATTAAATTGGGACTTAGCTATTATACCAATTTGATCTATACCCTACCTTGCCATTGTATGCCATGATCTAATTGTTACCCTAGGATGGTTAATTAATAGTTGGTTAATATTGATAATCAACATGGGCTGGTTAGACCATCATAGATTGCATAGCCATGCCATGTCATCACATGTGTTGAATCATCACTGATTAATCTTGACTAATGGAATATGGAACAATGTTATGAACTTGTGTGTCATGTGTGGTCACACAATGAGATTGCGTTGTGGTGACGAGTGGATGTCACGCAACGAGGTTGACTTGTTGATAGCATGTGGTGCTTGGTAATCAACTGGGGTGGTAATGATTTAGATTGGGGCAAGTGGCGAGGGGCAGTGTGCCAAGGTGGGCCAGATTTGGCAGAGGGTATGTGGAAGTCTTGCCCTAGTCACCCTAAGGACTTGACCTTGCAAGCCTTTGACCTGAGTCTTACTTGCAACCACACGTCTGGAATGGGACAGCCTAGCCGACTAATTTGTGATGTCTAGATTTTGGTACTGCTGTGGTGTATAGTGAGTTCCGAGTGTACGGGTAGACTCACATGGCGCAAGTTGTGCTTTGATCATGTTGAACCCATGTTTATAAAATTGCTATATTTGTCTTACCCTATTGCATAGTATTTCAAGTATACAATTGTTTCAAATTAAATTGGGACTTAGCTATTATACCAATTTGATCTATACCCTACCTTGCCATTGTATGCCATGATCTAATTGTTACCCTAGGATGGTTAATTAATAGTTGGTTAATATTGATAATCAACATGGGCTGGTTAGACCATCATAGATTGCATAGCCATGCCATGTCATCACATGTGTTGAATCATCACTGATTAATCTTGACTAATGGAATATGGAACAATGTTATGAACTTGTGTGTCATGTGTGGTCACACAATGAGATTGCGTTGTGGTGACGAGTGGATGTCACGCAACGAGGTTGACTTGTTGATAGCATGTGGTGCTTGGTAATCAACTGGGGTGGTAATGATTTAGATTGGGGCAAGTGGCGAGGGGCAGTGTGCCAAGGTGGGCCAGATTTGGCAGAGGGTATGTGGAAGTCTTGCCCTAGTCACCGTAAGGACTTGACCTTGCAAGCCTTTGACCTGAGTCTTACTTGCAACCACACGTCTGGAATGGGACAGCCTAGCCGACTAATTTGTGATATCTAGATTTTGGTACTGCTGTGGTGTATAGTGAGTTCCGAGTGTACGGGTAGACTCACATGGTGCAAGAGGGGGGCCCGGATTGTGGTAACCAGTCCCTTCCGTGTTGAAACCTCAGCGAGCAGTACAGGGTCTAGACAGAGCATTCTAAAGGCTTTGTCATGATTACCCTGCCGGCACACCAAAGGAAGTGTGCCAATAGCTTGGCAACAAGGGACGATCATGCCGTGTGGGTAAAGTGCATAATCTCTGCAGAGTGTAAAATCTATTCGAATAGCCGTGCTCGCGGTATTGAGCAATGCTCAGGAATTACAGTCAAGGGGTACACTTTTGTTAAACAAAAGTTATTGGGATGACAGGATGCCATGGAAAGTGGAAATTGACTTAGGATTGGAAACTTGGTTTACATGTCAAATGTTGAATCTATCTATTATTATTATTATTATTATTTATTTTACTGCAATTTCAATCTATTTACTGTATTCTTTTATAAATGCTGCTTTACTGCAAAATAGCCATGATAGCCATACCTTTGTACTAAGCCTTGCATATAGAATACTAGACTTGCATTCTGTGCACAACTTGTTGAGTGCTTTATGTACTCACCCCTTGCAATACACAAAATCATCGGTTGAGGAGAAGACTACAACTTCGAAGGAGGAGAAGTTCCACGAGGAGGCGAATATCTAGGAGTTGAACCTTGTCAGTTGCCTGTGGCATATTGATGGGATTGGTCGACATTCTTTATTCCGCTGCTATTTATTTATTTTGAGTTGAAGCCACCAAGGCCTCACAAGTGTAAGTTTGACCTTAAGGTCATTCAATAATTCTATATTAATAGATGAAGTCTTTATTTATTATTCTGTTGTGTATGATTGTGATATTTCATCTATGTTGAGACTGTGTGCACTAGCGTGATCCTGGACTAGTGCTGAATACACAGAGGTTCCAGATTTGCATGTTCGGGTCCCGACAACTTGAAAGAGGCTTGGAAAATTATGGCGTTCAGTTGATCTGGAAAAGCAAAAAAAAGCGGCATTGTATTAAGAACATGAAACAGATAACTGGAAAAGCAAAAAAAACAGATAACTAGTCGAGGAGACATAACTCCGTTCATAACAAAAATAATAATAGTATACTAGTTGAAATATGTAAGCCGCTAAATCCTTTCTAAAAGCAAGAGTTGGATTGATTCCTCTTTATCTTGGACACTAGACAACCAGGATTGTGACTCAAAAATCCCCACATATTTTATGGTACTTATCCATGCAAACTAGGGGTACACATAGTTGTCTAGTTTTTCGGGTTTTTCACGATTTCTTTTGAGCGATCTTGTCGAGGTTTTTGTTGGAGTATTTTGGGGAAAATTTATTTGCGACCATTCACCCCCCCTTTGTTCGCCATCTCGATCCTTCATATGACGATGAACTCATAATATCCATACCGTATTGCATTGAAAATTCAGTCTTAGGCACATTCTCTGCATAAATCTTCAACTAGTGATATCCTAATCAAAGATCAATCTTAGAAAACACGCTGGCTCCTCTTAATCGATGAAATAGATCACCGATCTTAGGAAGAGGATACTTATTCTTGATCACCACTACATTAATCAATGCATATTCTTATGCTTTCATCTTTCTTTCTGACAAATAGAATTGGTGCTCCCCACAGTGATGAACCAGGTCTCACAAAACCTTTCTATAGTAGCTCTCCAATCTGCTTCTTCATTTATACTAACTCATTGGTAGACATCATATATGGTCTCTTGGCCATTGGAGTAGTACCGGGTACTAAATCAATGACAAACTCAATATATTCATTTGGTGGAATTCTAGGCAAATCATTAGGAAAAACATCCGGGTACTCTCTGACCACATGCACACCTTCCATGCTGACAACTTTCACACTACTGACCATCAACTGACCATCTCGAACTATATTGGATTGTGAGGACACGCTGTTAATGCATGGAAGGCCTCTGTGTGCTCACATTACTAGTACCATGATCAGTGGATAGTATGCACATGTTTACAACATCGACATCACATCCATACATAGATTATATTACATATTGATATTGAGAGTTTAATTATACATTGTTCTTACAAACAGAAGTACATAGCAGTAGAAATAAGAAACACCAACCACCTTGTGGTTTGCCAATACCAAGACTCGCAGGCAACTGATAAGGTAACCCTAGAAAGGTTCATTATCAAAATCCCCATAGCTTGCATGAAAGTATGAATCACCTGGAATCTCGCATTCTTCATCTTCTGAACCAACAATTTAACCAAGATTGAGTACTTGCGTACTCAGCAAGACTTATTGTGTTTCACAAATGTAGATATAATTAAAATGCAGGTTATGACAATAGGAAGGTTTCTACAGTTATTTTGCATCGGCAGAAATGAATCATAAACATATTGTAGATTGAAAACGGAATTTATAAAAGCAAGCATGAGTAATTAATGTATCGGCAGAGCATTGAATTTCATATCACAGTTACCACAACTATTTCTCCAGTTTATAGTCGACACCCCGATATGAAGTACAATTTTCAAACACAATTTCCAACCAAACCAATTTAGAAAATACCAAAACTTCTAATTATGTGAAGACTTTACCAAGTGCCCATGACCACGGGCATGGCTTTTCGAAAAGGTTTACAATCTGTAGAGGTGTACAACTTTACCCACAAGAAATGATCAACCCTTTTTGCTAGGCCAATAACACACTTCCTTTGGTGTGTCAGCAAGGGGATCACAACATAACTGTTACATTACCTAGACATGACTTTGCACCAGCCCGATGATGTTAAACCCTCGCTATGGTGGCAGAAACACACACTCAAGATATAACAGTCCATCTCTGTCATTCACACAACAACTCAGGCAATTCATCACTACCACACATGTTTCTCCCCATAGCAAGGCGTACAACGTTGTAGTGGTATGTATTTACCCACACCTCAGTGTGGAAGCCCCTACGAGCAAACCTAACCAGAGAGCCCGTACTACTTTAGCCTTCCAATGTGCAAAGTTGAAAGACCATGTGGAGCTCTACCCATGTTTGTGATGAGTATTTGACTAAATTCGAGCTTGGTATGCTCTGGTTTGAGTTTGACTTGAATTGGATTTTCAAATTGACCCAATTTGATTTGTGTCTGCCAGGGGCAGCACTACCAGCCATGTGAGAGTAGTAGTGCCGACCGAGCGGTAGTACCGATCTAGGGGAGCGGTAGTTATATTTTAGAGAGGGTCTTCACTGGGAATTCAGGCGAGTGGCACTAACGGCCATGCTAGAATAGTAGTGTCGGTCGAGAGGAACAACCGACCCAGGGGGTAGTAGTGCCGTCCTTTGAGCAAAATTGAATATTAAAATTTGATTTTGGATGATTATTGCATATCTTTGTTGAACATTGCTATGTGATCGGTTTTTCTTGTTTTTGATGGTTGCAGGATGACAATACTAGATCATGGTGAGGCGGAGGATGACCGGGACAAGGCAAGGAGTGCCGGAGCTCCAGACGGTCAAGGATCTCCAGAAGATGATCGGAGATGGAGTCGCTGCGAACCGAGAAGACAAGGAATGGATGAGATGCTAGCTAGGAGCTTCTCGGATCAAGGAGGGCCGTTGGATAGCGGTCTAGGTGATAGAGTAGCGGGTCTAGTTAGTATGCTTTGAGAAGCATGCAAATACCCGTTATTTTAGAAGGTGTCAGGTTAGCCCATGTATGAGTGAGTGAGTCAATCCTAGCCCTTGATGTTGATCCTTAGGGTAGAAGGAACACATCCAAGGGTGGAGGGTTACTCAAGAGTAGTATAAATAGAGGGGTAGGTGTAGCCTTCCCCTTCTTGAAGGTTTAGAGGATTTTGTGCTCCTTTGATCTTTGCCACTTGTTTGTGAGGATATGTAAACCTCTCTTCCAGAAATGAAAATCTAATTTCCTTTCAATTCTGAATTTACTTTCCGCATTTACATTATGTCTTTAAATTTCGCAATTTACATTCTTGCAATTTACTTTCCGCACATTTGGATTTGCCTCCCCTCCTTCTAAATGCTTTTCGATCTTTTGCTGAGGATGTATGATTGATGGATGAGTCTTCTTCAGACCATATCCCAACCATCTAGGCAAGTCTTATGTTCTTCCTTGCAAGAAACCGATTTTTGCTCTTGGGAGAATCAATCTTTGAAGATTGGGCTTTTGGGTTTTCTTGTCTTGTGTTCTAGCTTACTATGACATGTGGGAAGCTATATAGGATCATCTTGATCATCAAGAACCCACGAGTTAGCTGAGAGCCAAGTTTTTATTCTTGAACCCGTTCTTGTGCACCATTCCGTAAATTTGAAAAAGGTCAAAACTTTCATTAAGTTTGGATCAGCCGATCAAAAGATTCCTCAATTTTTCTTTTTGAACTCGTGCTGAAATCACTGTTCATATGCCTGTTATTACTGTAGCTATAGTATTCTGGTAGTACCGCCCCTGCATGGGCAGTAGTGCCGGGCTCTGGCTGAAATTTGGGAAAACGATTCTTCTACTTCCAATTGATACCTAAGGATTTTGGCTTGGTTTCTTTGGGTGAAAAATTGTATTTGTGATCATATTTGGGGGATAAAATTTAAATTGGGATCATTCACCCCCCGTTTGATCGACATTTTGATCCTTCAATTGGTATCAAAGCCGGTTTTGCTCTTTCATAGATCTTGACCGGTCTCGAAAGTCATGGCGATTGACAAATATTCCACCAAGCCTCCCATCTTTTCTGGAGTTGATTTTCCTTTTTGGAAGTCGCGAATGGAGTCGTACATCACTGCACAAGGCTTCCTGATTTGGCAGAAGGTGAAGCTCCCGTATGAGGTTTCTGCCTATGAGAACGTCACGGCCGGCAATATGGCTGACATTGAGGCGAATGCTAAGGCAAGGAACATCCTCATACAGGGCCTTAGCCATAGTGAGTACGACATGATCGCTCACCTTCAATCCGCTCACTAGATTTGGGTGACCCTCTATCCTTATCTTGATGGTACTACCCAAATCAAGATAGTGAGACAGGATCAATACAAGCGTGACTACAACAAATTTGAACAACACACTGGTGAGAGTCTTGACGAGTGCTTTGGTCATTTTACGAAGATTTTGAGCAACCTCCGAGCAGTCGGTTGCATATACCCTGACTCGGATAATGCTCGACATTTCTTGATCACGCTCGATCTTCAATTTTGGGAGATGAAGGTGACCACCATCAAGGACACTACCGACTTATCGACTCTAACTCTTGACAAGCTCTATTCTTTACTCAAGACTCATGAGATTGACGTCATCTGTCGCAAGATGAAATCTCAGTCGATGGCCCCGGTCATCGATCCAACTGGTTCCACTTCTGATTCTTCTGCTAAGCGATGACCAATTGGAAAAATTTCTAGAAAACGAGCTTGCGCTTTTGGCTCGCAAATTCTCTCATGCATACAAGAGGGTGAGAGAGAGGAAAAGAGGTGGCACTATCACCTGCTTTGAGTGTGATGGCCCCAACCACATTCGAGCGAACTGCCCCAAGCTGGAGAAGGGCAAGAATGACTCCGATGGTTCGGGAAGAACGACTACACAGACAAGAACCGCAACAAGAAGCCTCCAGTTCGCAAGCCAGCGCATGAGAAGAAGTACCGCAACCTCTTGAAGAACAAGAAGCTCTCCCACCGCGTCCTTGCAGCACTCGACGACATCAACCTCTCCGACATGGAGACCTAGAGCGACGAAGGCGAGGATGATCTGCAAGAGAAGAATGGTGGCGACGACTTCACTGGCATGTGCTTCATGGCAGACACCAACGGCATCTGCGACTCCGAGCTCTATGTGACACGGACGAGGTTCGTTAGATGGGAAAGGGAGAGGTTTGGATTGTTGACTCCGGTTGTTCTCGCCATATGACCGGAGACTCTCGTTGGTTCTCTTCCCTAGTCCGAGCCCCCGGTGATGAGTTGATCACTTTTAGGGATGCTTCATCTGGTAGAGTCATTGCCAAAGTTACTGTCTGTATTAATGACAATTTCATTCTTAAGGATGTTGCCTTAGTGAGTAAGCTGCAATACAATTTGCTATCTGTTTCCTAGCTTATCGATGACTCTTTCGAGGTAAGCTTTAAGAGTAGTGCCTGTAGAATCCTCGATTCATCAGGAGGGTTAGTTTGCGGGATTTCTAGATTTAGGAGAGTCTTTCGTGCTGATTTTTCTGCTTCTTCTGGAGACTCTCTCCAGTGTTCGATTGCTTCTAAGTCTCGTAATCTCTCCTTCGGGTATAGGATACTTGGTCACATTGGTTTCGATCATTTGACTCGAGTTAGTAGCCATGACCTCATTTGTGGTTTGCCCAAACTCAAGATGGTCAAAGACTTAATTTGCTCTCCTTGCCGATATGGCAAGATGGTTGCTGCTTCCCATCCTCTAGTCACTGTTGTGATGACTGATGCATCAGGAAAGCTTTTCCATATGGACACTATTGGTCCAGCTAGAGTGCAGTCAGCGTGTGGGAAGTGGTATGTTCTTGTCATTGTCGATGATTTTTCAAGGTATTCTTAAGTGTTTTTCATGGCCTCGAAGGATGAGACTTTTTCTCATTTCAAGGGTTTGGTCAGTAGGTTGTCTATCGAGCTCCCAGGTGCTTTACGAGCTATACGCAGTGATAATTGCACGGAGTTCAAGAACTCCTACTTTGAGAGTTTCTGTGTGAAGTCTGGTTTAGAGTATCAGTTCTCCTCTCCCTACGTCCCTCAGAAAAATGGTGTAATGGAAAGGAAGAATAGGACCCTGGTTGAGATGGCCAGGAAGATGCTAGATGAGTACAATACTCATAGGAAGTTTTGGGCTGAGGCTATAGTTAATGCTTGCCATATTTCTAATCGCATATTATTGAGAGTACATTTGCACCGTACTTCTTACGAGTTGAGGTATGGGCGAAAGCCTAGTATTTCTCCTTTTTGTGTGTGTTGGTTGCAAGTGTTTCAACTTGAAGTCTGGTAACCTAGATAAGTTTGAGTCTCGCTCTTCTGATGGTATTATTTTAGGTTACTCGACTTCTTCTCGTAGCTATAGGGTCTGGAGTTTTGATGCGAATAGGATCATAGAGACTTATGAGGTGACCTTTGATGAGGCTAGCCCATCAGCTAGACCTGATATATCGGGCTCTTCTTCTCTCTCCGAGACCATCTTTGTTGAGGATGAGGATGATGGAGAAGATGGTGTTCCATCTAATCCGGTCCCCTCTACACTTGAGGTGCCTCCTATTTCTATTTCTGCACCTTAGGGAGACCAGCCCTTGCCTTCAGACTCTCCTTCAGCGAGTGGCTCTGTTCCTGCCTCTTCTGTTCCAGAGGTAGAGGCCACTTCCTCTTCTAGGCCTCCAAGCCGTATTCAGCTTTCTCATCCACTTGATCAGATCATTGGTGATCTATTTGAGCGTATGACGTGCTCAAAATCAGGCTTATCTTCTTTCTGCCTCCACTTAGCCTTTATTGCCTCCTTTGAACCGAAAGATGTTTCTCATGCATTATCCGATAAGTCATGGATTAATTTATGCATGAGAAACTTGAGAACTTCGAGAGGAATAAGGTATGGCAGCTTGTCGAGCCCCCATCTGGTCATAATGTCATTGGGACCAAGCGGGTGTTCAAAAACATGTAGAGTGAGGATGGGGTTGTCATCAGGAACAAGGCTAGGCTAGCTACACAGGGCTTTTCTCAGGTTAAGGATCTTGACATTTCGGATACCTTTGCCCCTATAGTTAGATTAAAGGCTATTAGGATCCTGCTTGCATTCTCGGCATCCAAGGGCTTCAAGCTTTACCAAATGGATGTCAAGAGTGCATTCCTTAATGGATAATTGAGGAAGAGGTGTTTGTCAGGCAGCCTCCAGGATTCGAGAACCCCAAATACCCTAACCATGTCTTCAAGCTGTCCAAAGCTTTATATGGACTTAAGCAGGCCCTTAAAGATTGGTATGAGAGGCTTATGTCCTATTTTCTTAGTCATGGTTTTAAAATGGGTATAGTAGACAAGACTCTGTTCATTAGACACTAGTGTTCTTATTTTTTTTTCGTCCAAATTTATGTGGACGATAACATCTTTGGTGTCTCTTCGCATTCTCTTGTGTCTTAGTTTTCTGAGGTAATGAGCATAGAGTTTGAGATGAGTATGATGGGGGAGTTGAGCTACTTCCTTGGCTTCCAAATCAAGCAGACTCGGGAGGGTACCTTTTTGCATCAAGACAAGTACACTGGAGACCTCCTGAGGCACTTCGATATGTCTGATGAGAAGCAGATGATGACTCCTATGGCCACCACTACTGTCCTTGAGCCTAACGAGGATGGTGAGCCAATTGATCAGAAGGTGTTCAGGAGCATGATTGGTTCCCTCCTGTACTTCACTGCCTCGAGGCCAGACATACATTTTGATGTATGTGTGTGCACTTGATTTCAGGCTTTTCCTCGCGCCTCTCACCGTCAGGCGGTGAAGCGCATCTTCAGGTACCTTCGAGCCACCATCGATTATGGTGTTTGGTACTCTTCCTCTTCTTGTCTGTCCGTTAGAGCCTTTTCTAATGCAGACTTTGCTGGCTGTAGGATAGATAGGAATAGCACTTTTGGCACTTCTCTTGTTTCTTGGTCATCTAGGAAGTAGTTCGGAGTTGCACAGTCTACCGCTAAGGCCGAGTATGTTGCTACAGCTAGTTGCTGTAGTCAGGTGCGCTGGATGAGATCTACCTTGTGGGACTTAGGTTAGAGATAGAGAGTGTTCCACTTTTCTATGACAACACTTCTGCTATTTGCATTGCAAAAAACCAGTGCAGCACTCCAGGACCAAGCACATTGATATTAGATATCACTTCCTTAGAGACCATGTGGAGAAGGGAGACATAGTGCTTCAGTTTGTGGAGAGTGACCACCAGATAGCTGATATCTTTACCAAGCCTTTGGATAGCTCTAGGTTTGTTGCCTTTAGGAGTGAGCTTGGTGTCTTGTGCCCTTATGGCTTATCGTGAGGGGGAGCTGATATGTATATTATGTATTATATGTTTTCTTCCAGAATTTCCTTCTTTTGCATTTTCTAGGTGATATTGGGCTTAATTCTAGAGTTGTGAGTTCACTTCACTTAGACTTTTGGCATGCTTTGCATGGACCTCTCATCTTATGCTATAGGTTGCTATCATGCACAATTAGTTGTTCTCTCTTTTCTCTAGGTTGAGTTCGCTCACAGTCTTATAAGTCTAGCAGGTGTTGGTCCCCCTGGGTAAGCAGGATCTGTGTGCACTCCTTAGCTTGGGATCTAGATGCAGCTTTCCTATGTCAGTCATTGGGGAAGATGAGAGCGAGTCTGAGCCATAGTGTTCTCTACTATCTTTTATATGCTCTATAGCCACTCCGTTTGATGTTTTCTCGATTTCTTCTCCTCATTCTTTGTTCCTGGTTTCGATCTAGTTCATTTGGTCCTTTCTTGAGCTTAATTCTGCTAATAACTCAACTTGAACCAGATTTGTGCTTAAAATTGATTCACATGTCAAGGGAGAGTTTGGGAATCTGCTTCATGCATTGCATTTAGACTTTGCTTTCTGTTTTATGAGCTTTGCATATTATGCAAATGATCTTTTCATCATGCTATACACCATGCTACATCACACAAAGAAAATCACTAACCTAGATATGTCCAAGTTCATTTATCTTGCTAAGCTTGCTAAAAATTGAAAAATGAGCTTTAAAAGAAAAACTTGATGAAACATGTTGCTTTTACGTGCTAAGTCTCCTCTCTAGGGGTATTTGCCATGATTTGTTAAATTTTGGAGTTCTCTAGAGTCTCTATAGCAACTTGGGTGAAACTTGTTTGATCCATACTTGAGTCCTTCTGCTCAAAAATCAATGTGCTAAAATGAAAATTAAGCAAAATTGACACTATTTATGCGCATTAGACTCCACACCTCGCATTCACAAGACAGCTTCCCATTGCACTTGCGATGAACTTGGAATGTGTCGTGTATGACCAAGACCACCCTCTTAAGGGTTCTTCTTGAGATGGTCGAATATAGCTTGAGTCAATTGCTTTAAAAACAATACTAATAAAAAAGCATAAGTGGGTAAAGAATGCAAATAATGTCAAACATTTGTACCCCGCTATGTCTTTTAAGGTCTTCAAGAAAAATTTGCATTAATTGAAAAATGATCTCAAAGGACCTTGTATGCACTTTTAGATTTCCCAAAGTGTTGAGTAGGTTGAACTCTAGGTTTTCCATTTATCCTTTGAGTGGATTTGCTTCTAGTTTTGAAACTAATGCTAAGTGTGGCACTTGTCAAATCTTACTAAAAATGACATTTTCAAAGCTAAGCTTGCTAGCAAATTTTGTTATTTGCACTTGAACAAGTCTTAGTTTAGTCTAATTTACCATTAATTATCTTGGTGTCATATCTTGTTATTGTGGTCACTTGGATAATTTTCAAAGCTCTTTTAGGATGCATTTCATAAATACATATGTACATAGGGAGAAAATGCCATCTTGATGCCTATATTGCCAAAAGGGGGAGAAAACATAGAAAATGCATCATTAAAAGATAAAAATGTAATTGCATCTTGGTTCTTATGATCTTGGTAAAAATTGCTAATTCCTAGGATCATAAGCATACTTGAGCATTTTGCGAGTTTTTATTGGATTTTAGAGCCTTTGTGGAAAACATGCTCTTTCTTCAGTTTTGCTCTAAAAATCCTTCTAACCAACTTGGTCATGATCTTATTTCTTTTATTCTAGACCAAGTTTGGTTTTGCAATCAAATTACTTTCCTCATCTCTAATTCAAACTCAAATTTATGTCTTTTTTGTTGTTTGTCAATATACTCATCAAGGGGGAGATTGAAAGACCATGTGGAGGTCTACTCATGTTTATGATGAGTATTTGACTAAATTTGAGCTTGGTATGCTCTAGTTTGAGTTTGATTTGAATTGGATTTTCAAATTGAAGCAATTTGATTTGTGTCTGCCAGGGGTGGCACTACTGGCCATGTGAGAGCGGTAGTACCGGCCGAGCGGCAGTACCGATCTAGGGGAGCAGTAGTTATATTCCAGAGAGGGTCTTCACTGGGAATTCAAGCGAGCGACACTACCGGCCATGCTAGAGCGGTAGTGCCGTCCTTTGAGCGAAATTGAATATTAAAATGTGATTTTTGATGATTATTGCATATCTTTGTTGAACATTGCTATGTGATGGGTTTTCCTTATTTTTGATGGTTGCAGGATGACGGTGCTAGATCATGGTGAGGCGGAGGATGACCGGGACTAGGCGAGGAGCACCGGAGGTCCAAACGGTCAAGGATCACTAGAAGATAATCGGAGAAGGAGTCATTGCAAACCGAGAAGACAAGGAATGGATAAGATGCTAGCTAGGAGCTGCTCGGATCAAAGGATGCTGTTGGATAGCGGTCTAGGTGATAGAGTAGCGAGTCTAGTCAGTATGTTTTGAGAAGCGTGCAAAAACTGTTATGTTAGAGGGTTTTGGGTTAACCCATGTATGTGTGAGTGAGTCAATCCTAGCCCTTGATGGTGATCCTTAGGTTAGAAGGAGCACATCCAAGGGTGGAGGGTGACTCAAGAGTAGTATAAATAGAGGGGTAGGGGTAGCCTTCCCCCTGTAACATCCCAAAATTTGCTCAAATATTATTTTATTGCTTAAATGTGCATTTATGATTTTCTGGAATTTATTTGGATTTTTCTGGAGTTATTTGAATTAATTTTAAATTAACAATATTGACCTATCATTCAAATATATTTAAATTTATGCAAATTTAAAATAAAATTTTGCAAAAAATATTTTATTTGAGTCCAGAATGTCTCAAAGTATTTTTGAGAATTTTCTTGGATTTTTCCTAATAGTTTTATTGCTTAAAACAAATTAAATGAATTTCTGTATTTATTTAAATTGGGAAAACCCGGAAAATTTTGTGAACAGTGTTGGGCCGAAACCCAACACTGTGCGCGTCGGCTTGCCTCGGCGCGGCCCAGTCCAGCCCGCGAACCGCTGCGGGGGAAAACCCTAGATCGGTGGCCATTCGCGTGCGATCCAGTGGTTCAGGGAAAGCCGCGTGTGCGCTCACGTCTTGGCCGTAGGATCGGGACACGCGTCGCGCCGTCGTTTATCGTCCCCGAAGCGGACTCGGAGTTCGCCGCCGTGTGGTCATCGGACTTCTTCGCCGTGTAGGACTCGAACCCTTGGGCTATTTAAGGCGCTGGTAGACCCCCGAGGTTCTCCAGATCGCGCCGCATCTGTGCCCTAGTTCGCCGCCGTCAGAGAAGCCTTGTAGCGCCTGTGCGACCTCGTCATAGTTAGTTTCCTAAGCCGCCGCTGTTTTCGCCGTGTTGCGCCGTCGGGATGGACGCCCTTGCCTCTTTGGTTCCAGTTGCGCGTTCGCCGAGGTGCTGCGCGTCGGATCTGCTACTTCTTCGCCGCTGGAAGGGAATGGTTTGTCATCGGGGAAGTCATCGTCTTTGTCTCCGGGAGTGGAGCGCCGCCGCGACATCATCGGAGGTTGGAGCTTCGCGCGACCGTTAGATCGTTGATCAACGCCCGCCAGTGCGCCACGTCGTTGCATCTACAGTGAACAGCTCGGGTAAAGTTTTAACCAGTGGATTAGATCTGTCGGTTTAGATCATGCCGCGTCTCACCCTTTGTGCAGCCGTCGGATCCGTGGTGAGTTGGCCCTGATCTCGCCACGCGTTGCCAACCGGGTGCAGCCGCGTGTCGGCACAGTCCCGTGGAGCCATGTACCGGGTCCACAGTGGACCAAATCCAAATCATGGACCGAGTCCATGGACCGCGGCATGTGTCACCGTGGGATTGGCTGGCACTAGGGCTGACGTCACGCTTGCACAATAAATCGGTTTTTAGGTTTAAAAATATTTCTGTTAATTCCGAATTTCTAATTTTCTGTATTTATTTAAACTCCAAAAGGTTATATCTTTTGCGTTTTAACTCGGATTTGAGTGATTCAAATTTCTAAAATTTTGTAAAATTGAGATCTATTTAATGGTGAATTTTAATTGATTTTTTGAGTTAATTTGCTCTCTGTTTTGGTATTTATTTGCTAAAGAAAAATTTAAAGTTGACTAATAAAACACTCTCGACTCATCTCATTCTCTACTTCTCGCCTTTGTTGAATTTACCGTTCTACTTGCCGTTTCGGGTGGAGAACTTATTCAAAGTTCTTGTGGAGCAGATGCCGATCGTTCCGACCTTTGAGAGTCGGTGGCGGCTCGCCATGGAGCCGTGGAGAGTTCTTGACGCTTGAGGCTTCTATCGTCCGCTTTACCGAGGAGGCGGTGGTCGATTAATGGTGTACACCGAGGATTTATTTGCAAGCTGATTATCTACGCTCGGGAAAATGAGGA
The DNA here is from genome assembly GCA_036346275.1 of Otatea glauca. Classification (NCBI taxonomy): domain Eukaryota; kingdom Viridiplantae; phylum Streptophyta; class Magnoliopsida; order Poales; family Poaceae; genus Otatea; species Otatea glauca. The sequence continues at coordinate 56,388,826 of CM070715.1, read as the reverse complement.
AGCCAGCAGGCCAATCAACATCTCCGCCAGAAGATTCTCGTACGAAGTTGCAATTCAGGAGGTTGCCCGACTTGCTCTTCGCCGTGTCTGCCGCGACTATGCCGACGAGCTTCATGACTCAGTGTTCCGACTTCACCCCGATGTGCAAGCATGCCGACGCCGACGGATCATGGAGGACGAGTGTGCTACCGCGGTACACCTTGCGGAGTTCGCCCTTGCCCGGGAGGAGCATATGAGAGAGACTACTCGGGGCTGAGGCGTATGCGAGGCACTCAGTGTGGGCGGGAGCTTGAGGAGACCCGTGTTGCGACCATCGGAATGATCACCGAGCTAGGAGAGGCCACGGAGGGGTCGAGGGCGAGTTGGGCGCGTGACCCGAGGAGCTCGGGCCACGGAGGAGGAGTCGAGGAAGATCCCGAGGAGCGAGTGGGAGCAGGGAGGTTCGGTTTAGAGTTGTGTTGAGACTCGAGTGTTGAGTCGCGTCTTTAAGTTAGTCTTTACCTCTTTAGTTGACGTTAAGGTTTCGTGTTTAGTTTGCTTCTTTGTAATGCTGGGTGTGCAGTATGTGTTGCAAAGCTTGTAGGCTTAAATAAGCAGCCATACCAAGAATAAATAAAGAATTATTTCAGTTTGGGTATAACCTATCTTCCCCCGCTTTAGAAATTCTTGCTTCTTATCTATGCTACATCTACCTTTCCTAACCCAAGAGGCAATCATCAGATGGTGAATACTCGTGGAACCAACGGTGCTTCAGGAAGTGGACTGCGCCAGAATGACAACAACAATGATGGAAGCCATCCTCAACCACCACTGCCAAGTGGACATGCGAATTTGGGAGCGTTTCTTGCGTGCAGACTCAACTAATGCGGACTATGATGCGTGATTCAACAGATGACCAATGTAGCAGCAACCAACAACAACCATGCAGCTCAGAACAACAATGGTGGACCTCGACCTTACTCCAAGTTGTCAGATTTCGTGAGGACTCGGCCGCCAACCTTTGCTGGGAATGTTAATCCTTTGGAAGCCGATGACTGGCTTAGGACCATTGAGAAGAAGCTGCATATTACTCAGTGTGAGGGCAATGAGAAGGTGCTCTATGCCTCTCATCAACTGGAAGGAACCACCACAGAATGGTGGGAGAATTACTGTGCCGCGCATGGAGCCCCGCAGGAGATTACTTGGGAGGAGTTTACTACTGCTTTCCGCCAATACCATGTTCCAGAGGGTATGATGGATCTCAAGAAGGAAGAATTCAGGGCTCTGAAACAAGGAGGCCAGCCAGTGGCCGAGTATCTGAATAAGTTTACCCAGTTAGCTCGCTATGCCCCTGAAGATGTAGCGACAGATAAATCTAGGCAGTCTCGCTTCATGAAGGGGCTGAATTCAGGACTGCAGGTGGGACTGATCACCCGCAATTTTCCAGATTTTCAGGAGCTAGTTAATAAGGCTTTGATCCTAGAGGATAAGCGCAAAGAGCTGGATGAAAACCGTAAGCGCTTGATGACTAATCAGGGTGGACGTCCAAACCACCTACGTCTAAGAATGTCACCACATCAGTTTGCCAGATTCCAACCGCCAGCTGTGAATAAGACAACAACTCCTGCACCTCGCCCGCTAATCGAATTTTTGACGCCAAAGACAGGCGAATACACCAGGAGGGAATTAGTAGTCTGCAATCAAGAGATGCTATACATGCAATGAGCCAGGGCACTTTTCTAATAGGTGTCCACAGAAGGGAGGCGTCACGCCAGTTCGTTTCAACTTGGGAACAACACCTGCCAAGGCACCGACTCCAGGAGGAAATCGTGCACCCGGTCAAGCTGGAGCAACCCCTCAATCAACAGCGCGTGGTAGGATCAACCACATCACCGCGGATGGAGCTCAAGAGGCTACGGACGTCGTACTAAGTAAGTTTCTGGTTAACTCGGTACCCGCTACAGTTTTGTTTGATTCTGGAGCTTCGCATTCATTTGTTTCTCAAAGTTTTGCAACCAAGAATGGATTTAAAGTGGTGAATCTTAAGTGTGTGCTCTTAGTCAAGCCCGGGATCGAGCTTAGATCTAGCCTTGGGTGTTTGGGAGCTAAGTTGCTTATGGACGGGATAGAATTTCTAGCCAATCTTATCCTGATAGATGCTCAATGCCTAGATGTTATCCTTGGAATGGATTGGTTGTCTAAGCATAAGGCCGTTTTGGATTGTGGCCAAAGGATTGTATCTCTGGAAGGCCCTAGTGGCAAGAAGGTGGAATTTCAAGCGACCACAGTTCGTGATGAGTAGTTAGTGGTCAACAGCGTACAAGCCATCAGCATAGAGGATGTGCCAGTAGTCAGAGAATACCCGGATGTGTTTCCGGAAGATTTACCAGGGTTGCCACCAGACCGCGATATCGAGTTTGTTATCGAGTTGGCACCAGGGACAGCACCGATATCAAAGAGACCATATCGGATGCCTACCGATGAGTTAGTGGAAATGAAAAAGCAGATTGAGGAACTGCAAGAGAAGGGTTTCATTAGACCAAGTTCATCACTATGGGGAGCACCAGTTTTGTTTGTTCGTAAGAAGGATGGAAGCCTTAGGATGTGCATCGATTATCGTGCACTTAATGAAGTAACGATAAAAAATAAGTATCCGTTGCCCAGGATCGACGATTTATTTTATCAGTTAAGAGGGGCCGGAGTTTTCTCCAAAATAGATCTTCGTTCAGGATACCATCAGTTGAAGATCCGAGCGAAGGATGTGCCTAAGACTGCGTTTTCTACGCGATATGGACACTATGAGTTCACAGTAATGTCATTTGGATTGACGAATGCCCCTGCATATTTCATGAACATGATGAATAAGGTTTTCATGGAGTATTTGGATAAGTTTGTTGTAGTCTTTATAGACGATATCTTAGTTTTCTCGAAGACAGAGGAAGAGCATGCGGAACATCTGAGGATGGTTTTAGAGAGACTGCGAGAGCATCAGCTGTACGCTAAGTTCAGCAAGTGTGAATTTTGGAAAGAGAAAGTTGAATTCCTTGGTCACGTAATGACTACTAAAGGAGTTGCAGTTGACCCAAGCAAAGTGGACGCAGTGTTACATTGGGAGCAACTCGGTTACTCAGATCCGTAGTTTTCTGGGAATGGCAGGATACTACCGTCGGTTCATAGAAGGATTCTCAACGATTGCTAAACCCCTGACGCAGTTGTTGAAGAAAGAGAAGAAGTTTGCATCGACGCCGGAGTGCGAGGAAAGTTTTATGGAACTGAAGAAGCATTTGACGACAGCCCCCGTATTAGTGTTGCCAGATGTGCAGAATGGATTTGATATTTATTGCGATGCTTCAAAGCAAGGCTTGGGGTGCGTGTTAATGCAGAATGGTAAAGTGGTGGCCTATGCGTCAAGGCAGTTGAGACCGCATGAAGTGAATTATCCGACGCATGATTTGGAGTTAGCTGCCGTAGTGCATGCTTTGAAGATATGGCGTCATTATCTCATAAGAAATAGATGTGAGATATATACGGACCATAAGAGCCTGAAATACATTTTCACTCAAGCAGATCTTAATATGAGACAACGAAGGTGGCTGGAGTTAATTAAGGATTATAATGTGGGAATTCATTATCACCCCGGAAAAGCCAATGTCGTAGCAGATGCTCTGAGTCAGAAGAGCCATAGCGCAAATACGTTGTCAATGGAGGATCAGCCAGAGCTATGCAGGGAATTTTAGAAGTTAAAGCTGGAGGTCGTTCCGCAAGGAATTGTAGCTGCACTGGAAGATCAGATCAGAGAAGGCCAGAAAGATGATGAGAAAATCACTAAGATCAAGTCCAGGAAGGACGAAGGCCTAGCTGTGGATTTCACTCTAGATGAGCAGGGAACTATGTTCTTCAAATGCCGAATTTGTGTACCGGATAAAAAGGAGCTGAAGCAACTGATTCTCAAGGAAGCTCACGATTCTAAGTACTCAATTCATCCGGGAAGTGCCAAAATGTATCAAGATTTGAGAGAGAGATTTTGGTGGCCTAATATGAAGCGTGAGGTGGCTGAGCATGTTTCTCTATGCGATGTATGTCATGAGTAAAAGCCATGCATCAAAGACCAGCTGGTTTGTTACAGCCTTTGAAATTCCTGAATGGAAGTGGGAGGAAATTGGTATGGACTTTATCACCGGTTTACCTAAGACTCAGAGAGGTTATGATTCTATTTGGGTCATTGTGGATCGCCTGACCAAGGTTGCTCATTTTATCCCGGTGAAGACCACCTACTCAGGAAATCGTTTAGCAGAGTTGTATATGTCAAGGATTGTATGTTTGCATGGGGTGCCCAAGAAGATTGTGTCAGACAGAGGTACCCAATTCACCTCAAGATTTTGGAACAAGTTGCATGAAGCAATGGGAACTACTTTGAATTTGAAGACAATATATCACCATGAGACGGATGGTCGATCGAAAGAGTAAATTAGATTTTAGAGGATATGTTGAGAGCTTGTGCTTTAGCTTATGCTACGTCTTGGGATAAATGTTTGCCGTATGCAGAATTTAGTTACAATAATAGCTATCAAGCTAGTTTGCAGATGTCACCGTTTGAGGCATTGTACGGACGTGTTTGTCGTACTCCGTTAAATTGGAATGAGACGAGAGAGCGTTTGGTGTTTGGACCAGATATTCTCAAGGAAGCAGAAAATCAAGTTGAGATGATCAGAGAGAGGTTGAAGATAGCACAGTCAAGGCAAAAGAGTTACGCAGATAACCGTCGTCGAGATTTGAGTTTCGAGCCGGAAGATTTTGTGTATCTCAGGGTTACCCCTCTTAAGGGTGTCAAAAGGTTTCACGTAAAGGGGAAGTTAGCACCAAGATATATTGGTCCATTCAGGATTCTGAGCCGTCGAGGAGAGGTAGCGTATCAGCTGGAGTTGCCTCAGTCCTTAGCAGGAGTGCACGACGTGTTTCACGTGTCGCAACTTAAGAAATGTCTGAGAGTGCCAGCAGAAGAAACCCCGTTGGACGCAATAGAGCTGCAGGAGGATTTGACTTACAAGGAGCAGCCAGTAAGAATTTTGGATGTTATGGAGCGCAAGACTAGAAGCAAGTCTATCCGCTTTGCGAGTTCAATGGAGCAATCATTACGAAAGTGAAGCAACTTTGGGCGTGAAGAAGATTTGAAGTCGAATTTCAAACCTATTCTCTAGTTAGCCCCAAATCTCGGGTTGAGATTACATTAAGAGGAGGTTTGTAACATCCCAAAATTTGCTCAAATATTATTTTATTGCTTAAATGTGCATTTATGATTTTCTAGAATTTATTTGGATTTTTCTGGAGTTATTTGAATTAATTTTAAATTAAGAATATTGACCGATCGTTCAAATCTATTTAAATTTATGCAAACTTAAAATAAAGTTTTGCCAAAAAATATTTTATTTGAGTCCAGAATGTCTCAAAGTATTTTTGAGAATTTTCTTGGATTTCTCCTAATATTTTTGTTGCTTAAAACAAATTAAATGAATTTCTATATTTATTTAAATTGGGAAAACCCGAAAAATTTTGTGAATAGTGTTGGGCCGAAACCCAACACTGTGCGCGTCGGCCTGCCTCGGCGCGGCCCAGTCCAGCCCGCGAACCGCTGCGGGGGAAACCCTAGATCGGTGGCCGTTCGCGTGCGATCCAGTGGTTCAGGGAAAGCCGCGTGTGCGCTCACGTCTTGGACGTCGGATCGGGACACGCGTCGCGCCGTCGTTTATCGTCCCCGCAGCGGACTCGGAGTTCGCCGCCGTGTGGTCATCGGACTTCTTCGCCGTGTAGGACTCGAACCCCTGGGCTATTTAAAGCGCCGTAGACCTCGAGGTTCTCGGATCGCGCGCATCGTGCCCTAGCTCGCCGCCGTCAGAGAAGCCTTGTAGCGCCTGTGCGACCTCGTCATAGTTAGTTTCCTAAGCCGCCGCTGTTTTCGCCGTGTTGCGTCGTCGGGAAGGCCGCCCTTGCCTCTTTGGTTCCAGTTGCGCGTTCGCCGAGGTGCTGCGCGTCGGATCTGCTACTTCTTCGCCGCCGGAAGGGAATGGTTTGTCATCGGGGAATTCGTCGTCTTTGTCTCCGGGAGTGGAGCGCCGCCGCGACATCATCGGAGGTTGGAGCTTCTCGCGACCGTCAGATCGTTGATCAACGCCCGCCAGTGCGCCACGTCGTTGCATCTACAGTGAACGGCTCGGGTAAATTTTTAACCAGTGGATTAGATCTGTCGGTTTAGCTCATGCCGCGTCTCACCCTTTGTGCAGCCGTCGGATCCGTGGGGAGTTGGCCCTGATCTCGCCACGCGTTGCCAACCGGGTGCAGCCGCGTGTCAAGCCAGATCCGTGGAGCCATGTACGAGTCCACGATGGACGGATCAAATCATGGACCGAGTCCATGGACCGCGGCATGTGTCACTGTGGGATTGGCTGGCACTAGGGCTGACGTCACGCTTGCACAATAAATCGGTTTTTCGGTTTAAAAATACTTCTGTTAATTCCGAATTTCTAATTTTCTGTATTTTCAGTATTTATTTAAACTCCAAAAGGCTATATCTTTTGCGTTTTAACTCAGATTTGAGTGATTCAAATTTTAAAAATTTGTAAAATTGAGATCTATTTAATGGTGAATTTTAATTGATTTTTGGAGTTCATTTGCTCTCTGTTTTGGTATTTATTTGCTTTTCTACTTGATGCGCGTGAGGCGTTGAATTGTGCGGCGCTTGGAGGAAGATCCAAAGAACTCAAGAGCAAGCTCGGATCAAGATCGGGACCTATTCCAAGGCAAGTTGTGCTTTGATCATGTTAAACCCATGTTTATAAAATTGCTATATTTGTTTTACCCTATTGCATATTATTTCAAGTATACAATTGTTTCAAATTAGATTGGGCTTAGCTAATATACCAGATTGATTTATATCCTACCTTGTCAATTGTATGCCATGATCCATTGTCACTCCAGGTTGGTTCATTATAGTTGGTTAGTAATTATAATCAACATGGGATGGTTAGTCCGTATCAGTTGCTTAGCCATGCCACGTCATCAAATGTGTCAGAATCATTGATAATTAATCTTGACTAATGGAATATGGAACGATGTTATGAACTTGTGTGTCATGTGGGATCACACGATGAGATTGAGTTGTTGTGGCGAGTCATGTCACGCAACGATGTTGAATTGTTGATGGCACGTAGGTGCTTGGTAATCAACTTGGGTGATATTCACTTAGATTGGGGCAAGTGACAAGGGGCAAGTATGCCAAGGTGGGCCCGATGGGTAGAGGGTATGTGGATGTCTTGCCTTGATCACTCTAAGGACTTAACCTTGCAAGCCTTTGACCTGAGTCAATCATGCAACCACATGTCTGGTATGGGCCAGCCTAGCTGAGTAATTTGCAATGTCTTAGCTTTGGTACTATCGTGGTCGGTGTGAGTTCTCGAGTTATGGAGTAATTCACATGGCGCAAGAGGGGGGCCCTGGATGTGGTAACCAGTCCCACCAGTGTTGAAACCTTAGCGGGTGGTACCGGGTTAAGCCAGCGCATTGTAAAGGCTTTGTTATAATCACTCGCCTTGGTGGTGTTTGGTTGTATCGCGTGGGTAAAGTGCATAACCTCTGCAGAGTGTGAAACTATTCGGATAGCCGTGCTCGCGGTATTGAGCAATGCTCGGAATTCTGATTAAGGGTTAGCTTAATTAATTGGACAACTTGGTTGGGATGGCGGAATGCCATGTGGAAGATGGAATTTGACTTAGAATTGGAAACTTGGTTTACTTGAGAAATACTAAATCTATTTATTGTTATTTATTTTACAGTCTTTACAATCTATTTATTATATTTGTTCATAAATGCTGCTTATTGCAAAATAGCTATGATAGCCTATCCATTGGAGTAAGCCTTACATATAGTTACATAGAATTGCATTCTGTGCACAACTTGTTGAGTGCTTTAAGTACTCACCCTTGCCAACAACAATAATCAACAGTCGAAGAATCTACACCTGTGTTGGAGGAGGAGTTCCAAGAGGACACGAGTCATTAGGGTCTGAGCCTTGTCGGTTGCCTGTGGTGAACTGATGAGCTATCTACGTTTTCTACTTTCCGCTGCTTAATTCTTAGCTTATATTTCCAGTCTTGCCCTGTGTGGCTTAATAATGTAAGTCGGTCATAAGATCATATACTTAGCTATATCAATAAATGAACTACTATTTCTATTATCGTTGAGTATGATGTGATATGTACCGATGTTGAGCTGTGTGCACTAGCATTGATCCTGGGAATAGTGCGGTAAACACAGTGGGTTCGAATCAGTGGATTCGGGTCCTTATACCCCCTTTTGAAGGTTTAGAGGTTTTTGTGCTCCTTTGACATTTTCGCACTTGTTTGTGAGGCTTTGTAAACCTCCCTTCCAGAAATGAAAATCTAAATTCGTTTCAATACTGAATTTACTTTCCGCATTTACATTATGTCTTTAAATTCCACAATTTTCATTTTTGCAATTTACTTTTCGCAAATTTGGATTTGACTCCCCCTTCTAAATGATTTTGAATCTTTTGCTCTGGATGTATGAATGATGGATGAGTCTTCTTTAGACCATATCCCAATCATCTAGGCAAGTCTTGTGTTTTTCCTTGCAAGAAACCGATTTTTGCTCTTGAGAGAATCAATCTTGGAAGATTGGGCTTTTTGGTTTTCTTGTCTTGTGTTTTGCCTTGCTATGAGATGTGGGAAGACATATATGATCATCTTGATCATCAAGAACCCACGAGCTAACTGAGAGCTATGTTTTTGTTCTTGAACCTGTTCTTGTGCACCCTTCCGTAAATTTGAAAAAGGTCAGAATTTTGACATCGATTCTTGCAATTGAAGGTTGGAATAGGTTCCTGACATCAATAGGAAGGTGTCCACAAAGTTTCATTAAGTTTGGATCAGCCAATCAAAAGATTCCTCAATTTTTCTTTTTGAACCCTTGCTGAAATCACTGTTTATATGTGTGTTTTACTATAGCTACAATACTCCAGTAGTACCGCCCCTACATGGCGGTAGTGCCGGCCTCAGGCTAAAATATGTGAAAACTGATTCTTCTACTTCCAATTGATACCTAAGGATTTTAGCTTGGTTTCTTTGGGTGAAAAATTGCATTTGTATTTGTGATCATTTTTGGGGATAAAATTTAAATTTGGGTCATTCACCCCCCCTCTGATCACCATCTCGATCCTTCAAAAGTTATATCTAAGTAACTTGTTAGGTTAAGGCCGTCCCATATTAGCACTTGTGGTTGTACTTATTTCTTAGCTCAATAGCATCAAATAGTTCGGTCCTTAATCTGCCCTGGGCGATAATCTTCCCCTACACTACATGCAAGCCACATGCACAACCGGCTATTGCCGATAATCGCCCACGTCAAAACATAGTTTTATTTTTATTTTTAACCAAAATACTAGAAACCTTTAATGCTATATCCAACCTTTTTTAATCATATCCAACCTTTTTAAATTATAAAGATCAACAAGGTTCTTTACTAAGCATGGCTAAACATGATTATTAATCGATCAAGTATACCCATGTTGACATTATGTATTGTCTACCTTATTCTAAGGCTATCAAGGTTTTTATTTCAATATTTAATAAGGAAGTTCCATGAGTCTTCAGGTATAACTACCATTATCCCAATATAACAATTTCATAGGAAAGTACGCACATGCACAATAGTTTGACAAAATCAATATATATTAATTGAAGTAGTAGGTTCAATATGGTCAATGGGGTGCTTGCCTTGCTGATTTTCGTTGAGCTCGAGATCGAGGTCATCGATGATGGAAGTGACGTTGGGTTCTATACGTCGTTTGTTTGAAACATAGCAAATAACAAGTTTTAATAAGGGCAAAAGGAGAACAGATAGAAAATTAAATAAAAGCTCGCTATAAAAAACAAGTGTGGTTTTAAGGTTATGGTTCATGATTTTATGTGCATGTACTAGTTTGTCTTTTAATCCTTATTTACTTCTAGCAGTTTTAGGTCAAGTGATGATTAGTTTTCTTGCTTTCTATAAGTTACTTTTATTTATTTTTATGAATTCAGGAGACTAAAATTATGTATATTTATATGTATAGTTTCGAATTCAAGAGGCTAAAATTATTTGGATTAGTTTTAAGTCATTTAATCACCACATGGTATAACATGTATAAACTCAATAGTTCACCCTAAGCATTTTTGCACAACTGGGTGTTTTACTGTCTTAATGACATGAAGAAATTGGTTGCACTCAATTTGGAGCTCTTTTACATAAGTTATGGATATTTGAATACTCAACATATTGAAGCTAACTCTTATTAGAAAAAGGACTAAAACAAGTTGAAATTCAAATATTTTTCCATATTTGAGTTACTTATGGCCTTAGGATTCCAGAAAAACTAGTTTAACTCAATTTTGATTTCATTTGCAAAAATCTTGTATATAGCATATTTCAAACCTTTAGTTTAAATTTGAATTTAAAAATTACACAATATTTATTTTGGAAATGTTTTTACATATTATAAAACTACAGGATTTTATATGAATTTATAAATTTATTTCACTTCATTTGGAGTTGAATTTCAAAAGTTATTGCAGTTTGAATCTCGTCGGTTTTGGAAAATCGATCAGAAATTGGAAAATAAGTTTTCGTGTTACTGAAAGCATATTTTCGCTTTGCGTGCAGACTCATTTGAATTCAGACTCACATTCACTAACATTCAGGCGCCCATGGTCAGCGACTCGAGAGCGAGTGCGCGCGCGTGAGCATTAGCAGCCGACATGTAGGGTCGGTCGGTAGTGAGCACAGACGCGTGTGTGGCTGAAGTGTGGGGCCCGTGTGGCGGTGGTTCATGAGGGTGAGGCACTGACATGATTGGCCCGCATGTCTTCCTCCCCAAGCAGTGGATGAGATGGCTGGCCTTGCCGACGACGAGGTGGCGCCGGAGACCGGAGGCCGATAGCTTGGTGAGCTAGAGCACAACGAGGGGGTCCTAGGGCAGTGCTCGGCGGCATGGAAATGGCACTCCAGCGGGCTAGCGGTGATATTGGGCAGAGTCGGTTGACAGCGGTAGCCAAAAATCAAGAACAAGGCGATTTGAGCCCGATGAGTTGAGTATTAAGCACCTAGAGACCCTAAGCTTCCCGTCTTACCTCTCTCTTGCGTCGAAAATCAGTTGAGAAGGCCTGTTACCATGCGCCAGGGTTGAGGGATATGGACGATAGTGGCGACGGCGATTGAGATGGTGACAACCGAAATTGACAAAGGGGAAAAAGTCATTAGTGAATCTAGATGCTAATTTAGAACTGAATTTGAGAGTTATTTACCGATTTCTTCTAACTAAGCTTCAGCCCTAAGCTTGGAGCTTCTTCGGCTATGGTGGAATTGGGGCGAGTAAGCGGAGCTCAAGCGCATAGAGGAAGGGAGTGAGCGTAGGGAGGAATGTGAAGGCTAGGAAAGCCTCTGGCTGGGTATAAATAAGCTTGAAAGGAGGTTCTTCACTGAGAGACTGCGACGAGGTGTGAACCCGGTTTGGTCCGAGCGGCGGTGAAGTGGCACGGGTCTTCCAGCTCTAGGATAGAGTAGGGTATTGTGCGAGACTTCATAGGTGAGACATGGAAGCAACAAGATAGTGGTGACGGGACTGAAGGGACAGAGAGGCGGTGCGGCTGGAAGAAAAATCGAGAGAAAGCACAGAGCAGCTCGGGCTGGAGGAAGAAGAAGAGAGTAGAGGAGAGCCTAACAGATGGGGTAGAGCCCAGCTGGCTGTGATGGAGGCATAAGGGATTCGACGCCCCCTGGCTAGTGGGTCCAAGAAAAGGAGCGGGCCCACATGTAAGTGGAAGGCAAGGGAGAGAAAAGATAAGGCCTCTGGACAGCACATGCTAAGCATTTAAATGGCTATCAAATCAAGTTGAAATTTTTTAAACTTTTTTCGGAGCTTCTGGATAAGGATTATTATCCAGTAAAATTTTTGAATTAAAATATTTTGTAGAACAATTCTATTAATTTTGACAATGCGAACTGTCCATTTTTCCCTTTTCAGATTTTATTTCATTTTAGGATGAAAATGAGGACAAGAATTTTTGAAAAAATTTTAGAGTGTTTTTTATTGACTAAATATTATTTTGTAAAAATTTAAGATTGATATCATGCATATTTATGTTCTAATAATTATGACTTTGAAATTTCCAGATTTTCTTATTCTCTGTTTTTGAAGTTTAGAAGGAAATAAATATGAATAATAATTTTTAATATTTTTACTAGAGGTTAATATTGATCAAATGAAGACATGGTAAAAGGTTCAGCATGAGATAAGCTTTGTACATTGTTACCTAATTCTGACAACTCACTGTTTTCAGCCAAAATCTGTCATTTCTTACTTCATTTCATTAATTAATGCATTTAAATTTCTTTTGACCACAGAAAATGAGCACTGGAGACACATAAAAATCTATTATATTTTTACTAACATTTAAGTTTTACCTTTTTACTTTTACCCTTTTACTAATTCCACTTAACTGATTTTTCTTTAGGGCAAAAATCCAAGAAAAGCCAATAATGCCAGAAAAATTCAGAAATAAAATATATTCAAAATTTAAAATTTCCATTCTCATTTTATTTAGATTTTCGGGATGTTACAGGATTGAAAATCCACTTTCTCACTTTTTGGGCTTTCAATGGTTACAGCTCTTCGACCACAATCTAAAACATCTTTATTCCTGAACAACCAATCCATTTCGAGGATAATTTCTAGGCTCTGAGTATCCAATATGATAAGATTTGCCAAAAACTCAATCCAATCAATAAGAAACTTAACTCCCAAATAACCGAGCTTATATTTGAGTTCTGATCCATATGATTGGACCAACAGGGTACACTTAAGGCTCATAACAACCAAATCGTTCTTAGCAACTAAAATTTGAGAAACAGTGAATGTGAAGCTCCAGAATCAACTAAAACTATTGCGAGTACTGAGTTAGCCAAGAACTTACCCAAGACAACATCTGATACATCCTGAGTCCATCTACAGTGATGTGGTCCTCTCACCATTTATTGTGGTATATCTCCAAAGTTGACCTGACACATGGAATGCTCAATAGGTGACTCCTAGCATAGGTGCCTTCACAGGTGTGGACCCAAGGCTGAAACGGACAGGGGGTAACACTTCCTTTTTAATGATAGTTGTTGGTGAAGTGTCCTGGATCTCGACAACTGAAACAACTCTTGACCATAGACTGCTGACTTCCTCTTGATGTAGCATTCGCTAGAACAGGGATCTGGAAATTCTAACCAGATGGAAGAGGTGCTGGGGATGGGTTCTAAAACAATGCGTGAGGCTAAAATCTAGCAAACTGGTGGGGTGCAACTCTCAGCTTCTGTGGATTTTGACAGCTTCCTTACTAGGCCATTATGCACTTATGATTATCATCTAGCTCCTTCCACATATCCTCAAGCTCTTGAAAATCTGGAAAGGTATGGGTGATCAACCTAACTTGAAGTCCAGAGTTCAGTGGCAATAGCCACTAGTGCATAATGAACAAGCTAAGTGAATTTATTCAGATACTCAGTCACAAACTAGCCTCCTTGTTTGATAGCTCTAAATTCGTCTTTCTTGAGGTTTATGATTCGTTCCGTCACATGGTACTAGTGAAGAACAGCAACAAATTCATTCCAAGAGATGCTATAAGGGCTCTATGGATAGCACAATAGTTATTCCACCATTCAACATCAACTCCTTTTAACTAATGACAAGTATAGAGAACCTTCTCATGCCTTCACACGGAGTAATGAGGAGCTTCTTTCTCGATGATTCTGAGTCAATCATCAGCCTCCAAAGGTGTAAAATTTGCTGAGCAAGTCAGAGGACGAGTCGTCATGAATTCTGACAACTTTAAGTGGGGACAAGAACCATTGATATTGGCTAGGGCTACATTGTTGACAGTAGTTTCTCTGGTCATGTTATGAACTTTCGGCATCATGGTGTGCATCAACAGAGTCTGAGTGGCCAGAAACTCTCCAAAGTTCTGCATATCCACTTGGGTAACTATTAAGGTATTGATCCTTCATTAGGATTCTTACTAGAACGAGTCCCACTTGCACTAACTCTAGAGACATTGTTGGCAAGAGTCTGAACCACCTGCTAATTTCTCCAAGGGATTAGGTAAGAGGGAAATGCATAGGTAAGGAAAAATAACTAATTCAGAAAATAGGTTTAACCCAAAAAATATAGCTCAGAATTCCAATTAAACTAAGCAACTTAATATTAAGGTCTTAGCATGGCCAATTACAAGTGACTAAGGGTCTCTTTCAACACATATTGCACACACTTGATAAAAGGTCGTAACCTAAACACACAAATCAAATGCCTAAAGCGTGACACTCCTACTTTTAAGCTAACGTGACCCTCACAAATGAGTCTCAACTAAATAAGCTAAGCTCCTTCAATCACTAAGCCAACCAAGCTAACACACTCCAAGGACGTAGAATGGTGGATGAGCAGGCATCAATGCAAACTAATCCTGATGACTAGGGACAACAGGAACAAGGTGCTCAGGTGCCTCATGAGTTGAAGACTCTGGCTCTTCTCATACTTGCGATGGTTCTTACGGCTTTTCTTCTTCTTTTTCTTCTTCTTCTTCTTCTTCTTCTTCTTCTTCCTCCTCCTCTACCACCACATAGTACAGGGCTTTATCAAGCTCCGCAATCCTTTCTGTTGCAAGCTTCAAGGCTTCATAGTGAAAGACCATGTGGAGGTCTACCCATGTTGGTGATGAGTATTTGACTAAATTTGAGCTTGGTATGCTCTGGGTTGAGTTTGATTTGAATTGCATTTTCAAATTGAAACATTTTGAGTTGTGTCTATCACAAGAGGCTCTACCGGCCTCGAGTAATGCCCTACTGACTTGTGGTCGAACGACTCGAGTAGATTGGTAGTAGCTAAGTATCAAGTAGAAATGTTGCTGGGTCGAGCACTCTACCGTTAGCTCAAATCGAGTCCTTAGTCTAACCAATTGTTACTCGATATCGTTTTATCAATTTGGTGCCGTGATCAATAGAGTTGGACATGTGGTCGATAGACTTGGTATCGAGTTGGACAAGTGATCGATAGACTTGGTATCGAGTTGGACATGTGGTCGATAGACTCGATGCGGTCGATACGGTGGTCGAGTTACTACTCGAGCGAGGATCCTACTTGATGGTGGAAACTCGATGAAGTCGATACGATGGTCAGTAGTGCCGACTTGTTGAGCAATGTGAGAATTGATTTTTCCAATTGGATGATTATTGCATACCTTTGTTGAACATTGCTATGTGATGGGTTTTCCTTGGTTTTGATTGTTGCAAGAAAACGGTGCTAGGTCATGGTAATGCGAAGGATGATTGGGACTAGGCGAGGTGCGCCGGAGGTCCAACCGGTCGAAGATCGCCGGAGGATCATCGGAGACGAAGTCGCTGTGGACCTATAAGACAAGGAATGGTTGAGATGCTTGGTAGGACCTACTCGGATCAAGGAGGACCGATGGATCACGGTCTAGGTGATAGAGTAGTAGGTCTAGTTAGTATGGCTGTGTGTGGGAGTCATTCTTAGCCCCTGATGGTGGTCCTTAGGGTAGAAGGAACTCATCCAAGGGTGGAGGGTGACTCAAGAGTAGTCTAAATAGAGGTGGAGGGGTAGCCTTCCTCCTCTTGAAGGTTTTAGAGGTTTTGGCTCCTTTGAGCTTTTTGCCCACCTTGTTCTGAGGCTTTGTAATCCTCCCTTCTAGAAATGCAAATCATTTTCTCTTATGCTTGAATTTACTTTACGCATTTAAATTCTGCACTTACATTCTTGCAACTTACATTCATGTAATTTGGATTTGCCTCCCCTCCTTCTACATGCTTTTGGATTTGCCTCATCTCCTTCTACATGCTTTTGGTTCAAGCGCCAATGATTTTGATCAATGAATCTTCTTCCTATCTTACCTCAATCATCTAGGCAATCAATGAGTTTTTCTTTAAAAACCGATCTTGTGTGTTTGAGTGAATCATTCTTCTAGATTGTGTTTGAGGGGTTTTGGACTTATGTTCTTACTTGCTGTGACCTGTGGGAGGTTATCCAAGATCATCTTGATCATCAAAACCCCATGAGAAAGTTCAAGATTAAGTTCTCAAGTTTTGCTCAAACTTGGTGTGTTTTTCCTTCAAAGTGAAAAAGGTCAGAACTTTGATGTCAATCCTTGCGATTGAAGGTTGAAATAAGTTCCTAACATCCTTAGGATCACATCTACCAAGTTTCGTGAGTTTTTGTCTAGCCGATCAAAAGATTCCTCAAATTAGCTTTTGAATTTGTGTTGTTTTTGCTCTGTTCTTCCTGCTGTTCTTGAGCACGTTCATACCGCCCACTGTCCAGTCATACCGGAGACCCTGCGGTCATACCAAGTTTGCAGAGCAACTTTCTCCTCTTGATTGATTTGTCTGTGGGCTTGGTTGGATCATTTTGAGTGGGGGAATACTTTATTTGGGATTATTCACCCCCTCTGATCGCCATCTAGGTCCTTCACATAGGCCCCATGTTGCTCTTGGGTAGTGTTTTCCATGACTTCCTCTTGAGCAGCTACAAATCATGCAAGGTGGACAACAATAGCATCTTTGTCGGGACCCGGATTTGCAAATCCGAAACCCTCTGTGTATACTGCACTAGTCCAGGATCACGCTAGTGCACACAGTGGAAACATAGATGAAATACCATTCCATACAACAAATTAACTAAGAAGAAGCAATTTATTATTGAATAAAGCAAACGACCTTATGGTCAATGTTTACACCATTATGCCTTAAGGGCTTAAGAAACAAATACTATTGCGTGAAAAGATAACTTGAGCCATTCGACATGCCACGGGCAATCGTCTGGGAACGCCTTCCTAATCCACGTAGTCTTCATAGAATTCCTCCTCATGATATTCATTATCTCCTTGAAAGAATCGATCAACAAGGGCATAAAGCCGTGAGTACAAAGGTACTCGACAAGTGTAGGGAATTGATGCAATATATTCATGCACGGCTTGACAAGGATGGCTATATGGTTCATTTGCAGAAAGCAATAACTTGAATTGAAATACAATAAATAGATTGAAAGCATATTTATGAAAAGATAAATAAATAAGCGATAGATCAATGATAGACAACAAAACAACGGTGAACTCCCGTTCATATCCCAACAATTCCACATTCCACATTTTATGAAACACTCTATACCACGTGTGAAATTCACAGGCTTGTCCATGACCGCGACGCGTTATTCAATAGTTTTACACTCTGCGGAGGTTGTACAACTTTACCCACAAGACATGAACATCTCTTTGTGCAAGCGTTACTAACACACTTCCTTTGGTGTGTCACGAGATATCATGACAAAGTCTTTACAATGCACTTTATCTAAACTCTCAGTGCTGCCCGCTAAGGTTTCGCCCCTTAGGGCCCCTTCTTGCGCCTTGCGAATCTACCCGTCCATCCGGAACCCACACCACCAATTGGCGAGTACTCAAGACTAGACATTGCAAATTAATCACTAGATCATCGCATTCGGACATGTGGTAATGCAGTTAGGCCAGTTCAATGGCGCACAAGATTAAGTCCTTAAGTTGTCTCGAGCAAGACATCCACATCCCAATGTGCTAGAAAGCAGCCCCTTTACTACACGATCACTTGCCCGAGGGAAAACAATTCGTTCAACCAAGACCAATGGCAAACCCCGCCATGCTACAACAAATTTTACAACGGTGGCTAACGACCACCATTCAATATCTCATTAAGTCAAGATTAACATTATTCAATGTGTGACATGAATCCCAACGTATATCTAAGCATGTCTAAGCATAGCTACGTAACCCAATGTTGGTATAATGATTATGTCCAACTAGTAATGTCCCAACCTAGGTTTAACAATGGATACATGGCATCCCAATAATCTAGGTGGCATCATATCAACTAGGAACATATCTACTCCCATGAAATAAGCATTGATACAAAATAGCATGCAATTGTATAAAAATAAATTACTTTTGCAAACATAGGATCAACATGATCAAAGGATTACGACTTGCCTTGCTGATCTAGTGCTGAGTCTTGATCTTCAAAGTCTTCGTTTGCTCCCTCGGAATTAGCGTCTACCGGAAAATAAGCAACGAAACCAAATAAATACAAAACAGAGACTCAAACAAGATCAAAACTGAAAACAAATAGCTCTAGAATATAGATCTTGATTTTAGAAAAATTTAGAAACTTGAATCGCCTCAATCGGAGTTCGTATGAGGGAGAACGAGCTCCTGAAAAATTAAATCAGAGAAAAAGGCAGAAAATCAGAAATTCGGAATTTATGGATTTATTTTTGTACTGGAAAATCGATTTATTGCGCAACGCTGACATCATCCGGTTCACGGTGGACTGGGTTCATGGCATTGCCCGGTTCACCGTGCACCCGGCGCAGGGTCGACGTCAGCGCTGACGCAAGCATCCACATGTCGCTCATCTGGCGAGAGGGCCAGATCGGATGGCCGAGAAGCTGGGCTGCGGTGGCGAAGGACGTGGCGCAATCTGGAGCGTCGGTTGGCGATCGGATGGCCAGAACTTGCGACAGGGAACGACGACGAGCGGCGGAGGTGCAAGCTCACCGGACGCGAGGAAGAAACCACGGCCAATGGCGGAAAGGCGATGGATCGGGCACGGCTCGGGCAGCAAGAGAGGGGGCAAAAGAAGCGGCGGCGCGAGGGGATCCTCGGGAGGCGGGTGGCACGGGTTTTTATAGCCTAGGGAGGTGTGCGTGGCACGAACTCCGAGACGGTAGCGCGGCGCGCGGAATCCGGAGACCGCTAGGGTTAGGGTTTCCGATCGGTGTGCGGCTGGGCAGAGGCTGGGGCACTGGGCATGTGATGTGGAGCGGGCGGAGGAGCGGAGGCAGGGGTCGGAGAAGATTCGGCCCGAGAGGGATTTTGGAAATAAAATGATTTTTCCGAATTAAGAAAAATTCCAAAAATTCAATTAAATGCAAATAAATTCAAATAAATAGCAAACAAATTCACAAAAATACAGAAAAATTCCTTGGAGCACAATGAACCCTACTAAAACTAAAAATCTTTAATTTGATGAATAGTTTAGTCAAATTAAATCCTTCCATTAATGGAAAATTCAAATTAAGCTGGGAGTAATTCAAGGAAAATGCAAATGGTTTATTTTTGAATTCAAACATTCCAAAACTCAAATTTTTGGGATGTTACAATGTTCTTCTTCTTCGATGGTTGGGCAACAAACATGATGATGAGGACATCCCAACCACTAATCCATCCATAGCCGATGCTTTCCAAGGACCAATAACTAGAGCTCGAGTCTGACGGATAAATAACTTGGTCAGTTATTTTCTAACTATACCATTTGATATTGGCCAGAATGGGATGCTACCTAATAATTTCCATGACTTGCTTTTACTCAGGAATGTAGGATCAGCTAAACCGGAATTACAAGAAGCCGACCAAGGGATGCTCGGGCGTGAACCATTCCGGGCATGAACCATGGGCAGACCTAGGTTGCTCGGGCATGATCTATCGACCAAGAAATCCAACTCAGTCACGACGCTAAAGGAGATCGACCCCGGATGACTCAGAAGACTTCGAGTTCGACTCCAACTCGAACTCGCTTAGATTAGTTTCCTTAAATTTACAAAAGGACTTGTAACCGACTCGAATCGGGTAAGGGTTAGTCCTCCCTATAAATAAAGGCACTAGGCCCGAGGAATTTCTCAGGTTTTGATTAGATTATATCTATAGTCGTCGACTTAGATTTCCTCTTGCGCCTGACTGGATTCCTGCGGTCGTATAGAGTTTCAAAACTCCACCGTTTATACTTCATCAAAAATCTGCAATAAAGAGAGATTACAACTATCTGGTTCTTGCTTGTGTTCACGATTTCGCAAGTAAGATCTATCGGAGTTGAAGCAGGCGATTTCAAGGTTTCTTAGTTCAGCAGTCTATTCAGAAACCCTTGAAGTTGTCTCATCGAGACTTCACCGTCTTTGGCCGACGATTGACAAGTAGTTATTGTACCTGAAGGAAGATCGAGAAACACTTCAGACACCTCCATCGGCTAACTGTCGCATTCGCTATTGGCTGACACGACGTGGTCGCATCATCTGGTTTCAGAGCTCAAGGTTGACCTCTAGGTATATTCTTTTATTTCCATCCATTGTTTTATTCCGCACCTAGAGTCCAGAAAAAATGCTACAGAAAAATATTTGTTTCCAAAGACCAAACCACTTTGTACCATTGCAATTTTTGTTTTCAGTTCCGCATTGTTAAGTTTGAGTCCTTTGTCACGTTGTGTTGCTGGTCTAGTTGTATCTTGATCTAAACAACGCACCGTGCAAGCTATCTTCCACCGCACACCTATCTTCATCGATATCCATATCACAAGTTGATTCACCACATTAATCAACTTGCCAACGCTAGCCGCCTTGTCTCACTTCTCGCTACGCAAGCCATAGTTCCGCGCAAACCGCCTTGTGTCAATCGCCCTCCACCACAGCCATCCGTTTTTCATCTGCAACCTATCATACCGTCTAGTCGATTTAAAGCTACCCTAGATTTTGCATAAAAGTTTATCTGTCAATTCAAGATCTGAAGTAGCAACAAGTAAACATGATTAAAAAAAGAAATCAAAAGGATCAAAGAAAGAGCCAAAGGATCAAAATCGGCTCAGGAAAAGAAAAAAAAGTGCCAAAGAAGCAAAGAAAAGATCTAGCGACTTATCAAAGTTCAAAGCAGATCAAAGACAGATCGACTAAAATCGTAAAAGTTTTGCATCATCTGATATTTGTAGATCACATCATTTGGTTTCATTAGCAAAGTTCTTCATTGGTTATTTGCAAACCTTGTACTTGTCCTTTGATTTCACATCTACTAGGTCTAGATACGTTTAGATCCAGCAACATCGACCAAGTACTTTGGATTCTTATTTAACTTTGCTACTGTTTACAAATTATTACTATTCCTTGCTACCAAAGAGACTTGTCCAAACTCTACAAATATTTCTGATCGGCATTGAACCAACCTGGTAATCGACTTGTACTCACATTGCAATTGTGAACACTTGTAAGAACTATCGATACGTTGCTTGTGAGGTTGAGAGTATACAATTCCACATATTTTTTAGTCGATAGGAATATTTTCTGCATCTAACCATGACAGGAGAACCATCGGACTTCAAGGAGTGTGTCACCAAGGAAGAACTCATGAATTTCGAACATGAGCAAAACAAACATCGGCCAACAGATATTGGCAAGACTCGATGATCTGGCTGTCAGGATTAACATCATGGAGACAAGACTACCCAACCCTCGAGTTGATCAGCAAGAAGCATCCAATGCTGATGAAGAGGAAGATACTGTTCAAGATCGACTTCGACATCGGTTAAATCAGAATCGGCAAGGGATGGGAATAGATCGACCACAACGAGAAGATGATCCTTTCAACAAGGTCAAAATTTCAATCCCTTCCTTCGACGGAGCCTATGACGCTAACACCTACCTCGACTCGGAGATGATCATCAAGTAGAAATTCAGCGCACACATGGTTCCTGACCGACACCAAGTTCGACTCGCCACATGTGAATTCACTGGCTTTGCACTCATGTGGTGGTCCAGCGAATTGGTTAAGTCTAGTACTCAAGATGACACATGGGAAGGATTGAAGAGTGCTACGCGCCATCGGTTCATCTCTCCTTCATTCAAAAGAGATCTCAAAAGAAGCTCCAGAGGTTCAACCAAGGAACCAAATCGGTTCAAGATTATTACCAAGAGCTACAGATCGACATGTTACATGCTGAGGTCGAAGAAGATGAAGAAGACAAGATGGCAAGGTTCTATGGAGGATTAAGCCAAGAAATACAAGACATAATTGACTACAAGGAGTATACCACTCTTAATCGGCTATTCCACCTAGCCATGCTAGCAGAAAAGGAACTCGAAGGCCGACAATAGAAGAAATTTACGAGTTCATCTGCGCCAAGACTTCAAGTTCGCCAAGCTACATCGACCACTAGCAAGATCGCTACGGATGGCCGACAACAATCTATAGCACCAGCTTAGGCCACTAGATCGGCCATGCCAGGGACTCGAACAAGTAGTCAATCAGCTATCGAGCAGAAAGCCAAATCAGCTAATGCTTCTACTCAGCACCAAGCTCATCATCAGCTGTATCAACCGAAAAATCTTCCGCCATCATATGCCATGATGCAAAGGCATGGGCCATGTTCAGAAGGACTGCCCAAGTTAGAAGGCTTACATTGCTACTGAAGAAGGATACATCAGTACAAGTGATGTTGAAGAATATACATTGTTAGCTGACAATACCAAAGAACCAGAAGATAGTGAAGAAGTCATTGGAGTCAACGACATTGATACTTTTGGCACCCACATTGTCAAAAGAGTTTTGAGTGTCCAAACAGAACAAGCTGACGAGCTCCAGCACCACAATTTATTTCACTATTTCTTCATTGTGAAAAATTACAAAGTACGGACGATCATCGACACTGGGAGCTGCAACAATCTGATCAACGCCGACATGGTCAAGGAACTTTGTTTGACTACACGAGATCACCCACACCCCTACTATGTGCAATGGTTCAACTAAGATTAACGTAAGTCAAATTGCTCGAGTACAACTTTCAATCGGCTCATATAAAGATGAACTAGATTTTGATGTTGTGCCGATGCAAGCATGTTCGCTGTTGTTAGGACGACCATGGGAGTTCGATAATGATGTTGCGCATTATGGTCGAACAAACCGATACACTTTCATACACAAAGGGAAGAAGATCACGCTGCTTCCTTTAACACCAAATGAAATAATCAAATATGATAAAGAAGCCACTAATCGAGTAATAAAAGGGAAAGAGCTAGAAAATCGACCAGTTACAAAGCCTAACCCATCGGTTAAACAATCATCAACTAAGACACCATCGGCTACTTTGCCACTCGCTCGACCAGAGATTAGACTGAGACATCTTGTAATGCTTGCTAACAAACATGATCTTAAGGAAGTTTTAGCTTAGCCAGAATTTATGTTATGCTTTAGTCTACAAGGATGCATTGTCTTCACTTGAATAATTGCCTCGTTCTTTGCCATCGTCTATTACTAACCTCTTGCAGGATTTTCATGATGTGTTCCCTAAAGAGATTCCTTCAGGATTACCACCTATCAGAGGCATCGAACACCAGATCGACCTGATCCCTGGAGCATCTCTACCCAATCGAGCAGCCTATCGAACAAACCGAGAGGAGATGAAAGAGATTCAATGACAAGTTCGAGAACTTTTGGACAAAGGTTATGTTCACGAAAGTTTAAGTCCATGCGTTGTTCCTGTACTGCTCGTCCCAAAGAAAGATGAAAGTTGGAGGATGTGTGTCGACTGCCACGCCATCAACAACATCACCATCAGGTATCGACATCCAATCCCTCACTTAGATGACATGTTAGATGAATTGAGCAGATCGACCATCTTCTCAAACGTCGATTTGAGGAGTAGGTATCATTAGATTCGTATGAAACTTGGGGACGAATGGAAGACTGCTTTCAAGACTAAGTTCGGTTTATATGAGTGGTTAGTTATACCCTTCGGTTTGACTAATACACCCAGCACCTTCATGCAACTCATGAACGAAGTCTTAAGATCATACATTGGCCGATTCGTTGTTGTATACATCCATAATATTCTTATCTATAGCAAATCGGCTAATGATCACATCGACCATTTGAGACTTGTTTTTGCAACTCTACGAGAGGTGAGATTATTTGGTAACCTTGAGAAGTACACCTTTTGCACCGATCGAGTATCTTTTCTTGGTTTTGTAGTGACCTCTCAGGGAGTTGAAGTCGACAAAGCCAAAGTCAAAGCCATTGAGCAATGGCCGACGCCAACCACTATTACGCAGGTACGAAGTTTCCTTTGTCTTGTAGGTTTTTATCGACGATTCGTCAAGGACTTCAATACAATTGCTGCACCTATGAATGAGCTGACCAAGAAGGGAACTGCTTTCCACTTGGGATCGGCTCACGAAACTTCTTTCAATCGGCTAAAGGAGAAACTGACCAACGCTCCTTTACTTCAATTACCCGATTTTGGTAAGACTTTCGAACTTGAATGTGATGCTATTGCAATCGGCATTGGATGAGTGTTTACTCAGGAAGGTTAGCCGATTGCATACTTTAGTGAAAAGTTAAGTGGTCCTAGCTTGAATTACTCGACATATGACAAAGAACTTTATGCTTTGTTAAGAGTACTCGAAACTTGGCAACATTACATCTGGCCAAAAGAATTTATCATACACTCGGACCATAAATCTTTGAAACACATTAGGAGTCAGGCTAAACTCAACAAAAGACATGCAAAGTGGGTTGAATTTATTGAGCCTTTTCCCTATGTGATCAAGCACAAGAAGGGTAAGGATAATGTTATAGCCAACGCTCTATCCAGGAGATACACTATGCTTTCACAGCTTGATTTCAAGATCTTTTGTCTTGAAAACATCAAAATTTTATATACCGACGATGAAGACTTCAAAGAAGTAATCCAAAATTGTCGGCAAGGTAAGACATGGAACAAATATGTCTTAGCCGATGATCTCTTGTATCGGACTAACAAACTTTGCATTCCATCATGTTCTGTGTGTGTTTAATTGCTGCAGGAAGCACACGGAGGAGGTTTAATGGTGCACTTCGGAGTAAGAAGACTGAGGATATCTTAGCCGATCACTTCTACTGGACAAAGATGCGAAGGGATGTGGAGCGCTACGTTAGCCAATGCACCACCTGCAACAAAGCTAAGTCTCGACTAAACCCTCTTGGTTTATACCTACCTCTTCCTGTTCCAAATACTCCTTGGGAAGAAATTTCGATGGACTTTGTTTTAGGATTACCTAGAACAAAGAAGGGGAGGGACAATATATTTGTAGTCGTAGACCGATTTAGTAAAATGGCTCATTTTATTCCTTGTCGAAATAGCGATGATGCTACACACGTCGTTGATTTGTTTTTCAGGGAAGTTGTTCGACTCCATGGAATGCCGACGACCATTGTGTCAGATCAAGATGCGAAGTTCCTTAGCCACTTTTGGAGAAGCTTATGGAATCAACTAGGAATAAAGCTGCTGTTTTCGACAACCTGTCATCCACAAACAGATGGCCAGACAGAAGCTTTATCGACCATGCTGCGCGCCGTCTTGAAGAAGAATCTGAAGATGTGGGAAGACTGTTAACCACACATCGAGTTCGCCAAAAACCGAATCAAACATTCGACGATGAAGTTAAGCCCTTTTGAAGTAGTATATGGACTCAATCCTCGAGCACCGATCGACTTACTTGCACTACCAACATCGGACAAGCTTAACTTCGACGCCAAGAAGAAAGCAGAACTTGTGCTCAGGATGCACAAAATTGTCAAGGATAACATTGAGCAGACCAATGAAAGGACTAGGCTAATTGGCAGCCAAGGCACAAAAGAGGTTCTTTTTCAAGCAGGGGACATAGTTTGGTTACATTTAAGAAAAAAAAGGTTTCCTGATCAAAGGAAATAAAAACTTATGCCAAGAGCCAACGGTCCATTCAAAATTCTTGAGAAGATCAATGACAACGCATACAACCATGATTTGCCCGAAGAATATAGCATTAGTCCGACGTTCAATGTTGCTGACTTGAAGCCATAACTAGGAGAAATCGATGAGTTTGAGTCGAGGACGACTCAACTGCAAGAAGGGGAGGATGATGAGGACATTTGATGCGAACACGCGAGTAGTGTCCCTATCTTCACGGCAGTAGGTTTGACGAATCAAGGATATCTAGCTGCGAACAGCAAGGGTAACTAGCTTTAACCCGCCAAGGTTGGATGCGAACAAGTGACGAGGAGAACGATTCATAGCCTCTTGGACTCTGACCCGATCTTCGAACGATCACAGAACCACAATCCAGGACTAATCCACACAAGAGGCCCGGAAGCCAAAAGCACGACCTACAGGATCCTAGAGGGATCTCTCGCAAGTCCAAGAGAACTCACAAGAACAAAGGTGTAAGGCATTCAACAGCTCGGCTGCAACATCATATATCAGTTTATCAAGGGTGTGTTTGGTTGTTTGTACTAAGTGGTACATGTATGAGATGGTTTAAGAAAAATGTCATCTATGTGTTTGGTTTTTTGAATGGAACGATCCCGTCCTAGACTGTGTGATACAAATTTAAGGAATATTCCTTATAGATGCTGAACCATTCCATTCACCCAAAATAATGGAACCAAATGGTACAAGATCATTCCATCCCATTCAACCTCATCTCACCAACCAAACGCACCCCAAATGATTCAAAAGTTCTCAATTGGTAGTGTTTAGGGGGTATTTATACTAGGAACAACCCTCCCAGCAAGGTGTGAACACAAATCATCATGTTTGGGGGGTGAGAAAGCAGCTGGCTGGACATTGAATGAGTCTTCTTGGCTCTCGCGCGTTTATTAGGCTTCCTGTGCAGTATTCAGTAACATGGTCATTACTCTTTCCTCGAAAGTCCAAATGATGAATCGTATGTTGGAGGTGAAAGTAGACTTGATAAGCTTTCCAACCATATGTATTATGAATACTGATTCGTAGCAGGCTGGATCGTGTGACTCGTGGAAATGGAGGCGTGTGTCAGCTGGCAGCACCGGTCTCCCACGTAACCCGTCTCCTCGTAATCCTTTTGTTCCAGAGCAGCCTCAAGTGTAAACCTGAGAAATAACAACATACACGACTTAGGCAGTATATAATTCTCATCAATATTGAAATACTTCTTAGAAAGTAGTGTATTCACATCTTGATGTAGCTTCTTTGCCCGGCTGCGTGTAATCGGTCCTTCAAATACGTGTGCACGAGTAGTCGGTGTTTGACTTAGTGTAACAGTTACACCAGGTGCTGGTTCCGACATGGTGTTGGTTGGGATGTCCTCATCATCCTCCCCCTCTTGAAAAGGATTCGTCCTCGACTCTGTCGATCCAAAAAACGGAGAAATATTGGAAACATTGAATGTCTTAGTAACGCCATACTCTCTTGGAAGATCAATCTCATATGCATTGTCATTTATCTTCTGGAGCACTCTGAAAGGACCATCGGCTCGTGGCTGCAGCTTGCACTTGCGCTGTTCGTGAAAAAGATCCTTGTGTAAATGCACCCAGACCAAGTCTCCTGTTTCGAACAACATATTCTTTCATCCCTTGTTGGCACGCTTCTCATACGACTTGGTCATCTTCTCAATATTTTCTCAAGCCTGCTTGTGAATCTTCTTGACTAGTTCAGCACACTTGCTTGCATCAAAGTTAACACGCTCCTGCATAGTCAAAGGAAAAAGATCAACGGGGGCAGTAGGTTTGAAACCATATACTATTTCAAATGGACTAAATTTAGTGGTCGAATGTACTGCCCTGTTGTATGCAAATTCCACATGAGGTAAACTCTCTTCCCACATTTTCAGATTCTTCTTTAGGATAGCTCTCAGCAACATTGATAATGTGCGGTTCACAACTTTAATTTGGCCATCTATTTGGGGATGACATGTTGTAGAGAACAGCAACCTTGTCCCAAGCTTTCCCCACAAGGTCTTCCAAAAGTAGCTCAAAAATTTGGTGTCTCGATCTGAAACAATGGTCCGTGGCATACCATGTAATCGCACAATTTCCCTAAAAAATAATTCAGCAATATGTGAAGCATCGTCGCTCTTATGACAGGGAATAAAATGCGCCATTTTACTAAACCTATCAGCCACAACAAAAATTGAATCCCTCCCCCTCTTAGTCTGTGGTAGACCAAGAACAAAATCCATTGAAATATCTTCCCATGGTACACTAGGAATAGGTAGAGTATATAAACCATGAGGGTTCAAACGGGACTTAGCTTTGTGGCATGTGTCACAACGTAGGACATATCTCTCCACATCTCTCCTTAGCTTAGGCCAAAAGAAATGACTAGCCAGCACTTGCTCTGTCTTCTTGGCACCAAAATGACCCATTAGTCCTCCAGCATGAGCTTCCTGCACAAGCATGAAACGAATAGAGCAATCTGGAATGCAAAGTATGTTAGCCCGAAACAAAAATCCGTCATGCAAATGAAACTTTTTCCAACCCTTACCATCACAACACTTGGAACATGGTTCAGCAAAATATGAATCGTTATCACACAAGTCCTGAACACTTTCTAGTCCAAGAATTTTAGCATCAACCTGAGAAAGTAAAGCATGGCGCCGAGATAAAGCATCAGCTACAACGTTATCCTTCCCTTTCTTGTACTTGGGAATGTAAGAAAAAGATTTAATGAATTCACTCCATTGAGCATGTCTTCAGTTTAGTTTTAGTTGGCCCTTAAGATGTTTCAATGATTCATGATCAGAATGTATCACAAATTCTCTAGGCAAGAGGTAATGTTGCCACGTTTCCAAACTCCTCACAAGAGCATATAATTCTTTATCATACACAGAGTAGTTGAGAGTTGGACCAATTAGCTTTTTGCTGAAATAAGCAATAGGCTTACCTTCTTGCATGAGCACTCCATCAATTCCTACACCACTTGCATCACATTCAATTTCAATGGTCTTACCGAAATTTGGTAGTGCAAGGAGGGGTGCTGTTGTCAACTTCGATTTTAGCTCCTCAAATGCCTTCTCTTGTGTCTCACCCCAGTGAAATGGCACTTCTTTCTTGGTCAGCTCATTGATCGGTGCAGCAATGGTACTGAAGTCCTTCACAAACCGACGATAGAAACCGGCAAATCCGAGGAAGCCCTCACTTGGCTCACATTTTGTGGAGGCAACCACTCACGAACAGCTTTGATCTTTTCCTCATCCACCTCCACACCTTGACCTGAAACAACAAAGCCAAGAAAGACTACCATGTCGGTGCAAAAGGTGCACTTAGCAAGGTTAGCATACAAGCATTCCTTCCTCAACACAGTAAGCACACAATTTAGATGTTCAACATGTTCCTCAAGAGATTTGCTGTAAATCAAAATATCGTCAAAGTAAACCACAAAAAACTTGCCAATGAAAGCTCTAAGCACATGATTCATCAATCTCATAAAAGTACTTGGTGCATTTGTCAATCCAAAAGGCATCACCAACCATTCATACAACCCAAATTTGGTTTTGAAAGCAGTTTCCCCTCATCTCCCGCTTTCATTCGGATTTGGTGATAGCCACTTCGTAAATCAATTTTAGAGAAAATGATAGCACCACTAAGTTCATCAAGCATATCATCAAGTCTAGGTATGGGGTGCCTAGACCTTATGGTTATGTTGTTAATAGCTCGACAATCTGCGCACATTCTCCAGGAACCATCTTTCTTTGGCACCAAAAGAACAGGTACAACACATGGTGAGAGACTTTCCTTGACATAACCTTTGTTTAGCAGCTCTTGAACTTGGTGCTGAATTTCACTTGATTCCTCCGGGTTGGTGCGGTATGGTGGTCGGTTGGGAAGTGAAGCACCAGGCACAAGATCGATTTGATGGTCAATGCCTCTCTTTGGTGGCAGTCTTGGCGGCACCTTTTCGGGAAACACATCTTCATATTCCTGCAAAACATCAGAAACAACACATGGCAAGGTAGAGGATAAATCGTTAGTTGAAAGAAAATCGTCCTTGTACATGTTGGGGAAAACTCACCAACTCCCAGAGGGAGGCCTCATTCACCCTATACCTCACTGGAAAGTGGACAAATCCACAGAGCATTGGAAGGTTTCCCTCGCATGCATGAGGGGAAGCTCCTTCCTACCCCCGCAGGCATCTACGGGAGGCTCTCTTCTACTCCGCGGGCTCTACGGGACTCCGCAGTTATCTACGAGAGGCGCCCTCCTACTCCGCGGGTGTCTACAGGAGACACCCTTCTAATCCACGGGGGTCTACGGGAGGCACCCTCCCACTCTGCGGGTGTCGGGAGGCGTCCTCCTACTCTACGGGCTCTACGGGACTCCGCAGGCGTCTACGAGAGGTGCCCTCCTACTCCCACGAGGTCTCACGGAGGCGCCCTCCTACTCATGAGGTCTCACGGAGGCGCCCTCCAAGCTGCTTGAGGTCTCACGGAGGCATCCTCCCACTCCACGAGCGTCGAGAGGCGCCCTCCTACTCCGCGGGCGTCTACAGGAGGCACCCTCTAAGTTTGCGGGCGTCTACGGGAGGCGCCCTTCTACTCTACGGGGTCTACGGGAGATGCCCTCCAACTCCGCGGGCATCTGCGGGAGGCACCCTGTGGGGTCTAGGTGTCAAAGGCTTACGCCTACGGAACGATGACGTGGGATCCACTACCTCCTCGCTGGAAAGACCAAGATGCCCCCACTTGAGCCGCGTCAGCAGGGGCAGGATGGTACTTTGTGTAACAGGTTGGACGTCTATAAAAGCCCGCTGTAACCTATGCTTGTGACCCGGACTCTCATTGAATACAAAAAACTGAACCACTGGTGTGTCCCTTGGGAACCCGGATCAGGAGTCTCCTCCCTACTCCCCCCCGGGGAACACACCGACAGGAGTAGGGCACTTGCTTAAGAGCCCGAACCTGTATAAACCTTTGTGTCCACTCTTTCTCTCTCGGACGTAGGCCCGTAAGATGGCCCACGTCCACTCCCTCTTGTGTCACGTTTACACACACACACGATATTTGGTGCCGTCCGTGGGGAACCCTAGCTAACACCAAAGGCTATGGCTCCTACCAAGAAGCACACCAAGCCTCCTCAAGCCCCGAAGCGCAAGGAGCAAGTCGATGACCCTCCTCGCCGGACCTCCAAGAGAGCGCCTCCCTCGAAAATCGGAGCCGTCCACCCTGGGGTAGACAACGTCCTTCAAGCCCTGGGACCTGAGAACACTTCCTCCCCCCTTGCTCTACCTGCCGCAAGCCAAGGGCAACAGTCTTGAGACACCACCGACACCGCAGGGTTGGGACTCCTGGAGCCAGCCCTAACCCCCGAGGCGTTGGACTTGTCCCGATGGTGGGCTCTGGTGGAGGCTACTATGAGGCAGACCGTGGATTACATGATGGCCTCCTATCATCCCCAGGGGATCTTTCCACACCTCTCGCCGCTCCTACCACTACCCTCGGTCCAAATCGCCACTGATCCAAGGGCGTGTGGGGGCCCAGCCTTCGCCCCCGGGAGTGAGCAGGGAGGTAATCTCTACAATCCCCCTCCCCTTACTCATGCGATGGTCACTAGCGAGGCCCCGTTCTGGTCACTGCATGCATCTAGCTCAGGTTTTGGAGGAGCGCCTATCATGCCATCGCAATTCGCACCCTCACTGCAACTCCCGAGGCCCAGGTTTGCGTCTTTTCTGGTGAGGGCCCTGGGACCTCCCCAGCAAGTTCCTCCTCCCGGGCAGATGTGCCTGCCCCTGGAGATGGTGGACCAACTTCCTCCAGTTGGAGCTGACTCTCACCATCGAGGAGCGACGTGGCCCAGGGCTGAGGGGGAACCTTCGAGACCGAAGGCACCCGTTCCTCCAAGGAGGCTACCTGGGGAACAGGGGAATCAAGTCGCGGTCGCCCCCAGGCACTCACGAGGCTCAGGTGATCATTGTCTAGCCCAGCTAAGTCAAGTGGAAGGGAGGAGTTTTCGCTCTGCCAGCCCGGGGGCGGGCCATTGCCTCTCCCAGCCGTCGTGACCACCACCGGGGAGGGGAGGCTGAGTCCGGGGTCTCGCGGGCTCCGAGATTTGCGCATCGGCGGGAGCACTCTGACTCTCCCTGGCGCGGGCGCCGTCGCCGTCCCCAAGCTTCTAGCTCCTCTAGTTCTGAGGCCTTTGGCCGTCGCGGCCACCGCCGTTTGAGGTCCCCTTTTCCCTGCCGACGTGAAGATAGAGGTAGCCCCAGGGCTGGGAACCCTCTCGCGCGAGGCATCTCGGAGACCCCGTTTCGACCCAAGTTCCGCCAACCGAATATCGCACCATACGATGGGGATTCCGATCCCAATCAATTCATGGAGGTCTATGCCATGGCTATCCGAGCAGGAGGAGGCGGGGAGACGGAGATGTGTAACTGCCTCCTGCTTTTCCTCTCAGGGACCGCTCGGTCTTGGTTCTTCAACCAGAAGAGGGGCTCCATCCACTCTTGGGCCCAGCTACGTGAAGAGTTCAGCCCGAACTTTCAGGGGAGTTACAAGCGCCCCATTCTTCCCAATCAGCTCTTCACGGTCAAGCAACAAAAGGACGAGTCCACGCGAGACTTCCTCAAGCGTTTCTCCTGGGTGCGAAGCCAAGTGGCGGACGCTCCAGACTCCACGGTCATTAACACGTGTAAGGAAGGACTTCTCCCCGGCGAGCTAAACCGGGCATTGAGAAGGGATCCCCCAAAAACCATTCAACGGCTCTTCGAGGTTGTTGAGAAGTATGCCCGCGGGGAGGAGGACGACTTGGTAAAAATGGGGCTCATCCCACAAGCTGGAGGAGACTCCCCCGGGAGAAGGCTAAAGGGCCCCTCTGGGAAAAACAACAAGGAACGGAGGGACCGCTCCAGTAGTCGCGATTCAAGGTTCGTTGTGACCGGCGCCCAGCCCGAGAGCAGTGCTTCAAAGGATCAAAGAAGGGTCCAAAGCCTAAGGCTCCTCGAGCTCGTGTCGAAGGTCCCCGGGGAAAAAGGGGTAACCAAGACCAAGGGGATGAGCGCTGGTGCACATATCACAAAATGGGTGGGCATGACACAAGTGAGTGCCGCCAATACGCCGCTGAAGTGGCCAAGGTCCTCATGCGTGGTCCTGAGCCACGTCGGGGGTCTCCGCCTCGCCCTGTGGCCGTGGAGGCCATGCCTCTCCAAGCAATCCACCATGTGCCCGCTTTGCCTCCTGGCGGGCCTCACCAAGCAGAACGTCCACAAAATGCTGAACAAGAGCTCCCCTTTCAAGTGCCACATAAACAAGTGAATGTCATAATGGGGAGCTTAGCCTATAGACATGGGTCCAAGCGCCAAAGGAAGGAGTATGCATGAGAAGTCAATGTGGTAGGGGTGAACCTTCAAAGTGCTCCTCCCAAATGGGCGAATATCCCACTGAGCTTCATTGAGGAAGATTCGAAAGGCTTGAGATTCCCCCATGAGGACGCTCTCCTGGTAACTGCCACCATATCCAACTGTGAAGTCTCCCACATACTTGTCGATGGGGGTAGCTCCACGGACATACTTTATCTTCGCACGCTCAAGGAGCTATGGGAACCACGGGGGGGGGGGGGGGGCTACCACAAGGGCATCTTGCTCCCATCCAACCGCCCACTCATGGGCTTTGTCCTAGGCAAATCTATCCAACCTCTGGGAATGATTGAGCTCCTCATGACATTCGGTTTGTGGGAGAACCATCGCACGGAAGCAGTAAGATTTGACGTCGTTGACGTCGAGTCGCCTTTCAATGCCATCATGGGAAGGGTAAATCTCAACCGTTTCAGTGTAGCAATCCACCAAAACTATCAATGCCTCAAGATACCGGGGCCTCACGGAGCCATCTCCGTAAGGGGTGATCAAGATTTGGCCCGTCGTCTCTATCATAGGGAGGCCACCGACTCTGATGAAGTCCACATCCTTGAAGTGGAGGGCTCGAAAGGATCGTATCCCCACCACCCCCGATGGGAATCGCCAAAGACAAGTCTCTGCTAGAAAACTACCCCCTGAAGCCTCACCTTGATGGGGAGCCAAAGATGATAAGGCTCTTTGGCCCAGGCGACGAACGCTTCGTCCGGGTTGGAGCTGAGCTCTTAGAAAGGGTGGAAGAGGAGCTCCTCAAGTTCCTAAGGACCAACACGGATGTCTTCGCTTGGGTCCCGTCAGACATGAAAGGCGTCCCCCACGAGGTGATTCAACATCACCTCGCAGTGAGGCCCGAGCGTCGTCCGGTGAGGCAAAAGCTCCGCAAGCTCTCTCTCGAACGATGTCAAGCCATCAAGGAGGAAATTGAAAAGCTCCTAAGTGCTGGCCTCATCTGGGAGGTTTGGCACCCGGAGTGGCTTGCCAATCCCGTCTTGGTCAAGAAGTCCAACGGTAAGTGGCGCATGTGCGTTGACTTTACTAACCTTAACAAAGCATGCCTGAAGGACGGCTACCCACTCCCTCGCATCGACCAGTTAGTTGACTCCACCTCCGGGTGCGAGTTAATGAGCTCCTGTATGCATACTCGGGCTATCACCAAGTTCGCATGGCCGTGGAAGATGAGGAGAAGATGAGCTTCATCACCCCAGTGGGCACTTACTGCTACCTACGCATGCCTATTGGGTTGAAGAATGCAGGGGCCACTTTCCAACGCCTTGTATGCCTCGTTCTGAAGGACCAGCTGGGTCGAAACGTTGAGGTGTACGTCGATGATGCCGTCGTGAAAAGCCCCATGGCCTCAACACATCTGGAAGATCTCCATGAAATCTTTGAAAACCTCCACAAGTTCGGCCTCAAGTTAAACCCTGAAAAATGCGTTTTCGGGGTCAGAGGAGGCAACCTCCTGGGCTTCCTCATCTCTCATCGGGGTATCGAAGCCAACCCATAGAAGATCCGGGCCATCCTGGAGATGGAGCCGCCACGATCCATTAAGGAGGTCCAACTCCTTATGGGTCGCGTAGCGGCTCTTGGGCGTTTCATGTCGCGGTCGATCGAGAAAGGGCTACCTTTCTTCAAAATACTACGTGGGCTAGAAGGCTTCCGTTGGACCCTAGAGGCTCAAAAAGTCTTTGAGGACCTCAAGTCATACTTGACTAAGTCCCCACTCCTGACAAGCCCTAGCCACAGGAACC
This sequence comes from Otatea glauca, assembly GCA_036346275.1. Taxonomy (NCBI): domain Eukaryota; kingdom Viridiplantae; phylum Streptophyta; class Magnoliopsida; order Poales; family Poaceae; genus Otatea; species Otatea glauca. Next base: position 56,354,048 of record CM070715.1, on the reverse strand, counting down.
CCTCCTCTTGTACCTTGCGCGACCCGTGCGCGCAAGTCTGATCTGATCGAGAAAGGGCGGGTCGGTGATCAGTGTACTACGTCGTGAGGCCTTGAGCGCAAAGGCAAGGTACGGAGTGGAGAAGATATGCTCGCCTCCTCATGGCGTCACGGAAGCTTTGACACTACTTCCTCGGGCACTCCATCATGGTCCCTACTGGCTATCCGCTAGCCGAAGTAATGGGCAACAAAGAGGCAACCAGAAGAATAGCCAAGTGGGCGACCGAGCTAGCGCCTTTCTCCCTCAAGCTTGTTGGAAAGACCTCCATCAAGTCCCAAGTCCTCTCAGACTGTGGCGGAATGGACAAACCCCTAAGTCTTAGATGAGGTAGTAGAGCGTACCACTCAGCCTGACCCCCACTGGACCCTCTACTTTGATGGCTCCAAACACCTAAATAGTGGAGGGGCCGGGGTTGTTCTCATAAGCCCTGAGGGGAAGGCACTGGAATACGTCGCGCGCCTCTCTTTCAATACCACCAACAACATGGCGGAGTACGAGGCTCTCCTTTTGGGGCTTCGACTCGCAAAGGCTATGAAGTCCGCGCCTCCTCATCACAGGAGACTCGGTGGATGTCAATCAGATGGACAAGTCCTATCAATACCTTGACCCCAAGATGACCAGCTACCTCGATGAAGTACGTAGAATGGAACGATACTTCTTGGGGATGGAAGCTCGTTGCATCCCCCGTGGAGACAATCACCGGGCGGACCGATTGGCGCGAGCGGCAAGCTCCCAGAGCAGTCTCACGGAGGTCTTCCTCGAGTGCTTGGCCACCATCCATCAGGAAGACCCCAATGAGAAAGAAGGTCTGAACAACTCGATGGTGGTGAGATCCCAACACCACCCGCAACATGGATGACCCCAATCAGAGAGTGCATCCAAGGAAAAACAGAAATGGAGGATAGCACTGAAGACCGAAGACTCTTCGTGAAAGCCAAATCCTATGTACTCCTCGATGGGATACTCTACAAAAAAGGGGCTTCCGCACTACTCAGGTGCCTCTCGAAAGAAGAGGGGATCTCACTTCTGCGGGAGGTGCATGAAGGTCTCTGTGGCTCACACCTTGCACCTAGAGCAACTGCGGTGAAGGCACTAAGGTAGGGTTTCTATTGGCCTACAATGGTACAAGACGCCATGGAAACCCTTAAGACATGCGAAGGTTGCCAAAGGATGGCATCGGCTCATCACTCCCCCCTACACCTCTGCACCAGATTCCGATAACTTGGCCTTTTGCCCGGTGGGGCATGGACCTGCTCGGGCCATTCCCGCCGGCCAAGGGGGTTACAAGCATGCGGTGGTGGCGGTGGACTACTTCACCAAGTGGGTGGAAGTGGAGCCGTTGTTAACAATCACATCCCGGGTAGTGCAAAAGTTCTTTTGGAAGAACATTGTGTGCCGTTTCGGAGTCCCAAAGGAGCTCACTATGGACAACGGAACCCAGTTCAATGCCTCCTCCTTCAGGGACTTTTGTGGTTCAATCGGGACAGTTCTCTGCTTTGCTTCAGTGGCTCACCCTAAGTCCAATGGGTAGTCGAAAGGGCCAATGGCCTAATCCTCCAAGGCATCCGCCGTCGACTCGAAAAGAGCACTCTTAAGCACAGGCTATGGGCGGAGGAACTCCTCAGTGTCCTGTGGGGGATGCGCACTACTCCTAGCTGCTCCATGGGGCGAACACCTTTCTCATTGGTGTACGGAGTGGAAGCCGTCCTCCACGCAGAAGTCCGCCACCACTCCCTTCGAGTAGATATGCGCTCAGAAGCCCTACCCATCAACTTCATGGTGAACGAAGATATTCACAAGGTGGAGGTAGATTTCGCGAAAGAGATCCGTGATCGCGCCCTCGTCAAGCATACCGCGTACGAACGAGAAGTCGCTCATTTCTACAACAAACGAGTGCGAGAGAGGACCTTCCTCCTGGGGGACTTGGTGCTAAAAAGGGTCACCGACCCGGGAGCCCAAGGCAAGCTTCACCCCAAGTGGGAGGGACCCTACCGCATCTCAGCGGTCTTGGGCTCGGGGGCTTACCACCTCTTTACTATAGAAGACAAGCCGCTCAAGCACGCGTGGAATGCTGACAAGCTCAAGAAATTTTACATTTAAGCTTTCTTGTAAGCCGTAACGGCACCTATCTCATGTTGATGTAAACCCTCCTAAGGTCATCAATGAAGTATCAAGTTAAGTTTTGCATGTCTTCTATTGCTTGTGTGGTGGTCTTTAAGAACCCATCCCCCTCACGTAGCTGTGGGAGATAGGCTAGAACCTCGTGCCCCTCTTGGGACGAGTTCCAGGGCGCATGGCCTCCGAGGCCTACCCCTGAAAAAGCCCCGAGCGGCCTAGACATTCCGTATCCCCCTCGGGTGGCCCTCTCCCTGCTGGACCCAGGGAGCGGGCGATGACTTGAGGCATCTTGCCTAAGTCATAGGGTGCTTCATGGCTTAGTCTCCCATGGACCCCTGGCGATAAGCAAAACGGCCCCCGGGTCACCATTCTGTACCCTCCACGGGAAGCAATAGGAACCTTTTTTATTCTAAGGAGCGTTGCCCGGGAGACATCCCCTTCCCGGTGGGCACATGCCTAAGCCTCTTTGCAAGGCTGAGAAACACAACTCGTGATGCTCCTACGGGGGCTATGCCGTAAGCTAGACGCCTGGCCTCCTAAATAAGGCCTTATGTACCGGTGCCCCTAAGTGGCCCGAGGGCCAAGACGAGACTAAAGCCGCCCAAGGGCGAAGCGGGGACCAAGTCCCCCTCGCTGTCGCGCGAGGAGGGAACACTCCCGCACTGTCTAAAGGTGCGGGGGGCTTGCCCCCTTCATACATAGCACAACAAGAATGGCTTTGTCCCCCTTGGGGAGAAGTAACTAAATGACCCTCCGGTGGGGCGCCTGCGCTTTGGATCCCTCTAGGGACCCAAGGCACGATCATGCCCCCATGAAGTCGCCCGGTCCTGCTGCAAACCTTCTTTGGCGGGCATAATCGGCGTGGCGCTCGAGCCCTTTGTGCACTTCGTTTATAGCGAATACCAACTGCCCTCCAAGGCACGTCCTAAAACAAAGCATGGCAAAAGTCATAAGTCATTCACATCATAACCTCAAAATAAGTTCATACAAAATGAAGGGAGCATGTCCCAGCTGACCATCATGAATTCTACAAGTGAAGATTCGTCTACCACTTAAAGGAGTGCTACACCTTACAAGTTAAGGATTCCAGTACAATAAGCATGAGTCACCTAGCTACTTAGCAAAAGACATCAAACACTCTCCAGAGGAAGTCATACATGCTCTGAGCTCGGGCCCTCTCCTGGTGCCCGGGGTCCGGTCCCGCGGGGAACCCTTGTGAGGCTGTCGACAAAGCCTCCCACGAGGGACCCCCAGGTAGAGCTACCCTCACGGGAGCTCCGACGCACCTCCTGGGTATACAGCCCTCGAAGCGCAATGAGGATGGCCTCCTTGCCCGCAGCATCAGAGAGGCGGAAGATGGCTGCCACTCCTGCGGTCAAGGCGACTTTAGCAAAGGCCTTGCCCTTGTCGTCGATCACCACGACAAGGAAGCGTCGGCCCAGCGGTGCGACCCTCCTCCCAATCCTCAGAGGGAGGTGGGAGATCCTCCACTCTGGCCCCAAGCTCCCTCAAAGTAACCTGGACCAGCACAGCAAGATTCATGAGAGATATAGCCATTGTCTTCCGGTCCGCTTCATACCTTTGTTCATGGCCATCGCGGTCTACCCCCACAGCCCGTAACACCATGTGGGACCTCTCCAAGTCAGTCTCTAAGTCCTTGACCCGCTGTCGGGACCTCTCCAGCTCAGCCTCCGCCTTGGTAAGCTTGTCCTCCCCCACCCTTTGGCCCTCTTGGGCCTGCAGCAAGCCCCCTTGAGGGCCTTTGGATCGTCCTCAGGACGACGCCGTGGGGTGACTGGTAGCATCTCCTTGACCATTCCTGGGACCCTGTCAAAGAGAACACTGCTCATCGCTGTAGCTTGCAAAAGGGTGAAAGTGTGAAGTGTCAAAGCAAGCCATGCATGAGAATCCTGAGCTTAGGGGAACACATTAGAAAAATAAAGGCTCACGGTATCTGGTACTGAAGGGTCACTGTTGTCGCTAACTTCTCCTTTAGCACCTCCAAGAACCTCCCGGGGTCATCAGGCACCAAGTCTGCCATATACCTTTGCACCCGCTCCGTCACCAAGAGGCGAGTCGTCTCGATCGCCTTTGCATCCAGCGTATGAGGTATGGCATACTCGGGAAGGGCACTGGAAGAACTGCCCTGACCACCTTGCGAAGGCCCGCTTGCATGGGTGAGCATGGGGTAGCCACATTCTCTGCTGAAGCCCTTGGGGGCACAACAGGTGTGAGGGGCTTCACCACAGGTGGCATCTCGTGCTCCGCCGGGTCTACAAAAGAGAAGAGGAGTAAGTTAAGTGTGTTAGGAGAACATGTAAGCTCCGTGACAACTTGTCATGATCACGATCACATACCTCCTGGAAAGCGGAAGAAAGACTCAATGTCGTCGAGGTAGGCATACCCAACCTCCTCCCCCGCCACGGCCTTGGCCGGAGAGGTGACCAGGCCCTCGGTCTCAATGCCCAGGAGCCCTTCAATCTCTGGCGAGCTGCTGAGCACTGTGAGCTCCTGGCTCGATGTCGACGCAGGCTCACTAGAAGAGCTGGGTGTTGTGGACGAGGAAGGTGAAGGTGAACACCTGCTCGCCTGCCTGTTGGGGGGCCGGTGCCCTCCCCGATGGACTCCCACTTCTTCTTAGGACCCCTAGCGCCTTTGCCCCTAGGGGCGGGAGATGGTGGGGGCCTTCGGGGCTCCACCCGGAGAAGGCCCCCCTCGCCCGTGGCGCAAGACAGAGGGGCAACGCCCTGCAGAGAGGTGCCACCAACGCGCGCCCCGGTGGCTCTCTTGGCACGCGCTTTAGTGGGCGAGGTCCAGGCCCCTCCCCTGTGGCTGCGGCCCTGGCCCTCTTCCGTTTAGCCTGGTATGCAGCGGGGTCACCCTGTGGGGGAGGCGTAGGACAAACGCCTCGGCCACGGAGTTCCTTCCCTCCATGGGCTCTCGTCCTCGTAACCTCGTGCCTCAGACATGCACCCTGACGCCCATGCAAAGGGCGTTAGCCCTTGCGCCCTGGTTGCATCGCTGCCATCTTTTGCTTGCAAAGTTGCTTGCCAGTACTTCAAAGCACCACGCTTCCAGCGGGAGCAGCTTTTTGGGCGCTAGCATAAGTGCCCTGAGCACCTAGCATGGTGGCCGATAGGGAACCAGAAAAAATAGGCAAAGGCACGGGAGTTGCTAGTAATTGCCCATTCCAGGGCAGGCTTTCGATAGCTAACTCGGGCATTGGTCTAAGCGCCCAAAAAAAATCCCAGGAGGCAACGAGCGTTAGTCCTAGCGCTTGGAAGAGGCAAGGAGAAGCTTACGCAAGTTCCGTCCGGACCAGGCACTAGACCGCGCGTCCAAAGCCTCTGTACATGCGCCCCTGGGTGGCATGGGCGGTGGATGCAGCGCCCTAGTGGTTGGGCCCCAAGCATTTAGTATACCCCGGTTGACTAGTCCGACTAAGGCATTGCCCGGACGCCCAAGCACCCTTCGGTCCTAGCCTCTAGGGTGTTGATTAAATGCCCTTCCCAGAGGGCTCCCCACAGGGACAAGTACCTAGGATGCTGTAGGGGCAAAGTGTGGCGCTCCAAAATAAGGGGCGTTATAGATATGTCCTTGCTTCGTGAGCATGTCTCCGCTCCATGCCTTGGGCCAGAAGGCTCAAGAAATACCTAAAAATTGACTTGAGTACTCACCCTGAACATGTATCTAGAGCCTTGAGCGTTTTGGTCATCAGGTACAAGGGAAAGAATGTGCAATCAACTTTCACAGCGCACCTCTATCCCTCATGCGCTTCCTCATGCGCCTAAGGGATAGGGGGCCTAGTGTTGGGGGAAAACTCACCAACTCCCAAAGGGAGGCCTCGTTCACCCTATACCTCACTGGAAAGTGGACAAATCCACATAGCATTGGAAGGTTTCCCTCGCAAGCATGAGGGGAAGCTCCTTCCTACCCCCGCAGGCATCTACGGGAGGCTCTCTTCTACTCTGTGGGCTTTATAGGACTCCGCAGGCGTCTACGAGAGGCGCCCTCCTACTCCGCAGGTGTCTACGGGAGACACCCTTCTACTCCGCGGGGATCTACGGGAGGCACCCTCCCACTCCGCGGGCGTCGGGAGGCGCCCTCCTACTCTGCGGGCTCTACGGGACTCCGCTGGTGTCTACGAGAGGCGCCCTCCTACTCCGCGGGGGTCTACGGGAGGCGCCCTCCTACTCCGCGGGTGTCTACGAGAGATACCCTCCAACTGCGTGGGAGTCTACGGGAGGCACCCTCCCACTCCGCGGGCGTCGGGAGGCGCCCTCCTACTCCGCGGGCGTCTACAGGAGGCACCCTGTAACTTTGCGGGCATCTACGAGAGGTGCCCTTCTACTCCGCGGGGGTCTACGGGAGATGCCCTCCAACTGCGCGGGCATCTGCGGCAGGCACCCTGTGGGGTCTAGGTGTCAAAGGCTTACGCCTACGGGACAATGACGTGGGATCCACTACCTCCTCGCCGGAAAGACCAAGATGCCCCCACTTGAGCCGTGTCAGTAGGTGCAGGATGGTACTTTGTGTAACAGGATGGGCACCTATAAAAGCCCATTGTAACCCATGCTTGTGACCTGGACTCTCATTGAATACAAAAAACTGAACCATTGGTGTGTCCCTTGGGAGCCTGGATCAGGAGTCTCCTCCCTACTACCCCTGGGCAACACACCGACAGGAGTAGGGCACTTGCTTAAGCGCCCGAACATGTATAAACCTTTGTGTCCACTCTTTCTCTCTCGGACGTAGGCCCGTAAGATGGCCCGCGTCCACTCCCTCTTGTGTCACGTTTATAAACACACGACAGTACAGGAGTACAAAGAACTTAGCATCGGGATCTCTCAATTCTTTCAAATTTCCCTTCCTAGCCATCATCACTAATCCCTCTTTTCCCTTTTTCTTGGTTCTTTGTGGCTGTGGAGTGTTGTTTTTCTTTGGATTCACTTGCTTACTATGTTTGTGGGTCTTACTTAAGTGTTTCTCGTTGTTTTCTTCTTAAATCATCCTTCATGATTTTCTCTGGTGTTAAAGGGAGAAAGGTGATACACTCCTCTTTATACATGAGAACAAGCTTGTTCGCTCATCCTCAAATCTGAACATCACGATCATATAGCCATGGTCGTCCCAACAGCAACTGGCATGCTTGCATTGGCACAACATCACACTCCACCTGATCATGGTACCTTCCAATAGAGAATGGAACAGTCACAATGTTGCTTACTCGCAGTGCACCACAATCATTAAGCCATTGCATCTATATGGAGCGGGGTGACGCCGCTGTTTGAACCCCATCCTCTCCACCAACTCTTGACTAGCAATATTGTTGCAGCTGCCAATATCAACAATAATTTGACATAGCTTGTCTTTGATCATGCCTCGAGTGTGGAAAAGATTATTCCACTGTCCATTTTTCTCTTTTACCACATTCACACTAAGTACCCGACGAGGAATAAAGCAGTTGTTATCACCCTCATCAGCATGTATTTCATTTTCATTATTACTGAATGCCTTTTCTTGTGCATTATCCTCATCCAGATCACTTTCAGGTGTGCATTCACAATCATGGTCCTTCTACTAGGACACTCAGCAGCAATATGCCCACGGCCCTTGCACTTATGACACACAATTGCTCGGCTATGAGATGAGGATGCAGCAGCCGATGCAACAGAGGGTGCTGCTACACTTGCAGCAGGATGTCGAGTAGCTTGGTGTCGACTTTTGTAGTCGGCAATGAAATTATGGGGTAGGCGCTAGATCTCAAACTCGAAGGTCACACAAGACAAGGGGTTTAGACAGGTTCAGGCTTTCGCGGAGGAGATAATACCCTAATCCTGTGTCTTTGGGATTATGCGAGATCTCTTGGATCTAAGATTGCTCAAAGCGCAATATGCTCGGGCGATATGAGGTGTGCTATGCTCTATGGCTTGATTGCTCTATGCTTGGATGATCGGATCCTATGTTGTTGCCCGCCCTCTCCTTATATAGCGGGGTGGGGCGGCTTCTGAGTCTGATCGGTTAGGAGATTTCAATCGGTTACAAGATTTTAGTCGGTTACAGGATAGAGTTTACATCTTTATCTACCCTATTAATGACTCGGATTACAACCGTATCTATCATATCTAAATATAAGTTCAACTTCCTTTAGGATATGTCCCCTGCGCGCAGCGTGGGCTGATGTGGGAGTATCTTACAGGCCTCCCTCTTGGGCCTGTCATGAGGGTACCCGGGTTCTTATATTCCACAGTAGCCCCCGAGTCCTTTGCGATCGAGTTGTTGCCTTCCTGGTTGCAGCCCAACTGAGTCATGCTTCACGCCGAGTGCTTCCAGTTCTTTGATGTAACTTCCCGACTAGTTTTCCTTTACAGTCGAGTGCCCTGTTGTAGGCAAAGAGATAGTGAAGGACTCAATAGAGCTCCACGCGTTAAACTTTCCAAGTGGTTCCTAGCCCCATTGTTGGACTTCTGGCAGTCGGCTCATCTTGGGACATACTGTATCCCAAACGATATGCAGAGGTCAAAACGCTTTTCCCGCTCAAGGCGAAATTCAGCGCCACTCCCTTTAAATTCATTCATCGCCGAAGTTGCTGATGTCATCGTTGAAGCGTTGGCTCACACACGTCGCATCCAAATTTAGTAGCCCTAAAATCATGTATATGCAGAACTTAGGCAATGTAAAAACAATTCACTCGGATGTGATGTCCGACTGGTGTATATATAATTTTAGAGTTTTTTTTACTTTTTTTCCTTATTGATTTCGAATTCATCCGAGTGATTTGAATCTTTTTGTTTAAGCACTCTGCCCAACATGTGTAGCCCCCGAGCGTTGGAAGTCGGCTCATGGCTCTTTTTCCCAGACACGTGTTTTGTGTGACTAAAGTTCGCCGTTCAAGGGGTCAGAGCTTCACAACTCGGAGTTATCGCACTCGGATTCACTTGCAATCGTTAAGCAAAAGAAGAAAAATACAACTCAGAAAAAGATTTGCGGATGCGCACACTATTAGGTGTAGCCCCCGACTTACTGCTTAGTTGTGGGTCAACTAAGTAGCAAGTCAGGAAAGTCAACAATTTTATTTATAATGACATAATTGAGTAAGCGACTTAGGCGCTTTATGCTCCATATGTTGCTGACGATCATGCCATCTTTGCTTGTGGCACAGGCGTAGGCTTTGTAGATGAGTTGTAGGCGATGCTCGGGGCGCAGGCGTGGCTCGTAGCCATGCCGAAGGTGGCGCTCAGGGTGAAGGCGTGGCTCGTGGCCGTGCCGAATGTGGTGCTCGGGGTGCAGGCATGGCTCGTGGCCGTGCCGAAGGTGGCACTCGAGGCGCGGCGTAGGCTCGTGGTCGTGCGAAAGTGGCGCTCGAGTCTTGGCGTAGGCTCGTGGCCGTGCGAAGGTGGCGCTTCGAAGCGCGGCGTGGCTCGTGGCCGTGTCGAAGGTGGCGCTTCGAAGCGCGGCGTTCAACCGGGCGCTCGAAGCGCGGCGTGGCTCGTGGCCGTCTTGAAGATGGCCTTCGAAGCGCGGCGTGGCTCGTGGCCGTGCCGAAGGTGGCACGGCGCAGGCGTGGCTCATGGCTCACCTACCGGCTTTTCCTGATTTTGCTGAATTGCAGCCGCCGTCACCATGGCCTTGATATGGGCCACGATCGGGGCCACCGGGCTATCCGATGCAATCATCGGGTCCAGTTTGTCGAGAAGCGTCTTGGAGGCGATGACGTTCTGCATTGGCATGTGGAACACAGCTTGATCTCCCAACCTGGATTGCAGGATGTCCTCGTGGACATTGCGGTCGCGAGATCGAAGCGATCGCACCTGCACCTCCTTACCCTTACGAAGATGATCTTCCCCCGCAGCTTCTTGTTCTTCTTGTTGGCGTTGGAGATCGGTCTTCTGCTCTTCTATCGCGAAGAGCCACGACGATCGCAGCAATTCCTCACAATGCCGACTGGTTTTCTGAGTGAGTCAGAGCGGCATACCTGAGATGGGTTGGTCTGATCTTCACCAGATTGGATCTGGCTTTGGACCAGGCATACAAGCTCTCCACGCGTATCCGCGACGAAATCCAAACTTCCGAAGCGGAAGGCTTGCCCGGAGATGAAGGTGGCGATGAATCCGCCAATTGCTGCCATCGAATCTGTAGGAAAAGATTATAGTGCTTCCCCTACCTGGCGCGCCAACTGTCGACTTTTGTAGTCGGCAATGAAATTATGGGGTAGGCGCTAGATCTCAAACTCGAAGGTCACACAAGACAAGGGGTTTAGACAGGTTCAGGCTTTCGCGGAGGAGATAATACCCTAATCCTGTGTGCTGGGATTATGCAGATCTCTTGGATCTAAGATTGCTCAAAGCGCAATATGCTCTGGACGATATGAGGTGTGCTATGCTCTATGGCTTGATTGCTCTATGCTTGGATGATCGGATCCCTATGTTGTTGCCCGCCCTCTCCCTTATATAGCGGGGGTGGGGCGGCTTACAGAGTCCTGATCGGTTAGGAGATTTCAATCGGTTACAAGATTTTAGTCGGTTACAGGATAGAGTTTACATCTTTATCTACCCTATTAATGACTCGGATTACAACCGTATCTATCATATCTAAATATAAGTTCAACTTCCTTTAGGATATGTCCCCTTGCGCACGGCAGCGGGGCCTGATGTGGGGAGTATCTTCTGGGCCTCCCTCTTGGGCCTGTCATGAGGGTACCCGGGTTCTTATATTCCACAGTAGCCCCCGAGTCCTTTGCGATCGAGTTGTTGCCTTCCTGGTTGCAGCCCAACTGAGTCATGCTTCACGCCGAGTGCTTCCAGTTCTTTGATGTAACTTCCCGACTAGTTTTCCTTTACAGTCGAGTGCCCTGTTGTAGGCAAAGAGATAGTGAAGGACTCAATAGAGCTCCACGCGTTAAACTTTCCAAGTGGTTCCTAGCCCCATTGTTGGACTTCTGGCAGTCGGCTCATCTTGGGACATACTGTATCCCAAACGATATGCAGAGGTCAAAACGCTTTTCCCGCTCAAGGCGAAATTCAGCGCCACTCCCTTTAAATTCATTCATCGCCGAAGTTGCTGATGTCATCGTTGAAGCGTTGGCTCACACACGTCGCATCCAAATTTAGTAGCCCTAAAATCATGTATATGCAGAACTTAGGCAATGTAAAAACAATTCACTCGGATGTGATGTCCGACTGGTGTATATATAATTTTAGAGTTTTTTTTACTTTTTTTCCTTATTGATTTCGAATTCATCCGAGTGATTTGAATCTTTTTGTTTAAGCACTCTGCCCAACATGTGTAGCCCCCGAGCGTTGGAAGTCGGCTCATGGCTCTTTTTCCCAGACACGTGTTTTGTGTGACTAAAGTTCGCCGTTCAAGGGTCGAGCTTCACAACTTCGGAGTTATCCTTTTCGGATTCACTTGCAATCGTTAAGCAAAAGAAGAAAAATACAACTCAGAAAAAGATTTGCGGATGCGCACACTATTAGGTGTAGCCCCCGACTTACTGCTTAGTTGTGGGTCAACTAAGTAGCAAGTCAGGAAAGTCAACAATTTTATTTATAATGACATAATTGAGTAAAAAGCGACTTAGCTGCTTTATGCTCCATATGTTGCTGACGATCATGCCATCTTTGCTTGTGGCACAGGCGTAGGCTTTGTAGATGAGTTGTAGGCGATGCTCGGGGCGCAGGCGTGGCTCGTAGCCATGCCGAAGGTGGCGCTCAGGGTGAAGGCGTGGCTCGTGGCCGTGCCGAATGTGGTGCTCGGGGTGCAGGCATGGCTCGTGGCCGTGCCGAAGGTGGCACTCAGAGCGCAGGCGTAGGCTCGTGGTCGTGCCGAAAGTGGCGCTCGGGGTGCTGGCGTAGGCTCGTGGCCGTGCCGAAGGTGGCGCTCGGGGCGCAGGCGTGGCTCGTGGCCGTGTCGAAGGTGGCGCTCGGGCGCGAGCGTTGACCGGCGCTTCGAAGCGCGGCGTGGCTCGTGGCCGTCTTGAAGATGACCTTCGAAGCGCGGCGTGGCTCGTGGCCGTGCCGAAGGTGGCACGGCGCAGGCGTGGCTCATGGCTCACCTCTGGCTTTTCTGATTTTCTTTGAATTGCGGCCGCCGTCACCATGGCCTTGATATGGGCCACGATCGGGCCACCGGGCTATCCGATGCAATCATCGGGTCGGCTTTGTCGAGCGTCTTGGAGGCGATGGCGTTCGCATTGGCATGTGGAACACGCGCTTGATCTCCCAACCTGGATTGCAGGATGTCCTCGTGGACATTGCGGTCGCGAGATCGAAGCGATCGCACCTGCACCTCCTTACCCTTACGAAGATGATCTTCCCCCGCAGCTTCTTGTTCTTCTTGTTGGCGTTGGAGATCGGTCTTCTGCTCTTCTATCGCGAAGAGCCACGACGATCGCAGCAATTCCTCACAATGCCGACTGGTTTTCTGAGTGAGTCAGAGCGGCATACCTGAGATGGGTTGGTCTGATCTTCACCAGATTGGATCTGGCTTTGGACCAGGCATACAAGCTCTCCACGCGTATCCGCGACGAAATCCAAACTTCCGAAGCGGAAGGCTTGCCCGGAGATGAAGGTGGCGATGAATCCGCCAATTGCTGCCATCGAATCTGTAGGAAAAGATTATAGTGCTTCCCCTACAGCGCGCCTAACCGCCGACTTTGTAGTCGGCAATGAAATTATGGGGTAGGCGCTAGATCTCAAACTCGAAGGTCACACAAGACAAGGGGTTTAGACAGTTCAGCTTTGCGGAGGAGATAATACCCTAATCTGTGTCTTTGGGATTATGCAGATCTCTTGGATCTAAGATTGCTCAAAGCGCAATATGCTCTGGACGATATGAGGTGTGCTATGCTCTATGGCTTGATTGCTCTATGCTTGGATGATCGGATCCCTATGTTGTTGCCCGCCCTCTCCCTTATATAGCGGGGGTGGGGCGGCTTACAGAGTCCTGATCGGTTAGGAGATTTCAATCGGTTACAAGATTTTAGTCGGTTACAGGATAGAGTTTACATCTTTATCTACCCTATTAATGACTCGGATTACAACCGTATCTATCATATCTAAATATAAGTTCAACTTCCTTTAGGATATGTCCCCTTGCGCACGGCAGCGGGGCCTGATGTGGGGAGTATCTTCTGGGCCTCCCTCTTGGGCCTGTCATGAGGGTACCCGGGTTCTTATATTCCACACTTGGTGAGCTGCAGGTGAAGAAGCTAAAGAAATCGTTGGCTTTGCAGCATGAATAGATGGTGAATATTTTGAAGTGGATCCTTGCAATCGACCACTAGTGATAGAGGTAACTGTCTGTTGACGACGACATGGAACTGAAATGGATCGGCTCCTGTATGACCACCCATGACCCTCTTGCTGAATCTTCCTCTCGGTACGCATGGCTTGGTCAACAAGATCTTGCAAATTATTATATGGGAACATCTCTACAAAACCTGGAATCTCATCATTGAGATCGTGCAAAAATCTTGCCATTTTTGATTCAGCATCTTCTCTGATCCTAGCACGAACCAAGAATAATTCCATCTCCTTATAGTACTCATCAACTGATCTAGATCCTTGCTTCAAGTCCTGCAACCTATTGCGAAGGTCGCGCTGATAACTTGATGGCACAAATCGCCTTCTCATTACTTGCTTCATTGCAACCCAAGTATTGATATGATCATGCCCCAATACAAGCTGATTCTCTTGTATTTGATTCCACCAAGTGAGAGCATATCTAGAAAACTTGACGGAGGCAAGATTTATGTGCCTCTGGTCGGAAAGATTATGCACTCTGAAAATATGGTCACGTTGCTCCTCCCACTCAAGGTACGCATCAGGGTCTTCTCTGCCCATAAACTTAGGAACACTTAACTTGATTCGAGCAATGTTGTCCGGGTCAGCCCTATGACGACGACCTCAGGCCTGTCCTCTCTATTTCCATGGGTGGCACCTCGACGGTGAACATGGTGCTGTCCATATCGCCTATGGTCTGCAAAAGGGTTCTCGTTACCATCTTCCTCATCAATGTCATGATCGTGTCGGACTTCATCATCAAAGTGCACACGGGGGACAAAGACTCGCCCGCAGGCACCTCCTCCACACCGACCATCATGGACAGCCATGTTACAACCATGCATCACAACATGGCCGCCTCCCACCGAATTCTCATCACCAATCTCTTCATGAGAGTTGGCAGAGATTTGTTGTTGTGGAGCTCTACCACCCGCCGCAGGAAGACATTCATTGAACATCCTCTCCATGGCCTGCAGCAACGAGTTTTGTAGTTGTCGCAGCTCGGTACGTACAACTAGGGGTTCTGCTCCATGATTATCCCCACGAACACTCGAATCAGATCCTGCCATGTTAGAGCAAACCAAGAAGTAGTGGAATAGGTAAAATTTGTGGAATCTCTCAGTCTCACCTCTTACTTACCAATGTCTTAGTCATTCTCAAGGGTCGCGAGTGTGCAATAGGTGGCAGTACCACGGCTGTGATTCTGTGATCGAAAGGATTACAAGTCAAAAGGTCCAGCTACGGGTTATGGTGGAGCATGGAGGGCTGAACAAGGAGGGGGGTAGTACTGAAAATCAAGTGTTGTAGCCCATGCAAAGGACGCGTAAATGTTGCTGTTTGGATGCACCAAGAGCTCAGGATTATAAATCTGAAACTTGCAATTACGTGCTCTGCAACACAACCCCTTTTCAACTTCTTTTCATTCTATCTCTTTTTTTTGAATCGTTCTCACCATTTTTTATTTTTGACACTAACCAGGAATCAAAGAAATTACAAATAGGGGGGTGCAGATAACACAAGTAGGATGAACACAGTGAAAGAAACGAAGGTGACCAGCAACTCGATGAACTCACACGACACAAGATTTACAGAACTAAAGGCTGGGTATTTTCTTGGATGTAGACCATGGGACAGGAAACACACGATAAAGAACACAAGAACAAATTATGAACTAAAGGCTGAAAAGTGGATGGTGGTGAAACCTACTGTGACAACAAAAGCTCTGATACCAGATGATGCGAACACATGAGGGGTGGCCCGATCTTCACGGCAGTAGGTTGACGAACCAAGGATATCTAGCTGCGAACAGCAAGGGTAACTAGCTTTAACCCGCCAAGGTCGGATGCGACCAAGTGACGGGGAGAACGATCCGTAGCCTCTCGGGCTCCAACCCGATCTCCGAACGATCACAGAACCACAATCTGGGACTAATCCACACAAGAGTCCCAGAAGCCAAAAGCATGAACTAGGGGATCCCAGAGGGATCTCTCGCAAGTCCAAGAGAACTCACAAGAACAAAGGTGTAAGGCATTGAACAGCTCGGCTGCAATATAACATATCAGTTTATCAAATGATTCAAAAGTTCTCAATTGGTATAGTTTAGGGTGTATTTATACTAGGAACAACCCTCCCAGCAAGGTGTGAACACAAATCATCATGTTTGGGAGGAGCAAAAGCAGCTGGCTGGAATTGAATGAGTCTTCTTGGCTCTCACGCGTCTATTAGGCTTCCTGTGCAGTCTTCAGTAAAATGGTCATTACTCTTTCCTCGGAAGTCCAAATGATGAACCATCTGTTGGAGGTGAAAGTAGACTTGATAATATTTTCAACCATATGTATTATGAATACTGATTCGCAGTAGGCTGGATCACGTGACTCGTGGAATTGGAAGCATGTGTCAGCTCGCAGCACCAGTGTCCTGCGTAATCCGTCTCCTCGTAATCCTTTTGTTCCAGAGCAGCCTCACGTGTAAACCTGAGCAAGAGCAACATACACGACTTACGTAGTATATAATTCTCATCAATATTGAAATACTTCTTAGAAAGTAGTGTATTCACATCATGATGTTGCTTCTTTGCCCGGCTACGTGTAATCGGTCCTTCAAATACGTGTGCACGCGTAGTCGGTGTTTGACTTGGCGTAACAGTTACACCAGGTGCTGGTTCCGACGTGGTGTTGGTGGGGATGTCCTCATCAACATCCCAACCACTAATCCATCCATAGCCGATGCTTACCAAGGACCAATAACTAGAGCTTGAGTCCGACGGATAAATAACTTGGTGAGTTAGTTTCTAACCATTCCATTTGATATTGGCCAGAATGGGATGCTACCAAATAATTTCCATGACTTGCTTTTACTTAGGAATGAAGGATCGACTAAACCAGAATTACAAGAAGCCAACCAAGGGATGCTTGGGCATGAATCATTCTAGTCAAGAACTATGGGCAGACCAAGGTTGCTCGGGCATGATCCATCAACCAAAAAATCCAACTCAGTCACGACGCCAAAGGAGATCGACCCCGGATGACTCACAAGACTTCGAGTTTGACTCCAACTCGAACTCGCTTAGATTAGTTTCCTTAAATTTAGCCCTCCCTATAAATGTAACCAATTCGTATCGGGTAAAGGTTAGCCCTCCCTATGAATAAAGGCACTAGTGTTGGAAATATGCCCTTGAGGCAATCATAGAGATGATTATATTTGCATAAATGTTTATGAACTATGAGATTGTTCTTTGAGTAACATCATAGATATTGATTAACAAAGTGAGTGACTTGTTTGTGAAAATCTGTATTCATTTTTATGATGTTCATTCTAAAAGGGGTCCCTAGTCGGTAATCATATGAGGACACATATGAGTAGACTAGCATATGTATTGGTCGATGACCCTATTTTACGGATCATAGATATGTAGATATCAAACTAATAATATGGACACATGTTAGAGAACACGGTGTTGGACATCGACACACTATAAGACACTGCGAGAATGTTGTTTTATTTCATGTCATCAGTTCGTCTCATATACGATGTGTATGCCATATCCTTCGACTTAAGATTGTCGCATGTTCTCAAGATGCGTAATGGCTTACTTAGGGGTCGTCAAACGCTACTCCGTAATTGGGTAGTTATAAAGATGGCTTTCGAGTTTGTTATGAAACATGCTGCGAGGCATGGTCGATCAAGATAGGATTTGCCCCTCCATACAACGGGAGAGATATCTCTAGGTCTATCGAGTGGTCGGATTCCAGAAACGCATGGCCATGCTACTCGAGTAAAGAGTTAACTCAATGTATTCGGGGAATCTGAGTCACGGCGTCGAGATAGAGTGGTCGAGCCATCCAAATAAGGATGACAACAACTCGCCTTGGGTTTGACCAATAACGTGAGGCAAAAGGAAATGCATATAAGACATTGTTGAGGTTCGTCCGATCTTTACATGTACTCGGGAGTCGGTAAGTCCTGCTAGGGCCGCTATCGACTATTGGTCGATTAATCAATGGTCAAGTAGGTGTACCCGATGGTCGATTAGGAGTACTCAATGATCGATAGGGGTACTCCAGCCATGTCCGAGTGCACGTGAACCTATAGGGTCACACACTTAAGGGGCACCAAATCGGATAGGGATTCGAGTTGTAATGGGCTTAGAGTTTCTAATGGGCCTCAAGGGTTGAAACCCGTTATGGGATGTCTGTATAAAGGGAGGAGGTGGTGGCTTTGCTGATAGAGATATACATGAAGAAACATATCAGGAATTCTGAATTCCCGAAACCCTAGCCCCCACCCCTCCTCTACCCAGAACCGCGCATCCGGCGCTAGCACTCCGGCGCATGGTGTTCCTGCCCTGTACGTGTGGATACCTTGGATGCGTTGCTGCAAAGCTTCAACGCTAGGACCATCCGCAACCTACGGCAATCACATGGAGCTGTTGGGGAGGCGCGAGTGATGTGACCATGCTGACCCAGCAAGCCATGCTTCTACCTCAAGCTAAGACAAGGGTGTAACAACCCAAAATTTGGGTTTTCAAAAATCTTTTGTTTAGTTCATCTTTCCAAAAATCTCCGCGGATTTTTTCTCTTTAATAAAGCTTAATCTGAAATTTTCTAATGCTAAATAAATTAAATTTGACTAATATAAACTTCAATTAAAATAAATTTAGTTTTATTTGAGTTCATTGTGCTTCAAGGAATTTTCTGTAATTTTTTAAAGATTTTTCGGAGTTCGTTTGCTATTTATTTGGAATTAATTTAAATTAAGCCTTTTGTTAAATTTAATTAAATACTGCAAAATTTTAAATAAAGTTTGGTTAAAAATAATTTATTTGAGCTTCAAATGTCTTAAAATATTTTCTAGAATTTGTTTAGAATTTTTCTGGTATTTTTATTGCTCTAAACGAATTATTTTAATTTCTGGAATTATTTTAATTCGGAAATTGGGCTAAATCGACGTGGCAGCTCCAGAACCGGCCATGTCATCGCCTAACCTCAGCCTTCCGATCTCCATCCGACGCACCAGAATGCACCACGTCACCCGGTACTGTTCTTTGCGCGCCAGGTGTTCGATCCGATCCGTTTTCAATCCAAATCCGGTTTTTCTTCGTGTTTCCTTTTATGCACGACTCCCTAGCCTATATAAGTGTCCTAAGACCCCTCCCACGCACCTCTAATCCCCAGAGCACCTCCCAAACCCTAAAAACCGCAGCCGTCGTCTTCCGGGGCGTCGCCCTCGCTGGCCGATATTGGCATCACGTTCCCCATCATTATATTGAGTTTTTCTAAAATCCGCTCGCGTCATCTCGTGCCATATGGTCCCATCTACCTCTCCACCAAATTTGGTGCTTTTTCACCAAGCAAATCAAAAGTTACGGCCGTTCCAATCTCGAATCTTGCCGTCGCCCGTTCTCCTTCGTTTTTGCGAGTTTGACCGTGAAATTTATTATGTAGACTCATCTTGATGTCTTCTACCTGTTGCTCACCCTAACTCAAGGTTTTGTCCATGGGATTGCTGTAGAAAATTCAATCTTCCCCCATCAGACTGCATATGTGTAGCTGAAAACTCCGTCGCGCGTCCCCCGTTGATCCAGAAGGTAAAACTTAGATCTGTTCGCGTCATATTGTGCCAAATGATCCCAGATAGCTCTCTCAAAAATTTGGTTAGGTTTCATCCATTATTTTAATAGTTATGGCCGTTTGATCTATTAGCTTTAGCAGTCGTTCATCGGTAGTTTGTGATCTGTCCATTGGGTTGCCGCCAAATCCGCTTATACCGTTGAGATCGTCTCGCCGCGTTCTACGTGGTGCTCACTTCCCCTTTGTTGTTCCATCCACCAAAAATTTTAATATTCGTTACCGTCGCCTTTTTGCCACCGCCGCGCGTCGTCTTGTGCCGCCAACTATTTTGGTTTGTCGTGACCATGTCATTGTGTCCAGAAGATCATTATCCCCTGTTTTGCCCACCGTTGAAGTTCATTGATCCCCGGTTGCCATCAAAGCCATAATCTAGTATCTAACCGTAAATCGTTCGATCCGATCCTTTTGTTATCGGTTCGTGTTTGATTAGCCATCCTTGGTAATCTTTTATCGCAGAGCCAACCCTACCTATCCAATCCCTATGACAAGTGGATCTATCCACGAGTCATTCCTCTCAAACCCTAATTGAACCTTGTGTCCAATCTGTCGTTGACGATGGATCATATCATGTAAACCTCGCAACTCGCAGATCAATCCTGAGCCATATCATAACCTTGCTACCATATCGTTGTACCGACAATCGACATCTTATCTTTGCATGAGTGTCCTGTCGTTGCTTCGCTATCTTCGCATGTGTGCATTCTCGCAAAAGCTCTAGTTCAATATCATCATCCTCTCTATGGCCTTATTGTAATCTAACCCCATCACCTATGAGTTTAGCCTTGTCTTCATTTCCTCGCTGCCTTGTCATCGTCAAGCACCTTGATCGACGTATGACTGATCTCAAATTGAATCGCATGAATGTCGACCTCGCTTGTCCATATCCTATTCTTGAAAATCTAATCTGCCATTGACCTAGAAGTCATTCGTGGGCTTGGTCGATAGACCATTGGCCATGTGTCATATCCTTGTGCCATATCTAATCTATTAGTCTATCTTTCTTTTGTTTGATCAGTATATCCGCTTAGTCAACAAAAGTTATCATTGAGCATCAGTTTAGTTCATTGCGAACTAACGTATCTTTATGGACCCGGTTTATAGATCGAGAGCCCATATGTCATTGTCTATCCAATTAAGATAATAACTTCAGAAGAAATATTCTTTGGAATATTATTCTTTCTCAGTTATCAGTCTTTTCCTTTTCGGTGTATTCCGAAAGCTTGTTCTCTTTTGTCTAATATCTGATCTAATCCATTCAAGTTCCTAAATTCATCTAAGCCTTCGTGATCCAAAGACTATCCGTTCTCAATTTGGATTTTATTTGATTTATCTTTTGAGTTGGTTTGTATTTGCTTCTTCTTTAATCGTTAGGCGCATCGTCCTAAGTTGTTCTAAGGAGTGAAGATCAAGAAGGTAAAGATCGAAGATCAAGAATTAAAGATAAAGAGTAAAGAACATTAAAAATCGCAAGGGCAGACAAGTTGTGCTTTGATCATATTGAACCCATGTTTATAAAATTGCTATATTTGTTTTACCCTATTGCATATTATTTCAATTATACAATTGTTTCAAATTAAATTGGGACTTAGCTATTATACCAATTTGATCTATACCCTACCTTGCCATTGTATGCC
Source organism: Otatea glauca (assembly GCA_036346275.1). Classification (NCBI taxonomy): domain Eukaryota; kingdom Viridiplantae; phylum Streptophyta; class Magnoliopsida; order Poales; family Poaceae; genus Otatea; species Otatea glauca. The sequence goes on along the minus strand of CM070715.1, from coordinate 56,333,345 downwards.
ATGATCTAATTGTCACCCTAGGATGGTTAATTAATAGTTGGTTAATATTGATAATCGACATGGGCTGGTTAGACCGTCGTAGATTGCTTAGCCATGCCACGTCATCACATGTGTCCGAATGTTGATACTTAATCTTGACTAATGGAATATGGAATAATGTTTATGAATTGGTGTGTCATGTGTTGTCACACAGTGATATTAAGTTGTCGTGGCGAGAAGGTTACACAACTAGATTGAAATGTTGGTGGCACGTGGTGCTTGGTAATCAAGCCGGGTGGTAATGATTTAGATTGGGGCAAGTGGTAAGGCGCAAGTGCCAAGGTGGGCGAGGATTGGCGGTATGTGGAAGTCTTGCCTTGGTCATTTTAAGGACTTAACCTTGCAAGCCTTTGACCTGAGTCTCTCTTGCAACCACATGTCTGGAATGGGACAGCCTAGCTGATTAATTAGTAATGTTTTAGCTTGGTACTACCATTGGCGGTGTGAGTCCTGGGTGTACGGATTAACTCACATGGCGCAAGAGGGGGGCCCTGTCGTGGTGGTTTAACCCTTGAGTGTTGAAACCTCGGTGGGTATCTTGGGTTAAGGCAGAGCTTTGTAAAGGCTTTGTCATGATCTCTCTGCCGACACACCAAAGGAAGTGTGTTAATTGCATGGCACTAAGAGACGATCATGTCGTGTGGGTAAAGTGCATAACCTCTGCAGAGTGTAAAACTATTCGAATAGCCGTGCTCACGGTATTGAGCAATGCTCGGAATTACAGATTAAGGGTTAGACTTTTGCAAAACAAAACTTGGGATGGATGGCGGTTGCCATGGTAAGTTGGAACTTGATTAAGGATTGGAACTTGGTTTACTTGAGAAATCTTGAATCTATTTATTACAGCTTATTTGTTTTATTGTCTTTACAATCTATTTCTTGTAATTGTTCTCAAATCTTTGCTTTCTCGCAAAATAACCATGATAAGCCATTCCTTGGAATAAGCCTTGCATATAGTTATATTAGAATTGCATTACATGCACAACTTGTTGAGTGCTTTATGTACTCACCCTTGCCATCAACAAAATCATCAGTTGAGGAGAAGACTACAACTTCAAAGGAGGAGAAGTTCCACGAGGGGGCGAATATCTAGGAGTTGAACCTTGTCAGTTGCCTGTGGCATATTGATGGGATTCGTCAACGTTCTTCATTCCACTGCTATTTATTTAATTTGAGTTGAAGCCACCAAGGCCTCGCAAGTGTAAGTTTGACCTTAAGGTCGTTCAATAGTTCTATATTAATAAATGAAGTCTTTGTTTATTATTCCGCTGTGTATGATTGTGATATTTCATCAATGTTGAGACTGTGTGTACTAGCGTGATCCTGGACTAGTGCTGAATACACAGAGGGTCCGGATTTACATATTCGGGTCCCGACAAAGGGCCCAACAACTTCTGATGCTCCAAACCCAGCCTGAGATCAAGTCCAATTCGTTCACGAGTCCAGTTCGACCCATAAGAGCAGTCCAACTAAAAATAACCATATCTAGGTCATACGATGTCCGTTTGAGGCATTCATGGACTCTACGGACAAGCCACGACGAGAGCTTTCCAATGGAAGTGGTTTCACCTCCAAACTTCTTTTGGATCAACAGGAATCATTAAATCAATATGACGAATAGAATCTGTCAGGTGCTGCACCACCTCCACTTGGGCCCAAATGCCTTGTACGACCTAGGATTGCACGGCCAACCCCTTGGCTACCTCCCTTTCCCTCTTCCTTATATATATTCAGTTTTGCGCTGTTCATCGGTTTGTGGAACCCCAACTCGTGTGCTTAATATTATTCATAATTTCAGATTGCATCTTCTACGTTCTTGCTTGTTTCCTCGATTCGCATGCAGGGATAAGCCTTCTTGGCGAGGTCAACCGTGTTTATGCGTGGTTGATAACCAAAAGAGCTGTGGTGTAGTGATTGTAGGGTTCGAATCAGTTCTGATTGGAAGCCGGATCGTCAACGTCGAGTTCTCCACCAATCGATTTAATACTACCTGTTGAAAGATCGGGCCACTGTTCCCATCAAGTGGTATAAGAGCCTCAGTTGCCCGATAGGTAATTCTTGTATCCCCACTTTTGTTTTGCCATCATCCTTGAGTCCAAAAAAATTAACTCACAAAAAGTTCATAATCGGTTCCGCTGTCCTACAACCCCTTGTGCATTTGCAATTTTTATTTCAGTTTCGCTTTGTTGAATTTGTGTCCATCATCGTCGTCTTGTTACTGGTTTGTGGTCGTGATCGTAGTTTCTAGTTGTCCCATTCCGTTGTCCTAGTTCTTATTTTGCACCGTGAGTCATCCCACCATAGCCAACCTCCAAAACCAAACTGAGTCCTACTCGGTTTACCCCTGCCACTGCCTTGAGTTATATATTCTGCTCTGCAAGCCCTAGATAGGTCGCGAGCCGCCTTGTGCCAATTGCCCTGCACCGCAGGTCACCCTTTTTCACTCGCGATCCTATTACTATTTTAGCCCTATCCGGAAGGACGAAGTGAAGTCACAAGCAATTCTAGTTTGCGCAGTGGTCAGTAAAACTGGCATAACTTTTGCATACGAACTCCGATTGGGGTGTACTTTTTTTTGTTTCGAAGAGGATGATGAGACACATCTGAAACATCCAAAGGTCAAGAGACCTGTGCAATTTTTGACCCCCAAATTCGGCTTCTAAGACCGAGTTCTAAGCCCCAAAAGTTTGCTATGCTGTTCTTGCCGATTTTTCGATCATCTGTTTAACAATTTCTCTCGTTCCAAAACATGAGATTTTTGTTTTGCCTTTGAGTTAAAAGAAAGGAAAATAAAAGACAAGTGCAAAAAAGAGCCGCACTAAAAAACATCAGAGAGAAGAAAAGAAGCAAAAAGAGGGAAAGAGAAGCAGGTAATTTAGAATTGCTTACATTCTCTGAGTCCTATGTGCTTTGAAATATCCCTTACTAGGTTGAACAAGTTCTAGGAACACATTTAGGCCAGCAACTGTGACAAGTACGTTGGACATTTATTCAGCTTGCTAATCTAATTTCGATATTGCTTATTCCTTGCTACTAAATATTTCCTTCCGAGCTCCATATACTTCTTATCAGTTCAGGTTCTCCTTTGCAATCGCCTCACTCACGCACCAGTCATGGTATCATTAACCAGCCACCGGTCGTACCACCTGCTGTTTTGGTAAGAACATTTGTAAAGGTGTGGTAAGACGCATGAGAGTTTGTGATCCCACTGTCCACTACCTAGTAGTTGATAGGGGTAATACTTTGTGCTATCTTATGTTTTCTACTAGCAATTGCAAGGGTACCAAAGGACCAGGACGGTAACTAGTGTGTTCTTCATAACGAGCTCCGAGAGATGAATGAGATTATGAACAAGCAAATTCAAAACATGGAGAATGCACTTGACAGAAAAGAGCATAAGCACCAACCCAACTTTAATTCATCTCCTTCTGCTAGTAAATGTAAGAAGTTTCCAGTTCTTCCTTCTTATAGTGGATTTGGTGTTGATGCTTATATAGATTGAGAAATAGAGGTAGATAAAATTCTTTCGCAATGAAACCTTTGTGGTAAACGAAAAATTAGAGTTGCCGCTAGTGCTTTAACTCGCTGTGCATCAATTTGGTAGAATAATTTGTTGCTTATAAGACAGTACCACAAACATGGAAAGATATGAAACTACTCATGAGAGATGAATTTGTTCCTGCTTATCTCTAAAACGTTACTCTATGAATTGAAATGTTTACAACAATGTGATAAAACTGTCAATGAATATTACGAGGAATTAGAAACTGCATTGTTGCGTTGTGGTTTAGATGAATCTGAAGAAGCTAAGGAAATAAGATTCTTAAATGGGATTGACAAGAAAATTCAAAGTATTCTTGTTGATAGGGAATACAATTCTCTCTCTAGTTTATTTAATATTGCTCGTGAGGTTGAAACTCAAATTGAACATGAAAGTCATCTTGCTGAAATTAATGAATATAACTGCAAAAGTGATCAATTTTCTTTGGAAGAATGGCATCTTGTTGAGTTTCCACTTGCTACTAACTTTTCACAGGACATTGAGAACAAGACCGAGAAGGAAAACACGCCAGAGAAGGAGGAACAGGAGATACATGCTATCCCATGCATGCCTCAAGAATGTACAGATCATGATATGCCTAATTTGGCTGAGATAGAAAACAAAGGTAACGACATAGGTGCTATTTTCACATGAGGAGAGAATTCTGTTGATGTACTAAATTTGGCCACTACTGGTGCTATGCTAGAACAACACTTAGTAGACACTCAAATTGAATAATGTTTGTCACAACATGATTGTCTTACTGTCCCTGGTGATAAAGAAGAGTTGTGTGATAATATCTCATTTATATCTATGCCTCAACTAGTGAATGAACATGTCGGTTTTATTTCTGATCTAAACACGTGTGCTAAAAATAAACATGTTATTCACCTTGCTAATGAAAAGGATGAGATTAAACTGTTGTCTTCCTTGAATACTTTGGGTTATATTGAATTTGATGTCATATGTGATCCCAATTGTTTAGAGGGGAGATTTTCCATGCCAGCTAATTTGTCATGGTCATCCAGTGTTAGTTTTCATGCTATTGGCAAACATAATGATAAAGGAAAGTACATGGTGCATTGAGTTTATATTTGTATCATTTTGAAATCTTCTTTTAATGTGCCACACTATCAACAACCAAAGAATATGTTGGTTTCTTTGCCGCCTCTTGTTACTAACCTTTTGCAGGCCAATGAGCTTGAGTCAAGGACGACTCAAAATCAAGAAGGAGAGGATGATGTGACCATGTCGACCCAGCAAGCCATGCTTCTACCTCAAGCCAAGACAAGGGCCCAACAACTTCTGATGCTCGAAGCCCAGCCTAAGATCAAGTTCAATTCGTTCACGAGTCCAGTTCGGCCCACAGGAGTAGTCCAACTAAAAACGACCATATATGGGTCATACGAAGTCCGTTTGAGGCTTTCTTGGACTCTACGGACAAGCCCACGACGAGAGATTTCTAATGGATATAGTTTCACCTCCAAACTCATTCTGGATCGATAGGAATTGTTAAATCAATATGACGAACAGAATCTGCCAGGTGCTGCACCACCTCCACTTGGGCCCAAAGGCCTTGTACGACCTAGGGTTGCACGGCCAACCCCTTGGCCACCTCCCTTGCCCTCTTCTTCATATATATTCAGTAGTCGTCGCTAGAATAGATGGGTTTTGCTTAGATTACAACTAGACAATTTGTCAGTTTTTCACCGTTCATCAGTTTGTGGAACCCCAACTCATGTGCTTAATATTATTCGCAATTTCAGATTGCATCTTCTATGTTCTTGCTTGTGTTCTCGATTCGCATGCAGGGATAAGCCTTCTTGGTGAGGTCAACCGTGATTGTGCGTGGTTAATAACCAAAGGAGCTGTGGTGTAGCAATTGCAAGGTTCAAATCAGTTCTAATTGGAAGCCAGATCGTCAATGTCGAGTTCTCCGCCAATTGATTTAATACTAACTGTTGGAAGATCGGGCCACCGTTTCCATCAGCGAGGCTAGTACGACTACATCTGCCCCACCACGCTACATCGACTCTACTTCCGCTACGGGTCTGCGTGTCTAGTGGTAATTTTGTGATCTATAACTTGCAATGGTTCCTTGGTTACGCGGTAGAAAATTTTGTTTTTCGCTAGAGTAGCCAACCTGTTCCCTATCAGATGGTATCAGAGCATAAACATTCACTGCATGGGCGCATGTGGGACAGGGGTGGGGGCATATGGCGCATGGTGCGTGTGGGCCCGGAGTGGCCACACGGCATGGCATATGTGCCGACACTGGACGCATGACCATATACCGAGGGGTGGTTCTGGGTATCTGCCGTGTATACGGTGTGCTGCCGAGGGCGTTAAGGTGAGTGTAATACCCCGGCCTGTTAATTTGAAGGCCCATGTGGCCTATGTGGAGTGGTGGTGGGATTAGTCCCACATTGCTTGCACAAAATGAGTTGTTGTAGTATATAATACCTGTTTGGTCCAAACATAGCACCTCCAGGTTAACATTTTTACACGAAGCGAGGACGAAAGTGTAAGTGGGGTGCCATGCTTATGTGGGCCCGCCCCACGATGGGCTAGGCCATGAGCAAAATTTGGGCCAGGGTGTTACAGATGGTACCAGAGCTATGCTGCGTAGTTTTAGATTCGGAATAGATGCATATGATGATATGCGGTAGTAATAGGTGTGATCTATTATTGTTCTATTGGTTGTTCTATTTGATAGATCGATTTTTGGCACTAGTTAATAAGATTAATTCATGTTCGGTGGTCATAGATGGGTTTAAGGTCATTACTCTATGATCATGCTGTTGTAGTCGCGCTACTACTTACCCCTACCAGTCGGTTTCCGCCATCGGGGTAGACCGTGAAACGTAAACCCACAACTAGGGGTGAACACGGTCGGAAACACTGAAACCATTTTTGTTTTCATATTTTTTGTCGAAAACGATACCAGAATCGATAACTAAGGAAATGAAAATGGCATCGGTAATTCGAAAATATCGAAAACGAAAATCCGATACAAAATATATATCGGTAACGATCACAATTCGAAAAAGAGACCGGTAACGTCGTAACGACATGTACCACCAATTGACTTCAAAAAATTCACACAAATAGTACATCCACATAGAAATTAGTAATAAATAAATATTCATAAATTTATGATGAACATACATTACCAATGTAAATGTATACAATAGCATAACTAGTCTAGAAGATCAATATCTAATAACACATAATGGCATAAGCATTAAGCAACATCACATAGCACTTACATAAAGGCGTACATTAAAGCATTAAGCAACAGATTCATATAGCACTTACTGACTTACATACACGCATACATTAAAGCATTAAGCAATAGATTCACATAGCACTTAAAAGCAATACCTCACAAGCATTTACAGTTGACGACATTACACATTCCACACAGGCATACATAGCATAAGATAGTCTCCACACGAGTCTTTACATCACATAGCATAAGATAGTCTCAATATCTCATATCAAATAATACATCACAGTTCAATAGTTCACAATTCATACACGAGAAGAAAGAAACCAGTATAAGACAAAATACATCATCATAGTCATAGATTCATATAGTTTTAGTTTCTTCCTTCAATATCACCAAACAGCAGCCAACTTACAGCTAGACCTCAGGTCCATCTTCATCATCATCTAGGTCTTCATCTTGCAGTTTTTTTAGAGCAATATGTAGTTAAACTGCAGCTAATATTTTTTGCACAAATGAGAATAGAAAATGAAGAGAAATTAACCTGAAGAGAAAGATTACTAGCAATAGCCTCAAGATCCTCCAGATCACAAACCATGGAAGGAACACTCTTACAACCTGGGAATATAAAGATCCATCGGTGCATTAGTAAAAGGGTAATGACTAATAAAATTTTGAACAAGTATAAGTTCGGACTATAACCTTTTCTTGCTTCGGCTATCAATCCTTGGTGCAAACAAGTGCTTCTACCATGCTAGGGTCAAGGCGAGTACGATATGGATCAAGTACATAGCCACCAGCACTAAAAGCAGATTCAGAAGCTACTGTTGACACTTGCATAGCCAAGACATCACGAGCTAGCTGCCACATGATAGGATATTCATCTTTGTTGACTTTCCACCATGCTAATAAGTCAAATGTGTGCTGATTACCTTTAGCAACCTTTAACAATGGGTCTACCAAGTATTTCTCTAAGTCATTTGTGTCAATACAATCATCATCCCCTTGTGCATCAAATATGAAGCTATCAAGTTCATCATCTACACTATCCAAAAACATGTCAACTGCTGATGCTGAGGAAGGTGCGGTTGCTGAAGTTGAGGGTGCGCTGGAAATAGCATTGATACAACTTCTTCATAACATCATTAAATTTATCAAGTTCAGCTTGATAGGAATATGGGTACAACTTCTTCAAGTAAAATTCTACAATTTTCCTCTTGAACCTAGGATCAAGGACACTAGCCACAGCAAGAGAAATATTGGACTTCTTCCAGTAATTGTCAAACTTTACCATCATAGTGTTTACCATCTTATTAATAGTTGGATCACTACTACGGCACCAATCGGTAAGCAACAAATTAATACCACAAAAACCTCTAAAAAATAAGTTGGCAGTTGGATACAATGTACCAGAAAATAGCTCAATCCGATCAAAAAACTTTCTCAAGCATGGTAAAAGAGACTTTGCCATATCCCATTCTACAGAGGAAGGTGAAATTTTCTCATACCTGTGACATTCATATGACACAAGCCTCTCAAAGGAAAGGCCTGTAATATAGGGCATCCCTCAACATGGCATACGTTGAGTTCCTCCTAGTAGGAACATCAAGTGACAACCCAACCTTTGTGTCCATATCACATTCAGTAACACACTTTTGGAACTCCTCCCATTGCAATGGAGACCCCTTGACAGCTAGCACAAATGCTCTAATATTCTGAATAGATGATGCTATTGAAGAGGAACGTGGTATGCTACGCTAGCACAAAAAAAAAATCTACCGCGTAACCAGAAAGCTACTCGCAAGAAGGGGATCATAGATAAGATTACCACTAGACGCGCAGTTGCGAAATCCTTCGCGCGTCGATGTAGTGGATCGTCCTCGCCGCAGTCGTTGCGTCGATGTAGTGGATCGTCCTCGCCTTGCCGTGGATCGTCCTCCCACGCCGCAGTCACAGCAGCGTCACCGCAGTAGTCCACACGTCCAGAGATGGAACGCCGTGCGTCGGTGTGCAAGCACTGTCGCTCGGCAAGGACAATGAGAGGAGTAGGCTAGGGTTTGAGTGAATCACTCCTAAACTATGGAAAGCACACCTGCGCCTCCTCCTCCCCTCCTTATATAGCCACGAGATGAAACCTAAACTAGGGCCCATCAGCGTGCTAAGCCCACGAGGTTCATTAATTACGGATCCAATCCAAATTAATGTGTCCCAGCCCATTAAGTGTGTGACCCTGCAGGTTCACGTACGTTTGGACGTGGATTCGGAAAACTCCTTTTCAATCCAATAGTTGGTAGTGGCTTCTTGCAAAGTATGCCAACTCCCAAACATACTATGATCAAATCGGACAGAACCTATCAAAAGTATTCATGTAATAATCCCTTTGCCAAGTATATGAAGATTGATCTCAAGGCGAGAAGCATGTCATCCTTTGATGATTCAATCCATCTCTCGTATCCGTGATATATTAATAAGTTGTGATTGACTCCTCAATCACGGCATGGCCATGCACTTCCTTAATCATATCACACGAGTGGCCTTGTCATATATCTCCATTTCATTGGAGTGGCAAATTCCATCTTGATCGCTCACTTCCTCTGCACGTTTCATAGTAAACATGAAAGCTTCCTTTATAACTATCCGGTTAGGAAGTAGTGTTTGATAGCCCCAAGGAAAACTATTACACATGTAGGGAATATGACAATCTCGTGTCTAAGGATCATACATCTACTAGGTATGAGATACACTGATGACACATAAGAATGAAACATTCTCGCAGTGTCCCATTATGGTCTATCTAACCCATGTTCTTCAACATGCGTCCACAATGTATAGATGATATCTCCATATCCCATGATCTATGAAGCATGATCATCGATCACTACATGTGCTGATCTATTCATCGTTGTCCTATACGATGATATCCGATCAGAGATATTTATCGAATTATATCATTAAGTAAAGAGCTTCATAAGCAAGTCACATACTTGTTGATCAATACAATGATATACATTCATTGGACCAATAATCATATTATTATTCATAAACATAGTCATGTTACAATCATCTAAATGATTGCCTCAAGGGCATAACACTAACAATCTCCCACTTGCACTTGAGTCAATCAATTAAGTATCTAATACCAATAGACCTTGTGTGCGCCTCATGCTTAGGCTGTGGTAGTGGCTTTGTCAACGGATCGGCCACATTGGCTTCCGTATGTACTTTGCATATTCTCACGTCACCTCTATCCACAATCTCGTGAATAAGGTGAAAGCGACGGAGTATGTGTTTAGACTTCTGATGTGATCTAGGCTCTTTTGCTTGTGCAATGGCACCACTATTATCACAATAGATGTCCATTGGACTAGAGGCACTAGCGACCACACCAAGCTCTGTGATAAACTTCTTAATCCACACAGCTTCCTTTGCGGCCTCCGAAGCCGCAATGTACTCCGCTTCTGTCGTAAAGTCGGCCACCGTGTTTTGCTTGGAACTCTTCCAGCTTACTGCTTCTCTATTAAGTGTAAACACAAACCCGGATTGCGATCGAAAATCATCTTTGTCAGTTTGGAAGCTTGCATCGGTGTAACCCTTTGCAACCAGATCTTCCTCACCTCCAAAAACAAGGAACATACCTTTAGTTCTTCTCAAGTACTTGAGATATTTTTACGGCTATCCAATGACCATCACCAGGATCCGCTTGGTATCTGCTCGTGACACTTAGAGCATATGAGATATCTGGGCGTGTACAGATCATGGCATACATAATAGACCCAATAGCTGAAGCATATGGAATCTTGCTCATCCTGTCTCGCACATCAGATGTCGAAGGACACTGATTCTTGCAGAGACTGATGCCATGTGACATTGGCATGAAACCTCTCTTGGATTCATGCATATTGAACCTTTTCAATATCTTGTCAATGTACGTTTCCTGACTTAATCCAATTAACCTTTTTGATCTATCTCTATAGATTTTTATGCCCAAGATATAGCATGCTTCTCCCAAGTCCTTCATTGAGAAACTCCTTTTCAATGAAGTCTTAACATCTTCAAGCATAGGAATGTCATTCCCGATCAATAATATGTCATCCACATACAAAATCAGAAATACAAGTGCGCTCCCACTAGCCTTCTTGTAAACACAAGGCTCTTCTCCATTTTTGATAAAGTCAAAACCTTTGACTACTTCATCAAAACGAATGTTCCAACTCCGAGATGCTTACTTTAACCCATAAATGGATCTTTGAAGCTTGCATACCCTTTTAGCATATTTAGGATCAACAAAACCTTCAGGTTGTATCATGTATACATCCTCAGATAGATTCCCATTAAGGAATGCTGTTTTGACATCCATCTGCCATATTTCATAATCAAAATATGTAGTAATAGCTAAAATGATCCGGACAGACTTGAGCATGGCTACCGGTGAGAAAGTTTCATCATAGTCAACTCCTTGAACTTGTTTGAAACCCTTTGCCACCAACCGTGCCTTATAGATCTGAACATTTCCATCTACGTCTATCTTTTTCTTGAAAATCCATTTGCACTCAATGGTTTTTACACCATCAGGAGAGTCGACCAAGTTCCAAACTTGATTGTCATGCATGGATTGAATTTCGGATCTCATGGCTTCAAGCCATTTTTCGGAGTTTGGGTCCATCATTACTTCTTCATAAGTCGTGGGCTCATCATTGTCCAACAATAATATGTCACTCCCATATCTTATAGGTACATGTCGTGGCCTCCCCGACCTACGTGGGGCTGGAGTCTCTTCCACAGGTTGTACAACACTTTGTACATCTTGTGAAGGTTCGATGGTAGCTTGAACATATTCATGTGATTCTCGAACTTCATCAAGATACACATCACTCCTACTGATTTCTTTTGAAAGAAACTCTTTCTCCAAAAGACACCATTTCGAGCAACAAAACTTTGTTCTCGTTTCTTTTGTAAAAGTAATATCCTTTTGTTTCTTTAGGATACCCCACAAAAAGCATTTTTCTGATTTAGGTGCGAGTTTATCGATTGTAAGCGTTTTACATAAGCCTCACATCCCCATATCTTGAGAAATGACAACATGGGTCTTCTCGGTCCATATCTCATATGGCGTCTTCTCAACGGATTTTGATGGGACCCTATTCAAAGTGAACGCAATTGTCTCTAGAGCAAAACCCGGAAGGATAATGGCGGATCTGTTTGGTGATCATTGACCGAACCATATCTAATAAAGTTCGTTACGTCGTTCGGACACGCCATTCCATTGAGGCGTTCTGGCGAGTAAGTTGCGAGCGATTCCACATTGCTTTAGATGATCACCAAATTCTTGGCTCAAGTATTCGCCACCACGATCGGATCGTAAGTGTTTTATTGTTTTGCCAAGTTGATTTTGTACTTCGTTCCGAAAATCTTTGAACCTTTCAAAAGTTTCAGATTTATGCCTCATTAAATAGATATATCCATATCTACTGAAGTCATCGGTAAAAGTTACAAAGTACTGAAACCCACCCCTAGCAGTCGAGCTCATTGGTCCACATACATCTGTATGTACTAGGGCCAATAATTCACTTGCTCTCTCACTAAAACACATGAAAGGGCTTTTGTCATCTTGCCAAGTAAACAAGATTCACATGTTTCAAATGATTCAAAATCAAATGAGGTTAGAAGTCCATCACCATGGAGCTTCTTCATGCGTTCTCATTTATATGACCTAGCGACAATGCCACAAAAGGTAGGGTACAAATCATTAGGCCGATGCCTTTTACATTAATATTATAGATAGGTTTTCTTGAGTTCAGGACGTACAACCCATCCACCATGGGGCAACGACCATAATACATATCATTCAAAAATATCGAACAAACAAAGTTCTTTATTAAAATCATAACCTTCATGTTCCAAACAAGAAGATGAAATAATGTTTCTACTCAAAGATGGAACAAAATAACAATTATTAAGTTCTAAAACTAATCCTCAAGGCAAATGCAATGGGTATGTGCCAGCAGCAAGACCAAAGAACTCTTGCTTTATTCCCCATGCGAAGATCCACTTCTCCTTTTGCCAAGTCTCTACTCTTTATCACCCCAACGAATTGCAAATGTGAGCAACCGAACCGGTATCATATACCCATGAGTGAGTGAAGAAGTAGCAAGATTAATTTCTATAACATTAATACAAAGTGGAAACCACATTTCCATTCTTCTTATCTGCCAGGTACTTTTCACAGTTCCGTTTTCAATGCCCTGATTTCTTGCAATAGAAGCATTGGGTATCAGGTTGAGGGCCAACTTTAAGCTTCTGAAGCTTAGTTTTGAGGCTTGCGATCTCATCTTGAGCCTTGCCCTTGCCCTTGCTCTTTCCCGTTCCCCCAGCCTTAGCCTTCCTCTTTTTGAAAGCAGTTGTTTTCTGAACCATCATCACATGATTGGGTTTTTTCTTAATGCTTTCCTCGGCAGCCTTGAGCATCCCATGTAGCTCGGTTAGGCTCTTCTCCATGCTATTCATATGAAAATTCATAATGAATGGCTCAAAGCTCTGAGGCAGAGACTGGAGAATAACATCTGTGGCCAAACCGAGGCTAAGGGGAAACTCAAGTTTTTCAAATCTCCCAATGTAACCAATCATCTTGATCACATGAGGATCGACCGATGCCTTGACCCGACTTACAAGCAAATAAAAGCTTTGAGATACCATACCTCTCAGCTCTTGCTTGATTCCCAAACATGCCCTTCAAGCCCACAATCACATTGTAAGCATCCTGGTCCTCATATTGCTTTTGGAGCTCGAGTCCATGGTGACTAGCATGAAACAATGACTCTCTGAAGCATTAACATGCTTTTCATATTCAACCTTCAAATTGCGGCAGCATTTTCGGTTTAGTTCATCAGAATTGGATTCTCTAGAACATAGTCCTTCTTTTCATGCTTGAGAACAATTCTCAGGTTGCGATACCAATCAACAAAATTAGTTCCATTCAGTTTTTCCCTTTCCAAAACCGATCTCAAAGCAAAACCAGGTGTAGCAGGAGTAGGAGAAGGCGCCATTGAACTACAACAAAAATATGCAAAGATTCTAAGCACTATGTTTATGTAGAACTTTTATTAAACCTTTTAATTAAAAACACTTCTATTTTATGTCCCTTTTATAGACACATAGTGAGTATTCAAGATCCATATTCATCAAACACTAGTGAGCTTTGGCATCACTGCTAGAAATTTAATGACATAGGTAAGCAACACCTTTGCTAATTACATCATATGTAACTCTTGTTTGTTGAGTATGAAAACAAGTAATGAATGCCTCCATCAAGTTGACTCATGGCCAGGTCAACCTGCCCCAAGGGCTCACATGAGGGAGGGAGCACTTCCCGTATTCGGGTGCCAATTAAGAAATCTGCCTCATGTGTGTTTTCCTAGACACCACTTGTCTTGTATAGGTTCCTTCATTATCAAATCAAATCCCAACCACTTATGTCCTCAAGCCCAAAACCGTTTTGATAGCTTGATTAAATCTACCATTGTTATGCGTGATGTGTCCAACACATCCCTATCATCTATTGAGATAGCCATTGATATACTACTTTGGCGTCATATCAATAACAATCTAAATTCTTGATAGGTGCAACAATTGGATGGACAATTTGATTTAAAATTTTTAACTATAGGGATGAACAAAGATTACTATGAACATGGCATCACATGCAATGAGCATAAAGAAAATAGCAAGGATTAAACACACATCCACGAAAAATCAAAATAAGTGTGAAATAGCATGGCCCTTAGCATTAAGATCTCCATCATCATGCTTGTTTGTTCACCTAGCCACCTTACTTGATTTGTTCACCTAGCCATCTTGCTTGATACCATCGTCTTCATCATTATGGATGCAACTCCTTACAACTTTTGATAATGAATTTTACATGAGGGTTTGAAGCATCACAAGTCGACACGCAGTCGTTATACAATTAAAATAGCCTTATGGCTTACACGACGCGCAGCCATGTGGAAATTACATGCATCACATACACATAGGCCATACCATTTCACATAATTCCTCGCAAAACGAGTTAAACAACAAAGCAACCCTCGACTCAGGTCCGAGGCGGCGCCAAGGGCGGCGTCCTACCGGCGGTCAACAGGCGGGGTCCGAGGGCGGCGCCAAGGGTCCAAGGCGAGCCCTTGAAATTTTTTAGAGGCGAGCCTGGCGGCGGTCGTGGGCGGGTCGAGGCGCGCCTTGAAATTTTTAGAGGCATGTCTTCGACATTGGAAAACACCCTCAAAATTTCCACGGATCAACCAGATTGACCCAATCCGATCTAACATGATTGGCTTGGTCCCATATGGATACGTTTGAAACCACGATGGCGGTAACCCGACCGGTAAGGGTAACGTCGTACCATGAGCGGACTCACCCAAATCAATATTGAATCTGTTTGCGCTTACCATGGATCAACCAGTTGACCCAATCCAACTCAATCGATTGGCTTGGTCCCATATGGATACGTTTGAAACCACGATGGCGGTAACCCGACCGGTAAGGGTAACGTCGTACCATGAACGGACTCACCCAAATCAAGATTGAGTCGGTTTGCACTTTCTCAAACCGTAAACCGATCGATCTCATCGATGGTGCCGTCACCAATTCATCACATGAACCGGTGAACATGTAATAGATCCAATCTACTAACCTTACACATCATATGTGCAACATCTAGATCACAAAACTATACGAGATGGCTCTGATACCACTGAAGAGGAACGCGGTATGCTACGCTAGCACAAAAAAAAATCTACCGCGTAACCAGAAAGCTACTCGCAAGAAGGATCATAGATAAGATTACCACTAGGCGCGATTGCGGAATCCTTCGCGCGTCGATGTAGTGGATCGTCCTCGCCGCAGTCATTGCGTCGATGTAGTGGATCGTCCTCGCCTTGCTGTGGATCGTCCTCCCACGCCGCAGTCACAGCAGCGTCACCGCAGTAGTCCACACGTCCAGAGATGGAACGCCGTGCGTCGGTGTGCAAGCACCTAGTTGCTCGGCAGGGACAGCGAGAGGAGTAGGCTAGGGTTTCGAGTGAATCACTCCTAAACTATGGAAAGCACACCCTGCGCCCTCCCTCCTCCCCTCCTTATATAGCCACGAGATGAAACCCTAAACTAGGGCCCATCAGCGTGCTAAGCCCACGAGGTTCATTAATTACGGATCCAATCCAAATTAATGCGTCCCACCATTAAGTGTGTGACCTGCGCAGGTTCACGTACGTTTGGACGTGGATTCGAAAAACTCCTTTTCAATCCAATAGTTGGTAGTGGCTTCTTGCAAAGTATGCCAACTCCCAAACATACTATGATCAAATCGGACAGAACCTATCAAAAGTATTCATGTAATAATCCCTTTGCCAAGTATATGAAGATTGATCTCAAGGCGAGAAGCATGTCATCCTTTGATGATTCAATCCATCTCTCGTATCCGTGATATATTAATAAGTTGTGATTGACTCCTCAATCACGGCATGGCCATGCACTTCCTTAATCATATCACACGAGTGGCCTTGTCATATATCTCCGTTTCATTGGAGTGGCAAATTCCATCTTGACTGCTCACTTCCCTCTGCACGTTTCATAGTAAACATGAAAGCTACCTTTATAACTATCCGGTTAGGAAGTAGTGTTTGATAGCCCCAAGGAAACTATTACACATGTAGGGAATATGACAATCTCAGGTCTAAGGATCATACATCTACTAGGTATGAGATACACTGATGACACATAAGAATGAAACATTCTCGCAGTGTCCCATTGCGGGTCTATCTAACCCATGTTCTTCAACATGCGTCCACAATGTATAGATGATATCTCCATATCCCATGATCTATGAAGCATGATCATCGATCACTACATGTGCTGATCTATTCATCGTTGTCCTATACGATGATATCCGATCAGAGATATTTATCGAATTACATCATTAAGTAAAGAGCTTCATAAGCAAGTCACATACTTGTTGATCAATACAATGATATACATTCATTGGACAAATAATCATATTATTATTCATAAACATAGTCATGTTACAATCATCTAAATGATTGCCTCAAGGGCATAACACTAACAGCTATCACACTCATACCATCTTTAGCAACCAAGTTTAAAATATGATTAGCACATCTAATATGAAAAAACAGACCATCACAGATTAAAGGACTGTACTTCTTGAGCTCTAGAATGACATCTTAGACATCAACTTCATTTGCAGCAGCATTGTCTAGAGTCAAAGAGAACATTTTCTTCTCTATGAACCATTTCAACAAACATGAATTGAGGGTGAGAGACATATTCTCACCGGTGTGCTGACCCGGAACATGAAAGAAATTGGTAATTCGCTTCTGCATTTGCCATTCATCATCTACCCAATGTACGGTGACACACATGTACCCTTTATTCTGATTTGATGTCCACATATCCATAGTAGCACTCAAGCGGCAATCAAGAGTTTTGAAATATTTATACAACATATCCTTTTCTTGCAAGTAGAGATCCATTATTTCTTTCCTAATAGTGACACGAGACTTTATAGGAAAGCTAGGCCTTAAGGATTTAATAAAATCTGCAAAGTATTCATGCTATGCAATGTTAAATGGGTACTCATGCATGATAATAGCAATATAAAACTTCCTCAAACTAGCTGCTTCATCATATTTATATGGCTGAACAACATATATACCTTTCTTATGATCTTTTTCTGATTTGAGTTGTTGCTGGCCCTTCACAATGCTATGATAATGCTTCAAATGAGACCAAAACCCAGTTGTTCGTCTATGGATTTTAGCCCTGCCTTTGCTGGTCTTGTTTTTGCAGCCCTTAAATTTGCATTTGGCCCAAAGTTGCTTAACAGGTTTGCCATTCTCCTCCGCTACAACCGTGTACTTCTCGAAATATTGCCAAACAGCTGAAGTGCACTTCTTTGGTTGCTTTGAAGGATGCTCCCCATCATCATCAGCTTCGCCATCCCCATCCAAATTAATTACTTGTTCTGGATTTGTACCCGATCTATCCAATGTTGGTGCAGGTGTTGCGGATGATGCAGACACACTAGTACCCTGGGCCTGACTCATGCCTACACATGGACTGATTGCATCCGACCAGGTGTAGCTCTGACTCTGAGGTTCAATAGCCGGGGCATCACAAGTTGCCGTTACCCCTAGCGGCTCTAGCAACATGCGCTTCCGTGGAGGTGAACGCGTTGGCTTCTCGCTGCCACTGGCCATGTAGTATCAGTGTATCACTCAAGAGCTGGAAAAAGAGACGGGAACAATCAAAACCATCCATGACCCATGAATGCGACGAGAATTCCAAATACAAGTGAACAACCAGGTCACAATATCACACACACGAAGAATTGAATATTCAGTCAACATTTTTATATGCAAACACGTGTACTGTCAAACAAATGTAACTTAGTTTTTTTCCAACTCGGTTAAGGAAGTGATGTTCATCTCTCTCTTGATCTCAACAGGAGTGATGCAATCCAGAAGAGTGATACTTCTAGGAAAAACAGAACCAGCAGGTGTTAGTTAACCTGAATAATCTATTGTCTGCAACGGAAGCCTGACAAAACCATTGGCTAACCTAAATAATCTATTGTCTGCAATGGAAGCCAGACTAAACTATTGGCGGAAACAAGACTACTGAAGCCTAAACTTCATTGCTTAACAAAACTACAACTTTAGGCCAAATGACTAGACGTGATACAAAACAATTACCAAGTGAAACTAACACAACGGTAAGTTAAAGGTAGATGTGCTGACATTTTTGTCTTAGTACAAGGTAGATCTGCAGACATTTTTGTCTAGTAAATAAGTAAAACATGCATGTACTAGAGCAATTGCATACAGGATCATTGATGAGCATCAAATTATAGAATAAAAATACTAATCCAAGATATTCACTAAACTAGAACTACCTAAAAATATGGTTAAGCACTCGTGAATACGCAACACTAAAGGGGCCTCAATTCTTTGGTCTAACGAAGATCTAGCAACTCTGCAGCATCAACAGTCTAATGGAATTCATGTTCTATCTAAAAGAAGGTGCTGATATAGTGCCTAGGGAGATTAATACAAGGCCGTTTTGGATTAGAGAACCAAAAAACACTTGCTGTTATACACAAGGTATTAGGGTTAATTACCTCTCAGAGTCTCAGGACTGGAGGCGGCTGTCCTAGTAGTGGTAAGCCCGGAAGCGAAGGGACTGGCGACACAGGCCAAGAGGCTTCGGGACTGGAGGTGGTGGGGATGGAGTTGCCGGGGCTGGTAGTGCCGGCGCTAACGACGATAGGGATTGTGGCGTCCGGGTTGGCGACGACAGGGATGGAGGTGTCTGGGCTGGCGACGTCAGGGAATGAGGCTCCGGACAGAAGTGAGGGCGGTCGGTGGGGCTAGGGTGTGGAGGCGACGCTGGGGTAGGACTCCGTGAGGGAGGGATGGAGCGAGGGTGTGCCCGGCCGCGGCGTGCGCCTCAGTGCCTATGCTAGCTCAATGCATTTGTGATCTACTGATCTGTGGGCTGTGGGCTTTAGGGTTTGTGTATGTGGTCTTGGACCGGTGCATTTGTGATTTGTGGGCTAGACGATTCCGGTAATTACCGACGAAATTTACCGATTTTTTTCGGAAACCGAAGGAAACGGTCGAAACTTGGCAAAACCGTAATCATTATCATTTCCGACAAAAATTTCTGATTTCGATTCCGATTCCGAACATTACCGATACCGACACGTCCGGTCGAAAAATTCCGAAAACGGTTTTCGGAATTCCAGGATTTATCGATACCGTTTTCACCCCTACCCACAAGTAGCATTCGAAGATCAATAGGATTGACCAACACGGATCTATGGTGGAAAATAGGGTTAATATGATTAACCCGAAGATGTATGTGTACAGCGCCTTATAGTTCGTTGCGAGTTCACATCGTTTGATAGAATGCTATTCTACGCATAACTTGTTTTGCAGGATTGATGTGAATAGTATGGCCCCTTGTGTATATGATGCATGTGTGTAATTTTCATGGCCTGCGTGTTATGCTTGATTGCAGCCCAAGGCTGTCTATATTTGTATAAACAGCATGCGTGTTGACTTGTGATGTTTCTACACTCCTTGTAATTTATTACTAGTGCTTTTAGAAGTAATAGCTTAGTGGTAGTACTTGGAGGACTGAAGCACCTGGAGGCATGATGAACAGGAAACGTGGTGATGGAGATCACCATGTGAAGGGCCATACTATGTCACAGTTAAGGTGATTATCTGTGATTGCTTTTATGTTCCTGTTAATTTATTTCAATGCAAGTTATATGGTTGTTCCGAATGCTTTTAACATGGTAGAAGTAAAGATCCCTCACGTAATATTAAGCAAAATTGATGCCCTTACAATTGGCTGCACCATCCAATATCATATAAATTAATGGTAGGTCTACTAAAATAGGGTGATGTAACATCCCAAAATTTGTCCTTAATATTATTTTATTGTTGTTTGTGCATTTTGTGATTTTTCTGGATTTATTGGACTTTATTTGAATTTATTTAAAATTAAGTATATTGACCTTTTGTGAAAACTAAGTGAATATATATAAAGTTTATATAAAGTTTTGCCAAAAACATTTTATCTGAGTTCAAAATGTCTCAAAGTATTTTTGAGATTTTTCTGAAATTTTTCCTCATAGTTTTAATGCCTAAAACTAATTAAACTATTTTCTGTATTTATTTTAAAAAGAAAAACTTGTGAAAATCGGAATTAAACAGTAACGGGCCGAGCCCATTGCTACGCGCGTGGGTCGCTTGGCCTGGTTCTAGAAGCTGTGGTGCGATCCATCAGATTCTCATCGGGTGGCTAGTATTGCGCCGCGCGTGTGGATTTAGTTGTAGCTGTCGGATTTGGATCTAAAGGCCGCAGTCAAAGCGTACCAGGACTCATTCAAATCAGTGCCGTTAGGAAGGTGGTGCGTGCGGTTAGGATTAGATTTCGTCAGCAGGATCGTGACCGTTGGATCGCCATTGAACGGCCCCGGATCGTCGTCTTCATGCAGGACTGGGAGCGTGTCATCGCCGTGTCGGAGTCAGTTTCCGCCGTCATGTAGGGCTAGGGTTTCCATTTGTGTGAGCTTGCCGAGCCTATAAAAGGGAGGGCGGATACCCCGAGGTTCGCCGTAAGCCAGCGCACCTTTTTCTCCCTTGTGCCATCGCCAAAGAAGTTGTTGTGGACGCTCGCGAGCTCGTCGAAGCTTGGAATCACGCCGGCGCTGTTTTCGTTGAAGTTCGCTGTTCTGCCGTGCTGTGGTCGATGTTGAGAACACCGATGCGTTCGCAAGGACAAGGGCTACCAGATCTGCATCGAGTTGTCTCGGATCCATTCGAGAACCGCAGCGCTCGTCGTCGTCTTCCTCGCGTCCAGCAAGTTTGTGCCGCCGCCTTCGCTGTCACGCCGTTCATCAGCTCGTGGCCATCGATCTCCAGATTAGCGGTCAAGATAGCGCCACATGTTCATGATCATCAGTAATCCGCTTGAGTGCGGATCTGACCATTCGATCTCATCCGACGGTCTGGACCACACCATCGCTGCGGCCAATCAGGGGCAGCCGCGTGGCGACACGGGTGCCGAAGGGACATGGACCTGGTCCACGGTGGACAAGATCCAAACCATGGACCGGGTCTGTGGACTGAGGCGACGTGTCAGAACGTGATTGGTTCGGGTGGCCATGACATCAGCATGACGCAATAATGCGAAATTCCTTTATAAAAATAATTCAGTTAGAATTTTCTGATTTTTAGAATTTTTGAATCTTCCGAGGGCTCGTTCTTTCTCATACGAACTCTGATTGAGGTGATTTAAATTTCTAAAAAATTTTAAAATTGATACCTATTTATTAGTGAATTTTATTTGATTTTTTAAGTTTGTTTAATCTCTATTTTGGTATTTATTTGGCTTTCTCCTTCGGTTCACGTAGACGTTGAGTTGTGCGACGCTTCAGAGGAGGATCTGTTGACTCAAGATCAAGTTCCACAGCAAGAATAGGACCTTTTTCAAGGGAAGTTGTGCTTTGATCATGTTGAACCCATGTTTACAAAATCGCTATATTGTTTTACTCCATTGCATGTTATTTAACATATACAATTGTTTCAAATTAAATTGGGACTTAGCTAATCTACCAATTTTTTCAATGCTAACTCTTTTTGCTAAAATCCTTTTTGGAAAAGACTTTTAGTATCACAAAGTATGTTCCTGCAAAATTTCAAATAATTCCAACTATATTTTCAAAAGTTATGGTCTTTTCACTCTTTGATTAGATATTCCTACAAATTCAGACTTCATGGTTTGTGTGGAAAACAAATAGTGTAGTGCACTACATTTGTGTCGGTTATATTAAAAAACCGATAGTGATACTGGAGAATTTGTGTCAGTTTTTTTTATAAAACTGATAATGATGTGGATCATGTATTTGTGTCGGTTTCTTTAAAAAGCCGATAGTCATGTTCGCTTTTTTGCTTGTGTCGGTTTTTTGAGAAAACCGATAGTGATATTGGAGATTTGTGTCGGTTTCTATAAAACAACCGATAGTGATGTTCGCTTTTTTTTTTGCTAAAAACATACAGTGGTATGCAATTATTTCCGTCGGTTTTTTGAAAATAAAATGATAGTGATATTGGAGCATTTGTGTCAGTTGTTTTTTAAAACCGATAGTGATGTGGAGCGTATATTTGTGTTAGTTTCATTAAGAAAACCGATAGTGATGTTTGCTTTTTTTCTAAAAAACATACAGTGGTATGCAATTATTTGTGTCAGTTTTTTGAAAAAAACGATAGTGATATTTGAGCATTTGTGTTAGTTGTTTTTGAAAACCGATATTGATATGGAGCGTATTTTGTGTTGGTTTCATTAAGAAAACTGATAGTGATGTTCGCTTTTTTTTGCTAAAAACATATAGTGGTATGCAATTATTTGTGTCGGTTTCTTCAAAAACCCGACAATGATAATGAAGCATTTGTGTCGGTTTTTCAAAAAACCCGACAGTGATAATTGTCCATTTGTGTTGGTTTTTTTGAAAAAACTGATAGTGATAGTCATACATTTGTGTCGGTTTATTGGAAAACCCGATAGTTATAATTGTGCATTTGTGTCGGTTTTTTTGGGAAAATCGATAGTGATAGTCATACATTTGTGTCAGTTTTTTGGAAAACCAGATAGTGATAATTGTGCATTTGTGTCAGTTTTTTTGGAAAAACCGATAGTGATAGTCATACATTTGTGTCGGTTTTTTTGGAAAACCTGATAGAGATAATTGTGCATTTCTATCGGTTTTTTTTTAAAAAAAAACTGGTAGTGATAGTTATATTTGTGTCGGGTTTTTGTTGAAAAATCGAAAGTGATAGTCTTATAGTTGTGTCGGTTTTTTGAAAAACCAATTGTGATATATGTGTAGGCTGTTCTTTATATTGCAAACCCACGTGACCCCGCTCTCCTAACCCAAGCCCTCACGTGCCCCCGTCGGTGAACCCGTAGCCCCCCGCCGCCCCCGCCGCCCCTACTCCCCGACGTCGTCCCTACTCCCCACGCAGGCAGGACCTCCCCCCGACACCCCTACTCCCCACGACGCCGCCCCGACACCACTCGCTGCCCCTCCTCCTGACGCCTCCCCAACTCCAGTCGCCGAGGCCTCCTTCCGACGCCGTCCCGACGTTGGACCACACCGGTGGCAGCTACGGCGGCAACCGCAAGACCACCCCCTTCCTATGCCTCGCACTAAAGATGCTCCAAATCCAGCCCGACAAGGACATTGTCGTGGAGTTCATCAAGAACAAGGACTACAAGTATTTCCCACCGCCCAAATTGCCTTTTTTTAATGTTGATTCCTATAGGTAGTGCTAGTTCTTCGGTTTAACTAACACATTCTTCCTCATTACTTATTTCATACAATCTCTTCTAAGTTGCCAATGCCATCTCTTCTGACCTAGAATGCTAATGCCATATCTTCTGAGTTGCGATAGAATATAATATTTTGTTTAAAATAGTTCAGTTTTTCACTTCTCTTGTGGTACACTATCTGAATTTGGATTCAGTGGACTTATGATACTAAGTTTAATTGTCTTTGGTAATTATTTTAATTTCTAAAACCAACTGTTGAAGCAGTACACGACCGTAGTTTGTTTCTGGGTCTGTGTTGATTGTCTATCTGTGGCTGCATTTGTGATTAAATCAAGTTCTTGAATGTTCTAGTTCAGGAGTTGAGTTCACTACAATAGTGTTGTGTTTATTCTTGTACCAGAGAATTATTCCTTATGCCTCCCTTGTCCCAAATTTCATATTGAATACAGTTCAAAACTTTCAGTTATAGCAACATATCAAACCTGGCATGAGACTTCCAGATGGACAGAAACAAAATGTGGTCTCAGTAGAAACTTCCCAGGTTTTGATAATATATACTATCCTACTAATCTTGGAGAAGTACATTGCGCAAGGTTGCTCTCTAAATTCCCTGTACACAGCAAGAATGGGCAGAAATGACTTTCTCATTACTTTTTCATACAACACAGGATGTTATTTTCGTAACCACCAATCGTCACAATAGACATGAATTTATTAATTATGCTCTACCCCCAATAGACAAGGGCGACCTTTTTGAACCATTTCATATGACATCGTGATAACTGTTGTTCAAATTGTTTTGAAATATACATGTATTCTTCAGTAATCTGGTTTTGGTTAGAAGATATTACTGCTTCTATTGGTCAACAATCTTAAGTATGCCTTAGCTTCTTGATGAATTCCAGAAACCTCACAAATTCATTTTCATGGATTCTTTGCAACATATGGGTTTTTGAAGCTTTTGGAACTCTAGAACCAAGAAGTGCACTTGAAGATGACTTTGAGGAAGAGGAGGAAGATAAGGAGGATGGACAACCTATGGAGAAAGATGAGCCAAATGGTTGTGAAAAGGTGAACATACTTGTTAAATGAGTCTATTTTGAATCCACCAAGTTTGTTGACCAGGAATGTTGAGTTCATTTTTATTGTTCTTAATAGGATTATTATCATGGAAGGGGCCCTACTAGAGAATGGGACCATGAAAGACCATGTGGAGGTCTACTCATGTTGGTGATGAGTAATTGACTAAATTTGAGCTTGGTTTGCTCTGGTTTGAGTTTGATTTGAATTGAAATTTCAATATGAAGCAATTTGAGTTGTGTTTGCCAGGGACGGCACTACCGGCCATGTAGGAGCGGTAGTGCCGGCCGAGAGGCAGTACCGGCTGAGGGGAGCGGTAGTTATATTCCAGAGAGGGTATTTGTTGGGGTTTTAGGTGAGCGGCACTACCAGCCATGTGGGAGCGGTAGTGCTGGCCGAGCGGTACTACCGGCCCCAGAGGGCGGTAGTGCCGGCCTATTGAGTGAATGTTGAAAGTGATTTTTGGAATTGTGTGTTATGTATTGCATATCAATTTGGGCATTGCTATGTGATGTGTTTCCTTGTTTTTGATGGTTGCAGGTCGATGAAGCTAGATCATGGTGAGGCGAAGGATGATTGGGACTAGGCGAGATGCGCCGAAGGTTCAAACGATCGGGGATCACCGGAAGATGATCCCCGACAAAGTTGTGGCAAGCCGTGAAGACAACGAATGGATGAGATGCTAGCTAGGCGCTGCATTGATCAATGAGGGCCATTGGATCTTGGTCTAGTTGATAGGTTAGCGGGTCTAGTTAGTGTGCTTTGAAAACCGTGCAAGAAAACCCATTATGTGTGTGGGTTTTGGGTGAGCCCTTTCATGGCTGGTTGAGTGGGCTAATCCTAGCCCTTGATGAGTGCTCTAGGGTTTAAAAACTCATCCAAGGGTTGCAGGTTGCTCAAGAGTAGTATAAATAGAGGGGCAGGGGTGCCTTCCCTCTCTTGAAGGTTTTTGAGGTTGTTGTGCTCCTTTGAGCTTTGCCCACTTTGTTGTGAGGCTTTGTAAACCTCCCTTCTAGAAATGAAAGTTTAATACATTCCTCTCAATTCTAAATTTACTTTCTGCATTTACATTCCGCACTTAAATTTAGTCTTTACATTCTTGCAATTTACATTTATGCAATTTGGATTTACCTCCCCTCCTTCTACATGCTTTTGGATCTTATGCTGAGGATGTATGATTGATGGGATAGAATTTCTAGCGAATCTTATCTTGTTAGATGCACAATCCTTAGATGTTATTCTTGGAATGGATTGGCTATCTAAGCATAAGGCTGTTCCCGGGCGTAGATAATCAACTTGCAAACAAATCCTCGGTGCACACCGTTAACCGACCAGCTGCCTCCTCGGTAAAGCGGACGATAGAATCCTCCAAGCGTCTGAAGAACTCTCCACAGCTCCATGGCGTAGCCACCCGCTGACTCCTCAGGTTGGAACGATCGGCAACTACTCCACAAGAACTTTGAATAAGTCCTCCACCCGATCCAGCAGTAAAACGGTAAATTCAGCAAAGGCAAGAAGTAGAGAATGGGATGAGTCAAGATTGTTTTATTAGTCAAATTTAAATTTTCTTTTAGAAAATAGTTTTGGACACTCCCAGGACACCACCATGCTATCTAGGGCCAAGACCTACAGTTAGTATGCTCTGATACCACCTCTGTAAGGACCCGAATCCACTGATTCGAACCCACTGTGTTTTCCGCACTAGTCCCAGGATCAACGCTAGTGCACACAGCTCAACATTGGTACATATCACATCATACTCAATGATAATAGAAATAGTAGTTCATTTATTGATATAGCTAAATGTATGATCTTACGACTAACTTACATTATTAAGCCACGCAGGGCAAGACCTAAAAATATAAACTAATAATTATGCAACGAAAAGTAGAAAACGTAGAAAGCTCATCAGTTCACCACAGGCAACCGACAAGGCTCGGACCCTAATGACTTGTGTCCTCTTGGAACTCCTCCAACACAGGTGTAGATTCTTCGACTGTTGATTATTGTTGTTGGCAAGGGTGAGTACTTAAAGCACTCAAAAAGTTGTGCACAGAATGCAACTCTATGTATCTATATGCAAGGCTTATTCCAATGGATAGGCTATTATGGCTATGTTGCAATAAGCAGTATTTATGAACAAATACAATAAATAGATCGTAAAGACTGTAAAACAAATAACAATAGTAAATAGATTCAACATTTCTGAAGTAAACCAAGTTTCCAATCCTAAGTCAAATACCACCTTTCACATGGCAGTCTTGCCATCCCAACAAAGTTGTCCATTTAATTAAGCTAACCCTTAACTGTAATTCCCGAGCATTGCTCAATACCGCGAGCACGGCTATCCGAATAGTTTCACACTCTGCAGAGGTTATGCACTTTACCCACGCGATACAACCAAACACCACCAAGGCGAGTGATTATAACAAAGCCTTTACAATGCGCTGGCTTAACCCGGCACCTCCCGCTAAGGTTTCAACACTGGTGGGACTGGTTACCACATCCAGGGCCCCCCTCTTGCACCATGTGAATTACTCCATAACTCGGGAACTCACACCAACCACGATAGTACCAAAATTAAGACATTGCAAATTAATCAGCTAGGCTGGCCCATACCAGACATGTGGTTGCATGATTCACTCAGGTCAAAGGCTTGCTAGGTTAAGTCCTTAGAGTGATCAAGGCAAGACATCCACATACCCTCTGCCCATTGGGCCCACCTTGGCATACTCGCCCCTGGTCACTTGCCTCAATCTAAGTGATTATCACCCAAGTTGATTACCAAGCACCACGTGCCAGAAACAATTCAACATCGTTGCGTGACATGACTCGCCACAGCAACTCAATCTCATCGTGTGATCCCACATGACACACAAGTTCATAACCTCGTTCAATATTCCATTAATCAAGATTAATTATCAATGATTCAAACACATGTGATGATGTGGCATGGCTAAGGAACTAATACGGTCTAACCATCCCATGTTGATTATCATTACTAACCAACTATAATGAACCAATCTAGGATGACAATAGATTATGGCATACAATGACAAGGTAGGGTATAGATCAAATTGGTAGCTTAACTAGATCCCAATTTAAGTTGAAACAATGGTATACTTGAAATAATATGCAATAGGGTAAAACAAATATAGCAATTTTATAAACATGGGTTCAACATGATCAAAGCACAACTTGCCTGGGAATAGGTCCTGATCTTGGTCTGGAGCTTGCTCTTGAGTCGCTGGATCTTCCTCCGAAGCGTCGCACAATTCAACGTCTACGCGTACCGAATGTGAAAAGCAAATAAATACCAAAACAGAGAGCAACTGAACTCAAAAAATCAAATAAAATTCACCATTAAATAGATCTCAATTTTATAAATTTTTAGAAATTTGAATCACTCAAATTCGAGTTAAAATGCAAAAGTTATAGCCTTTGGAAGTTTAAATAAATACTGAAATTACAGAAATTAGAAAATCAGATTTAACCGAATTATTTTTAAACTGAAAAACTGATTTATGATGTCAGCGTGACCTCATGATGATGTCAGCATTGCAGAATTTCCAATCGGATTATGTTCCAATTGAAAACGCAATTATGACGCAAGCATGACGTCAGCGAAGCTCCAGAACCAACCAGAGCGTGACACGTGTCTCGGCGCATGGACTCGGTCCACGGCGTGACGCTGGACCACGGTGGACTCGGTCCATGCCTCCTCGGCCTCGACGCCCGACACGCGGCGGCGCCCGATTGGTTCACACGCGCGGCTCGATCTGGACCCTTCGATCGGATCTATGGTCCACAGTGCTCGGCACGCAAGGGACACGCGGCAGAATCTCACCCCTCCGCTACGGATCGAACGGCTGGAAAAGCTCGAACCCGGCGATGGCGATGCGGCGGCGCAGCTTCACCGGCAGTGGAGAAGACAACGTCGGCGATGGCATTCTGGCGACGAATCGGCGGCGATTCTTCACGGGTCCGACGCGGCACAGCACAGGGATCACGGATCTGGAACCGGCACGGCTCGGAACGGCATGACGACGGCGGAAAACGAGCGGGAACCACGGCATGAGCTTCGGCAACTCCGACGAACTCGCATGGGCAGGCGAAAGCGTCTCAGCGTGCGAGAAACGGCCAACAGGTGCGGCGCGGGGTGTTGGTTTTAGCACCCGAGGCGGCGCCTTAAATAGGCGCACAGGGAGGCGTGCGCGGCGTGAACTTCGGAGTTCGTTGCGTGGCGGCGATTCGGAGAGGCGACGCGGCTTCATCCTGAGCGTCCACGCGTCATCCATCCGACGGCCCTGAGCGCTTGGCGACGCGGCGAAAGCACGGCCGTTGGATCCAAATCCAACGATGCGTCGGTTGGGTTAGGGTTTCACAAAACCGGTCATGGTGACTTGGGCGCAAGATTCATGGGCCGCCCGACATCGTTCACGGGATTTTTTGAAAGATTTCTCATTTAAAATAATTACAGAAATTCATTTTATTTGTTTTAGGCAATAAAATAATCAGGAAAATTCCAAGCAAATTCTCAAAAATACTTTGAGACATTCTGGACTCAAATAAAATATTTTTGGCAAAACTTGATTTTAACTTTGCATAAATTTAAATGGTTTTCAACAAAAGGCCAAAACACTTAATTTGCAATTAATTCCAATAAATCTAGAAAAATCGAAATAACTTCGAGAAAAATCATAAAATGCACCATTGACAATAAAATAATATTTAGGCAAAAATTTGGGATGTTACAAATCTCCCCCCTTAACAGAATCTCGACCCCGAGATTTAGGGCTAACTAGAGAATAGGTTTGGAAATTCTGACATCAAATCTTCTTCGCGCTCCCAGGTTGCTTCACTTTCAGAATGATTGCTCCACTGAACTCTGCAAAAGCGAATAGACTTGCTTCTAGTCCTGCGCTCCACAACATCCAAAATTCTGACTGGCTGCTCCTTGTAGGTCAAATCTTCCTGCAGCTCTATTGCATCCAACGGGGTTTGTTCTGCTGGCACTCTGAGACATTTCTTCAGTTGTGACACATGAAACACATTGTGCACTCCTACCAAGGACTGAGGCAATTCCAACTGATAAGCTACCTCTCCTCGACGGCTCAAAATTTTGAAAGGACCAACATATCTTAGTGCAAGCTTCCCTTTCACGTGAAACCTTTTAACACCCTTAAGAGGGTAACCCTGAGATACACATAATCCTCTGGCTCAAAACTCAAATCTCGGCGTCGGTTATCGGCGTAGCTCTTTTGCCTTGACTGCACTATCTTCAACCTCTCTCTGATCATCGCAACTTGATTTTCTGCTTCCTCGAGAATATCTGGCCCGAACACCAGACGCTCTCCTGTTTCATTCCAGCTTAACGGAGTACGACAAGCACGTCCATATAACGCCTCAAACGGTGACATCTGCAAGCTAGCTTGATAACTGTTATTGTAACTGAATTCTGCATACGGTAGACATTTATCCCAAGACGTAGCATAAGCTAAAGCACAAGCTCTCAACATATCTTCCAAAATCTGATTTACCCTTTCTGTCTGACCATCTGTCTGCGGGTGATATGCTGTACTGAAATTCAGACGTGTCCCCATTGCTTCATGCAACTTGTTCCAAAATCTTGAGATAAATTGGGTACCTCTATCTGACACAATCTTCTTGGGCACTCCATGCAAACATACAATCCTTGACATATACAACTCTGCTAAACGATCTCCTGAGTAGGTAGTCTTTACCAGGATAAAATGAGCAACCTTGGTCAGGCGATCCACAATGACCCAAATAGAATCATAACCTCTCTGAGTCTTAGGTAAACCGGTGATAAAATCCATACCAATTTCCTCCCACTTCCATTCAGGAATTTTCAACGGTTGCAGCAAACCAGCTGGTCTTTGATGCATGGCTTTTACTCTCTGACATACATCGCATAGAGCAACATGCTCCGCCACCTCACGCTTCATATTAGGCCACCAAAATCTCTCCCTCAAATCTTGATACATTTTTGCACTTCCTGGATGAATCGAGTACTTAGAATCGTGAGCTTCTTCAAGAATCAGTTGCTTCAGCTCCTTTTTACTCGATACACAAATTCGGCCTTTGAAGAACATGGTTCCTTGCTCATCTAGAGTAAAATCCATGGCTAGGCCTTCCTCCTTTTTAGCCTTGATCTTAGAAATTTTATCATCATCCCTCTGGCCCTCTCTAATCTGATCCTCCAATGTTGGTCTCACTTCCAGTGCCGGCACAATTTCTTGCGGAATAACTTCCAACCTCAGCTTCTGAAATTCCTTACATAGCTCCGGTTGATCATCCATTGTTAGCGTGCTCGTCCTATGGCTCTTTCGACTTAGAGCATCGGCTACCACATTAGCCTTTCCGGGGTGATAATGAATTCCCACATTGTAATCGTTAATTAACTCTAGCCACCTTCGTTGTCTCATGTTAAGATCTGCTTGAGTGAATATATATTTCAGGCTCTTATGGTCAGTATATATCTCACATCTATTTCCTATGAGATAATGATGCCATATCTTCAAAGCGTGCACTACGGCAGCTAATTCCAAATCATGCGTCGGGTAATTCGCCTCATGCGGTCTCAACTGCCTTGACGCATAAGCAACAACTTTACCATTCTGCATTAACACGCAGCCCAGACCTTGCTTTGAGGCATCGCAATAAATGTCAAATCCATCCTGCACGTCCGGCAACACTAATACGGGAGCGGTCGTCAAACGCTTCTTCAATTCCATAAAACTTTTCTCGCACTCTGGCGTCCATGCAAACTTCTTTTCTTTCTTCAACAACTGCGTCAGGGGTTTAGCAATCGTTGAGAATCCCTCTATGAAACGACGATAGTATCCTGCCATTCCCAGAAAACTATGGATCTGATTGACAGTCTTCGGTTGCTCCCAATGCAACACTGCGTCCACTTTGCTTGGGTCAACTGCAACTCTTTTAGTAGTCATCACATGACCAAGAAATTCAACTTTCTACCTCCAAAAATCAAACTTGCTGAACTTAGCGTACAGCTGATGTTCTCGCAGCCTCTCTAAAACCATCCTCAAGTGTTCAGCATGCTCTTCCTCTGTCTTCGAGAAAACTAAAATGTCGTCTATAAAGACCACAACAAACTTATCCAAATACTCCATGAAAACTTTATTCATCATGTTCATGAAATATGCCGGGGCATTAGTCGATCCAAATGACATGACAGTGAACTCATAATGTCCATATCGCGTAGAAAACGCAATCTTACGCACATCCTCCGCTCGGATCTTCAACTGATGGTATCCCGAACGAAGATCTATTTTGGAGAAAACTCCGGCTCCTCTTAACTGGTCAAATAAATCGTCGATCCTGGGCAATGGATACTTATTCTTGACCGTTACCTCATTAAGTGCACGATAATCGATGCACATCTTAAGACTTCCATCCTTCTTACGAACAAACAATACCGGTGCTCCCCACGGTGATGAACTTGGTCTAATGAAACCTTTCTCTTGCAGTTCCTCAATCTGCTTTTTCATTTCCACTAACTCATCTGTAGGCATCCGATAAGGTCTCTTTGATATCGGTGCTGTCCCTGGTGCTAATTCGATAACAATCTCGATATCGCGGTCTGGTGGCAACCCTGGTAAATCTTCCAAAAACACATCCAGGTATTCTCTGACTACTGGCACGTCCTCTATGCTGATGGCTTGCACGCTGTTGACCACTAACTGCCCATCACGAACTGCGGTTACTTGAAATTCCACCTTCTTGCCACTAGGGCTTTCCAGAGATACAATCCTTCGGCCACAATCCAAAACAGCCTTATGCTTAGATAGCCAATCCATTCCAAGGATAACATCTAAGGATTGTGCATCTAACAAGATAAGATTCGCTAGAAATTCTATCCCATCCATGAGCAACTTAACTCCCAAGCACCCGAGGCTAGATCTAAGCTCAGATCCTGGGGCTTGGATTAATAGCACACACTTAAGATTCACCACTTTAAATCCATTCTTGGTTGCAAAACTTTGAGAAACAAACGAATGCGAAGCTCCAGAATCAAATAAAGCAGAACGGTCCGAGTTAACGAAACTTACCCAAAGACGACGTCCAGTAGCCTCTTGAGCTCCATCTGTGGTGATGTGGTTGATCCTACCACGCGCTGTTGATTGAGGGGTTGCTCCAGCTTGACCGGGTGCACGATTTCCTCCTGAAGCCGGTGCCTTGGCAGGTGTTGTTCCCAAGTTAAAACAAATTGGCGTGATGCCTCCCCTCTGTGGACACCTATTAGAGAAGTGCCCTGGCTCATTGCATGTATAGCATCTCTTGATTGCAGACTGCTGACTCCCTCCTGGTGCATTATTGCCCTGTGCTGGTGTCTGAAAGTTCTGATTGGTAGGGCGAGGTGCAGGGGTTGGTGCCTTGTTTACAGCAGACGGTTGGAATCTGGTAAACTGCTGTGGTGACATTCTCAGACGTAGGTGGTTGGGACGTCCACCCTGATTAGCCATCAAGCGCTTTCGGTTTTCACCCAGCTCTTTGCGCTTGTCCTCCAGAATCAAAGCCTTGTTAACCAACTCCTGGAAGTCCAGAAAATTGTGGGTAATCAGCCCTATTGCAGTCCGGAATTTAGTCCCTTCATGAAGCGGGACTGCCTAGCTTTATCAGTCGCTACGTCTTCAGGTGCATAGCGAGCTAACTGAGTAAACTTATTCAAATACTCGGCCACTGGCTGGCCTCCTTGTTTCAGAGCCCTGAATTCTTTCTTTTTAAGGTCCATCATTCCTTCTGGGACATGATATTGGCGGAAAGCGGTATTAAACTCATCCCAGGTAATCTCCTGCGGGCTCCATGTGCGGCACAGTAATTCTCCCACCATTCTGCGGCGGTTCCTTCCAGTTGATGAGAGGCGTAGAGCACCTTCTCATTGCCCTCACATTGGGTGATATGAAGCTTCCTCTCAATGGTCCTAAGCCAGTCATCGGCTTCCAAGGGATTAGCATTTCCTGAAAAGGTTGGCGGCCGAGTCCTCATAAAATCTGACAGCTTGGAGTATGGCCGCGACCCACCATTGTTGTTCTGATTCACATGATTGTTATTATTTGCGGTCATGTTGGTCATTTGCTGCATCATGTTCTACATCAGTTGAGTCTATGCGGCGAGAAATGCTCCCAGATTCTGCATGTCCACTGGCGGTGGTGGTTGTGGATGGCCTCCATCATTGGGGTTGTCATTCTGACGCAGTCCACTTCCTGAAGCACCATTGTGAAGGACCGAAATGGCGAACAGAGGGGGGGTGAATGGTCGCAAATAAAAATTCCCCCAAAATACTCCAACAAAAACCTCGACAAGATCGCTCAAAAGGAATTGTGAAAAACCCGAAAAACTAGACAACTATGTGTACCCCAAGCTTGCATGGATAAGTACCATAAAATATGTGGGGATTTTTGAGTCACAATCCTGGTTGTCTAGTGTCCAAGATAAAGAGGAATCAATTCAAACTCTTGCTTTTAGAAAGGACATCAATTCAAATCACAAAAGTCACTTTCAGAAAAGCAAAAACAGAATTCCCAGAACTTGTCCTCAAATTGCACAGGAGGTTGGTGGGTTTCTGTAGCTCACAAAATTTTGAGACTTTTTATCCCTGTGAGCATCAGAGTCCTGAAGAACTCCACCAAATTTCTCCTCAAAAAGCCTTACAGAAAAAACACGAAAAATCGAAGAACACAGTCTGGTCAAGAACTTCGAGCAGAACGTTTGGGGCTCGGTTTTCACCTCATGGCGCCCAAACGGTACAACAAGTGAACTCCAAAATTTTTCTGCAAGCGGATATCGGAGTCCCGCACCTCCTCCAACAAGAATCACTCAAAAAGGAGTTTTCTATATTTTTACAAAAATCAAACACTGACTACTGCGCGAAGAACAAGTTCAGAACAAAGTTGGAACTTGAAAGAAAAGATGTTCTCTACTCAATCCAAGAGTGCAAAAGAGATGTAAAACCATATGAACACACTCAAAACATCCAAGAACAGCAGCATTTAGAAGGAGGAGGCAAATCCAAATTACTTGAAAGTAAATTGCGGGAATGTAATTGCGGAAAGTAAATGCTGAATTTAAATTGCGTAAAGTAAAGACATAATGTAAATCATAAAATAAATTCAGAGGTGGATGAATAAAACTTTCATTTCTGGAAGGGGAGGTTACAAAGCCTCACATTCATGTGGGCAAAGCTCAAATGAGCATCAACAACCTCAACACCTTCAAGGGAAGGAGGCTACCCCTCCACCCCTATATATACTACTCTTGGGCCACCTACCACCCTTGGATGAGTACCTCAACCCTAGAGCACTCATCTAAGGGCTAGGATTAACCCACACACACAGCCATGCAAGGGCTAACCCAAAACCCACACACATACCGGGTTTTCTTGCAGTTTTCAAAGCATACTACCTAGACCCGCTAACCTATCAACTAGACCTCAATCCGACGGTCCTCATTGATCCACGCGCATCTAGCTAGCATCATCTCCTTTCCTTGTCTTCTTGACTTGCCGGACTCCGTCTCCGATCATCTTCCGTGATCTCCCAACCGTCTGGACCTCCGACGCTCTCGCCTAGTCCCGGTCATCCTTCGCCTCACCATGACCTAGCACCGTCGTCCTGCAACCATCAAAGACAAGGAAACTCCTCACATAGCAATGCCCACAAAGATGTGCAATAAACCATGCAACTCACCACTACTGTGTCCATACGCTGGCAGTACAACTCAAATTGCTTCATTTTGAAAATCAATCCAAATCAAACTCAAACTTGAGCACACCTTGCTCAAATAAAGTCAAATACTCATCACAAACATGGATGGACCTCCACATGGTCCTTCAATCTCCCCTTGATGAGTATATTGACAAACCACACAAAAGGCATAAATTTGAGTTTGAAGAAAATGAAGAAGAAAGCAATTTTTAGTTGCAAAGTCAAACTTGGTCCAAAGATAGAAATTAAATTAAACCATGACCAAGTTGACGAAGAGGAATTTAGATTTTAGAGTTAAATTTAACAAAGAGCAAGTTTTCAACAAAACTCTAAAATCCAACTAAACATGTCAAATGTGATTATGAGATTATGATCCAACAGAAGTAGTAGCATAGTTTTAAAAAGATCATAATAACCAAATAAGCATTCACATTTTTATCTTTTTAGTGATGACTTTTCTACGTTTTCTCCCCTTTTGGCAATATAGGCATCAATTTTTTATGTATGCATGAAATGCAATCGAAAGAGCTTTGAAGATTATCCATTTGATCAAAATGGAAGGATATTACACCAAGCTTGTCAATTTGGAAGATGACTAAACTAAGACATGTCCAAGTGCAAATCGAGCTTAGTTTTGAATATTTCATTTTTAGCAAGATTTGACAAGTGCAACACTTAGCTTTAGTTTCAAAAATAGAAGAATAGCCACTCTAAGGATCAAAGGAAAACCTAGAGTTCAACCTACTCAACACGTTGGGGAATCTAGAAGAGCATACAAGGTCCTTCGGCTCATTTATCACTTAATGCAAATTTTGATTTATCATCATACAAGACATAGCGGGTGCAAATGTTTGACATTATTTGCATTCTTTACCCACATATGTCTTTGTTTTTAATTTATTTGCATTTTCTTTTGACAACCAATTGACTCAAGCCGTATGCAACCATCTCAAGATGAGCTCTTAAGAGGATGGTCTAGGTCAAACACGATGTATTCCAAGTTCATCCCAAGTGCAATGGGAAGCGGTCTTGTGAATACAAGGTGTTGAGTCGTATGTGCACAAGAAGAGTCAATTTTGTTTAATTTTCATTTTGAGCACAACGATTCATGAGCAATTGAAGGACTCTGCATGGATCAAACTAGTTTCACCCAAGTTGCTATAGGGACTCTAGAGAACTCCTAAATTTCTCAAATTATGGCACAAACCTCTAGAGAAGAAACCTAGCAAGTAAAAGCAACAAGTTTCATCAAGTTTTTCATTTAAGGCTTATTTCATTTTTAAGCTTAGCAAGTTAAATGAACTTGGACATACCTAAGCTAGTGATTTTCTTCAAATGATGTAGCATGGTGTATAGCATGAAGAAGAAATCAATTGCATAATAGACAAAGCTCATAAAGCAGAAAATGCAGTCTAAATGCAATGCATGAACAGATTCCCAAACTCCCCCTCAACAAATGAATCAATTTTAAGCTCAAATCTGGTTAAAGTTGAGTTATTATCAAGATTAGGCATAAAGAAAACCCGAATGAACTCAATAATAACCAAAAAACAGAATGAGGAGAAGAAGTCGAGAAACTGCAAAACTGGATGGCTATTGAGCATAGATAAGATAGAAGAGACTCACTACGGCTCAGACTCGCTCTTATCTTCCCAAAGGTCGACATAGGAAGTCGACTCTAGATCCCAACTAAGGAGTGCACAGCACTCTGCCTACCCAGAGGCCCAATACCGCTAGACTTATAAGACTGTGAGGGAACTCAACCTAGAGAGAAGAGAGAACGACTAATCACGCATGATAGCAACCTAAAGCACAAGATAAGAGGTCAATGCAAGGCATGCAGAAGTCTAAGTGAGTGAACTCAACTCAAGAAAACAAGCCCAAAGTCACCCGGAAGAAACACAAAGAAAAGAAAAGTGGAAGAAAACATATAATACATAATATACAAACCAGCTCCCCCTCACGAAAGGCCGTAAGGGCTCACGACTCAAGCTCACTCCTCAAGGCAACAAATCTGGAGCTATCCAAAGGCTTGGTGAAAATATCGGCTAATCAAGGTCACTCTCTCGAATCAAGCGCGATATCTCCCTTCTCCACATGGTCTCTAAGGAAGTGATATCTAATATCAATGTGCTTGGTCCGAATGTTGCACTGGGTTTTTAGCAATGCAAATAGTGAAGTGTTGTCACGAAAAAGTGGCACACTCTCTATCTCTAACCCATAGTCCCGTAAGGTCGATCTCATCGAGAGCATTTGCTACAAAGAATCGGCTGCGACAACATACTCGGCCTCGTGGTGGATCAGCAACTCCGATCGCTTCCTAGATGACCAAGAAACAAGAGAAGTGCCAATGAATTGGCAAGTGCCGAAGTGTTCTTCCTATCTATCCTACTGACCAACAAAGTCGGCATCGGAAAAGGCTCTAAGAGATAGACAAGAAGACGAAGAGTACCAAATACCATAATCGGTGGTAGCACGAAGGTACTGAAGATGCGCTTGACCGCTTTGGCGGTGAGAGGCGCGAGGAGAAGCTTGAAATCGAGCGCACGCACACACAACAAAATGTATGTCCGGCCTCGAGCGGTGAGGTACAAGAGGAGCCGATCATGCTCAAACTCCTTTTGATCGGCAGGCTCACCATCCTCATCGGGCTCGAGGACAGCGATGGTGGCCATAGGAGTCATCACCGGCTTCCCATCGACATGTCGAAGCGCCTCGGAGGTCACGGGTATATTTGCCTTGATGCAAGAAAGTACCCTCCGAGTCCGCTTGATTTGGAAGCCAAGAAAGTAGCTCAACTCGCCCATCATACTCATCTCAAACTCGTGCTCATTACCTCAGAAAAATGAGACACAAGCGAATGAGACGAGCCACCAAAAATGATATCGTCCACATAAATCTGGACAAGAAGAAAATGAGACTCATGGTGTCTGATGAATAGAGTTTTATCTACTATGCCCATTTTGAAGTCATGGCTGAGAAGATAAGACTTGAGCCTCTCATACCATGCTCTGGGGCTGCTTGAGTCCATACAAAGCTTTGGAGAGCTTGTATACATGACTCGAAACTTGGGGTTCTCGAATCTCGGAGGTTGTTTGACATAAACCTCTTCCTCAATATAGCCATTGAGGAATGCACTCTTGACATCCATTTGATAGAGCTTGAAGCCCGGGATGCAGAGAATGCAAGCAGATCCTAATAGCCTCTAGTCTAGCTACAGGGCAAAGGTCTCCTCAAAGTCAAGACCCTCAACTTGAGAAAGCCTGTGCAACTAGCCTAGCCTTGTTGCGAATGACAACCCCATCCTCACTCTTTGTTTTGAACACCCACTTGGTCCCAATGACATTATGACCAGATGGGGCTCGACAAGCTGCCATACCTTGTTCCTCTCAAAGTTCTCAAGTTCCTCATGCATAGCATTAATCCACGATTCATCGGATAATGCATGAGAAACATCCTTCGGCTCAAAGGAGGCAACAAAGGCGAGTGGAGGCGGAATCGACAAACCTGATTTTGAGCGAGTGACGCGCTCAAGCAGATCACCAATGATCCGATCGGTGGATGAGCTTCGGATATGACGGGAGGACCCGAAGCGATGTGGCCTCTACCTCATGCACGTAAGAGGTAGGAGCAGAGCCACTCGGCAAGGAGAGTCGGAAGGCAAGAGTGGTCTCCCGAGGTGCGAGAAATGGAAACAGAGGCACCTCGGGTATAGAGGGAACTGGATCCGGTGGAACACCATCATCTCCATCATCCTCATCTTCTACAAAGATGGTCTCGGAGGGATAAGAAGAGCCTGAAATATCAGGTCTAGCTCCTGGGCTAGCCTCATCAAAGGTCACATCACAGTCTCTATGATCCTATGCGCATCAACACTCCGCACCCTATAGCTACGAGAAGAAGTCGAGTAACCTAGAAAGATACCATCGAAGAGCGAGACTCAAACTTATCTAGGTTACTGACTTTAAGATAAAACACTTGCAACCAAAACGCTAAAATGAGACACACTGGGCTTTCGCCCATACCTCAACTCATAAGAAGTGCGATGCAAATGTGCTCTCAAAAACACGCGATTAGAAACATGGCAAGCAGTAGCTATAGCCTCAGCCCAAAACTTCCTAGGAGTACTGTACTCGTCTAGCATCGTCCCGCCATCTCAACCGAGGTCCTGTTCTTCCTTTCCACTACGCCATTCTCACGAGGGGTAGGGAGAAGAGAACGATGCTCTAAACCGACTCCACACAAAACTCTCAAAGTAGGAATTCTTGAACTCCGTGCCATTATCACTGCGTATAGCTCGTAATGCACCGGGAGCTCAATAGACAACCTCTTGATCAAACCCTGAAGTGAGAAAAGTCTCATCCTTCGAGGCCATGAAGAATACCCAAGAGAATCTAGAAAAATCATCAACGATGACAAGAACATACCACTTCCCCCTGCTTGATTGCACTCTAGCCGGACCAACAAAGTCCATATGTAAAAGCTGTCTGGTGCATCACCATCACTACTGGATCGGAGGATGAGAAGCGATAACCATCTTGCCATGTCGGCAAGGAGAGCAAACTAAGTCTTTGACCATCTTGAGTTTGGGCAAACCCGAATGAGATCGTGGTGCTAACTCGGGTCAAATGATCAAAACCAATGTGACCAAGTCTCCTATGCCGAAGGAGAGATCACGGGACTCGAAGCAATCAAACATCGAAGAGAGTCTCGGAAGAAGCGTAAAAATCAGCACGAAAGACTCTCCCAAATCTAGAAATCCCAAAACTAACCCTCCCGATGAATCAAGGATTCTACAGCATTACTCTTGAAGCTTACCTCGAAAGAGTCATCGATAAGTCGAGAAACAGAGAGCGATTGTATTGCGACTTACTTACTAAGGCAACATCTTTAAGAATGAAATTTTGGTTAATGCAGATGGTACCTTTAGCAATGACTCTACTCAAGATGCATCCCCAAAAGTGATTAACTCATCACCGGGGCTCGGACTAGGAAGAGAACCAACGAGAATCTCCGGTCATATGACGAGAACAACGGAGTCAACAATCCAAACATCGCCCTTCCCCATCCGATTTAACTGATCAAGACACAAGAGAGAAAGATGACTCGATCTTGGGATAGAGTGAAGACTTAGGAACCCAATCTTGAACCATACGACACCTCGCAGTACCACCACGAGAAGAAGATCGGACTCGAGTGTCTCTCTGACGCCAACTCTCACACGATCGAGCAACTCGTAGATAATCTAGGAGTCAAAGCGGGTTGGCACGCCGTGGTGCAAAAGCCGACCATCCCATAAAGGCTGCTGGATCTCCTACCGAGAAAACACCTCACGCCACGATATCTACCTCGATGGGAAAAGCGAGGAATATCAAGAGGACGGCGGAAAAGATCGACTCTGAACAGCTCCGTGACTAAAACTCAAGAACTAGCATGAAAACCAAGTCTGGGCGCCGCCCAAAACAAAGCGACTCTCTAACTTTGTCTAGAAGCGGTGTGTGTCTTAGGAGCACTCAAAGTCCGGGATGACCCCGAATACCCCTAAGAGCGGCAACACGCTCACGCCGAGTGATCTTGGCGCGCCTGAAGCAGAAATCTACTAGGTGACCATCCTTCTTACAGAAGGTGCATGTGTACTTCGCCTTGCTAGAGGCAGAAGCAATAGGAGTAACACCCTTACGTCAAGTCCTATGGACAACCCCAAAGAGACCTAAACACGGTGGTACTCACTCAGGAGCTACCACAATCTCACCACTCTTGAGCCGCGCACTATGGTGGGAGGATGCGCCCGAGCGTGCTCCAAGGGATCAAATCCTAGACCTTGATTGAATCTACTAATCTTGGATTGGTCTAGAATAAGATTGAGCTTCTTCTTGCCTCCAACAAACTTCTCGAGAGTGCTCATAAGATACTGGCAATCTCGGAAGAAAGAAGCACAAGAAGAACAGGGGGAAGGAGAGGAAGAAGAACCAGAAAGATGAGCTCTCTCAGCACGTGCATTTTTCTCCCTCAGCACGGCTGCCTCAATCTTGAGGGCCTCACAAGAAACGCATAGGAGCATCTCTAATTCTATGGGCTTGGTCTTCTAATTTCTTCCTAAGCTCGACATGGATTTTATCCAAGTCCCCCACAATCTCAATACATCATAAGCAATATTTTTGTGACTTATCTAGTAAGTCCTTAGCAAGTTTAGCACACTTGACATTCAGGGTTTCATTGTCAAGTTTTAATTGCTTACAACCCTCACATGAGCTGACTGGGTCCTTAGAAGCATGTGATTCAAGTTCATTGTTTCTAGCAGAAAGCTTCCTAAGGTGTTCGCTCATGGCATCAATTTGACAAGCAATTTAGGGCAATTAGAGCATGATGGAGTGGAGTGAGCATGAAGAAAACTAGCCTCAACAGAATAGCATCAACAGAACTAGTGCTAGCATTCTTCAACCTAAGACCATCAAGTTCAACAAGCACACTATCATGTATGGTCCTTAGGTTCTCCAACTCCACAAGAATAGCATCACACAAAGAGCAATCATCAGTGACTCGGGAGGGAGAAGATCTAAGTGAAGCTAACTCCCGAGTCAAGGTACCTACTTCCTTCTCAAGCTCCGTACACCTAGCTCTAGCTCTAGCATGAAATTTTCCTAATTTGCGAAAGCTTCGTTGAGCTGGTCATAGGAGGGTACCTCGTCCGAGTCGCTGTAGAGCTCGGAGTCGCTGATGTCGTTTGTGTCGGCCATGAAGCACATGCCGGAGAAGTCGTCGCCGCCTTTCTTCTCTTGCGGATCATCCTCGCCCTCGTCGCTCCATGTCTCCATGTCGGAGAGGTTGATGTCGTCAAGCGCGGCAAGGACGCGGTGGAAGAGCTTCTTGTTCTTGGAGAAGTTGCGGTACTTCTTCTCGTGCGCGTTCACGAACCGGAGGCTTCTTGTTGCGGTTCTTGTCGGTGTAGTCGTTCTTGCCCGAACCGCCAACGTCATTCTTGCCCTTCTCCGCTTGGGACAATTCGCCGAATGTGGTTGGGGCCACCACACTCAAAGCAGTGATCATGCCACCTCTCTTCCTCTCTCTCACCCTCTTGTATGCATGAGAAAACTTGCGGCGAGAAGAGCAAGCTCATTTTCTGAAATTTTTCAGTTGGTCATCGCTTAGCTCGCAAAGGGCGGAAGAGAGAAACCAATAG
Organism: Otatea glauca; assembly: GCA_036346275.1. Lineage (NCBI taxonomy): Eukaryota > Viridiplantae > Streptophyta > Magnoliopsida > Poales > Poaceae > Otatea > Otatea glauca. Next base: position 56,290,614 of record CM070715.1, on the reverse strand, counting down.
AAGGATCAAGAAGAAGATCCAATGGATCGGTGACCAAAGCCATCGATCGAGATTTCGTCTTCCGAGAGACGACATCGATCTCATGAGTCTTGAGGCGGAATAAAGCCCGTCAAGAGTCGAGTCGATAAGTCGGTGGTGTCCTTGATGGTGGTCACCTTCATCTCCCAAACCCAAGGTCGAGTGCGGTCAAGAAATGCCGAGCATTGTCCGAGTCGGGGTATATGCAACCAACTGCTCGGAGGTCGCTCAAAATCTTTGTAAACCGACCAAAACACTCGTCGAGACTCTCACCAGTAGCGTTGATCAAACTTGTTGTACTCGCGCTTGAACTGAATCTGCCTCACGCCTTGATTTGAGTAGAGCCCTCATGGTAAGCATCGAGGTTACCCAAATCTCGTGAGCGGAGCGAAGGTGAAAATCCTATCATACTCACGCGGCTAAGACCTCAGATGAGAATGTTCCTTGCCTTAGCATTCGCCTCAACGTCAACCATATTGATGGCCGTGACATTTTCATCGCCAGGAACCTCATACGGAGTTTCACCTTCGCCATATCGTAGCCCAGGCGTGATGTATGACTCCATCCGGGATTTCCAAAAGGAAAATCAACTCCATTAAAGATGGGAGGCTTGGTGGAATATTTGTCCGTCGCCATGGCTCTTGAGACCGGTCAAGATCTAGAAAGAGCAGAACCGCTCGATACCAATTGAAGGACCGAAATGGCGAGCAGAGGGGGTGAATGGTCGCAAATAAAAATTCCCCAAAATACTCCAACAAAAACCTCGACAAGATCGCTCAAAAGGAATTGTGAAAACCGAAAAACTAGACAACTATGTGTACCCCAAGCTTGCATGGATAAGTACCATAAAATATGTGGGGATTTTGAGTCACAATCCTGGTTGTCTAGTGTCCAAGATAAAGAGGAATCAATTCAAACTCTTGCTTTTAGAAAGGACATCAATTCAAATCACAAAAGTCACTTTCAGAAAAGCAAAAGCAGAATTCCCAGAACTTGTCCTCAATTTGCACAGGAGGTTGGTGGGTTTCTGTAGCTCACAAAATTTTGAGACTTTTTCTCCTGTGAGCATCAGAGTCCTGAAGAACTCCACCAAATTTCTCCTCAAAAGCCTTACAGAAAAAACACGAAAAATCGAAGAACACAGTCTGGTCAAGAACTTCGAGCAGAACGTTTGGGGCTCAGTTTTCACCTCATGGCGCCCAAACGGTACAACAAGTGAACTCCAAAATTTTTCTGCAAGCGGATATCAGAGTCCCGCACCTCCTCCAACAAGAATCACTCAAAAGGATTTTTCTATATTTTTAAAAAATCAAACACTGACTGCTGCGCGAAGAACAAGTTCATAACAAAGTTGGAACTTGAAAGAAAAGATGTTCTCTACTCAATCCAAGAGTGCAAAGAGATGTAAAACCATATGAACACACTCAAAACATCCAAGAACAGCAGCATTTAGAAGGAGGAGGCAAATCCAAATTACTTGAAAGTAAATTGCGGAATGTAATTGCGGAAAGTAAATGCTGAATTTAAATTATGTAAAGTAAAGACATAATGTAAATGCATAAAATAAATTCAGAGGTGGATGAATAAAACTTTCATTTCTGGAAGGGAGGTTACAAAGCCTCACATTCATGTGGGCAAAGCTCAAATGAGCATCAACAACCTCAACACCTTCAAGGGAAGGAGGCTACCCTCCACCCCTATTTATACTACTCTTGGGCCACCTACCACCCTTGGATGAGTCCCTCAACCTAGAGCACTCATCTAAGGGCTAGGATTAACCCACACACACAGCCATGCAAGGGCTAACCCAAAACCCACACACATACCGGGTTTTCTTGCACGGTTTTCAAAGCATACTACCTAGACCCGCTAACCTATCAACTAGACCTCAATCCGACGGTCCTCATTGATCCACGCGCATCTAGCTAGCATCATCTCCTTTCCTTGTCTTCTTGACTTGCCGGACTCCGTCTCCGATCATCTTCCGGCGATCTCCCAACCGTCTGGACCTCCGACGCTCCTCGCCTAGTCCCGGTCATCCTTCGCCTCACCATGACCTAGCACCGTCGTCCTGCAACCATCAAAGACAAGGAAACTCCTCACATAGCAATGCCCACAAAGATGTGCAATAAACCATGCAACTCACCACTACCGTGTCCATACGGCCGGTACAACTCAAATTGCTTCATTTTGAAAATCAATCCAAATCAAACTCAAACTTGAGCACACCTTGCTCAAATAAAGTCAAATACTCATCACAAACATGGATGGACCTCCACATGGTCCTTCACATTGATTCCACGAGTGTTCACCATCTGCTGGTTGCCTCTTGGGTTAGGAAGGGTAGAAGTAGCATAGATAAGATGCAAGAATCCCTAGGGCGGGGAAGATAGGTTTAACCCAACTAAAACAATTCTTTATTTATTCTTGGTATGGTCGCTTATAAAAGCCTTCAAGCTTTGCAACACATACTGCACACTCAGCATTACAAGGAAGCAAACTAACCACGAACCTTAACGTCTACAAAAAGGTAGAGACTATCTTAAAGACGCGACTCAACACTCGAGTCTCAACACAACTCTAAGACTGACTCTCACACATCCAGCCACCCTGGTTAAGGCTGATCCGGCGCATTCACTGGTGGGTGAGCTGGCATAAAAGCGAACCCATCCTGATGACCTACTGCTGGCTCCTCTGCAACAACAGGGTCTGCACCCTCCTCTGGCTCCCACTCTCGCTCCTCTGGATCTTCTTCTTCTTCGGCGACCTCGTCTGGCTCCTGAATGACCTGGTCCGCTAGCTCCTCAGCTACCTGCAAGGCCTCCTCTAGCTCGCTGATGACTCTGGCTGCGGTGTCACGGGTCCTCTGAAGCTCTCACTCAGTCACTCTGAGTGCATCGTACACGGTCTCTAACTCCTGAGTAGTTTCTCTCATATGCTCCTCCTGGGCAAGGGCGAACTCCGCAAGGTGTACCGTGGTAGCACACTCGTCCTCTACGATCCGTCGGCGTCGGCATGCTTGCACATCAGGGTGAAGTCGAAACACTGAGTCGTGAAGCTCGTCGGCGTAGTCGCAGCAGACACGACGAAGAGCAAGTCGGGCAACCTCCTGAATCGCAACCTCATATGAAAACCTTCTTGCAAAAATACTGATCGGCCTGCTAGCTTCATCATTCTCCCGGGCGTAGATAATCAACTTGCAAACAAATCCTCGGTGCACACCGTTAACCGACCAGCTGCCTCCTCGGTAAAGCGGACGATAGAATCCTCCAAGCGTCTGAAGAACTCTCCACAGCTCCATGGCATAGCCACCCGCTGACTCCTCAAAGGTTGGAACGATCGGCATCTGCTCCACAAGAACTTTGAATAAGTCCTCCACCCGATACAACATTAAAACGGTAAATTCAGCAAAGGCAAGAAGTAGAGAATGGGATGAGTCAAGAGTGTTTTATTAGTCAAATTTAAATTTTCTTTTAGAAAATAGTTTTGGACACTCCCAGGACACCACCATGCTATCTAGGGCCAAGACCTACAGTTAGTATGCTCTGATACCACCTCTGTAAGGACCCGAATCCACTGGTTCGAACCCACTGTGTTTTCCGCACTAGTCCCAGGATCAACGCTAGTGCACACAGCTCAACATTGGTACATATCACATTATACTCAACGATAATAGAAATAGTAGTTCATTTATTGATATAGCTAAATGTATGATCTTATGACCAACTTACATTATTAAGCCACGCAGGGCAAGACCTAAAAATATAAACTAATAATTATGCAGCGGAAAGTAGAAAACGTTGAAAGCTTATCAGTTCACCACAGACAACCGACAAGGCTCGAACCCTAATGACTCGCGTCCTCTTGGAACTCCTCCTCCAACACAGGTGTAGATTCTTCGACTGTTGATTATTGTTGTTGGCAAGGGTGAGTGCTTAAAGCACTCAACAAGTTGTGCAAAGAACGCAACTCTATGTATCTATATGCAAGGCTTATTCCAATGGATAGGCTATTATGGCTATGTTGCAATAAGCAGCATTTATGAACAAATACAATAAATAGATCGTAAAGACTGAAAACAAATAACAATAGTAAATAGATTCACATTTACAAGTAAACCAAGTTTCCAATCCTAAGTCAAATTCCACCTTTCACATGGCGCCTTGCCATCCCAACAAAGTTGTCCATTTAATTAAGCTAACCCTTAATCAGAATTCCCGAGCATTGCTCAATACCGCGAAAGCACGGCTATCCGAATAGTTTCACACTCTGCAGAGGTTATGCACTTTACCCACGTGATACAACCAAACACCACCAAGGCGAGTGATTATAACAAAGCCTTTACAATGCGCTGGCTTAACCCGGCACCACCCGCTAAGGTTTCAACACTGGTGGGACTGGTTACCACATCCAGGGCCCCCCTCTTGCACCATGTGAATTACTCCATAACTCGGGAACTCACACCAACCACGATAGTACCAAAATTAAGACATTGCAAATTAATCAGCTAGGCTGGCCCATACCAGACATGTGGTTGCATGATTCACTCAGGTCAAAGGCTTGCAAGGTTAAGTCCTTAGAGTGATCAAGGCAAGACATCCACATACCCTCTGCCCATCGGGCCCACCTTGGCATACTCGCCCCTTGTCACTTACCTCAATCTAAGTGATTATCACCCAAGTTGATTACCAAGCACCACGTGCCATCAACAATTCAACATCGTTGCGTGACATGACTCGCCACAGCAACTCAATCTCATCGTGTGATCCCACATGACACACAAGTTCATAACCTCGTTCCATATTACATTAATCAAGATTAATTATCAATGATTCAAACACATGTGATGACGTGGCATGGCTAAGGAACTAATACGGTCTAACCATCCCATGTTGATTATCATTACTAACCAACTATAAAGAACCAATCTAGGGTGACAATAGATTATGGCATACAATGACAAGGTAGGGTATAGATCAAATTGGTAGCTTAACTAGATCCCAATTTATGTTGAAACAAAGGTATACTTGAAATAATATGCAATAGGGTGAAACAAATATAGCAATTTTATAAACATGGGTTCAACATGATCAAAGCACAACTTGCCTGGGAATAGGTCCTAATCTTGGCCTGGAGCTTGCTCTTGAGTCGCTGGATCTTCCTCTGGAGCGTCGCACAATTCAACGTCTACGCGTACTGAGGAAAAAAACCAAATAAATACAAAAACAGAGAGCAAATGTACTCCAAAAATCAAATAAAATTTACCATTAAATAGATCTCAATTTTACAAATTTTTAGAAATTTGAATCACTCAAATCCGAGTTAAAATGCAAAAGTATAGCCTTTGGAAGTTTAAATAAGTACTGAAATTACAGAAATTAGAAAATCAGATTTAACCGAATTATTTTTAAACCAAAAACCGATTTATGACGTCAGCGTGACCTCATGATGATGTCAGCATTGCAGAATTTCCAATCGGATTATGTTCCAATTGAAAACGCAATTATGACGCAAGCATGACGTTAGCGAAGCTCCGGAACCAACCAGAGCGTGACACGTGTCTTGGCGCATGGACTCGGTCCACGGCGTGACGCTGGACCACGGTGGACTCGGTCCATGCCTCCTCGGCCTCGACGCCCGACACGCGGCGGCGCCCGATTGGTTCACACAGCGCTGCTCGATCCGACCTTCGATCGGATCTATGGTCCACGGCGCTTTCGCACGCAAGGGACACGCTGGCGAATCTCACCCCTCCGCTACGGATCGAACGGCTGGAAAAGCTTGAACCCGGCGATGGCGATGCGGCGGCGCAGCTTCGCCGGCAGTGGAGAAGACGACGTAGGCGATGGCATTCTGGCGACGAATCGGTGGCGATTCTTCACGGTCCGACGCAGACAAAGACAGGATCACGGATCTGAACCGCAGACACTCGGAACGGCGTGACGACGGCGGAAAACGAGCGGGAACCACGACATGAGCTTCGGCAACTCCGAAGGGCTCGCACGGGCAGGCGAAAGCGTCTCGGCGTGCGAGAAACGACCAACAGGTGCGGGTGTGGGTTTCAGCACCCGAGGTGGCGCCTTAAATAGGCGCACGGGGAGGCGTGCGTGACGCAGACTTCGGAGTTCGTTGCGTGGCGGCGGCGGATTCTGGCGACGATTCGGAGAGGCGACGCGGCTTCATCCTGAGCGTCCACGCGTCATCCATCCGACGGCCCTGAGCGCTTGGCGACGCGGCGAAAGCACGGCCGTTGGATCCAAATCCAACGGTCGTCGGATTAGGGTTAGGGTTTCGGTGGCAAAGCGAGTCGCGCTGGTGACTTGGGCCATACGGTTCATGAAGCGCGCCCGACATCGTTCACGGATTTTTAAAAGATTTCTCATTTAAAATAATTACAGAAATTCATTTTATTTGTTTTAGGCAATAAAATAATCAGGAAAATTCCAAGCAAATTCTCAAAAATACTTTGAGACATTCTGGACTCAAATAAAATATTTTTGGCAAAACTTTATTTTAACTTTGAATGAATTTAAATGGTTTTCAACAAAAGGCCAAAACACTTAATTTGCAATTAATTCCAATAAATCCAAAAAAATCCAAACAACTTCCAGAAAAATCATAAAATGCACCAATGACAATAAAATAATATTTAGGCGAAAATTTGGGATGTTACAAAGGTCTTTCTTGAAATCCATTAAAATATTGCAAAAGTTTATGCAAAGTTTTTCTGGAAATATTTTTATTTGAGTTCCAAATGGCTCAAAATATTTTCTAGAAATTTTCTGGTATTTCTGGCTATTTTCATGGATTATTTGAATTTCTGGAATTATTTTAAATGAAAAAGGATTTAAAACCGATGAATAAGATCTTGGGCGGCCCGACTATGCTCACAGCCCCAAAGACGTCAGAACCTAATGCCAACAAACCCGAGCCGTCCGATTGAGATCCTGGGGTTTGAGAGATTCCACGTCGTGTGCGCGTTGCGAGTCGTTGATCCAAGGACATGCGGACGCTCAGGATTGCGCGACGTCGCTTTATCCTCGCGAGTTTGAAGGACCGAGATGGCGAACAGAGGGGGGGTGAATGGTCGCAAATAAAATTTCCCCCAAAATACTCCAACAAGAACCTCGACAAGATCGCTCAAAGGAAATCGTGAAAAACCTGAAAAACTAGACAACTATGTGTACCCCATGCTTGCATGGATAAGTACCATAAAATATGTGGGGATTTTTGAGTCACAATACTGGTTGTCTAGTGTCCAAGATAAATAGGAATCAATTCAAACTCTTGCTTTTAGAAAGGACATCAATTCAAATCACAAAAGTCACTTTCAGAAAAGCAAAAGCAGAATTTCCAGAACTTGTCCTCAATTTGCACAGGAGGTTGTTGGGTTTCTGCAGCTCACAAAATTTTGAGACTTTTTCTCCCGATGAGCATCAGAGTCGTGAAGAACTCCACCAAATTTCTCCTCAAAAAGCCTTACATAAGAAACAGGATAAATCTAAGAACACAGTCTAGTCAAGACCTTCGAGCAGAAAGTTTGGGGCTCGGTTTTCACATCATGGCGCCCAAACGGTGCAACAAGTGAACTCCAAACTTTTTCTGCAAGTGTATGTCAGAGTCCCTCACCTCCTCCAACAAGAATCACGTGAAAAAGATTTTTCTAGAGTTTTATAGAAATCAAACACTGACTACTGCGCGAAGAACAAGTTCTGAACAAAGTTAGAATTTGAAAGAAAAGATGTTCTCTACTCAATCCAAGAGTGCAAAAGAGATGTAAAACCATATGAATACACTCAAAACATCCAAGATCAGCAGCATTTAGAAGGAGGGGAGGCAAATCCAAATTACATGAAAGTAAATTGCGAGAATGTAATTGCGGGAATGTAAATGCTGAATTTAAATTGCGTAAAGTAAAGACATAATGTAAATGCGCAAAATAAATTCAGAGGTGGATGGATAAAACTTTCATTTCTGGAAGGAGAGGTTACAAAGCCTCACTTTCATGTGGGCAAAGCTCAAAGGAGCATTCACAAACCTCAAAACCTTCAAGGGAAGGAGGCTACCCCTCCACCCCTATTTATAGTACTCTTGGGCCACCTACCACCCTTGGATGAGTCCATCAACCCTAGAGCACTCATCTAAGGGCTATGTTTAACCCACACACACAGCCATGCAAGGGCTAACCCAAAACCCACACACATACCGGGTTTTCTTGCACGGTTTTCAAAGCATACTACCTAGACCCGCTAACCTATCAACTAGACCTCAATTCGACGGCCCTCATTGATCCACGCGGCATCTAGCTAGCATCAACTCCTTTCCTTGTCTTCTTGACTTGCCCGGACTCCGTCTCCGATCATCTTCCGGCGATCTCCCAACCATCTGGATCTCCGACGCTCCTCGCCTAGGCCCGGTCATCCTTCGCCTCACCATGACCTAGCACCGTCGTCCTGCAACCATCAAAGACAAGAAAAAAACCTTTCACATAGCAATGCCCACAATGATATGCAATATAAACCATCCAACTCATCACTACCGCATCCATACGATCGGTACTTCCACTCCTGGCAGAGACAACTCAAAATGCTTCATTTTGAAAATCAATCCAAATCAAACTCAAACTTGAGCACACCTTGCTCAAATAAAGTCAAATACTCATCCCAAACATGGATAGACCTCCACATGATCCTTCAATCTCCCCCTTGATGAGTATATTGACAAACCACACGAAAAGGTATAAATTTGAGTTTGAGGAAAATGAAGAAGAAAGCAATTTTTAGTTGTAAAGTCAAAGTTGGTCTAAAGATAGAAATTAGAACCATGACCAAGTTGACGAAGAGGAATTTAGATTTTAGAGTTAAATTTAAGAAAGAGCAAGTTTTCAACAAAAACTCTAAAATCCAACTAAACATGTCAAATGTGATTATGAGATTATGATCCAACAGAAGTAGTAGCATAGTTTTACAAAGATCATAATAACCAAATAAGCATTTTCTTTTGACAACCAATTGACTCAAGCCATATTGGACCATCTCAAGATGAACTCTTAAGAGGATGGTCTAGGTCAAACACGATGTATTCCAAGTTCATCCCAAGTGTAATGGGAAACGGTCTTGTGAATGCAAGGTGTTGAGTCGTATGTGCACAAGAAGAGTCAATTTTGTTTAATTTTCATTTTTAGCACAATGATTCATGAGCAATTGAAGGACTCTAGCATGGATCAAACTAGTTTCACCCAAGTTGCTATAGGGACTCTAGAGAACTCCAAAATTTCTCAAATTATGACACAAACCTCTAGAGAAGAACTAGCAAGTAAAAGCAACAAGTTTCATCAAGTTTTTCATTTAAGGTTTTTTTTTATTTTAAAGCTTAGAAAGTTAAATGAACTTGGACATATCTGAGCTAGTGGTTTCCTCCATATGATGTAGTATGGTGTATAGCATGAAGAAGATATCAATTGCATAATAGACAAAGCTCATTAAACAGGAAATACAGTCTATATGCAATGCACGAACAGATTCTCAAACTCCCCCTCAACAAATGAATCAATTTTAAGCTCAAATCTGGTTAAAGTTGAGTTATTATCAAGATTAGGCACAAAGAAAAACCGAATGAACTCAATAATAACCAGAAAAACAGAATGAGGAGAAGAAGTCGAGAAACTGCAAAACTGGATGGCTATAGAGCATAGAAAAGATATAAGAGACTCACTACGGCTTATACTCGCTCTTATCTTCCCAAAGGATCGATAGGGAAGTGACTCTAGATCCCAACTAAGGAGTGCACAGGCACTGTCTACCTGGAGGCCCAATACCGCTAGACTTATAAGGCGTGAGGGAACTCAACCTAGAGAGAAGAGAGAACAGCTAATCACGCATGATAGCAACCTAAAGCACAAGATAAGAGGTCCATGGAAGGCATGCCAGAAGTGTAAGTAAGTGAACTCAACTCAAGAAAACAAGCCCAAAGTCACCCAAAAGAAATACGAAGAAAAGAAAAGCTGAAAGAAAACATATAATACATAATATACAAACCAGCTCCCCCTCACGAAAGGCCGTAAGGGCTCACGACTCCAAGCTCACTCCTCAAGGCAACAAATTTGGAGCTATCTAAAAGCTTGGTGAATATATCGGCTAATTGAAGGTCACTCTCTACGAACTGAAGCGCCATATCTCCCTTCTCCACATGGTCTCTAAGGAAGTGATATCTAATATCAATGTGTTTGGTCCGGGAATGTTGCACTGAGTTTTTAGCAATGCAAATAGCTGAAGTGTTGTCACAGAAAAGTGGCACACTCTCTATCTCTAACCCATAGTCCCGTGAGGTCGATCTCATCCAGAGCACTGCTCTACAAAGAATCGGTCAGCGACAACATACTCGGCCTCGGTGGACTGCAACCCTGCATCGCTTCCTATATGACCAAGAAACAAGAGAAGTGCCAATGAATTGGCAAGTGCCAGAAGTGCTCTTCCTATCTATCCTACAGCCAGCAAAGTCGGCATCGGAAAAGGCTCTAAGAGTTAGACAAGAGGACGAAGAGTACCAAATACCATAATCAGTGGTAGCACGAAGGTACCTGATGATGCGCTTGACCACCTGGCGGTGAGAGGCGCGGGGAGAAGCTTGAAATCGAGTGCACAGACACACAGCGAAATGTATGTTCGGCCTCGAAGCAGTGAGGTACAAGAGGGAGCCGATCATGCTCCGAAACTCCTTTTGATCAGCAGGCTCACCATCCTCATCGGGCTCGAGGACAGCAGTGGTGGCCATAGGAGTCATCACCGGCTTCCCATCAGACATATCGAAGCGCCTCAGGAGGTCACGGGTATACTTGCCTTGATGCAAGAAAGTACCCTCCCGAGTCTGCTTGATTTGGAAGCCAAGAAAGTAGCTCAACTCGCCCATCATACTCATCTCAAACTCTGTGCTCATCACCTCAGAAAACTGAGACACAAGCGAATGAGATGAGCCACCAAAAATGATATCGCCCACATAAATCTGGACAAGAAGAAAATGAGACTCATGGTGTCTAATGAACAGAGTTTTGTCTATTATGCCCATTTTGAAGTCATGGCTGAGAAGATAAGACTTGAGCCTCTCATACCATGCTCGAGGCTCGCTTGAGTCCATACAAAGCTTTGGAGAGCTTGTATACATGACTCGAAACTTGGGGTTCTCGAATCTCGAGGTTGTTTGACATAAACCTCTTCCTCAATATAGCCATTGAGGAATGTACTCTTGACATCCATTTGATAGAGCTTGAAGCCCAGGGATGCAGAGAATGCAAGCAGGATCCTAATAGCCTCTAGTCTAGCTACAGGGGCAAAGGTCTCCTCAAAGTCAAGACCCTCAACCTGAGAAAAGCCCTGCAACTAGCCTAGCCTTGTTGTGAATGACAACCCCATCCTCACCCTGCTTGTTTTTAACACCCACTTGGTCCCAATGACATTATGACCAGATGGGGGCTCGACAAGCTGCCATACCTTGTTCCTCTCAAAGTTCTCAAGTTCCTCATGCATAGCATTAATCCACGATTCATCGGATAATGCATGAGAAACATCCTTCGGCTCAAAGGAGGCAACGAAGGCGAGTGGAGGCGGCTGGACAAACCTAATTTTGAGCGAGTGACCGCTCAAGCGGATCACCAATGATCCGATCGGTGGATGAGCTTTACGGATATGTCGGGAGGACCGTAAGCGAATGGCCTCTACCTCATGCACGTAAGAGATAGGAGCAGAGCCACTCGGCCAAGGAGAGTCGGAAGGCAAGGCTGGTCTCCCTGAGGTGCAGAAATGGAAACAGGAGGCACCTCAGGTGAAGAGGGATGGATCCGGTGGAACACCATCATCTCCATCATCCTCATCTTCTACAAAGATGGTCTCGGAGGGATAAGAAGAGCTCAAACATCGTGTCTAGCTCTGGGCTAGCCTCATCAAAGGTCACATCACAGTCTCTATGATCCTATGCGCATCAACACTCCAAACCCTATAGCTACGAGAAGAAGTCGAGTAACCTAGAAAGATACCATCAGAAGAGCGAGACTCAAACTTATCTAGGTTACCAGACATCAAGATAAAACACATGCAACCGAAAAGCGAAAATGAGACACACTGGGCTTTCGCCCATACCTCAACTCATAAGAAGTGCGATGCAGATGTGCTCTCAAAAACACGCGATTAGAAACATGGCAAGCAGTAGCAATAGCCTCAGCCCAAAACTTCCTAGGAGTCTTGTACTGCCTAGCATCGTCCGGCCATCTCAACCAAGGTCATGTTCTTCCTTTCCACTACGCCATTCTGCACGAGGCGTAGGAGAAGAGAACTGATGCTCTAAACCGATCTCCACACGAAACTCTCAAAGTAGGAATTCTTGAAATCCGTGCCATTATCACTGCGTATAGCTCGTAATGCACAGGGAGCTCAATAGACAACCTCTCGACTAAACCCTGAAGTGAGAAAAGTCTCATCCTTCGAGGCCATGAAGAATACCCAAGAGTATCTAGAAAAATCATCAACGATGACAAGAACATACCACTTCCCTCCCGCCGATGTTGCACTCTAGCCGGACCAACGGTGTCCATATGTAAAAGCTGTCCGGTGCATCACCATCACTACGGTGGGGAGGATGAGAAGCGAGAACCATCTTGCCATGTCGGCAAGGAGAGCAAACTAAGTCTTTGACCATCTTGAGTTTGGGCAAACCCCGAATGAGATCGTGGCTGCTAACTCGGGTCAAATGATCAAAACCAATGTGACCAAGTCTCCTATGCCAGAAGGAGAGATCACGGGACTCAGAAGCAATCAAACATCGAAGAGAGTCTCTAGAAGAAGCAGAAAAATCGGCACGAAAGACTCTCCCAAATCTAGAAATCCCGCAAACTAACCCTCCTGATGAATCAAGAATTCTACAGGCATTACTCTTGAAGCTTACCTCGAAAAAGTCATCGATAAGCTGAGAAACAGAGAGCAGATTGTATTGCAACTTACTTACTAAGGCAACATCTTTAAGAATGAAATTTTGGTTAATGCAGATGGTACCTTTAGCAATGACTCTACCTGAAGATGCATCCCCAAAAGTGATTAACTCATCACCGGGGGCTCGGACTAGGGAAGAAAATCAACGAGAATCTCCGGTCATATGACGAGAACAACCGGAGTCAACAATCCAAACATCGCCCTTCCCCATCCGACGAACCTGATCAAGACACAAGAGAGAAAGATGACTCAGTATTGGGATAGAGTGGAGACTTAGGAACCCAATACTGAACCATACGACACCTCAGAGTACCAGCCACAGAAGAAGACTGGACTCGAGTGTCTCTCTGACGCCAACTCTCACACGATCAGAGCAACTCGTAGATAATCTAGGAGTCAAAGCGGGTTGTACGCCGTGGTGCAAAAGCCGGACCATCCCAATGAAGGTGCTGGATCTCCTACCGGAAAACACCTCACGCCACGATATCTACCTCGATGGGAAAAACGAGGAATATCAAGAGGACGGCGGAAAGACTGACTACGAACAGCTCCAGGACTAAAACTCGAAGAACTAGCATGAAAACCATGTCCTAGACGCTGCCCAAAAACAGGCGACTCTCTAACCTGTCTAGAAGCAGTGTGTGTCTTAGGAGCACTCAAAGTCTGGGGATGACCCTGAATACCCCTAAGAGAAGCAGAAATCTACTAGGTGACCATCCTTCTTACAGAAGGTGCATGTGTACTTCGCCTTGCTAGATGCAGAAGCAATTGGAGTAACACCCTTCTGGTCAGAAGTCCTATGGACAACCCAGTGGATCTAAACACGGTGGTACTCACTGCAGGGAGCTACCACAATCTCACCACTCTTGGAGCCGCACAATGGTGGGAGGATGCGCCCGAGCGTGCTCCAAGGGATCAAATCCTAGACCTTGATTGAATCTACTAATCTTGGATTGGTCTAGAATAAGATTGAGCTTCTTTTACCTCCAAAAAACTTCTCGGGAGTGCTCATAAGATACTGGCAATCTCGAAAGAAAGAAGCACAAGAAGAACAGGGGGAAGGAGAGGAAGAAGAAGAACCAGAAAGAGAAAGAGAAGATCTCTCAGCACGTGCTTTTTGTTCCCCTAGCACGGCTGCCTCAATCTTGAGAGCCTCACAAGAAACGCAAGGAGCATCTCTAATCCTAAGGGTTTGGTCTTTTAACTTCTTCCTAAGCTCGACATGGATTTGATCCACATCATCCTTAACCCCAACACACAGCAAGCAACCAGTTTTTGACTTAACTAGTAAGTCCTTAGCAAGTTGATCACACTTGACATTCAAAGCATCATTATCAAGTTTTAGTTGCCTACAGCCCTCACATGAGCTGACTAGATCCTTAGAAGCATGCAATTCAAGTTCATCATTTCTAGCAGAAAGTTTTCTAAGGTGTTCGCTCATGGCATCAATTTCGGCAAGCAATTTAGGGCAATTAGCACATGATGGAGTGGAGTGAGCATGAAGAAAACTAGCCTAAACAGGAATAGCATCAACAGAACTAGTGCTAGCATTCTTCAACCTAAGACCATTAAGTTCAGCAAGCACACTATCATGTATGGTCCTTAGGTTCTCCAACTCCACAAGAATAGCATCACACAAAGAGCAATCATCAGTGACTCGGGAGAGAGAAGATCTAAGTGAAGCTAACTCCCGAGTCAAGGTACCTACTTCCTTCTCAAGCTCCGTACAACTAGCTCTAGCTCTAACATGAAATTTTCCTAATTTGCAGAAAGCTTCGTTGAGTTGGTCATAGGAGGGTACCTCATCCGAGTCGCTGTAGAGCTCGGAGTCGCTGATATCGTTGGTGTCGGCCATGAAGCACATGCCGGAGAAGTCGTCACCGCCCTTCTTCTCTTGCGGATCATCCTCGCCCTCGTCGCTCCATGTCTCCGTGTCGGAGAGGTTGATGTCATCAAGCGCGGCGAGGACGCGGTGGAAGAGCTTCTTGTTCTTGGAGAAGTTGCGGTACTTCTTCTCGTGCGCCGATTCACGTACTGGAGGCTTCTTGTTGCGGTTCTTGTTGGTGTAGTTGTTCTTGCCCGAACCGCCAACGTCGTTCTTGCCCTTTTCCAGCTTGGGATAGTTCGCCCGAATGTGGTTGGGGCCACCACACTCGAAGCAGGTGATCATGCCACCTCTGTTCCTCTCTCTCACCCTCTTGTATGCATGAGAAAACTTGCAAGCGAGAAGAGCAAGCTCATTTTCTGGAAATTTTTCCAGTTGGTCATCGCTTAGCTCGCAAAGGGCGGAAAGAGAGAAACCAATAGAAGGATCAGAAGAAGAAGATCCAATGGGATCGGTGACCATAGCCATCGACTGAGATTTCGTCTTTCGAGAAACGACATCGATCTCATGAGTCTTAAGACGGGAATAAAGCCCGTCAATAGTCAGAGTCGATAAGTCGGTGGTGTCCTTGTTGTTGGTCACCTTCATCTCCCAAACCCGAAGGTCGAGTGCGGTCAAGAAATGCCGAGCATTGTCCGAGTTAGGGTATATGCAACCAACTGCTCGGAGGTCGCTCAAAATCTTTGTAAATCGACCAAAACACTCGTCGAGACTCTCACCAGCGTGTTGATCAAATTTGTTGTACTCGCGCCTGAACTGGTCCTGCCTCACAGTCTTGATTTGAGTAGAGCCCTCATGGTAAGCATCGAGGGTTACCCAAATCTCGTGAGCGGAGCGAAGGTGAGAAATCCTATCATACTCACATGCAGCTAAGACCTCAGATGAGAATGTTCCTTGCCTTAGCATTCGCCTCAACGTCAACCATATTGATGGCCGTGACATTTTCATCAGCAGGAACCTCATACGGGAGTTTCACCTTCTGCCATATCAGGTAACCCTGGGCAGCGATGTATGACTCCATTCGGGAATTCCAAAAAGGAAAATCAACTCCATTAAAGATGGGAGGCTTGGTGGAAGCTTGGTGGAATATTTGTCCGTCGCCATGGCTCTTGAGACCGGTCAAGATCTATGGAAGAGCAAAACCGGCTCTGATACCAATTGAAGGACCGAGATGGCGAACAGAGCGGGGGTGAATGGTCGCAAATAAAATTTCCCCCAAAATACTCCAACAAAAACCTCGACAAGATCGCTCAAAGGAAATCGTGAAAAACCTGAAAAACTAGACAACTATGTGTACCCCAAACTTGCATGGATAATTACCATAAAATATGTCATTTTTGAGTCACAATACTGGTTGTCTAGTGTCCAAGATAAAGAGGAATCAATTCAAACTCTTGCTTTTAGAAAGGACATCAATTCAAATCACAAAAGTCACTTTCAGAAAAGCAAAAGCAGAATTTCCAGAACTTGTCCTCAATTTGCACAGGAGGTTGGTGGGTTTCTGAAGCTCACAAAATTTTGAGACTTTTTCTCCCTATGAGCATCAGAGTCGTGAAGAACTCCACCAAATTTCTCCTCAAAAAGCTATACATAAAAAACAGGAAAAATCTAAGAACACAGTCTGGTCAAGAACTTCGAGCAGAAAGTTTGGGGCTCGGTTTTCACCTCATGGCACCCAAACGGTGCAACAAGTGAACTCCAAATTTTTCTGCAAGTGTATGTCAGAGTCCCGCACCTCCTCCAACAAGAATCACGTGAAAAAGATTTTTCTAGAGTTTTATAGAAATCAAACACTGACTACTGCGCGAAGAACAATTTCTGAACAAAGTTGGAACTTGAAAGAAAAGATGTTCTCTACTCAATCCAAGAGTGCAAAAGAGATGTAAAACCATATGAACACACTCAAAACATCCAAGATCAGCAGCATCTAGAAGGAGGGGAGGCAAATCCAAATTACATGAAAGTAAATTGCGAGAATGTAATTGCGGGAAAGTAAATGCTGAATTTAAATTGCGTAAAGTAAAGACATAATATAAATGCGCAAAATAAATTCAGAGGTGGATGGATAAAACTTTCATTTCTGGAAGGAGAGGTTACAAAGCCTCACTTTCATGTGGGCAAAGCTCAAAGGAGCATTCACAAACCTCAAAACCTTCAAGGGAAGGAGGCTACCCCTCCACCCCTATTTATACTACTCTTGGGCCACCTACCACCCTTGGATGAGTCCCTCAACCCTAGAGCACTCATCTAAGGGCTAGGATTGACCCACACATACAGCCATGCAAGGGCTAACCCAAAACCCACACACATACCGGGTTTTCTTGCACGGTTTTCAAAGCATACTACCTAGACCCGCTAACCTATCAACTAGACCTCAATCCGACGGCCCTCATTGATCCACGCGGCATCTAGCTAGCATCAACTCCTTTCCTTGTCTTCTTGACTTGCCCGGACTCCGTCTCCGACCATTTTTCGGCGATCTCCCAACCGTCTGGACCTCCGACGCTCCTCGCCTAGTCCCGGTTATCCTTCGCCTCACCATGACCTAGCACCGTCGTCCTGCAACCATCAAAGACAAGAAAAAAACCTTTCACATAGCAATGCCCACAATGATATGCAATATAAACCATCCAACTCATCACTACCGCGTCCATACGATCGGTACTTCCACTCCTGGCAGAGACAACTCAAAATGCTTCATTTTGAAAATCAATCCAAATCAAACTCAAACTTGAGCACACCTTGCTCAAATAAAGTCAAATACTCATCACAAACATGGATGGACCTCCACATGGTCCTTCAGAGTTCGTCGAAACAAACTTCGGCAGTGTTTTCGCTTATCCCGCTGGTGATTGCGCGCACGTCGAGGCATCTTTATAGTTGTCATTGAGTGCGTCGTGCAGAGCTCCTCACGCCGCTTCTTTTGACTCCTCGCACTCACGCTGAGACGCCCCAGAGACTCTGTAGTAGCTCGCCGTAGTTGCCCTTTTGTTCTCCCACTGTTTTTGCTTCCTCTCACCACTGTCGGTCGTCTTCTGCTGTCGCCCGAGCCGATTCCGAACTCCTCCGAGTTGGCCGCGTCGAACGAGCCACTTCTTCACGTCGGAGAACCACCGTAGCACCGTCGACCACGTCGTCTTCCCCAACTTCGGCAACCTTCGCTTCCTCGCCGCTGTCGACCTCGTCAAGCATCGCCGACCATCCGATCTGCATCGCGTGATTCTGGTACGTCCACATCGCTAATCTCCTCATTTTCCTAGCGTTAATCTTGACCGTAGATGCGTAGATTGAACGGCGGTGATTAGATCTAGTTTCTGTGCTTTGTTTTAGTCTCAACCGTTGGATCGGTAGGGTACGCATGAGATTGTGTCGCGTAGTTATGATGAACAGTAAACAGCTCGGGTACCGTGGGCCGTTAGATTAGATCTAAACAGTAGTTGTGGGTTGAGTTGTGGCGCGTGAATCCGCGCCGTTCAGATTTGAATGTGCGGCGGGGATGACGCCGCACCTCCATCGAATCGCGTGCAGACGCGTGTGCGCGTTGACCGGGGCGGAGACCAGATCCGACCGTTGCTTTCGAGCGTGCCGCTACGATCTTGCCACGTGGCTGCGTGTGAATCAAGACACCACCGAACGTGCGCGAGATCCAGCCGTTGGATCCGGGAGTCCCGCCGGATGCGCGACGCGTGGAGGCACAGAACGCGATGCGTCGCCAAGTCGGCGCGGGGATCTGACCGATGGATCCGAGCGGCCGTCGAATGAGCGACGCGTGTCATGTAGATTTTGAGGCAGTCCGGTGTGACGCGTGGATCTGGCCGTTGATTCAAGGAATGGCTCGGATCTTGCTGCGTGGATGCACTGTTCTGGTGGACCGAGTCCACGGTAGTCCAGAGCCGAGCTGTGGACCGGGCCCATAGACCGAGGCGACGTGGCGGCACCAGAAAGCGCCACGTGTTCACCGACGTCATGCTGACGCAATAAACCGAGTTTTCAGTAGAAAAATAAATGGTTAATTCGGGGAATTCTATTTTCTGATTTATAATTCAATTAAAACTTTGAAAGGCTATAACTTTTGCATTTGAATTCTGATTGAGGTGATTCCAGTTTCTAAAAATTTGTAAAATTGTGCTCTTTTTATTTATGAATTTTATTTGAATTTTTGAGGTCTTCTTATCTACTGTTTTAGTTATTTATTGCATATATGATTTTTACGCGTAAACGCAAATTTGCCAGAAAGTTTCGAAAAAGAGTTCGTCGCTCAAGATCAAGCTTCGGATCAAGACCAGCAACACTTTGAAGGCAAGTGATGCTTTGACCATTTTGATCCCAGTTTTTAAAATTTATTTTGCTTTGAAATTTTGCATGCTAAGTTAATTAAAAATGAATTTAAATTGATTTGGGTAATTTAGCTAATCAACCCATACTGTTAATATCACCTTGAAATTATTACTTGTATGCCCTGAAATCATTGTCACCCTAGGTTGCTTGTACTAGTTGGATGATAATATTGTGCCAATACGGGAGGCTAGACCGTGATTAGACGCTTAGCCCTACAACGAGTCTTGCATGATCTTTTGGAAATGCAGCAATATTGACTAATGAAATACTAAATGTATTATGAAAAGTAGTGTGATGATGCTACATGATGAAATTGAAGTACGGAGACCTGTGTGGTTCCGTACCGATGTTGAGTTATTGCTGGCATGTGTTGCACAGTAATCAACCGGCTGGGAAATGATTTAGACTGGGGCAAGTGGCAAGAGGCTGTGTGCTAGGTGGGCCTTTGTGGCAATGGGTTAATGAGAGTTCTGAGTCTGTGTGACACATTGGGCTGTGTGCCACTGATGAGTGATGGAAGTCTTGCCCTGGTCAAGTTAAGGACTTCACCTTGCAAGTCTTTGAACTGAGTCACCCGTACAACCACATGTCTGGATTGGGACAGACCTAGTTGATTAGGGTTCCGATATCCTTCCTCTGATACCTCGGGGTGACAATACACTGGGTGTATCTGTGTGGGGGAGCGTACCTGTGCTGCGGCTTGGTGCCCATCCAATGGTGTTGTCCTGTCCTATACTTTGGCTCTGTGTGAGGGAAGTGATAGTGAAGGTAATACCAGAGAGGTTCATTGGTTAAGGTAGAGGTTCCTGAAAGGCTTTGTTACGAGCAATAACCTGTGTGGTGAGCGGTTGTATCTTGTGGGTAAAGTGTACAACCTCTGCAGAGTGTCAAAGCTATTCGAATAGCCGTGCTCGCGTTATTGAGCATTACTCGGGGATTACAGTCAAGGGTTAGATCTTAAAAAAAAATGTGGAATGGGTGGCTGTGTGCCAGTGTGAAAATGAATTATTAAGGCTGTGTGCCGAGAATCATTGAAGAAAAACTATTTGAAGAACTTAGCATTATATATAACTGTTTCACTGCTTTTAATCTAAATAAGATGCTAGTTTAAAAATGCTGGTTGATGCAAAAGAACCAAGTAAGCCAATTCTTTGGAATAAGCCTTACATGTAGTAATAGCACCGCATTCTGTGCATTACATGCTGAGTGCCTTGAGTACTCACCCCTCCTTGCCTATCAACCCCAACATCAGTGGAGGAATCTACGCCAGCCTGGGGAAGACCCGGACAATTAGGGAGCAAGCCCAGTCGGTTGCCTGTGGCAAGATGAAGGCTTCCACGAAGTTTATTTGCTTTTCGCTGTTATCTTTTAATTACTCTGATAATGTAAGCCCTGCGTGGCTGATCTTATGTAAGGAGACCATAAGGCCGTACAATTTAGTTTATATAAATGTTTGCACTATTTATTATTATATCGCTGTGAATGTCTGTGATGTTCAACCCTGTAAAGACTGTGTGTACTAGCGAGATCCTGGACTAGCACAGAATACATAGAGGGTCCTGATTCTCAGAACACGGCCCCAACAGAGGTGGTATCAGAGCCGGCTGACTGTAGGACTTGACCCTAATTAGGTTATTTGTGTCTAGGAGGATAAAACTATTTTCTAAAATTCAATCAACTTGAGCAAGAATATCAATGAAATCTCGACTTATCTTTTCTCTCTTGTTCATACCTATGCTGCATTTTCTATTGTTATTTTGGGTTTTTAAACGAGGTCTGTTTTGGTAGATGATGATGATCCACACTTATGGAGAGCGCACTGGAGGATACGCTGCTGAACTATGGCGTATGATGCAATTTCTCGGAGGCTTCGACAGGCCGATCTATCGGGGAACCTCTATAGTGAGGGCAGAACTTGATATCGCCTGGGATGTCAAGATCACTGTATATGCTCGGGAGAGGACGAGGGCGAGCCGTCCTATCCATATCACCGTGAGGAGGACTTCGTTCGAGGCCAGGATCCAGGAGTCGTCGCGTCTTGCGATGCGGCAGATCGCCCGTACCTACTCTGCAGAGTTGGAGGGCACCGTATTTCGTCATCACCCGCGCCGGGATAACCGCCACGACAGCATGGAGTTCTTGGAGGAGGACGCCGCGATCACTCACCTGGTGAGGTATGTCATCGCCCAGGAGGAGACCATGGACGAGACTATCCAGGAGCTACAGAGGCCCCACGACGAGGTCACTGAGGTTAGAACTCAGCTGCGGGATACCCGAGAGTACCTAGCTCACTCTATCCAGAGGATCCATGAGCTAGAGATGGCACTGTATGGACCTGAGCCAGAGCCAATTCTGGAGCTGCATGACCCAGATCCGGAGGAGCAGGAGCAGGCAGCCTTAGGACCAGTAGAGTCGATGGGGTCGTTCGTATCGACTGCAGTAGGGCATCAGGACCAGTTTGCTCCTATGCCACCGCACCTACCGCAGTACCCACCGGGAGGACCGCACCCCGGGTGGCTCAGTGATTGAGAGTTCTTCGGAATTGACTCAAATGTCGATTCAAGTTATTTGAGTCGCGTCTTTTGTTTTTGAGTCACCAGTAGGTGTGAGTCGTTGTGTAGTCTTAATGTCTGTTTACTTGTTTCTGTTTGTGAGTGTCTGGTATGCGTTGCATTGCCCTTAGGCACTTCTGAGCAACCATACTATTTTATTATATTAATAAAGTTGCTAAATAATTTAAGTTACACCAGTTTTCCCCTGTATAAGTTCATCTACTTGTCCATGCTTTCTTCTTTTCTTAAACTTGGAAGTTTTCGTCAGACGGTGAGAACTCGCGACAATGTTGGAGCCAGTGGAAGTGGTGCCAATCAGGCGGACAACCAGAATGAGGAGCCAATTCCTCAACCACCGCAAGTTGATCTGCAAAATTTGGGAGCTTTTCTGGCTGCCCAAACCCAGTTGATGAATACCATGATGCAGACAATGCAGGAGATATCCAATCAAGCTGCTGCAAATGCCCAACCAGGGGTAATCAAGGTCCACATCCTTACTCAAGGTTGTCAGAGTTTATGAGGACTCGCCCACCTACGTTCTCGGGTAATGCCAATCCGTTGGAAGCAGATGATTGGCTGAGGACTATCGAAAGGAAACTACACATAACCCAGTGTATGGGACATGAGAGGGTACTCTATGCCTCTCATCAATTGGAAGGAACCGCCGCAGAATGGTGGGAAATTTTCTGTGCTGCACATGAGAATCCCCAAGAAATCACTTGGGAGGAATTCACTGGTGCTTTCCGTCAGTACCATGTACCGGAAGGTATCATGGAATTAAAGAAAGAAGAATTCAGGAACCTAAAGCAAGGGGGCCAATCAGTGGCTGATTATCTGAATAAATTAACCCAGTTGGCACGCTACGCACCAGAGGATGTAGAAACTGACAGGGCAAGGTAGTCCCGATTCATTAAGGGGCTCAATACTGGATTACAGGTGGGACTAATCACCCACACGTTCCCGGACTTCCAGGAGCTGGTTAACAAGGCCCTTATTTTGGAATACAAGCGCCGGGAGTTGGATGACAGTCGGAAGCGTAGAATAGCACAACAAGGAGGTCATCAAGGCCAGCAAAGGCAGAGGACGGCACCTCAACAGTTCATCCGATTCAATCCCCGAAGCAGTGATAGGGCACCACTGCTGGCAAATCGTCCGTGGTGGGAATGCCCAAACTCGCCGAAGCGGTGGTGCGATGCGAGAAAACTTCGCAGCGTGGGGAAGGCATTGCTATCACTGGAACGAGTTAGGGCACTTCGCCAACAACTGCCCTAAGAAGGGAGGTGTTACCCCAGTTCGCTTTAACCTAGAGAACACACCTACAAGGACACCTGCTCAAGGAGGGAACCGGGGAGCTGCTCAAGCTGGAGCCACACCCCAGGCAACTGCGAGAGGTAGAGTTAATCGCATCACCGGGGACGAGGTCCAGAATGCAACGAACGTTGTACTAGGTAAGTTTCTAGTAAATTCAGTACCAGCTACTGTTCTATTTGATTCCGAAGCTTCACATCCATTTATTTCCCGTGATTTTGCTATTCAAAATGATATGGAAATAGTGAATCTTAAATGTGTGCTTATAGTCCAATCCCCTGGATCAGAACTCCGATCAAAAATAGGATGTTCTGGGGTAAGACTAATAATTAATGAAGTAGAGTTCCTAGCGAACTTAATCGTACTGAATACCCAAACCCTAGATGTTATCTTGGGAATGGATTGGCTAACTAAGCACAAGGCAGTGTTGGACTGTGGACGAAGAGTCATATCAGTCGAGAGCCCAGAAGGAAGAAGAGTTGAGTTTGAAGCAACAGCAGCGCGGGATGGACAATTGATGGTCAACAGCATGAAGGCCGTCAGTTTAGAGGATGTTCCAATAGTCAGGGAATATTCAGATGTTTTTTCGGAGGATTTACCTAGAATGCCACCGGATAGAGATATCGAGTTCGTTATAGAACTAGTACCAGGAACAGCTCCAATCGCTAAGAGACCATACCGGATGTCCACGGATGAATTGGTGGAAATGAAGAAGCAGATTGAAGAACTGCTGGAAAAAGGGTTTATGAGACCTAGTTCATCGCCATGGGGAGCACCTATCTTGTTCGTCAAGAAGAAGGACGGGAGTTTTAGAATGTGTATAGACTATCGTGCACTCAACGATGTGACGATAAAGAATAAGTACCCGCTACCAAAGATCGATGATCTATTCGGCCAGTTGAGAGGAGCAGGGGTCTTCTCCAAGATTGATCTTCGATCAAGATACCATCAATTGAAGATCCGATCAGAGGATATTCCAAAGATTGCATTCTCGTCAAGATATGGACATTACGAGTTTACAGTTATGTCCTTTGGTTTGATAAATGCACCGGCATATTTCATGAACCTAATGAATAAGGTTTTTACGGAATACCTGGATAAGTTCGTGGTCGTGTTTATAGATGATATCCTTGTCTACTCCAAGACAAAGGAAGAGTACGCCGAACATTTAAGGTTAGTTCTTGAGAAGTTGAGGGAACAACAGTTGTTTGCTAAATTTAGCAAATGCGACTTTTGGAAGGATAAGGCGGAATTTCTTGGACACATAATGACTGCGGAAGGAGTCGCAGTGGATCCAAGTAAGGTGGAGGCAGTATTACATTGGGAGCCACCGAAAACGGTAACCCAAATCCGAAGTTTCCTTGGGATGGCGGGATATTACCGTCGTTTTATCGAAGGATTTTCTACAATTGCGAGACCCCTTACGCAATTATTGAAAAAGGAAAAGGAATTCTTGTGGACACCAGAATGTGAAAAGAGTTTCTAGGAGTTGAAGAAACGATTAACGTCAGCACCGGTACTAGTTTTACCTGACGTTCATCAAAGCTTCGACATCTTTTGTGATGCATCGCGTCAAGGACTGGGATGCATATTGATGCAAAACCGGAAAGTAGTTGCATATGCATCAAGGCAATTGAGGCCACATGAGGAGAATTATCCAACTCATGATCTGGAATTGGCTGTTGTAGTGCATGCCCTAAAAATATGGAGTCATTATTTGCGGAAACAGATGTGAAGTATATACTGACCATAAAAGTCTTAAGTATATTTTCACACAAGCTGACCTAAATATGAGGCAAAGAAGATGGCTAGAGTAAATCAAAGATTATAATGTTGGAATTCATTACCATCCTGGCAAAGCCAACGTGGTGGTAGATGCCTTGAGCAGAAAGGACCACAGTTAAATATGCTATTGGAAACAAGTCAAGCAGAATTGTGTAAGGATTTCCAGAAATTAGAATTGGAAATGGTACCAGAAGGATTCTTAGCAACTTTGGAAGTAAAACCTACCCTGGAAGATCAGATCAGGGAAGGACAAAAAGATGACGATAAAATCAAGAGAATTAAGTCCAAAATGGATGCAGGCAAGGCAAAAGATTTCAAGCTGGATGAGCAAGGTACTATGTGGTTTAAAGAGCGCATTTGTGTGCCGAATAAGAAAGAGCTAAAGCAGTTAATTTTGGAGAAAGCTCATGACTCCAAGTACTCAATTCACCCAGGAAGTGCAAAAATGTACCAAGATTTAAAAGAAAGATTTTGGTGGCCAAGCATGAAGCGGGAAGTTGCGGAGTATGTCGCACTATGTGACATATGTCAAAGAGTCAAAGCTATGCATCAGAGGCCAGCAGGACTATGGCAACCCCTGAAAATACCTGAATGGAAATGGAAAGAAATTGGTATGGATTTTATAACTGGTTTACCCAGGACTCAAAGCGGAAATGATTCCATATGGGTTATAGTGGATCGTTTAACTAAAGTTGCACATTTTATACCGGTAAAGACCACTTACTCAGGGGACCGGTTAGCAGAACTGTATATGGCAAGAATTGTCTGCTTGCATGGAGTACCAAAGAGAATAGTGTCAGACAGAGGTAACCAATTTACCTCAAGATTCTGGGGTAAGCTTCATGAGGCAATGGGAACTCGTTTAAACTTCAGTACAGCATACCATCAGCAGACAGATGGTCAAACAGAGAGAGTTAACCAGATATTGGAAGATATGCTGAGGGCTTGCGCTTTAGCATACTCTACTTCCTAGGACAAGTGTTTGCCTTATGCTGAATTCAGCTATAATAACACTACCAAGCAAGTTTACAGATGTCTCCATTTGAAGCTCTATATGGTCGATCCTGTCAAACACCATTGAATTGGAATGAAACTGGTGAACGACACGTTTTTGGTCCGAATATACTTCAGAAAGCGGAAGAACAGATCGCCATGATCAGAGAAAGGCTGAAGATTGCTCAATCAAGATAGAAGAGTTATGCCAACAATAGTCGCAGGGAATTGAGCTTCGAGCCTGAAGATTATGTGTATCTCAGAGTTACACCACTCAAAGGAGTTAGACAATTTCATGCAAAAGGGAAGCTCACACCCAGATATGTCGGACCGTTCAAGATTTTGAGCCGCAGAGGTGAAGTTGCGTATCAGTTAGAGCTGTCGCAGTCATTGGCAGGAGTACATGATGTATTTCATGTATCTCAGTTGAAGAAATGTCTTCGAGTACCGGTAGAACAAACACCTTTGGAAGCAATCGAGCTGCAAGAAGATTTGACTTATAAAGAATACCCGGTGATGATTTTGGACACGATGGACAGAGAAACAAGGAACAAGTCAACGCGCTTTTGCAGAGTCCAGTGGAGTAATCACCCAGAAAATGAAGCAATGTGGGAACGCGAAGAAGACCTAAAGAAGGAGTTTCATGACCTATTTCTATAGTCAGCCCTGAATCTCGGGGATGAGATTCTGTTAAGGGGGGAGGTTTGTAACACCCAAAAAATTTGATCAAATTTAAACTTTGGAGTGTTTCTGATTTTTGAGAAATTTTGGGAATTTACAGGAATTTATTTGCATTTATTCAAATAAGGTCTTTCTTGAAATCCATTAAAATATTGCAAAAGTTTATGTAAAGTTTTTCTGGAAATATTTTTATTTGAGTTCCAAATGGCTCAAAATATTTTCTAGAATTTTTCTGGAAATTTTCTGGTATTTCTGGCTATTTTCATGGATTATTTGAATTTCTGGAATTATTTTAAATGAAAAAAGGATTTAAAACTCGGAATGAATAGTACTAGGCCGGCCCGGCACTGTGTTCAGCCCGGCCCAACACATCGTAACCCTAGCGCCTGTTAGTGTTATGCCCTTGAGGCAATCATTTAGATGATTGTAACATGACTATGTTTATGAATAATAATATGATTATTGGTCCAATGAATGTATATCATTGTATTGATCAACAAGTATGTGACTTGCTTATGAAGCTCTTTACTTAATGATGTAATTCGATAAATATCTCTGATCGGATATCATCGTATAGGACAACGATGAATAGATCAGCACATGTAGTGATCGATGATCATGCTTCATAGATCATGGGATATGGAGATATCATCTATACATTGTGGACGCATGTTGAAGAACATGGGTTAGATAGACCCGCAATGGGACATGCGAGAATGTTTCATTCTTATGTGTCATCGTGTATCTCATACCTAGTAGATGTATGATCCTTAGACACGAGATTGTCATATTCCCTACATGTGTAATAGTTTTCCTTGGGGCTATCAAACACTACTTCCTAACCGGATAGTTATAAAGGTAGCTTTCATGTTTACTATGAAACGTGCGAGAGGAAGTGGCAATCAAGATGGAATTAGCCACTCCATTGAAACGGAGATATATGACAAGGCCACTCGTGTGATATGATTAAGGAAGTGCATGGCCATGCCGTGATTGAGGAGTCAATCACAACTTATTAATATATTACGGATACGAGAGATGGATTGAATCATCAATGGATGGCATGCTTCTCGCCTTGAGATCAATCTTCATATACTTGGCAAAGGGATTATTACATGAGTACTTTTGATAGGTTCTGTCCGATTTGATCATAGTATGTTTGGGAGTTGGCATACTTTGCAAGAAGCCACTACCAACTATTGGACTGAAAAGGAGTTTTCCGAATCCATGTCCAAACGTATGTGAACCTGCAGGGTCACACACTTAATGGGCTGGGACGCATTAATTTGGATTGGATCCGTAATTAATGAACCTCGTGGGCTTAGCACGTTGATGGGCCCTAGTTTAGGGTTTCATCTCGTGGCTATATAAGGAGGAGGAGGAGGGTGCGGTGTGCTTTCCACGGTTTAGGAGTGATTCACTCGAAACCTAGCCTACTCCTCTCGCTGCCCTCGCCGAGCGACGGTGCTTGCACACGACGCACGCGTTCCATCTCGGGCGTGTGGACTCATCGGTGTGACGCTGCTGCGACTGCGGCGTGGGAGGACGATCTACGGCAACGCGAGGACGATCCACTACATCGACGCAACGACTGCGGCGAGAACGATCCACTACATCGACACGCGAAGGATTCCGCAACTGCGCGTCTAGTGGTAATCTTATCTATGATCCCCTTCTTGCGAGTAGCTTTCTGGTTTCGCGGTAGAATTTTTTTTGTGCTAGCGTAGCATACCGCGTTCCTCTTCAGTGGTATCAGAGCCAGGTTGTATAGTTTTGTGATCTGGATGTTGCACATATGATGTGTAAGGTTAGTAGATTGGATCTATTACATGTTCAAATTTTCATGTGATGAATTGGTGACGGCGACCATCGATGAGATCGATCGGTTTAGGGTTTGAGAAAGTGCAAACCGACTCAATCTTGATTTGGGTGAGTCCGTTCATGATGCGACGTTACCCTTACCGGTCGGGTTACCGCCATCGTGGTTTCAAACGTATCCATATGGGACCAAGCCAATCAGATTGAGTTGGATTGGGTCAATCTGGTTGATCCATGGTAAGCGCAAACAGATTCAATATTGATTTGGGTGAGTCCGTTCATGGTACGACGTTACCCTTACCGGTCGGGTTACCGCCATCAGGGTTTCTGAAACGTATCCATATGGGACCGCCGCCAGGGGCGCTGCCCCTTGGACCCCGCCAGGGGCGCTGCCCCTCGGACCCCGGAGTCGTAGGGTTGCTTTTGTTTAACTCGTTTTTGCAGGGAATTATGTGAAATGGTATGGCCTATGTGTATGTGATGCATGTAATTTCCACATGGCCTGCGTGCCGTGTCAAGCCATAAGGCTATTTAAATTGTATAACGACCTGCGTGTCAACTTGTGATGCTTCAAACCCTCATGTAAAATTCAATATCAAAAGTTGTAAGGAGTTGCATCCATAATGATGAAGACGATGGTATCAAGCAAGATGGCTAGGTGAACAAATCAAGTAAGGTGGCTAGGTGAACAAACAAGCATGATGATGGAGATCTTAATGCTAAGGGCCATGCTATTTCACAGCTTATTTTGATTTTCTGTGGATGTGTGTTTAATCCTTGCTATTTTCTTTATGCTCATTGCATGTGATGCCATGTTCATAGTAATCTTTGTTCATCCCTATAGTTAAAAATTTTAAATCAAATTGTCCATCCAATTGTTGCACCTATCAAGAATTTAGATCGTTATTGATATGACTGCCAAAGTAGTATATCAATGGCTATCTCAATAGATGATAGGGATGTGTTGGACACATCACGCATAACAATGGTAGATTTAATCAAGCTATCAAAACGGTTTTGGGCTTGAGGACATAAGTGGTTGGGATTTGATTTGATAATGAAGGAACCTATACAAGACAAGTGGTGTCTAGGAAAACACACATGAGGCGGGTTTCTTAATTGGCACCAGATACTGGAAGTGCTCCTCCCTCATGTGAGCCCTTGGGGCGAGTTGACTGGCCATGAGTCAAATTGATGGAGGCATTCATTACTTGTTTTCATACTCAACAAACAAGAGTTACATATGATGTAATTAGCAAAGGTGTTGCTTACCTATGTCATTAAATTTCTAGCAGTGATGCCAAAGCTCACTAGTGTTTGATGAATATGGATCTTGAATACTCACTATGTGTCTATAAAGGGACATAAAATAGAAGTGTCTTTAATTAAAAGTTTAATAAAAGTTTTACATAAACATAGTGGTTAGAATCTTTGCATGTTTTTGTTGTAGTTCAATGGCACCTTCTCCTACTCTGCTACACTGGTTTTGCTTTGAGATCGGTTTTGGAAAGGAAAAACTGAATGGAACTAATTTTGTTGATTGGTATCGCAACTTGAGAATTGTTCTCAAGCATGAAAAGAAGGACTATGTTCTAGAGAATCCAATTCTGATGAACCACCGAAAATGCTGCTCGCAATTTGAAGGTTGGATATGAAATGCATGTTAATGCTTCAGAGGTCACCGTCTCATGCTAGTCACCATGGACTCGAGCTCCAAAAGCAATATGAGGACCGGGATGCTTACAATATGATTGTAGGCTTGAAGGGCATGTTTGGGAATCAAGCAAGAGCTGAGAGGTATGGTATCTCAAAGCTTTTATTTGCTTGTAAGTCGGTCAAGCGCAGTCGATCCTCATGTGATCAAGATGATTGGTTACATTGGGAGATTGGAAAAACTTGAGTTTCCCTTAGCCTCGGTTTGGCCAAAGATGTTATTCTCCGTCTACGCCTCGAGCTTTGAGCCATTCATTATGAATTTTCATATGAATAGCATGGAGAAGAGCCTAACCGAGCTACATGGGATGCTCAAGGCTGCCGAGGAAAGCATTAAGAAAAACCCAATCATATGATGATGGTTGAAAACAACCGCTTTCAAAAAGAGGAAGGCTAAGGTGGGGGCACGGAAAGAGCAAGGGCAAGGGCAAGGCTCAAGATGAGATCGCAAGCCTCAAAACTAAGCTTCGTGCTTAAAGTTGGCCCTCAACCCGATACCCAATGCTTCTATTGCAAGAAATCGGGGCATTGGAAACGGGCTCGCGAAAACTACAGGCGGATAAGAAGAATGGAAATGTGGTTTCCACTTGGTATTAATGTTATAGAAATTAATCTTGCTACTTCTTCACTCACTCATGGGTATATGATACCGGTTCGGTTGCTCACATTTGCAATTCGTTGCGGGTGATAAAGAGTAGAGACTTGGCAAAAGGAGAAGTGGATCTTCGCGTGGGAATAAAGCAAGAGTTGTTGGTCTTGCTGTTGGCACATACCCATTGCATTTGCCTTGATTAGTTTTAGAACTTAATAATTGTTATTTTGTTCCATCTTTGAGTAGAAACATTATTTCATCTTCTTGTTTGGAACATGAAGGTTATGATTTCGAATAAAGAACTTTGTTTGTTCGATATTTTGAATGATATGTATTATGGTCGTTGCCCCATGGTGGATGGGTTGTACGTCCTTGAACTCAAGAAAAACACATCTATAATATTAATGTAAAAAGGCATCGCCTAATGATTTGAACCCTACCTTTTGTGGCATTGTCGCTTAGGTCATATAAATGAGAAGCGCATGAAGAAGCTCCATGGTGATGGACTTCTAACCTCATTTGATTTTGAATCATTTGAAACATGTGAATCTTGTTTACTTGGCAAGATGACAAAACCCCTTTCACAGGTTTTAGTGAGAGAGCAAGTGAATTATTGGCCCTAGTACATACGGATGTATGTGGACCAATGAGCTCATTGCTAGGGGTGGGTTTGATGCTTTGTAACTTTTATCGATGACTTGAGAGATATGGATATATCTATTTAATGAGGCATAAATCAAAACTTTTGAAAGGTTCAAAGAGTTTGAGCGAAGTACAAAATCAACTTGGCAAAACAATAAAACACTTACGATCCGATTGTGGTGGCGAATACTTGAGCCAAGAGTTTGGTGATCATCTAAAGCAATGTGGAATCGTTCCGCAACTTACTCCGCCAGGAACGCCTCAATGGAATGGCGTGTCCGAACGACGAACCGAACTTTATTAGATATGGTTCGGTCAATGATCAGCCAAACAGATCTGCCATTATCCTTCTGGGGTTTCGCTCTAGAGACAGCTGCGTTCACTTTGAATAGGGTCCCATCAAAATCCGTTGAGAAGACGCCATATGAGATATGGACTGGGAGAAGACCCATGTTGTCATTTCTCAAGATATGGGGATGTGAGGCTTATGTAAAACGCGTTTACAATCGATAAACTCGCACCTAAATCGAAAAATGCTTTTTGTGGGGTATCCTAAAGAAACAAAAGGATATTACTTTTACAAAAGAAACGAGAACAAAGTTTTTGTTGCTCGAAATGGTGTCTTTTGGAGAAAGAGTTTCTTTCAAAAGAAATCAGAGGAGTGATGTGTATCTTGATGAAGTTCGAGAATCACATGAATATGTTCAAGCTACCATCGAACCTTCACAAGATGTACAAAGTGTTGTACAACTTTGTGGAAGAGACTCCACCACGTGAGGTCGGGAGGCCACGTCATGTACCTATAAGATATGGGAGTGACATATTATTGTTGGACAATGATGAGTCCACGACTTATGAAGAAGCAATGATGGACCCAAACTCCAAAAATGGCTTGAAGCCATGAGATCCAAATTCAATCCATGCATGACAATCAAGTTTGGAACTTGGTCGACTCTCCCGATGGTGTAAAACCATTGAGTGCAAATGGATTTTCAAGAAAAGATAGACGTAGATGGAAATGTTCAGATCTATAAGGCACGGTTAGTGGCAAAGGGTTTCAAACAAGTTCAAGAAGTTGACTATGATGAAACTTTCTCACCGGTAGCCATGCTCAAGTCTGTCCGGATCATTTTAGCTATTCTTGCATATTTTGATTATGAAATATGGCGGATGGATGTCAAAACAAAGATTCCTTAATGGGAATCTTTACGAGGATGTATACATGATACAACCTTGAAGGTTTTGTTGATCCTAAATATGCTAAAAGGGTATGCAAGCTTCAAAGATCTATTTATGGGTTAAAGCAAGCATCTCGGAGTTGGAACATTCGTTTTGATGAAGTAGTCAAAGGTTTTGACTTTATCAAAAATGAAGAAGAGCCTTGTGTTTACAAGAAGGCTAGTGGGAGCGCACTTGTATTTACGATTTTGTATGTGGATGACATATTATTGATCGGAATGACATTCCTATGCTTGAAGATGTTAAGACTTCATTGAAAAGGAGTTTCTCAATGAAGGACTTGGGAGAAGCATGCTATATCTTGGGCATAAAAATCTATAGAGATAGATCAAAAGGTTAATTGGATTAAGTCAGAAGCGTACATTGACAAGATATTGAAAGGTTCAATATGCATGAATCCAAGAGAGGTTTCATGCCAATGTCACATGGCATCGATCTCTGCAAGAATCGGTGTCCTTCGACATCGATGAGCGAGACAGATGAGCAAGATTCCATATGCTTCACTATTGGGTCTATTATGTATGCCATGATCTGTACACGCCTGATGTCTCATATGCTCTAAGTGTCACGAGCGGATACCAAGCGGATCTCGTGATGGTCATTGGATAGCCGTAAAAATATCCTGAAGTACTTGAGAAGAACTAAGGGTATGTTCCTTGTTTTTGGAGGTAAGGAAGATCTGGTTGCAACGGGTTACACCGATGCAAGCTTCCAAACCGACAAAGATGATTTCGATCGCAATCCGGTTTGTGTTTACACTTAATGGAGGAGCGATGGTGGAAGAGTTCCAAGCAAAACACGGTGGCCGACTCTACGACAGCGGAGTACATTGCGGCCGGAGGCCGCAAAGGAAGCTGTGTGGATTAAGAAGTTTATCACGAGCTTGGTGTGGTCGCTAGTGCCTCTAGTCCAATGGACATCTATTGTGATAATAGTGGTGCCATTGCACAAGCTAAAGAGCCTAGATCACATCAAGTCTAAACACATACTCCGTCGCTTTCACCTTATTCGCGAGATTGTGGATAGAGGTGACGAGAATATGCAAAGTACATACGGAAGCAAATGTGGCGATCCGTTGACAAAGCCACTGCCACAGCCTAAGCATGAGGCGCACACAGGTCTATTGGTATTAGATACTTAATTGATTGACTCAAGTGCAAGTGGGAGATTGTTAGTGTTATGCCCTTGGGGCAATCATTTAGATGATTGTAACATGACTATGTTTATGAATAATAATATGATTATTGGTCCAATGAATGTATATCATTGTATTGATCAACAAGTATGTGACTTGCTTATGAAGCTCTTTACTTAATGATGTAATTCGATAAATATCTACGATCGGATATCATCGTATAGGACAACGATGAATAGATCAAGACATGTAGTGATCGATGATCATGCTTCATAGATCATGGGATATGGAGATATCATCTATACATTGTGGACGCATGTTGAAGAACATGGGTTAGATAGACCCGAATGGGACAACTGCGAGAATGTTTCATTCTTATGTGTCATCGATGTATCTCATACCTAGTAGATGTATGATCCTTAGACCGAGATTGTCATATTCCCTACATGTGTAATAGTTTTCCTTGGGGCTATCAAACACTACTTCCTAACCGGATAGTTATAAAGGTAGCTTTCATGTTTACTATGAAACGTGCGAGGGAAGTCGCAATCAAGATGGAATTTGCCACTCCAATGAAACGGAGATATATGACAAGGCCACTCGTGTGATATGATTAAGGAAGTGCATGGCCATGCCGTGATTGAGAGTCAATCACAACTTATTAATATATCACGGATACGAGAGATGGATTGAATCATCAAAGGATGACATGCTTCTCGCCTTGAGATCAATCTTCATATACTTGGCAAAGGGATTATTACATGAGTACTTTTGATAGGTTCATCCGATTTGATCATAGTATGTTTGGGAGTTGGCATACTTTGCAAGAAGCCACTACCAACTATTGGATTGAAAAGGAGTTTTCGAATCCATGTCCAAACGTATGTGAACCTGCGGTCACACACTTAATGGTGGGGCGCATTAATTTGGATTGGATCCGTAATTAATGAACCTCGTGGGCTTAGCACGATGGGCCCTAGTTTAGGGTTTCATCTTGTGGCTATATAAGGAGGAGGAGGAGGGTGCGGTGTGCTTTCCACGGTTTAGGAGTGATTCACTCAAACCCTAGCCTACTCCTCTCGCTGCCCCGCCGAGCGACGGTGCTTGCACACGACGCACGGCGTTCCATCTCTGGCGTGTGGACTCTGCGGTGACGCTGCTACGATCGCGGCGTGGGAGGGCGATCCACGGCAGCGCGAGGACGATCCACTACATCGACGCAACGACTGCGGCGAGAACGATCCACTACATCGACGCGCGAAGGATTCAGCAACTGCGCGTCTAGTGGTAATCTTATCTATGATCCCCTTCTTGCGATTAGCTTTCTGGTTTCGTGGTAGAATTTTTTTTGTGCTAGCGTAGCATACCGCGTTCCTCTTCAGCGCCAACAAACCCGAGCTGTCCGATTGAGATCCTAGGGTCTAAGAGATGCCACGTCACATGCG
Organism: Otatea glauca; assembly: GCA_036346275.1. Taxonomy (NCBI): domain Eukaryota; kingdom Viridiplantae; phylum Streptophyta; class Magnoliopsida; order Poales; family Poaceae; genus Otatea; species Otatea glauca. The sequence continues at coordinate 56,255,493 of CM070715.1, read as the reverse complement.
CGTTGCGAGCCGTTGATCCGAGGACATGCGGACGCTCAGGATTGCGCCATGTCGTTTCTTCCTTGCGAGTTCGTCGGAACAAACTCCGTCAACGTTTTCACTTATACCGCCGGTGATTGCGCACACGTCGAGGCGTCTTTATAGTTGTCGTTGAGTGCGTCGTGCAGAGCTCCTCACGCCTCTTCTTTTGACTCCACGCACTCACGCCGAGACGCCCCAGAGACTCCGCAGTAGCTCGCCGTAGTTGCCCTTTCGTTCCGCCGCTGTTTTTGCTTCCTCTCACCGCCGTCGGTCGTCTTCCGCCGTCGCCCGAGCCGGTTCCGAACTGCTCCGAGTTGGCCGCGTCAAACAAGCCACTTCTTCACGCCGGAGAACCACCGTAGTGCTGTCGACCGCGTCGTCTTCCCCAGCTCCGGCAACCTTCACTTCCTCGCCACCTTCGACCTCGTCAAGCATCGCCGACCATCCGATCTGCTTTGAAATTATTCATGCTAAGTTAATTAAAGATGAATTTAAATTGATTTGGGTAATTTAGCTAATCAACCCATACTGTTAATGTCACCTTGAAATTATTGTTTGCATGCCCTGAAATCATTGTCACCCTAGGTTGCTTGTACTAGTTGGATGATAATATTGTGCCAACACGGGAGGCTAGACCGTGATTAGACGCTTAGCCCTGCAACGAGTATTGCATGATCTTTTGGAAATGCAGCAATATTGACTAATGAAATACTAAATGTATTATGAAAAGTAGTGTGATGATGCTACATGATGAAATTGAAGTACGGAGACCTGTGTGGTTCTGTACCGATGTTGAGTTATTGCTGGCATGTATTGCACAATAATCAACCGGGTGGGAAATGATTTAGACTGAGGCAAGTGGCAAGAGGTTGTGTGCCAGGTGGGCCTTTGTGGCAATGGGTTAATGAGAGTTGAGTCTGTGTGCCACATTGGGCTGTGTGCCACTAATGAGTGATGGAAGTCTTGCCCTGGTCAAGTTAAGGACTTCACCTTACAAGTCTTTGAACTGAGTCACCCGTACAACCACATGTCTGGAATGGGACAGACCTAGTTGATTAGGGTTCCGATATCCTTCCTCTGATACCTCGGGGTGACAGTACACTGGGTGTATCTGTGTGGGGAGCGTACATGTGCTGCGGCTTGGTGTCCATCCTACGGTGTTGTCCTGTCCTATACTTCGGCTCTGTGTGAGGGAAGTGATAGTGAAGGTAATACCGGAGAGGTTCATTGGTTAAGGTAGAGGTTCCTGAAAGACCTTGTTACGGCCAATCACCTGTGTGGTGAGCGACTGTATCTTGTGGGTAAAGTATACAACCTCTGTAGAGTGTCAAAACTATTCGAATAGCCGTGCTCGCGGTATTGAGCATTGCTCGGGGATTACAGTCAGGGATTAGATCTTCAATAATAAAAATGTGGAATGGGTGGCTCTATGCTAGTGTGAAAATGAATTATTAAGGCTGTGTGCCGAGAATCTTTGAAGAAAAACGGTTTGAAGAACTTAGCATTATATATAACTGTTTCACTGCTTTTAATCTAAATAAGATGCTTGTTTAAAAATGCTGGTTGATGCAAAAGAACCAAGTGAGCCAATTCTTTGGAATAAGCCTTGCATGTAGTAATAGCACCGCATTCTGTGCATTACGTGCTGAGTGCCTTGAGTACTCACCCCTCCTTGCCTATCAACCCCAACATCAGTGGATGAGTCTACGCTAGCCTGGGAGGAGTACATTAACGACCCGGACAATTAGGGAGCAAGCCCAGACGGTTGCCTGTGGCAAGATGAAGGCTTCCACGAAGTTTATTTGCTTTCCGCTGTTATCTTTTAACTACTCTGATAATGTAAGCCCTGCGTGGCTGATCTTATGTAAGGAGACCATAAGGTCGTACAATTTAGTTTATATAAATGTTTGCACTATTTATTATTATATCACTGTGAATGTCTGTGATGTTCAACCCTATAAAGACTGTGTGTGCTAGCGAGATCTTTGACTAGCACAGAATACACAAAGGGTCCTGATTCTCAGAATCGGGCACCGACAAACCGTCTGTGCTATCATAACATCACAGGCGGTTTTTAATAAAAAACCTTCTGTGATGTTATGATATCACAGACGGTTTTACTTTGAAACCGTTTGTTACATCATTGCATCACAGACCGTTTTTAATTAAAAATCGTCTGTGATAAGACTTCCAACAGACAACCATTTTTCTATTTATTGGCTAGCCTCAGGAAATGCTAGCCATGCCCTCTAGAAAAAGCATATTACAGAATAACTAAACTCACATTACAACCATTTCAGATTACAGGTATTACATCCATTTCATCAATCAACTCAGATTACATCACATCGCGAAGCAGATTACGTATAGATTAATATTGCATGGCACATCTCTTTCAGAAATGAACTCAGATATATTAACCAAATGGAACTTAATACCATTAACCAATTAATTGAATACACAACTACAATTCACAAATCCATAGCAACAGTTTGACAATTAACCCAAATGGTAATTCAGAAAAAATACAACTCCTGAAGTTATAAGGCAGCGTGGAACTCTCCTTTTCATTTAAGACTTGACTAAGCAAGAAGGCACAAAACTGTCCTCGAATTCGCTCCAGATCGGCATCTTCCAACGCAATTGTTACCTGATTGGGCGTTTTCTTAGTGACAAGGAGTTCCATGTTGTGGCAAACGTAAAATCCAAAACGGTTATTTCCCTTTCCCTGCTGTTGGCACTGCAAATATAGATTTGGTTAGTTCAAGAATCATTATTACATGGTTTATATAGGATTATTGTGTATAGCGGATACCGAAAACTTAAAATCGTGATTTAGCACCGCCCTGTCCTTGCTAGAAGGCCCTCCATAAGCTTTGTACACTTTGAACGTCCTACGTGATTGCAAAAGGTTAGCCTCACCTATTCCAGGAGAAACATACACGTTGAACAACCTACATGACCATGTTATCTTTGGAGGAAACGTGATTAATTACCTGTGAGTAATTTCGCGATAGGTTTTAAGTCGTGGATGCCATTCTGTAAGGAATCAAGGTAAATAACCCGATTCATCGATGGATGAATTACAATGAGAACCCAGTGAAACCTATATAGTTATATCGGCATGGTCAATTAACAGAACAGGGTTGCGAGCATAGTGCAAATCAAAGTAGCACTTACCCTGGGTTGTGGGGTAAAAGTGTGAACTCTTTATCTTTTTGAGCCGCCAAGTCCTCTCCGACGTATTTATCGACAAATACTAAATCTTTATCCATTGTTTGCTTGGAGACTATGTGTGGGTCCAGGAAACTCACTGGTTGTTTGTTCTATCTCGCTTCACGGATCATGTATCTAAATATACAAAAGTATTGAGTCATATATATATGACATTTATCAGTATTACGCGAATGTAGACTGTGATTGCACACACTTACAATGTCCAGCATCTCAAGAGCGCGGCGTCGAGGGCGTCGAAGTTGAAGACGTCAAACAGGTCCTTGAAGTCGGTTGTGAAGAATCCCCCTGATGACTCGTTGAATAGATGCTCAGGTTTGAAGCTGACTGAGATACTCGTTATGCGGTATTGCACTGGCTTTTTAGCTTGTTCTATGCACCGATTCTGCAATCTAACACAAGCTATAGAAAGGTTATTCATGTGCTCTCCTATTACAAAAGGCTCTCCTAGCTGGTATACTCGGGCCAGCGGGGCAATCGATAGTCCAATTTCATCGTGATCTGATTCGCTTTGCCCTTGACTTGCTTTCTGCTATAGGGAGTCTTCACGGCAGATGAGTGGGCACCATCCCACTGAAAGTCCTTTGATGCAGGGGGCACGGGAAGCGATTTGGTGGCCGCTAAGGTGCAGCAGATGACTCAGACAGTTGGGGAAGCTCCGATCATGGAGGACGGGCGTCCAGCGAGATGTCACTGCTGGGCCATTGGATGAAAGTGCGAATGGCATCCCCTAGTGTCACAATCTCGTCGTTTGGGGCATCGGTTTTGAAATTATCATTTACACCGTCCACATTAACCTTCATGAATCCCGGTGCCACCAGGGTACCGTGCACCAGCGCCTCTTCAATAAACGGATACGTGACCCCTGAAGCAGCCAGAATAAGAATGGCACTATGGACAAGTCTCACTTGGAGAGTGCACCGCGTGGTCACCTACATAACGGTACACAATTAGCTACTGCGTCCAACAGCTATTTGTATAGAGCATTCAAGAAATATATATAAGTACCTTGATGTCACAGAAAGGAAATTTGCCATGTTCATCTGTGGGAATGGCGGACGCACAGCTGCTCTTTTTGGTAGTGGGGCTGATTTGCGCATATATATCTGGGACTTGCGTAGGCTGTCGGTAGTCCTGATTATTGAGCCTTTCCTCGATGCTTCTTATCTTATTGTTGAATTCTTCTCTTATCCTTTCCTCAATATTTTATACCAGTCATTCCTCTCGCTCTGCTTTGGTTCTCTTCCTACTTCGGTATTTGTCTGAGTCGTATGGGAATCCCGACTTCCAGGGAACAAAAACCCCCATGCCTCGTGTTGGAAGTCAGATATCATACCAGGCGTTGGCAGACTTCCTCGTCCACGGGGTTTGTAAAGGAGACGGTGCCGGAAGACGTGGCACTTGACCTTGCTCTCAGCCAGTCTCTGGCGCGTTGGTCAACGATAGATGCAAATGGCACACCAGCCTCGTCGTCCTCCCTCCCCCATTGGTCCATCTTCCCCGCGTACCCAGCGGTGCCAAGTCTGTGGGGGGTGGGTGCTCCTTGCCTACAGGGCTTTGTGGGCTTCACTTTGACGAAAGAATTCGTCCGTCGTCTTCGCCTCAACAAAACTTTGCCATACGTCCTCAGCAATGAACCCGTACTTAGAGAAGGGAGTCCTGTCCTTATTGAAATATTCCTTGACAAGCGTGCTCTTAAAGTTCTTCCACGCCTTTCCCGCCACTAGCAGTGCGTACCGTCGCACTGAGCTCACAAAGTCTTCTGGGATCTCAAACGAAGACATAATTTCTGTCACCAAGTCGTTCCGGCTCTCATCAGTCAGCGACTTCCAGGATGGACAGGTGATGGGGATCCGTTCCCGTGTGACTATCCCGCAAAATGTCCTAAATGCATTCACCGCCTTTCTTGGTTCGGTGGGGGGCCCATCCTTTCGATCAACCGCCGTGATGGTATATCGTTCCGTGGGCCTTTTATTTGCTCCTCTTGGACCTCAAAGAGGTTTTCTTTTCGATGACTCATCACATCCTTGAGACGACGAATGAGGGGACGCCATCTTCTTTTTAACTAGACCATATATTATATACTCTATTTAGGCCTCAAAAGATAAGTTAGAGGGATATATTCCACTAGAAGAGGCATACTTGCAATGTAGGCTAGTTTTCATGGCTTAACATGAAGGAAAAGGAATCAAGTAAGAAAGGCTATCAATTGATGACTGCTTTTATTTGATATACATAATGATTTATCTATTAACATATTGAAAATCACAATAAGAGCAAGATTTTGTTGCTAATTCCAAATTCCCACATTCCAATTTCTGTTTCATATAATTTTTCTCTATTTATACTTTTTCATTGTTGAGCTGTGCTTTGCGGCTAAAATCCCTATGAGTGCAATTGCTCATGCCTTGAGAGGTCAGGAATCAGAGAACACTCAGGAAGCAATTCGAGTTATTGATATCATTTTGAGATAGCACTCTGCAAAGCAGTATGTTTGTGCAATTTTTCCTCCCCCTTAATTTTCAAGGCTTACACCATGTATGCATTGTGTATATCTTTTCATTTGAACATTTTCTTTGTGTTTGCTGGGGTTGCCTTTTAGTTCGCCAATCTTTTTTCTATAATAATCCTTCAAATTTTGTTGACCTGGGTGGTGGTGTGATGGGCTGTAGAGGATTCCACTCCAGCTTCCGTGCCACACAGAGCGGGCTTTCTCTTAATATTGGTGTGTTTTATCATCTATGAGCCCAATTTTGCATGTTGTTGTGATCACTTTTATGCGGTAGGTGATCAGACATATTTACATGTACTGTTTGTTTGTGCAGATGTGTCCACAACTATGATTGTGAAACCTGGCCCTGTTATTGATTTTCTACTTGCCAACCAGAAGGTTGATCACCCAAACAAAATTGACTGGGCTAAGGTAAGTTGTCTTCGTATTGCTAATGAAAACAATAGTTTAAGAATGAAGGACAAAAACCATTGGACCAGGCTTTTATATATCTATAATTACATCTTTGTTTAATTTTGTAGGCCAAGCGTACATTGAAGAATTTAAGGATAAAAACAAGTCCAGCAAATACAGAGTACAAGGTCGTTGGTTTAAGTGAAAGGAATTGCTATGAACAAATGTGAGAGCATATTTACATTTGTTGTTTTAATGATGCTTATATTATCGTGTGCACTGGATACTTGGCTTTGCAATTTGTATTCCTTTGTTTTCTGCAATTTTCACTATTTCTTGAAGTACTTTTTAGGAATGATCATTTATCAAGTGCTATGCCGGCTGCTCATGTTACCGTAAAGATTCATTCCATCTGTACTCAATCCAAACCTTATATTTCTCGGATCCACATTGAATTCTTGAAACCTCCTACCGATGTTTCTCCACTGGATGGAATCAGCAGGGTGCCTTAGCATTCTATCGTTCTTACGCTCCTCCGAGTGCCAACGCAACAGTTTTGCCTCATTTGGGTTCACAAACAAATGCTTCAAACGAGGAATTACAGGCAGATACCATGCCACCATAGTAGGAGGTCCTTTCATCACCTGGATGCCCTCAGTGTCATCATCTGAATGACTCTTACACTTGTACCGGGATGCGTTGTACACAAGACATATGTGCAAGTTTGCATACTCTTAGAGGTACAGGATAGTGTCGTTCCGACATGCATCTATTCTTTCTACTTTCATTCCCAAGGGACAAAGAACCTTCTTATCTTTGTAGGTGGTTGTCGGCAACTCGTTTCCCTCGGAAAGTATGTCCACCAATAGACATAACAGCGTTGTGAAACTCTTATCGGACCAACCGTTGCTTGCTTTCAATTTTAGCAGTTCAAGCACAGATGACAACCTTGTGTATTTCGACTTGCAGCCTAGGAATAAAGGTTTCTCCGAGTCCTCCATCAAGCTCCGGAATTTACCATATTCTCTATCATCACAGTTCCCTTCTGCATCGTGCAGCATCTGATTCAGATTATCTTCCTGCAACCTATCCTCATCGGTACCACAATCGATATGATCATCCGACATATCATTGATTTCGTCGACCATGTTAATACTACCTGCTTCCTATATCTCCTGCTCTTCACCATGATTGATCCAACATGTATACCCCTTTTGAAACCCTCATAATCAAGTGTGCTTCGATCTGCATAAAGTTTCGAAACATCTTCAGATTCTCACACTCAATGCACGAACAAGACAATTCTCCCTTATTAAACATATCCTCTTCTGCAGCTCTTCTGAAAGCGGAAACGCCATTAATGTACTCGGCACTCACACGGTTCTTAGTATACATCCAGCTTTGATCCATCTACGCCAAGCATATAGTATGCATTTAGTGTTAAATATTAAAGTACACTAGGTGTCCGTACGCACACATTGCTAAATTATAACCAATTACTACCTTCGAACAAAACAAACAAATGGATCTACAAGCTAGATATCTAAACACAATCTTTAAATATATAATAATACAGTTAGATTTAACCAATTAGTAACCTTTGATCACAAAGAATTTGCACATGCATGAACCTACAAGCTAGATCTAAACAATCTTCAAATTATCTCCTTACTAAGCTAGATCTTGAATATATTGTAATTACCCATTACTAAACCTTAGATCAACAAGATCACACATGGATCTACAAGCTAGCTAGATCTAAACAATCTTCAAATTTCTCTTCTAAGTAATATCTTGAATATAAAGCAATTAATTAGAATCTAATTATATACTAACCTGCTTAAATATAGAAAAGAACAGTACATGGATCTACAAGCTACACATCTATATACAATCTCTCTTCAAAGTCTCTCTTTACCAAGCTAGATCATGAATATAATGCAATTAAAACCCATTACTACTCTTATATAGAAAAGAACACATGAATCTACAAGCTAGATCTAAAAAATCATCAAATTCTCTCCTTATCAAGTTAGATCTTGAACATACTGCAATTAGACACCATTACTAACCTTAGATCACAAAAATCAAATGGATCCTCAATCACTCTTCAAAATCAACGGTCTTCTTTTACCAAATCGCCTTATAGCCACAACCAAATGAAAAATAGATCCCGAAACCCTAAAATGCATTGACTAATGACACGATTAATTCATTCATTCACTCATGCACCTGCTGCTTAATTACATTGAGTAGCTCTCTCAGCTCGATCATACAGTACAGATTAATTCACACACAGAGCGTACGTGCAACTACACGTCGATCTACTTAAAATACACATGCATCTCGTCTCGTTGGATGGCAAATTCACTCACTTCCCTGGGACGAAGTTAGTGGCGTAGGCCCATGCGTTGTTGTTGACGGGGTCGGCCACGTGGTCGACGAGGTTCTCGATGGGCCCCTTGCCGGTGACGATGGCCTGCACGAAGAAGCCGAACATGGAGAACATGGCGAGGCGGCCGTTCTTGAGCTCCTTGACCTTGAGCTCGGCGAAGGTGTCCGGGTCGTCGGCGAGGCCCAGCGGGTCGAAGGAGCCGCCGGGGTAGACCTTGTCGAGCCCCTCCCCGAGCGGGCCGCCGCCGACGCGGTAGCCCTCGACGAAGCCCATGAGCACCACCTGGCACGCCCAGATGGCCAAGATGCTCTGCGCGTGCACCAGGTTGGGGTTGCCCAGGTAGTCCAGCCCGCCCTCGGAGAAGATCTGCGCGCCGGCCTTGAACCACACTGCCTCGCCGAACTTGACGCCGTTCTTGGACAGGATCTCTGGGAACACGCAGCCCAGAGCGCCGAGCATCGCCCACCGCGAGTGGATCACCTCCAACTCTCGGTTCCGCGCGAACGTCTCAGGGTCGGCGGAGAGCCCCGCCGTGTCCCACCCGTAGTCGCCGGGGAACTCGCCGGTCAGGTACGACGGCGTCTGCTCCGAGAAAGGGCCCAGGTACTTGGGACGATCAGGGCCGTACCTATATAAATCGTTCGTCTTTATTCGTTAGTAACATGTACTACGTACTACTTATACTGTACATGCATCAATGGAGAAGCTAGCTATCTATACATGTACATGTGCTGCTGTGCATACCAGATGCTCTTGGGGGCGCTCTTGACGGTGCGGAGCATGGTGATGCGGCCTCCGAAGTCGCCGACGCGGCTGACGAGCTCATCCCTGCGGCGGGCGGTGCCGAGGAAGCTGGTGGTTTGGTGCAGCGCCGACGCGGCCATGCCTTAACTTTGCGATTGTCAGTGGGATGGCGGCTGATTTTTGGGTGGAAACGGCCGGCGCGCGAGTAGCATCTTTATACGGGGCTGAGTGGCGTGGGGCTCAACTGGTGGACGCGCGGCGCGCCACGTCCTCGCGAGCCAATTGGCTGCCGCGGGGGCTCTGGATATGGCGCGGTATCCCTCCTAGTCCTTGCGCCCAATTGCCTGATGCCACCTGGACGCAAAGATCTCCTCTCCCGCATCGACGCGCTATCTGGACCATACAGTTATGCTTGCTAGCCGACAAATGGGCAGCTCGGGCATCACAATTAATTATCGTTGGATCACATGTTTACACAGAATTGCAATTGTCCACCTGTGTTTCGTTTCATTACTTGGGTTGATCCGGTGAAACCGTAACAAATTTGAAGTGTTGAAATATTTCATCTTTTGGCCCAAATCATCTCCTTAACTTCTGAAATAGACGCACAAGCTGTATGTTAATTCCCCAGGCTACTTCTTGTATCGCTTTGGTTGTTGTTATCTGAATAATGGAGACGACCGTTGTAGATCAATCCTAATGCATCGATAAAGAAATTAGAATAATAATGACAAAGATAAACACACAGTATATAGGAGTCGAACTTTCTTCTCTTTATTGATTGATTCTTTTGCTGGACACGGACGAGGCCAGGCCGAAAGGCTGCGCAGGGCAGGCCAGGCCGAGCGACTAGGCTGGCGTGCAACTAGGCCAAGTGCGGGAACACGGGCTGGCGACTAAGGGTCTCAGCCCTGTAACGATCCTCCTTTTTGGTACGAAATACTAAGAAGGATAATCTATGTGCATACAGTACTAGTCCTATGATCAGTGGTTAGCACACACATTTTCAACAATTGGAATCACATCCATGCACAATATTATTAAAGCAGAAGCTATTTATACAATATAGCATTACAATTCAGAGTGAGTTGCAGCGGAAATCCAAAAGCCTTGTGATATGCCCATACAAACCCTCAAGCAACTGAAAAGGCATAATCTCTCACTACTACAGAAAACATCATCTCAGACGGTTCAAAATCGTTATCTCAGACGGTTTTATAAACCGTCACTAACAATGTGTCAGTGATGTAAGGGTACATCATAGACGGTTTTCAAACCGTCTATGAAAATTTTCATCACATGCGGTTCTACATTATAACCGTCTGTGATGAGTACTCATCACAGACGGTGTTTAAGTAGAATCGCCTGTGATACAGAATAATCACAGACGGTTTATGAATAGAACCGTCTGTGATCCTCTAACAGAACTTCCATCATTAGTATCTGTTGTTTGAAATTTTCTTCTGCTTAGGTATTTCTGCAACGAAATTTACAAGGTACAACCAAGTTATAGATTTAGTAATTGAATATCTAAACTTCCTAGATGCATCGAGGCAACAGCTTGTCTGATCAGGATCGTCTTAAAATATGAAGTTTTGTAGCACTTTCATCTCTTTCTTATTATAATATTGATGGATTCTAAGGTAAAAATCCATTTCATTCCACAGTTCGTCATGAACGCTGTCAAGCTCTGATTTATCGATTCCACTTTATTCTCATCCCCGAATGAGAATATCATTGGCAGTCATGCTTCTTGAACTATAGAGTTGATTAAGTCATCATATTGAGTTGATTAAATTATCGTATGACTCGCATCTAGGAAGTTTAGATACTCAATTACTAAATCTATAACTTGGTTGTGCCTTGTAAATTTCGTTGCAGAAATACCTAAGCAGAAGAAAATTTTGAACAACAGATACTAATGATAGAAGTTCTGCTCGGGGTGTAGGAAAAAACAGAGGAATATCACAGATGGTAGCGTGCTGAAGAATTGGATTAAGTAAGAAAGATAGTTTTGGATTAGGTAAGAATTGGAGTAGGTAAGAAAGAAGTGCAATAGTAGCCATGTGAAGAGCAGAAGAGAAGGTACAAGAAATTAATTTGGTGATTGACAATAATTATATTCTTGAACTAGTTTGATTTCACGTCATTATTATTTTTTGAGCAGGGACAATTGGCTAATGTAATAATCTTTCTCACAACCCATATGTCAAAGGTTTTAATCCAAAACATGTGGTTGCCTCTGTGATTAACTTCACACAATATGTACTTCACATGATCACATATTCACATCAACAACACATGGTCACATAATCATTATAGCTTAATGCATGTTACGAACAATTATTTGATACTTGTCAATTAGTTTCAATTTCGATTCTACCAGTTTTACACAAAACTATATATGCTTTAGCAAGCTCCTCTTTCTTGATCAATCATCAAACACAATGACAAATATACCTACTGGTTCTATGGCTCTATTTTCAAGTACATGAGTATACATAATCCATGTGAAATTGACAAGACAAATGCAAAGATGTATGTTCTAAGAGATATTTGTCTTCAAGAATCATGTATAAAAATATTTATCTTCACGAATCATGTATGTTCTAAGATATACTTTGGTCACCCTTCGAATGATACATGGTATCAATCCTTGCAAAGATGCATTTTCACGAAATTCAAAGCGATATTTCAGTTATTTTGCTTTTACAATTTTATTTCATACTTTTTATATAATATTTGTGGCATACACAAAAATATTCAAAGATTCTCTTTGTGTTGCACCTTGTGAATCAGTGGGTTTTAATAACCTTAAACTAGTGGAGAATAGTGATCCACACAATACAAATACCAAATACAACCATATATGCAAGAACCGTATATCTTAGAACATACATCAATATTAAACACTCAACATATATCATCAAAGAAAAATCTGGTAGTAACCCACCCATTCGTTGGAGTTGGATAGGACGACGTCCATGTGACGGTCGACGAAGGAGACGACGAGGCCGAGGACGGTGCCGAAGGGGTCACAGTCTCATGAGGGACGAAGGGGTACTCACGGTGATCCTCGTGAGGAGGGCGACGAAAGGGTCACGATCGAGGCCGCCAACGACGTCCTTGAGCAGCGGCGCCGGAGATGCCATCTGAGACATGCCCTCGAGCGGCGGCGCCGGCATCCCTTGTTCGATCGAGGAGGCCGAAGCGCCGGGGAGGAGGTCGAGAATTGCTGGGGGCAAGCTAGGGTTTGCGGGAGACGAAACACATAAGTCTGTGCTACGAACCTCAATCGATATATTTATATAGTGGTCTGAGGTCATATCACAGACGGTTTGTAGTTAGAACTGTATGTGATATGACCTTATCACGCATTTACTCGTATTCAAAACCGTCGAGATCATATCACGAGCGGTTTTAAATAAAACCATCGATGATATGGATATATATCACGGACGGTTCATGAAGAGTACCGTCTGTGATTATATCACTGACGGTTTTACTATAGAACCGTCAGTGATGTTCTTTAGCACAGACGGTTTTTTCAAACCGTCTGTATTGAGACTTCTAATATAAGCCTTTCTGTAGTAGTGTCTAGAATATCGCATCATGGAAATTCTCGTATCCTGCGGCGAAGCATATATCTTCAGAGGCCTCTTCTTCAACTAAACCAAAAAATAAGCAACGGTGAGTACTTTCTTACTTAACAAGACTTAAGGTGTATTGCAAAATACAGTAAATGTAGGCTATGTCAAAGGAGGCTTTTGCGGTTATTTTGAGTAAAGAGAAATTGAACTTGTAAATCGAGTAGTAATTTGCAAACGAAATTTTGTAAGTGCAAGTTGTAACATCCCAATTTTTGGCTTATTTGGATTTAATATGGTTTTTGTGGATTTTTTGATTTTGAGATTTTTCTGAAATTTGTTTGGATTTATTTATTATTTTTGAATATCTCATATTATGAAAATTATTTAAATAATGAGAAAGTTTAAATAATTTTTGTTGAAAATATTTTCCAGAATTTTTCTGGAATTTTTTTGGGTATTTTTGCTATTTATTTGGCTTTCTTTTATTTTATGGAATTATTTTAAATAGAAAAGTCTCGAAAATGCCTAAAATCCTTTTGGGCCAAAACCCTATTGGGCTCAGCCCATTCTCGCATCAGCCTGGCCCAACCCGTAACCCGCAGCCAACCCATACCGTAAAAACCCTAGCCACCTAGATCTCAACCGTCAAATCGTGATCGCGCGACTGAGATTGCGCCACGTATCCTAGTGCATTGTGATCATCGGATTATGATCGAACGTGTATAGTGGATCGTGACGGTTTGAAACCCTAATTGATCTCCGCCATTGATCTTCGTGTGCAATCGGGATTGCGCCTCGCTTGAGTACATCGTGATTGTTCGTTGCGCCACATGGATGGCCATGATTTCATCTCCCTTGCGAAGCTGCTGTTGTACCAGACATGGACTCTGTCGGCATTTTCGTTGTGAAAATCGCTCCTAACGCCGAAGCCAATGGTCTATTTAAAGCAAGGGTGGTTTCCCGAGATTCGACGTGTCTATACGCTGCTTCCCACCAAGCAGATTCATCCAAGGTGTCGTAGTTGCAAAGTTCAAGCTCACCGAAGTTTGGCAACGCGCCGCTGCATTCAATCACTGAGATCTCACCATCCACCACGCCGTAGTCGAAGATGAGGGCATACTTGAGTTCACCGAGAAGCGCTCCTCCAGATCCACGCAAGAACAAGCCAGATCCACCACTGATACGCTGTGCGGTACAACGTTGTCTCCGAGTTCGGTGAAGCACCGCCACGGGCTATAGTTGCCAAAATCCTAGCGTTTGCATATCAATGTGTCAGCCATGTGTTGCCACATCAACACCACGCGTTCACCATGTCAGCCAAGGTTGCTTACATGGTTCGCACACGTGTCGGTTGAGGTAATAGTGCCATGTCATCAACATGTGGGGATGTGTCAGCGTCACATTGGATTGCCTTGGTTGCGTGTGTACTTTGTCATCGTGCCTGGTCAGCATGCGGTCGGTCCCACATGTCAGTGACTATTGAGTTCATGAGCCGGGTTCACCGTAGACCCATGAGGGTCCCATTGGGTCCATGCATCGAGGCTGGCATGGTGGTGACATAAGCATGAAGTCATAATATGATTTTTCGGTATAAAAATAATTCGATTAATTCGGTAATTTTCAATTTTCTAATTTTTATGATTTTTGAATCTTTCGAGAGCCCGTTCTTCCTCATACGAGTTTCGAGTAAGGCAATTCAAATTTCTAAAAATTTGTAAAATTGAGATGTATTTAACGGTGAATTTTATTTTATTTTTAGAGTTTGTTTTCTCTTTGTTTTTGGTGTTTATTTAGTGTTTTCTCTCGTTAGGTGTAGACATCAAAGTGCTGGAGTGTCCAAAGGAGAATCGTTGACTCAAGACCAAGGTCCAAAGTAAGAGCAAGACCTTTTCTATGGCAAGTTGTGCTTTGATCATGTTGAATCCAGATTTACAAAATTTCTTATATGTTGATTTAAATTATTGCATGTTATTTCATGTGTACAATTGATTTCAATTAAATTGGGATTTAATTAATCTACCCAATTGGATTATAGCCTACCTTGTCATTTATATGCCATGATCATTTGACACCCTATTATGGTTCTTTATTAATTATTAGTAACCGTCAATTGCCAATGTGGGATGGTTAGAACGTGCTAGCTTGCTTAGCCTTGCCATGTACAACTTATGTCTTTTGAGACATCAAAAGTTAATCTTGACTAATGGAATATATAACAATTTATGAAAAGGTGTGTAAGGTGTTGTCACACAATGTTGTTGATAGCACGTGGTGCATGGTAATCAACTGGGGTGGTAAAATGATTTAGACTGGGGCAAGTGGTAAGAGTTGTGAATTATAGTGGGCCAATGTGGCAATTGGGAAGTCGCATTGTAATTTTGATAAATGAAAGTTGATGACATGGACGATGGTTATTATGAGTTTTGGGAAGTCTTACCTCATTCAATTAAGGATTTAACCTTGCAAGCATTTGACCTGAGTTAAATATGCAATCACATGTTTGGAATGGGACGGAACTAGCTGATTAATTTGCAATGTCTTAGCTTTGGTACTATCAGTGGTGGTGTGAGTCCCGACTATATGGGTAAACTCACATGGCGCAAGAGGGGGACCTGAGTGTGGTAACCAGTCCCATTAGTGTTAAAACCTTAGCGGATAGTGCTGGGTTAAGATAGAGCTTTGTAAAGGCTTTGTCATGATCTCTCTGTCGACACACCAAAGGAAGTGTGTCAATAGCTTGGCAACAAGAAATGATCATATCGTGTGGGTAAAGCACATAACCTCTACAAAGTGTAAAATCTATTTAGATAGCCGTGCTCACGGTATTAAGCAATGCTCGAGAATTACAGTAAAGTGCCATATTTTGTAAAATGAAAACTTGGGAAGGGAGGCTGGATGTAATTGGAAAGTTGAAAATCTGACTTAGGGCTGAAGCTAGGTTTACTTGAGAAATACTTGAAAGTTATTATTTACTGTTATTTGTTTTACTGTCATTTCAATCTATTTATTGTATTCTTTTGTAAATGCTACTCTATTGCAAAACAGCCATATCAGCCATTCATTTGGAACAAGCCTTGCATAAAGATATAAAAGAATTGCATTATGTGCACAACTTGTTGAGAGCTTTAAGTACTCACCCTTGCCAACAACAAATCACCATTTGAGGAAGAGTCTACACCAGCTTTGGAGGAGTACCAGGAAGAGGCGAAAGTTTAGGGTGCGAGCCTTGTCAGTTGCTTGTGGTATACTGAGGTGTTTATCTACGTTTTCATTCCAATGCAGTTTAATTTGTTATTCATATTTTAGCCTTGTGAGGCATAGTCATGTAAGTTGATCATAAGGTCATTTAACATGTAATATTTAAATAGGAAGTCTTTTATTATGTGTAAGGCCCCCATTTTTTATATTAAATACCAACAATGGGTTTCATGTGCATACAGTACTAGTCCCATGATCAGTGGCTAGTACGTACATTTATAAATTGATAGCACATCCATACATACTATTACATATGATAGCAGAAGCAGTTTATACATAATGTTCTTACAACCCAAAATAAACTTGCAATGGAAACATTTTTATCTTGTAGTATGCATTTTTAGCCCAACATCCCCACAAACAATTGACAAGGTAAACCCTAGAAAAATTCATCGTTGATGTCCTCGTAACATGCATTAAAGTATGATTCTTCGGGGCATTCTGTTTCTTTACCTGAAAACAATAATAATAGTAAGGTTGAGTACATTACGTACTCAACAAGACTTTTACTAACCTATAATATATGTAGGCTTGTAGCAAGAGAAAAGCTACTACGGTTATTTTTACAGAAAAACAAATTTGAATGATAAATTCCGAATAATAGATTTGCAAACGGAATTATGTAAAAGTAGTTTGACAGGTACGTAAAATAACAAGTAAGAATGGTATAAATATAGCAACTCACAGTCCTTCGTTACATGAGCATCAAAGTCGTCCATTGCCAACACATGGCATAGAATTGAATTACCTGAGAGGTAAACCTTCAAACACATGCTTCCAAATCACCCATTTTTGAAAATACCAAAGCTTCTAACTATGTGATGACTTTACTAGGTGCCCTTGTCCGTTGGCGCGACTTTTTGAAAATATTTAAACTCTGCAGAGGTGTATAGCTTTACCCACAAGAAATGATCAACTCTTGGTGCAATCAATATTAACAAACTTCCTTTGGTGTGCCGCAGAGAGATCATAACTTAACCGTTACATTACCTAGATGTAACTTTGTGAAAGGGAACGGGTAGGCTACTCTAGCAAAGAATCAAAATTTTCTATCGCGTAACCAAAGAACAACTACAAGTTATAGATCACAGAATTACCACTAGACACGTAGACCCATAGAGGAAGTAGAGTCGATGTAGCGCGGTGGTGCAGATATAGTCATACTAGCCTCGCGCCTCCCCAACAACTCCTTGTGACTGTCGCAGGTTGCGGATCGTCCTAGCATTGAAGCTTTCGCAGCAACGCCTCCAAGGTATCCACATGTACAGGGCAGGAACACCACGTGCCGGAGTGCTAGCGCCGGCTGCGCAGTTCTGGGTAGAGGAGGGGTGGCGACTAGGGTTTCGTGAATTCTAAATTCCTATTGTGTCTCTTCGTGTGTCTCTCCATGTGTCTCTCACCATGCAAAGCCACCACCTCCTCCCTTTATATAGATGTCCATAACGGGTTTCTACCCTTAAAGCCCTTTAGGAACTCTAAGCCCATTACAACTCGAATCCCTATCCAAATTGGTTACAACCCCTTAAGCGTGTGACCCTATAGCTTCATGTGCACTCGGACATGGCTGAAGTACCCCTATCGATCATTGAGTACTCCTACTCGACCATCGGGTACACCTACTCGACCATCGAGTACTCCATCGAGCATTCGACCAATAGTCGATAGCGGCTCCTAGCAGGACTTACCGACTCCCGAGTACATGTAGAGATCAGACGAACCTCAACAATGTCCTATACGCATTTCCTTTTTGCCTCACAATATCAGTCAAACCCAAGGCAAGTTGTTGTCATCCTTGTTTGGATGACTCAACCACTCTTTCTTGATGCCGTGACTCGGATTCCCTGAATACATCGAGTTAACTCTTTAACTCAATGACTCGAGTAGCATGGCCGTGCATTTTTCGAAATCCGACCACTCGAGAGGCCTAGAGATATCTCTCCCGTTGTATGGAGGGGCAAATCCTATCTTGATCGACCATGCCTCGCAGCATGTTTAATGACAAACCCGAAAGCCATCTTTATAACTACCTAGTTATGGAGTAGCGTTTGAAGACCCCTAAGTAAGCCTTTACGCATCTTGAGAACATGCGACAATCTCAAGTTGAAGGATATAGCATACACATCTTATATGAGACCAACTGATGACATGAAAGAATACAACGTTCTCGCAGTGTCTCATAGTGGGTCGATGTCCAACATCATGTTCTCTACCATGTGTCCATATTATTGGATTGATATCTCCATATCTATGACCTGTGAAATATGGTCATCGACCAATACATCATATGCTAGTCTACTCATATGTGTCCTCATATAATTATCGACTAGGGACTCCTTTTAGAATGAACATCATAAAGATGAATACAGAGTTTTACAAAAAAGTCATGTACTTGTTAATCAATATCCATGATGTTATTCAAAGAACAATCTCATAGTTATGAACATTTATGGAAATATAATCATCTCTGTGATTGCCTCTAGGGCATATTTCTAAAACTTTGTACCAGCCTGGTGATGACAAACCCATACTATGGTGGTAGAAGATATTTGTACACACAGTACGATAAACGGTTTCACATCCCATCATCCCACTTCTCCCTATAGTATGGCGTAAGCGTTGTATCAGCAGGCGTTATTCCCAACACCTCGATGAGGGCACCCCTTCGAGCAATCAGTCTAGAAAACTCATACTACTTCGGCCTTCCAATGTGCAAAGCTAAACCTAAGTAACATAATAGGTTAAGGCTGTCCCATACCAGCACTTTATGGTTATATGGTTGTCTTGTCCTGATAACAACACAATAGTTCAATCCTTAATCTGACCCGGGCGATAATCTCCCCCTACACTACGTGCAAGTCACATGCACCTCCGACTATAGCCACTAACCACCCAAGTCTAAACCATAGTTTTATTTTTTTTTATTTTTAACCAAAATACCATTGACCATAGTTTCCATGATGCCCAACATTTCTTTTTTTCTCACACACAATAAACGAGATGTTTGTGTTCCCACATCTAACGCATACTAAGCATATGCATGTAATAATCATGTATACCCATTTTGACATCATCAAACGTCTATTCAGAATCTAGGGTTATCAAGGTTCACATATCAACATTAATTAAGGAAATCCCATCAATGAAGGTTATATCCACCAGAACCCATAATATAGGAAAGTTTATAAAACAAAGTGTATGCATGAAAGTTTTAATAAAACAATTTTAAAATGCTAGGACAAACATAGTCAAATGGGGTGCTTGCCTTGCTGGTTGATGTCGAGATCGATGTCAGGGTCGTCGACGATGGTGTCTAGAACGTTGGAGTCTACACGTCATGCATCGCAAAACAAAGCAATTGCAATAATAGTAAGAGGCAAAAAGAAGTTAAATAATATCAAATTCAAATATGAATTAAAAAGATGTTAGGTATTTGTTTCTCAATTGTTGTTCATGTTATGAGTCATCAAGATAATTTTATAATAATATAGATCACATCTGAATATAATTACATTCATATCATCAAAGGGTTCTGACCTCTGGTAAATTGTTGTACCATTAAGCATTAGAGGGTCCTGACCTCTAGGATTCATTTTAGCTTGATCTCAATCTCACTAGTCTTTACATTTATTTTGTGGACGTCATTTATATTCACATCTTAGCAGAGGGCTATAAATGTTATATTATTATTATCATTTTCATGAGGATCCACTTCCTTTGTATTCTAACTTTTATAGTTCTAATAATTGAGAGCAAAAACTGATGTTACTTGTGTGCTGCTACTTTTGGATGGGCCACAACAGAGAAATAAAATCAAGGTAAGGGATGAACAGAGCAAAGCTCACCAAGCAAGCGCCATGGCAACTCCTCTGGTGGCTTTGGTCGGTGGCATGGCAGGTGGTGGGAGGAAGAACCGAGCACCAAAATGTAACCCTTGGTCACAATGATGCTGTAGGTGGTCTCGACCGAGGCTAGGATAGCCCACAGCAGTGGTGCAACAGAGAAGATGGCCGACGGCATGACGATCTCGTGGAGGCAACTACTTAGTGAAGTAACACTCAAATTGATTTGGGATTTTTGCTTAGTAGTGGATGGAGAAGCTCTTAGTGCAAGTAATTGGAGAATGGCTTGGAGAGTAGGGAGCTTGGCCATGGTGGAGGTGGAGGTGGAGGTGGAGGCCAAAGTTGGGATTTGTTATGGATTTGTTATGGTGATGAGAACGCAATTTACAGTTTAAATTATTTCATTTGCATTTGTGCATTCATAACAGAAGAGGTATCCCGAGTAGGCCTCTATGTCTCACACGTAGTGAGACATGAAAGTCTTACTTCGGTAGCCACTCCACGGGCTGGATGGGAATGAGAGGGTGCACACCGACAGGTGAGCACCCAGCAATACCGGTATTAGCTATGAAATGGGCATTATGAGCATGCATGTTGCATTGCATGATTAAAGAGAAATCAATGTTAAATTATGATGTTGTTCTGATGTGCAAAGGTCTTACCATGTTTTAATTGCTCTAATATCTTATTTTAAGTTATTTGCATTTGTATGATACACTTTGCTGAGTTTGTATGACCTCACGCTTGTTTTGTGTGATGTTTTTATTTTAGGTACCTCCAGAGCGGCATTTTGGGAGAAGGCTTATCACTACTTCACTCACTCGTTATCACTTACCCTAAACTTCTGAGTAGTTAAAAAGGCGATGTATTTTGTTTCACTTGTGATCGCTTTAGTTGTTAGGTCCTTTCTTTTGGTCTAGCTACCCTGTGTGGAGTGTATGGTTGACTCGTGGTTATATTTTGTTAAGCTCATGTCTCATAGTTTAGTTGTAAAGTGGTGACTCATGTTTTTGGATGATGATGTAGTTATGGTATATATTGTTGCTATGCTTTACTTTATCTCTCTATTTATACTCTCTTAGTTGTGTAGTGGTCATTTCCTATTGCTTGTGATGATTTATCTATTGCTGAATTTTGCTCGAAGTGCCTAAGGGTCATGCTGAAATATTTTTAGTAATTTGGTAGTTTTGTTGTTTGTTGGTACTTGTGGCATAACATTCGGGGCACAGGGTGCCTGGGTGTTACAACCAAGGTGGTGCGTGTGTGTGTTCTGCCTCTAGATAGTGATGTTCTTCTCTCTCAACTCCTCTGCCTCAGTCGTAGTCTTCATTCTTGTGAACTCCCAAACATCAGGAGTCGCAAATGGATACCTTTCGAAGGGAGTACGACCTTTCAGTATGTACTCACAATGCATGATAACCCTAAAGTGCCTCAAAGACACACCCATTCTCTTCAAGGCATACTATCTCACATTGCTTTCATCTTCCTCTGGTATAATCCATTTCCCTTAACTTTGTCCCATAGCCAATTCTTTTGCTCGGCGCTGACTTCCTTTCTCCAGTCCTTAACCGTGATTGGCACTCTCTCCCTCACCAGTTGGCTGAGAAAATATCGGTAGCACCCCTTATACTTGGGAGGACCCGTGCAAACCCCCGTGGCAGCAAAGTGGAGAACCTATGGCGTCCTCCCTATGGCCCCTTTATTCGTTCCTCGAACCTTTCTCACCTTACTTAGCCCCTCAATATTTGTCACCTTACTCAGCCCCTCAGCATCACCTTCTATTCAATTTGGCTATGAGCCAATGCTCTCTCCTTGCGATATTTCGAATATATATATCAAACCTGAAATTAATGAGAAAGCAATATATATATGTCGATGATCGGAACCGCCGACCGCAAAGAATGAAAGGGAGGATGCGAGTAGATCGTTCGGGGGCGAGGCCCGAAGTCATGCTCGTTCAGGAACGGCGAGCGTTGCGGGATGTATGTCGGGGAAGAAGCAACGAACACAAGGTTTATATTGGTTCGAGCCCCTGAGTTCGGGTAACAACTCTACTCTAATCTTGCCCTGAGGCGAAAGATGTTAATGAAGTTCTGCAGGGGAGTACAGACGGGACCCGGGTTAGGGATCGCCTAGAGGTAAAGTTGCCAGGGAGAGTTCAGGAACCCTTTTCTTGTTCTTCAGTCTGTGCTTGAGGAGTTAGCTGGGGTTTTCTCTCCCTTTTGGTCGGGGCAATCTATCGCCTTTTGTAGCCTTCTGAGGGCTTCGCTGCATGGTCCCGAGGTTAACGTCAGGTGCCCGTGGCGAGTCGGCGGGGGTTGTTGAGCGGCGTCGATAGTCGTCGAGGGCTAACGGTAGTTGTTGGGAGTTGACGGGAGTTGCTGAGGTTGCTAGGCCCTAGTTCCCGCGCAGGGGCAGGTATGGCACTGATTCCTACACAGCGGAGAGTTTTTACACGAGATAAATAAACTGTTACAGATGCTTTTTACTCTGGGAGGCGTAGAGGTCGAGGCGTCGAGGTTGATTAGGGTCTCCATTCTTTCATTCGAGCCTGAGCTCGCCGGACCCGAGTTCGGGCTAGAGGAGAGCGCCTCCTAGGTCAGAGGCAAGCCCCCAGGCTCGTGGGGAGCCGCCATGAGACCCGGGGGGACAACCAGCCCCCAAGGCTCAAGGGACGATCTTAAGGTTTGGGACATTCTTGAGTCTGATGCTCTTGGAGGGGGGATCGACTCTTTGGTCAAGCTCGAAAGCCCTCGAGCCCGACCTCGCACGCTGGAACCCTTCAAGGGCTTTTGTCGTGGTCGTTCCCGGGAATGTTCGGGCTTGCATCGCTCTTCTTCCAAATTGGAGGCCGTGCCCTGGGACACTCGGACTTTGCTGCTTCAACCCCCCACGGGGGATTTGAGGAGGCGGTCTATAGCGCCTGGCGTTCTGACAGGGAGGGCAACGGACACGGGACACGACGCCTCGGTTTCCTGGAGGGGAAAGCCGAGAGGGCGCGACCGTGGCGCTTCGCGTCCCCTGTCCGAAAGTCTCGGCGCGCCTTTTGAGGAATAACCGCCGTTCCTCGTTAGAGACCGGGTCTCTTTTAAAATCCGAGGCCGGTGCGTACTTTCGGAAATCCCCCACTCTTGCGCCGTGCCCTAGCCCCCTTGCTCGCCATTTCTTCCTCCTTCTGACCCTCCCCCATTGTTCTGAGCGCCATGGCCAAGTTTGGAAAAAGCACACTGACCATAGAGAGGATGAAGGAGCTCGAGGCGCTAGGACTTCTGGACCCAGCGACCTGTGTCGGGACCCGGATTTGCAAATCCGAAACCCTCTGTGTATACTGCACTAGTCCAGGATCACTCTAGTGCACACAGTGGAAACATAGATGAAATACCATTCCATACAACGAATTAATTAAGAAGAAGCAAATTATTATTAAATAAAGCAAACGACCTTATGGTCAAGGTTTACACCATTATGCCTTAAGGGCTTAAGAAACAAATACTATTGCGTGGAAAGATAACTTGAACCATTCGACATGCCACGGGCAATCGTGCGGGAAACGCCTTCCTAATCCACGTAGTCTTCATAGAATTCCTCTTCATGAGACTCATTATCTCCTTGACAAGAATCGATCAACAAGGGCATAAAGCCGTGAGTACAAAGGTACTCGACAAGCCGTAGGGAATTGATGCAATATATTTATGCACGGCTTGACAAGGATGGCTATATAGTTTATTTTGCGTAAAGCAATAATCGGAATGGAAATACAATAAATAGATTGAAAGCATATTTATGAAAACATAAATAAATAATCGATAGATCAATGATAGACAACAAAACAACGGTGAACTCCCGTTCACATCCCAACAATTCCACATTCCACATTTCATGAAACACTCTATACCCGTGTGAAATTCCGGGCTTTGTCCATGACCATGACGCGCTATCCGAATAGTTTTACACTCTGCAGAGGTTGTACAACTTTACCCACAAGACATGAACATCTCTTTGTGCAAGCGTTACTAACACACTTCCTTTGGTGTGTCGCGGAGATATCATGACAGAGCCTTTACAATGCATTGTCTAAACTCGAGTCTTGCTCGCTAAGGTTTCGCCCATTAGGGCCCCTCTTGCGCCTTGCGAATCTACCCGTCCATCCGGAACCCACACCACCATTGGCGGTACTCAAGACTAGACATTACAAATTAATCACTAGGTCTGTCCCATTCGGACATGTGGTAGTGCGATTAGACCCAGTTCAATGGCGCACAAGATTAAGTCCTTAAGTTGTCTCGGGCAAGACATCCACATCCCAACGTGCTAGAAAGCACCCCTTTATCGCACGATCACTTGCCCGAGGGAAAACAATTCGTTCAACCAAGACCAATGGCAAACCCGCCATGGTACA
Source organism: Otatea glauca (assembly GCA_036346275.1). Taxonomy (NCBI): domain Eukaryota; kingdom Viridiplantae; phylum Streptophyta; class Magnoliopsida; order Poales; family Poaceae; genus Otatea; species Otatea glauca. The sequence goes on along the minus strand of CM070715.1, from coordinate 56,231,108 downwards.
ACAAATTTTACAACGTGGCTAACGGCCACGATTCAATATCTCATTAAGTCAAGATTAACATTATTCAACATGTGACATGAATCCCAGCGTATATGTAAGCATGTCTAAGCATAGCTACGATAACCCAATGTTGGTATTATGATTATGTCCAACTAGTAATGTCCCAACCTAGGTTTAACAATGGATACATGGCATACAACGAATCAAGGTGGCATAATGTCAACTAGGCATACATCTACTCCCATTAAATAAACATTGATACGTAAATAGCATGCAAGTGTATAAAATAAATTACTTTGCAAACATAGGATCAATATGATCAAAGGTTACGACTTGCCTTGCTGATCTAGTCTTTGAATCTTGGTCTTGAAGTCTTCGTTCGCTCCCTCGGAATTAGCGCTCTACCGAAAATAAGCAACGAAACCAAATAAATACAAAACAGAGACTCAAACAAGCTCAAAACTGAAAATAAATGGCTCTGGAAGATAGATCTTGATTTTAGAAAAATTTAGAAACTTGAATCGCCTCAATCGGAGTTCGTATGGCGAGAACGGCCTCGAAAGATTAAATTCAGAGAAAATACAGAAAATCAGAATTTTCTCGATTTATTTTATCTTGAAAAGGAATTTATTGCGCAACGCGACGTCACCGGTTCACGGTGAACTCGGTCCACGGCTGCTGCGGTTCACCGTGGCACCGGCAGCCGACGTGACGTCGTGACAGCCGGCTCGGCTGACGCAGCGATGGCACGCAGCGCCACGCGGCGCGCGATCCGACGCGACGCAAGATCCGACGGCAGAGGAGTGGCGCGGGCCGGAGGTGACGCGCCACGATCCGGTCGCGGCCGGTCGGCGACGGACAGCGGGGACGCAAGAGCTCGGCCGACAGACGTGGCGCATCCGAGACGCCTACACAGCGATCGGATGGCGAGGTTGAAGCGAAGAAGAACGGCGCGAGTTTCACGGAGACGGGGAAGAAGACGAGGCCGGCGGCGGAGGAGAGCCGGATCGGGCGCGGGCAAGGCGAACCGGGAGGGGGACGCGCAACTTCGGAGATGCAAGCGGGACGGCGAACGACACCGCGACGAAGAAAAAGCGGTGGAAGATTTCGGCAGGGCGGCGGACTCCGCGAGCTCACGCGAAGGATCGGCGGCGTCTCGGGCGGCGAAGCGGGGCAAAAGAAGCGCGAGAGGGAACCTCGGCGCGTCGCGGCGCGGCTTTATAGCCTCGGGGCAGCGCGAACGGACGCGGACTCGAGACGCGGCGTCGGCGGCGGGACTCGAGTCGGCGGCTAGGGTTTGTGGCGCGATCCCAGCCCGCACACGTGGCGTCGACGGACGGCCGACGCGGCTGGGCTGCGAAAGCCGAGCGGTAGTCATCTGTGGCGAGGTGGGCCGAGCGGGCGGGTCGAAATGGCGGGCGAGAACGGCCGCAGAGGATTCGCCCAAGAGGCTTTTGAAAATAAAAACATTTTCGATTTAAGAAAAATCCAATTTCAAATAAATTCAAATAAATATCAAATAAATTCAGAAAAATCCCCAAAAATACGAGAAAAATTCCTTGGAGCACAAGGAATCCCACAAAATCGAAATTCTTTAATTTGATGAATAGTTTAGTCAAATTAAATCCTTTTATTATTTAGAAATTCAAATTAAGTCGGAGTTAATTCAAGAAAATGCAAATGGTTAAATTTTGAATTCCAACATTCCAAAACTCAAATTTTGGGATGTTACAAATCTCCCATAAATGGAATCTCGACCCGAGATTCAGTCGCTAGGGAATAGGTGGGAAACTCGGACTTGAGATCCTCTTCTCGCTCCCAAGTTGCTTCCTCTTACGAATGATGGCTCCACCGGACCTTGCAAAAGCGGATGATCTTGCTTCTCGTGATACGCTCTGCGATATCCAAAATTTTCACCGGTTGCTCCTTGTAGGTAAGATCCTCTTGCAAATCAATGGCTTCCAATGACATCATTCCTCGCACACGCAGTACTTCTTCAATTGCGATACATGGAACACATCATGGATTCCACAAAAAGCGAGGCAATTCTAACTTGTAGGCAACCTCGCCTCTTCGTTCCAAGATTTTGAGCGGTCCCACATATCTAGGGGCAAGCTTTCCTTTTACTTGAAATCTCTTAACTCCTTTGAGAGGGGTAACTCGAGGTAAACATAATCATTGGGCTCGAAACTCAAATCTCTGCGACGATTATCGCATAACTCTTACATGCGCTTTGAGCTATCTTCAAGCGGTCTCGAATTAGTTGAACTTGCTCTTGACTTCTTGCGGTATGGCAGGACCAAACAATTGTCTTTCTCCGACTCCTTCCGGTTGAGAGGGTTCGCACTTCCTTCCATATAAGGCTTCAAAAGCGACATTTGCGGTGGCTTGATAACTATTGTTGTACGAAAACTTCGGCGTAGGGCAAACACTTGTCCCACTTGACACCATAAGTTAAGGCACAAGCTCTTAACATATCCTCAAGAATCGATTCACACGCCACGATCATCCATCGGTTTGAGGGTGATAGGCGATCTTGAATCGAGATGAGTTCCCATGGCCGTGCGGACTCGCCAAAAATGAGGTAAACCGGGTTCCTCTATCGGACACTATCTTCTTAGGCACTCCGTGAAGACCGCGATCCTTGACATATATAACTCGCTAATTTATCTCTGCATAGGTAGTCTTAAGCTGGAATGAAGTGAGCTACCTTAGTCAATCGATCCACTATTACCCGGATCGAGTCATAACACGCTTGGGTTTTAGGAAATCCGTAATGAAATCCATACCAATTTCTTCCCACTTCCACTCTGGAATCTTCAATGGTCGCAGCAATCCTGCCGGCCTCGATGCTCTGCCTTGACCTTCCGCGGACATCACAAAGTGCAACATATTCTCGCAATCTCACGCTTCATACTAGGCCACCAATACCTTTCCTTGAGGTCTTGATACATCTTGGTACTTCGGGATGAATGGAGTATAAAGTCTCATGCGCTTCCTTGAGAATCAACTCCTTAAGCTCTTTACGATCCGCACGCAAATCGCTTCTCATACCAAATAGTACCTTGTTCATCTTGAGAGAACACGAGGCTTTTCCTTTCTTCATATTGCTCTTAATCTCCTTAATGTCGGCATCATCTACATTGCTTCTCGAATCGATCTTCCAACGTAGGGCGTACTTCCAAAGTAGCTAAATACCCTTCTGAATCAATTCCAAACTAAGCTTCAAATTCCTTATAAAGGGTGGTGACTTTCCTTAATCATCAGTGTTGCGGTAGCTCTTTCTACTCAAAGCATCGGCTCGACATTGGCCTTGCACGGATGATAATGAATCCCAATGTCATAGTCCTTGATCAATTCCAACCATCTTCTTTGTCTCATATTGAGGTCGACTTGGGTAAAATATACTTCAAACTCTTGTGATCGATATAAACTTCACAACGATTACGAATGAGATAGTGGCGCCAAATCTTTAAAGCATGCACTACTTGCTAATTCCAAATCATGGGTAGGATAGTTAACTTCATGTGGCCTCGGTTGTCGCAAGCATACGCTACAACCTTCTTATCTTGCATTAGCACACAACAAGAGTCCTTGTCGGGATGCATCACGAATATCTCAAAATCCTTCCTATTATCCGCGAGAATAAGCCTTTGGGCGGTTGTCAAACACTTCTTTAATTCTTGAAAACTTTGCTCACACTCCGATGTCCAAACAAATTTCTTTTCCTTCTTTAAAAGTTGAGTGAGCGGTCTAGCTTTTCTAGAAAACCCTTCTATGAAACGGCGATAATATCCCGCCATACCAAGAAAACTTGGTTTGGGGTACCGTCTTGGGTGACTCCCAACTTAGCACATCTCGTACCTTTCCGGGGTCAACAAATGACTCCTTCTCCCGATATGACATGTCCTAGGAAAGCAACTTCTTTCATCCGAACTCACATTTACTAAACTTTGCATAAAGTGATTCTCTCTTAGCCGTTAAAATTTGGCGCAAGTGCTCCTCATGTTCTTCCTCACTTTTGGAGTAGATTAGAATGTCGTCAATGAAAACAACAACAAACTTGTCCAGATATTCCATGAATACCTTATTCATCAAGGTCATGAAGTAGGCGGGGCATTAGTCAATCCAAAAGACATCACTTTGTATACTCATCTTGTCCATACCGAGTAACAAAAGCTGTTTTGGGTATATCCTCTTGTGAATCTTCAACTGGTGGTATCCTCGATCTTAAGTCAATCTTGAGAACACTCCGGCTCCTTGAAGTTGGTCAAATAAATCATCGATTCTTGGCGGAGGTACTTATTTTTGATGGTGACCTCATTGAGTGGCGATAATCTACACACATTCTCTGGTTCCATCTTTCTTTTCAACTAGAAGAACTGGTGCTCCCCATGGCGAAGAACTTGGTCGAACAAATCCTTGATCTTGCGACTCTTTAATCTGTCTCTTTACTTGGCTAACTCATTAGCGGGCATCCTATAAGGTCTCTTGGAAATGGGTGGCGTTCGAGAACTAGTTCTATCAAGAACTCTATATCTCGATCCGGTGGCATCCCGGGCAACTCATCGGAAACACGTCGGAAATTCGGGCGGCACACATCTTCAAGCTTATTCCTTTGGCACTACAAACTTTAATCCCTTGGATGATCTGAAGCGGCTTGAACTTTTAACTTGGATCCATCCGGGTGGTTAAGGTGATCTCTCTATTCCCACAATCCAAAGCGCTTGGTTCTTGGAGAGCCAATCCATTCCTAGGATCACATCTAGGGACTTGGTGTCTAGGACAATAAGGTTGGCTAGAAATTCTACCCCTCAATTAATATCTTAACTTCGGGCAGCCTTGGTTCGTACTCAAATCGAACCGAGAGATTGCACTAATAAAGCGATCTTAAGAGGCATTGTCTTTAATTGATGATTTGCGGCAAAACTCAGAAACAAGCGAATCGTAGCTCGAATCAAACAAAACCATGGCGGATCTTTGAGTTGACTAGGAGCTTACCTAGTATGACGTGCAGTGCGGTGGGCATCCTCGGTGGTGGCGTGATTCACGCGCCTCTTCCGGCGAAAGCGGAGTTCGGTGGCTTGATTAGGAGTGCAGGGCACTCCGTCCCGATCTGGTGCGGGGTCTTGGTGGCGTAGATCCCAAGTTGAAACGAACCGGCGTCACGGCTTGCTTCCTTGGGCGATTGTTGGCATAGTGACCAAGTTCATGACGGTTGAAACATGTGACTCTGCGGTGGATTCTTGTTTCTCGAGGTGGATTCTTTGTTGGCGCTAGGGTTGCGATTGCACTGAAGGAGTCGGGCGAGAGTCTTTGGTGCGAGGTCTGAATGTATTCGGAGGAGTGAAGCGGCGGTATTGAGCATTTGTTACGACTCTCTGGGTGACTCGATGGGCTCCATCTTGCATCATCTTTCTCTTCGGATTCTTCCAATTCCGACGAGATTCCTCAATAAGCATAGCTTTATCAACGAGATCTTTGAAATCTACATAGTCATTGCCAATGACTTGCACCTTTAGTCTGGATTGAGTCCACGCTTGAACTTCTTCTCGCGAGCATCATCGTGGCTACATCCTGCAGTGCGTGCGGCGAGTTGAGTGAACTTATTAAGGTATTCACTCACGACATTCCTTCTTGCTTAAGCTCTCGAAATTCATTCTTCTTCATTTCCACCTTTCCATCGGGAATATGAGAGTGGCGGAAGCGGTGGAAAACTACGCCCAAGTGATAGTCGAGGATCATCATGGGCGACATCAGAGTTCTCCCACCATTCGTGGCGGTGCCCTCCGGTGATGGCGGTATAGAGAACCTTCTCACGATTGGTGCACTTTGGGCAATTTCAAGCTTCTTCTCAATGGGCGGATCAATCATCGGCGTCAATGGTTACGAAGAGTTGGAGAAAGTTGGCGGACGAGTCCTCATAAATTCGCTAGCTTGGTGGAGGCGAGCTTGAGGAGGTGCGGCGACGACTTGGTTTCTTTGGTTCAACAGTTGGCTAGAGCAACTGCGATGCAGTTCTGGCGATTCATCATGTTGTTCATGTTACGCATCATTGTGTTCATAAAGTGATCCGAGCGCTAGAAAATGTCCCATGTTACAGTGCATCACTTCTTGGTGGTGGCGGTGGTGCATTGGGGTTGGAGTTGGTGTTGGCACTGCACTGGCATCCATTGGAGAAGCTGCGACCGGCTCGAGCAGTGTCAACCATCGAGGTGCAGCGCAAGGGTTTGATAGGTAAGAGGAAAAGCGATAGATCCGTGGTAAGATCATCTAGGGAGAAGGTAATACCGAGGACAAAAGGATACAACGAAAGGCTTCAAATTAAGGAGGCAAATAAAGTTTTTTTTTTTCAATTAAAGGTATGGTTGTAACACCGTGCTTGAGGCAAGTGTACAACATACCGACGCTCAACAAGAAAATCTTAGTATCACGCGGACTAAGCGTAACTAAAGCGAAGGGAAAGACATGCTCAAACACATTGAGCACCAAAAACCTATCTTATTTGGTAGGCTTCTGGATATGTCTTTGATGGCTTGATCATCATCTTCCTTGATTTGATTCCTTGCGAGAAGACTTGAGGCTTTGAGAAGTTTCATAGGATAAGATCAATTTAAATTTGAAACCATGTTTGACAAAGGAAAGGAATAAGAACCTAAGAATAAGTTGAGAGGAGGCGAAAACTATTAAGTACCAATTTGTTGGTTTAATTTAGAAAATAATTTTGAAGACCATGCTAACTAGGATGGCGACCTACGGTCGATATGGCTCGATACCATCTCTGTCGGGACCGGTTTGCAAATCAAACCCTCTGTGTATCTTGCACTAGTCGAGGATCACGCTAGTGCACACAGTGGAAACATAGATGAAATACCATTCCATACAACGAATTAATTAAGAAGAAGCAAATTATTATTAAATAAAGCAAGCGACCTTATGGTCAATGTTTACACCATTATGCCTTAAGGGCTTAAGAAACAAATACTATTGCGTGGAAAGATAACTTGAACCATTCGACATGCCACGAGCAATCGTGCGGGAACGCCTTCCTAATCCACGTAGTCTTCATAGAATTCCTCTTCATGAGACTTCATTATCTCCTTGACAAGCGATCAACAAGGGCATAAAGCCGTGAGTACAAAGGTACTCGACAAGCCGTAGGAATTGATGCAATATATTTATGCGGCTTGACAAGGATGGCTATATAGTTTATTTTGCGTAAAGCAATAACTTGAATGGAAATACAATAAATAGATTGAAAGCATATTTATGAAAACATAAATAAATAATCGATAGATCAATGATAGACAACAAAACAACGGTGAACTCCCGTTCACATCCCAACAATTCCACATTCCACATTTCATGAAACACTCTATACCCATGTGAAATTCGGGCTTTGTCCATGACCATGACGCGCTATCAGAATAGTTTTACACTCTGCGGAGGTTGTACAACTTTACCCACAAGACATGAACATCTCTTTGTGCAAGCGTTACTAACACACTTCCTTTGGTGTGTCGCGAGAGATATCATGACAGCCTTTACAATGCATTGTCTAAACTTCGTCTTGCCGCTAAGGTTTCGCCCATTAGGGCCCCTCTTGCGCCTTGCGAATCTACCCGTCCATCCGGAACCCACACCACCATTGGCGATACTCAAGACTAGACATTACAAATTAATCGACTAGAGTCTGTCCCATTCCATACATGTGGTAGTGCGATTAGACCAGTTCAATGGCGCACAAGATTAAGTCCTTAAGTTGTCTCGGGCAAGACATCCACATCCCAACGTGCTAGAAAGCACCCCTTTCTTGCCACGATCACTTGCAGAGGAAAACAATTCGTTCAACCAAGACCAATGGCAAACCCGCCATGGTACAACAAATTTTACAACGATGGCTAACGGCCACGATTCAATATCTCATTAAGTCAAGATTAACATTATTCAACATGTGACATGAATCCCAGCGTATATGTAAGCATGTCTAAGCATAGCTACGATAACCCAATGTTGGTATTATGATTATGTCCAACTAGTAATGTCCCAACCTAGGTTTAACAATGGATACATGGCATACAACGAATCAAGGTGGCATAATGTCAACTAGGCATACATCTACTCCCATTAAATAAACATTGATACGTAAATAGCATGCAAGTGTATAAAATAAATTACTTTGCAAACATAGGATCAATATGATCAAAGGTTACGACTTGCCTTGCTGATCTAGTCTTTGAATCTTGGTCTTGAAGTCTTCGTTCGCTCCCTCGGAATTAGCGTCTCACGGAAAATAAGCAACGAAACCAAATAAATACAAAACAGAGACTCAAACAAGCTCAAAACTGAAAATAAATGGCTCTGGAAGATAGATCTTGATTTTAGAAAAATTTAGAAACTTGAATCGCCTCAATCGGAGTTCGTATGGCGAAGCAGACCTTCGAAAGATTAAATTCGGAGAAAATACGAGAAAATCGAAAATCGAAATTTTGGATTTATTTTATCTTGAAAAAGGAATTTATTGCGCAACGCCGCGTCGGCCGTTCACGGTGAACTTCGGTCCACGGCTGCGCGCGGTTCACTGCGTGCACTGGTGCACCGTGGCGTCGGCCGGCGCCGGCTCGGTAGCGACGCGCGATGGCATAGCGGCCACGCGGCGGCGCATCCGACGCGACGCAAGATCCGGCCCAGCGAGAGGTAAGCGCGGCCGGAGGTGACGCGCGCGATCCGGTCGCGTCGGCCCAGCGATCGGACAATGAGGCGCAAAGCTCGGCCGACGAGGCGTGGCGCATCCCGAGACGCACACAGCGTCGGATGGCGAGGTTGAAGCGAAGAAGAACGGCGGCGAGTTTCACCGAGGCGGGGAAGAAAACGAGGCGGCGGAGGAGAGCCGGATCGAGCGCGAGGCAAAGCGAGCCGGGAGGACGGCGGCGAACCTTCGGAGATGCAAGCGGGGGCGGCGAACGACACCGCGACGAAGAAAAAGCGGTGGAAGATCTCGGCAAGGCGGCGGACTCCGGCGAGCTCACGCGAAGGATCGGCGGCGTCTCGGCGGCGAAGCGGGGCAAAGAAGCGGCGCGAGAGGAACCTCGGCGGCGTGCGGCCGCGGCTTTATAGCCTCGGGAGCAGCGCAGCGGACGCGGACTCGAGGCGGCGGCGTCTTGGCGGCGGGACTCCGTCGGCGGCGGCTAGGGTTTGCGGCGCGATCCCACCCGCGCCGCGTGGCGTCGTCGGACGGCCGACGCGAGGTAAATTTGGCGAGCCGAGCGGCGAGCTGCGCAGCGAAGGTGGGCAGCGGGCCGGTGGCCAATGGGCGAGAGCAGACGCAGAGGATTCGACCCAAGAGGCTTTTGAAAATAGAAAACATTTTCGATTTAAGAAAAATCCAATTTCAAATAAATTCAAATAAATATCAAATAAATTCAGAAAAATCCCCAAAAATACAGAAAAATTCCTTGGAGCACAAGGAATCCCACAAAAACTGAAATTCTTTAATTTGATGAATAGTTTAGTCAAATTAAATCCTTTTATTATTTAGAAATTCAAATTAAGCTGGAGTTAATTCAAGAAAATGCAAATGGTTAAATTTTGAATTCCAACATTCCAAAACTCAAATTTTTGGGATGTTACAACCTGGCGGCTCTCGGTGGCCGAAGAGGCCAAGCCGCGCCCCTGGGAGGACGAGATTGCGAGCACGGAGCAGTATACGCTCTTCGGGCTGCGGACCCCGGAGAGCGACTTCTTGGCAGCTGTTCTCGCGCAATGCGAGATCGAGCTCGTCAATCTGGTACCGAACTCCATTCTCCTTCTTTCTATCTTCTCACACCTCTGCGAGGGATTCTGGGGATCCTTCCCACTCCCTCTCTTTTCTTTCGCTTTTATTCCTTGTTCCACACCTCGAAGGACCCCGTCGTCTGGTATCTCTACTTCCGGCTGCGGACCGGACTCCCTTGCACTTTTCTTCAAGTTCCGACCTGGGATTCCCTCGGGCCGTGGACGAAAAAGTGGTTCTATTTGAAGATGGGCGAGGGAGGTGAGCTTGCGTACAACGGCGTCGTCGTGGACAGCAAGCGCGAGACCCCAGAGCTCGAGAACTCGGCGGCCGATCAAGAGGCTATCGCCGTCATTCATATCTGCGCGACGCGCGGCCTCACCGGCCAGGCCGTGGTCGTCGACTATCTACGAGGCCGGGTGTCCCCTCTACGGAGGAGGGTGCACCCGTTCTTCAAGATCCGAGGGAGGGACGACCCTACTCAGGAAGGCACCAAAGGTAAATTTCCTCGATCTCATCCTTTCCCGAGCACGGGTGAACCTTTCTTCTGACTACCTTCCGTCCCCATTTTTGTTTTCCTGCGGCCCAGCGGAGTAAATGGTGGCGGCCTTGAGATCTGAGAGGTTTTGGGAAGGCGACCCACAACTATGTCCTCGACGACCCCGTCCCCAAGAACATCTTGAAGCAGAGCGGCGAAGTAATCTCTCTTACCCCTTCGTCGGGTATGATCTGGGCTTGGGCCCGTCCTGACCGTGTCAAGCCATACAGGAGAGCTGGGAGCTTCTGGAGATAGCGAGACGCCTATTGTCGTTGCCCGGACCGGGCAAGGGCAAGAAGACGGCCAAGAGGTCTGCCTCGGACGCCTCGGGGCAAGCAGCGAAGAAGCCCCACATGGAGTGGGGTGACCGTGCGATGGTAAGTCGTCTTCGCCAAACCCGGGAACACTTGGGCTCGATCTCGGCTTATTGTCCTCTCTGGTCGTCTCCTTTTCTCTGACCTTCTCTCCTTCTTCCCACAGCAAGAACAGGCGGTCGTCGTCGCCGAGCCGTCAAGCCCGAGTCCGGCGTTGCGGTCGTAGGGCGCTCAAGGAGAGGACACCCCCTGCCATAGTGGGAGCGGGGCGTCGAGCTACGCCCCCTCCGCCCAGAAGACGGAGGCTCGTCACCCAGGTACGCGTATATTTCTAGGTTTAGAGCGTAGGTCTTCCTTCTTCTCCCCTTTTTTTTGCAAGTCTTAGTGATCTTCTTCATTACAGACTCTGACTATTGTCTAGGGCGAGTCTGAGGATGAGGAGGAGGGTGCGGGGGACTACCTCTTGGTCCCTCGAGTAAGGCCGCAGCAAGCCCGGCCTATCGCGACGCCCACGGAGGGCGACTTGGCCGGGGGGCCCAACCAGGGGTCCCCCGGGCCGGACGCTGGAGGAGAAGAGACTTGACCACGGGGTTGATCTTTGCAGGGCCATAGCGCAGCCCAGCTCGGCGGTCTTGGGAGGGCCGTCGAGCTCAACGGAGCATCAGGTACGCCAAATCCCCTTGTCCGTTGTTGCCTGGATTTTGTGTTTTATGCGCTTCATAACCCAGTCCCCTTGCGGGCTCGGTTCGCTGCGCCACCACCTGCACAAAGCGGCCGGTGGTGCCCTCTGGCGTCGTGACCGAGCCTTTGGAGGGCTCTGGGGATCGCATCATCCCTGAGTGACGACCGTGCGAGGCTCAAAAACCGTCTCCAGGAGGTTAGTTTCAAAAACCGTCTCCTCGACCTAAAAAAAAGGGTCCATGGCAGAGTCAGGTCACTGGACGTGCCTTTAATCGGGGGCAACCCTTAACCGTGGCGTTAGGTCAAGGCGGCCGAGTTCGAAAACACTCGGGCCTGCCTTGTCGCCCCGTCCTTGTCACCGATCCGGGGCACAGGAGTTAGTTGGTGGAGCCCGAGGGCTAGCCAGCATCCTCGACCTGAAAAAAGGGCACACGGCGGAGTCAGTTCACTGGACATGCCTTCGATCGAGGACAAACCTGAACCATGGTGTTAGGTCAAGGCGGCGAAGCCCGGGAACACTCGAGCTCGGGGGCCCAATCAGCGGGCGGCCTCCCATTCAAATCACTCGACGGGGGAATAGTCGGCTTACGGCGATAAGGATCGACTTCTGCGGTCGAGCATCCACGGAGAAATTTTAGAAATCCACAACCTCCGAGCCTGGAAATGCTTCAGGCTCGATGTTAGGTCAAGATGGCGGAACCTGGAAATACTCGGGCTTGGGGCTCCCTCAGCGGGTGACCTCTGTCGACGATCGGAACCGCCGACCGCAAAGAAAAAGGGGATGCGAGTAGATCGTTCAAGGGCGAAGCCCGAAATCGTGCTCATTTGGGAACGACGAGCGTCGCGGGATGTATGTCGGGGAAGAAGCAACGAACACAAGGTTTATACTGGTTCGAGCCCCCGAGTTCGAGATGCTGACTCTCTGCAGTCTTGCCACGAGGCGAAAGATGTTAATGAAGTTACGAGGAGTCTGATGGGACCGGGCTAAGGATCCCTCGGAGGCGAAGTTGCCAGGGAGAGTTCGAGAACCCTTTTCTTGTTCTTCGGTCTGCGCTTGAGGAGTTAGCCTGGGTTCTCTCTCTCTTTTGGTCGGGGCAATCTATCGCCTTTTGTAGCCCTCTGAGGGCCTCGCTGCTTGGTCCCGAGGTTGACGTCAGGTGCCCGTGGCGAGTCGACGGGGGTTGTTGAGGGGTGTCGATAGTCGTCGAGGGTTGACGGTAGCTGTTGGGAGTTGACGGGAGTTGCTGGGCCCTAGTTCCCGCGTGAGGGCAGGTACGGCACTGATACCCACGTAGGAGAGAATTTTTACACAAGATAAATAAAACTGTTACAGATGCCTTTTACTCTGTAAGGCGTAGAGGTCTAGTGGGGTCCTCGTTTTTGCGCCCGAGCCTGAGCTCGCTAGACCCAAGCCCGAGCTTGGTGAGAGCACCTCCTAGGTTAGAGGCAAGCCCTCGGGCTCGTGGGGAGCAGCCACGAGACCCGGGGGGACAGCTTACACGTGGCGAGGTACCGATCCCCGACAACCTCCAATTCGAATCACTCGACGGGGGAATAGTCGGCTTACTGCGATAAGGATCCGCTTACTGCTGTCAGAACATCCCCGGAGGAAATTTTTAGAAATCCACAACCTCCGGGCCTGGGAATTCTTCAGGCTCGGTGTTAGGTCAAGATGGCCGAACCCGGAAATACTCGGGCTTGGGCCAAGTTTTGGGGCGTCAGGTCGAGGCAGCCGAACTCGGGATTGCATCGAGTCCGGGGCTCCCCCTGAGGGTGGCCTTTGATTCAAAACCTGCTGCGAGGGAATAGTCGGCTTACTGCGATAAGGATCGGCCTACTGCGACCGAAGCATCCCCGAAGGTGAATCTAGAGTCTATGTCCTCCGAGCCCGGGAATGCTTCAGGCTCGGGGTGCCCTCTGAGGACGGCCTCTGGTTGGCTGTCTGCGGGGGAATGATCAGCTTACCCCGATAAAGATCGATTTACAGCGACCGGAGCATCCCCGAGGCGAACCTAGAGACCGCGACCTAAGGCCAAGGCACGCGGAGTGCAGGGAAAATATTCGCAGATATAGATAATAAAGGAAAACCTCCGGGCACCTCGAGGTCAGGTGGATCTCGACGTGACCTCTAGTCCAAGCCCTGCTATAGGGGGGTCGAGACGCGATGAGAATCGGCTTACAGCTGACTTCATCCCCCTAGAGGTGGTCCTTATGGTCACGCCTCGTGCCCGCGTCGCTCGAGGTGCGAAGAGAAGTAAATGCGGGTAATAATAATAAAGGAGAACTTTAATTGCGGGAAAGATACAAGGTCGGGCCTCGGGCGTGGGTCGCTTATCAAGCGAATCCTCGGCTCGAGCCACGCAGAGTATAGTCGACTTACGCGGCGAGTCGACTTCTGCGGACTTGATTCCCGAGGCGGACCTTGAGCGCGATCGTGCTGTGTCCCCTGAGATGTAAGAGAGGTGTCAGCGTAGAAGAAGAATCTCTTATTGCGTGCTAACACTTATCGAGAGCCTAATCCTTGTGGCGCGTGAGCGAAGACCATGCTGCCTGGGGCGGAAGTCTCCCGGATGCAAGGGGACAAGCAGAGCGTTATAAGCATGAATGATAAAACAAACTTGCCTGCGGCAAGCCAATGCTAGGCTGGCGCCCTGCTTGAAACACTTACCGAGGGCGATCCTTGGTACGAGTCCTGCTACAGGGGGCGCAGTCGTCTTACCACGACGAGAGTCAGCTTACTACGAACGCGGCCCCTGGAGGCGTACCTTGAGACCGCGACCTTGTTCGAGCCAAAAAAAAGGGAAGAGCCAGACTGAAGTCCTAGTATCCCGAGGTCGAGGGATTCGCGGGCGTGATCACTAGAACGAGCTTGGCCATGGAGGAAAGCTGTGATGCGATGAGGATCGACTTACTGCTGGTTTGACCCTCCGGTGGTGAACCTAGGATCACGACCCAGAGCGCCCGAGATACGAGGAGGCATAAAGGACGACACAATCATAGTTGATAAAGCAGGTATATTTTACCACCAAAGCAAAAGACAGAGCATTAGACATAGAATTTTCGGAGCTGATCAATGTTCCACGAGTTCGCGAGCTCTTGGCCATCGGGCATGGCCAGCCCCCGAGCACTTAAACGATCTTGATCCGTCGAAGAACATGGTCCAGGGGCCTTCTTCCTCGGCCTTGGGTTTGGAGGTGGGCTCCGTCATCTGTTCGACCACGAAGTCGGTGAGCATCTGCAACTTGATGGAGGAGCGTGCTACAAACCGAATGTCGAATTCGGCTAACTTCCATAACCCACTTGGCGATGCGGCCTCCTGCTTTTGGGTTCTTCAGGATCTCGCCGAGCGGGAACCCGCTCGGAACGACCACAGCGTGCGCCTGAAAGTAATTCCGGAGCTTGAGTGAGGCCATGAAAAGGGCGTAGAGTAGCTTCTGGACCTGGGGGTAGCGCTCCTTTGATCCGTGAAGCACTTCACTGATGTAGTAGATCGGTTGCTGCCGGCCATCTCGCTCGACCACGGGGCGAAGACCGCGGCACAGGTTGCGGCCGTGGTAGAAGCGGCGCCGCCTCGCCCGGTCGTGTGGTCGTGAGCAGCGGATGGCTCGAGATATACGACTTCAGCTCGTCGATTGATCGCTGGGCTTCGGGAGTCCACTCGAAGCCCGCATGCTTGTGCAGGGCCTTGAAGAATGGCAGCCCGCGCTCCCCGAGCCTTGAGACGAACTAGCTGAGGGCGGCCACGCGGCCGATGAGGCATTGGACCTGTTTTATCGATGTTGGGGCGGTCATCCTCTCGATCGCCTCGATCTTCTCTGAGTTCGGGCCTTACCCCCGAGCATCCAATCATATAGCCGAGCACCTTGCCCGAGATCGCGCCGAAGATGCACTTCTCGGGGTTGAGCTTGATTCCATGCCTGTTTAGGTTGGCGAAGGTCTCCACGAAATCATCGATGTGGTCGACTTCAGAAGAGCTCTTGTCGATGATGTCAACATAGACCTCGAGGTTCCGCCCGATCTGGGGGTCGAAGGTCCTGGACATCAGCCGCTGGAACGTCACCCCCGCGTTGCGGAGACCGAACGACATAGTGGTGAAGCAGAACGTCCCAAACGGTGTGATGAAGGCTGTCTTGTCCTCGTCGCCTGCCGCGAGCTTGATCTGATAGTAACCAAAGTAGGCGTCAAGGAAGCTTAACATTTTGGCGTTGGCGGTGGAGTCCACGATCTGGTCTATGCGCGGAAGAGGAAAATTATCCTTTAGGCACGCCGAATTCAAACTCGTGTGGTCGACGCACATCCTCCACTTCCCACCTTTTTTCTGTACGATCACCGGGTTGGCCAGCCATTCGGAGTAGTCAACCTCGCGAATAAAGCCGGCCTTCAGGAGTTTGTCGAGATGTTCCCTGATTATCACCACTTTTCGAGGGGAAAACACCGCAGCTTCTGGCGCACGAGCTTGCAGCCAGGCCTCGTTTGCAATTTGTGCTCGGTCACCTCCCTCGTGACCCCCGGCATGTCTGCTGACTCCCACGCGAATATGCTCTTATTGCTACGGAGGAAGATGACGAGCTCGAGCTCCTATTTCGGATCGAGCTGGGCGACGAGGTGGACACACTTGTCCAGGTTGCCCTCCTCGAGCTGCACAGCCTTGGTCGGGCCGCTGGGTTGGATCACCGCCTTCCGGCGGGCGCCCTTCGGAGTCACCTCGGGACCCCGCTGGGGGAGCACGCCAGCGATCACCAGGGCTTTCTCCTCGCAGCAGTGTGCTACCTTGAGGTCGCCACGGACGGTTATGACGCCATAGGGCCCAGGGAGCTTCATGCAACAGTGGCCGTAATTGTTCGCCGCCATGAACTTGATCAAAGTCGGCCGCCCGAGGATGGCGTTGTAGGGGAGATCTCCGTCCATCATCTCAAAGGTGATCAGTTCGGTGCGGAAGTTCGCCGAATTGCCAAAAGTAACGGCAGAACCACCTACCCGAGCAGAGTGATCGAGCTCCCCGGCACGATGTCGAAGAACGGGACCGCTATGCTCCAGATCTTCGATCGGGGGATCTGCATCCGGTCTAGCGTGCTAGCCAAGAGAAGGTTGAGGGAACTTCCTCCGTCAACCATGACCCTCCCGACCACAGTGTTGCTCATGGTTGGGGCCACGACCAAAGCGGTCTTAAAGTCCTTGGACATTCCTGGGGGAGCGTCGCCCTGGGAAAAGGTGATCGGAATACCAGCCCATTGGCAAGGCTGGTCGGCGGGCTTCCTAGCTAAAGCTTGATACACGGTACAAGCGGCGTTTTTCAGCTCATGCTGGGACCAGTACGCGGACGAACCACCAAGATCATGTCGACATGGCGGTCGCCCTGCTAGAATTCCAGGTCGAGGTCCTCTGGGCCCTCATGGGAACCGCCCCCATCGGGCAACTCGTCCCCCTTCGGGAGCGAGGGCATCTCTCCATGCCCCTCATAGAAGGCGTCCAGCTTTTACTGCCACGTTCTCTGACCGCAAGTCGTGGCGCGGCGCGAACATGCGGGTCGTGCGGGCGATCCTTGTCGGCCTTGAGGTCGGCGCCTGCCCGCCGAGGTCAACCTAATCTTGTCCTCGTTGCGGTGCGCGCGGCGCCTTTGAGGGCATTAAACTGCGATGCCATGGCCGACCGCGCTGAGGTCGAGGATCATTGCGATCGGGTTGCCGCACCTCCATCACCTCGCACCCAGTGTCCACTGCGGCGACTACGCGTAGCTGGCCACCGTCATCACGACGACCATGCCCTCGCTTCTTGATGCGTGGGTCTGGGCCAACATCCTTGGTGCCAGATGGCCCGGACTCGCCAGGAATGCGGCCAAGCTTGCCTTGGTTGTAGTCGCGTTTCTAACGGACGGCGTCGTCCGCGTCCGCGCAACGTTCCACCATTCGGAATAGTCTGTTGACACTAAGGTTGGCGGTGATCTCCAGGTCCTCCGTAAAGGCGTCTGTCCCAGACGCCGAACTTGAAGGCCTTAATGACAGCCTCGCCGGAGATGTTCGGGATCGAATTCCTCACACGGGTGAACCGGCGGACAAAGTCACGGAGGGGTTCACCCTTGCCCTGGATGATGCGATCCAGGTCCCTTTCTCGCCCAGGGCGCTTGTAGTAGCTCTGGAAGTTTGAACGGAGGGTGCTCTGCACCTGGCGCCATGACTGGAAAACGCCGGGTGCCTGGTTGAAGAGCCAGGTGCGAGCAGCGCCGTCCAAGACGGTAG
Source organism: Otatea glauca (assembly GCA_036346275.1). Taxonomy (NCBI): domain Eukaryota; kingdom Viridiplantae; phylum Streptophyta; class Magnoliopsida; order Poales; family Poaceae; genus Otatea; species Otatea glauca. The sequence goes on along the minus strand of CM070715.1, from coordinate 56,213,567 downwards.
GAAGGTAGTTGGCCATTACAGCCTCACCCCCGCCAGCCGCTAGGATCGCGGTGGAGTAGATTGAGAGAAATTCATCAGGGTTCTTGGTCCCATCGAACCGCTCCATCGCGGCAGGCTTGAACCAAGCCGACTCCAGCGCCTGCAGCCGGAGGCCGCCGAGTCGCCCGATGGCCGTAGGCTAGAGCGTATGATCATTCTTCTTCTTTGTCAAATCGCCGTCGGCAGGCGATCTCCGTGGAACATTTGAGAAAATGTGCTGTGTCGTTGAGGGGGCTAATAAGCCCGTGGATATTGAAGTTCCCCAAGCTGTGCTTCCCGATACTGTATTTGCGTGTTGGTATTATTGATAAGGCTTGGATTAGCAAATTAGCACCGCTTGAGTTTAGGTATTCGAAATAGCCGGTATCAAATATGGTTTCTTTTTTCTTGTTTCTTACTTATCCTTATTAGTTTCCTCTTTATTTGTAACAGTTCTTTACTTAGGCGGGTGGAATTTCTCTATGCTGACAGCACACTCCGCGTCGGTCTTGGTGGTTAGGAAGGGCGTCGTCAGGGCGGCGATGATCGCGAACCTTACGACGCCTAGGCGGAATGTCCAGCGAAAGGCCTCCAGAAGCATCGCTACTCGAGCGAGCACTACCGCCGCTCTACTGATTGCGGGGACGCCCGCGTGTCAGGCCTGGGTCCCGGTGAGGCGGGGAAGGTTGCGGCGGACTCCGGGCCCATGGGTACGGAGTCGGCCGACGAGAGCGACGATGCCTGCGCGACGAGTTGCCGTCGCTTTCCAAGGAGCGAGGCTCGGGGGGCCGGTGCCGCTCTTGCTGCGAGGGCGTGACCACATCAGCCGCCCTGCCAAGTTCCCAACAAGGGAACGACGAAAGAAGGGCAACCTCGCCCGGGTAGGGTCAGCCTTGACCCGGGCGATGGCCCGCAAGCGTTCCCGGTTGGGGTCGTCCAAGCGAGTAGGGCTGTGGTGCCCAGATGAGATGTGGAGCTCTTCGTGCTCCTCCCGTCGAAGGGTGGTAATGGCTTGGTTGATAGCAACTCGGGCCAGCCGACGCGCCTCCTCCGGGGTTTTTGGGTCACCGTCACTCGTCCCCGCGCTCGCCTCGTGGCTGCCAGACATGAAGGCCAGGCGTTCGCGCGGCGGCAGCGAAGGCGAGAACATGGAGGTGGAGCCTTCACACTCGGGGACCGCGTCCGAGTACAAACTTGCTGATCATGACATGTTGTCGTCGAAGCCGAAGGGGCCGGCGACACCGGAGCAGTGAACTCCGAATGAGCGAAACTCGGGCCTCACGGTGGGTGCCAGCTGTCGACGATAGGAACTGCCGACCGCAAAGAAAGAAAGGAGGGATGCGAGTAGATCGTTCGGGGGCGAGGCCAGAAATCGTGCTCGTTTGGGAACGACGAGCGTCGCGGGATGTATGTCGGGGAAGAAGAAACGAACACAAGGTTTATACTGGTTCGAGCCCCCGAGTTCGGGTAACAGCTCTACTCCAGTCTTGCCCTGAGGCGAAAGATGTTAATGAAGTTCTGCGGGGGAGTACAGATGGGACCCGGGCTAGGGATCCCTCGGAGGCGAAGTTGCCAGGGAGAGTTCGAGAACCCTTTTCTTGTTCTCCGGTCTGTGCTTGAGGAGTTTGCTGGGGTTTTCCCTCCCTTTTGGTCATGGCAATCTATTGCCTTTTGTAGCCTTCTGAGGGCTTCGCTGCTTGGTCCCGAGGTTGACGCCAGGTGCCCGTGGCGAGTCGACGGGGGTTGTTGAGGGGCGTTGATAGTCGTCGAGGGCTAACGGTAGCTGTTGGGAGTTGACGAGAGTTGCTGTGAGTTGCTAGGCCCTAGTTCCCGCGCAGGGGCAGGTATGGCACTGATTCCCACGTTGGGGAGAGTTTTTACACGAGATAAATAAATTGTTACAGATGCTTTTTACTCTGGGAGGTAGAGGTTGAGGCGTCGAGGTCGATCAGGGTCTCCGTTCTTGCGTCCGAGCCTGAGCTCGCCGGACCCGAGCCCGGGCTAGAGGAGAGCACCTCCTAGGTCGGAGGCAAGCCCCCGAGCTCGTGGGGAGCCGCCACGAGACCCGGGGAGACAGCTTACACGTGGCGAGGTACCGATCCCCGACAATATATCTGACATGGTCATATATTTCACATGAGAGAAAGCAAGTCATAGCTATATGTCGAATTGACAATGAATCATGTAAATTAATTGATTATTGGATAATGCATAGCATATTATTGTCTTAGCATATTATTGTACTAGCATATTATAGTGAATTAACAGATTAATAGATGATCTTAAAGAAACATCTATCTGTTGGCTAACTATGTACGTATCAACAATGACTCCTAATCTCTAATTAGGTTAGATACTAATCCCATTCGAGGATATGTTATTCAGGCAAGTTTCTAAACTGTTGTACAACTCCAAAGAAAATTTCGTCACCATCTCCTCACTGTTCTCCAAATACACGTCTCGACAACAAGTCAAGAGGGTGTGTATCTGGAGAACACTAGGGTGATGCTGCCGAAATTTTCTCTGGAGTTGTACAACAGCTTATAAACTTATCCGAACCTAATATCCTCGAACTGTCCAAAAGAAACGTGGTCAATTCGAGACTGCTTTCTTATAAATGTGTCATTTCACCATATTCATAAATAAGCACCCTCGAACGGGTGACGTAGGTTACGCAACCTAAACTCTAACATTCATCATATTACAGTAACAATAATAACATATAAAGGAAAAAATCATTGTAAGGATATTGATCATATTACAGCAACAATAAAGACAAAGTTAAAGTTGATATGCTCGACAAAAAGACTATTGTTCTGCTGTTCAATGCATAATGCAGTGTTTCTAGATTCAAGTACATGTGCCTTCCATGACGCTTTTTTTTGTTTCAAGAGATAATTTCTCAAACTGTATATGCTCTTGTGATAATTATTTTAGGCCTAACTTATTTTATGCTCACCACACCATAGTATTATGCTCACCACTACAGGTGATTTGCAGGGGCAGCAAGACTACAATAAAACACCAACTGAAGTTTAAATAGCAGTACCATCATAACACCAATTCCTCATGTGTCATGAGTAATACTGTAGAAATGTGTTCCAGTAAGTTCTATTAGATCCATACCATTTTGATATTAAGCTCATCACCAACCTCAGTATACAAAACTAAACAGAACACCCTCAACTATTGGACTTACAAATTGTTAATGAGCACCAAAGCTATTCCTTAATTTTTTTTCCTTACGGAGTACTAATATTTTTGTGAATCACGCAAACAAAGGATGTGGTAAAAGTAGTGAAGAAGCGCTTGCAGAATAAGGATCCAAAAGTTCAATTTTTCACTTTGACGGTGCGCACTATAATCTACTTCATGATATTATTTCTGTAATGTGTTGCTGGGAACTATTGTATATTTATATGACAACCTTCACTTAGTTAGAACGAATGTAGATACTGTAATGGATATATGTCATAGTCAGACTGTCTGATGAAGACCCAACCTGTTGTTGGGCAAAGGTGGCCCAATCTTTCACGGTACAACGACGATAGCTTTGTGACGCTCGCACTCAAACGGCAAAAGAGCCAATTCAAAAGCGAGAAACTGATCACACAAACCGCGATCAACACAAGAACGTGAATTGAGTGGAGGAATCGTATAGATTCAGTGGACAATCACAAGAACATGCCGTTCTTGACTTGCACCAATACTAACAAACCCAAGAACGGGAAGAACTTATCAAGAACACATGGTATTTGTGCCACAAACAACTATGGCTTATGCTGTCTATTTCTGATCATCCAAAAGTCCATCCCAGATGGAATACATAGGTATTTATACTAGGAACATCCCTCCTAGCTTAGGTGTGAAACTATACAAGAAACTAAGGGAGTTTTCTTGGGTAGATAAAAGGTTTAATGCCTTGGAAGTTGGACAGCAAGATATGGTGTCGCGCAACTTTTGACAGCCTGTGCAACTCCCACCAAAACAGTCATATCTCCCACATGGAAGTCCAAATGATGCACGGTTTGAAATGCTAGAAACTAGACTTCAATATCTTTCTATCCATATAGCCCAAGGATATGTTACTTGTCGTGATTAACAGCAGAATCATGATCAAATGGATGGACAGATTTGAGTGAACCAGCCTTGCTCATGTAACTCTTCTTTGCCTTCCATTCCAATGGATCGCTGTCAATAATTCTAACAAATATGGATCCAAATAGAAATCATTTCTCAGGTGGCATATTTCCAAAAGAAAGGGATATTACTCCTTGTGGATGCATGACCAAGTCACATTTCTTCTCTCCAAGGTTTGCATTCCAATTCTCAGCCTGTAGCACATTATCAACACAACTGCATCGGTCTTGTGACTCACTTGCACTTTAGCAAAGACAAAACAAGTAATGTGATTATTTGTAGACTTAGAGTCATGAGACGATACAACAATAGAGGATATATCCGCATCATCCCCTCCCTCTTCAAGCGAAACCGTCCTCGGTTTCGAGTTGTTCTTCAAAACACTCTTTAGCTTAGTGAGGATGTCACAATGAATATCATTCCCACTTTTGGGCAGCAAAGAAACAAACACCCCTCGATGCATAAATGCATAGCGGTTAGTCCTCCCTTGGTGCGTAGCATTCCGGTCAAATTGCCATGGACGCCCCAAAAGAATTTGACTAGCATGCATTGCAACGACATCGCACTCCACCTTGTCTTCATATCCATCGATGGAAGCTGGTACATGCACCTTATGAGTCACCTTGAGCTTACCAACATTATGAAGCCACTTCATGTAATATGGCTTTGGGTGGCGCTGTGTGGTCAATTTCAAAGCATCAACCACATCCTTGCTAATCACATTATTGTAGCTTCCTCCATCTATCACAAGCTTACACCGTTTTCCCTTGATCTTACATTCGGTTTGGAAAATAGCACGTCGCTGTCCCTTCTCCACAATTGGAGCACTATCACGATCCACCTTCTGAGCCATCAAACATTGTCCATCTTGAGGTCACAATGAACCACATCATCATGTTCTTCACCTCCCATATCGATTTCTCACTTGCATCACTCTCGAAACATACTTTCCATCGGTGGTAAGCATTACGCCTTTAAATTTGGGCAATCTTTCATCATGTGTCCCTGCCCTTGCACTTGAAGCACTCAATATTCGAGTTACGGCGGTAGAAGGCACGAGAATCGCTTTGGAATAATCCTTGCTTGCTGTCCCTCTGCTCTTGATGCCTCTTTTGGAGATGATCCACTTGGTTTAGTTGGCGCAACCGGCATAGATGAAGAACCACCTTCGCTAACATCTTTGTGATGGCGCGCCAACCACTAGAAGTGACACGTCCATGATGCACAACAGATTTGTGTGCGTCTTTCAACCATAGTTCCATACGCGTGCTTAATGAAGTAGCTCTTATGCGGTATTGAATTGCATCAAATCAACACGGTTTCGCACATCCTCATTCGACCCTTCAAAGAACCTTGTCATGGTGGCATCCGCGGACTCACGAATAGGTATGCGGATCATGAGTATTTGCATTTCTTGATAGTACTCATCAACGGACTTATCACCTTGATATAGCCGCCTCAACTTTGTGTGCAACGTTAGTGTAGTAGTTGGTACAAGCGAGAACGCATGATTCTCTTCATCTCCTCCCAAGTATATGGATGCTCCTCACTTGCGGTTCAATTGATCCCACCAAATAATAGCATATTTGGTGAACTCAATGGAAGCAACACGAACCTTCTTTTCTTGAATGGCGATGGTTGTCAAAAATTTGATTGACTCGCATCTCCCACTCCAAATATTCCTCGGATCAAGCCGCCCCTTGAACTCGGTATGGTGATTCTTACATGACCAATACCATCCACCTCACGATCAACACCTCTCCTATGAATTCCTCCATGTCTAGCACCTTGGCGGTCATTGTGATTATGTCGATTCTGACGAAAATCGATCGAGCTTGAGATATGTTGTCCTCCAAATTAGTTCCAAAGTCCCGTTCATCGCCGCAATGTGAGCTAGCACGTCGACCGCGAACATGTGCTTCTTGCCTCGGTGCATCATCTCCTTGTTGTGGCGGTAGCATCTCTTCCAAGCGGCGAAGATTGGCATTGACATCATTGAACCCATCCGTGATGCGGGTGTGCATCAAGTTGACTCACCATGGTGATTCTTCCGCTCATGGTAGAAGACCGACGCGACCTCAAACGAGCACGCGTAGCGATGGGAAGATTGGGGTTAATTGGCACTGCTCCTCAACAATTTCTTCATTTTCTCCAATGTGATGGTTTGCCCCGACATTGTTGCAAGCAATCAAATCGGCAACAAGAATTCCTACGTCATCGTGAGCAACGAAAGCTCGATGCGGATGATGAAGACCCAACCTCTTTGTTGAGCAAAGGTGGCCCAATCTTTCACGGTACAACGACGATAACCGTGGCCTTTCGCACTCAAATGGCAAAGAGGCAATTCAAAGCGGCGGTCACACAAACGCGATCAACACAAGAACGCAAATTGAGTGGAGGAATCGTATAGATTCAGTGGACAATCACAAGAACATGCCGTTCTTGACTTGCACCAACACTAACAAACCCAAGAACAGGAAGAACTTATCAAGAACATATGGTATTTGTGCCACAAACAACCATGGCTTATGCTGCCTATTTCTGATCATCCAAAAGTCCATCCCAGATGGAATACATAGGTATTTATACTAGGAACATCCCTCCTAGCTTAGGTGTGAAACTATACAAGAAACTAAGGGAGTTTTCTTAGGTAGATAAAAGGTTTAATGCCTTGGAAGTTGGACAGCAAGATATGGTGTCGCGCAACTTTGACAACTGTGCAACTCCCACCAAAATCATATCTCCCACTTGGAAGTCCAAATGATGCACGGTTTGAAATGCTAGAAACTAGACTTCAATATCTTTCTATCCATATAGCCCAAGGATATGTTACTTGTCGTGATTAACAGTGAGAATCATGATCAAATGGATGGACAGATTTGAGTGAACCAACCTTGCTCATGTAACTCTTCTTTGCCTTCCATTCCAATAGATCATTGTCAATAATTCTAACAAATATGGATCCAAATAGAAATCCTTTCTCAGGTGGCATATTTCCAAAAGAAAGGGATATTACTCCTTGTGGATGCATGACCAAGTCACATTTCTTCTCTCCAAGGTTTGCATTCCAATTCTCAGCCTGTAGCACATTATCAACACAACCTGCATCGGTCTTGTGACTCACTTGCACTTTAGCAGCAGCAAAACAAGTAATGTGATTATTTGTAGACTTAGAGTCATGAGATGATACCACAATAGAGGATATATCCGCATCACTGTCATCTTGAGGAAGCAGTATATCAAGATATTATTCCATTAAGACAACCAACATAGTACACTGTCTATTCCAATATTGCTATAACGTTGTACACTGAAGCTCCACAAGAAATCAGTAGTACCGAAGGCTATAAGCTTCCCCATTAAGGTCCTATTTGGTAGAGGTCTAGATCCCAGTTCCACCTCAGATCTGAATCTTGTAGGCTAAAATAAATTGAATTAAGCTTATATTTTTAGTCTAAAATGTAAATAAAATGACACACCTAAACACTCTTAGGGTGTGTTTAGTAGAGCTCCAGCTCCACTAGATCTGTGGATTTGGTGGAGCTTCCTAGCTCCACCAAATCCGTGGAGCTGGAGTTGTGAGTACATTAAGAGTGTTTAGATGGATCATCTTGTTTACATTTTAGACCAAAAATATAAAGTTAATTCACTTTATTTTAGCCTACAAGTTTCGTATCTCAGGTGAATCTGAGATCTGGAGCTCTACCAAACAGGCGCTTAATATACCTACAACTCCAGCTCCACGGATCCGTGGAGCTAGAAATACCCAGCTCCACCAGATCCACAGATCTGATGGAGCTGGAGTCATACCAAACACACCCTAAGTGGGAAAAAAATTAGCTATCTGTCCCTCGAATTTGTTTCTCATCCAGGAATATCACTAACAGTTCTATTCGACATTATAAAGTTTTTATATTCCACAAATGGAAAACATGACAAAGATAACACCTGATATCTATCAAAATGCACATTAACAGAGATATTTACGCAACTGGTAATGTAGAGCAAGACATACAGATAAAGAAATGATTCTATTTTCCTCTGTGTTTGTGTGCGCACATGCATTGTAGCCATGTAGGCAGGCTAGATAATGCACAGACCTGTGATCTAACAGAAACACAATAATGATACTATCAGCATTACATTCATGAGGCACAAAAGTGAAAAGTTCCCCTATCATTTGCACTTGAAACTATACTTGTAAATTGACCAACTGTCAAAGTAAACTGATTAACACATGGCATGCTCCAAACTTATGAAGTAAACAATATGGCATCTTCTACATATACAGAAAGTTCAGCGCAGTCAAAATCGCGTGCCTAGGCACTCGGTTGAAAACAACTCGTCTCTAACGTAGCAACACAAGTATCTTTCTAAACCATTCCACTAAATATTACAATTTCTCTTTTTGTTTCGAAAAGGATTGTTAAGCACTAGCATTCACTCTTTGTCTTCAAATCCGCTGACATCACATTTGCAAGAAACCCTTTACATGGATAGAGACAATCTATGTCGCAGCTAGTTTCAGCAGGCTTTTTGCAATTCAGTGGTAATAGATAAATGCCTCATACGTTTCCTTGAAACCAATTGAGCTACATTGCACGCTTGCGCAAGCAGCACAACAGCACGAGCAGATTCCTGACAAAACCAACTAAAAGCAGCCATGTCTACTCACCTCGGCCCACAGCAGGTGGCGAGTGATGAAACCCTGGATTTGCTCCGCGGCAGTGCCCCCTGCTGCTCCAGCTCGCTGATGATCCCTTGCACGATCTAACCAACCAACGAGACCCAAAGTCAAAAGACGGCTGCTTCCGCATGCACCTAATCTGGCAGGGGGCTCGGTGGGGGTGAGCTCGATGGGCAGGGGCGTGGTGGCAATGGGGGCAGGGGCGCAGGCGGGCCGTGGGGGCAGGGGTGCGGTGGCGACGGGGGCAGGGGCCACAGGCGAGTGCGGGGGTCGGGGGACAGGGGGCACTCTAGCAGGGGGCAGGGGGCGAGCTCGGGGCAGGGGGCGCGGGGGCTCGATGGGGAGGGGGGTGTGATTGCGACGGGGCGAGGGGCACAGGGCGCTCGGGGCAGGTGCTGGGGGCAAGCTCGAGGTAGGGGGCACGGGCGGCAGTGGCTGGGGGCGAGCTCAGGGCTGGGGTGTGGAGAGGAAGAATGGCTAGGTTAAATGGCTACATTAAATGGAGCAAGGGACAGCGTCTCAATCGGTTCTTAATTGGATCCGATTGTGATGATGTATTTACAATACCTTTTTTATGATTCAATTAATCATTACATATATTCAATTAATCTCATTTGTACAATGGAAATGTATAAGTATTACACAAATATAATTCTTTTTAGGACCATTTTGAACTTTTGATGATGCTGGTCCTTAATGTGTTGGGCACAATATTCATCTAACTTTTTTGGAGCACAGCATAAACTTAGGGAAAAGACAAAAGTAACTATTAAAAAAATCTTCTATTCTTAAAATCAACAAAAACAAAGTGTTGGCATTAACATTTATACGGTGTTCAACACCTAATAGAGTTGAGTAACACTTTTATAAATGCTGTAGTTCTTTTGTTTATTTGTGAAAATAAAAGAAGTTAAATAATATATAGCGTATGTTTGGTAATGTGTGCCATATTAATTTGTTTGTGACCATGTCAGCTACAGTAAGTATATGGAAATTTTGGAAGGGAAAAACACCCTAAAAATGCATGACAAATTTTTGTAGATAACTTACATGTGATGCTAATTTTCAATAAAAGTTGGTCAATTCTATACGAGATACGCAACACAATTGAATGTAGATTAGAATAATGAAAATTTAAACAGAAGAACATGGCAACCATGGCCAGCCTCCGCACTAGCTCTCCTCCTTCTCCTCAACACCCTTCCTCTGCATCCCCTGCCACCGCCCTTCCATTGGGCCCCTGTCGCGCTGTCGTCTCCAAAGCGAATGATGCATAAGTGTCTTTGTTTGAGAGGGGTTCCAATAAGTTTCTTCGGAGGGATGTAGATGTTTGCAGACCCATATACTCATGACCTTAGCATTATTTAAATTCTTGTTTTTCTTACTAATGCAAAGCAAGGTACTATTAAAAAGTCGTGGTATCCAAATAAATTTGAATTCAGAATTAAAACTAAAGTTTTCGGCAAAAACAAAGTAAAGCGAAAAGAGAAGTTATGTACAATACAAACATTTCAAACACATAGCATTATTTACATTCACGTAGTCCTTTTATTTACAATACAACCCTTCTTGATGATCTACACACATGTAATTTGTTCCATGTGTGTCATTGTTTGCACCAGAATTTGGCAAGTATAGTCAAAATCGGCAAGGAAGTCAAATATGCGAAAACTAACGGACAATATGAAAGGATTTGAAGATATTTGGTAACAGCAAGATTTTTGAAGAAAAAACTGTCCGAGATAAGGCTGATACAGATCAGGTCTTGAAACGTGTTGTAAACCGATGGGTATAAAAGAAGGGCTCAAGCAAGCTACAAACACAACACAATCAACACATCAATCTACATTACTTTTTTCCTGTCGACTAGGAATAGCTCTTGTAATTTAGTCTTTGTAATTCGATCTTTATCAATAAAGTTGCGCATTGCTGATTGTTGATCTTCTTCAAATTACGCCCCAGGTTCGATTTATTCTGATTTTGTTGCGCATCGCCTTCTTCAGAATCGATCTGCCTTTATCCTCTGATTAGCCTTAATCGGCTAATTAGTCTTACCCTTTTATTTCGATTTAATCGGATTCAAGCTGATTGAGTCTAAGCCGATTGATCTTGATGATCGGCTTTGAGTGAATTTCATATTTTTACCTTATCGATTCTGTGTCAAATCTCTTGCACGCTCGAACCGATGCGGTGTCTTTTTGTAAACCCTACTTCAAGTTTTTGATGCCAACACACTCTTGGCACTCCCGGTAGGACCAATGTCTTCATCAAGATAGTCGATTCCGCCATCCGATCTCAACACAAAAGCTATAATCGTCCCAACAATGGATGATTTGACTCCAAAACAACGTCAAGAAATCGAAGATCGGAAAACTGCGCTAGAAGAGATGATGCTAAGCTGTTATCATAAAACTAGACGTGGCGTCACTCAAAAATCCGCCATGTCGACAAATCAGCATACGGGAGATGCGGTGTCACGAGCCGTGGTGATATCTACCTGCTCAAGCCGAATTATCGGCTATGATTAATCAATCTGTGCACCATGCTTTGATATATCAATCATCGGCTCTCGTCACCACACTTAAGCCGATGATAGCGAATAGTGTTAAAACTATCGCCCAGGAATTGGCCTCGTCCGGTAGTCTGCTTGACCTATTGCAAGCTCTGCCAAATTACCCTATTTTTTTAGTGGCGCAAAACACGCAGAGCTCGCTAGCCGATCCTAAACCATCGGCTATAACCTCACCCCCTACCATGATGCCTACTCAACCCACCATAATATTGCCTAGAGATCCTCGGCCAAGTGGGATGAACCATCACCATGCCTACACCGACGCCGCCAAATTAGATGCATCAACAAAATTGCCACCGTCGGCCCCGTTCTATGCATTCCCGCAATTGGTTTCACAACTGATTGGGCCTGAGAAATATCCACATGATTCTACCCTGCCTAGAAATCCAGGTCCACATAGGTAGTAACTTATTCAGAACCTTTTATCCCTGTACCAGAACCCCAAATCAGACACAATAGGTACGATCAGTATGCTCGTATGCCATCGGCTCAACCTAATTGGCAACCCGAGTTTGCACTCGGGGGGCAGAATGCCAATTATGACCAACATTATCAAGGGCCTGTTGTTCCAGTGGCCGATAATGCGAACTGGGCTGATCAAATCTCTGCCGTCTTGAGGGATCAATTCGGCATACAGCCAAAAGAAAAGGTTATCGGCTACAGAAAGCCGTACCCATGATTACATAGATCGCATGCCTTACCCCCACAATTTCAAAGTCCCAGAGTTTGCGAAATTCTCTAGTGACGACTCAATTACTACCTTGGAGCATGTCGGACGCTTTATCGTGCAATGCGGCGAAGCAGCTCAGTTCGATGGGCTGAAAATAAGACTGTTCTCGTTATCATTGTCTAGGGCAGCTTTTACTTAGTTCACTTGTCTGCCTCCAAATTCGGTCCATTTATGGAACGATTTGGAAAGCCGATTCCACGAATACTTTTTCTCAGGCAGTTTAGAGCTCAGGATTTTCGACCTAAGCTCGTCACGAGATTTGGAGAATCGATGTTGATTACATTAAAAATTCGAGAAATCGAAACCGATGTTTGGTGTTACATTGCCGATAATCACCGTGATTTGGCCTTTCAAGGATTAATTCCACCGCTAAGAGAGAAGTTTGGAGGGCAAGAGTTCGCTGATCTAAGTCATCTGCTTCATCACGTGTCGGCTCAAGAAAGCCGATTCCCAGATAATAAAGCATTTAAAGATAGATTTAAAAATAATAATAAAAAGAAGGATAAAGCCAAAGTCAATATGGTCGACTATTGTCCGAGTGATTCTTCAGAAGACGATGAAGCAGAAATAAATATAGCCGAATGGATAAAAGGGTCTAAAAAATCATTAGTCTATTCTTGGCTTAAGCCGACTAGGAATAAGTCGGAAGTCAAATACGCCTTTGACGTTTCCAGGTGTGATCGTATTTTCGATTTATTATTGCAAGAGAAAATAATACGGTTGCCTGAAGAACACGTCATACCATCAGCTGATGAGATAAAAAAGCGTAGGTATTGCAAGTGGCACCATTCTTTTTCCCATAATACTAATGATTGCAATATTTTCCGCCAACAGATTCAGTCGGCTATCGAAGATGGTCGATTAAAATTTGCAGATGAACCGACTATGCAAGTTGATGCTGATCCATTCCCTATCAACATGGTTCAATGTTCGGCTAAAGGGAAAGAGCCGATGCATGATGAGCCAAAAAAGGATCGGCAAGTCGACATTCAGTCAAGTTCAAACGGCAGCCAAACATTGAAGATTACAATCGACTCATTACAAATAGAAGCCGATCATGAAGGGAAGAATTCGAGAACCATTAAACCCAAAGGAAATCCTTAGGTGGGTAAATGGTACAAAGCTGAAAAATCACCATCAAGGCAGTCAGCTAAAAGGTCGGGACCGACGTTTTCTCAGTTGATGGAGAAATATGAAAGAATGGATAATCGACCACGATATCCTACTAGTCGGTCGTATAATTTATATCGTACCGAAAACGTGGAGAGAGCACATAGAAGGTGTCCTTTTTGGTAGTTTTGTTGATAGAGAGGAGTAGCATTGCCATCTCCGTATACATGCCCGATGGAGCATTACCCCCGAGATGATTGGCCTAGACAATCGGCTAGAGATAGGCTATCTAGGTCGATTCGAGATCACGACAAAAGCTACAGAAAGCCTATTCGCAAAAGAATATCCGAACCAAATCAGGCACCAGACCAGGTCGAAACACAAAGGCCTAGTTCAGACCAGGAAAATTTGGCTGGCCAGATACGAAAGCCAGTAGAGCGCAAACCTAGGTGATGTCCATCTGGCCTTAGCCGATCACAGCGCAGACGGCTTCAGAGACTAAGGACTCAAGAGATCCGAGAAGCCGACGCAGAAAAACAAAGGTATGAGACTTTCAATGAGCTTCGTCCGATCAAGGTTATTAAGAAAGAATGGAGAAAAAAAGAACAGATCGAGGAAGATTTTGAGTCAGCGGATGATCTAGATTCTCCTATGATTAGGAACGATACACCCCCAATGGATATCAATATGGTGTTCACATTACCAGCCGAATTCAAAATCAAAACTGAGTCAACTAAAGAGACTTTTGCTCAGTCATGTTCAGGCGTCCAAAATTCAATCTTCGAGAAACCAAGGGATTATCATCGGCATCTAAAACCATTGTATCTGAAAGGATACATAAATGGCAAGCCGATATCAAGAATGCTGGTAGACGGCGGAGCTACGGCAAACCTGATGCCCTATACGACTTACAAGAAACTGGGTAAGTCCGATGAAGACTTAATTAAAACTAATATGGTTTTAAATGACTTCACAGGTGATCCCACAGAGGCCAGAGGCGTCATGGTTACAGAATTGACTGTCGGCAATAAAACTTTGCCGACCACATTCTTTGTCATTGGCGCTAAAGGAAATTACAGTGTTCTGCTTGGAAGAGATTGGATTCACGCCAACTGCTGCATCCCATCGATGATGCATCAAGCTACCGTCAATGGAATGGAGAGGAAGTTGAAGTTATTACAAGACACATCGGCTCACATCGCCATGGCGATTCGATGCGAATTGGCAACACGAAGAAGTCGGGTGTATATCGGAAAAACATCGGATGATCGCGACTTCATCTGCATAAGTAAGTCAGGACTGATGCCGATCAGTGTCAAGCCGGGCACGTTTGATCAGACAAATGAAGTATTGCGTCGATGGGGACAAGAAAAGCAATGAAGGCATTACAAGATAAAATGCAAAGCTATCGGCAAATAACAGATAGCTATGAGGCTATAGAAGATGTTCAAGAGATTGAAAAGTTGGGTCAAGGCTTCACTCAGTTTTGTATTTTACATCTATAGATCTGCTTGAAGAAGTCGATATAGGTAGCAGTGATAGGAAAAGACCAACTTTTATTAGTGCAAAATTAGATGTAAAATACAAAGAAAGATTGATCAAAATTCTTAGAGATTATAAAGATTGTTTTGCTTGGGAGTATCACGAGATGCCTGGTTTAAGCCGACAGCTGGTAGAACATCGGTTACCTATTAGACCAGGATATCGGCTGTTTAAACAGTACCCTAGACATTTTAATCCGGCCATGTATAATATTATAAAAGAAGAAATATAACGATTGTTGGAAGCAAAATTTATAAGGCCTTGCCGATATGCGGAATGGGTTTCCAACATTGTTCTAGTCATGAAGAAGAACAGAAAACTTCGAGTATGTGTCGACTTTAGAGATTTGAATAAGGCGACGCCAAAAGATGAATACCCGATGCCAATAGCTGATATGCTTATTGATGCTGCATTAGGGAATAAAATCATAAGTTTTATGGACGAAAATGCTGGATACAATCAGATATTCATGGCAGAAGCCGATATACCAAAAACAACTTTTAGATGTCCTGGTGCCATAGGTTTATTCTAGTGGACGGTTATGACTTTCGGTTTAAAGAACGCCGGGGCAACATACCAGCGAGCCATGAATCTGATTTTTCATAATTTAATCGGTCATATTGTCAAAATATATATCGATGATGTCGTAGTAAAATCTGCAGATGATTTGCAACATTTGGCCGATTTGGAAAAGGTTTTTCAAAACATAAGATCGCATGACCTGAAGATGAATCCTTTCAAATGTGCATTTGGTGTGTCGGCTGGGCAATTTTTGGGCTTTATGGTACATGAAAGAGGTATTGAAGTCAATCAAGCAAGAGTTAAAGCCATAGTCGAAACAGTACTGCCAACATGCAAAAATGAATTACAAAAGTTGATCAGCAAGATTAACTATCTCCGAAGGTTTATCTCAAATCTCTCCGGTCGGATCCGTGCTTTTACCCCACTATTGAAATTAAAGGATAATCAAGAATTTGTGTGGGGAATTGATCAGTAAAAGGCTCTCGACGACGTCAAAAGTTATCTAGCCAATCCTCCGGTTTTGGCCGCGCTACGAAAAGGGATTCCTTTTAGGTTATATATATCGGCTGAGGAGGAAACTATTGGATCTGTTTTAGCACAAGAAATCGATGGAAAGGAAAGGGTTATCTTTTATTTAAGCCAACGCCTTCTTGATGCTGAAGTCAGGTACCCTTTCATCGAAAAATTATGCTTGTCTTTATATTTCTCATGTACAAAGCTAAGACATTATATTTTACCATCGGCTTGTGAGGTGATCCGTAAAACCGATGTTATAAAATATATGTTATCAGCTCCGATTTTACGAGGTCGACTTGGCAAGGCTTATGCTTTGATAGAGTTCTACCTGATTTACGAATCGGCTAAAGCAGTTAAGGGACAAGTTTTGGCCGATTTATAGCAGGACATGATACTGCTGCCGATTTGGTATCTGTAGCCCCTTGGCAATTATTTTTTGACGGGTCTGTGTGCAGAGAAGGTGACGGAATCGGTATTGTGTTCATATCACCCAAAGGGTATAATTTTGAATTTTTATTTCGATTAAACAGTCGATGCTCGAACAACCAGGCAGAGTATGAAGCATTGCTCAAGGGTTTGCAATTGTTGGAAAACATCGGAGTAAATGCTATTGAGGCATACGGGGATTCAATGTTGATTGTGCAGCAAATAAAAGGAGAATACCAATGCCGAGACGAAATACTGCTGAAATATTTGGAACAATGTTTCGAGATTATCGGCTCATTTACATCATTTTCTATTGGTCATGTCCCTCAAGAATTGAACGATAGAGCTAATGCCTTAGCTCAATAGGCATCAGGGTACAAAGACTTTGGCCGATATCAGGTAACTGAATTTGTAGATAAAGCCGTCATGTGCATAGATACTGTGGATTGGAGAACGCAAATAAAGAATTACCTGATCGACCTATCTAAGCCGACAGAACGCAAGATTAGGCAGCAAGCTTTAAAATACATTATTATGGACGATACATTGTACTATTGAATGATGGAAGGCTTGTTGTTAAGATGTCTTGGAGCCGAAGAAGCACGGGTAGCAATGGGCGAAGTACATGAAGGTATTTGCGGATCCCACCAATCGGCTCATAAGATGAAATGGAGGCTTGGACGAACGGGTTATTTTTGGCCGACAATGCTAGAGGATTGTTTCAAATATTATAAAGGTGTCAAACTTATCAGAAATTTGGCAATATACAACTAGCACCAGCATCGGCTTTGCACCCAATTATCAAGCCATGGCCGTTTAGAGGTTGGGGAATAGATGTGATTGGCCAAATATTTCTTGCTTTGAGTAAAGGTCACAAGTTTATTTTGGCCGCGATCGATTATTTCTCTAAATGGGTTGAAGCTATACCGCTTAAGAAAGTGACCAGTGTTGAAGCAATCGGTTTTGTTAATGAACATATTGTCCATCAGTTTGGAATACCACAAACAATCACGACCGATCAAGGTACGGTGTTCATGTCTAATGAATTTCAGAGTTACGCAACAAGTTTGGGAATTAAGTTATTGAACTCATCCCCATATTACGCTCAGGCTAACGGACAAGCCGAGTCGTCCAACAAAACGTTAATGAAGTTGATCAAAAGAAAAATCGATGAAAGACCAAGGAATTGGCACTCAACCCTATCGGAGTCACTATGGACGTATCGGCTAGCATATCACGGAGCAACGAAGCTTTCACCTTACCAGTTTGTATATGGTCAAGAGGCCGTTTTACCCGTGGAGATTAACATCGAGTCTATACGAGTGGCCAGGCAAAATGGTTTGTCGGCACAGGAGTATAACAATTTGATGATCGATAACTTGGATGAGTTAGCAGAGTTGCGTTTGTCTACGCTTGATCAGCTTAAGAAGAATAAAGTCTGAGTTGCAAAAGCATATAATAAGAAGGCCGTGCCTAAATCTTTTGATCAAGCCGAGTTAGTGTGGAAAACGATACTGCCTGTTGGTTCGAAAGATAGCCGATTTGGAAAATGGTCACCTACGTGGGAAGGGCCATACAAGATTAATCGGCTAGTCGGTGGAAATTCGTACATATTGGAAACGTTAGAGGGGCATGTTTTGCCTAAAGCTATTAACGAAAAATACTTGAAGAAATACTATCCTAGCGTTTGAATCGGAGCTTAGCCGACTGAGAATTGCGTTTAAAAGCCAAGTTAACACGATGTTGTTAATCGGCTAGAAGATTGCAGTCTCAAGGAGATAAAATTATGGGAAAGTAAAAACTTAAATCAGTTAAACAGCCGATTACAAAAGTTACAAAGTATTCAGGTAAGTGTTTCCAAAAGGCAGCCGATAAAGTTTCATATCTTAAAAACTAGTATTGAATGCCTGAGCCTGGGAGAGTTGCGCCCAAAGCCGAAAGAGCACCAGCAGCCTTTGCAATCACACATTGAACTTCTTCAATGATGCGATCATCTTCATTTGCGTTCCCCGGCACTGGTACAACCTTGGTCGACTACTTCTTTACACTCATCACAACCATGGCAATACCAAGCTTCTGGTCTTTGATCTCCGACGCTGTTTTCTCCATGGTTTGCTGGCCTTCTTGGATTTGTTTTTTAGTCTTGGCCAACTCTTCCAAAAGAAATTTGTTTGTGTTTTCAAGCTTGGAGAGGGACTCTTTGGTCAACTTCAGCTGCTGCGCGTCGGCATCAAATTTATCTTTCTTTGCCTTTGCGTCAGCAACCAACTCATCCAGGAGCTTTTGATTGGCTTCCTGGGCTTCACGGCGACTGATTCTAGCCTGCGCTGCCTCTACTTCAGACCTCCTCTCATCCAAGTGGCAGACGTTCAGGGGGGCTTCCATGGCTTCATGGGGCAGGTCGGCTTCAACTGCCGCCATAGCATTACGGATCGGCTGGTTGTCTGCCAGAATCTCCGATTGCGGCCTCATAACCAGATCAAAAAGCTTGTTCAGTTTTTCCTTCATGCCTGGGGCAGAGGTGACGGCAGCCGACGCTTCCTTCAACACTTCAAGTATCTTCCTGATTTCAGCGTCATAGTCGTCGGTGGCCATGATCTCAGGATCATCAAGGTCGGCCAGAGAAAAGCCCAACACAGGTTCGTCGGGTCGGAGAGCTCTGGCGGATCAGTGACCAGGGCTGTTGTCGTCGGCTGTGGAGGAGATAGTGGCGCAAATGAAATATTGGGAAGATTGGCCAGGATCTTCGCAACTTGAGCTGATTGCATCAGCTAAAAGAAGCAAATAAAGGGTAAGCCGACGTATTGGGAGATGTAAGTCAGTTAACAAAAGGTACGATTATTTACCTGTGTAGTAGCTGACGCATGTGGCGAGCTCTCGCCGCTCTGCTCTTGGGGCTTGAATCCCTTTTTCGTAGGAGCCTTGGTGTACTTTGTTTTCTTCTTTTCTGAAAATATGATCGGCTAAAGGTCAGTTGAGCAAAAGGAAAGTAAAAACAGTCGATTGTGTTTATGCTTACTTGGTTGTTTCTTCTCGATGTCCGATAAGGACGGACTCTGAATTCCTAGGGTACCCGAAGTGTACCCTGTGAGGCCTATCGACTAGAGTGGCCTTTTCACTTGGCCACTGCCCTATTGGCCAGAAGCAGGCTTCTTGCCAGCAGCCTTTGTCTGCAGTACGACAATAAAGGTGATTAGAAAATATATCTGGCAAAAGATCTTATGTACAAAGAAAATTATTCAAGTCGATACCTTATCAATATCTACAAGACTTGTGTTAGTGTAACCCGATGAACTAGCTTCACTGCTAGAATCGCTGTTAGACACTAAAGATGGCTCTGGCAGATCGGGAAAGAATTCCTTGATTATAAGCGACGGAGTTTTCTCCATGTATATACATTCTGCGATAGCCGACCACCATGTTGTGAAGCCTCCTGCCCGGCGAGCGTTCAGATAGAAGTGTGGGAGACTGCACAGTTGAAGCTCATCGGCTAACTCCAAGACTAGCCCTGCTGATGTGGCATTGCGAACCCTCGCTCTAGGCTGAAGCCGATCAAGAAGTGGCAGGCTTGGGATCACCTGGCCAAAGCCGAGCTGTCTTGCATAGACTGAAGGGTGGTAAAACTCATACGAAGGCTGGAACATCCAATTCCTAGTATGAAGGCCAACATGGAAAATACATGGGGAGATGAAAATTCTATACAGATCCAAGGTCTCCTGAGGCATCAGAGAACTATCGGCTTCCAAATGCAGAAATGAAGGCCAAGGAAAATCGGCTATGGCGCCATAACTAAAGAAATCTTGCTGCTTGAAATCTTCAGTGTCTAATTACAAAAAGAAACACAAGAATTTTCTGAAGCCGACGGGTGAAATCCTTGTCTCATTACTGGAGCACATTATGAACCTCTCACCAAAAGATCAGCATTCTCTAAACTGGATAAGTGCTCTATCTGGTATGTCTTACCTTGGAAAAGGAGTCCCGTCGGCTAAGTCCAAATTAAAAGAGCGGTTGAATAAGCAGTATAACCATATTTGCACAAACCACATCGGACCGCCTACATTGCCAACGGTAAATTTCCCAAGACCGGTGAAAAGCCGACTCCTTATCACATAAAGCATTTGATACACAACGCCGAGGAAGATTTTTCCTAGTGCTAGCCGACGACCTTCAACAAGCTGTTCTGCTATCACTTGATAAACTTGAGTCGGTCCAAGGGATGCTCCACAAAACAAAAAGCGGTCTAGCTAAAGATTCAGAAAGGCAACTTGCTCTTCGTCAGATACCAGGCCATTAATCTTATTATTATTTCTGATATATTTGGCCCAACCTTCGCCCTTAGATCGGATAAGTTTATAGTTCGGTTTTCCACTAAAAGCTGATACTTGTTTACCATCTGGCCGAAGACAGCACAACTAAGCAACATCCAAAAGAGTTGGGCCGATGGGACCAGTGCGGAACAAAAAAGCATTAAAACAGTTCGACCAAAAATAACAAGCTGTGGCCACTAAGGGCTCATTGGCTTCTGGGTCAGCTAGAGAAAGAGGAATGCACTCGGCTATACACATTTTTTCCCATTCACCCCTCTTTTGGGCTGCCACTCTGATAAACTAATTTCTCCATCCCTTGAGAGCTGTCGGTTAGGCTCTAAAACTTTTATTCCAACCTTCTATGTTGTGACCAGAAGCCGACAAAGGTAAACGAGGGATTTCTTGGTTTGTTACGATGTGGACATCTAGATTTCCCAAAGGACCCAAAAATACTGGTCGTTGCTATGCGGGATTGGAATAAGTACCTGGCTTGGGTCCATTGCAGCCGATCAAGAAGGATGGATGAGCTAAGGATTGCTTCGAAGGTCCGTCAAACAGGAAGCTTAAGCCGATTGCGGATAGTGCGAGAGCTCGAGAGCGTAAAGAATGAACGAAGTGGGGGCCGCATTTTATAGCAAGGTAAAAATTTGAAGCGGCGGGAAACGAATCTCAAAAGACGCGAGCAATTAAAGCGCACTACGCGCATGTCAGAAAATTACAACGCAAATAAAGCAGCAGTTATTGAGTGAAGATTAACAGTTAGCCAATGAAAAAAGCCGACAGTTGTGATTTTTGAAAGATGACAAGTCATCTCTCAAAAATGGGGGCATATGTTTGCACCGGAATTTGGAAAGTCTAGTCAAAATCGGCAAGGAAGTCAAATATGCGGAAACTAACGGACAATATGGAAGGATTTGACGATATTTGGTAACAGCATGATTTTTGAAGAAAAAACTGTCCGAGATAAGGCCGATACGGATCAGGTCTTGAAACGTGTTGTAAAAGGATACGATTGGCCGATAGGTATAAAAGAAGGGCTGAACCAAGCTGCAAACACAACACAATCAACACATCAATCTACATTACTTTTTTCGTGTCGACAAGGAATAGCTCTTGTAATCTAGTCTTGTAATTCGATCTTTATCAATAAAGTTGCGCATCGCCGATTGTTGATCTTCTTCAAATTACTCCCCAGGTTCGATTTATTCTGATTTTATTGCGCATCGCCTTCTTCAGAATTGATCTGCCTTTATCCTCTGATTAGCCTTAATCGGCTAATTAGACTTACCCTTTTATTTCGATTTAATCGGCTTCAAGCTGATTGAGTCTAAGCCGATTGATCTTGACGATCGGCTTTGAGTGAATTTCATTTTTTTACCTTGTCGATTCTGTGTCAAATCGACCGCACGCTCAACGGTGTTCATCCGTGTCTTCTTTGTCGAAACCCTACTTCAAGTTTTTGACGCCAACAGTCATCATCACCGCTAAGATTCCCAATCTACAAACGAAGGTATTTCATCGAATTGGTTCTACTCTTTTTCATCTACAACATTTTCAAGTCCAACAATCGATCTGTCTCTTGCTATGAAGAACGACGTGCAACCTCAGATTGGCCGGATCACGCATGTAGAAGACTTGATTTGCTTGCTTCGCAAGGACGAACGGTTTATCTTTGTAGGTGAGTCTATTGAGATCTACAAGAGTAAAACCTCTCTTATCGAACTTCACTCCATGTGGAAGTCTCACCCACTTACATCGGAACAATGAAACTTGGTATATTCCATAATCGAGCTCCCAAATTTCTTCGATCATCCCGTAGTAGTTCTTTGCGGTTGAGAATCTTCTTTTCGAGTGATCATCAGACAAAGCATCTATGCTCACACCACTGTTCTGAATATTACTCTTTGCATCTTGACTTTCAGTGTAAAAGGTGTAGCCATTAATATCGTACCCTTACCATATCTTTACATTAAATCTTGGTCCATCAGCTAACCATTTGACATTCTCACTAACGGAGACCTTCGCCTTTTCTTTGAACCATATGAGGAATTGATCATTGTGTTCTTGTGTGATGGAAAGCTCATCCATTTGTTGATTCTTTTCCCATAATATCAACTTGTGTTGCTCGATGTATGGATGAACTTCTGCGCTGTGCTATAAGACTGTCAAACATGCTTTGTAATACATATCAAACCGTAGACTCATTAGTTTGGACCCAATGGTTCCTTTGCCAACATGTCTGCCCTCATGACGAGATACATGAACACTAATTGCTTGTCTTTTACCTAGATAGTCCACGCAGAACTCAATAACCTCTTTAGTCCTACATCCTTCAACAATACTGTTCTCAGGTTTTGAACGATTCCTCATGTATGACTTTAATATACCCATGTACCTCTCGAACGGGTACATGTAGCATAGGAATGCAGGTCCACACAACTTAATCTCTCTAATAAGGTGAACAACAAGGTCGACCATAACATCGAAGAATGACGGGTGAAATGCATCTCAATCTGACATAGAGTCTGCACCACCTCACTCTGCAAGTTGTCTAGTACATCGGGATCTATATCCTTGCAAGAAATTGCATTGAAGAAATAACATAGCTTTGTGATTGCCAACCTGACATCCTCTGGCAGAATATTTCTGATTGCAACAGGGAGCATTTGGGTCATTAAGACATGACAGTCGTGGAACTTCATACCAAGCAACTCCAAATCATTCATAGACACAAGCTTCAACTCCTAATATTTCCAATCAATGTTTCTCCATTTAGCCTAATCCGCAGGGTGCCTCAGCTTGCCATTTTCCTTTTGAGATTCATAATGTCAATGCAACAATTTTGCCTCTTTGAGATTTATAAACAACCACTCCAAACGGGGAATGATTGGCAAGTACCACAATACCTTGCGGTGCCCCTTTATTGACCTCTTCACCATCGTCGCCCCGGCTCTTACACTTCTTGTCATTACGCTTCTCCTTTTGTTTGAATCGGGGTACAACACAAACTGGACAAACGTGCAATTCCTTATGCGTGTCACGGTATAAGATGCAATCATTCGGACATACATGTATCCTTTCTATTTCCATTCCCATGGGACACAATAGCTTATTAGCTTTATAAATGCTTGTTGGCAACTCGTTTCCCTCCGGAAGCACATCCGATAGAAGAACTAAAAGTGCATTGAAACTTGTATATGTCCAACGATGTTTTGCCTTCAGTCCGAACAATGCAAGGACCGAACCCAACTTAATTGGTGTATTCCACTTTGCAACTTAAGAACAACGGTTTGGCATCGTCTTCAATAAAGCTTTTAAATTTTTAAAAATCTCTTTCCGTGTAATTTCCCTCCACATCTAGCAATATTTTCTCTAAATTGTCCTCCTCAAACATATCACGCTGCAACTCGTGATCGGGTTCCAGCATATCTTTGTTGCATACCGGATGGGTACTATTTGTCTCCCCATGATGGATCCAACACGTGTAATTCCTCACGAAGCCACGTCGAACCAAGTGGTCTTTAATTTGAGCTGAGTTGTTAAATCTCCTACGATTGGTGCAATCAAAGCAAGGATAATATATGAAGTTTACACCCCTCTTCACCATGTCTTGTTCTGTAATTTTTTTGAACACCTTAACACCCCTTTGAAATTCAGCACTCACACGACATTTCTGATACATCCATTCTTCACGATCCATCTGCAATTAAATTACACACAATAAATTAAGAAAAAAACTAGAGGGATAGCTAGTTATTTCTAATATTGAAACATTATTTAATTACCTTTGGAAAATAAGGGTGGAAGCATTAACAAAGTAGAGGAATTGAATGATCTTAAAGAAACGTCTATCTGTTGACCAATTAAGTACTTACCAACGATGACTCCTAATTTCTAATTAGGTTAGGTCCTAATCCCATTCAAGGATATGTGGTTCGGACAAGTTTCTAAGCTATTGTACAACTCTAGAGAAAATTTCGGCAGCATCTCTCCGTTGTTCTCCAAATACACGTCTCGACAACAGGTCAAGAGGGTGTGTATCCAGAGAACACAAGGAGATGTTGCTGAAGCTTTCTCTGGAGTTGTACAACAGCTTAGGAACTTGCCCGAACAACATATCCTCGAACTGTCCAAAAAACGTTTATAATTTGAGATTGCTTGCTTATAAATATGCCATTTCAGCATATTTATAAAAAAGCACCCTCGAACGGGAGACGTAGGTTAAGCCTCCTAAACTCTAACGTTGATCATATTACGGCAACAATAATTCCAGATTAACACGAGAGTACTACAAAGATAAATGGATGTATGTTTGTCAAATAAAGGGTGTGAAATCTGATAGGATACATACAATTCCAGTGCAACCTAAACTCTCTTTGCGACATATCGAATTACCTAGTGCAAAATTGAAGGGGTTTGAAGGAATGCTCACCTTTTGAAGAAAACCACAAATGAGGGAAAATTGAAGAGAAATCTCTCCTTAATCTAGGGCTTCAACATTACCCTCTTAACACCCATCCTTGAGGATTTCATAATTTCTCACCCAAGTATTGCTTCCAACCAGAGTATTGTTGGAAATATGCTCTAGAGGCAATCATAGAGATGATTATATTTCTATAAATATTCATGAACTATGATATTGTTCTTTGAATAACATCATTGATATTGATTAACAAAGTGTGTGACTTGTTTATGAAACTCTATATTCATCTTTATGATGTTCATTCTAAAAAGGGGTCCCTAGTCGATAATCATATGAGGACACATATGAGTACACTAGCATATATATTGGTCAATTACCATATTTCACGAGTCATAGATATAAAGATATCAAACCAATAATATGGACACATGTTAGAGAACATGGTGTTGGACATCGACCCACTATGAGACACTGCGAGAACGTTGTTTAATTTCTTGTCATCAGTTTGTCTCATATACGATGTGTATGATATATCCTTCAACTTAAGATTGTCACATGTTCTCAAGATGCGTAATGGCTTACTTAGGGGGTCGTCAAAAGCTACTCTGTAACTGGGTAGTTATAAAGATGGCTTTTCAGGTTTGTCATGAAACATGCTGCGAGGTGTGGTCGATCAAGATAGGATTTGCCCCTCCATACAACGGGAGAGATATCTCTCGACCTCTCGAGTGGTCGGATTCCGGAAACGCATGCCCATGCTACTCGAGTAAAGAGTTACTCGAGTCATCGAGTTAAAGAGTTAACTCGATGTATTCGGGGAATCTGAGTTACGGCATCGAGAAAGATTGATCGAGCCATCCAAATAAGGATGACAATAACTCGCCTTAGTTTTGACCAATATTGTGAGGTAAAAGAAAATGCATATAGGACATTGTTGGGGTTCGTCCGATCTTTACATGTACTCGGGAGTCGGTAAATCCTGCTAGGGGCCCCTATCGACTATTGGTCGAATGCTTGATGATCGAGTAGGAGTACTCGATGGTCGAGTAGGTGTACCTGATGGTTGAGTAGGAGTACTCAACGATCGATAGGGGTACTCTGGCCATGTCCGAGTGCACGTGAACCTATAGGGTCGCATGCTTAAGGGGTTGTAACCAATTCGGATAGGGATCTGAGTTGTAATGGGCTTAGAGTTCCTAATGGGCTTCAAGGGTTGAAACCCGTTATGGAACGTCTATATATACAGAGGGGGTGATGGCTTTGCAAAAAAGAGAGACACACAGAAAAACACAATAGGAATTCGGAATTCCTTAAACCCTAGCCTCCACTCCTCCTCCACCTAGAACCGCGCAGTTGGCGCTAGAACTCCGGCGCGTGGTACTCCTACCCTGTACGTGTGCATACCTTGGAGGCGTTGCTGCAAAGCTTCAACGCTAGGACGATCCACAACTTGCGATAGTCACAAGGAGCTGTTGGGGATGCGCGAGGCTAGTTCGACTACATCTGCACCACCGCACTACATGGACTCTACTTCCGCTAAGGGTCTGCGTGTCTAGTGGTAATTCTGTGATCTATAACTTGCAGTGGTTCCTTGGTTACATAGTAGAAAATTTTGTTTTTCGCTTGAGTAGCCTACCCGTTCCCCAGCAAGTATATGGTGTTTTTCGGGGCAATGGTGGTTTTTCTGCCTCTAGAACAACAATAGAGAAGATTTCAGCCTGAGGGTATAAATAACCTAAAGAGGCACATCACAATCGGTTCTAAGATAAGAAACAGTTGTGATGTGCGTGGCACATCACAATCAGTTCTCATGTTAGAACCGATTGTGATGTGTGTGGCACATAGTTCTAACATGAGAACCAATTGTCATGTTAGACGTGAGAATCGATTGTGATGTGCTTAATTCTATATCACAATCGGTTCTAACCTGAGAACCAATTATGATGATTCCCCACCAAATTATTACACCCTCGCCGAATCATCTATCACAATCAGTTTTTTCCTAATAAGTTGGGAATCAACCCAGATGAAGCGATAGTGTTGTACCATTATATAGTAGTGGGATTACTATCAAGAATTGCAAACTGGGTTATTACGTTGTGGTCTAGAAGAAACTGAAAATGCTGAAATGGCTAGATTTATGGGTGGTTTAAACCGTGAAATTCAGGATATACTTAACTATAAGGAGTACAATTCTATCACTCGCTTGTTTCATCTTGCTTGTAAAGCTGAAATAGAAGTACAAGGATGACAATCCAAGACAAGAGGAAATTTTGGAGGATATTTTGCAGGTCATTCCAATCAAGTGCAATCAAAGGCTCCATACAACACTTCCAGTCGAGCCTCCGCACCAAGTTCCTCCCACAAGATTAGCACCCCACTACTTCCACTACTCCTTCACGTGCACCTGAAACAAGTAAAACCACGGTACCAACCCCCACACAAAGTTCATCCTCGGTTGCTTCGACAGGACGAACATGAGAAACATAGTGTCATCACTGTAAAGGCTATGGTCATATTATGAGGGACTGCCCTAGCAAGAGAGCTCTCCTCGTAAAGGATAATGGTGAGTATACTTCAGCTAGTGATATTGAGGACGAATATGCTATGTTTGCAACTGACCCTGCAAGTGACGAATAAGGATCTGAACATGAAGAAGAATGTTTTGGTGTTGAAGCTTCTGACAAGTACTTAAGCATCATTGTTAAGCGTGTGCTAAGTGCTCAAATGGAGCATGATGAACAAAATCAACACCACAATCTGTTGCAAACAAATTTTGTTGTCAAGGACCGTTCATATCATATTATCATTGATGCAGGGAGTTGCAACAATCTTGCAAGCATGGACATGGTTGAGAAGCTTGGCTTGACAACGAATCAGCATCCTCGTCCTTACTACATTCAATGGTTTAATTCTTGTGGTAAGCTGAAGGTAACTCGCATTGTGAGAGTACACTTTTCTATTAGTTCATATCATGATTTTGTTGATTGCGATGTCATACCTATGTAAGCATGTTCTTTTTTGTTAGATAGATCATGGCAATATGATCGAGATACTTTGCATCATGGTAGAACTAATCAATATACTCTCATATCTAAAGGAAAGAAAATTACTTTGCTGCCCATGTCTCCTAAGGCAATTTTAAAAGATGAATTAGAGAGAGCTAATAGAGAAAAGGAGAGTTGCAAAAGTGAAAATCAGATTGTAGCTAAAGAACTTGTGCAACAAAAAAAGAAAGAACCTAGTGCTAGTAAAGGTGAAATTAAATTGAAAGGTGTTGTTTTGTTTGCTACAAAATTTGATATTACTGAGATGAAAGCTAGTGATTCTGATTGCTATGCTTTAGTGTGCAAAGAAGCATTATTTTCATTAGAAGATATGTCTTCTTCTTGGCCTACTACTGTTGCTAACGTTTTGCATGAGTTTGCTGATGTATTTCCAAGTGAAGTACCACTGGGATTGCCTATAATTCGAGGAATTGAGCATCAAATTGATCTGATCCCAGGAGCTTCATTACCCAACCGTGCGCCATACAGGACCAACCCTGAGGAGACTAAGGAGATTCAACGTCAAATACAAGATTTGCTAAACAAAGGGTATGTACACGAAAGCCTTAGTCCATGTGTTATCCCTGTTATTTTAGTTTCTAAGAAAGATGGTTCATAGCGTATGTGTGTTGACTATAGAACTATTAATAACATTACCATTAGATATCATCATCCTATTCCTAGGTTCCTAGGTTAGATGACATGCTTGATGAATTAAGTGGCTCTTCTGTGTTCTCTAAAGTTGATTTGCATAGTGGATGTCACCAAATTCACATGAAATTAGGAGATGAATGGAAAACAGCTTTCAAAACTAAGTTCGATTTATATGAGTGGTTAGTGATGCCTTTTGGTTTAACTAATGAACCTAGCACTTTCATGAGATTAATAAACGAGGTTTTGCGTGCTTTCATAGGAAAATTTGTGGTGGCATATTTTCATGACATATTGATCTATAGCAAATCATTGGAGGAACATCTTACTCATTTTTGTGCTGTTTTTAAGGCTCATTTCCGTGTTGTTCTTAATGCTCTATGTGATGCACTTTTATTTGGTATCCTTGAGAAGTGCACCTTTTACATCGATCGACTATCGTTTCTTGACTATGTTGTTACTCCATAGGGAATTGAAGTTGATCAAGAAAAGATCAAATCTATACAGAGTTGGCCGACTCCTAACACGGTCACCCAAGTGCGAAGTTTTCTTGGACTTGCTGGATTTGATCGACACTTTGTCAAAGATTTCAGTACCATTGCCGCACCCATGAATGAACTTACAAAGAAAGGAGTTTCATTTATTTGGGGTCTTGCCCAAGAACAATCATTTAACCTTATGAAAAATATGCTCACAAATGCACCATTTCTCCAACTTTTTTATTTTGGTAAGACTTTTGAACTTGGGTGTGATGCTAGTGGAGTTGGAATTGGTGGTGTGTTGATACAAGAAAGTAAACTTGTTGCTTATTTCAGCGAGAAATCGAGTGGGCCTAGTCTGAATTATTCTATTTATGACAAAGAACTATAAGCTTTAGTTAGGACTTTAGAAACATGGCAATATTATTTATGGCCAAAAGAATTTGTTATACAGTCTGATCATGAATCTTTAAAGCATATTAGAAGTCAAAGTAAATTGAACCGTAGACCTGCAAAATGGGTTGAATTTATTGAATCTTTTCTTTATGTCATTGAACACAAGAAAGGGAAGCAAAATGTTATTGCTAATGCAGTGTCTAGGCGATATGCTATGCTATCTCAACTTGACTTCAAGATCTTTGGACTAGAGGCTATTAAAGAGCAATATGTGCATGATGTTGAATTTAAAGAAATATTGTTGAATTGTAAAGGGGGAAAGAGCTGGAATAAATTTATGATTAATGATGGATTTGTGTTTCGTGCTAACAAGCTATGTATTCCATCTAGCTTCGTTCGTCTTTTTGTTACAGGAGGCGCATGGAGGTCTCATGGGACATTTTGGTGTCAAGAAGACGGAGGATGTACTGGCCAAGCATTTCTATTGGCCAAAGATGAGGTGTGACGTCAAGCACTACAATACACACTGCACCACTTGTCATAAAGCTAAATCACGATTTAACCCGCATGCTTTATATATGCATCTTCCTGTTCCTAGCGTACCTTGGGAGGATATTTCTATGAACTTTATTTTTAGGATTGCCTATAACAAAGAAGGGGAGGGATAGTATTTTTGTTGTTGTAGATAGATTTTCTAAGATGGCACATTTTATACCTTATCATAACAGCGATGATGCTACAAATGTTGCTGATTTATTTTTCAAAGAAATCGTTTGCCTACATGGAGTGCCAAATACAATTGTTTCTTATCGTGATACGAAAGTTTTGAGTCACTTTTGGTGGTCATTATGGACTAAATTGGGGATAACGTTGTGTTCTATTACATTTCATCCCCAAACTGACGAACAAACTGAAGTTGTCAACCGCACATTATCTACTATGTTGAGGGCTGTTTTGAAGAAAAACATGATGTGGAAAGATTGCTTGCCTCATGTGGAGTTTGCTTACAACTGTACACTGCATTCAACCAGAAAGATGTGCCCTTTTCGGTAGTATATGGATTTATTCCTCACGCTCCTATTGATTTATTACCTCTACCATCTTCAGAAAAGATAAATATTGATGCTAAACAATGTGCTGAATTGATACATAAGATGCATGAAATCACTAAGGAGAATATAGAGCGTATGAAGGCTAAATATAAACTTGCTAGTAGTCAGGGTAGAAAAGAAACTAAATTTGAACCTGGTGATCTTGTTTGGTTACACTTGAGAAAAGAAAAGTTCCCTGACTTAAGAAAATCAAAATTGATGCCTAGAGGTGATGGTCCATTTAAAGTGCTAGAAAAGATTAATGATAATGCATATAAACTTGATCTGCCAACAGATTTTGGGGTTAGATCCACATTTAACATTGCAGATTTGAAGACATACTTGGGAGAAGAAGATGAGCTTGAGTCGAGGACAACTCCAATTCAAGAAGGAGAGGATGATGAGGACATCCCTCGCACTGATACAACCATACCTACTACTCCTCAACTAGATGTACACGGACCAATTACCAAAGCACGTGCTCGTCAACTTAATTATCAGGTAACTTCATTTCTCGGAGTGCACTCATATTCTATGAACACTACGATACTGCCTGATGCACATGATGTTATTCTAATTAAGAATCAATGTCCTTGCATGGCAATAAGGCATGAGAGCAGCAATGAAGATGATAGCCACTATACTCAATTGAAGCCACTATGATACTACAGTGAAGAATGGTCGAACTCCCATGACTATTTGCTTAGGCAGCTACCTCCAAACATCTAGTTTTATTTTTAATTAATGGTAATGGTGTTGTGCCATCTTATTTGGGCCTAGACCGATATATCCAGTTAGAGTCCAAGGGGGGAAGGAGTTCTGTTCGATTACGGCAAGAGTCCTTATCAGTTTTCCTTATTTTGGCCATACCCCCCTTGTCCCCTCACCCTTTATAAGCTGACCGCAGCCTTAGGGAGAGGTGGGTTTTGTTAGTCGTATTTTTTCTTTGTGAAACTATTTGGTATTCTCTTATTCAGCTAGATCAACAGCAATACTATGCTTTGGAACCCCGCATCAATCCTTCAATTATATTTGCAATTTCATATTGCTCTTTACTTTGTTCTTGCTTGTTCTTCGATTGCTTGCAGGAATTGATCTTTGTGATCAGGTCGATCGTGCTTCTATCTAAGTCGATAACAATCCCAGAGTTGGTTCAACGGTTGCTTGGCGTATCAGTCGTGTACGGTTGGTAGCCAGATTATGAGAGTTGTCTCCACAAATTGAAGTTACCCCTCTCATCGAAAGATCGAGACCAACAACCCTTATTAGTAGATATTCCTATTTGATGCAAGGAATTTCCTTGATAAACACGCAAATGTCAACCTTGAAAACCATAAGATAAGGGTTAGGCAGTATTTAATGCCAACAAAGGTATATTTGACTATATGTACAATTGCTTAGCCATGCCTTAATGTAGGGTGAACAAATTGTCAGTTATACTATTTGTTCATGGATGGAAAATTTTTAGATATGTATCTCAATTATTTTACTATAAAGCCAAAGTTGAAAACTTTGGTTTGACGTGGATGAGTTATTTATATATTGTAAAGTGCATGGACTTGCATGTAGTATAGGGGGCTTCTCGCCTAGGTCAGATTAAGGACCGAACGTAGTGTAGTATAATCCAACATATACCGTGCAACCACAAGTGCTATTATCATGTAGCCTTATCCTATTAAGTCGTTTGGGTCTAGCTTTGCATATTGGAAAGCTGGAGTAGTATGGGCTTTCTGAGATGCTTTGCTCGTAGGGGTTTTCACATAGAGGTGGGGAAAAACACATACCAATACAAGGTCTATGCCTTGATAAGGGGAAAATGGTTATGACAGGGTGTACTATCATTCTTATTATGAGAATGTAAATTTTATTTCCGTCATCATAGGAACGGTCAAACATTATCGGGCTAGTGCAATGTTTGTTCTAGGTGATGTAACGGCTCTCGTCATGATCTCTTGGCCATACACTAAAGGAAGTGTAAAAAGAGTTGATCATGTCTTGTAAGTAAATATGTGCACCTCTGCAAAGTGTAAAACTTTTCGAAAAGCCGTTCTCGGGTTATGAGAGACTTGGTGCACTGACACTAGTTAGATTTTATATTTTTACACAAAAAGGGTTGAATTGGAAAAAAAATTGGAGGAAAAGTTTTGTTTCAGATTTTATGCCAGGATAGCAGGGAATGGTTCATTAAACACAATCATAGAGGATTGTGAGTTACTCTTACATATATAACATACATACTTATTATTTACATACTTGTCAACTACTCTTTACAAAGTCCATTTGCAATCTACTATTTGTTATTATTAAACAAATCTTACTTTATCCAAAAGAATCTTGAATGACCATTTTCTTTGACATAGCCAAGCATCTACTTATAATTGAGGTACACTACAAGTCTTGCTGAGTACAAATAATGTACTCACTCTTGCTTGTTGATGCTTATTCAAAGGATGAGAAAGAAGACCGTCGTAGTTACCCTTATGCCGTGGGTTTTGACTACATTGATGTATTAGGATGACGGCTGCACTCAAGCCTTTTTTGTGGGTTTTCAATTGTTGGTTTGTATGTCAAACTTTGGGCTAGTGGCCTACAATGCTCTTCATGATTTCATCCAAAATGCCATATTTTATTTCATCTAACGTTTTTCAATTATCATAAGCAGGTGATATACAATTTATGTCTAAAACTAAATTCCCGGGCAATTTTGGGATGTGACAGTTGATTTTTGTCTGTCAGCAATGAGGCGGTCAGACAGCCATCCCCTTGCCGGTCAAAACAGCTGTGATGGTCAGAGTCAGACCGCGACCCCGCCAAATCAGTGGTGGTCAGATTGGCAGGCTGGTGTTGCGCTCATTTAGAGTGTCTCTATTATTTTTAGCTATTTGCAAGTTCAATCTTGATCTTCATAGCTCTTTATAGCTACTGAGTCAGAATATTGTTGAATACCTTGGGAGAAAAATGTTGGAGTCATTAAACCCCACCTTTGACTGCTGTAATCGATCGTATAGTTTATAATGTATTTTTATTTTTAGCACGACACTTTCTGGCATAGGGAAATAGGCTGAAATGAATAGCCCAGCTAGCACAGAGGGGTTTCGGCCTAGCGAACCAGGTGCTAAATTGAATGCCCTGGCTATGCTATATTGCGCTGGTGGAGTAGCGGGCGCTGCCTAACTACAATGGTTTAGCAAAATCCAGCCAGGTGAAGGTATTACGTGCAGACAATGGGGAAAAGCTCAAGACTTTTGACCTAGTAGCATGTTAGAAGAACCACGGAGTCTGATCGGGAAAAGCTCAAGACTTTTGACCTAGTAGCATGTTAGAAGAACCACGGAGTCTGATCGTAATAAGGACAAGTACAATAATAAAGTCAATTGTTTACTCCATCTTCTATCCATATCATCTAGAGTAAACACTAAAGCTAGTCTATATAATAGCTATCTCTAAAAGTTGACTCTAGATACTGTGTATTAACTACCTCTTCTCTCTTGTACATAACTATCTACCTATGCTTCCGTGTAATGTTTACTACTCCCTCCGTCCTTGAAAGTAAGGGAGAGAAGCGTTCAAATTGTGTCCTCTAATATTAGGGATTGAGAGCTCTCCCCGTTTAAATTGTGTTCTCAAATTGTACCCATGCATTCAAATGCACGTAGATATATGCGACCACACATATTCCAAAACAAAAACGCGGCAGATCATTCCCTATAATCGTGATTAATTAATGCATTCATGTTGTCAATTAACAGAGACACAGTATTAAATAGGGGCATTAGAGTCTTTTGGCAGAAATCATAATCTGTCCTAAAATTTCTCATGTACCTTACTTTCCAGGACGGAGGGAGTACTAAATAAGAGCCAGCTCTCTTCTCTCTCCTCTTTTCTCACTCTTCCACATAGGACAAAACTGATATGGGCATGCTAAGAGTAAGCTGAGGTGATCTTATTGTACATGCCCTAATGGTTAAGAGTCGCTCTAAAGTGATGCAACCTCTAAGAGTCAAAAAAATGTGAATTCACACATATCTCCAAGATCGGAGGCTGCGGGAGTGTATCAGGAGCTCAAACACACGATACGAGTGTCTAGTAGATTTTTATATTGAACTTATCTTTTCTCAAGTAAAACTGTATTTTCAAACTATTGTGATTGATGGTAGGGACTTGAAGGACCGAGATGGCGAACAGAGGGGGGGTGAATGGTCGCAAATAAAATTTCCCCCAAAATACTCCAACAAAAACCTCGACAAGATCGCTCAAAGGAAATCGTGAAAAACCTGAAAAACTAGACAACTATGTTTACCCCAAGCTTGCATGGATAAGTACCATAAAATATGTGGAGATTTTTGAGTCACAATACTGGTTGTCTAGTGTCCAAGATAAAGAGGAATCAATTCAAACTCTTGCTTTTAGAAAGGACATCAATTCAAATCACAAAAGTCACTTTCAGAAAAGCAAAAGCAGAATTTTCAGAATTTGTCCTCAATTTGCACAGGAGGTTGGTGGGTTTCTGCAGCTCACAAAATTTTGAGACTTTTACTCCCTATGAGCATTAGAGTCGTGAAGAACTCCACCAAATTTCTCCTCAAGAACACAGTCTGGTCAAGAACTTCGAGCAGAAAGTTTGGGGCTCGGTTTTCACCTCATGGCGCCCAAACGGTGCAACAAGTGAACTCCAGAATTTTTCTACAAGTGTATGTCAGAGTCCCGCACCTCCTCCAACAAGAATCACTTGAAAAATATTTTTCTATATTTTTATAGAAATCAAACACTGACTGCTGCGTGAAGAACAAGTTCTGAACAAAGTTGGAACTCGAAAGAAAAGATGTTCTCTACTCAATCCAAGAGTGCAAAAGAGATGTAAAACCATATGAACACACTCAAAACATCCAAGATCAGCAGCATTTAGAAGGAGGGGAGGCAAATCCAAATTACATGAAAGTAAATTGCGAGAATGTAATTGCGGGAAAGTAAATGCTGAATTTAAATTGCGTAAAGTAAAGACATAATGTAAATGCGCAAAATAAATTCAGAGGTGGATGGATAAAACTTTCATTTCTGGAAGGAGAGGTTACAAAGCCTCACTTTCATGTGGGCAAAGCTCAAAGGAGCATTCACAAACCTCAAAACCTTCAAGGGAAGGAGGCTACCCCTCCACCTCTATTTATACTACTCTTGGGCCGCCTACCACCCTTGGATGAGTCCCTCAACCCTAGAGCACTCATCTAAGGGCTAGGATTAACCCACACACACAGCCATGCAAGGGCTAACCCAAAACCCACACACATACCGAGTTTTCTTGCACGGTTTTCAAAGCATACTACCTAGACCCGCTAACCTATCAACTAGACCTCAATTCGACGGCCCTCATTGATCCACGTGGCATCTAGCTAGCATCATCTCCTTTCCTTGTCTTCTTGACTTGCCCTGACTCCGTCTCCGATCATCTTCCGGCGATCTCCCAACCGTCTGGACCTCCGACGCTCCTCGCCTAGTCCTGGTCATCCTTCGCCTCACCATGACCTAGCACCGTCGTCCTGCAACCATCAAAAACAAGGAAACTCCTCACATAGCAATGCCCACAATGATATGCAATAAACCCATCCAACTCATCACTACCGCGCCCATACGATCGGTATTTCCACTCCTGGCAGAGACAACTCAAAATACTTCATTTTGAAAATCAATCCAAATCAAACTCAAACTTGAGCACACCTTGCTCAAATAAAGTCAAATACTCATCACAAACATGGATGGACCTCCAAATGGTCCTTCAATCTCCCTCTTGATGAGTATATTGACAAACCACACAAAAAGGCATAAATTTGAGTTTGAAGAAAATGAAGAAGAAAGCAATTTTTAGTTGTAAAGTCAAACTTGGTCCAAAGATAGAAATTAGAACCATGACCAAGTTGACGAAGAGGAATTTAGATTTTAGAGTTAAATTTAAGAAAGAGCAAGTTTTCAACAAAAACTCTAAAATCCAACTAAACATGTTAAATGTGATTATGAGATTATGATCCAACAGAAGTAGTAGCATAGTTTTACAAAGATCATAATAACCAAATAAGCATTCACATTTTTATCTTTTCAGTGATGCCTTTTCTACGTTTTCTCCCCCTTTTGGCAATATAGTCATCAAAAAAAAATTTATGTATGCATGAAATGCAATCGAAAGAGCTTTGAAGATTATCCAATTGATCAAAATGGAAGGATATTACACCAAGCTTGTCAATTTCAGAAGATGACTAAACTAAGACATGTCCAAGTGCAAATACGAGCTTAGTTTTGAATATTTCATTTTTAGCAAGATTTGACAAGTGCAACACTTAGCTTTAGTTTCAAAAATAGAAGAATAGCCACTCTAAGGATCAAAAGGAAAACCTAGAGTTCAACCTACTCAACACTTTGGGGAATCTAGAAGAGCATACAAGGTCCTTCGGGCTCATTTATCACTTAATGCAAATTTTGATTTAAGATCATACAACACATAGAGGGGTACAAATGTTTGACATTATTTGCATTCTTTACCCACATATGTCTTTGTTTTTAATGTATTTGCATTTTCTTTTGACAACCAATTGACTCAAGCCATATGCGACCATCTCAAGATGAACTCTTAAGAGGATGGTCTAGGTCAAACACGATGTATTCCAAGTTCATCCCAAGTGCAATGGGAAGCGGTCTTGTGAATGCAAGGTGTTGAGTCGTATGTGCACAAGAAGAGTCAATTTTTTTTTTCATTTTTAGCACAATGATTCATGAGCAATTGAAGGACTCTAGCATGGATCAAACTAGTTTCACCCAAGTTGCTATAGGGACTCTACAGAACTCCAAAATTTCTCAAATTATGGCACAAACCTCTAGAGAAGAAACCTAGCAAGTAAAAGCAACAAGTTTCATCAAGTTTTTCATTTAAGGCTTATTTCATTTTTAAGCTTAGCAAGTTAAATGAACTTGGACATACCTAAGCTAGTGATTTTCTTAAAATGATGTAGTATGGTGTATAGCATAAAGAAGAAATCAATTGCATAATAGACAAAGCTCATAAAATGTAAAATGCAAATCTAAATGCAATGCATGAACAGATTCCCAAACTCCCCCTCAACAAATGAATCAATTTTAAGCTCAAATCTGGTTAAAGTTGAGTTATTACCAAGATTAGGCATAAAGAAAACACGAATGAACTCAATAAAAACCAGAAAAACAGAATGAGGAGAAGTCGAGAAACTGCAAAACTGGATGGCTATAGAGCATAGAAAAGATATAAGAGACTCACTACGGCTTAGACTCGCTCTTATCTTCCCAAAGGATCGACATAGGAAAGTCGACTCTAGATCCCAACTAAGGAGTGCACACAGACTGCCTACCTGTGAGGCCCAATACCGCTAGACTTATAAGACTGTGAGGGAACTCAACCTAGAGAGAAGAGAGAACAACTAATCACGCATGATAGCAACCTAAAGCACAAGATAAGAGGTCCATAGAAGGCATGCCGAAGTCTAAGTGAGTGAACTCAACTCAAGAAAACAAGCCCAAAGTCACCCAAAAGAAATACAAAGAAAAGAAAAGCCGTAAGAAAACATATAATACATAATATACAAACCACCTCCTCACGAAAGGCCGTAAGGGCTCACGACTCCAAGCTCACTCCTCAAGGCAACAACTGAGCTATCCAAAGGCTTGGTAAAGTTATCGGCTAATTGAAGGTCACTCTCTCTGAATCAAGCGCGATATCTCCCTTCTCCACATGGTCTCTAAGGAAGTGATATCTAATATCAATGTGTTTGGTCCGAAATGTTGCACTAGGTTTTTAGCAATGCAAATAGTGAAGTGTTGTCACGTAAAAGTGGCACACTCTCTATCTCTAACCCATAGTCCCGTAAGGTCGATCTCATCCAGAGCACTGCTACAAAGAATCGGTCGCGACAACATACTCGGCCTCGGTGTGGATCAGGCAACCCTGCATCGCTTCCTAGATGACCAAGAAACAAGAGAAGTGCCAATGAATTGGCAAGTGCCAGAAGTGCTCTTCCTATCTATCCTACAGCCAGCAAAGTCGGCATCGAAAAAGGCTCTAAGAGATAGACAAGAAGACGAAGAGTACCAAATACCATAATCAGTGTAGCACGAAGGTACCTGAAGATGCGCTTGACCGCCTCGCGGTGAGAGGCGCGAGGAGAAGCTTGAAATCGAGCGCACAGACACACAGCGAAATGTATGTCCGACCTCGAAGCAGTGAGGTACAAGAGGGAGCCGATCATGCTCCGAAACTCCATTTGATCAGCAGGCTCACCATCCTCATCAGGCTCGAGGACAGCAGTGGTGGCCATAGGAGTCATCACCGGCTTCCCATCAGACATATCAAAGCGCCTCAGAAGTTCACGGGTGTACTTGCCTTGATGCAAGAAAGTACCCTCTCGAGTCTGCTTGATTTGGAAGCCAAGAAAGTAGCTCAACTCGCCCATCATACTCATCTCAAACTCTGTGCTCATCACTTCAGAAAACTGAGACACAAGCGAATGAGACGAATCACCAAAAATGATATCGTCCACATAAATCTGGACAAAAAGAAAATGAGACTCATGGTGTCTGATAAACAGAGTTTTGTCTACTATGCCCATTTTAAAGTCATGGTTGAGAAGATAAGACTTGAGCCTCTCATACCATGCTCTGGGGGCCTGCTTGAGTCCATACAAAGCTTTGGAGAGCTTGTATACATGACTCGGAAACTTGGGGTTCTCGAATCCTGGAGGTTACTTGACATAAACCTCTTCCTCTATATAGCCATTGAGGAATGCACTCTTGACATCCATTTGATAAAGCTTGAAGCCTTTGGATGCGAAAAATGCAAGCAGGATTCGGATAGGCTCTAGCCTAGCTACAGGGGCAAAGGTCTCCTCAAAGTCAAGACCATCAACCTGAGAAAAGCCCTGTGCAACTAGTCTAGCCTTGTTTCTAACTACAACCCCATCCTCACTCTGCTTGTTTTTGAACACCCACTTGGTCCCAATGACATTATGACCAGATGGGGGCTCGACAAGCTTGCATACCTTGTTCCTCTCAAAGTTCTCAAGTTCCTCATGCATAGCATTAATCCACGACTCATCGGATAATGCATGAGAAACATCCTTCGGCTCAAAGGAGGCAACGAAGGCGAGTGGAGGCAGAATCGACAAACTGATTTTGAGCGAGTGACTCGCTCAAACAGATCACCAATGATCCGATCAGTGGATGAGCTTTCGGATATGTCGGGAGGACCGTAGCGTATGGCCTCTACCTCACGCACGTAAGAGGTAGGAGCAGAGCCACTACCAAGGAGAGCTCAAGGCAAGGGCCGGTCTCCCGACGTGCGTAAATGGAAACAGGAGGCACCTTAGGTGTAGAGGAATGGATCCGATGGAACACCATCATCTCCATCATCCTCATCTTCTACAAAGATGGTCTCGGAGGGATAAGAAGAGCCTGAAACATCAGGTCTAGCTCCTGGGCTAGTCTCATCAAAGGTCACATCACAGGTCTCTATGATCCTTGCGCATCAACACTGCAGACCCTATAGCTATGAGAAGAAGTCGAGTAACCTAGAAAGATACCATCAGAAGAGCGAGACTCAAACTTATCTATGTTACTAGACTTCAAGATAAAACATTTGCAACCGAAAACGCGAAAATGAGACACACTGGGCTTTCGCCCATACCTCAACTCATAAGAAGTGAGATGCAAATGTGCTCTCAAAAACACGCGATTAGAAACAATGCAAGCAAAGAGCTATAGCCTCACCCAAAACTTCCTAGAGTATCAGACTATCTAGCATCGTCCTGGTCATCTCAACCAGGGTCATGTTCTTCCTTTCCACTACACCATTCTGCTGTGGGGCGTAGGGAGAAGAGAACTGATGCTCTAAACCAGACTCCTCACAAAAACTCTCAAAGTAGGAATTCTTGAACTCCGTGCCATTATTACTGCGTATAGCTCGTAATGCACCTAGGAGCTCAATATACAACCTACTGACCAAACCCCTAAAATGGGTAAAAGTCTCATCCTTCGAGGACATGAAAAACACCCAAGAATACCTCGAAAAATCATCAACAATGACAAGGACATACCACTTCTCACCCATCGATCGCACTCTAGCCGGACCAACAAAGGTCCATATGTAAAAGCTGTCCCGTGCATCACCATCACAACAATGGATCGGGGATGAGAAGCAGCAACCAACTTGCCATGTCGGCAGGGAGATCAAACTAAGTCTTTGACCATTTTGAGTTTGGGCAAATCACGAATGAGATCGTGGCTGCTAACTCGGGTCAAATGATCAAATCTAATGTGACCAAGTCTCCTATGTCAGAAGGAGAGATCACATGACTCTAAAGCAATCAAACACCGAAGAGAGTCTCCAGAAGAAACAGAAAAATCAGCACAGAAGACTCCCAAATCTAGAAATCCCAGAAACTAACCCTCCTGATGAATCGAGGATTCTACAGGCATTACTCTTAAAACTCACCTCGAAAGAGTCATCAATAAGCTGAGAAACAGAAAGCAAATTGTATTGCAGCTTACTTACTAAATCAACATCTTTAAGAATGAAATTGTCATTAATGCAAATAGTACCTTTAGCGATAACTCTACCTGAAGAAGCATCCCTGAAAGTGATCAACTCATCACCAGGGGCTCGGACTAGGGAAGAGAACCATCGAGAATCTCCGGTCATATGACGAGAACAACCGGAGTTGACAATCCAAACATCTCCTTCCCATCCGATTTAACTCAACAAGACACAAGAGAGAAAGATGACTCAAGATCGGGATAGAGTGAAGACTTAGGAACCTAATATCAACCATACGACTCCTCAGTACCACCACGAAGAAGACGGACTCGAGTGTCTCTCTGACGCTTAACCCAACAAGATCAAGAGCACCTCTAGTAGATGATCTAGGAGCTGAAACTGGGTTGGCATGCCGTGGTGCAAAAGCCGAACCACCCCAGTGAAGCTGCCTAAAACTCCTACCAGAAAACACAAGCAACATCCCAAAATTTGCCCAAATAATATTTTATTGCTTAAATGTGCATTTATGATTTTCTGGAATTTATTTGGATTTTTCTGGATTTCTTTGAATTAATTTTAAATTAAGTATATTGACCTTTTGTTCAAATCTATTTAAATTTATGCAAAGTTAAAATAAAGTTTGCCAAAAATATTTTATTTAAGTCCAGAATGTCTCAAAGTATTTTTGAGAATTTTCTTGGATTTTTCCTGATAATTTAATTGCCTAAAACCAATTAAATGAATTTCTAGAATTATTTAAATTAATAAAGTTTTAATATTCTTTTGGAACAGTATTGGGCTCAGCCCAATACTGTGCGCGTGAGGCCCTCGTCGGGCGGCCCAAATCAGCCCGTCCAGTGAACCCTAGCCCGTAGCCGTTCGATTTCAATCCAGTGGCCCGGAGTTCGCCACGTGAGTGTTCGCGTCTTGGCCGCCGATCAAGATCGGCAGACCGCTCGCATCGCACCGATTCGGAAAGAAAAGGATCGCGCCGCTGGTTTTGGAAGGATTTGTTCGATCGTATCGCCCGGAGTGATCCCGCCGCTGGTAGCGGATCGAGTGGTGGGAGTTGTCGCCTCCGCGAAGGACTCGAGTCCGCCGATACGCCTCCGCCGCGGTAGGATCTAGGGTTCCTTTGAGCGCGCTTGCCGAGGCTATAAAGGGAGGGTAGCCGCCGAGGTTCGCCCGCAGCGCCGCAGCGTTTGATCGAAGTCATCTCGCGAAAGTCGCTGTAGAACGCGCTTGGAAGCTCATCGTGATTCGTTTCACGCGCCGCCGCTTGTTCATGCCTTTGCGCCGTCATCCAGCTGTTTCTCGCCGTTTGGGATCCAGATCCGAGACTGCGGTGTCAAGACGCGTCGGTAGAAGGGAGCAACGTCGCCGTTTCGTCGCCGGAACACCGTCTCTGAGGTCATCGTTCTCAAGCCCGGTGGAGTTGCGCCGCCGCGTCGCCATCATCGCGTTGAAGCTTCGGGAGCCGTTGGATCTACAGTGAAGAGTTCAGATCGTGACACGTCGGTAAGCAACTCGGAAGGTGTGAGCCGTCGGATTTAGATCGGGCGATCGAGGCGTAGTCGCATGTCTCCTAGACCCTGGCCGTTCGATCAGATCTGGGCGCACCAGATTGCGCCGTCGCCGCAGCCAATCGGATCGTGCCGCGTGGTGGTACGGGCGCCGAGGCGTCGTGGACCGGGTTTGCGGTAGACCAGAGGAGGTCCCGTGGACCAGGTCTATGCACCGGGGCCACATGTCGTGCTCTGGTTGGCTCGGGTCAGAGATGACATCAGCGTGATGCAATAAATCTGTTTTTGATTTAAAAATAAATCTGTTAATTTTGATTTTCTGATTTTTGTTAATTTCAGTATTTATTTACAACTTCAAAAGGCTATATCTTTTGCATCGTAACTCGGATTTGAGTGATTCAAATTTCTAAAAAATTTTAAAATTGAGATATATTTAATGGTGAATTTTA
The DNA here is from genome assembly GCA_036346275.1 of Otatea glauca. Taxonomy (NCBI): domain Eukaryota; kingdom Viridiplantae; phylum Streptophyta; class Magnoliopsida; order Poales; family Poaceae; genus Otatea; species Otatea glauca. Next base: position 56,170,395 of record CM070715.1, on the reverse strand, counting down.
TTTGATTTTTGGAGTTCATTTGGTCTCTGTTTTGGTATTTATTTGCTTTTATTCTTTGGTACGCGTAGACGTTGAATTGTGCGACGCTTCAGAGGAAGATCCAGCAACTCAAGAGCAAGTTCCAGAACCAGATCAGGACCTATTCCAAGGCAAGTTGTGCTTTGATCATCTTGAACCCATGTTTATAGAATTGCTATATTTGTTTTACCCTATTGCATATATTTCAAGTATACAATTGTTTCAAATTAGATTGGGTTTAGCTAATATACCAGATTGATCTATACCCTACCTTGTCATTGTATGCCATGATCTATTGTCACCTAGATTGGTTCATTATAGTTGGTTAGTAATGATAATCAACATGGGATGGTTAGTCCGTATTAGTTGCTTAGCCATGCCACGTCATCACATGTGTCAGAATCATTGATAATTAATCTTGATTAATGGAATATGGAACAATGTTATGAACTTGTGTGTCATGTGGATCACACGATGAGATTGAGTTGTTGTGGCGAGTCATGTCACGCAACGATGTTGAATTGTTGATAGCACGTGGTGCTTGGTAATCAACTGGGTGATAATCATTTAGATTGGGGCAAGTGACAAGGGGCGAGGAGGCTGTTGGGCCCGATGGGCGAGGGTATGTGGATGTCTTGCCTTGATCACTCTAAGGACTTAACCTTGCAAGCCTTTGACTGAGTTAATCATGCAACCACATGTCCGTATGGGCCACCTAGTGAGTAATTTGCATTGTCTTAATTTTGGTACTATCGTGGTCGGTGTGAGTTCCCGAGTTATGGAGTAATTCACATGGCGCAAGAGGGGGCCCCGGATGTGGTAACCACCCCACCAAAGTTGAAACCTTAGCGGTAGTATCGGGTTAAGCCAACGCATTGTAAAGGCTTTGTTATAATCACTCGCCTTGGTGGTGTTTGGTTGTATCACGTGGGTAAAGTGCATAACCTCTGCGCAGATCGTGAAACTATTCGGATAGCCGTGCTCGCGGTATTGAGCAATGCTCGGAATTACAGCTTAAGGGTTAGCTTAATTAAATGGACAATTTGGTTGGGATGGCGTAATGCCATGTGGAAGATGGAATTTGACTTAGGATTTGAAACTTGGTTTACTTGAGAAATATCAATTTATTTATTATTGCTATTTGTTTTACGATCTTTACAATCTATTTATTATACTTGTTCATAAATGTCGCTTATTGCAAAATAGCCATGATAGCCTATCCGTTGGAATAAGCCTTACATATAGATACATAGAATTGCATTCTCAGGCACAACTTGTTGAGTGCTTTAAGTACTCACCCTTGCCAAACAACAATAATCAACAGCTTGAAGAATCTACACTGTGTTGGAAGAAGAAGTCCAGAAGACACGAGTCATTAGGGTCCGAGCCTTGTCGGTTGCTGTGGTGAATCGATGAGCTATCTACGCTTTCTCGTCCATTGCTAATTATTAGCTTATATTTCGGTCTTGCCTGCGTAGCTTAATAATGTAAGTTGGTCATAAGATCATACACTTAGCTATATCAATAAATGAGCTACTATTTCTATTATCGCTGAGTATGATGTGATATGTACCGATGTTGAGTGTGTGCACTAGCGCTGATCCCGGGACTAGTGCGGTAAACACAAAGGGTTCAATCGCGATTCGGTCCTTACAACACATCACGCCGATATCTACATCGATGAGAAAAATGAGGAATATCAAGAGGACGGCGAAAGACTGACTACGAACAAATCTAGGACTAAAACTCAAGAACTAGCATGAAAACCAAGTCTTGGGCCGCCCTAAAAGCAGCGACTCTCTAACTTGCCTAGAAGCGGTGTGTGTCTTAGGAGCACTCAAAGTCCGGGATGATCCCGAATACCCTAAGAGCAAGAACACGCCACGCCGAGTGATCTTGGCGTGCTCAAGCGTAAATCTACTAGGTGACCATCCTTCTTACGGAAGGTGCATGTGTACTTCGCTTGCTAGAGGCGTAGCAATAGGACTAACACCCTTCTCGTCGAAGTCCTATGGACAACCCAATGACCTAAACACGGTGGTACTCACTCGGGAGCTACCACAATCTCACCACTCTTGGAGCCGCACAATGGTGGGAGGATCCGCCGAGCGTGCTCCAAGGGATCAAATCCTAGACTTTGATTGAATCTACTAATCTTGGATTGGTCTAGAATAAGATTGAGCTTCTTCTTGCTCTCCAACAAACTTCTCGAGAGTGCTCATAAGATACTAGCAATCTCGGAAGAAAGAAGCACAAGAAGAATAGGGAAGGAGAGGAAGAAGAAGAACTGAAAGAGAAGATCTCTCAAAGACGTGCTTTTTGTTCCTTAGCACGGCCGCCTCAATCTTGAGGGCCTCACAAGAAACGCAAGGAGCATCTCTAATCATAAGGGTTTGGTCTTTTAACTTCTTCTTAAGCTCGACATGGATTTGATCCACATCATCCTTAACCCCAACACACAGCAAGCAACCAGTTTTTGACTTAACTAGTAAGTCCTTAGCTAGTTGATCACACTTGACATTCAAAGCATTATTGTCAAGTTTTAGTTGCCTACAGCCCTCACATGAGCTGACTAGGTCCTTAGAAGCATGCAATTCAAGTTCATCATTTCTAGCAGAAAGCTTTCTAAGGTGTTCGCTCATGGCATCAATTTCGGCAAGCAATTTAGGGCAATTAGCACATGATGGAGTGGAGTGAGAATGAAGAAAACTAGCCTCAACAGGAATAGCATCAACAGAGCTAGTGCTAGCATTCTTCAACCTAAGACCATCAAGTTCAGCAAGCACACTATCTTGTATGGTCCTTAGGTTCTCCAACTCCACAAGAATAGCATCACACAAAGAGCAATCATCAGTGACTCGGGAGGGAGAAGATCTAAGTGAAGCTAACTCCCGAGTCAAGGTACCTACTTCCTTCTCAAGCTCCGTACACCTAGCTCTAGCTCTAGCATAAAATTTTCCTAATTTGCAGAAAGCTTCGTTGAGCTGGTCATAGGAGGGTACCTCATCCGAGTCGCTTTAGAGCTCGGAGTCGATGATGTCGTTGGTGTCGGCCATGAAGCACATGCCGGAGAAGTCGCCACCGCCCTTCTTCTCTTGCATATCATCCTCACCTCATCGCTCCATGTCTCCGTGTCGGAGAGGTTGATGTCGCTGCGCGACGAGGACGCGTGGAAGAGCTTTTTGTTCTTGGAGAAGTTGCGGTACTTCTTCTCGTGTGCCGTTCACGAACCGAGGCTTCTTGTTGCGCTTCTTGTCGGTGTAGTCGTTCTTGCCGTAACCACCAACGCCGTTCTTGCCCTTCTCCGCCTTGGGATAGCCGCCAATGTGGTTGGGGCCACCACACTCAAGCGGTGATCATGCCACCTCTCTTCCTCTCTCACCTCTTGTATGCATGAGAAAACTTGCGGCGAGAAGAGCAAGCTCATTTTCTCGAAATTTTTCCGCTTGGTCATCGCTAGCTCGCAAAGGGCTAAAAGAGAGAAACCAATAGAAGGATCGTAAGAAGAAGATCCAATGGGATCGGTGACCAAAGCCATCGATCGAGATTTCGTCTTCCGAGAGACGACATCGATCTCATGAGTCTTGAGGCGGGAATAAAGCCCGCCAAGAGTCGAGTCGATAAGTCGGTGGTGTCCTTGATGGTGGTCACCTTCATCTCCCAAACCCAAGGTCGAGTGCGGTAAAGAAATGCCGAGCATTGTCCGAGTCGTGGTATATGCAACCAACCGCCGAGGTCGCCAAAATCTTTGTAAACCGACCAAAACACTCGCCGAGACTCTCACCAACAGCGTTGATCAAATTTGTTGTACTCGCTTGAACGTCTCGCTCACAATCTTGATTTGAGTAGAGCCCTCATGGTAAGCATCGAGGGTTACCCAAATCTCGTGAGCGGAGCGAAGGTGAGAAATCCTATCATACTCACCGCGGCTAAGACCCTGTATGAGAATGTTCCTTGCCTTAGCATTCGCCTCAACATCAACCATATTGATGGCCGTGACATTTTCATCAGCAGGAACCTCATACAGGAGTTTCACCGTCTGCCATATCAGGTAACCCTGGGCAGTGATGTATGACTCCATCCGAGACTTCCAAAAAGGAAAATCAAATGCATTAAAGATGGGAGGCTTGGTGGAATATTTGTCCGTCGCCATGGCTCTTGAGACCGGTCAAGATCTATGGAAGAGCAAAACCGGCTCTGATACCAATTGAAGGATCGAGATGGTGAACAGAGGGGGGGTGAATGGTCGCAAATAAAATTTCCCCCAAAATACTCCAACAAAAACCTCGACAAGATCGCTCAAAAGAAATCGTGAAAAACCTAAAAAACTAGACAACTATGTGTACCCCAAGCTTGCATGGATAAGTACCATAAAATATGTGGGGATTTTTGAGTCACAATACTGGTTGTCTAGTGTCCAAGATAAAGAGGAATCAATTCAAACTCTTGCTTTTAGAAAGGACATCAATTCAAATCACAAAAGTCACTTTAAAAGCAAAAGGCACTTTCGAATTTGTCCTCAATTTGCACAGGAGGTTGGTGGGTTTCTGCAGCTCACAAAATTTTGAGACTTTTGCTCCCTATGAGCATTAGAGTCGTGAAGAACTCCACCAAAATTCTCCTCAAGAACACAGTCTGGTCAAGAACTTCGAGCAGAAAGTTTGGGGCTCGGTTTTCACCTCATGGCGCCCAAACGGTGCAACAAGTGAACTCCACAATTTTTCTACAAGTGTATGTCAGAGCCCCGCACCTCCTCCAACAAGAATCACTTGAAAAATATTTTTCTATATTTTTATAGAAATCAAACACTGACTGCTGCGTGAAGAACAAGTTCTGAACAAAGTTGGAACTTGAAAGAAAAGATGTTCTCTACTCAATCCAAGAGTGCAAAAGAGATGTAAAACCATATGAACACACTCAAAACATCCAAGATCAGCAGATTTAGAAGCGGGAGGCAAATCCAAATTACATGAAAGTAAATTGCGAGAATGTAATTGCGGAAAGTAAATGCTTTGAATTTAAATTGCGTAAAGTAAAGACATAATGTAAATGCGCAAAATAAATTCAGAGGTGGATGGATAAAACTTTCATTTCTGGAAGGAGAGGTTACAAAGCCTCACTTTCATGTGGGCAAAGCTCAAAGGAGCATTCACAAACCTCAAAACCTTCAAGGGAAGGAGGCTACACCTCTACCCCTATTTATACTACTCTTGGGCCACCTACCACCCTTGGATGAGTCCCTCAACCCTAGAGCACTCATCTAAGGGCTAGGATTAACCCACACACACAGCCATGCAAGGGCTAACCCAAAACCCACACACATACCGGGTTTTCTTGCACGGTTTTCAAAGCATACTACCTAGACCCGCTAACCTATCAACTAGACCTCAAACCGACGGCCCTCATTGATCCACGCGGCAACTAGCTAGCATCATCTCCTTTCCTTGTCTTCTTGACTTGCCCGGACTCCGTCTCCGATCTTCTTCCGGCGATCTCCCAACCGTCTGGACCTCCGACGCTCCTCGCCTAGTCCTGGTCATCCTTCGCCTCACCATGACCTAGCACCGTCGTCCTACAACCATCAAAAACAAGGAAACTCCTCACATAGCAATGCCCACAATGATATGCAATAAACCCATCCAACTCATCACTACCGCGCCCATACGATCGGTACTTCCACTCCTGGCAGAGATAACTCAAAATGCTTCATTTTGAAAATCAATCCAAATCAAACTCAAACTTGAGCACACCTTGCTCAAATAAAGTCAAATACTCATCACAAACATGGATGGACCTCCACATGGTCCTTCAGGACTAAAGAGGGATGGGGTTAATTATTCATGACACCAACTTTGCTTATTAAGTTCTTGCTGAGTGCACTCGTACCCACCCTTGCTATTAATCTTCTTGTTTAGAAGTGACAAGCCCTTGAGTACTTGGTACAACATCAACCACCGAAGCAAAGCCCATCGCAATACAAAGCATTAGGATGCTAGGTGTGGATATTCAAATAGTCCTAACTGTTTCTCTACTACATCACTCTGATTAGGATCATTGCTCGAGAAAGCCACACTTTGTCAGTTGTAACATCCCAAAATTTGCCTTTAGTTTTATTTTATTGCTATTTGTGTATTTTGTGATTTTTTTGAATTTATTAGATTTTTTTGGAATTTATTTGAATTTATTTAAAATTAACTATATTGGCCCTTTTGTGAAAACTAATTAAATATAGATAAATTTAATATAAAATTTGGCTAAAAATATTTTATTTAAGTTCAAAATGTCTCAAAATATTTATAAGAATTTTCTTGCATTTTCCCTCGTATTTTTGTTTCCTAAAACTACTTAAACTAATTTTTGTAATTATTTTAAAAAGAAGATTCGGGAAAAATCGAATGAACAGTGCTGGTCCAGAGCCCAACACTGTGCGCTCGAGGCCAATCACTATGCGGCCTGCTAGGCCTATGTTCAAGCGTCTTTGTCGTCGACTGTTGGATCTACATCGTAAGGCCATCATCAAGCCGCATCGATGGTGTTGGATCAACCGTTTGATCGCGAAGGAGCGGCTGTGATCGGAAGGTATCGATGGAAACCCTAGTGCCTGTGAACCGTCGGATCAAGATCTAGCGGCGAAGAATGTGTTGCGTTAGATTAGGATGGATTAGATCGTATCCGTTGGATTTGGAAAGGGTGGATCCGATCGTGCCGCGTCAGGAGCAATCGCAGCCGTTGATCGTCGATCGGACGGCTGTCCATTGTCGTCTCAGCGCAGGACTCAGAATCCGCCGCCGATACGCCGCCGCCGCCGTGTAGGGTTAGGTTTCCGATTTACGTGTGTTTGCCAGGGCTATTTAAGGAGGGGGTAGACGCCCGAGGTTCGCTATCTCGTTGCGCATCCGTAGCCCTAGCTATCGTCACTGTGCCGCCGCCATTCGTGTGCTAGAGCTCGTCAAAGTTCCGTAGCGCCGCTGATCATTTCCTCACTGTTGAGCCACCGTCAAGCCACCTTCCATCGCACTGGTTCCAGATTTGAGGTCTTCGTGTTGCGCCGCATCAGATCCGTGAAGACTCATCGCCGTTCCGTCGCCGCATCACCGTTGCCAAGGTCATCATCTTCAAGTCTGGTGGGAGTTGCGCCGCCGTGCCGCCATCTGTGTCGAGGAGCTCGGGAGCCGTCGGATCTTCGGCGAAGCACCGAGATCATGCCACATCATAGTATCAACAGTAAACGCCATCGGTAACGTCCGCCGTCGGATCGGGAGTTAGAGGACCAAAATGGCGATCAGAGGGGGGTGAATGATCCCAAATCTGAAATTTCCCCCACTAAAAAATGTTTCAACCAAGCCCACAAATAAATCAATCAAAAGGAGCAAATGGGAAGGAGTAACTGCTCTGTATGGGCGGTGCTACCGCAGGGGGAACGGTAGTACTGGACTCAAAAACAGCAACAAGAATAGAGTTTGAAAACAGCACGACTCGAAAGCAAATCTTGAGGAATCTTTTGATCGACTCTACAAAAACTTATGAAACTTGGTAAATGTGATCTTAAGGATGTCAGGAACTTATTCCAACCTTCAATCGCAAAGATTGGCATCAAAGTTCTGATCTTTTTACTTGGAAAGGAAAAATACACCAAGTTCAGATAAAATACAATAACTTGATCTTGGACTTGCTCATGGGGCTTTGATGATCAAGATGATCTTGGACAACTTTCCACTTGTCACAGTAAGCAAGAATTCAAGTCAAAATCTTCGCAAACATGATCTACAATAATTAATCACTCAAGAACACAAGATCGATTTCATGCAATAAAAGCGCAACGATCCTTCAAAATAAGAGGCAATAGCAAGTAGGAGGGGAGGAAAATCCAAATTGCGTATAAGAGATTACAAGAATGTAAGTGCGAAATTTAAATGCTTGAAAATAAGTTGCTGAATTTAATACGTAATGTAAATTCAAGCATGATATAAAGTGTTTTGTATTTTTGGAAGGAAGGTTTACAAAGCCTCACAACAAAGCGGGCAAAAAGCTCAAAGGAGCCAAAACCTCTAAAACCTTCAAAAGGAGGAAGACCACCCCTCCCACTCTATTTATACTACCCTCGAGTCACCCTCCACCCTTGGATGAGATCCTTTTGCCCTAAGGACCACCATCAAGGGTTAGGATTACTCCCACACACAGCCTTACATGGGCTAACCCGAAACCCAACAAGCACACCAGGTTTTCAAGGCATGCTAACTAGAACCGCTACTCTATTACCTAGACTGTGATCCGTCGACCCTCCTTTGATCCGAGTAGTTCTCAGCTAACATCTCAACCATTCCTTGTCTTCTAGGTTCACAGCGACTGCGTCTCCAATCATCTTACGGCGATCCTCGACCGTTTGGACCTCCGACGCACCTCACCTAGTCCCGGTCATCCTTCGCCTTAGCATGACCTAGCACCGTCGTCCTACAACCATCAAAAACAAGGAATCACATCACATAGCATTGACCACTTTGCTCAAAATCGAGTCGATGAGTCGATATCGAGCATCGAGTAACCCTACTCGATACTTATCGATTCTCACTCTACTTGAGTCACTCGACCACAAGTCAACGGGGCATTACTCGACCAAACTAGAACTTGGCAGTAATGAACTAACCTGCCACTCGACCTAACATCATCCATACTCAATACTTCTCAATCCTCACTCTACTCGAGTCACTTGACCATTGGTCTTCGACTAGCCAAAGTCCAGACCACTTGAGGTCCGACCACTGGTCTTCGGCCAGCCAAAGTCCAAACCACTCGAGGTCCGACCACTTGTCTTCGGCCAGCCAAAATCCAGACCACTCAAGATTCGACCACTGGTCTTCGACCAGGACAGACTCAAATCAAACTCAACCTTGAGCACCAAAAGCTTGAATACAGTCATTTACTCATCACACACTTGGGTAGACTTCCACATGGTCTTTCAGGAGTAAGCGGTCGGGATTTTGCCACGTAAGCTTAGATTGGTGACCGTTGGTTTTGCACTGTGCGGTTCATATTGTGCCGTGCAGGAGGGCCAGTGCCGCACCAATGCGTGGCAGCTCAGATGCTGAAGCGTCGTGCGCCAAGTTCACATTAGACCAAAGGAGGTTCTGTGGACCGGGTGCATGGATCGAGGCCACATGTCGCAATGCGATTGGTTCGGCTTGGTGCTAACGTCACACTGACATCATAAATAAGCAAAAAAGTCAACAGCAAAACGCATAACAAGTATCTTGATCAGCTTCAAGCACGACCATCTTTTCAACCAGCCATCGGGGGCTTCTTCACGGCCGACTTCAACGACTTGTTCAATCTCTTCAACCTCGACGCTATCAACGTCGTGCTAATGAGATGTTGAACATTGTAAGTGTGTGTAATCACGGTCTATATATTCATGTAATACCGATAATTGTCATATAACACCTTGCTTTTGTGTATATAGATACATGATCCTTGAAGAGAGAAGAAATGAAGAACCGGTGGGTTTCCTCGACCCACACATAGTCTTGAGGCAAACAATGAACAAAAATTCTCGTTACATCGAGGATTACTTGATAGAGGCATCGCTGGCTCAACGCGATGCAGAGTACATATTTCTACCCTACAACCCGTCATAAGTGTTGCACTACTTGCTATACTTTGATTTGTATTTTACACACAACTCAAAGTTAGGTTGAGTAACCATGGCGTTATTCCTATGTAGGTTTCACTGGGTTTTAATTATATTTGAACCAAGAAAAAACCGAGTTAACTACATTGATTGCTTACGTAAAGGCAGCCACGACTTGAGGCCTATCAGAAAACTACTCGACAGGAAATCATGTTTCCTCCATAGATAACCCTCCTGTAGCTCTTGGAATGGCTGAGGCTAACTTTGTTAGAATCACATAGGGCATTCAAAGTGTATAGACTTCATGGAGGGCCACACAAGAATGCATCGAAGCTAAAACATGATTTTTTTACTTCCTGGTAGCCGCTAGTACACAATAATCCTATATCACTTCGTAATAATACACCTAGAACTAACCAATTCTATTTTCGCAGAGCACCTAGCAGGGACAAGGAAATAACATATGTGCCTTCTACGTTAGCCATAATGCGAACCCTCGTTGGTACAAAGAAGATCAGCAATGTAACTACGTTGAAAAATGCCCATCTGGAGGCAATTCGAGAACACCTCTCTGACTTCTTGATGCGTGAGGTCATACATCCAAAAGGCACATTCCACGCTGCCGAATTTGTGAAACTTGAGCATTCTATTGGTTAATTTGTGAATTGTAATTGCGCATTCCATTGGTTAATATAATATTTGAGTTGATTGCTGAAATGGTTGTGTAATCTGTGATATAATCAGCTTCTGATCTATTGGTTAATATAATATTTGAGTTGATTTATGAAATGGTTGTGTAATATGTGATATAATCATCTTTTGATGTACTAGTTAATATAATATTTGAGTTGATTTCTGAAATGGTTGTGTAATATGTCATATATTCAGCTTGTGATGTGTGTAATCTGCTTGCGATATAATTTGTGTAATTTGCTTGTTTCAGAGGATATGACTAGCATTTCCTGAGGCTAGCCAATAAAAAAAATCAGCAGTAAAAAATAATATCACAGACGGTTATATCACATACCACAGACGGTTCTAGTAAAGAACCGTCTACGATGTGAGTTTCATAGACGGTTCAAGAACCATCTGTGATACACCGTTGTCATCACTAACATATGTTTACAAACGGTTCACAAAACCGTCTGTTATGACCTTTTAGAATCATATGTGATGATTTTTTCTGTAGTAGTGTATGGCTCATGGAAATTTTCCTCCAAAATCCATGTGGAATTGCCTATTCTATAGGTATTTCAAAGGAATTTGTTGGGTTCAATCATTCATTACAAAGGACTCAATATAAAACTTTCCTATAGTATTTCTTAGATCTGTTTGGTTTGATGACAAATTTACCTTACTAAACCTTACCAAAATTTGACAATGCCAAAATTTGATCACCAAATTGGCTACCAATGTTTTGGCCAAAGGTTGTTAAGAAAATAAACTAGAGAACAAAGAGAGAAGAAAATCTTGACAAAATTTGGTAGCAAATCAAATGCTTGCCAATTTTGTTAGCGTTAACCAAAATTGACAAGCATTGGTAACTATTAGAAGCAAACCAAACAGCCCCTAAACCTATAAAATTCCTATGTTTTTGCTTCATTTCAAAGAGGCCCTAATGGCAAAAAAATCATTGGGCACAAAATCCTTGGAGATTTGAAACAAAACTAAGAGCCTGTTCATAAGGACAGATTCATCTTTTGCTCTGTTTGGGACAGATTCTGATTGTGCAGATTCCGATTCTTTAAAAATCGGGTGGGTGATAACTTCTGATTTTATGTACAAATCTGCATCTGACTGTGAAAAAAGCTATCAAGAATCCTTACGTGCAGCAAAAAAAATCTATTTTTTTAAGTAAAAGTTATACCGAAGCTGCCCCGGCCTTTGCCTCCTCCTGTCCGACGCATCACACTTGGCCGGAACGTGCAACGCTTGGCCTTTTAGACCACTCCCCACCGGCTAGTTTCGGTACGCTGTCCCCGCGGAGCAGCGCGGGGTAACCCAAACTGACCACGTGGCTCACCTCCAACCGTCCCATCAGCGACCACGCACTCCGATCGAGCGCTCTCACGGCCCCACCCACTCGCCTGCAGCGCACCGCACCTGGCCGCATCACCGTTTCAAATGTTTTTGAATTCGAACGGATAGTCTTCTGATACACGCGCACCACAGATATCTCTGCATCTCGTCTAATTTCCTTTCGTCTCCTTCCTTCGTCTTCCACCACCTCCTCCTCCTCTGCTTTCCCCTCAATTTCGCCTTCCATTTTGATTCTACGACCGAAGTAGCAGAGTGGATTGGCGTCAAGCAATAGTGGCTACGGCAACGGCAGCAAGAAGCGAGAGTGAGCAATGGAGATGCTGAGGCGGAACCTGAAGCGGCAGGCGTCGCGGTCCCTCTCCGCGTTCGCCGTCTCCTCACCGCGCTCCTCCGCGGACCAGGAGAATCTCCACCCCAACCTTGCCGCCGCCTCGCCGCACATGTTCCCTGCCAAGAACTCCTCGGCGCCGGACGTGTCGCCGCGCTCGAAACCCATCCCGACCGGTTCTCCTGCTGCTGCTGCTCCGCCTACGGCCACCGCCGAGGAGGAGCTCGCCACGATGGCCGCCAGCGCACCAGCCGACGACGAACCCTCCATCAAGGTACTGCTATCCATGGGCTTACTCGAAACCCCTTCCTCCACGGGTAGTTCGAGATCTCCTGAAAGTTCATTGCGGGCTTTCTCTTGATGCGTGTGTGTGGTGGTGCACGCAGGTTGTGGTGAGGGTTCGGCCGACGGTGAGCCGGCCAGTGGACGGCAAGGATCTTTGGTTCGTGCGCAAGACCTCCCCGGACTCCCTTGCGATCGGCGATCGGGCCTTCACTGTGGATGGTGTCCTGGACAACACATCCTCCCAGGTAATTCCATCTCCATTCCTCTGTCGACCATACAGACTGAGCCGCTTGCTTGGAGCTTTGCTTAATTCTATGTTATCTCGAACGAATTCTGCGAATCTTGGTGGTTTGCAGGAGGATGCGTTCGATCTGGTGGGTGTGCCGATGATCGAGGGCGCCCTCGCTGGATTCAACACCTCCCTCGTGTGCTACGGCCAGGTACCACTCACGATCGAGTCCACTGTTCCTTTGCTCCGTTTCGATTTATTGACTTCTCTGTTCCTGTTGCTGATGCTTGTGTATATATGAATTGTTATTAGAGTGGCACAGGGAAGACGTACACCATGTGGGGGCCCCTCGCGGCCATGGTCGACAGCCGCTCCGACCATGCCGACCGGGGCGTCGTGCCTCGCGTCTTCCAGAACCTCTTCTCTCAAATCCAACGCGTAAGGCCCTTCTTAATCTGTCGGTCGTAGAATGTTGACTTGATCTTTGATTCCTTGTTGCCTTACTGTTGTTCTTTCCTGTGCAGATGCAAGTGAGCTCACTGGAGAAGCAGACTAGCTATCAATGTCGGTGCTCCTTCCTCGAGGTGTGTAGTAAACTGCTCGTTGTCAACTGAGCCGAAAAAAGCATCTAGGTAGTTTCCATAACTGAAATGAGAAACGAATTAAGTTTACATTCCTTGCTTTCCAACTTCTTGCAGGTATACAATGAGCAGATTAATGACCTATTGGGTCCATCTCAGCGTGATCTACAGGTATATTCTTAGGAAAAAAAAAACTTTATTTGCAATTTGAGATTGCCGTTGTATTATGCAAATGTCTTATCCATCTTTAGTCTTTAGATAAAAGAGAATGCTGGCAATGGTATACATGTCGAAAACTTGACTGATGAGTATGTGTCAACGGTCGATGATGTCAATCAGATCTTGATGAAGGTATAAGCAACAATGACTTCCAATTCATGTCGTTCTCTGTATGCTTATGGACAGTATGGGTGCTTTGGTCAGCAAGTAGTTGCCTGAATCTGCGTGATTTTCAGAGAAAATAAGAAGGCATTGGAACCTTGCATCTAGTAGCACTAGAAAAAAAAACAAATTTCAAAATTACGGAAATGGTTGTATTATCAATTATTAAACCATGTATTTGTCTGATGTGAACTTCTTGGCGCTCATGATCTGGTTTAGATAATCTTTTCTATGCCTTTCATAAAGGTTATTCTTTGGAGGCATAGAATAATCAAACAAAATTTACCAGCATTATTATTGTAATGATGGTTTACGTAATCACATTCGATGGGCAACTTTGAGCTATAGGACTATAGGAGAAACACAAAGAGCTCGCCTTTTTTTTCCAAACTAGGTAGTTTTCACCACACACAGTTTTCCTCGATTACAAACAACATTTACGATGTTCAGATGAGATGACACAAAACTGTTAAATTTTGCAGCATTTGGTGTAATAGTCACAATTACCTCCTCCTTTAGAGTTTAGTCTGCCATTGTTCTAGTGTTATTTTTGGCTTCTCTTGATTAGTCTTTTATTCGAGGATACTTCTCTTGATTAGTATGAGTCTGCTTTTGTTTACAGGGCCTATCAAACAGAAAAGTTGGCACCACTAGTATGAACTTGAAAAGTTCACGCTCTCATGTGATATTCACTTGCGTCGTTGAAGCTTGGAGCAAGGTAAACATCTTTCCATCGTCAATTATGACGCAATTTATTTTCTTCTGTTGTGTGTAGGTCTTATGTTTGCATCCATTAATGTAACTCCTAATATTGTAATAATCATGTCAATGTTAGAGCATTTTAGTAGCTCAATATACTACTTTGTTCATTCTATTCTATGTTGAAGTTTCTGTTAATTGATTCTACATACACGTGGTGACAAGCTTGGGGATTTACTTTCTTCAACTAATATTACAGGATTTATCAAATGGCTTTAGCAGTTCAAGAACTAGCAGAATTACCTTTGTTGATCTTGCTGGTCCTGATAATGATGAACTTGATGGTGCTGGCAAGAACCGTACAAGAGAAGAAAGACATGTTAAGAAGTCTATTTCAAGGCTTGGGTATGTAAATTTATACAAGTTGTTCAGTCAAAATTTTATGATCTCATGAGCATATTGCAAAAGTTTTTTTCATTTTACGCTAATGACTTGTTCATTTGTCTTGCTCAGATCATATTATCATATTCATTTGCATGATTGAAGGACCATGTGGAGGTCCATCCATGTTTGTGATGAGTATTTGACTTTATTTGATCAAGGTGTGCTCAAGTTTGAGTTTGATTTTGATTGTTTTTCGAGCTAGAGCAATTTGAGTTACTGGTTGGAGACTAGTCGTCGGACCTCGAGTGGTCGGGTCGTCCGACCCCGAGTGGTCGGGTCGTCCGACCTGAGTGGTCGGGGCTTTGGCTGTGTTGCAGACCAGTCGTCCGACCCCGAGTGGTTGGGTCGTCCGACTCCGAGTGGTCAGGTCTTTGGTTGGTCGGAGACCAGTTGTCCGACCCAGAGAGGTCTGGGCTGTGGCTGGTCGGAGACCAGTCGTCTATCCCCGAGTGGTCAAGTCTCTCGCTGGTCGGAGACTACCGCCGACCTCAGTGGTCGGAATGGAGACTAGTGGTCAGACCTCGAGTGGTCGGGATGGAGACCAGTGGTCAGACCATGATTGGTCGGGATGGAGACCAGTGGTCGGGGTTATGTTGGTCAGCGTAGTGTATATCTGTCTGTTGAGATGGATATGTGTTGTTGGACATTGCTATGTGATGTGGTTTCCTTGTCTATGATGGTTGCAAGACTTTGGAGCTAGGTCATGGTGAGGCGAAGGGGATCAGGACTAGGATGGGAGAGCTAAGGTCCAGATGATCAAGGTGTCGCCAAAGATGACTGAGGCCAGGGAGTAGATGCAAGCCGAGAAGACAAAGGAATGGATGAGATGCTAACTTGGAGCTGCTCTGATCAAGGAGGACCGTTGGATCGTGGTCAGGAAGATAGAGTAGCGGGTCAAGTTAGTGTGAGTTGAAAAGCGTGCAAAACCCGTTGTGTTGTTGGGTTTCGGGTGAGCCTATGCATAGCTTTGTGAGTGGGTAAAATCTCAGCCCTTGATGGAGTGCTCTACTCTAGGGTTTAGAGGCTCATCCAAGGGTGGTAGGTGTTCCAAGCCTGCTATTAATAGACAGGGAGAGGGTGTCTCCTTGGGGTGAGCAGTGAGGAAAATGTACGTGAGTAGTTGAGAGTTGTTGAGAGTGATGGTGTAAGTATCAAATCTCGGCTCTTGGATGTTGGCTTAGGTTTGAAGCAGACATCCAAAGGTGGGAATTGATCCCAAGTCACTATAAATAGAGGGTAGGGGCACCTCCTCTGTGAAGGTTCCGAGGTTTTTGCTGCTCATTTGAGCTTTGCCCACTTTGTTGTGAGGCAAAAACCTCCCTTCCAGAAATGAAATGTTCTTCATTTATATATTCTTGTTTCATTTCTCTTACGTATTTACATTACGCACTTGAATTCTGTTATCTAAATTCCGCATTTACCTACTTGCGATTTACTTTACGTAATTTGGATTTGCCTCATCTCCTTCTACATGCTATTGAGTCTTTGTTGAAATTCATGATTTATCACTCTTCTCTGGATTCGGTGCTTTCAATCTTTTTGGCAATCCCTACGTTCTTGTTGCAAGTTATTTAGTCTTGAAGTGCGTAAACGTGTGACTTGCAGTTATTTAGTCTTGATTGGCTTCTGGTTCTTATTGCCAAGGATGAAAGATTGCTGGATGAATCTCCTATAGATCATATCCCAATCATCTAGGCAAAACCTCTTCTATTCAGTTTTGCAAGAAACCAATTTCTGTGCCTAGTTTTCAGATGGTGTTTCTATTTGTTTGAAGGGTTGTTTCTTCGTGTACTTACTTGCTGTGATTTGTGGAGAGTCATCCAAGGATATTCGACCATCAACTCCCACCAAAAAGTTACGGTGAAGTCTGTGTTCATGACTCTGTTTTTGGTGTGATATTTGTTAAACTGAAAAGGACGGAACCTTAGTTTTAATTCCTGCGATTGATGATTGAAATAGGTTCCTGACGTCCTTTGGGGTGCGCACCATTTCTCATTGTTTTGGATCACCGATCAAAAGTTACATCGATTTCATTTGTGAGATCGGCCGATTTTACTATTCACCGTAGTATCGTTCATCCGCCTCCGCAGTCGGGGTACTTGTTCATCCGGTGGGCATCGCTCACCCGAGCACTATTCACCCGGGTAATGTTCATCCGACCGCCTGTGTCGGGAGTAATGTTCATCCGACCGCCAGTCGGAGTATCGCTCATCCGACCGCCGTGTCGGAGTATCGCTCATCCGACCCAGTCTTTGGTCGGGCGGTTGGATGAATGAGACTCCGACCAAGTGATCGGATGAACAGTACTCGTGTGAATAGGGCTCGGGTGAACAGTACTTCGACTGGATGAATAATGCGCCGACCGCGAGGTCGGATGAACATTACTTGGGGGTGAATAGTAAAATCAGCCCGATCTCACAAACAGAAATCGATGTAACTTTTGATCGGATGATCTAAAAACAGTGAGACATTGTGTGCACCTCCTAAAGGATGTCAGGAACCTATTTCAATCATCAATCGAAGGAATTAAAATCAAGGTTCCGTCCTTTTCAGTTTAACAAATGCCACACCAAAAATGAGTCATGAACACAGATTTCACCCGTAAATTTGTCAGTGGGAGTTGATGGTCGAATATCCTTGGATGACTCTCCACAAATCACAGCAAGTACATCAATCATGAATTTCACAGTGTAAGGATTGCCTAAAAGATTGAAAGCACCGAATCCAGAGAAGAGTTCATCAATCATGAATTTCAACAAAGACTCAATAGCATGTAGAAGGAGATGAGGCAAATCCAAATTACGTAAAGTAAATCGCAAGTAGGTAAATGCGAAATTTAGATAACGGAATTCAAGCGCGTAATGTAAATACGTAAGAGAAATGAAACAAGAATATAAATGAAGAACATTTCATTTCTGGAAGGGAGGTTTTTGCCTCACAACAAAGTGGGCAAAGCTCAAATGAGCAAAGAAAACCTTCGCTTCACGGAGGGAGGTCGCCTCTACCCTCTATTTATAGTGACTTGGGATCAATTCCCACCTTTGGATGTCCTGCTTCAAACCTAAGCCAACATCCAAGAGCCAGGATTTGATCCTTACACTGTCACTCTCAAAGTTTATTCGAAAATTTTATTTGGCTCCTATATTCACCCCTCTCTAGTCGTCTTTTCCAGTCTTTCAATTGGTATCGAGCCAGCTCGCTCTTTCTAGATCTTGACCGGTCTCAAGAGCCATGGCGATGGACAAGTATTCCACCAAGCCTCCTATTTTCTCCGAGTTGATTTTCCTTTTGGAAATCTCGGATGGAGTCGTACATCACTGGGGTTTCGATATGGCGTAAGGTGAAGCTTAGTATGAGGTTCTGCCGATGAGAACGCCACGGCCGCAATATGGTCGATGTTGAGGCAAATGCTAAGGCAAGGAACATCCTCATACAGGGCCTTAGTCGCAGTGAGTACGATAGGATCTCTCACCTTCGTTCTGCTCATGAGATTTGGGTGACCCTCGATGCTTACCATGAGGGCACTACACAAGTTTGAACAGCACGCTGGTGAGAGTCTTGACGAGTGCTTTGGTTGATTTACGAAGATTTTGAGCGACCTCCGAGCAGTCGGTTGCATATACCCTGACTCGGATAATGCTCGACATTTCTTGACCGCACTTGATCTTCGTGTTTGGGAAATGAAAGTGACCACCATCAAGGACACCACCGACCTGTCGACCTTGACTCTTGACGGGCTTTGTTCCCGCCTCAAGACTCATGAGATCGATGTCGTCTCGCGGAAGACGAAGTCTCAGTCGATGGCTTTGGTCACCGATCCCATTGATCCTCTCTTTCGATTCTTACATTGGTTTCTCTCTCTCGCCTTTGCGAGCTAAGCGATGACCAAGCGGAAAAATTTCCGAAAATGAGCTTGCTCTTCTTGCTCGCAAATTTTCATATGCATACAAGAGAGAGAGAGAAGAGAGGTGGGATGATCACTGCTTTGAGTGTGGTGGCCCCAACCACATTCGAGCAAACTGTCCCAAGCTGGAGAAGGGCAAAAACGAACAAGGCGGTTCGGGCAAGAACGACCACATCGACAAGAACCGCAACAAGAAGGCCCTAGCTCGTGAGCCGGCGAAGAAGAAGTACCGCAACTTCTCCAAGAACAAGAAGCTCTTCCACCGCGTCCTCGCCGCGCTTGACGACATCAACCTCTTCGACATCGAGACATGGAGCGGCGAGGCGAGGATGATCCGCAAGAGAAGAAGGCGGCGACGACTTCTCCGACATGTGCTTCATGGTCGACACCAACGACATCGGCGACTCAGAGCTCTACAATGACTTGGATGAGGTACCTCTTATGACCAAATTTCAACGAAGCTTTACGCAAATTAGGAAAATTTCATGCTAGAGCTAGAGCTAGGTGTACGGAGCTTGAGAAGGAAGTAGGTACCTTGACTCGGGAGTTAGCTTCACTTAGATCTTCTCCCTCCCGAGTCACTGATGACTGTGTTCTCTGTGATGCTGTTCTTGTGGAGTTGGAGAACCTAAGGACCATACATGATAGTGTGCTTGCTGAACTTGATGGTCTTAGGTTGAAGAATGCTAGCAATGAATCTGTTGATACTCATTATGTAGATGCTAGTTTTCTTCCTGCTCACTCTACTCCTTCTTGTGCTAATTGCCCTAAATTGCTTGCCGAAATTGATGCCATGAGCGATCTACCTTAGGAAGCTTTCTTCTAGAAACGATGAACTTGAAATGCATGCTTCTAAGGAACCAGTCAGCTCATGTGAGGGCTGTAGGCAACTAAAACTTGACAATCAATCCTTAAATGTCAAGTGTGCTAAACTTGCTAAGGACTTACTAGATAAGTCACAAGAAAGTTACTTGCGATGTTCTGTGATTGAGGGGGACTTGGATAAAATCCATGTCGAACTTAGGAAGAAATTAGAAGACCAAGCCAATAGAATTAGAAATGCGTGTTGCGTTTCTTGTGAGGCCCTCAAGATTGAGGCAGCCGTGCTGAGGGAGAAAAATGCACGTGCTGAGAGAGCTCATCTTTCTGGTTCTTCTTCTTCTTCTCCTTCTCCCTGTTCTTCTTGTGCTTCTTTCTTTCGAGATTGCCAGTATCTTATGAGCACTCTCGAGAAGTTTGTTGGAGGCAAGAAGAAGGTCAATCTTATTCTAGACCAATCCAAGATTAGTAGATTCAATCAAGGTCTAGGATTTGATCCCTTGGAGCACGCTCGGGCACATCCTCCCACCATTGTGCGCGGCTCCAAGAGTGGTGAGATTGTGGTAGCTCTCAGAGTGAGCACCACCAAGTTTAGGTCTGCTGGGGTTGTCCATAGGACTTCTGACCAGAAGGATGTTACTCCTGTTGCTTCTGTCTCTAGCAAGGCGAAGTACACATGCACCTTCTATAAGAAGGATGGTCACCTAGTAGAACTCTGCTTCAAGCATGCCAAGATCACTCGGCGTGAGCGTGTTGCTGCTCTTAGGGGTATTCAGGGTCATCCCCAGACTTTGAGTGCTCCTAAGGCACACACTGCTTCTAGACAGGTTAGAGAGTCGCCTATTTTTGGGCAGCGTCCAGGACTTGGTTTACATGTTAGTTCTTCGAGTTTTAGTCCTGGAGCTGTTCATAGTCAGTCTTTCCGCCGTCCTTCTGATATTCCTCGTTTTTCCCATCGAGGTACATATCAGCGGTGTGTCAGCTTCACTGGGGTGGTTCGGCTTTTGCACCACGACAGTCCAACCCAGTTTCAGCTCCTAGATCATCTACTAGAGTCGCTACTGATCTTGTTTGGGTTAAACGTCAGAGAGACACTCGAGTCGATCTTCTTGATGCATTTGGTACTCTGAGGCGTCGAGTGGTTCAGTATTGGGTTCCCAAGTCTTCACTCTATCCTAGTACTGAGTCATCTTTCCCTCTTGTGTCATGTCTATGCAATGATGCTTTTAAGTGCCTCTTGCCTTTTTCATGGCATGAGTCGCTTGAGGCTAGCTTGAGGATATGATTACTGCCTAGTGGAGTGGATTTGGGTCATCTTGTGAACTTGTCCTTTCTTAGTTCGATTCTTAGTCCATGAGTTGTCCTGAGGCATCATCTTCGCCGTGCATAAGTAGTGGACCTAGTTTTTCCTCGAGGTACCCACTCACGGCAAGAGTTGCAGGTAAGTATGTTGTTGGTCATGTTGATCCTTACTAATCTCATCTAGGATCATTTTGTCGCTTTTCAATGTTGGCACTCGATGTGAATTCCGAGTTGGCCTTTGCGGCTTGTCTCTAGAGCATTGGATCTTCCTGCATGACTATCATGAGCATCATGCTAACCTGCATGTACTTTCAACTTTGTTTGCCTCGTGTTTCGCTCCACAAGTGTTGAGCTTCATGATAACAGCATTGGGGATTTTCACTTCCATGGTGAGTTATCTCATACCCTCTTGTCGGTTATTCTTGTGATCATCATTTTCATGACATGTTGTGATTGCTCTTGCTCCCATGTGTATTATATGTACTTTGCTAGGTCTTGTTAGTTTTTGTCTGTCTTGTTTTGTGCCATAGCATGTTTTCCCCAACCATCTTTGTGCTTCACGTATTATATCCTAAATTCATGAGCTTTTTCCCAGCATGTGATTTTCTTGTTTTTATCCTGTCCATGATATTGTTCATTTGGTATGAGCATTTGTATTAACTATGGGCACGTGCTATATATCATTTACTTTATTTTGTCATGAGTAGTATCTAGGTTATATGACCCTGATTTTCTATTACATCCATGATTAGCCTTGTTTAGACTTTGTTTGTCAGACTTTGTGATACATGTGAGTGCCTTTCATGAGATTAGGGTTATATGATCTAGCTGCCGCTGTATGACTTATATTGTTCATGATCACCTTTTATTATCCTTCATGCTTATATGCTTCATACCTATTTTGCATGAGCTTGTGTTCTTCATTCATGGCATGTATTCATCATCATGCATAGAGTGTTGCCATAAGTAGCTTCTCATCTTTGTGTCCATTGTCACCATTTACTTTCATGCTGCCTGTGTCCTCATGACCTTTTGTTTGGTCTTCTTTTGACGGGCCTTTTCGCAGCAAGTAAATATTGTTATTGAGGCTATGGATAAATGGATCTTGATGTTGCTAACTGGTTTGTTTTATGCATGATCCTCTTTGGCTGTCTTCATTCATCTTGCTCATGTTATATCTAGTAGCATGTTGTTGTGCTTCATTGTGGTATTTCCTCATTTACATGCTCATTGCCATGTTTAGGGTAGTATCTTGATCCATGTATTTCTAGGCTTTCACATGATCCCTGCTAGCATTAGTGCTATGATGCACCTTGCTGTTATTTATCATGTGGATATGTTTTCACTGTTGTCTATGGATATATGGATCTTGATGCTATCTTTAGCTTAGTTGTGATACATGATCTTACATTACCTTCTGCACCATGTTCATGCTCTAGATGATTGTTTGCCACATTTTTCCTGTATCTTGTTCATTCGTGCCTAGGAACTAGATCTGCCTAACCCCAGTTTCGAAAGCATAGATTTGTTGGATACATGTGTGTAGGCTTTCTGGTGAGGAGACCATCATCCTAGGAATATCTCTAAGTCTTCTTCCTCTCGCTTTTGGATCCACTTGGTCATTTGCCACTACTTGCACTACACTGCGCAGAGGTAAGTACTGTGAAAATATTGATGATAGTGATGGGTCTCTTAGGAGGTTGTGGTTCTTTTGTAGGTAGAGCTTGTGTCTGTTTGTCTAGAGTCTTTTGGTTGGACTTCTAGCATATTTAGATTGCTTTTACCTTGAGCCGTCTTGCTCCTTAGAGACCATGTGGTTTTAGATCTTATCTCTTTTCCTCTAGCTTTCTACCTATCTCTTGTGAGGTGAGAGTTTTAGAGTGTGCCTCAAGGGAGTAGAGTGTGTTGAGGGGATTTGAGCTTGGTTTGTGAGCCCTTGACCTTTCATGAGGGGAGTGGTTTGTATATTATGTACTATATTTTTCTTCCATTTCCTTTCTTCTTACGGGTGACTTTGGCTTGTTTTCTTGAGTTGAGTTCACTCACTTAGACTTCGGCATGCCTCGCATGGACCTCTTATCTTGTGCTTTAGGTTGCTATCATGCGTGATTAGTCATTCTCTCTTCTCTCTAGGTTGAGTTTCCTCACGATCTTATAAGTCTAGCGAGGTTTTGTGGCCTCTGGTAGGCGAGTGCATGTGCACTCCTTAGTTGGGATCTAGAGTCGACTTTCCTATGTCGACTGGGGAAGATAAGAGCGAGCTGAGCCAGTAGTGAGTCTCTTCTATCTTATCTATGCTCAATAGCCATCGGTTTTTGAGTTTCTCGACTTCTTCTCCTCATTCTGCTTTTTTTCGTTGTTATTGAGTTCATTCGGTTTTCTTTATGCCTAACCTTGATAATAACTCAACTTTAACCAGATTTGAGCTTAAAATTGATTCTTTTGTTGAGGGGGAGTTTGGGAATCTGTTCATGCATTGCATTTAGACTGTATTTTTCGTTTTATGAGCTTTGTCTATTATGCATTTGACTCAATCTTCGTGAAATACATCATGATATATCTTTCGAAGAAAATCACTAGCTTAGATATGTCCAAGTTCATTTATCAAGCTAATGTTCATTGAAATCTGAAAAACTTAAAAGCTTTAAATGAAAACTTGATGAAACATGTTGCTTTTACTTACTAAGTTTCTTCTCTAAGAGCTTTTACCATGAATTGTGAAATTTTGAAATTCTCTAGAGTCCCTGTAGCAACTTGGGTGAAATTTGCTTGATCCATATTTGAGTCCTTCAGAATTGCTTATATGTGCTAAATTGAAAATTTTTAAAAAAAATTGACACTTTTGTGCAAAATTGATTTCAACACTTTATATTCTCAAGACTGCCTCCCATTGCATTTGGGATGAACTTGGAATATATTGTGTAAGACCAAGATCATTCTCTTAAGAGTTACTCTTGAGATGATCGAAAATGGCTTGAGTCAATCAAAAAAAAAATTGCAAATATCAAACACATAAGTGGGTAAAGAATGCAAATTATGTCAAACATTTGCACCCCGCTATGTTTTTCGAAGTCTTAAAGAAAATTTGCATAAATTGAAAAATGGGCTCGAAGGACCTAATATGCACTTCAAAATTCCCCAAAGTGTTGAGTAGGTTGAACTCTAGGTTTTCCATTTGATCCCTGAGTGGTTTTGCTTCTAGTTTTGAAACTTTTCTAAGTTGTGCACTTGTCAAATCTTGCTAAAAATGATACATTTTCAAAACTTAGCTTATGAGCAAAATTTGTTATTTGCACTTGAACATGTCTTAGTTTGGTCATAATCTGAGATTAATAAGCTTGGTGTCATATCTTGTCATTATGATCATTTGGATAATCTTCAAAGCTCCTTTAGGTTGCATTTCATGCATACATAAAGAGGAGAAAATTCTATTTTGATGCCTATATTGCCAAAAGGGAGAAAATGTAGAAAAAGGCATCATTTAAAATGTAGAAAAGGAGGAGATAGAAATGTAAAAGCTTGTTGGTTCTTATGATTTTTGTAAATCTTTGCTATCTTTTATGGATCATAATCACATTTGACACTTATGATTGGTTTTTAGAGCTTTTGTTGAAAACTTGCTCTTTTCATGGTCTTGCTCTAAATTCTTTCTGCCAACTTGGTCATAATTTTATATTTTTCTCTCTGGACCAAGTTTGGCTTTACAATCAAATTGCTTTCTTCTTCTCTCATTCAAACTCAAATTTATGCCTTTTGTGTGGTTTGTCAATATACTCATCAAGGGGGAGATTGAAGGACCATGTGGAGGTCCATCCATGTTTGTGATGAGTATTTGACTTTATTTGAGCAAGGTGTGCTCAAGTTTGAGTTTGATTTGGATTGTTTTTCGAGCTAGAGCAATTTGAGTTCTTGGTTGGAGACCACCGTCCAGGCCGAGTGGTCGGGTCGTCCGACCTGAGTGGGCGGGGCTTTGGTGGTTGGAGACCGGTCGTCCGACCCCAGTGGTCGGTCGTCCGACCCGAGTGGTCGGGCGGGCTTTGGTCGTGTTGCATCACCGTCGTCCCCCAGTGGTCGGTCGTCCGACCTGAGTGGTCGGGGCTTTGGCTGTGTTGCAGGCCAGTCGTCCGACCCCGAGTGGTTGGGTCGTCCGACTCCGAGTTGTCAGGTCTTTGGTTGGTCGGAGACCAATTGTCCGACCCAGAGGTTTGGGTGTGGTGGTCTGAGACCGGTCGTCGACCCGAGTGGTCGTCTCTCGCATTGGTCGGAGACCGGTCGTCGACTCAGTGGTCGGAATGGAGACTAGTGGTCGGACCTCGAGTGGTGGGATGGAGACCGATGGTCGGACCATGGTTGGTCGGGATGGAGACCGATGGTCGATCATGGTTGGTCGGGGTTATGTTGGTCGTAGTGTATATCATCTGCTGAGATGGATATGTGTTGTTGGACATTGCTATGTGATGTGGTTTCCTTGTCTATGATGGTTGCGGGACTTTGGAGCTAGGTCATGGTGAGGCGAAGGGGATCGTGACTAGGCCGGGAGAGCCGAGGTCCGGATGATCAAGGTGTCGCCAAAGATGACTCGAGGCCGTGAGTAGCCGCAAGCCGAGAAGACAAAGGAATGGATGAGATGCTAACTTGGGCGCTCTGATCAAGGAGGACCGTTGGATTGCGGTCGAAGATAGAGTGCGGGTCAAGTTAGTGTGAGTTGAAAAACGTGCAAAACCCGTTGTGTTGTTGGGTTTCGGGTGAGCCCATGCATAGCTTTGTGAGTGGGTAAAATCTCAGCCCTTGATGGAGTGCTCTAGGGTTTAGAGGCTCATCTAAGGGTGGTAGGTGTTCCAAGCCTGCTATGAATAGACAGGGAGAGGGGTGTCTCATTGGGGGTGAGCAGGTGAGGAAAATGTACGTGAGTAGTTGAGAGTTGTTGAGAGTGACAGTATAAGGATCAAATCCTGGCTCTTGGATGTTGGCTAAGTTTGAAGCAGGACATCTAAAGGTGGGAATTGATCCCTAGTCACTATAAATAGAGGGGTAGGGGCAGCCTCCCCTCTGTGAAGGCTCTGAGGTTTTTGCTGCTCATTTGAGCTTTGCCCACTTTGTTGTGAGGCTTTGTAAACCTCCCTTCCAGAAATGAAATGTTCTTCATTTATATTCTTGTTTCATTTCTGTTACGTATTTACATTATGCACTTGGATTCTGTTATCTAAATTCCGCATTTACCTACTTGCGATTTACTTTACGTAATTTGGATTTGCCTTATCTCCTTCTACATGCTATTGAGTCTTTGTTGAAATTCATGATTGATGAACTCTTCTCTGGATTCGGTGCTTTCAATCTTTTAGGCAATCATTACGTCTTGTTGCAAGTTGTAAATCTGTGTGTTCTTAAAGTGCGTAAACGTGTGGCTTGCAGTTATTTAGTCTTGATTGGCTTCTGGTTCTTGTTGCCAAGGATGAAAGATTGCTGGATGAATCTCCTATAGATCATATCCCAATCATCTAGGCAATCTACAACCTCTTCTATTCAGTTTTGCAAGAAACCAATTTCTGTGCCTAGTTTTCAGATAGTGTTTCTATTTGTTTCAAGGGTTGTTTCTTCGTTTACTTGCTATGATTTGTGGAGAGTCATCCAAGGATATTCTGACCATCAACTCCCACCAGCAAGTTACGGATGAAGTCTGTGTTCATGACTCTGTTTTTGGTGTGGCATTTGTTAAACTGAAAAGGACGGAACCTTGGTTTTAATTCCTTCGATTGATGATTGAAATAGGTTCCTGACATCCTTTGGGAGGTGCACACCATTTCTCACTGTTTTTGGATCAGCCGATCAAAAGTTACATCGATTTCTGTTTGTGAGATCGAGCTGATTTTACTATTCACCCGAGTATTGTTCATCCGACCTCCGCAGGTCGGACATACTGTTCATCTGGTCGGGGGTACTGTTCACCCGAGCACTGTTCCGACCACTTCAGGTCGGGAGTACTGTTCATCCGACCGCTTCAGGTCGGGAGTATCGCTCATCCGACCGATCTTTGGTCGAGTCTTGCTTCACCCAACACTATTCATTCCGAGTCTTGCTCATCCGACCTCTGTAGGTCGGGTCTACTGCTCATCCGACTGCAGATACCCGACCGAAGGCAATTTTTTCTCGTTTTTGGTGGTTTGAATTCTAGGGGGAGAGTTTATTCGAAAATTTTATTTGGCTCCTATTCACCCCCCTCTAGTCGCCTTTTTCGATCTTTCAATGATTAAAGTTAGTAACACCAATGCAACATTCACTTTACTATTTTCTTCTTGTTTTGATGTTGATTAGTTTCTCTTACTATGCTATGAGCCCCTTGCATGGAATATACCAAACTGCCTTTTCTCTATGAACAAATATATACAGAAAAGCAGAAGGATCACACTTGCACAATTTCGTTTCAGGAAACTAGTCAATATTCTTTCAGGAGCCCCGGAGTCCCAGAAAGATGACTTGCCCTACAACCAATCCCGTTTGACAAATGTGCTGAAGGATACACTAGGTGGCAACTCAAGGGTTACATTTCTATGTTCTATTTCTTCAGAGCACAGGTATTTTCTGTTCTTGTATTTTTTTATGCTTTTCTTGAGTTGACCTATATCTGGGAAATGCAGATGAAGATCTGTGACTTTAAGCACACTAAGATTTGGTGAGCGAGCAAAGCTCATGCCAAACAAAGCCATGATAAATGAGATTTCAGAAGAAGATGTTAATGGTTTGAGCAATCAGATACGTCAGCTGAAGGTATATTGCCTCAGAAGCAGATACAAGTGGCAACAATTTGAAGATACTTGCTAATTGTGTTATCATTTGCAGGATGAACTCATAAGAACAAAGTCTGGAGACACCACTACTTGCAAGTCTCGGTATTTCAGTGCACAAAATGCTCGTGAAAGCTTGCACAATTTGCGAGTGAGCCTCAATCGCTCTCTAATCTTGCCTCACATAGAAGTTGATTCGGAGGAAGAAACGGATGTGGATGAAGAGGATGTACAAGAACTGCGTGATCAAATTAGCAAGCTTCATTCTTCAACTGAAGACACTTTTGAGGACTTTATGGATGCAGAGAGTGGAGATGACACTCATTGCTCCAAGGGGAATCCAAAAACAAGTGAAGAAAATGATCAGCATGTCATGAATGATAGCGAAGGTCCTCTTCAGGAAGAGCAACAAGAAGTGTCCAACAATAAAAATGCTGACCAAGACCAGGTTTCTGACAAGAAGTCCAGTCTATCAATTAGTACCTCCCCACAACTGTCACCAATGCAAGATCCTACATTGTGCTCATCCCCAAAGATCCACAACAAGGCAAGAAAGAGCATCACCTCACCTGGGTTGTCACCAAGCAAGCTGAGTGTATCTGGCCGCCCAGGAGATAGCAATGTTAAAGTGTCCAGAAAAAGTGTTGTTTGCTCCTCCTTGCAATCGAGCAAGCTTAGTCCCACTGACTCGCTGGCTGCAAGTCTCCAACGGGGCTTGCACATTATGAAGTACCATCAACAGAATCCATCCCCACGAAGATCATTCGTTGGCCTTTCATTTGATCATTTCGCACTGAACCCCCGGCAGTCAGTAGCAACAGTAAGTTCAGCTATTCAGGCCTCTTCCACCCTTTGTTCATCCTGCAAGAAAGCAATGGATATAAATGGGAACCACACAGAAAACATAATCTCAGACAAGCAGATTGTAATGGCCATTGCTACGACATCCAGTGAATCAGCTAATGCTTCACTTAAGGTATGTTATTTGGTATATCTCATCTTTATTCATACCTATCATCTACTTAAAACAATTTCTTCAACCAGGATGACAACATCACTTCAACAATTGCTTCAAAGAGAGAGAATGAACTTGAAGCTTTATGTGAAGAACAGGAAGCTAAGCTCAAGGAGCTGAGCGTTTTGGTATATAGTGTGATGAGTTAAATAATATATATGCTTCAGACAATTATTTCCATTTCCTTGTCATTTTTCTCAGTTAAATTGCAGATTGACCAATATAGGAAGGGCTCAGAAGATGGTCAAGATTCAGATGTTGTTACACCTACAAAGGAACTAACCAACGAACACAGGATTGGTGAACAATGTGATGATAGTAAGGTGTCACTCGATGTGAACGAGAGGGAAGAACTTCTTAGTGAGATTCAGAGGTTGAAGGATCAACTTAAACACCACACAGATGGATCAACAAATGATAGCATTCTTGACCAGATAAGGAATGGCAGCACAGATCAGGAGTATGAGCTAGATAAGGAAAGGCAGAAATGGATGGAGTCTGACAGCAAATGGATATCCCTCACTGAAGAACTAAGGGTTGACCTAGAATCAAACCGGATGCTCGCAGAGAAAACGGAGATGGAACTCTGCAATGAGAAGAAGTGCACAGCAGAGCTGGATGATGCTCTCCAACGAGCCATCTATGGCCATGCCAGGATAATTGAACACTACGCCGAGCTCCAAGAGATGTACAACGATCTTCTTGAAAGGCACAGACGAATGATGGAAGGAATCTCTGGGGTAAAGAGGGCGGCTGCCAAAGCAGGCAGAAAGGGCTGTGGGACGGCTTTTGCCGCTGCGCTTGCTGCAGAGCTTTCCACTGTGAGGATTGACAGAGAAAAGGAGAGGACACAGCTGAAAGAACAGAACAGAAGGCTCCGCATTCAGCTCCGCGACACCGCTGAAGCAGTGCATGCTGCTGGAGAACTTCTAGTGAGATTGAGAGAAGCAGAGGAGGCATCCACACAAGAAAAGGTTAGTTCAAAGCAGTGAGTTGAACAAAGTGTTGTGCGGTGCTACTACTACGATTATATGAATAACAACTAAATTTGGTTTGCAGGAGAGGAGTGCGGCTATGCTGCAAGAGAATGAGAAGCTCAAGAAAGAGTTGGAGAAGATGAAGAAGAAGCACGAAATGGAAATGGAGACGATGAAGCACTACCTTGCGGAGAGCCGGCTGCCGGAGTCAGCACTGGAGGGATTCTTCCGCCACGAGAGCGAGGACGTGCCAGAGTACTCCCATGCTCCGTCCAAATGCGACGATGATCAATCTTGGCGAGCTGCATTTACCTCTGCATACAATTGAACCTGGTCTACATCATTAACGATGCAAATTCCAAATTGCTGGAGAGTTGAGACTCGTCAACTGAGCCTGGTTGACAATTAGGGAAACTGCATTGCTTCGATCTTTTTTTATTTTCTTTCTCAACATGGATTATTGGATACGAGTATATGATCGTGATTGATATGCCCTCTGTTGTTTGACAATTTATATTTGTGATTTGTATTATTGAGCTTGAAGACAGTATTGGGTCTCTTCAAGTAACGAATAATATCACACATTGCACATTCCTACCTTGGGTTGTGTTGTGGGGTAAAATAAATTTATCTTCAGCAGATTAAGGATAGTACCATAGAAGAAAGTGCTTTGCACATTTCTACTAATGTCCAGAATAAACTAAGGAGAGATATAAATATATGTCTAAAGAAACATATATTTGAGATACCAGTTGAACCTGAAGTGTCAATCATGCTAAAATTGAACTGTAAAACCATATGTGTCCGACGATGTAAATGTTATTTGTTTCACAAAAATATTGCTTCCATTGCATAGTGTAAATCAGGAGCAATGATATCCTACGAAAAGTGAAAGACGCAAGAGAAACAAAAGAGAATTCTTGAAAAGAGCCAATGTCAGTTTCATGGTATATGAAACTTTCTGCTGCTTCAACTGTGGTGATATGCCGTAATTTCTTTCCCCGGCTTGTAGAACTGTGCTTCACATTGTAGAACTATGCCAGGCATGGTTATCACGGCGACAAGGCGAGCGAGGCGCCAGCCTCGCGCTTGGACACCTAGGCGCATAGGCGAGGATTAGGCGACCAATACATATATAGCATATATAACATATATCACCATTAATGCTATACTTCTACCACTACAGAGCTCTCCCCCCATCTCCTCCATCGAGCTCCCCTGTCGCCTCCCCCATCAAGCTCCCTCAACCCCATCGCCTCCACCATTGAGCGGCAACAGAGCAGAGGAGCAGCACGGAGCCTCAACAGAAGCAGCACAAGCATCAGCGCCTCGACGGCAACAACCGCAGCACAACCTCGGCAACAGCGGGCAGTGGCTGCTACGGCGGCTGCAGCGGCAGCTGGCGCAGAGGATGGCGGTAGAGGCGACGCAAAGTAGAGCCTGCAGAGGAGGCGGTGGAGGATTGGGCGCTGGATCTTTTCGATCTACAGCCGCCGGCGGTGGAGGCGACGGAGGTGGTGACGGTGCCGCGGTGGAGCTCCCTTCTCCCTCTCCACACGCTAGGGTATAGCAGCAAAGAGCAAACTCAGTTTGAGTCCCCAACTCCCCATCGGCCCATCCCCTTCTCCCAGCGCCAAGTCGTGCCCCCGAGCTCGCCTAGCGACGCTTGGACGCCCCAGGAGAACGTCCAGGCATCCGCCTTTCCCCGGCCAAGCCAGGCGAGCGACCATGACGGCCTTCATCCAGCGCTTGGACGCCTAGGCGGCGCCTAGGCGACGACTTGATAACAATACTGCTATGTACACCAAAGCTTCATGATTCCCATTTCTAACCTTCCAGTGTCATTCAGAAAGTACAGCAGCTTGGAGTAGTAAGAATCATAGTTGATAAGCAAGAAAGGGACTGGGAGCGGACCCAATCCTCTCTAGTTTGAAATAGCGCCATAATCTCAAAAACCTCGTCCAGCGTCCCAATCCCACCAGGTATGCAACGACAGCGGTTTTATCAGTAGGTCTGTTGCGCACTACAGCATCCACTAACCCGTGCTTCCTTGCCAAGAAGAACCTGAAATTCAAGCTCAACCAGAGTGATTTCCAGGCGCTTAAGGTTATGCATCGATTGATCCAGGGCCTCTTTGGAACGCAGGAATTAAAAAACGTACGAATAAGAAAAACACAGGAATAGAATATCACATACAATATAATCCAACATGAATTCAAAACACATGAATAGGAGAGCAAATATGTTTGGATGGTATATAGGAAAACAATGTTAGATATAATCTTGTAATTAGTTTTAAAAGTTAGGATAAGTTTGTTTAGGAAGATAAGATTTAGTTGGTTAGTTTGTTGAGTTAGTTTGTAATCTAGCTTGACTATATAAACCAAGGGATAAAACAGAAGAAGTAGTTGCGTAGACCAACAAAAATTTTTCTGACTATTCCAACAATTGGTATCAGAGCCTAAGGTGTTGGATCAACCCGCTGCCCCCGAGGAAGGAGACTCCGGGGGGGAGCGCGGCCGGAGCCGAGGCGACACGGCGCGAGGCGCGAAGTCGGCGGCCGAGGCGAAAGTGGTGGCGCTGCAGGCGACAGCGGCGCCAGAGCACGGAGTCGCAGGCGGCGCGACGGTTAGGCGCATCTGGCGCTGACTTGCGGTAGCCAGCGGCGCTGAGCGCGGAATTCAACGTTTCGGATCCGCGGCGGCGGCCAGCATGGAGGCACAGCGACCATCGCAGAGGCACGGCGGCCAGCGGCGCGACGGTGAGCTCAGGCGCGGCATGCACGTTCCTGAACGGCGCGGCATGCACGTTCCTGAACGGCGCGGCATGTGCGTTGCCGAAGAGGCGCTGCGGGTGCGGACTGCCGGCGTGTGGCCGAAACCCGAAGGCGCCCAAGCACGTGCGCATGAAACGGCCGAGTGCTGCATGCATCCACCTGAAAAGAAGAGGTGCAAGGAAAATCGACGTGCTTCCTTTGCACGAAAATCAGTAAGCTTTGTATGCATGCATGTGAGCGTGAGGAGGGCGCTCGAGGAGTTCCTGGACGGCGTCACCATGGTGCGCGGGCCGAAGTCCAAGGGCGAGACGTGGTGCCTGTGCTGCACGAGAAGAATAAGGAGGTGGTCAAATAAAATATTGTTGTTTCATGTATTCATGTTTTTGGTAGTCATGCACGTAGGGTGAGTCCGTGCATGTAGAATGTGTGTATTCATATGATGTTGTGCACGTAGGAGGTGTGTTACATACGTGTGCACGTTGATGTCATAGGAGATGTGTTCGGGACGTTGAAGAGGTGTGGTCGCCGTCCTATGTCGAGTCCGTAAGTCGACTCCGGGGCGTTGAAGAGATGCGTTCGCCGTCCAAAGTCGTGTCCGTCAATGTTGACTCCGGGGCGTTGAAGAGATGTGTTCGCCGTCCAAAGTCAAGTCCGTCGAAGACGAGTCCGGGACGTTGAGAAGATGTGTTCGCCATCCAAAGAAGTTTGTCGAAGATAAGTCCGCGATGTTGAGTAGATGCGTTCTCCATCCTGTGTCGAGTTATGTGTCGAGCAAATCGTAGTTAAGACTGATTGCCTCAACAAGTTAGAGTTATGTCAGAAATTTGATATTACAAGATTAAAGGGGTGAATGCTAGATATAATCTTGTAATCAGTTTTAAAAGTCAGGATAAGTTTGTTTAGGAAGATAAGATTTAGTTGGTTAGTTTGTTGAGTTAGTTTGTAATCTAGCTTGACTATATAAACCAAGGAATAAAACAGAAGAAGCAGTTGCGTAGGCCAACAAAACTTTTCCTGACTATTCCAACAAACAATACAGGAATTTTGGAGAACATTTCTTGAAGAAAGAGGGTAGAAAGAGAAAGGAAGAGGATGCATTGGACTTCTCAAAGGAATTTTTCCAACAGGTCTAACCTCTTGCTAATTTTCCTATGGAATTAATGCATAGGAAAGCATTCCACAGGATTCAGGTACCTCATTCCTATGTTCCAAAGAGCAACATAGGAAAAAATCCCAAGAAAATGAGGCCCTCCAAAATCCCTATAAAAATCCTACAATCCAAAGAGGTCCTGTCAGTCTTATTTTGCACCATCAAAAATCAGGTACATGCAGGTTTGGTACGATTCCTGTGGTAGGTAAGGGTGGAAGTTTGAGGTTGTTCATTCACCTGCCTCCTTGGCAATCTTGAAGCCACCAACTGTCGACTTTCGTAGTCGGTAATAAAATTATGGGGTAGACGCTAGATCTCAAACTCAAAGGTCACACAAGACAAGGGGTTAGACAGGTTCAGGCCCTCAGTGATGAAGGTAATACCCTAATCCCGTGTGTTGTGCTCTGAGGCTTGACTACTCAATGATTCGATGATCGGATCCCAATGGTGTTACCCGCCCTCTCCCTTATATACTGGGGGTGGGGCGGCTTACAGAGTTCTGATCGGTTAGGAGATTCCGATCGGTTATTAGATTCTAGTTAGTTACAGGATAGAGTTTACATCTTTGTCTACCCTATCAACGACTCGGATTACAACTGTATCTTTTATATCTAAATATACGTAACTATCTATAGGATGTGCCCCCCCTTCCATACGGCAGCAAGGCTTGGCGCGGGGCACAGCCTTTGGGCCTGTCTTCTCCTCAGGTGACGTCGGGTCGGTCATGGAGATACCTGGTTTCATATATTCCACAGTAGCCCCTGAGTGGTTCATGATCCAATTGCTATGCTTCCAGCTAGGCCCCAATTTGAATCATTGTTCTGAACTCGCTGTACAATCCTCCGACTGATTTCTTCATGTGATTTGAAGGCTTCTTCTTGTGGCGAGTGGATTATGAAGGACTCGAATATAACCCTTGATTTTTTTCTTCAACTGAATATAATCTTACATCGAGGCGAATTTGTTGTGGCGGCCTCATGGTTTGTCCCATATTTCGGATGTGGATTGAATACTTCTTCCCGCCCAAAGCGAAAATTTTAATATCTTTTCTCTTCATGGATAACCACCGAACAGTCTTCGAGGTCGTCTTGGTTTTCTGTGTCAACTCGTTTGCTGAAAAACTCCTTGGCTTCTGAAATTACATTAACCCCACATCTCTTCGGCTCCTGATGCATTTACTTCATCCTTACTGTATCGGCTATAAAAGGCGAACCAGCGTTTGCAGAATTTATCCTCTCATGCTTGGTTCCCCATCTCTCTGTTTCACGTTTCAATTTTCTTCATGCCGAGGAGAAGGAGGAGGAACGTCAGGCACGTCCAGGATCCTAGGCTCGCCGAAGAATGGGCGCTTTTCGAGCTTGTTGTGGCTGAATTAATGGAGGATACCGCCGCCGCCCTCGACCGCGTCGCCGTCGATACCTTCCTCGAGATCTTTCTTCCCTTTACAGGGCCAAGGAAGCCCTCGTGGAGGCGTTGGGTCGCGTGTGTCGGGGTGAAGTGTAGGCCCCCCTGCAAATATAATATTTTCCCAGGCATAGTATCTGGGGAATTTTATATATAAAAAGTACCTTTCAAAGTGTTTTCCATGATTGTCATTTGACGTAGCTTAGACCCAGCTTGGGGCACTTCGAAGCTTGCATGGTTCTTTGATCTGGTGACATCTGTGCCGACTGACGTAGGAAATATCTTAGGTCAGACGCGGAGTGCATCGATTGGGGTTTGCACGGCTCTTGACCGAGCAGCTTTCGGATCTGACTGGCGCGAGATACACCTTAGGTCCAACTTGGGACATTAGGATTTGCGCGGCTCATGGCCGAACGATACCCATGTCCGTAGAACACAGCTTAGGCTCGAGCTGGAGCGTACCAGGATTTCTCTGGCTCATGGCCGAGTGATACCCATATCCGACTGGTGCAGGATATGGCTTGGGCTCAACTTGGAGCGTTCCACACATACGTGGCTCTTGGCCGAGTGGTACCCATATCCGACTGGTGTTGGATACAGCTTAGGCTCAACTCGGAGCGTACCAGATTTTTCTTGGCTCATGGCCGAGCGATACCCATATCCGGTCGTGCGGGATCTGACTCTGGTCTTTCTTGGGACATATCGCGGTCTTATCCGAGTGGTATCTGTACTCGTTTAATACGACGCACAGCTTTCCGACCCTCGTGGGCATACCATTGGATTTGTGCCCGTTTAGGCTCGACTCGTGATACATGATTCCGTCATGCGGTAACCACCTAACGACCCAGCGTGGGGCATATCACGATAAGGTATATTTTTTATCCAAGTTGGAGGACATCCACGTCCCGCTTAGCACGGTAAGTGGAGAAAACATCTCATCGTGGGGAGCGACGTGTCTCAAATATGAGTCAAACCACGTCTGACTCTGCGAGTCAGAACGTCAGGCCTGCAAATCATTTATGGGGAATCCGGAAGGGCGAGACGTTTCGCAATCTTTTTCCCGCCGATTCGGCGAAAACCTAATTTTTTCCCCTTTTAATGGTTAGGCCATGCGTCGCCCGACGGTTTATTCTCTCACCGCGCTCTTGCTCCTTCTGCTTCCTTATCTCTCTGACTTCTCCGCCGCTAGGGTTAACCGTCGTCGGGCCTGCTTTTTTGCGCCACCATTGACTTATCTTTCGAGGATGTCTTCTTCTTCTTCCTCGCGGCCTTTGCCCCGGATTGGACGACCTCGACAACGACAGAGGAGAAACTGCAGTCCATGGTGGATGATGGGATTCTCCCAGACTTGGCCTTGATCTCTGCCCGGTCGGCTACCGGTGAATCCGTCCCCACTCCTCATCCCGAAGAGGTAGTGGTATTTGAATCCTTTTTCCAGCGCGGGCTGGGTCTTTCGGCCTGTGCTTTTCTCTGCGGCCTCCTCTTCTTTTATGAAATCGAGTTGGTGAACTTGAATCCCAACTCTATTTTGCTAATCTCTATCTTCGTTCACCTTTGCGAAGCCTTCTTGGGCATCCGCCCCCATTTTGATCTTTTCCGCCATTTTTACCTTCTGAAGCCCTATCCCTCAAAAAGTGACCCCAAGGTAGTTGGGGGAGCCGGCTTCCAACTTCGGGAGGGGCTAAAGAAGTCATATTTTGCTATTCCCTTCAAGTCTTCTAATAAAGGCTGGCACCAGGAGTGGTTTTATTGCGCCAATCCTGATCCAGTTCTTCCTTCCTTCCTCGGGCGCCAGCCAAAGGTGTCCATCTCTTGGTCCTCTGTCAGCGACGCCAGCAACATGGATCAAGTGCAAGACCTCTTGGTGCTCATTGGAAAATTGAAGGAAGGGGGCCTCACAGGGGTTGGTCTAGCCATTCATTTTGTTGTCCGGCGGGTTCAGCCCTTGAAGGAGCGCGACCACCTGGGGTTTTAGTTTGAGGGCCAAGACGATCTGACCCAGGAATTGCCTAACTTAATAACGAGAGAGCAGATTCATGCTCGAGTTGGCGATTTTTTCATCCCGAGCGTCGAGATGCCCACCAGATTCCCCAAGGCCTTCTCCGCGTTGAATCCTCCCCCAAAGGTGAGATACTTTGTCGACAGATTCTTGTGTTCGTCTCTGAATGGCTTCTCACTTTTAATCTTCCTTTCTAGGATTGCGTTGCCTTCTTCAGTGACGCGCCCCTTCCAAAAATGCCTACTCGTATAGGCGATTCCCCGAAGCGGCGAGCGAGCTCTCCTGCGGGAGATCCCGTCGCCAAGAAGGGGAAAAAGATGGTGGCCAAAGACCCCGCGAAGCCCTGACGCCCGACTGGTAGTCTAAGATCCGGGACCCGTCGGCACGAGCCCCAGCGCCTTCGGCTCCCCCTTCCTGTGAGCCTGCGGCTCAGCCGAGTCCAACGCCGAAGGACTCAGGCATTCGGGAGGAGCCCCGGGTGCCAGCCGGCAGCGTACCGAGTGGTCCTTTTGGGTGCGGCCCGACCGCTCGAAAGAAGCCCCCGATGAAAATGAGGAAGTCCGACAGGTTTATTACCCTATCGACTCTGATTTGACTCGTTTTGCTAGCTTGCTGACAGTTCTTCTCGTAGGGATCCTTCGCTTGATGTTCCTGTCGGGACGCCGTCTAGGGCCCCTGTGGAGGCTAAGCCTCCGGGGGTTTGCGTCCCGGTCGTGGGGCCACGTCCAGGGGCACCGAAGTGCCTCCCAAGCCCCTGGTGCCATCTCCGACTCCTCCCGCTTGAATCGGGCCTGCTGTTCGGAGCGACCTCGCCTTGCCCCCGAGATCGAGGAGATCCTCCGAGTTCCGCCGACCCCTGCTCGCCCCCAGCTCATAATGCAAGCTGCGTGGGTTGATGAGTGTAATACCCTAAAATTTGCTCTAATTTAAATTTTGGAGTATTTTTTATTTTTTTGAGAATTTATTAGAATTTAAATTGGATTTGTTCATTTCTGACCTTTCTTGAACTCAATTAAGTTCATGCAAAATTTGATGAAAAGTTTTATTGAAAATATTTTATTTGAGTTCTAAATGTCTCAAAGTATTTTCCAGAATTTTTCTGGAATTTTTTTGACATTTTTACTATTTTCTTTGGCGAAAACTATTTTCTCGAATTATTTTTATTCGAAAAGGAATTAAAATCCGCGGAATAGTGCTTGGGCCGAAACCTTCGGTCCGGCCCAGCACTGTGCTCTAGCCCAGCCCGTGTCACTGGCCCGCGCAGCCCGCCCCGCCAAAACCCTAGCCGCCGTTGTTTTTCGCCGTTGGATCAGCATCGTGCGGTCAAGAAATCACCACGTCGCTTCGCCGCCTCGCCCGTTGGATCGCTGCGCGCAGACGGCCGAGATTTCGCCACATCGCTTCGTCTACGCGAGATCGCCGGAGGGACGTGGGCTTTGATGGCCGTGATTACCGCCGGCAGTTTCGCGCACGTCGAGGCCCTTTAAGCCGCGTTGGTGAGCGCGTTCTGCAGAGGACTCAACGCCGCGTCTTTTGCCTCCTCGCGTGCACGTCGAGACTCTCCCTAGCGCAAGCTTTTGCTTGTCGTAGTAGCCGCTTTGTTCCGCCGCCGTTTTTACTTAGTTTCGCCGTCACCGGTCCATCTCTGCCGTTGCCGAGGTCACCGGAGTACTCACCGAGTCAAACCGCCTTGAGTGAACCACTTCTTCATGTCGGAAAACCACCGGAGTGCCGTCGACCGCGTCGTCTTCGTCAGCTCCAGCCACTTCTATCCGCTACGCTGTCGCCGACCTTCGCAAGCTTCATCAGCTGTCCGATCTTCATCCAACCGCTGTGGTGAGTCCACGTCGCCTCCACCACTGTTTACGTTTAGATTGATTCGTGACCGTAGATCTTGTTATGTGTGGCTTGGATTAGATCTAGGGTTTTGTGGTTAGTTTTTTTATGGACCCTTGGATCATTTTTGGACGCGTAGGATAGCGCTGCGTCGCTCGGTTGCTTAGTAAACCGCTTAGATAACATGCACCGTCGGATCGGATCTGTGCGGTAGAGATCTAAGCGTTGTCGCGTAGTTTAGTCGTAGCCGTTCGATCGTAGATGCGCGTCTGTGATGCGTACACGCGTCAGCCGTTGGCTGCGTTGCCGATTGAATCGGCACCGTTCATTCTTGAACGTGCGGTTGAGATTGCGCCGAGCCCTCACCGAATCGCGTGCGGACGCGTGCGCACATTGACTGAGGCAATGACCAGATCCCAGCCGTTGATTCCAAACGGACCGTTGCGATCCCGCCGCGTGTCTGCGCGGAGATCGAAGCATCGCCAGTGCGTGTGGATGCGACAGTTGGATCTGTGAGAACCGATGGATGGCTGACGCGTGGCTCGCGATCTCCGAGGCGTCGCCGAGCCGTGCGGGAGTGAGATCTGACCGTTGGTTGAGCAAACGGTCTGGATGTTGCCGCGTGTCGCGTCGGGATTGGTTGGGCATCGTCGCCGATGACACGGCTTGCGTCAGCCGGTGCACGGGCACAGTGTCGCCAGTCCACGGTGAACCAAAGCCCGGTCGTGGTCCCAGTCCATGGACTGAGGTGACGTGGTAGCCCCGGAGCATGCCCCGTGTCAGATGACGTCATGCTGACGTCATTTCTCCAGAAAAATATTTCGACCGAAAATTCTTTTCTGTGCTGACGTCCTCATGATGCGATGCTGACATCATAAATGCGATTTTTCAGTATAAAAACAATTCAGAAAAATCGAATTTTCTAATTTCTGTATTTTCAAATTTTATTCAAACTTCAAACAGCTATAACTTTTGCATTTTAACTTGGATTTGGGTGATTCAAATTTCTCAAAATTCATAAAATTGTGATATCCTTAATGGTGAATCTTATTTGAATTTTTGAGGTCATTTAGTCTTCTATATTAGTTATTTATTGCATATCTTGTTTGTACGCGTAGACTCAAATTTGTCGGAAGGTTTCGAGGAAGAGTTCGTCGCTCAAGACCAGGTTTCGGAACACGACCAGCAACTCTTTGATGGCAAGTGATGCTTTGACCATTTTGATCCCAGTTTCTAAATGTACTTTGCTTTGAAATTATGCATGCTAAATTAAGTAAAAATGGATTTAAACTACTTTAGGATAATGTAGGTAACCAACCCATTTTGTTGCGCCACCTTGAAATTATTGATTGAATGCTCTAAATCATTGTCCCCCTAAGTTTGATTGTATTAGTTGGATGTTAATATTGTGCCAACACGGGAGGCTAGACCGTGAGTAGATGCTTAGCCTTGCAACGAATCATGAATGATCTTTCGGGAAAATGCTACAATATTGATTAAAGAAATATTGAATGTATTTTGAAAGTGGTGTGATGATGCCACATGATGAGATTGAGTCTGAGACTCTGTGTGGTTACATGCGATGTTGAGTTATTGCTGGCATGTGTTGCACAATAATCAACAGGGTGGGAAATGTTTTAGACTAGGGCAAGTGGCAAGAGGCTGTGTGCCAGGTGGGCTTGTGTGGTAATGGGTTGAAGAGTGATGTGAGTCTGTGTGCCACATTGGGGCTGTGTGCCACTGTTGAGTGATGGAAGTCTTGCCTTGGTCAGTTAAGGACTTCACCTTGCAAGCCTTTGATCTGAGTCACCCGTACAACCACATGTCTGGTATGGGACAGACCTAGTTGATTAGGGTTCTTATATCTTTCCTCTGATACCTCAGGGTGACAGTACATAGGGGTGTATCTGTACGGGGGAGCGTACCTGTGCTAAGGCTTGGTGCCCATCCAACGGTGATTGACCTGTCCTATACCTCGGCTCTATGTGAGGGAAGTGATAGTGAAGGCAATACTGGAGAGGTTCTTTGGTTAAGGTAGAGGTTCCTGAAAGGCTTTGTTACGGACAATCACCTATGTGGTGAATAGTTGTATCTTGTGGGTAAAGTGTACAACCTCTGCAGAGTGTCTAATCTATTCGAATAGCCATGCTTGCGGTATTGAGCATTGCTCGGGGATTATAGTCAAGAGGTAGATCTTCAAAAACAAAACGTGGAAAGGGTGGATGAGTGCCAGTGTTAAAAAAATGAACTGTTAAGGCTATGTGCCGAGAATCATCGAAGAAAAACCATTTGAAGAAATTAGTATTATTTATAACTGTTTCACTGCTTTAATCTAAATAAGATACTGGTTTAAAAATACTATTTGATGCAAAAGAACCAATTAAGCCAATCCTTTGAAATAAGCTTTGCATATAGTAATAGCGCTACATTTTGTGCATTACTTGCTGAGTGCCTTGTGTACTCACCCCTCCTTGCTTATCAACCCCAACATCAGTGGAGGAGTCGACACCAGCGTGGGAAGAGGAATACATTGAGGATCCGGGCAATTAGGGGGCAAGCCCAGTCGGTTGCCTGTGGCAAGATGAAGGCTTCCACGACATTTATTTTTATTCCGTTGCTATTTCATTTAGCTGATTTTATGTAAGGAGACCATAAGGTCGTACAACTCAGTTTATATAAATGTTTGCACTATTTATTCTTATATCGCTGTGAATGTCTGTGATGTGCAACCCTGTAAGACTGTGTGTGCTAGCGTGATCCTGGACTAGCACAGAATACACAGAGGGTTCGGATTCTTAGAATCGGGCCCCGACAATAAGGAGGAAGGCCTGAAGCTCCTGGACGATCCGGAGGTGGAGGAGAAGGATCATGCTACGGCTTGCGCGCGCCTAGCCCGGGTAAGCATTTCTCTACACTTGCTATCTTCCTGCTTCCGTCATTTATCATGTAGTTACCTTTCCCTGTGACGATTACAGAAAATAGTGGAGCTCTCTGAAAAGAAAGCCGAATACTTTCAGAAGATGCCCCCTAAAATCCGAACGCGCCAGGAATATCTGGCCGAATTGGAGCGTATCAAGGCCGGACATGCGGCCGAGCTGCGATCTCTTCGGTCAGAGGTCCAGGCGTTGCGAGAGGAGCAGAAGGCTCTGCGCCAGGAGAAGCTGGACGTTGTTGGCTCCCTTCGAGGTAGCTATTTCCTAGGCTACCCCGTGCTTTCATTTCATCGTCCGGTTTTTGAACTTCTTATCTTTGCGTCAGCTCGGGACTCTGCTAATGTAAAGCTCCAGGGGCAACTTAAAGCTTCGGAGAAGGAGCTAGAAGGTACGGTCGGCAGCTTGGCCCTCCTATGTCTTCATTGCCTTAGCGCTTCTTAACACTCTGTCTTGCAGATTATAAATTCAAAACACGGGCGCAATATGCCGTCTTTAACGAGAGGGTTGAAGCCCTCGAGACGTCTTGCGCCAGGCTCCAAGAAGCTTCCGAGCCGCTGCTGAGTTCGCTTCAAACCGGAGGCGAGAGGCCACTCAGCAGGGACCAGGTCGTCTCTCGGCTGGAGGAAGCCCCCCAGGCGCTCAAGAGACTCTTGAAGGAGATAGCGACCAATGGTGCTAGCCAGGCTTTGGCGATTACCAAGTCGCTTTATCCCCGAGTAGATCTTGAGGCCATTAAGGAAGGCTACGCCCGCAACGTAGATGAGGACCGGTCCGCCGAGCTCTAGGAGGAAGTCAAGGACACCTCTTTGTCCATTGTAGAAACTTTAGACCTGTAAATTGAATGTATATAAAGGCGTTTCCTTGTTCCTGCCTTTTTGTCTTTAAATATGCATATTTTTCTAAGTGGTTTCGACATATCGTATCCGACTAGTCCAACCCCTGGGCTCTGAGGCATGGTTCGTGACCCATGTCTCAGAGTCTTAAAATCGTAGGAGCGAAGCACTCGGACGCATAAATCTCGAGAAGATTAAAAAATAACTTTAATATCGATCTTTTCATTCATGAAGAAACAATTGAATTACAAAGTTCAAGTGAAAAAACGACGTAGCTGTTCTATGTTCCAAGTGTTGCTGACTGCCGTGCCGTCTTCTCGCTTGAGCTTGTAAGCTCTAGGGCGTACCACCTCATCGACGACGTAAGGGCCTTCCCAGCTTGGGGAGAGCTTATGCTCGCATTTCTGATTCTTTCTAAGGACCAGATCTCCCTTGGAGAATGCGTGGCTCCTCACATTGCGACCGTGATAGCGCCGTAGGCCTTCGAGATACTTTGCCGATTGAATTGTTGCGATGTCCCTGGCTTCTTCCAGTCGGTCGAGGTCTTCTAGCCGGCTTTCTTCCGAGGCGAC
Source organism: Otatea glauca (assembly GCA_036346275.1). Lineage (NCBI taxonomy): Eukaryota > Viridiplantae > Streptophyta > Magnoliopsida > Poales > Poaceae > Otatea > Otatea glauca. Next base: position 56,127,463 of record CM070715.1, on the reverse strand, counting down.
TTCTTCATAGCTCCGGACCCGCGGGGATCCGAATTCTAACTTCGGTGGGAGGATCGCCTCGAGCCGTACACGGAAGAAAGGTGATCGCCAGCTTGCTCTGCTGGGGGCGGTTCGCAGCCCCCAGAGTACCGAAGGCAATTCTTTCACCCACCGAGTGGTGTATGGCTTTAGCCGATCGAAAATCCTTGCCTTCAGGCCCTGTAACACCATGCCGTTGGCTCGCTCGACCTGCCCGTTGCTCCGGGGGTGCACTCACGTCTGGCGATTTTTATTCGAGTTCGTCGCCGCGTGTCTTGAAATCGCCGCTTACGAATTGGGTCTTTGTTATCCGTGATGATTCGGTTTGGTACGCCGAACCTAACCACGATTCCGTTGAAGAATTCTTTGGCTTTCGCCGCTGTTATTGACTCGACTGGCTTGGCCTCCACCCATTTGGTGAATTTATCAACGGCCACGAAGAGATGGGTATAACCACGTTGAGCCTTTTTTAAAGGTCCCACCATATCGAGCCCCCAGACCGCAAACGGCCAAGTTATGGGGATGGTCTACAATTCCTGTGCCGATTTGTTCATCTGACGCACAAAGAACTGACATCCTTCGCATGTCCGGACGATGTCCTCTACGTCAGTGACCGCAGTCGGCCAGAAAAATCGTTGATGATAGGCTTTGCCGACTAAGGTTGATGACGCCGCATGGTTCCCACAGACTCCCGTGTGGATTTCCTTGAGAAGATCCCTCCCTTCTTGTTCTGATATGCACCGTCGTAGTACACCAGAGGAGCTCTTGCGATAGAGTTCTTCCCTGATCACCACATAGCTCTTGTTTCAGCGCATTATTCGTTCGGCTTGCACGCAGTCTCTGGGTAGCTCGTTCTTCGTCAAATAGTCCAGATACGGAGTTGTCCAATCGGGGGTAATGACTAGGACTTCTGCTTCTACGCTCTTCTCGGTTGGGGCGTTCGTCTTTGACTGAGTGCTAATCGTGGGCTTGTGAATTTCTTCGACGAATACTCCCATGGGCACTGTAGACTGGGAGGATCACATTTTCGCTAGCTCGTCGGCCGCTTCGTTGTCATGGCGGAGCACATGAATGAGTTCTAGGCCGTCAAAGTTAACTTCTAGCTTGCGTACCTCCTGGCAATAGGCCGTCATGTTGTCTTCGATGCAGGACCATTCTTTTTGCACTTGGTTGACCACGAGCATTGAGTCTCTGCGAACCACCAAATGTCGGATATCGAGAGATATGGCGATACGGAGCCCATGGATGAGTGCCTCGTACTCGGCAGCGTTGTTTGGCATGGGAAAAAAAAATATTTGGAGAACATACCTCAACCTTTCTCCACTTAGTGATATGAGTACGATACCAGCCCCCGTGCCGCTGAGCATGAGGGAACCATCAAAGTACATTGCCCAATACTCGAGCTCCTTGGTAATCGCGGGGCTTTGAAGCTCTGTCCACTCGGCCGTGAAGTCGGCGAGCGCTTGAGACTTGATAGCAGTACGAGGCTTGAATAAGATATCGAAAGCTCCAAGCTCGATTGCCCACTTTGCAATCCTCCCAGTGGCCTCCTGGTTGTGAAGTATATCTCCTATCGGGAAGGAGGTGACCACCAAAATAGTATGCTCTTGGAAGTAGTGCTTGAGTTTGCGAGACGTCAGGAGTACGGCATCCAATAATTTTTGAACTTGCGAATACCGCACCTTGGATTCGCTCAGGACTTCGCTGATGAAGTAGACCGGGTGTTGGATCTTACGCAGACGTGGTGCGGCTCCTCCCTTTCTCTGACATTGCGATCTTGACTACATGAGTCGTTGCCGTGATGTAAAGTAGTAGAGGTTCCTCTAGCATCGGTGAAACCAAGACCGGGGGCGTCGTCAGGAAGGTTTTCAAATCTTCAAACGCCTGTTGTGCTTCTGGAGTCCACTGAAACTTGTCCTGCTTCTTAAGGAGTTTAAAGAATGTCATACCTCGCATACCCAGCCGAGAAATAAACCTGCTGAGTGCGGCCATGCATCCTGTGAGCTTCTGGACGTCCTTTTGGCAAGTCGGCGATTCTATATTTGATATGGCCCAGATCTTCTCTGGCTGAGTTGGCCTCAATGCCTCACTGCGATACGATAAACCCGAGCAGTTTTCCCGAAGATACTCCGAAAACACACTTCTCAGGGTGAGGCTTCATGCTGAAGGCCCTTAGACTCTCGAATGTCTCGGTTAGGTCGGTGATAAGGTCCTTCTTCTCCCAAGTTTTTACCACAACATCGTCCACATATGCATCCACGTTGCGTCTGAGCTGGGCGTGAAAACATCGCTGAATTGCACGCTGGTACGTTGCACCAGCGTTTTTTAACTCGAACGCTATCGTGGTATAGCAAAAGGCTTCGAAAGGCGTGATGAACGAAGTCTTGATATGATCTTCCGCCTTAGGCGTATCTGATGGTAACCTAAGTAGGCATCGAGAAAACTCAGAATTTCTCACCCGGCGGTCGAGTTAACCACCTGATCGATTCGGGGCAGTCCAAAGGGATCCTTCGGACATGCCTTGTTGAGATCAGTATAATCAACGCACATGCGCCAAGTTTTATTCTCCTTTTGAACTAGTACAGGATTTGCTAACCAATCGGGGTGATACACCTCTTTGATGAAACCTGCAGCTAACAGCTTGGTGATCTCCTGCTTGATGGCGCTCCGGCGATCTGGAGCGAACCACCGGAGCCTTTGCTTGATGGGTTTTGCTTTTTCGTCGACGTGTAAGGAATGCTCGATCACCTCCCTAGGAACACCCAGTATGTCGGATGGTTTCCAAGCAAAGATATCTTTGTTAGCTTGAAGAAAGGTGACGAGCGCGCTTTCCTATTTACCTTCGAGCCCTGTCCAGATCTGAGTCATCTTGGACAAGTCGAATGGGTCGAGGTTGATTCTCTTGGTTCCTTCGCCAGGCTTCACTCCTGACGTGGCCTTCTTCTTGGACGGGACGTCGCCTTCTTCCTGCAACGTGGCAGCCTCCTCTTGGATTTTCTTCCCTTCGGCGACTGCCTCCTGTAGCTCAGCAAGCCCACAATTCTCTTGGTCGCACTCCAGAGATTGCTTGATGTCGCTGCGTACCGTGATGACGCTTCTGGGTCCCGGCATCTTCGTCATCAAGTAGGTGTAGTGCGGGACGGCCATAAATCTAGCCAGACCGGGCCTTCCCAAGATTGCGTGGTACGCTGTCTCGAAATTGGCCACCTCGAAATTGATATGTTCGGTCCGAAAATTATCCTTGGTACCGAATGTAACAGGCAAAGAAATCTGCCCAAGTGGGAACAAAGACGCCCTAGGGATCACTCCATGGAACGGCTGGGTGCTCGGCTTTAGCTCGAAGCGGGGAATGTTCATATCGTTGAAGGTCTTGGTGAATAAGACATTGAGACTGCTCCCCCCGTCGACTAATACCTTCTTGAGCTTCACATTGTGAATAACAGGGTCGAGAACCAGAGGGAACTTACCCGGGTGTAGAACCCGGTTGGAGTGATCCGAGCGATCGAAGGTGATCGGGACCTCAGACCACCTAAGGTATTGGGGGTTGCCGGTTCCACCTCATTGACTTCCCGAGTGGTGAGCTTTTGTTTCCGCTTGGACTCATATCCCGCGGAGTCTCCGTAGATGTAGTTCAACTCCTGCTCGGGCTCCTGGAAATCGTCTTCATCTGGAAGATTTTTCTTCTTTGTCGCCTCGTCCTTTGCTGGAGCCGGCTGCTTGTTGCTTTTTTGTGCAAAACGCTTCAAGGTGAAGCAGTCCTTGGCGGCGTGCTTTCCCTTAGGGTGGAAAGGACAGATTGCTTCCATGACGGTGCTGTAATCGGGTGCCTCCCTCCGCATGTCTCGGGGCCGGCTGCGCTCGGCCACCGCGACTAATTCCTCGCCCTTCTCCTTCTTGTCTTTGTGCTTGGAGGACTCGGGCCTTTCGCCTTTGTTCTTCTGAGGTGGGCGATCTTCTTGGCGCTCGGCCAGGGCGTCTGAGGTCGTGGCGTAGCGGTTGGCCAGCGCGAACATCTCCTTCACAGAGGTCGGGGGTTTCCTGAACATTTTCTTGATTAGATCACGATCACTTACCCCTTTCTGGAAGGCCGCCACCACCACCGCTTCTGATACATCCCTAATGGTGTTCTTTTTCTGCATGAAACGCCGGATGAAGTCTCTCAGCGTCTCGTCCTTCTTCTGGTGAAGCTGGTATAGGTCCCACGGGGTGCCAGGCCTCTCGTAGGTTCCCTGGAAGTTCCCGATGAATTGTTCGCAGAGATCGCTCGAGGAGTCCACCGAGTTCGCTGGTAGCCCTATGAGCCAAGCTTGAGTTGAGGGGGTGAGATTGACCGGTAGATAATTTGCCATCACAAACTGACTGCCCCCGGCCGCCTTAACCGCCAGGGCGTAGACCTACAGCCAAGCTTCCGGATCTCGCTCCCCATCTAACTTTACGATGCCCTTGGGGTTGAATCCTTCAGGCCATACCACTCGGCGTAGCTGAGGAGTAAACGCTCGGATCCCGTCAATAGATCTCTCATCATGATGATGGGGAGTCTAGCATGGCGAGCCTCTGGCTCGGCGATGGTCATCAACACGCCGGGGCGGAGTACGGCGCGGTGAGTCCATGACTCGGCGTTCGTCGGCGTTTCGACCCCGGCGATGATGGTCTCTGTGGTCGTCGTCCCTTTGATCACTTCGTCGATCATGGCCGGTGCCGAAACGCTCGTAGTCATCGTGGCGTGCGCGTCGCTCTTCCTCGTCCCGCTCCTGCCGTCTGGCGGTGATGTCTTGGCGGAGGTCGCAGTTGATAATTCGACGTGCGTCTCCGACTGGTGGTGTATGGCGTCGATTGCCGGTGTTCCGACTGGTTGCAGTCCGACTACTAGCGACACGAGTAGCCGCGTGGGAGCGTGAGTGCGCTTCACATATCGGCTCTTCCTTATTCTGCTGGATTGCTGCCGCCGTCACCATGGCCTTGATCTGGGCCATGATCGGGGCTGTCGGGTTGTCCGATGCAATCATCGGGTCCAGCGTGTCGAGAAGCGTCTTGGAGGCGACAACGTTCTACATCGGCGTGCGGAAGACGGATTGGTCTCCCAACCTAGACTGCAGGATGTCCTCGCGGACATTGCGGCCGCGCGATCAAAGAGACCGCGTCTGCACCTCCTTGCCCTTACAAAGGCGATCTTCCTCCGCAGCCTCTTGTTCTTCTTGATGGAGATCGGTCCTCTGCTCCTCAATCGCGAAGACGCCGCGAAAATCGCGCAGATTCTTCACGATGTCGGCCCAGTTTTACGGCGAGTCGAGCGGCATACGAGATGGGTTGGCACGATCTTCACCAGATTGGATCGGTTTTGGACCCGAGCGGACAAGCTCCCGCGCGCGTCTGCGGCGAATTCGAGCTTCCGGCGGAAGGCTGGCGGAGAGACGAAGGTGGTGGTAATTCCGCGGTCATTGCGCCATCAGTGCAGTAGGAAAAGATTATAGCGTTGCCCCTACCTGGCACGCCAACTATCGACTTTTGTAGTCGGCAATAAAATTATGGGGTAGGCGCTAGATCTCAAACTCGAAGGTCACACAAGACAAGGGGTTAGATAGGTTCAGACCCTCAGCGATGGAGGTAATACCCTAATCCCATGTGTTGTGCTCTGAGGCTTGACTACTCAATGATTCGATGATCGGATCCCCATGGTGTTACCCTCCCTCTCCCTTATATACTGGGGGTGGGGCGGCTTACAGAGTTCTGATCGGTTAGGAGATTTCGATCGGTTATTAGATTCTAGTCGGTTACAGGATAGAGTTTACATCTTTGTCTACCCTATCAACGACTTGGATTACAACTGTATCTTTTATATCTAAATATACGTAACTGTCTATAGGATGTGCCCCCCTTCCATACAGTAGCAAGGCTTGGCGCGGGGCACAGCCTTTGGGCCTGTCTTCTCCTCAGGTGACATCGGGCCGGTCATGGAGATACCTGGTTTTCATATATTCCACACCAACCGGTTTGCTTGACTAAGAGCGCCTTTAATAGCAGCATCCATGAGACCGGGACCGGCTCCAGTCCAAGTGGTGCAGTCCAACAGCTTAGCAATCTGCTACGGTGTAGCATAGATAGGTTCAGCGTCAGTTGTGCCACATATTTTTCACACAAATGCACAAGGTTGTCGCTATTGGCCATGATTTGCAGCTAGTTCTTCTTGTCACGTTTGACGTTGCTTCTCGCTTCTAGACAGATTTACAGTCTACAGAATGTGTTTTCAGCGGAAGTGGGTGTAAAATGCGTAGAATAAGCTCAGTAATTCACCGACCTTAATATGTCAAATTCAAGACTGGGCTAGCACTTGCCCCTCTCACGAGCTCGGCGGCGTGCAGGTAGTGCGGATGGGTAGTGCAGGTAGTGCGGATGAAGGAGCTGAGGTAGACGGTGCCCCTGCCGAGGCGGCGGACGAGCTCGTAGCACCGCACGATCTCCTCCCTCACCTGCACCAGTCAGTCAATCAACCCATGCATCAAACCAAAGCAAGCACGCCGCCGTCGTCACGGAAGGAACACGTTACAGGATGGGATTGCCTAAGAAAGAAATGGGGGGAGAGGACTGAACAAGGACAAGCAAGGTGAGTCAGGTGACGACCTCTTGGGGACTGCTTCTCTGGGGCGCCATGGCCAAGCCCAATCCCTCAGAAAGCTGGTGAGGATTTAAAGCAGCTACTGCGACGATGCTCCAGGCTGGGGCTCCCCTGTTGCAGACGAGGCACGAGGCCGGCCGTGAGGGAGGAAGAGGAGAGCGGTGGCATCTTGGAGAGGAGCGCGCAAACCCTATCCCTGGCCCAAAGCCGCCACTTCCAAGGATTGCCGATGTCCTACCACAGGAGGACTCAAATCAAGAAACCGCGCAGCTTGATTGCTTGGCATGATGGCATCCAATCCCCCAATCATTCCAGATCAGTGGCGGAGCCAGGATTCTTTGAAACCTCGGGCCGAAAACTAAGCGACAATAACTAACGCCAAATAGTACTCACACCATGGTACAACAAAAACACTACACAAATACACAATTAAAGATAAATTTGAATTGTATTTGGCAATTAGCAACGTTACATGAATGATTATGGTTATACACTCCTGTATGCAAAATTGCAAATATTAGCAAGTAACTAAGTAAGCATCACAATTCATAGCATCAACATGATCGATGCATCACAATTCACGACATTGCATCGATGCATCAACATGACAATTCACATTTCACAAAGATCACTCACTCAACGATTGCATCACTCACCACGACAATGACGAGAGCCGCTTGGCTGGCAGTGAAGCGAGCGGAGTCAGGGTGGCGGTGGCCAGGCCGGGCGGCGGCCGGCGTCTTGGGCGGCCGGCGGAAGTGGGCAGCGAGCGATCTTGGGCGGCGAGCGGGAGTGTCGGCGGCCGAGCGAGCCGCGGCAGCAGCCAATGCCAATGGAGGCCTTGTGAGTAAACGAGGACGAGCAGCGGCGACGGAGCGAGGCCGGTCGGGAGCGGCGGCCGGCTGTGAGAAGCGACGGGCGGCGCGAGATTGAAGTCGGGGCGAGGTGGCGCCCGAGAGCAACCGACTAGCCGAGCACCGGCGGACCGGCGGAGGAGCAGCAGCGGGTCGGTGTCGGCGCGGCGGCCGCGACGGCGATGGGCGCGCGCAAGATCGAAGTCGGGGCGGGCGGCGAGGAGCAACCGACTAGCCGAGCTCGGGGAGGAGGAGTATGCAGCGCCACGCCCGCGAGTCGGTGTCGGCGCGGCCCGAGCGGCGAAGCGGGGCAGCGCGCGGCGTGAGCGAATCGCGGGAAGCGGCGTGGGGCGTGAAGTCGCGACTTCGCGAGTCTTGGCGAGCGTCTGTTGTCGTGCCCTAGGAGCGACCTTGACAATTGGTGGGCGGTGGCGCCACAGGTCGGGCCCAAATGAGCGATGGCGATTTTTGCACTGATGCGTGGGCGGGCCTCGGGCCGGGCCCGATGGCCCGAGGCCCACTTCCTGTTCGGATGGTCGATTCTCTACGAATTAGGTATTTGATAGCTTTTGATTTTGTGTATAAATCTGTTTTTGATTGTAAGAAAAAAATTTAGAGAATCCAAAATCTGGATTATTAGAGAATCAGAATCTATCACTTACCTGATTCTTAGAGAATCCAGAATGTGTACAATAAGAAGCTATCCCAAACAAAGCCTAAGTGATGGTCAAACGGGCCACCGGCCCATTTAATGTGTGGCACGACCCATTTAGGCAAGGTACAAAGCAGGGCTAGCCAACGAGCTGTGCTGTGTTGGCCCACGTGCCAAGGCCACAACCCAAGCACAACTGTAACATCCCAAAATTTGGCTTAATTAAGTTTTTTATTTCTTAATTGTGCATTTGTGATTTTCTGGAATTTATTTGGATTTTTTTTCTGGATTTATTTGAATTAATTTTGAATTAAGTTTATTGCCTTTTATTCAAATCTATTTAAATCTGTGCAAAGTTAAAATAAAGTTTTGCCAAAAATATTTTATTTGAGTCCAGAATGTCTCAAAGTATTTTTGAGATTTTTCTGGGATTTTTCCTGATTATTTATTTGCTTAAAAACAATTAAATGAATTTCTGTAATTATTTTAATGGGAAAACCCTTTTGAAATTCGTTTTAACAGTATCGGGCCGAGCCCATGTACTGTGCGCGTGGGGCCGTTCCTGCGCAGCCCAATGCTTTGCACCGCTGGCCCGTTTGGCCCAAGTTCTAAAAGAGTGAACGCTAGCCGTTGGATCTTTAGTGTGCGGTGGAGATCGTGTGGGAGGTTTCCATTGGATTAGAGTTACGGTTCGATTTCCTAGCGGAGTGCATCGTGGTGTTGATCACGTGCATCGGACGGTTCTGCGTCTTCTTCTCGAGCGTGTCCGAGTCGGACTCTAGCCTTTGCCCGTGTTCGTCGCGGACACAGCGTAGGAATCGGGCAAGGAGGGACTCGTGGTGCTTTTTAAGGCGCGCGACGTCGTCGGGATCAAGCAACCAAAGCCCCAAGGTTTCGTCGCCAAGTTCGAGCCAAATCACTGCAATCGAAGTTTTCTTGAAGAGCGCCGCCCATGCGTTTTCACCGATTCCGCCGTCTTCCGTCGAGCTCAAGGCACGCGGGACGAGTCGTCGGTTCGTCTCAACGAGGAGCCGTGCGGCGTGCGGTTTTGTCGAACATCGTCGGAGGAGGAGATCGCCGTGAAGGTCGCCGGCGCCGTTGAAAAAGTCCTCGCCGCCGTCGTTCTGGTGATCCGAAGAAGCGTCTGACCACGTCACCGGTTCGCAGCGGCGAGGCGAGTCGAAGGTACTTTCCGACCTCGCCGTCGATGACCCTAGGTTTCGCGCCATCGCCGTCGGCGTGGTTTGCTAGTTAAATCGCCATGTGTCGCCCACGTGGCGGCGGATCGGATGGATAGCGGCGTGGCATTGGCGTGGCGTGTCGATAGCGTCGCCGTGGCGTCGGTCGGCCGAGACGCGGCCCGCGTGTCGAGAGCCGAACCGTGTGAGCGGGTGCACGTGGACCCGGCGGTCGTGGGCGCGATCCATGGACCGTAACCCGCGTGGCAGCTTCGATGGTTCGGTCGGTATTGCGTCATGCTGATGTCACGCTGACGTCATAAATCGATTTTTCAGTATAAAAATAAATATGTTAAATTCGAATTTCTGATTTTCTGATTTCAGTATTTATTTCAAACTTCAAAAGGCTATATCTTTTGCATCGTAACTCGGATTTGAGCAATTCCAGTTTCTAAAAATTTGTAAAATTGAAAAATATTTAATGGTGAATTTTATTTGATTTTTGGAGTTCAATTGCTCTCTGTTTTGGTATTTATTTGCTTTTCTTCTTCGGTACGCGTAGACGTTGAATTGTACAACGCTTCGGAGGAAGATCAAGCAACTCAAGAGCAAGCTTAGGACCTATTCCAAGGCAAGTTGTGCTTTGATCATGTTGAACCCATGTTTATAAAATTGCTATGTTTGATTTACACTATTGCATATATTTCAAGTATACAACTATTTCAATTTAAATTGGGCTTAGCTAATATACCAGATTGATCTATACTCTACCTTGTCATTGTATGCCATGATCCATTGTCACCCTAGATTGGTTTAATATAGTTGGTTAATAATTATAATCAACATTGGAGGTTTAGACCGTATTAGTTGCTTAGCCATGCCACGTCATCACATGTGTCAGAATCATTGATAATTAATCTTGATTAATGGAATATGGAACAATGTTATGAACTTGTGTGTCATCTGGGATCACACGATGAGATTGAGTTGTTGTGACAAGTCATGTCACGCAACGATGTTGAATTGTTGATGGCACGTGGTGCTTGGTAATCAACTGGGTGATAATCATTTAGATTGGGGCAAGTGACAAGGCGAGTATGCCAAGGTGGGCCCGATGGGCGAAGGTATGTGGATGTCTTGCCTTGATCACACTAAGGACTTAACCTTGCAAGCCTTTGACTGAGTCAATCATGCAACCACATGTCCAGTATGGGCGACCTAGTGAGTAATTTGCAATGTCTTAATTTTGGTACTATCGTGGTCGGTGTGAGTTCGAGTTATGGTGTAATTCACATGGCGCAAGAGGGCCACGGATGTGGTAACCATCCCACGGTGTTGAAACCTTAGCGGGTAGTATCGGGTTAAGCGGAGCATTGTAAAGGCTTTGTTATGATCACTCGCCTTGGTGGTGTTTGGTTGTATCACGTGGGTAAAGTGCATAACCTCTGCAGTGTGAAACTATTCGGATAGCCGTGCTCATGGTATTGAGCAATGCTCGGAAATTACGATTAAGGGTTAGTTTAATTAATTGGACAACTTGGTTGGGATGGCGGAAGGCCATATGGAAGATGGAATTTGACTTAGGATTGGAAACTTGGTTTACTTGAGAAATACGAATTTATTTACTATTGATATTTGTTTCTGATCTTTACAATCTATTTCTTGTATTTGTTCATAAATCTGCTTATTGCAAAATAGCCATGATAGCCTATCCATTGGAATAAGCCTTACATATAGATACATAGAATTGCATTACATGCACAACTTGTTGAGTGCTTTAAGTACTCACCCTTGCCAAACAACAATAATCAACAGTTAAAGAATCTACACATGTTGGAAGAGGAAGTCCAGAAGACACGAGTCATTAGGGTCCGAACCTTGTCGGTTGCCTGTGGTGAACTGATGAGCTATCTACGTTTTCTACTTTCCGCTGCATAATTATTAGTTTATATTTCTAGTCTTGCCCTGCGTGGCTTAATAATGTAAGTTGGTCATAAGATCATACCTTTAGATATATCAATGAATGAACTATTATTCTATTATCGTTGTGTATGATATGATATGTGCCAATGTTGAGCTGTGTGCGCTAGCGTTGATCCTGGGACTAGTGCGGTAAACACAGTGGGTTCGAATCAGTGGATTCGGGTCTTTACAACAACCCCGGTGGCTCCCGTGCCGTGCCAGCACGAGCACACGGGGGTCGATAGGTGTCGGCCCATTTAGCACCAAAACATTCAAAATATAAATAAACGGGTCGAAACGAGACTAAATGGGCCGTGCTGTGCTAAACGTGCCGAACGGGCCGTAGTGAACCTAAATGGGTGGTTGAAAGTTCAAGCTCCATTAATTTGGTTTTATTGTTAATGACAAATCTAATATTGAGATTAATCCTTTTGATAATCATAATATTGACAAGTCTCAATTGTAAATTAATGACAAATCTTTCTACAAGACTTTTGTTGAGCTTAACTCATATTAGTCTCTTTTCGATAAAAAAAATGGAAATATCAAAGGTATGCATTCGAGTTCATATTATCATATCTTGTTGCATTCCTTGGACATAATATTCATGATCATATTGATAAATCCAAATATGAGACTAACTCTTTTAAGTATATCTTTTATTAGTCTCATCTCATTGAAAAATGGAAATTCCAAAGGTATGTATCAAATACAACTCTATTATTTCTAGATGCATTTCTTAAATTCAAGATAAAGGATGATCCTCACCGTAGTCTCAATCTTAAGATGTGCATAATGTTCCAATTCCATATATACATAAATGCACACATTTAGGGGGAGTTCATGCTTTATCTTGAAGTTTCAATAGCATTAATCACTTTCATCTTGCCTCACATTTCAAGGATCTTTACTTTGAAACAAATCATGGAGTATATAAACTTGTGTAGTTGTAGTATACTCATGTCAATATAGAATAAACTCCAAAGAAATCTCAAATTGAATATGTGCATATTGGTTCAAGTTCAATTATATATATGCACACATTTAATAGAATTTATTCTATGTTTGGTGGTCTCAATAGTATCGATCCCTTTCTATCATTCCATATCAATTGGATCATTACTTTGAAACTCATCAAATTGAGTATATGAAGCTTGCGTAGTTGAAACATACTCATAACAATTAAATTCAATTTAAATTATGTTCGGTTGTCGTTCAATCATCAAAGAACTAGATCAATGGATCTATGCTCTACATCATATGTTGATGGTGTGCTTTGTTGATTAAGGACAATCGAAAGTGCTTGAGTATATGAAGCTTTAGCAGCACTAATATACTCAAGACAAATATAAAATTTCATTCAATTGATTTGGGTTGTAATCAATCATCAAAGGAGTAGATCAAAAGATCTTAGGGCATCTATTATGTGTTAATAGAGTACATTGATGATTGGGACAACCATGCATGTTGGACTAACATTTTCAATGAGTTGTGAAATAGGTTAAGTACAAAGATGAGGATTTTGGATGACATCATGTGTTGATGGTCATCAAGTCAAGATTCAGGAAGAAAGATATCATCGTGTGTTGATGCGTATCAAAGATGGATACCGAAGAAAAGGGAGTCCATCATGTGTTGATGAACAAGACGAAGACCCGGACTTGGAGAGATGATGATAGTCATCAAGCAAAAGCTCTAAGTGGTTGCACGAGGCAAAGGTATAACTAGCATAGGGCTAAGGATGTGTTCTTAGTCTTTTAACGGTCTCGGTGTTTGGTTAGGAGACCGGGTTGCTAGTATAGGTTGCCGTACTATTAAGAGGGGTCAAGCCTTATAGCTTGAGTCTCATCATGTGTTGATAGCTCAATCCCGCTTGCACTAGCTCACCACTTTATTTAGTTTTTGCATGGAGAAAATATTTGCGAATGTGTTTTGCAAATGGATGTAGCTCATGCTTGCATTTTTATTGATGTGTTCTTTGCATGGAGCTTTGATTTGCAAATGGGAGATGCTCATGTTTGATGTTGTTTTGCGAAATGTGTTGTGCAAAATGTTAAAGTTAATGTAAGTGCTCTTCTTAGCATATGACTAGAGTTTGCAAACGTGTTTTGCAAATTGCTAGAGATCATGTATTGATTATCACATGGCTATATTTGAGTTCATGTATGTTCTTTGTGTCTTTATTTGCTTAGATTTGTTATTTGCAAATGTGTTTTGCAAATAAGCTGATGTTTATGAATTTGGTTTTCGAGCATGTGACTGGGATTTGCAAATTATTTTGATTATGAGTTGATCATCACATGGCTCAAGATTTAATCTTGTTGACCCTTGCTAGCTTGTAGTCACGCTCTTGATCAAGTCTATGTGAGGGATTTCGAGAAAAATCAGATTTTAGACTTGAGTGGCTACTTTAGAGTTCTTGTGATATTTGGAAATATCTATAACTTCTTAAATATTGAAATTAGGTGGAATTTGTAGCCTTCTTGATAAGCTTTTCATAGAGTCCAATATCACATAAATCGGACTTCGGAGTAAAAAAGTTATGATTATTTTAATTGTTGAAACAGTGGTACTATCGATTTTAGACAACGGTAGTGCCGCCCGAGCGGCACTACCAATTATACACAGCGGTAGTGCCATCCCAAGTGTTGTAGTTATTTTTTAGAGACGTGTTTTGGAAATATTTTGGGTTAAAAATGTCGGTACTACTGGTCCAACATGGGCAGTAGTGCTCGGGGGTACTATAGCAACAGCTAATTTTAGTACATTTAATGCCCAGAAACTATCCATTACCTTTGAGGACGGTTCTACAGGTCCTACATGGGCGATAGCGTTGGTTTTACTAAGTTTTTTCCTATTTTACCCCCAAATGGCTAGTTTCTTTGATCGGCTTTGTAAGAGGCCAAATGAGCAGGTTTTGCTGCTACTCTAGCACCCATTTGGGGTATTCTTGTGAGAGCAAAAGCTCATAGAGCAATATTTGAGTTATTTGAGAAGCTTTTGAGCTGGTGTTTCTTGTGTAGAATCTCTTTGGTATTTCTTTACATTCTTATGAGCTAGTATGAGCCTCTCTTCTACATTGTGCATATGTTGCACTTTGTGAGCAAGGAGAGAAGCCTCTATTGCATGTATTGCATCTAGAGGAAGATTGAGTATCCTTGTGCATGTATTGCACTTAATGAGGATCAAATGAGAGGCTTAACCTATTACTCTTGGTGTTTGCCGACACCTAAACGGCATGGAAGCGTCGTTGCTCCGTGACCTTCTCAAAGAAGCTTGTGAGAAGGTCTGGTAAGTTGTGAAGGTTAGAGCTCGCCTACCTAGAGGGGGAAAGAGCTACCGCTAATGGAATTGAGGTGCTTAGCTTAATTCGTGGAGCCGGTCCAATTCATTGGCTTACCTCAACGAGGATTAGGGGAGACCGGTAAGTCTCTGAACACCACAGTAAAAAGGATCGTGTGTCAATCTTTTGGTTTGCTTTCTATTACACATTTACATTCTTGCAATTTATATTTCTAGAATTAAATTGTTTGCTCGTCAACCTAGGATTGCAAATCTTGATCATAGACTTAGGTTGTAGATGCACATAGTTGAGACTAGTCGATTTAGGTTTAAATTGGACAAAACTGTTTTGATTTACGCTTCGTATATAAACTCGGTTTTGGCTAAAGAACGTTTAGAGATAAATTTTTAAAACCGCCTGTTCGCCCCCCTCTAGTCGGCATCCTCGATCTTAAAGCCGTGCCGTACCGTGCCCAGCACGTTTAGCCGCAACGGCTAGCTAGGCTTAAACAGGCGTGCCGTACCGTGCCTTGGGTCAGGCCGTGCCAGCACGCCGAGTCGAGGCTATGGCCTAAGCACGGCTCGTCCTCTTGAGCCGTGCCGACACGATCTATTTACAATTGGGCTATGCTGTGTCTAGGCCGTGCCCACAGTCCCATACCGTAGGCTGGCCCAGGTGGCATGCCCCATCTGGCCATCTCTAACCCCATCCAACAGATCGTAGTCATCGAAGTCCCAACTCAACAGCCGCCTGCACTTTCGCTTCTTTCCTTAGGTGGCGTTTGGATAATGAGTATGCCATGGACTGGGATATGAGTTGGATAGGAGGATGTGGGTTTTGGGCTGGGATATAAATTTTTAATCGTACTATCTTGTTTGGATAATGGGTATGAGATATAAGCTTTTTAATCCTATTCTCCAACGCATTTCCCAGTCAAAACCCACCTCATCCATTGGGAAATGAGCTGCTCTTATCCTCAGTCCCTATCAAGGTTTGAAAATTCGGTTTCGGAATAAATTTCGTCCCTGGCCGGACCGCGAGATTTCGGCGAAATTTCAAAATTTCAGAAAAATTTCGGACGAAATTTGAATTTGAAAATTAAAATCCGGTCCATATAATAACGAAAAATCCCGAAATTTGACGAAAAAACCCGAAATTCTCGGCGAAATACCCGAAATTTTGGGTTTTTTTGCAACGGAAAAAAATTGGGTCAAATGATGTCGAACAATTTTGAAATTGTTTTTGGAGAGTCCTGACACATTGATGATATTTCCATAAAAATTTTAGATTATTCTGAAGTTGTGGAATTTTTAAAAATTCAAACATTACTACTGTCCTGATAAAACGCTGACCGGCAATTTTGAACCGAATGCAAAATGGTTCAAACAACATTATAAACATTTGAATTTTTTTTACATGGTTATTATATATCTCTAATGCTCTCATAAAATTTTCAGATGATGATCAAACTGTATGAATGTTTAAAAATTCAAACAGTACTACTGCCCGGTTAAAAGGCTTACCGGCAAATTTGAACAAAATGAAAAATTATCTAAACCATGTTAAAAACTTTTGAAAATTTTTGTGGATGGTCCTGATGTAACATAAATGTTTATTTAAAATTTTTAGATGATTATCATTCTCAAATAATGTTTAAAAATTCAGACAGTGCTACATCCTGATAAAAGTATGATGATCAATACATAGATTTGCTTTAGCAATAAAAAAGTTTAAATTTTTAAAAAATTTACAGAATGGTTATAAGGAAGTTCTTAATATCTCATAAAAATTTTGAATCATGAGCACCCTCTAGTGAATTTATAAAATTCTTACAAGGCACAGTATCATTTATGTTCTTTTCTTTTTTATTTTTGAAATATAATATAACAAACAAAGTTCAATGCTTACATAGATTTGATTGACCAAACAAAAAAAGTTGAAAATTTTTAAATAATTGATATAATGTTACTGATGAAATTATTAATCTCTCACAAAAATTTTAGATCATAATCACACTCAAGAAAATTTAAAAAATTCTGACAATGTAACTGTCCCAATTATATTCATTATGTTTTTGATTTTTTAAAGATAGCAAATGAAGTTAAATTATTTTGAAATTTTTTATGTGTGATCCTAAACTACTAAATATAGTATCATAAAGGTTTCATCTCATTATCAAGATTGTAAATTTTTTAAAAAATCTGAGAGTGTTTCTGCCAAAATTTTAAAATATCTAAAAAATTCGGTTTTTCAACAAATTTTCATAGGAGATGACTTTCCTAAGGGTTATTGGACCAAATCCGGTCAAATCTAGCCCTAAAAATGCCAAAACCGGCCAAAAAACGCGAAATTTAGGCGAGAAATACCGAAATTTTGGGTTACTGTGGCAATGTCAAATTTTTTTAATTTTATTTTTCGGCCGGTACTTTAGATTTCGGGGTGGTCCGAAATCCAAAATTTCGCCGAAATTCGGCGAGATTTGGAGCCCTGATCCCTATCTCACATTTCCTATTTCCTCCGACCAAACAAGGTTAAAGTCATTTTCTCCTCATTTCCCATTCCCACCCATCAAAACTCGCAAACCAAACACCACCAAGGTGTCCGTTGCCATGTCGCTTCTTTCTCTTCTCATCTACCACACCAGCCATTCATTTCATTCCCCAGAAACCAACATACTAGTATTGTACTACCCAAGGTTTCGGATTTCGTTTTCAGATAAAATACCGTCGTGGGCCTGGGCCGGATACCGAGATTTTGGCGAAATTCGGTAATTTCGGAGAAATCTCGTCCGGAATTTCAAATTCAAAATTTGAATCCGGCTTGTTTGATACCGAGAAATAGCGAAATTCGGCGAAAATGGGCGAAATCTCGGCCGAAAAAGGTGAGATTTCGGCCATTTTGCACATGCCGGAAAGTGGTCGAAACTATGGCGAAAAATTTTGAATTTTTTTGTGGAGAGTTCTGACATATTGTTAATGTTTTCATAAAAATTTCAAATTTTTATGAAGCTTGTGAAATTTTTAAAAATTCAAACATTGGGACTATCCTAATAAAACGTTGACAGACAGTTTTGAACTGAATGAAAAATGGTACAAAGCATGTTAGAAAAATTTGAAATTTTGTTAGCATGATTATGACATGTGAATAATATTTCCATAAAATTTTCAGTTGATTATGAAGCCCGAGGAATTTTTAAAAATTCGGGTATTGGTGATGTCCGAACGGAAAATGGTTGAAAGTACGTTAGAAAATTTCAAAAAATTTATTGGATGGTCGTGATGCATCATTAACCTTGCTGTAAATTATTTATATGATTATCAATGCGTAAAGTTAGAAATTTCGGTAGCATTTTGACTGAAATTCGAAGATTGAGAGTCACAATTCGAAACAATTAATGTATATTGGCATGACAATTAATAAGCACAAAATAAAATTGATACATATTATAATTCTTCACATATTTGCATATGACAATTAAATGAATGTATATTTGCATCACGTACCTACAAGTAGTAGAACGCATGTGGTGCAAACTCCACCTCCGCGTTATCGACAATGACCTCGTGATACCTCCTCTCGTGTTGTTGCTTGTATTCTTCCCAGGTCATGTCCCGCGGTAGCCAGGCAGACTTCCAATGTTCATAATGACTCATCCAGGTGCTATAATTCACGGACTGGTAAAGGTACCTAACACTGACAGATGAGTGTCGTGCGTACGGATCGGCGCATGGAGCATTGTAGTCAAACGACGAAGAGATGCTCGATCCGTGATAACTCTGCCTGTGACCGTACCCACCCTGATCCCATCTGTACGGCATCGAACCATACCCGGTATGCTCGATTTGAAGGCCCAAATGGCTGGAAGACTCGCTGCTACACCATGATTGTGAGCCATCCTGTGGTTGTGGTGCCTGACGCCCACCCCCACCACGCGACGTGCCCTTCCCAGTACTCCGGGTCTGCCGCTGGGAGTGACCTCTCGGCGTACCCACGATCGCGATCCTCACGCCGGTGGTGGTGGTATGGGCGGGGCGGAGGAATCTTGGTCGACTTCCGTCTGTCATCGCCGGAGAGTCATCGCGTCGCTGAGCTACTCTTGAGTCTTGCACATTATCAGAAGGTGTTGCCGTGTCGTCGTCACTGCCGATAATAGGCTCCTCATCACTTCGGGCTTTTCCTTTTTCCTTTGCACTCTGGTTGCCCGATAACTTCTGCAACCCGTCCAAAGCTCCTGCTAGGGTGTCATCATCGTCGACGTCGGTAGCACGCTTTCTCTTCCCTGTGTGTGTGTCACCGATGTTCCATTCGGCCCAATCTGGGAGGCTCTTCCCACCTGTGGCCAATTAGAAGTAAGGTTAACACTATTGTGAGGTTTCGACATACATGGTTGAAAAGTGGAATGGAAAACAATTACATTATTTACCTGTTGCCTTATTCATCTCTTAGGTGGGATGGAGTCAACCACGAATCTCATTTGGGAGGGTGGGTCGTCTTGAGTGTCCTCGTCGAGTAGAGGCTCCCACTAGACACAGACGAGTCAAACCGATCGCAATTGGGTCATGGCCAGGATGCATCGCATCCTCGGTCAGGCGATCCACAGGGTCTTCGTCTTGGATCTGGCGAGAGGATTCATAGTCGCACAGCGAAGTCGCAGGTTGTAGTGCACGAACACGAGCTGTTGGAGCTTCGCATAACTTAAACGGTTTCGTAGCTGCGTGTGCACCAAGGCAAATGTGCTCCAATTGTGTTCACACCCACTCGACGATGCGCACTGGGACACCAACCTCAAGGCGAACTTTTGTAGCGATGGCGTCTCATTCCCGAAGGCCATCCACCATAGAGCTGCGAACAATACGAAGAAAGAGAAGTCATGAGTGCTACACAACAACATACCAACCAACCTCAATTTATGTACGTACCTGCCGTCATTTGCTTATTGATGGCGCTGGTCTGTGCAAGCTGGGTGGCAAATCGTCCTCGTCTAAGACGGTATGTGTCAGCTTCCTGTAAAGCCTTCACCGCGGTAGCGTCGTCATCAGCCATAATGCCTAGTGCAGTCGAGAGTGCTCTCATGTACTTCGGAGTGCTGCATATGTTGTACGAGAACTGAGACTTTGGATCCATAACAGAGGCTGTCATTGATGAAAACATTGCATAATTAGTACAACACATGCGAACTTTCCATAGTTAGCTTAATAGAACTGAACATATTAATTTGACTTACCAGCTTGCACAAATGTGGTTTCCTTTATGTCGGCGAATCTCTTTTCCATGACTTCCAGGAATACCCTGTACTGTTCTCCGTGCTCCCGTAAGTTATTGTTGTACTCATTCCTTGCAATTGCGTACTGCATCATTACACCGCTTATTGTCGGTAACTTATCTTGATCCGCGAACCTCAACAACTTGTACAAGGGTTCTACGGCACCGACGGTCCACTCAACCCGATCCCGAAGTCCACCTTGCGAGGTGGTCATATGCATACTTGCCCTCGCCATTTCATTACCTACTACCTGTCCAGTCATGATGTGTCATCCACTGCTGGAACTTTTCCTTCTTTTTATGGAAGCTATCGAGGAAAACAAAGGTAGTCCCAAACCTAGTTGCATTTGGCCTCACCAACTCTCCACCAATATGTTGCTTCATCATGCATGTAGATTCTTGTGGTTGTATAAGAATCGCAAATTCTCTTGGCTGTGCCACAATCTCTTTGATATGGTCCACCTCACACACGTCTTTCAGCATAAGATTTACGGTGTGTGCCAAGCACGGCTGCCATACAATACGAGGGTACTGCACTCGTAACATCTGGCATGCTTTCTTGAAGTTGGCACCATTATCAGTAACCACACCGCGACATGCTCGCCCCAATCTCCTCGGCCACGACCTTTGTTATCTCGGCTAGCAAGTATTTGTGGTTCTGGACCTTATCTGTCAATGACCAAGCAAGAAGTTAGTGCGTGTGGCAATTGATGGTCTTACAGAAGAGAAAAAATAAATGAATTTTGTACCTGTGGTATTTACGGTCTTATGAAAGAACATCATCCCATTGCAGTATACCATGAAGTTGATGATACTCTGCTGAGTAGGTCCCGTCCAGGCGTCGCACATCACTTTAACACCAAAGGTGGCCCAGTCCTCCCTGAACCTCCGCAGGTACTGCACAATCTCCTGCTCATTCGCGTCCAAGTACTTACCGTCTATCTCGTATCCTCGTGGTGCACGAACCCCTGGACCTAGCTCCTGCGTCAGCTTGATTGCAACTATGACCGCATGCACAAGAGATTAGTACAATCATCACACGATGTGTAACTTACAAACATACAATTGTTTCATACCTGTGAAATACGGGCAGTCCACCTTCCTTCCGAGAATTGCATTAGCATGTAACCACTTTGACCATCCCTCCTAGCTTCTCCGCTTCCCTGTTGGAATGCAAGTGTCAATCTGAGGTCTTTGCGGGCACTAGCCCGTGCAAGGTCGACATCCATGGAGGTATGGCTTTCCCGTGTCGATTTGGACCGACCGAACATTTTGCTAATAGTCGATTGAATCGAGGACTTCTTTGCACCACTCCCGGACCCCGAACTTTGGGTCAAACCTTGGCTCCTGAGGTAAGCCTCTCCTTTAGAGGCCTTTATGGCCATCTTAAGCTGCTCATCCTCCATGCCCATGGTGGCCCATTCGGTGCAAGCCTCCTCCTGACGCAGGTGAATCGCCTGCTTCTCCTTCTTCTTGTCACGGCCACCACGGAGGTCCGCGATCATGGCCTGCCTAACTACTTTAGGCACGTTGGGGCAGGCCTTCACATCACCAGCGCGGCCAGCCAGATGTTCCTTAAGATGGGTCACCCCTCCACCCTTCATAACATGCGTGCAGTAGTTGCACCTCGACCCTGAGCCGATGCGCTCCCCGTGGTCCCATACGGTGCCCTGAGGCTCTGCCATCACAACTCACTAGAGCCTGCATCATTACAAAAAATATGCATGATATATAAGCCAGGGAGTCAACATTCTTAAGTCACTGATGTTTGCTAAAATGCATGATATATGCCTTTCGTTGTCAGGCTTGCTAGCTGTACCATACAAGTGAGTAAGTGACATGGTCTTTTAAAGACATACTGATATATGAATTATATCCCACATGAGTACATACATTGGTAGTTCTTACTACTTACTAGACTATATCCCACATCACTACATGTGTAAATAAGCAAAAAAATACAGCTGCACTTAAAATCCAACAAAACAATTTGTGCATACCGAATTTTTTTGGCCAGCCGAAATTTCGCCTCTTCAGCCCGAGACTTTGCCTTATCAGCCCGAAATCTCGCCATTAGAGGCCGAGATTTGCATACTGGGGCTCAGGGCTGGCCGGAGAATGGCCGGACCAGAGAAAGAGCAGGGTGGAGAAGAGGCTTGCGCAAGGGAAAGTGAAATGGCAGAGCACTCGGTGGAATGGACTGTGAATGAACTTCAATGATTGACGATATATTAAAACCAGTGAGTTTTCAATGTATAAAATGATTTATTTCTCATCTCTAAGACACATGAGCACCCATATCTCAGTGGTGAGGCTGAACTCTATCAAACTAGAGGTCTCGAGTTCGAATCTTCACAACGACATTTCTTTGTAACTTTTTTTCCCATACTTTGGAGCATGTAAAAATTACCAAAATTTTTGTACATAGTTGCAAAGCATCAATGATGTTGTCATAAAATTTTGAGAAGATGATCAAACATAAAAAAATCACAGAAAACATGAAAGTGTTACTTCATAGTAGCCTTTTTTCCAATAGTTTAAAAAATGTAAAAATTACAAAAAAAAATTGGTACATATTTGGAAAGCATCAATGATCTTGTGATAAAGTTTTGAGATCATGATCAATCATAAAAAATTCCCAAAAAAATGTGAATGTAGTACATCACAGTTTTCGAAATGTACATCATCAACGAGGTTATGAGAGAATTTTTATTGACTCATCAAAACTGGTTGATTTTTAAAACTTTTTCAACAGGGGTTATGAGAGAATTTTAAGCTCCCATAAAAATTTAGGTGATTATCGAGACATGAATAAATTTATAAAATTCTAGCATCACACGCCTCGTTTATCCTAATTCTGATTTTTATTTTTAAAACATAACAAAGGATGTTAAAATATTTTAATAAATTTTATGTATTATCCTACATATCTTATGATACTGCCATAAATTTTTCATAGCATGAAAATGCTTCCTCAATTTTCTAAAATTTAGAGAGTGTTTCTGCCGAAATGCCAAAAAGTCTAAAAAGTCAACTTTTTCGAAATATTATCATTGAAGATCACTTCCTGAGAACTTATTGATATAATTCCGGTCAGATCCGGCCAAAAAAAAAATCAAATTCCGGTTTCAAATGGCGAAATCTCGGCGGTTTTGGGCAAAATCTCGCCGAAAAAACCGAAATTACTGTAACATTTTCAAATTTTCCTATCCGACCGGTCTGTGGAAACTCGCTGGAGTCCGAAATCCGAGATTTCGGCGAAATTTCGCCAAAATCCGCCAGTTTTTGTAACCTTGGTACTACCAGTTGAAAACTCCTTGCCTCTTTGCACAAATAGGCTTCAAGCTACGGCTCTGTTTTGTAGAGCTTAAAACCATCTTCAGCTTCCGAAAAACCGGTAACCCTCCGAATAGTTCTACTTTTAAGTGACTTTTGACGTAAGCTAAAAGCCAAATATAACTAGCAAAAGCTAAAAGCTAAATATAATCTGCTTTTGCAGCTTATAACAAGGGAAATTAGTTGGTTATCAAACAACCTCTTATAAAAAACTACAGCTGCTTTTCAGTCAAGAAAACCAAAAAACAGCTTTTCAAAAAAGCTACGGCTCGCCCACACAGATGGAGGAAAAAGACAGAAAACCATCTCAGCGTATCATTCATAATTCTCAAAGTGAGACAAGTGTTACTTCAGCGCACACAACAGCCTCCGCCATTTTGGTTCTGGTGGGAAGCTCAAGGTTAGGTTCTTCCAAAGGTGCACTTCAGCAACTCGCTTGGACAGTAGGAAAGGTGAAACAATCCGCATAACAAAAAATTAAAATGAATAAAACATCGCTGCGTCCAAGGTGGTGGCGTGAGATGGCTGCCGTTTATGTAGCACTAAATGAAAATTTGCCTTCATATAGTATTTGATGGGGCAACCTTATATTCTTCTACATCATCACAGGGAATAGCAATTCAGCTTGTATCTCTCAATTCTTTGATGAACTGATCCTTCAGGTAGCCGTTTGATCCCGCCATTCTTCGCGACACCAGATCAAACTCTCCACCACTCCTGCAAGTCAGAATGAAAGAAAAACACAATCAAAGAAGCTCTCGTACTCATCGAATTATGATAGTAAGAGCAAGTGACATATCATTGACTAAATTTGATAACTTACGGATCAAAAACAAAACCCCCAGCTTCCTGTAGAATCAGAGCTCCGGCGGCCACATCCCTAGAGGAGAATTCACAACTAGATGTGCTTAGGTAGTTTATATTTTCCATACAAGATTGTTGTTATCAATTTGGTTAATCATACCAGGGGCCACCAAATCCCATCTCGTAACACAAATCAAGCCTACCACAGGCAACTCCACACATGTTTAAGGCCAACGAGCCACACATCCGTATAGATCTAATCTGAAAAAATAATACCCTGTTAGAATATTGATGTATTGAAACATAATTTTATTTGATGTAAATGTTACTTTGCAAGGTTTACCTTGAATAGTAACTTGTTGATTCTGTTGGTTGTGTCATCCAAAGAGTGCTTATCCCTTTTGGTTCCAACCTGTTCAATTTTCATGGTTATCAGTTAAACATTTCCAGCAAATTCTTTTTAGTAGAAGTTTTCAGATGTAACTTCTCCTAATATAAAAATTACAGATCCCACTTCCAATATAATTAGTTAAGAAAGATGCACAATATGCAGCTACATATTCCCATTTGTCATTCAAACAAAAAGCAAGTTTCAGCCATCAATGGCATGCTATATCAAGTATGCCCACTGGCAAGTAAGAGGGACTTAAAAAGAAACTGTGCCTATGACATAATTTTATCCAATGAAGCATGTGTTATATTGATACCAAGCATGTCTTGTATTGATAATACCAACAAAAAATTGTCCATGCTCCCACTCCATCAAACAGGAAGGCAGAAAATGAGCCGCTTAGCTTATGTTGAAACATTCTGTTGATATGACAATTTCAAGAGCCAAGACATCGATCTGTGTTTCTAAAAGAAGATGCGGAACAATTCATAAAAGCCAGTCGACATGATAAGGGAAGATTAAATTGACACAATTATGTTCATCTCATCCAAACTTACTTGAGTGTGCAATGCAAGTTCATCTAAATAATTTAGGCCATGAAGAAAATCACAAACCCCATAAACTTATCTTCGGGTTAGGTAGTAGCTAAATAAATTAATATGCCATCAAGATGCAAGTTCAAAAAAAATGTATCCAAGGTCATATAAATATTTGTACCACCAAAGCATTAGCTACAGATCCACTATAAAGTAGTTGTCAGTAATTTCCTGGTATTAACTTGTCCAGTTGTCCTACATTTTATAATTAAACTAGACCAAAAGATTGAAACAAATGAATTGTCCTAGATAACTTCTGCTCAAGTGTGCAATTGGCCAGTAGAGCCCCCAGTTAAACTTTATCGAAGGATGTTGGACCTGGAGAATTTCAGGAAAACATAGTAGTGGTCGTGTCTTTAGTTATTTAGAAGACGGCTAATATTGATTCACTAATCTAGTAATTTATTACAACTAGATTGTTGCGATGAAATGTTAAGGGAGTAGCAGCAAGCAGCAATTGAGTTTCTGCAAGCATTTATCATCAAAACAGACATATCTCAAAGTATGATATTGTTTGTGGTTCAATGTGTGAAGCACATGGAATAAATTAAATCTTTGACAGTGTCAGATACCTCTGTTACCAGAAGGGCCTTCACCAACTTGTCTTGAGATGATGCTGCACATGAAAGATGTGTATATTGAATTTAGCACAAGCAATGAGAAAAACAAATTGTGTAAGTGTGGCATGTTTCCTATAAGATTGCCAACACATCAGGACCTATTGAACCAAAATAAATTCCTTACTTTTAATTGGAGAACCATTGAAGAAAGCACCTTTTCCACGAACAGCCGTGAAAAGCTAATTGAAGAAGTAACACAAAATTAGAATCAAATCATTATAGAATTGGGGTTTATATGAACAATCAAACAAGCGTTGCTTCTAAGAATATAAACCCTATAGAGGAAAAGAAAACGCATCCTTCCTATAAGACGCACATTCATGATGAGGGAAAGAAAATCACAAACCCCATAAATAAATAAAGTATAGAATCGGTTTTTACCTCATTCATGATGGGGGAAAGAAAATCACAAACCCCATAAATAAATAAAGTATAGAATCGGTTTTTACCTCATTCATGATGGGGTTGTACACGACTCCAACGGTGGGAATCTTCCCAATGGTGAGGCCAATCGAGACGCACACAAATGGGAAGCTGCAACGTGAAGGGCATGCACAATCATGACTTGAGAAGAGGAGAAATGCACGATGAAGGAAGGACCCCTCTTCTTGGGGGTAGAACAGAACACAACATTACCCATGGACGAAATTGGTGGTGCCGTCGAGGGGGTCGACGATCCAGGTGGGGTCATCCGTGAGGTCGGCAGTGGCGCCGAGCGCCGCGGACGTCTCCTCGCCAATGAACTTGTGGTCCGGGTAGTGCTTGCGGAGGTGGTTGAAGATGAGGTCCTCGCAGGTCTTGTCCGTCTCCGTCACCAGATCCACCTGCAACAACAATGCGTAGCACCATGATTATCAAACCCCAATCCAATCAAAGGGCAAAGAACGGCATCAGCACGGGAGATAACATGATTTGAAATGACAAGATGAAAAAGGGGGGAGGAAGAAGGGACCTGGCCCTTGTGCTCCACATTCTTGGTCTGGTAAAAGCCCTTGCGGATGATCTGCGAAGGGCACAAATCGGTCGCAGAATGAGCGGATACAGTGGCAAGAAACTAAGAATCCATTATGAGCAGTTGGTTCAAGAACAAAATAAAAAAAAATCAAAGAATCCGTGAGGAAGGGAGGGAGGGAGGGATCGTGTAATAGTGGCCATGGAGGGGTACCTCTCCGGCGTTCTTGGCGGCGTCCACCGCGACGGCCAGGAACTGCTGCTCCGCCATGCCCTCCCAATCTCTCAACTCTGAGATTAGAAAGAAGGAATTTGTTGGCTCGCCTTGCTGCTATCGGCAGGAGCTTTGTCTCACGCTCTCGTCTGGTTGGTTACATGCAACTAGAGGTGGGCGTCATCCTGTAATCGAACCCAAGCTTTTTCCTGCGGCTCAACGGTCCCTCTACGCAATTCTTCCGAATTTCAAATAGTACTCAAGATTCTCTGTTTTTATTATCTAATAAATATTTTAATGAGAGTAGATTATCTTGCTATTGAGTCTACAACTTTTATGATATCTTCCCGAGCCAAACATGAATCCTTCAATTCATTTGGCTCTCACGCTCCTTTTTTTTTTTCTTTTTTTGCTATAGCTATTTCCATATCTTTTCCGAGATGTTAATAAGCTATTCATCGATAATATCTTTTATTTTGTTCAAGCAGGATCGGAGGTATCCGCTTTATTAGGTAGAATGCCCTCCGCAGTAGGTTATCAACCTACTCTTAGTACAGAAATGGGTTCTTTGCAAGAAAGAATATTGTACTGGGCCACGACGGCCCGTTGTGCCTGTCGTACTAGCT
Organism: Otatea glauca; assembly: GCA_036346275.1. Lineage (NCBI taxonomy): Eukaryota > Viridiplantae > Streptophyta > Magnoliopsida > Poales > Poaceae > Otatea > Otatea glauca. The sequence goes on along the minus strand of CM070715.1, from coordinate 56,100,103 downwards.
CGGCTCACCTTTGGTGAGTTCAGCTATGGCCTATTTGTACTTTGTGTCTGGTTCATATCGTGTTGGTCTAGGTTCGACCTATTTGCACTATTGCAACAAGAGGAAATGAGCTAGAGATACACTGAGTTGAAGCAGTGGACACAAATATTAAGGGAAAAAGGACTAGATATTATTCATTCTTGAACAAGTATAGAGTGACATTGCAGTGCTTGCGTGAGTACATGATACTACTTAGTACAAAGACTTGTACATTGCAAGAACCTGATATCTCTCGCCTGTCTCCCTCAAACTCACTCAACTATTTCTCTCTCGTCCATCTCTCTCAATCTCTCTTGCCCGTCTCTCTCAATCTCTCTCAACTATCTCTATCTCGTCTATCTCTCTCAATCTTTCTCAGCTCTCTCTCGCTAGTTGCTCCCTCTCTCGGCTCTCTTCCGCTCCCTCGTCCGTCTCTCTCAATTTCTCTCGCTTGTCTCTCTCTCAATCTCTCTCACCCGTTGCTCCCTCTCTCTCGTCTATCTCTCTTAATCTCTCATCTCTCACTCAATCTCTCGCTCTCTAAACCATGAGCACCGAGAATGTTGCAATATTGATTTTGGATTAAAAAGCAATTTCATCGAGATGAGATTTTCCTTGTGGGGTACGTAGGCTACCATATTGATATCCAAGAGATGTCAGTTAAGACTCCTACAAACACCTCTTATCTTCACGTACATATTTCCCTTAAGTCTTTATTCCATGGCTAAACGTCTCTTTTTTTTTATCAATTATCGTAAGTTGTCAGATGTACCAATAATCGCTCTCACCTTAATCATGTGAGAACTGTCATGTCTTCTAACTAGGTAACAATATGACTAGTCGTTATTATCTATATTTGCTTCTCGCAAAAAATATTTATTTTTTGTGCTGAAAAAACTTATTTTCCTGAAATTATTATTCTATATTATTGGCACTACCAAGTACCCCAAATTCCCTTTTTTTCACCTGATTTCCCCCATTTCCCTCCTTTTTTCCCCTTTCCCCTTTTTTCTCTCTTACACACTTTTCCCCTCTCTCCCTCTTTTCCCCCGCGCCTCCGGCCCTCCCCGCCGACTCCTCTGCCCTCGCTCTACCTCTCCTCGTCAACCCCACACCCTTTCCCCCACTGCCTCGTCTCTCCCTCACCGGCCTTCCCCGCCGCCTCAACTTCCCCATCGCCTTGCCTCCCCCACCGCCTCACCCCACCCCCATCGCCTCGCCTTCCCCAACAACCACCTCCTGTCCCTCCTCTACCCCCGACGTTCGGCTCCACCCCTACCGCCTACTCCACCCAACCCCTTCCCTTTCTACGCAGGTGCGGTGCGGTGCGGGCTTGGCAAGGTAGCACGACAAGGCGCTGTGCGGGAGCAACTCGAGCGAGGCGAGACGTGGAGCACCAAGGTGGGGCGGGGTGCGGCACGCCAAGGGGGTGGCGTGGTAAGGACGCTGGCGTGGGAGAGGCGCAGCGCAGGCGAGGCGCGGCGTGGGCCACAACGACCGCGTGGGCGCGAACCATGGTGCAGGCGCGGTGACGGCAATGGCAACAGTGCAGCCACGACAACATCGATGGAAACGGCGATGACGACAGCTGTCAAGACCCGAATATGAAAATCCAGACCCTTTGTGTATATCTCACTAATCTAGGATCACGCTGGTGGATAGAGGCTCAACATAGATGAATATCATAATCATACATAGCGGAATATAATAGAATACTTCATATATTAATTAGTAACCTATTGACCGACCTTATGGTCGGCCTTACATGAATATGCCACGCAAGGCTACACTAAGAATATTAAATTAAATTGCAGTGGAATGAAAATGTAGATAACCCCACAGTATACCACAGGCAATTGACAAGGTTCGCACCTTAAACAATCCTCTCTTCTGAATAATCGTCCTCCAAAGCTGTTGTAGACTACTCCTTAACTGATGATTTGTTGTTGGCAAGGCTGAGTACTTAAAGAACTCAACAAGTTCTGCATAGAATGCAATTCTAACATAACTATATGCAAGTCTTATTCCAAATGAATGGCTGATATGGCTATTTTGCAATAAAGTAACATTTCTAAAGAATACAATAAATAGATTGAAATGACTGTAAAATAAGTAACAATAATAAGTAATTTGGAGGTATTTCTCAAACAAACATAGCATCCAGCCCTAACATATTGGCATCCAGCCCTAATATATTCCAAACTTTCCAACATCATCCTACCTTCCCATCCAAGTTTTCATTTTACATAAATCTAACTCTTGACTGTAATTCCCGAGCATTGCTCAATGCTGCGAGCATGGCTATCCGAATAGATTTTACACTATGTAGAGGTTATGCACTTTACCCACAAGATGCAATCAACTCACCATGTCTGCCGTGACTCACCATACAAAAGTATGCGATTGAGTGATCATTACAAAGCCTTTACAATGCCATGTCTTAACCCAGTACTACCCGCTAAGGTTTCAACACTAAAAGGTTATAACCACCACAATAGGGCCCCCCTCTTGCGCCATGTGTGTTGAACTGCATAACCCGGGACTCACACTACCATTGATAATACCAAAGCTAAACCATTGCAAATTAATCAGCTAGGTTTATCCCATTCCAGATATGTGGTTGCATGATTGACTCAGTTTAAAGGCTTTCAAGGTAAAGTCCTTAGGATGACCGAAGCAAGGCTTCCACAATCCCTTTGCCATTATGTCCCACCTTGTCATTTTGCCCCTTTCCACTTGCCCCAATCTAAATTATTTACCACCCTAGTTGATTACCATGCACCACGTGCCATCAACAAGTCAACTTCGTTGCGTGACAACCCTGTCACTACAACTTGACATCACTGTATGACAACACCTGACACATCAATTCCTTAAACATTTTCCTTATTCCATTAATCAAGATTAGCTTGATATTCCAAAAGACATGAGTTATACGTGGTATGGCTAAGCGCACTAAGCACGGTCTAACCAACCCATGTTGATTTCTAATATTAACCAACTAGTAATGAACCATCTAGGATGGCAATTCTTCGAGGCATACAAATGACAAGGTAGGGTATGATTCAATTGGGTTGAATAACTAGATCCCAAACTAAATTTGGAAATAGAGGTACACGTTAAATAACATGCATAATTTAATTCAACATAACAATTTTGTAAAACTAGGTTCAATATGATCAAAGCACAATTTGCCTTGGAAAAGTTCTTGATCTTGCTTTGGAACTTGCTCTTGGTTCAACGATTCCTCCTCTGACGCTCTGAGCATTTCGAAGTCTACGCGTATCGAGAGAAAACACTAAATAAATACTCAAATAGAGAGTAAACAAACTCTAAAAATTAAATAAAATTCACCATTAAATAGATTCAATCGGAGCTTGTATGAGAAAGAACGGGCTCTCGAAAGATTTGAATAAATAAGAAAATATTAAATAATTAATTTCCCAAATTAAATTTATACCAAAAAATAGGTTTATTGTGTCAGCTGACATCAGCACTCGATCTGGACCAATCGGATGCTGACATGTGGCAACGGCGCATAGACCCGATCCATGAACCAGACCAGTTCACAGTGGACTAGATCTACTATTCCATGAACTGGCTAACATAAGAGATGGCGTCACAAGGGTGACGTCAGCGCAATGCGTGGCACGACATGCGGCACAACCCGATTTGCGACAATTGGCACGCATCCGACGGTGACAACAAGAACACGCGGCATACCAACATGATGTGTACGCGGCGTGATCTGGTGCGTCTGATCTGGATCCAACGGCTGAGCTTGATCGCGAAGGTCGACGGTGAGCTCGTCGGTGTTGCTTATCGGAGATGAAGACAACGACCATGGGTACGGTGATGCGATGGTTCTTCGACGAAGTTTTTACCCGAACCGGAAGCAGCATGATGCGACGAACCCAAATCCAGGCACAAACACGGCAGACACGGCTTGTCGGCGATGGAATCACGTGAAAACCTTGATGACTTTAGCGAGCTTTTGCAGTGAAATGAGTGCTCCTCAGATGATGATTTCTAGGGCAAACAACACGCAAAGAAATGGCAAACCTTGGGGAAGGCCTCGAGTCCTCTTAAATAGCCTCAACGTCTGCGTAGCGAACGGGAAGGCGAAGCATCTCGACGACGGAGTCCAACTCCGTGGCAACGACGGACTCCCAGAGACAATGATATCCTGAATGTACAGGCATCGTCGATTCGATGGACTTCAGTGTGAGCAACATGGCGCAATCCAACACATCCGTCTTAGCCCTATCCAACGGCCGAAAAACTGAAGGTTCCTAAGATCAACATCCACCGTCGGATCATGATCCAACGGCGGATGCCTAGGGTTTCTAGAATACGGGCCAAGCAGCGGTTTGGGCCGCACAGCGTCAGGGTGAGCCCAACACTGTAGCTAAGCATTTTCCAATGCTTTTTGATTTAAAAATATTTTGATAATTAAAATAATTCGGTTAAGGCAATAAAAATATCAAAAAATGCATTAAGACTTTTGGAACTCAAATAAAATATTTTTAGCAAAAATTTATTTAAACTTCCCATTATTTAAATACTTTTCATAATAGGCCATATTCAATAGTAATAAATAAATCCAAATAAATTCCAGAAAAATCTCAAAAATTAAAAAATCCACAAAAACCATATTAAATCCAAATGAGCCAAAAATTGGGATGTTAAAAACCTCCCCCTTAACAGAATCTCGACCCCAAGACTCAGGGCTAACTAAAAAATAGGTTAGGAAACTCTGACTTTAAATCTTCCTCACGCTCCCAGGTAGTTTCACTTTCTGAATGGTTACTCCACTGAACTCTGCAAAAGCGAATTGACTTGCTCTGGTCTTACGCTCTATCACATCCAAAATCTTAATCGGCTGCTCTTTGTAAGTCAAATCTTCCTGCAGGTCAATTGCTTCTAACGGTGTCTACTCCGCTTGCACCCTGAGACACTTCTTAAGCTGTGACATATGGAACACATCACGCACATCTGCCAACGACAGAGACAACTCTAACTGATAAGCAACCTCTCCTCGATGGCTCAAGATTTTGAACAGACCAACATATCTTGGTGCAAGTTTCCCTTTAGCGTGAAATCTTTTAATTCATTTAAGAGAGGTAACTCTGAGATACACAAAATCACCTGGCTCAAAACTCAACTCGTGTCAACGATTATCAACATAACTCTTTTGTCTCGACTGAGCTACTTTCAACCTCTCTCTGATCATGGCAATCTGCTCTTCGGCTTTCTTAAGAATATCAGGCCCAAACACCAGACGCTCTCCTGTCTCATTCCAATTCAACAGAGTACGACAGACACGACCATAAAAAGCTTCAAATGGTGACATTTGCAAACTTTCCTGATAACTGATGTTATAAGTGAACTCGGTATACAACAAACTTTTATCCCACGAAGTAGCATAAGCTAATGCACAAGCTCTCAACATATCCTCTAAAATCTGATTAACTTTCTCAATCTGACCATTTGTCTACGGATGATACGCTGTACTGAAATTCAAACGAGTTCCCATTGCTTCGTAGCAGCAACATACTCCAAAATCTCGAGGAAAATTGGGTACCTCTATCTGACACTATCTTCTTGGGCACTCCATACAAACACACAATCCTTAATATATATAGCTCTGCCAAACGATCTCTTGAATAAGTAGTCTTAATTGGTATGAAATGAGAAACTTTGGTCAAATGATCAACGATGACCTATAAGGAATCATAACCACTCTGGGTTCTAGGCAAACCAATAATAAAATCCATACTAATTTCCTTCCACTTCCATTCAGGAATATTTAACGACTGTAATAAACCAGCATGTCTCTGATGCATTGCCTTTACTCTCTAACACACATCACATAGAGCAACATACTCAGCAACTTCACGTTTCATATTAAACCACCAAAACCTTTCCTTAAGATCTTGATACATCTTGGCACTTCCTGGATGAATCAAATACTTTGAATCATGTGCTTCCTCAAGAATCAACTGCTCAAGCTCCTTTTTATTGGGCACACAAATTCGACCTTTGAACCACTAGTACTTTGTTCATCCAAAGTAAAATCCTTGGCTAAGCCTTCATCCTTCTTAGACTTGATTCTGTTGATCTTTTCATCATCCTTCTGACCTTCTTTGATCTGATCTTCTAAAGTCGGCTTCACTTCCAAAGTAGCTAGAAATCCTTTTGGAACCACTTCCAACCGTAGCTTCCAAAATTCCTTGCATATCTTAGACTGATTCTCCTGAACTAGCACACTAGCACTATGGCTCTTACGACTTAAAGCATCAGCTAACACATTAGCTTTTCCAGGATGGTAGTGGATTCCAACATTATAATCCTTTATCAACTTTAACCATCTTCTTTGTCTCATATTGAGATCTGATTGAGTAAATATATACTTTAAACTCTTGTGGTCCGTATATATCTCATATCTATTACCGATGAGATAATAACGCCACAACTTCAAAGCATGCACTACGGTAGCTAATTCCAAATCATGCGTTGGGTAATTCTCTTCATACGACCTCAATTGCCTTGACGCATATGCGACAACCTTGCCATTCTGCATTAGTACGCATCCAAGACCTTGTCTGGAAGCATCATAATAAATATCAAAACTGATCTGAACATCTGGCAACACTAGCACTGATGCTGTTGTCAAACGCTTCTTTAATTCCTGCAAACTTTTCTCACACTCCGGCGTCTATGCAAACTTCTCATTTTTCAACAACTACGTAAGTGGTGTACCAACCGTCGAAAATCCTTCGATAAATCAACAGTAATATCCTCCCAATGCAACACTACTTCCACTTTGCTTGGATCAACAACTAATCCTTTAGCAGTCATCACATGTCCAAGGAATTCAACTTCCTTTTTTCAAAAGTCACACTTACTAAACTTAGAATATAGTCGTTGCTCTCGCAACTTTTCAAGGACTAATCTCAAATGCTTTGCATGCTCTTCTTTCGACTTGGAGTAAACAAGAATGTCATTAATGAATACAATAACGAACTTGTCCAAATATTCCATGAAAACTTTATTGATCATGTTAATGAAATATGCAAGAGCATTGGTCAATCCAAAAGACATGACCGTAAACTCGTAATATCCATATCGAGTGGTGAATCTAGTCTTAGGGACATCCTCCGCACGAATCTTCAATTGATCATCACTTCATTAAGTGCACGATAGCAATACACATCATTACACTTCCGTCTTTCTTCCTGACGAACAAAACAGGCGCTCCCCATGGAGATGAACCAGGTCTCATAAAACCTTTCTCTTGCAACTCTTCGATGTACTTTTTCATCTCCACCAACTCATCAGTAGGCATCCGATATGGTATTTTTGCTTTTGGTGCTATACCAGGCACTAACTCAATAACAAACTTGATATCCCGATCTGGTGGCATACCAGGTAAATCCTCGGGAAAAATATCCGGGTAATCACTAACACTGACATATCTTTTAAACTGGCAACCTTTGTGCTATTAACCATCAACTGACCATCACGAACTGCGGTCACTTGAAATTCCACTTTCTCTCCTTTAGGGCTTTCCAATGACACAACTCTTCGACCACAATTCAAAATAGCCTTATGTTTGGATAACCAATCTATTCCAAGAATAACATCTGAGGTTTGGGTATCCAATATAATAAGGTTCGTTAGGAACTCTACTCATTAAATGAGTAACTTAACTCTGAAACACCCAAGGCTAGATCGAAGTTTTGATCCTGGGCTTAGACTAATAGCATACACTTAAGATTTATAACATCCAACCCATTCTCAACGGCAAAAACTTCTGCTATTTGCGGGACTTTGGGTTAGATATACAGAGTGTGCCACTTTTCTGTGACAACACTTCTGCTATTTGCTTTGCTAAAAACCCAGTGCAGCATTCCCGGACCAAACACATTGATATTAGATATCACTTCCTTAGAGACCATGTAGAGAAGGGGATATCGTGCTTGATTGTAGAGTGACCTTCAGCTAGTCGATATCTTCACCAAGCCTTTGGATAGCTCTAGGTTTGTTGCCCCGAGGAGTGAGCTTGGGGTCGTGTGCCCTTACGACCTTCTCGTGAGGGGAGCGGCTTGTATATTATGTATTATATTATTTTTCTTCCGGTTCTTCTTTCTTTTGTTTTGTTACAGGTGCTATGGGTTTTTCTCTTTAGAGTTACGAGTTCACTTCACCTAGACTTCTAGCATGCTTCGGCATGGACCTCTCATCTTATGCTTGAGATGCTATTCTTTTCTTCTTCTTGGTTGAGCTCACTCACAGACTTATAGGTCTAGCAGGTGTTGGGCCTCTTTGGTAGACAGGGTCTGTATTTGCTCCTGTGTTGGAGTTCAAGAGTTAGCTGTCCTTTGTTAGTCATTGGGGAAGATGAGAGCGAGTTTGAGCCTAGTGTTCTCTGCTATCTTTTCTAAACTCTATAGCCATTCAGTTTGCAGTTTTTCAATCTTTCTCTCCTCTTTTTTGAGTTTTTGGCTTCAATTGAGTTCATTTGGTTTTTTCTATGCCTAACTCTACTAATAACTCAATTTGTGCTTAAAATTGACTCACATGTTGAGGGGGAGTTTGAAAATCTGTTCATGCATTGCATATAGGCTGCATTTTCTTTTGTTTTATGAGCTTTGTCTATTATGCAATTGATTCAATCTTCATGTAATGCACCTTGCTACATCTTTGAAGAAAATCACTAGCTTAGGTTTATCCAAGTTCATCTATCATACTAAGCTTTTTAAAATCTGAAAATTGAAAATCTTAAATGAAAAACATGTTGCTTTTTCTTGTTAAGTTTCTTCTCTAGAGGTTTTTACCATGAATTGTGAATTTATGGAGTTCTCTAGAGTCCCTATAGCAACTTGGGTGAAACTTGCTTGATCCATATTTTAGTCCTTCAAAATTGCTCATATGTGCTAAATTAAGAAAAATTTGACTCTCTTTTGTGCAAAATTGAACTCAACACTATATATTCTCGAGACTACCTCCCATTGCACTTGGGATGAACTTGGAATATATCGTGTATGTCCAAGATCATTCTCTTAAGAGTTACTCTTGGGGTGATCGAACATGGCTTGAGTCAATCATTAAGAAATGCAAATAACAAAAACATAAGTGGGTAAAGAATGCAAATAATGTCAAACATTTGCACCCCGCTATGTCTTTCAAAATATCAAAGAAGAAGAATTTGCATGAATTGAAAAATGAGCTGGAAGGACTCTATATGCACTTCAAGATTCCCCAAAGTGTTGAGTAGGTTGAACTCTAGGTTTTCCATTTGATCCTATGAGTGGTGTTTGCTTCTAGCTTTGAAACTTTTGCTAAGTTTTGCACTTGTTCAAATCTTGCTAAAATAAAATCTTGTAAACAAAGCTTGTGAGCAAAATGAATTTGTTCTTGGAGACATCCTAGTTCAGTCATTTTCTAAATTGACTAGCTTGGTGTCATATCTTGCATTTGTGATCACTTGGATAATTCTCAAAGCTCACTTAGGATGCATTTCATGCATACATATATAAAGGGGGAGAAAATAATTTTTTTTGATGCCTATATTGCCAAAAGAGGGAGAAAATGTAGAAAAGACATCTTCAAAGGAAAAATGTTAATCCGCTTTGGTTCTTATGATCTTTGTGACAATTGCAAATTTTTATGATCATAAGCATATTCAAGTGTTCCTTGTGAGTTTTATTGGATCTTTTAGAGCTTTTGTTGAAAACTTGCTCTCTCTAAAGTTTAGCTCTATAATCCCTTTTCTGCTAATTTGGTCATGATCTTATTTCCTTATTCTGGACCAAATTTGGCTTTGCATTCAAATTGCTTTCTTCTCTCTTATTCAAACTCAAAACTTATGCCTTTTCATGTGTTTATCAATATACTCATCAAGGGGGAGATTGAAAGACCATGTGAAGGTCTATCCTTATGTGTGATGAGTAATTGACGAGTTTTGAGCTTGGTTTGATTTGAATTGAATTGGATTTGAAGCAATTTGAGTGTTGGGTGCTCTTCTTAGTGCTACCGGCCTAGGGGTAGTAGCACCGGACCATTGAGAGCAATTATGATCGATTAATGATTTTGGGATAATCATTGAATATCTTTGTGGCATTGCTATGTGAAAGGTTTTTCCTTGTCTTTGATGGTTGCATGGCGACGGTGTTAGGTCATGGTGAGGCGGAGGATGACCGGGACTAGGCGAGGAGCGTCGGAGGTCCAAACGGTTGGGAGATCGCCGGAAGATGATCGGAGACGAAGTCTAGGCATGTTAAGAAGACAAGGAAAGGAGATGATGCTAGCTAGATGCCGCGTGGATCAATGAGGGCCATCGGATTGAGGTCTAGTTGATAGGTTAGCGGGTCTAGGTAGTATGCTTTGAAAACCGTGCAAGAAAACCCGGTATGTGTGTGAGTTTTGGGATAGCCCTTGCATGGCTGTGTGTGTGTGGGTTAATCCTAGCCCTTAGATGAGTGCTCTAGGGTTGAGGGACTCATCCAAGGGTGGTAGGTGGCCCAAGAGTAGTATAAATAGGGGTGGAGGGGTAGCCTCCTCCCTTAGAAGGGTTTTGAGGTTTTTAAATGCTCCTTTGAGCTTTGCCCACATGAAAGTGAGGCTTTGTAACCTCTCATCCAGAAATGAAAGTTTTATCCATCCAACTCTGAATTTATTTTGCGCATTTACATTATGTCTTTACTTTACGCAATTTAAATTCAGCATTTACTTTCCCGCAATTACATTCTCGCAATTTACTTTCACGCAATTTGGATTTGCCTCCCCTCCTTCTAAATGCTGTCGATCTTGGATGTTTTGAGTGTGTTCATATGGTTTTACATCTCTTTTGCACTCTTGGATTGAGTAGAGAACATCTTTTCTTTCAAGTTCCAACTTTGTTCAGAACTTGTTCTTTGCGCAGTATTTAGTATTTGATTTTTATAAAAATCTATAAAATTCCTTTTTAAGTGATTCTTATTTGAGGAGGTGAGGGACTCTGATATCCACCTGCATAAAAATTTTGGATTTCACTTGTTGCACCGTTTGGGCGCCATGAGGTGAAATCCGAGCCCCAAACTTTCTGCTCGAAGTTCTTGACTGACTGTGTTATTTGATTTTTGCTGTTTTTTTTGTAAGGCTTTTTGAGGAGAAATTTGGTGGATCTCTTCACGACTCTTCTGCTCATAGGGAGAAAAAGTATCAAAAAATTTTGAGCTGCATAAACCCACCAACCTCCTGTTCAAATTGAGGACAATTTTTGGAAATTCTGCTTTTGCTTTTCTGAAAGTGAATTTTGTGATTTGAATTGATGTCCTTTCTAAAAGCAAAAGTTGGATTGATTCCTTTTTATCTTGGACACTAGACAACTAGGATTTTGACTCAAAAATCCCCACATATTTTATGGTACTTATCCATGCAAGCTAGGGGTACACATAGTTGTCTAGGTTTTCGGGTTTTTCACGATTTCCTTTGAGCGATCTTGTCGAGGTTTTTGTTGGAGTATTTTGGGGGAAAATTTATTTGCGACCATTCACCCCCCCTCTGTTCGCCATCTCGATCCTTCAATATATAACTTGTGTAGTTGTAATATACTCATGCTAATATAGGATAAACTCATATGCAATCTAAGATTGATTATGTGCATATTGATTCTATGATCAATTTGTTATATGCACATACTTAATGGAGTTTATTCTATAGTTGATGGTCTCAAAAGTATTGATCCCTTCCATCACTCCAACTTATATGGATCATTACTAACCATCACATTGAGTATATGAAACTTGTATAGTTATATATACTTATGTCAATTTAAATGAGTTTAAATTGAGTTCGATTGTCTTTCAATCAATCAAAGAATATTTCATCATGTGTTGATGGTGTCTCTTTGTTGATTAAAGACAAGCGAAAAGTTCTTGAGTATAATGAAGCATTAGTTGTATCAAAGTACTCAAGACACAAATTAATCATTCAAATTCATGGGGTTGTGCTCAATCGATCTTAGAGGCATCCATTGTGTGTAAATGGAGTGTAAGCGATGATTGAGACAACCGTGTTTGTTGGACTAACATCTTCCATGAGTTGTGAAGTAGGTTGAGTCCAAGAAAATGAAGAATCGGAAAGAAGAAGTCATCATGTGTTGATGAGCTTCAAGAGGTAATCCCGAAGTGAAGAGAAGAGCTAGAAGGTTCATCATGTATTGATGAACAAGATGAAGAAGATGTGATCCTGGAGAGAAGATGATTGGATATCATAAAAGCTCCAAGTGGATCGCTAGAGGCAAAGGTATAACTAGCTAAGGCTAAAGATGTTTTCCTAGTCTTTTACCGGTCTCGGTGTTTGGATGGGAGACCGGATTGCTAGTTAGGTGCCGTACTATTAAGAGGGGTTGAGTCTTTTAGCTTGAGCTTCATCATGTGTTGATGAACTCGATCTGGTTCACTCTAGCTCACTCTCTTGGCTTGGTTTTTGCATGGAGCTAACCATTTGGCATGTGTTGCAAATGGGTGAAGCTCGTGCATTGGATTTTGCATGAGCAAAGTATTTGCATGTGTTGCAAATAAGGGTGCTCAGGCTTGCATCTTAATTGAATCTTATTTGATTTGGTTTTTGCTTGGAGCTAAGTTTTGCATGTGTTGCAAATAGAGAGCTCATGCACTTGAATTTGTTGTGGTTGTTTGCATGGTGCTAGAGATTTTCATGTGTTGCAAATAGAGAGCTCATGCTTTGGTCTTTTAGCTTGTGATTGGGTCATATGTTGATCATCACAAGGCTAAGCTTGGTTTAGTTGCAAAATGTGTTTTTGCAAAGTGTTGACTTGTTATTTGCAAATGTGTTTTGCAAATAAGCTAGAAGTTATGAGGTTCGATCCTAGAGCATGTGTTGGCATTTGCAAATGTGTTTTGCAAAGTGTCGGGATCATGTGTTGATCCTTACATGGCTAAGAGGATTGATCTTATAGGTTCGTGGTTTATTTGCGAATGTGTTTTGCAAATAAGTTGGAGTTGTTATTTGCAAATGTGTTTTGCAAATGAACTTGAGATTATGTGAATAGAGTTTGCAAATGTGTTTTGCAAATTGACTTGATCATGTGTTGATCATCACATGGCTAAGAGGATTGATCTCATAAGTTCTTGATTTATTTGCAAATATGTTTTGCAAATAAGTTGTGCTTAATGCGATTCTTTGGAGTATGTGATTAACGTGTGCAAATGTGTTTTGCATAGTGTTGTGATCATGTGTTGATTCTCACATAGCTCAAAGAATAAAATCTTTAATGGTTTGGAGAAAAGTTTTTGTGAAAAACCGTGTTTTCTTCTTATGGCCGGTCGTACCGCCCATGGTAGCCCGGTAGCCACCCCTCTGGCCGGTGTGGAAATTCCAGAGAGATGTTTTTGGGGCGGTCTAGCGATCCGGTGCTACCGCCCATGGTAGCCCGGTAGCACCGGAGGTCCAGTGCTACCGCTCCTCTGGTCGGTGTGAAAATTCCAGAGGAGATGTTTTTGTGTTCGGCTTGAGTCCGGTGCTACCAGGGTGAAGGCCGGTGCTACCGCCCAAGCGGTAGCACCGCTCCTAGTTGCCCGGTGCTACCGGATTTCCTGCAACGGCTAGTTTTGTAGCCGTTGGCGAGGCCGTGCTACCGGTCCCGATTGGTCGGTAGCACCGAATTACAGTTTTGTCTGCAATTTCCCCCACGGCTAGTTTTGGCTTGGAGGCTATAAAAGGAGGCCTTCGGGGGCAAGGGCAGTGGGGGTTGGCTGTGTGCTAGAGCATTTGGGTGTTTGTAGGAGTTGTGTGCATGTGTTGCCCTCTTCCATTTGCTTCTTGAGCTAGTGTGAGTCTCTAATTGCATGTGTTGCAATTAGGAGAGGATTGAGAGCCTCTTGTGCATGTGTTGCACTTGAGGAGGATCCTAATGCATGTATTGCACTTAGGAGGTCACCGGAGTGCATGTGTTGCACTAGGTGAGGTTCAAGCTAGAAGGCTTGACTTGTTACTCTTGGTGTTTGCCGACACCTAGACGGTGTAGCAGCGTCGTGCGCGGGAGCTCTCAACGGAGGTTGTGAGAAGCCCCGGCAAAGTTTGTGAAGGTTAGAGCTCACCTACCCGGGAGGGAAAAGGAGCTACCACTAGTGGATTCGAGGTGGGTGCTCAATTCGTGGAGTCGATCCAATGTGTTTGGGCTAACCTCAACGTGGACTAGGGGAGACCAGCAAGTCTCCGAACACCATGGTAAAAAGTATCGTGTCTCTTGTGCTTGCATTGTGTTTGTTATTTATGTTCAAGCAATTTATATTCATAGAATTAAATTTATTGATTGCTTGTCTTTAAGATTGCATATTCTTGTTAGAGACACAATTAGTTAGTGCACATAGTGAGCCTAGAGAATTTAGGCCTTGATTGTCAAAACCTTAGTTTATCGCTTCCGCATTAATATTTGTTAAGGTTTTGGCATTAGAGAAACTAGGGGTGAATTGCTTTGTAGAAATTAGCGAGAGAAATTTTAAAAGCCGCCTATTCACCCCTCTCTAGTCGGCATCCTTGACCTTACAGACGCCTCGCCTTCCCCGCCACCTCAACTTCCTCACCGTCTTGCCTCCCCCACCGCCTCAGCCCACCTCATCACCTCGCCTTCCCCAGCCACCACCTGCTGGCCCTCCTCCACCCCCTGATGGCTGGGGCCACCCCGTCCGCCCGCTCAACCCATCCCCTTCCCTTTCTAGCACAACGTGGCCGTTGGGTGGGGCGACACGGCAAGGTGATGTGCGGGAGCGATTTGGGCGAGGCGGGACGCGGAGCACCAAGGCGCGGGCGAGGCATGGCGGCACGGCAAGGATCGTGGGTGAGGCGGGGGTCGGCACACCGAGAGGGGGTGGCACAGTTAGGGGATTGGCGCGAGCGCGACGTAGGCCATGGCGACCGCGTGGGCACGAGCCACGGCGCTGGCACGGCGATGACCACAGTGATGACGACAACTATCGGGACTTGAATATAAATATCCAGACCCATTGTGTATATCACATTAATCTAGGATCACGCTAGTGCACTCAGGCTCAACATTGATGAATATCACAATCAACATAGCGGAATATAATAGAAGACTTAATATATTAATTATTAACCTATTGACTGACCTTATGGTTGACCTTACATTAATATGATACGCAGGGCTAAACTAAGAATACTAAATTAAATTTCAGCAGAATGAAAACGTAGGTAACCCCTCAATATACCACAGGAAAATGACATGGCTCGTACCCTAATCATTTGTCTCTTTTGAATAATCCTCCTCCAAAGCTGGTGTAGACTCCTCCTTAACTGATGACTTGTTATTGGCAAGGGTGAGTACTTAAAGCACTCAATAAGTTGTGCACAGAATGCAATTCTAACATAACTATATGCAAGGCTTATTCCAAATGAATGGCTGATATGACTATTTTGCAATAAAACAACATTTATAAAGAATACAATAAATAGATTGAAATGACTGTAAAATAAGTAATAGTATAAAGTAATTTGCAAGTATTTCTCAAATAAACATGGCATCCAGCCCTAATATATTCCAAACTTTCCAATGGTATCCTGCCTTCCTATCCAAATTTTTATTTTGCATAAATCTAACCCTTGACTGTAATTCCCGAGCATTGCTCAATACCGCGAGAATGGCTATCCGAATAGATTTTACACTCTGTAGAGGTTATGCACTTTACCCACTAGAAACAATCAACTCACCATGTCTGCCGTGACTCACCATACAAAAGTATGCGATCGAATGATCATAACAAAGCCTTTACAATGCCTTGTCTTAACCCAGTACTACCCGCTAAGGTTTCAACACTGAAGGGTTATAACCACCACAACAGGGCCCCCCTCTTGCACCATGTGAGTTGAACTGTATAACCCGGGACTCACACCACCACTAGCATTACCAAAGCTAAACCATTGCAAATTAATCAACTAGGTCTATCCCATTCCATACGTGTGGTTGCATGGTTAACTCAGTTCAAAGGCTTGCAAGGTTAAGTCCTTAGGATGACCGAGGCAAGACTTCCACAATCTCTCTGCCGTTCTGGCCCACCTTGGCATACTGCCCCTTGCCACTTGCCCAAATCTAAATTATTTACCACCCTTGTTGATTACCATGCACCACGTGCCATCAACAAGTCAACTTTGTTGCGTGAGAACACCAAACACACCAATTCCATAAACATATTCCTTATTCCATTAATCTAGGTTAGCTTGATATTCCAAAGGACATGAGTTATACGTGGCATGGCTAAGCACACAAAGCACGATCTAACCAACCCATATTGATTTCTAATATTAACTAACTAGTAATGAACCATCTCAGGGTGACAATTAATCATGGCATACAAATGACAAGGTAGGTTATAATTCAATTGGGTTGAATAACTAGATCCCAAACTAAATTTGGAAACAAAGGTACACGTTAAATAACATGCCTAATTTAAATCAATATAGCAATTTTGTAAAACTGGGTTCAACATGATCAAAGCGCAACTTACTGTGGAAAAGTTATTGATCTTGCTCTTGGTACAACGATTCCTCCTCGGATGCTTCGAGCACTTCGACGTCAACACGTATCTAGAGAAAATATCAAAACTAAGAGCAAACAAACTACAAAAATCAAATAAAATTCACCATTAAATAGATCTCAATTTTATAAATTTTTAGAAATTTGAATCCCTCAATCGGAGCACGTATGAGAAAGAATGGGCTCTCGAAAGATTTGAATAAATAAGAAAATCATAAAATATTAAATAATTAATTTCCCGAATTAAATCTATACTAGAAAATAGGCTTATGGTGTTAGCTGACATCAGCACCCGATCTGGACCAATCGGAAGATGACACATGGCAATGACGCATAGACCCAGTCCATGAACCAGATCGGTTCACCGTGGACTGGATCTGCTATTTCGTGAACCAGCTAACGTAAGCGATGACGTCACACGGGTGATGTCAGTGCAACGAGCGGTGCGACGTTGGTGTGACAAGCGGCGCAACCTGATCTGCGACACTTGGCAACAATGAGAACACGCCACAAACCAACATGACATCCATGCGGCGAGATCTGGTGCGTCTGATCTGGATCCAACGGCTGAGCTTGATCGCGAAGGCCGACGGTGAGCTCGACGGCACTGCTTATCGGAGATGAAGACGATGACCATGGGTGCAGTGTTGCGACGGTTCTCCGACGATGTTTTCACCCATACCCGAAAAGGCGTGAAGCGGCGAACCCAAATCTAGGCACGAACATGGCGGAGGTGGCTCGTCGGCGACTGAATCACATGAAAACCACGGCGGTAGACCTTGACGACTTCGGTGAGCTTTTGCAGTGACACGAGTGCTCCTCGGGCGATGAGTTCTGGGGAAAATGATGTGCAAAGAAATGGCGAACCTCGGGGAAGGCCCTGGGTCCTCTTAAATATCCTCGATGTCCATGTAGCACTAGGAAGGCGAAGCATCTCGGCGGGGGAGTCCAACTTTGTGGCGGCGACGAACTCCCGGAGACGACAAAATCCCAAACATACACACGTCGTCGAACCGACAAACTTCAGCGTGAGTGACACGATGCAATCCAACATGTTCGTGTTAGCTCGATCCAACAGCCAAAAAACTGAAGGTTCCTAAGATCAACATCCACTGTCGGATCATGATCCAACGATGGACGCCGAGGGTTTTTAAAATACGGGCTAAGCGGCAGTTTGGGCCACACAGCGTTGGACCGAGACAACATTGTAGCTAAGCATTTTCCAAAGCTTTTGGATTTAAAAATATTTCGATAATTAAAATAATTTGGTTAAGGCAATAGAAATATAAAAAAAATAGAAAATTTCCTAAAAATACATTAAGACTTTTGGAACTCAAATAAAATTTTTTTGATAAAAGTTTATTTAAAATTTCCCATTATTTAAATACTTTTCATAATAGGCCATATTTAATAATAATAATAATAAACAAATCCAAATAAATTCCAGAAAAATCTCAAAAAATCAAAAAATCCACAAAAACCATATTAAATCCAAGTGAGCCAAAAATTGGGATGTTACAACAATGCAAGTACCCTCCCCTCCCCCATCTCCCTACCACGACCACTGTGCCCTGCCGCGGGCCCACGATAGTGCATCATGCCCCTCGTGCCCTCATGCCCGCGCTGTGCCTTAGTGCCGTCGTGCCTGCTCCGTGCTACCGTGCTCGCTCTGTGTCGTGCCATGCTGCCCACCGTGCCCGGTTCCCAGGCCCAGCATGGCCTGGTTTGCTTCATGCCGAGCCGGGCCGGGCCGGGCCTCGGGCTGACCTAAAAAAACCCAACTCGATGTCCACCTCTATATGGAATGACGGGGAAGAGAACATGTGAACTGGTTGTGTCGAACAAGTCTGAGCGATGCGAAATGAGGATTTTCCGCTGTGGGCTCATGGCTCCTTTCATCGTTTCAGTTGGTAGATCTCAAGATAGTCTTCTGAGCTTAATGGATCTTAAAACACAATTAATATAAATGAAAAATTCTCAAACCCTTAACGTCAACAAGAATTCACAGAAGCCATGAGTTATTTTTCAAGAGTAAATTTCAAAATACCCAAGATGTTGGGCATTGATGTAACATCCTAAGAATTCTTACAAGTTATTTATTGAGTTTCCAAAATCTTTTTCTGCATTTACCATGAATTTTCAAAAAAAATGCATAAAAGAAAATCATTTTCCAAATTTTTAGCAACAGTTTTTTTATTCTTAAAAATTAATTAAAACTTGAACAAAGCTTGAAAATAATTTAATTAGGTTCTAAATAATCTAAAGTACCTCTCAAAAACTTTTCATAATTTTTGAAGTTGGTTTCCTAATTTTAAAATTTTAAACTCGATTTCTTTAATTAAGTAAATTATAAAATAAATTGAAAATCCGCCTTCATCCATGACCAGATCCTTCCCTATTGGCCTAGCCCAACTCTTGTTCTAGTCCATTTTCGCCCGTGCACCATCCTTCCCGCAGTGATGCGGGCTGTTGGGTCCCAATATTTCAATGAGAAGGATAACTTCGATTTGTGGAGTCGACTCTCGCGATCCGGCTACCAACCGTACATCACTGATACACCAAGAAATCGCTAAACCAACTCCGGGATTGTTATCGACCTAGCTAGAAGCCCGGTCGTCCTGGTCATGAAG
The DNA here is from genome assembly GCA_036346275.1 of Otatea glauca. Classification (NCBI taxonomy): domain Eukaryota; kingdom Viridiplantae; phylum Streptophyta; class Magnoliopsida; order Poales; family Poaceae; genus Otatea; species Otatea glauca. The sequence continues at coordinate 56,080,894 of CM070715.1, read as the reverse complement.
ATCAATTCCTGCAAGCAATCAAAGCACAAGCAAGAACAAAGTAAAGAGCAATCTAAAATTGCAAATATAATTGAAGTATTGATGCGGGTTTCGAAGCATGATATTATTGTTGCTCTAGCCAAACAAGAGAATACTGAATAGTTTCACTAAGGAAAACTAATACTAAACAAAAACCCACCTCTCCCTAGGACTGCGACCAGCTTATAAAGGAAGCGGAGAAAAGGGGGTGCGGCCAAAATAGGGAAAACAGAAAAGGACTCCTTCCCCCTTGAACTCTGACATGATACATGGGCCTAGGCCCAAATAAGATGCACATCACCATAGCTTTTAATTAAAAATAAATCTATGTGTTTGGAGGTAGTGGCCGAAGCAAAAAGTCATGAGTGTTCGGTCATCCTTCATTATGGCATCATGTTGACTTCCATTGAGTGTAGTAGCCATCATCTTCATTGCGGCTCTCATACCTTATTGCCATGCAAAGACCTTAATTCCTAATTAGAATAACATTACGTGCATCAGGCAGTATCGTAGAGTTCAAAGAATATGAATGCACTCTGAGAAACAAAGTTACCTGATAATTAAGTTGAGCGTGTACTCTTGTGATTGGTCCTTGTACATCTTGTTGAGGAGCAGTAGGAGTAGGAGTGGTTGTATCAGTGGAAGAGATGTCCTCATCACGCAGCCACCTTCCCTTACTGATTTCCCTACGCGAAAACGCTTTTCCGCCAAGACGCCTTCCTTCTCTCCTTTTCCCTTCGCACGCTGACACCTGGGTCTGCACGTAAGTCTTCTTCCTCCACGTGCCACACGACCACCATGTATAGATCTCTCGATACTGTAACACCCATTTTTGACTACGCTGCCCACTATTTTGGACCTCACGAGCTGTAACATCCCAAAAATTTGCTTATATATTATTTTATTGCTTAAAAGTGCATTTATGATTTTCTGGAATTTATTTGGATTTTTCTGGATTTATTTGAATTAATTTCAAATCAAGTTTATTGCCTTTTATTGAAATCTAATTAAATCTGTGCAAAGTCAAAATAAAGTTTTGCCAAAAATATTTTATTTGAGTCCAAAATGTCTCAAAGTATTTTTGAGATTTTTCTGGGATTTTTCCTGATAATTTATTTGCCTAAAAGTAATTAAAGGAATTTCTGTAATTATTTTAAGTGTTAAAACCAGAAAATATCAGTTAAAAGTAATGGGCCGAGCCCATGAGCTGCAGCGTCTTGTCTGACCCGATGTCTGCGCCCGTTGCTTTGCCTTTGGAGATCTAATCCTCGCCGTTGGATCGAGATCGCGGGTGAGATCAAGTCGTCACTTGTTCGGGACTTCTCCAGATCAGGGCCGTTGCGGAAGCGCGTGGATGGACAGGATTGTGCAGCATCCGGATTGTTTTGTGACCGTCCGATCGTCATCGTGTGGAGATGCGTTGTCGTCTTCGCAGCGAACTCTGGATCGCGTCCGAGCCGTAGCCGCCGCGGACTCCGTGTCCGAGTCGCCACCGGAGAGGATCTGAGGGGCTATAAAAGGGGGCACCTGGTTCGCCTCTCTGCTGCAAACCAAAGCCCTAGGTTATCCCCTTGAGAGCGTTGTCGATTCATCGCGAATCGTGAAGATTTGCTTGCGCCGCGCGCCAAGAATCGTCGATTCGCCGTCGTTGAGCCACCCCAAGGTCCGAGACCGACCGCATCTGTTTCGTCTTCACCCGGAGCACCTCGTGCGCGCGTCAGATCCGACGGAGCAGCGCCAGGTAGGAAGATCACCGAGGAAGCCGCCGCCGCCAGTGAAGAAGTCCTCGTCGCCGACGTTACGGTGGTCCAGTGGAGCATCTGACCGCGTCATCAGTTTCTCCACGTTGAAGCGTGCCCGAAGGTACTCCCCAACCTCGCCGCCGACGACCCTAGGTATCCGCGCCACCGTCGTCGACGTGGTCTGCTAATTCGTCGCCGTGTGTCGCTTGCGTGGCAGCCAGCTCGGATCGAGCGCTGAGGTGGCGCTGGCGTGGCGTGCCAGGTAAGCAGCGCGTGGTGATCCAGTCAGCCAAGACGCGGGCCCGCATGTCAGTGGCCCAAAACCACGTAAAACGGGTGCACCGTGGACCCGAGGAAAGCGTGGACGCAGTCCATGGACCGAGGGGGCACGTGTCAGCACCAGAGCGCTTCGGACCAGGGCTGACGTCATAAATCGCTTTTTTCGGTTTAAAAATAAATTTGTTAATTCTGATTTTCTGATTTTAGCAATTTCAGTATTTATTTCAAACTTCAAAAGGCTATATCTTTTGCATCGTAACTCGGATTTGAGTGATTGCAATTTCTAAAAATTTGTAAAATTGAGATCTATTTAATGGTGAATTTTATTTGATTTTTGGAGTTTAATTGCTCTCTGTTTTGCCATTTATTTGTTTTTCTTCTTCGGTACGCGTAGACGTTGAATTGTGCGACGCTTCGGAGGAAGATCCAACAACTCAAGAGCAAGTTCCAGAAACAGATCAGGACCTATTCCAAGGCAAGTTGTGCGTTGATCATGTTGAACCCATGTTTATAAAATTGCTATGTTTGTTTTACCCTATTGCATATATTTCAAATATACAACTGTTTTAAATTAGATTGGGTTTAGCTAATATACCAGATTGATCTACACCCTACCTTGTCATTGTATGCCATGATCCATTGTCACCCTAGATTGGTTAAACATAGTTGGTTAATAATTATAATCAACATTGAAGGATTAGTTCGTATTAGTTGCTTAGCCTTGCCACGTCATCACATGTGTCAGAATCATTGATAATTAATCTTGATTAATGGAATATGAAACAATATTATGAACTTGTGTGTCATGTGGGATCACACGATGAGATTGAGTTGTTGTGGTGAGTCATGTCACGCAACGATGTTGAATTGTTGATGGCACGTGGTGCTTGGTAATCAACTGGGTGATAATAATTTAGATTGGGGCATGTGACAAGGGGCGAGTATGCCAAGGTGGGCCCGATGGGCAGAGGGTATGTGGATGTCTTGCCTTGATCACACTAAGGACTTAACCTTGCAAGCCTTTGACCTGAGTCAATCATGCAACCACATGTCTGGTATGGGCCAGCCTAGCTGAGTAATTTGCAATGTCTTGATTTTTGTACTATCGTGGTCGGTGTGAGTTTCCGAGTTATGGTGTAATTCACATGGCGCAAGAGGGGGGCCCTGGTTATGGTTTTCAGACCCACCAGTGTTGAAACCTTAGCGGGTAGTATCTGGTTAAGCCAGAGCATTGTAAAGGCTTTGTTATAATCACTCGCCTTTGTGGTGTTTGGTTGTATCACGTGGGTAAAGTGCATAACCTCTGCAGAGTGTTGAGCAATGCTCGGGAATTACAGTTAAGGGTTAGTGTAATTAATTGGACAACTTGGTTGGGATGGCGGAATGCCATATGGAAGATGGAATTTGACTTAGGATTGGAAACTTAGTTTACTTGAGAAATACTGAATTTATTTACTATTGATATTTGTTTTACAGTCTTTACAATCTATTTATCGTATTTGTTCATAAATCTCGCTTATTGCAAAATAACCATGATAGCCTATCCATTGGAATAAGCCTTGCATATAGATACATAGAATTGCATTATGTGCACAACTTGTTGAGTGCTTAAGTACTCACCCTTGCCAAACAACAATAATCAACAGTTGAAGAATCTACACCTGTGTTGGAAGATGAAGTCCAGGAAGACACGAGTCTTTAGGGTCCGAGCCTTGTCGGTTGCACGTGGTGAACCGATGAGCTATCTACGTTTTCTACTTTCCATTTGCTTAATTACTAGTTTATATTTCCAGTCTTGCCCTGTGTGGCTTAATAATGTAAGTTGGTCATAAGATCATACCTTTAGATATATCAATGAATGAAATATTATTCTATTATCGTGGTGTATGATGTGATATGTACCAATGTTGAGCTGTGTGCACTAGCGTTGATTCTGGGACTAGTGCGGTAAACACAGTGGGTTCGAATCAGTGGATTCGGGTCCTTACAGAGGTGGTATCAGAGCATACTGACTGTAGGTCTTGGCCCTAGATATTGTGGAGGTGTCCTGTGTGTGTCCAAAATTATTTTCTAAAAGAAAAATCTGAACTTGACTAATAAAACACTCTCGACTCATCTCATTCTCTACTTCTCGCCTTTGCTGAATTTACCCGTTTTACTTGCCGTTTCAGGAGGAGAACCTATTCAAAGTTCTTGTGGAGCAGATGTCGATCGTTCCGACCTTTGAGGAGTCAGTGGGCGGCTACGCCATGGAGCTGTGGAGAGTTCTTCAGACGCTGGGAGGCTTCTATCGTCCGCTTTACCGAGGAGGCAGCTGGTCAGTCAATGGTGTACACCGAGGATTTATTTGCAAGCTGATTATCTACGCTCGGGAGAACGAGGAAGCTAGCAGACCAATCAACATCTCCGCCAGAAGATTCTCGTACGAGGTTGCCATTCAGGAGGTCGCTCGACTTGCTCTTCGCCGTGTCTGCCGCGACTACGCCGACGAGCTTCACGACTCAGTGTTCCGACTTCACCCAGACGTTCAAGCATGCCGACGCCGACGGATCGTGGAGGACAAGTGTGCCACTGCGGTATACCTTGCGGAGTTCACCCTTGCCTAGGAGGATCATACGAGAGATACTACTCAGGAGCTGGAGACTGTGTACGAGGCACTCAGAGTAGCAGAGCAGGAGCTTGAGGTGACCCGTGCTTCAGCCATCGGGATGATCACTGAGCTGGGAGAGGCCCTAGAGGCGGTCGAGGACGAGTTGGAGTGCGTGACTCGAGGAGTTCAGGAGCCAGTTGGAGAGTCCGAGGAGGATCCAGAGGAGCGAGAGTGGGAGCCAGAGGAGAGTGTAGACCCTGTTGTCGCAGAGGACCCAGTAGTAGGTCATCAGGATAGGTTCGCTCCTATGCCAGCTCACCCACCGGTGTTTGCGCTGGTCGACCTCGACCAGGTGGTGGATGAGTGAGTGTCAGCCTTGGAGCTGTGTTGAGACTCGAGTGTGAGTCGCGTCTTTAAGTTAGTCTTTACCTTTTTAGTTGACGTTAAGGTTTCGTGTTTAGTTTTCTTCTTTGTAATGCTGAGTGTGCAGTATGTGTTGCAAAGCTTGTAGGCTTAAATAAGCGGCCATACCAAGAATAATAAAGAATTATTTCAGTTGGGTATAACCTATCTCCCCGCTTTAGAAAGTCTTACTTCTTATCTATGCTACATCTACCTTTCCTAACCCAAGAGGCAATCATCGATGGTGAATACTGAGAAACAACGGTGCTTCAGAAGTGGATCACGCTGAATGACAACCCCAACGATGGAGGCAGCCCTCAAACACCGCCAGTGGACATGCAGAATCTGGGAGCATTTCATGCAGCGCAGACTCAACTGATGCAGACTATGATGCAGTAGATGCAGCATATGACCAACGCAGCAGCCAACAACAACAACCCTGTAGCTCAGAACTACCATGGTGGACCCCGACCTCACTCAGAGCTATCAGATTTTATGAGGACTAGGCCACCAACTTTTTCAGGGAATGTGAACCCTTTGGAAGCCGATGACTGGCTTAGGACAATTGAGAAGAAGCTGCACATCACTCAGTGTGAGGGCAATGAGAAGGTGCTCTACGCCTCTCATCAACTTGAAGGAACCGCCGCAGAATGGTGGGAGAATTACTGTGCCGCTCATGGAGCCCCACAAGAGATCACCTGGGAGGAGTTTACTAATGCTTTCCGCCAGTATCATGTCCCGGAGGGAATGATGGACCTTAAGAAGGAAGAGTTCAGGGCTTTGAAACAAGGAGGCCAACCAGTGGCCGAGTACCTGAACAAGTTTACTCAGTTAGCTCACTATGCCCCTGAAGACGTAGCGACAGATAAAGCTAGGCAGTCTCGTTTCATGAAGGGACCGATTCAGATCGCAGTGGACCGACGCCCACAATTTCCCAGACTTTCAGGAATTAGTCAATAAGGCTTTGATCCTAGAAGATAAGCGCAAAGAGCTAGGTGAGAACCGTAAGCGCTTAATGACTAATCAGGGTGGACGTCCAAACCATCTACGTTTGAGGATGTCACCACAACGGTTTGCTAGATTCCAACCACCAGCTGTGAACAAGACATCAACCCCTGCACCTCGCCACGCTTAATCGAACTTCCGACACACAGGCAACAATGCACCAGGAGGGAGTCAGCAGTCTGCAGTGAAGAGATGCTACACATGCAATGAGCCAGGGCACTTTTCTAATAGGTGTCCACAGAAGGGAGGCATCACGCCAGTTCGTTTCAACTTGGGAACAACACCTGCCAAGGCACTAACCTCAGGAGGAAATCATGCGCCAGGTCAATCTGGAGCAACCCCGCAATCAACAGTGCGTGGAAGGATCAACCACATCACCGCGGATGGAGCTCAGGAGGCTACAGACGTTGTACTGGGTATGTTTCTGGTCAACTCGGTACCTGCTACAGTTTTGTTTGATTCTGGAGCTTCGCATTCGTTTGTTTCTCAAAGTTTTGCAACCAAGAATGGATTTAAAGTGGTGAATCTTAAGTGTGTGCTCTTAGTCCAAGCCCCAGGATCTGAGCTTAGATCTAGCCTTGGGTGTTTGGGACCTAAGTTGCTTATGAATGGGATAGAATTTCTAGCGAATCTTATCTTGATAGATGCGCAATCCCTAGACGTCATCCTTGGAATGGATTGGCTATCTAAGCATAAGGCTGTTTTGGATTGTGGCCGAAGGATCGTAACTTTGGAAGGCCCTAGTGGCAAGAAAGTAGAATTTTAAGCGACCGCAGTTCGAGATGGGCAGTTAGTGGTCAACAGCGTGAAAGCCATCAGCATGGAAGATGTGCCAGTAGTCAGAGAATACCCGGATGTGTTTCCAGAAGATCTACCCGGATTGCCACCGGACCGGGATATCGAGTTTGTCATTGAATTAGCACCAGGGATAGCACCGATATCAAAGGGACCATATCGGATGCCTACCGACGAGTTAGTGGAAATGAAGAAGCAGATTGAGGAACTGCAAGAGAAAGGTTTCATTAGACCTAGTTCATCACCATGGGGAGCCCCGGTTTTGTTTGTTCGTAAAAAGGACGGAAGTCTTAGAATGTGCATCGATTATCGTGCACTGAATGAAGTAACGATCAAGAATAAGTATCCGTTGCCCAAGATCGATGACTTATTTGATCAGTTAAGAGGATCTGGAGTTTTCTCCAAGATAGATCTTCGTTCGGGATACCATCAGTTGAAGATCCGAGCGGAGGATGTGCCTAAGACTGCGTTTTCTACGCGATATGGACATTATGAGTTCACAGTCATGTCATTTGGATTGACGAATGCCCCTGCATATTTCATGAACATGATGAATAAGGTTTTCATGGAATATTTGGATAAGTTCGTTGTAGTCTTTATAGACGATATCTTGGTTTACTCGAAGACAGAGGAAGAGCATGCAGAACATCTGAGGATGGTTCTAGAGAGGCTACGAGAGCATCAGCTGTATGCTAAGTTTAGCAAGTGTGAATTTTGGAAGGAAAAAGTCGAATTTCTTGGTCATGTAATGACTACTAAAGGAGTGGCAGTCGACCCAAGCAAAGTGGACGCAGTGTTGCATTGGGAGCAACCAAGTCATTACCCAGTTCGTAGTTTTAGGAATGGCGGGATACTACCGTCGGTTCATAGAAGGATTCTCGACAATTGCTAAACCCACGACGCAGCTTGTTGAAGAAGGAAAAGAAGTTTGCATGGGCGCCAGAGTGCGAGAAAAGCTTTATGGAATTAAAGAAGCGTTTAACGACGGCCCGTATTAGTGTTGCGGATATGCGTAATGGATTTGATATTTATTGCGATGCTTCAAAGCAAGGCTTGGGATGCGTGTTAATGCAAGAAGGCAAAGTCGTTGCTTATGCGTCGAGACAGTTAAGACCGCATGAAGTGAACTACCCAACGCATGATTTGGAGTTAGCAGCCGTAGTGCATGCTTTAAAGATATGGCGTCATTATCTCATAGGAAATAGATGTGAGATATATACAGACCATAAGAGCCTGAAATACATATTCACTCAAGCGGATCTGAATATGAGACAAATAAGATGGCTAGAGCTAATTAAGGATTATAATGTAGAATTCATTATCATCCCTGAAAGCCAATGTGGTAGCAGATGCTCTGAGTCGAAAGAGCCATAGCGCAAATACGCTAACAATGGAAGATCAACCAGAACTATGCAAGGAATTTCAGAAAACTAAGGTTGGAAGTCGTTCCGCAAGGAATGGTAACTGCACTGGAAATGAAGCCAACACTGGAGGATCAGATTGATGAAGGCCAGAAAGATGACGATAAAATTTCTAAGATCAAGGCTAAAAAGGAAGAAGGCCTAGCCGTAGATTTCACTCTGGATGAGCAAGGAACCATGTTTTTCAAAGGCCGAATTTGTGTACCGGATAAAAAGGAACTAAAACAGCTGATTCTTGAGGAAGCTCACGATTCGAAGTACTCGATTCATCCAGGAAGTGCCAAGATGTACCAGGATTTGAAAGAGAGATTTTGGTGGCCTAACATGAAGCGTGAAGTAGCTGAGCATGTTGCTTTATGCGACGTATGTCAGAGGGTAAAAGCTATGCATCAAAGACCCGCTGGTTTGTTGCAGCCATTGAAAATTCCGGAATGGAAGTGGGAGGAAATCGGAATGGACTTTATCACCGGTTTACCTAAAACTCAGAGAGGGTACGATTCCATTTGGGTTATTGTGGATTGTCTAACCAAGGTCGCCCATTTTATCCCAGTAAAGATCACTTACTCGGGAGATCGTTTAGCGGAGTTGTACATGTCAAGGATTGTATGCTTGCATGGAGTGCCCAAGAAGATTGTGTCGGACAGAGGTACCCAATTTACCTCAAGGTTTTGGAACAAGTTGCATGAAGCAATGGGGACTCGTCTGAATTTTAGTACAACATATCACCCGCATGAGACATGGTCGATCGAAAGAGTAAATCAAATTTTAGAGGATATGTTGAGAGCTTGTGCTTTAGCTTATGCTACATCTTGGGATAAAAGTTTGCCATATGCGAAATTCGATTACAATAATAGCTACCAAGCTAGCTTGTGATGTCACCGTTTGAGGCGTTGTATGGACGTGCTTGTCGTACTCCATTAAATTGGAACAAACAGAGAACGTTTGGTTTTGGGCCGATATTCTCGAAGAGGCGAGAAAGTCAAGTTGCAATGATCGAGAGAGGTTGAAGATAGCAGTCAAGACGAAGAGTTACGCAGATAACCGTCGCCGAGATTTGAGTTTTGAACCGAGAAGATCATGTGTATCTCGTGGTTACCCTCTTAAGGGCGTTAAAAGATTTCACGTTAAAGGAAGCTTGCGCCAAGATATATTGGTCCGCTCAAGATTACGAGTCGCCGAGGAGAGGTAGCGTACGCTTAGAGTTGCCTCGATCCTTGGCGAGTGCATGATGTATTCCATGTGTCGCAGCTTAAGAAGTGTCTCAGAGTGCCAACAGAGCAAACCCCGTTTGATGCAATAGAGCTGCAAGAAGATTTGACGTACAAAGAGCAACCGGTCAGAATTTTGGATGTTATGGAGCGCAAGACCAGAAACAAGTCTATTCGCTTTTGCAGAGTTCAGTGGAGCAATCATTCCGAAAGTGAAGCCACTTGGGAGCGAGAAGAAGATTTGAAGTCAGAATTTCCGAACCTATTCTCTAGTTAGCCCAGAATCTCGGGTCGAGATTCTGTTAAGGGGGGGAGGTTTGTAACATCCCAAAAATTTGCTTATATATTATTTTATTGCTTAAAAGTGCATTTATGATTTTCTGGAATTTATTTGGATTTTTCTGGATTTATTTGAATTAATTTCAAATCAAGTTTATTGCCTTTTATTGAAATCTAATTAAATCTATGCAAAGTCAAAATAAAGTTTTGCCAAAAATATTTTATTTGAGTCCAGAATGTCTCAAAGTATTTTTGAGATTTTTCTGGGATTTTTCCTGATAATTTATTTGCCTAAAAGTAATTAAAGGAATTTCTGTAATTATTTTAAGTGTTAAAACCAGAAAATATCAGTTAAACATTAATGGGCCGAGCCCATGAGCTGCGCGTGCGTACGGCCCAGTGTACCGTGGCCCGTTTAGCCTATTTTCGAGAGATCTAATCCTCGCCGTTGGATCGAGATCGCGCGGGTGAGATCAAGTCGTACCGGTTCGGGACTTCTCCAGATCAGGGCCGTTGCGGAAGCGCGTGGATGGACAGGATTGTGCAGCATCCGGATTGTTTTGTGACCGTCCGATCGTCATCGTGTGGAGCTGCGTTGTCGTCTTCGCAGCGAACTCTGGATCGCGTCCGAGCCGTAGCCACCGCGGACTCCGTGTCCGAGTCGCCGCCGGAGAGGATCTGAGGGGCTATAAAAGGGGGCACCTGGTTCGCCTCTCTGCCGCAAACCAAAGCCCTAGGTTATCCCCTTGAGAGCGTTGCCGATTCATCGCGAATTCGTGAAGATTTGCCGAGCGCCGCCGCACCGAAGAATCGTCGATTCGCCGTCGTTGAGCCACCCCAAGGTCCGAGACCGACCGCATCTGTTTCGTCTTCACCCGGAGCACCTCGTGCGCGCGTCAGATCTGACGGAGCAGCGCCAGGGAGGAAGATCACCGAGGAAGCCACCGCCACCAGTGAAGAAGTCCTCGTCGCCGACGTTCCAGTGGTCCAGTGGAGCATCTGACCGCGTCATCAGTTTCGCCACGTTGAAGCGTGCCCGAAGGTACTCCCCAACCTCGCCGCCGACGACCCTAGGTATCCGCGCCACCGCCGTCGATGTGGTCGCTAATTAAATCGCCGTGTCGCTTGCGTGGCGGCCGGCTCGGATCGGCGAGGTGGCGGCGGGCGTGGCGTGGGGTAAGGCGTGGCGATCGGTCAAGGCCCAAAACCACGTGAAACGGGTGCACCGTGGACCCGAGGAAAGCGTGGACGCAGTCCATGGACCGAGGGGGCACGTGTCAGCACCAGAGAGCTTCGGACCAGGGCTGACGTCATAAATCGCTTTTTTCGGTTTAAAAATAAATCTGTTAATTCTGATTTTCTGATTTTAGAAATTTCAGTATTTATTTCAAACTTCAAAAGGCTATATCTTTTGCATCGTAACTCGGATTTGAGTGATTCCAATTTCTAAAAATTTGTAAAATTGAGATCTATTTAATGGTGAATTTTATTTGATTTTTGGAGTTCAATTGCTCTCTGTTTTGGCATTTATTTGTTTTTCTTCTTCGGTACGCGTAGACGTTGAATTGTGCGACGCTTCGGAGGAAGATCCAACAACTCAAGAGCAAGTTCCAGAACCAGATCAGGACCTATTCCAAGGCAAGTTGTGCTTTGATCATGTTGAACCCATGTTTATAAAATTGCTATGTTTGTTTTACCCTATTGGATATATTTCAAATATACAACTGTTTTAAATTAGATTGGGTTTAGCTAATATACCAGATTGATCTACACCCTACCTTGTCATTGTATGCCATGATCCATTGTCACCCTAGATTGGTTAAACATAGTTGGTTAATAATTATAATCAACATTGAAGGATTAGTTCGTATTAGTTGCTTAGCCTTGCCACGTCATCACATGTGTCAGAATCATTGATAATTAATCTTGATTAATGGAATATGGAACAATATTATGAACTTGTGTGTCATGTGGGATCACACGATGAGATCGAGTTGTTGTGGCGAGTCATGTCACGCAACGATGTTGAATTGTTGATGGCACGTGGTGCTTGGTAATCAACTGGGTGATAATAATTTAGATTGGGGCAAGTGACAAGGGGCGAGTATGCCAAGGTGGGCCCGATGGGTAGAGGGTATGTGGATGTCTTGCCTTGATCACACTAAGGACTTAACCTTGCAAGCCTTTGACCTGAGTCAATCATGCAACCACATGTCTGGTATGGGCCAGCCTAGCTGAGTAATTTGCAATGTCTTGATTTTGCTACTATCATGGTCGGTGTGAGTTTCCGAGTTATGGTGTAATTCACATGGCGCAAGAGGGGGGCCCTGGTTATGGTTTTCAGACCCACCAGTGTTGAAACCTTAGCGGGTAGTATCTGGTTAAGCCAGAGCATTGTAAAGGCTTTGTTATAATCACTCGCCTCTGTGGTGTTTGGTTGTATCACGTGGGTAAAGTGCATAACCTCTGCAGAGTGTGAAACTATTCGGATAGCCGTGCTCGCGGTATTGAGCAATGCTCGGGAATTACAGTTAAGGGTTAGTGTAATTAATTGGACAACTTGGTTGGGATGGCGGAATGCCATATGGAAGATGGAATTTGACTTAGGATTGGAAACTTGGTTTACTTGAGAAATACTGAATTTATTTACTATTGATATTTGTTTTACAGTCTTTACAATCTATTTACTGTATTTGTTCATAAATGCTGCTTATTGCAAAATAACCATGATAGCCTATCCATTGGAATAAGCCTTGCATATAGATACATAGAATTGCATTCTGTGCACAACTTGTTGAGTGCTTAAGTACTCACCCTTGCCAAACAACAATAATCAACAGTTGAAGAATCTACACTTGTGTTGGAAGATGAAGTCCAGGAAGACACGAGTCTTTAGGGTCCGAGCCTTGTCGGTTGCCTGTGGTGAACTGATGAGCTATCTACGTTTTCTACTTTCCGCTGCTTAATTACTAGTTTATATTTCCAGTCTTGCCCTGCGTGGCTTAATAATGTAAGTTGGTCATAAGATCATACCTTTAGATATATCAATGAATGAACTATTATTCTATTATCGTGGTGTATGATGTGATATGTACCAATGTTGAGCTGTGTGCACTAGCGTTGATCCTGGGACTAGTGCGGTAAACACAGTGGGTTCGAATCAGTGGATTCGGGTCCTTACACGAGCATGTACACACGATGCATCGTGCCCTCTCCTCCAAGCCACGCTAGACGTCAAACACAAGCCATTGCCGCCCCAAGTTATCGTGCCTTCTCCCTGTGCAGGCGCGAGTTCTCAACATGTCAAATGCCCTCATGTCGCTACAAAAACCACTACTAACCGTGTCTAAGCTTTAGTAGTGCCTTGCCGTTTCCATTTTTTGCCGGTTGCAACCCATCTCCTCCTCTAAGCCACCTAGAACGCGACCATTGTTTCTAACTCTGGTGCATGCCCTCCAGCGTGCTCCAACATGTGCGTGCCCATTTCAGGTGAGCCCTAGTCTTGACACCCATGTCGCATTGCGCCTTTTTCCCTACTCTTCAAAAGCCCTTGGTCAATTTTCTTGATCATGCAGTATAGCGTCGGATTCGTGCTTTCTCCTTCGTCTCCCGCCACCATTGTCGCCGTTGTGCAACCCCGACACCGGTGAGTCTCGGACCACTCCAGGTTATCCTTACCATCCTAATGTCCCTATGAATCCTTTCTCGTGCACCATGGCAACTCTTCCTCACCGTGGTTTGCTAGCACCAATGACCCCACTACCGTTGCTGTCACTATTGCCGTACCACTGCCTCCAGTGAGCCCTCGCCTTAAACATGGTCCTTTAGAGCATCTCCACGATCCCCTAAACCTCACCACATGCTTAATTGTAGCTCTCTTGCTCTATGCTTAACTACCACCATGGAGCTCATAGCCATCGTTGATGTTCCAAGCCCTTTAGCCGATCCCAACCTTCTACGCCGTCGCCAACCCCTCAGTCATGTTTGTGGTGAGATATTGAAACTAGCCCTCTGCTTATTTTTCTCCAAAATGGTAGTTCGCACCACCGTCGCTGCTGCTCTGTTTTTGCACTGCTGCAATGCATTGCCATCGGCTCACCTCCAACGACCATTAGTCCTTGTGCCACCACCACTTGTGCTGCAAGGTCATCTAGAACTATGCCTGTGCCCATTCCTCTAGCGTAATGCCCTCATATGCCTAGCTTGTCGAGAACCCGAGCATCTCTGCCTCTCAACTTTGTCGTGTCGCCACCTTCGTCCACCTCTCCATCCGTCGTGACCACCCATGGCTTCGTTGTGACCTTCTACCTCTGTTTTGGCCTTGCCCTAGCCTCTTTGAAAAGATTTACAATCTACAGAGGCATACAGCTTTACCCATAAGACATTATCATCTCTTTTTTTGCCATTACACGCTTCCTTTGGTGTGCAACTAAGAGATCATGACAAAACTGTTATATTACCTAGGCCTAACTTTGCACCAGCCCGATAATATTGACCCTTGCTATGGCGGTGAAAATAAAATTCACATACACATAATAACAATGACAGTCCATCCCTATCATAACCATTTCCCCCCATAGCAAGGCATGCATCATTGTATTGGCAAGCTTTAGCCCCAACACCTTGGTGAGGGAACCCCTTTGAGCAAACTAACCCGGAATGCCCATTCTACTCCTGCCTTTCAATGTGCAAAGCTAGTCCTAGATAACTTAGGCCTTGTTTGGAACAGCTTCATCTTCGACTTTTTCCGTCAGGAAGCTGAAAGCTATTCCAAACAGGTTGGCTTCTTCGTAGTCGGAAGCCAAAAGCCATCATTGTTGGAGATATGCCCTAAAGGCAATCATAGAGATGATTATATTTCCTTATGTTCATGATTTATTATCTTGTTCCTTGAATAATATCATTATTATTTATTAACAAGTATGTGACTTGTTTGTGAAACTCTATATATGACTATGTGATGATTATTCTAAAGTGATCCCTAGTCAATAAACATATGAGGATACATATGAATAGACTAGCATATGTATTAGTTGATGACCATGTTTCACGGGTCATGGATATTGAGATATCAAACCAATAATATGGACACATTTTAAAGAACATGGAGTTGGATCGACCCACCATAAGACACTGCGAGAACGTTGTATTATTACTTGTCACCAGTTGATCTCATATACAATGTGTGTGCTATATCCTTAGACTTGAGATTGACACATATACTCGAGATGTGTAATGAATTACTTAGGGGTTGCCAAATACTACTCCGTAAATGTGTAGTTATAAAGGTGACTTTCGGGTTTGTCATGAAGCATGCTACGAGGCATGGTCGATCAAGATGGGATTAGCCCCTCCATATAATGGGAGAGATATCTCTAGGACTCTCGAGTGGTCGAATTCCGGAAATGCATGGCCATGCTACTCGTGATTAAAGAGTTAACCGTAGTCAAGGATTCTGAGTCACGTAATCGAGAAAGAGTGGTTGAGCTATCTAAATAAGGGTGGCACATTCTCGCCTTGAGTTTGATCGATATCTTGAGGCAAAGGGAAATGCATATAACTAAGCATTGTTAAGGTTCATCCGATGTGATCTTTACATATACTCGAGAGTCGGCACGTTCTGCTAGGGACTGCTATCGATTAATGGTCGAGTAAGAGTACTCGGGTCATGTCCAAGTATATGTAAACCTATAGGATCACATGCTTCAGGGGTTGGGACTTAATTCGGATGGTGATCCGAGTTCTAATGAGCTTCGAGTTCCTAATGGGCCTCTAATGTAGAGACCCATCATGGGGTGTCTATATAAAGGGAGGGGGTGGTGGCTTTAGGGTTAAGAGACACCATAGGAATTCAGAATTCCCAAAACCCTAGCCGCCACACCTCATTCGCTCAAAACTGCGTAGCCAGCGCTAGCACTTTTCGCGCATGGCATCCCTACCCCGTACATGTGGATACCTTGAAGGTGTTGCTGCGAAGCTCCAACGCTAGGATGATTTGCAACCTGTGACGGTGACAAGAAAAATCCACAACCTATGACGATGACGAGGAGCTGTTGGAGGAGGCGCGAGGATAGTACGACTACAACCGCACCAACGCGCTACATCGACTCTACTTTTGCTACTGGTCTGCGTGTCTAATGGTAATCCCGAGATCTATAACTTGTAGTGGTTAATTGGTTGCACGGTAGAAAATTTTGATTTTATGCTAGAGTAGCCCACCCATTCCCCTGCAAGAATCCCATTTGTACTAGGAGAAGTTGAAAGTCGAAAGATGGTCCGTGGTAGCTTCCTACGGCTTTTGTGGGTTGGGGTTCCGACTTTGCCACTAGAGTTGAAGAAAATTACCCCTCTTGCCAAGTATAAAATTCTAAAACCCACTCCTCTCACACTCATTCCTGACCAGCACCCCTCATACCTAAAAGCCAGACTGCCAAACATAAAATCTCTTCAGCCCAGTTGTTCAACCGTGCAGCCCTTTAGCCATGCAACCCAACCGAAAGCTACTTTTCAAAAAAGCTATAGCCATACAAAACAGGGCCTTAGTAAGTTAGAGTCACCCTATAATAGCACTTATGGTTGCACGGATATCTTGGATTATACAACACTATGTTCAGTCCTTAATCGACCCGGGCGAGTACTACTCCTACACAACGTGCAAGTCCAGAATTTTTTTTAAAATATTACATTTTTATTCAAATTGCAAAAATATACTTCGATCTCAAAAAATTGCAAAAATATACCCCTGTCGCCCTTTTAGAAGGCGAGAGGGACATGTCGCCCATTCAAAGGGCGACATTTCCCCTCCTACAGCCAGTTTCTAAAGAAAATCATAACCTTTTAATATGATCTCGGATGGAGATGAACTTTATATGAAAATTGTATCTCTCGACGAGATCTACAACTTTGGTATACAAACTTTTTTAGGTTCAGATCTAAATTGATTCAAATGAAAAAAAGTTTGTATACCAAAGTTGTAGATCTCGTCGAGAGATACAATTTTCATATAAAGTTCATCTCATTCCGAGATCATATGAAATATTTATGATTTTCTTTAGAAACTAGCTGCAGGGCTAGGGAAATGTCGCCCTTTCAGAGGGCGACAGAGACCTCTGTCGCCCGTTCAAAGGGCAACTGAGACCTCTGTCGCCCTTTGAATGGGCGACATTTCCCTCTCGCCTTCTAAAAGGGCGACAGAGGTATATTTTTGTAAATTTTTGAGATCAAGGTATATTTTTGCAATTTGAATAAAAAATGTATTATTAAAAAAAATGCAAGTCCATCCCTCGCACTTCACAGATTATATCAATATCTTGTTTGCATCAAAACTTAGTTTTCAGTTTTGATTTTATACCAAAGTAACAAAGGTACCCCCTCTGGTCCATCATATCAAATTCCCATTTCCGAACAAATGTTTCAACCATTCATTTGTTCTTCCCAATACTAAAGCATGGCTAAGCATATGTGTATGTAATTGAGTATATGCAAGGTTAACATCAGTTATTATCTAACCCCTATCTTATGGATTTTAAAAAGTAGGATTGTATATTTATCAAGGAAGTTCCATGTAACAAGTAGGACTATCTACCAATACTCACGATATTGCCATTTTTCCAAAGCTTGCCTTTCTTGTTGAACACTTAGTCTTGCTTTGGTTGATTGGAGCACCAATTATGTCATCTAGTCCTAGATCTCTCAAATGGTCTCACAATTTGTGTGTACTCTCCAACGTTAATATGATATACAAGCAAACGAATCTAAAGTTATGATTCTTCTTGGTACAAACAACATATACACAAGCATTATACAAAATGGGTCATGCATATGAGAATGGCGCATATGAGAACTTTGCATATGAGAAGGATGCGAGAGCAAACTTTCAAGTGCTAGGGCAACCACTCAAAAGAAGATACAACTTCTATGCAAAACATATCATTTACTAGATGTGATAATCTATGAGAAATTCACTAATTTGACATGCATGTCCTACTACACAATATCCACGAAGGTTGCTCACTATGCACAATCTCATGAATTATGGATTATAGGATCACCAGATTAATTTATCTTCTCATTGATCGGACTTATGATATTCTACTTATACAATCCAACAAGTAACAGTACAAAACTCACTAAAATAATTACATATGACCGTGATTCATTCCAACAATCATACCTTACTAGACTATCTATGCTAGTACTAACAATCTAGTTGTACCGATCCCATGCAATCTATAATTGTACATATTAAAATTTCATCGATCTAGGTATATGTATCCATGCGATACTTAAATGAGGCTTCGAAGTTGATCACATACTCACAATTTAACAGCCCAAAAATCACTCATACATGTGCTTACTCTATTGGATCATCATATATGAAACCACCAATTTAGTCATATCTATACCGCTATGATTTGACCTATAATCATACATTCTTGAATCCAAAATGAGGGTGTAGACCTCCTTTAATGGTGCAAGTTTAATATCCTGGCACATAAAATTCATCCTCTAATTTATATGGTGTTCCAATCCAATTGTATATGGTCAAATAATCAATCATTGAGTCCTCAAATATTCAACACATATGACATATATATCTATCATTTAAAATATCCAACCAACTTTCACATTCGTTGCTCAAATAGTACACAACAACCAGTTGAATATGCGGGTACCAATTCCACCACATTAACCTTGTATGCTAAGCACTAATTTAATCATATACACTCTACTACAATCAATTCACCATAATTAAGTACAACCTAAATTAAGAGGAAAGCTCTACCGATGCAACATAAACACCTAGGCCGACTACCAATTTATATGTCTAGCAATCTATCTATAGACAATCTCGCAACCACTAAATCGATTTGAAGGAAAATCTCTCACAAATTTTACATATAAGTATACTAACTAATTTCTGCGTGATTCCAATAATACTAACTAAATAATCTGACATGCACCAATTGGCAAATAATACTTCACTCAATTGGCCAAATTATTTATGTAAAGTGAAAAGCACTATATATTCGTAACACCGAACAATTAAAAGCTAACATAGGATTATATCGGTTACGTGCTCTAAAAACAATTCTTACTTTCTTCCTTTTTCTTTCGATTCTCTACTTTCCCTTCTCTCTCCGCTTTATCCCTTTTTCCTCCCACTAATTTAGTTGCTCTCGTCTCCCTCACAGAATCTATTTTCCCCCAACTCTCAAGCTCTCTCTCACTCCTGTCTAAGACTCCCTCCAAATTTCTCCTCCTCCCTACTGATCTCTCTACTACTCCACCCAGACATCCTCTCTAGTCTCTACTGATCCTACATGCTTCCCAATCCTTCTCTCTCTAAAGCCGCTGCACACGCTGCTCCGCCGGTGCCAAGCTGGCCGAAGTAAGCAGGCCTTGCCAGCCGTGTCGCCGTGGCTCAGGACGCCGCGACATGGCACTGCAAGCACCGGCACACGAGTGTTGACAATTTGACATACACATGCAGAACACAGAAACTTTGAAGTAATTTTCTCTTGCGTTTACTTCTTGTGTTATACTCAAACTCACGGGATACATGCCCTTTTATAGTGGGCGAACAACCTAATCAACATAGCAACCAAGGCAAACAATTAAACATAGAAAACCTAACTAAGCAAACAAATTATCTGATTTGATCTGATTACCAAATGCATTATGATCTTTACTTGCCTAAAACAAACTTTTCTAATTACAAGATTAACTCTATCAGTCACCCCCTTAATCTTGTAACACAACTCTAATTTAATAAGGCAATCGGTCTCAACTACGATTTGCTAATCACATACTTGATACTGGATGGAGAACACATATCCTTAACATCCCGGACTTATCTACGAAGAACTCGACATAGGACGGCGAACACACCTCTTCAACGCCCTGGACTCAACTTCGACGAACACGACTTTGGACGGCGAACGCATCTCTTCTCAACATCCCGGACTCAACATCGTGTTGCAAGCGAACTCAATTTCGACTTGCACTGCACAAACAAAGCCTGCTTCTCTGGTGTTGCGCTCGCTTCAACACCGCGTCGCTTCGCGATGATAGCCTGCTTCCTCGGGTGCCGCCCCGAGATGGCCACCTCTGGGAGTCTCCTCCTCCCAGGGGTAGCGGTTTGATCTAAAACCCTAAGCTCTGATACCAATTGTTGGGTTTAGCCCTGCATCACGTACACATGCAAAACACAGAAACTTTGGAGTAATTTTCTCTTGTGTTTACTTCTTGTGTTATACTCAAATTCATGGGATACATAGCCTTTTATAGTGGGCGGACAACCTAATCAACTTAATAACCAAGGCAAACAACTAAACATAGAAAGACTTTCCAAAAACGAGTGCACGGCGTTTCCGTGCTTCATGTGCCAACTTTGACCGGCTAGTGTAGTGAGCTCATCCCTACTCTCTCTTATGTGCAGCAGGACAAGCCCTACCCCCAATTATAAATCCTAAATTTAATTGTAGTGTTGCTCTTTGTTTTATATTCACTTGGGGATTATTTCTGCTCAACTGTCTAATTACGAGTTCCACTTTCTAATTCATACTACTGATCAATTTGGAGCACCTACTGCTAATGCGACGGATTTCCTTTTAAACATGTGTGTATGTGTGTGGTGCCAGTGTCGCTACTGCCATGTATATGCCTATTTTGGTTGGACATGATAGAGTGGAAGAGGAATCGGATCTGACATGCACCTTGTGCTGGTTGTCGGGCTGAAACGACGATCGTGTGCTCGGCTCCCTTTTCCCCTCGTGCCTCTTCTGCTTGCCCTGCTCTTCCAGTCCTCTGCTACTCCCCCTCCTCTGTTTCTTCTGCCCCTTGTTGATCAAAATGTGGTAGCGCTATGCCTCCATTTGGCTTGAGTGGCTATGGATTGCTTAAGTTGGTGAAATTCCAACAGCTAGAGTTAGATTTTATAAAATTAAACTTAGGGCCTGCTTGGGAGTTCTTAAATTTTTTACAAGTGTAATATCTTACACTTGTATATTTGTGGGCACAAAGAAAACCACTTGATTATATCCGGATTTATTTTCCCTAGTGAAAACTTCCATATTCGATTTGGGTATTCCTCTTGTAAATATTGCACAGAACATCAAATCAAGCATTAACTCAACTGAAAACATAATATGAAGCGTTCTAGTCATGCATAATATGTCATTGCTTGCATAATCATTTCCAGGTTACAATTTTTTTATGTTAAGTCATGCGAGATATAGACCATAGAGAACACATAAGTTCTGAGAAAGATTAGTAATAGAATACATGAACTCCAATATGGACATACTCCTTGCATTAAATATTGTCTCTCTATAATGCAGAAGCTAACAAAAAAATAGTGCAATATTATAGACTTTTTAGACAGCTCCTACTGCTCTTAGTAACTAGAACAACTAGTTGTAGCCATGGAGCTAAGGTAAAAAGCAACGACACTCGAGTCAACCAGAGCACAATGCAAGGACAATGCTAGTTCTTGGGTAGATATCCAGTTCCAGACTACTACATCTCTAGACCACCAGTAAGCATCAGAACCATCGGCCCACCTGCGAAGTAGAAACAAACAACACACTAGTTCATGAACTCTAGATCATTTGGGCATGCTAATTAACAGATCCAAGCATGAAAAATTAAGATAAAGGCAAACCAAGCCAAATATTCTTGAACAGATTAATATTATCATGTCTATAAAATCACAACAAGCCAAATATTCTCATCTAATGCACAAACAAGAGCAATCAACAACATAAATTCCAATCAGAAATTTGAGCCCTTTGACCTACTGTCAGGAATGCTAGGGTAAAGTCAGAAAACAATTCCAAAGAACATAGTAAACATGCTCTTTCTTTCATAATGAAGTGCGTGAAACCTTTTGCGTGTTCTGAAAAAACATAAACACGACAATTTCAAGCATACTAATTTACAGCTAGATAGCAGTTTTGAGTTGCCTGGCCAAATTCACAAAGTCAGTAATGCTCAATCCATTTGATTTTGGAATAGGAATTGTTGTGTTCATCAGAAATATAAACGGGCTATTCAAAGATATACAAACGCAAGACGGCAAAATTTGCTTTCAGATCA
Organism: Otatea glauca; assembly: GCA_036346275.1. Classification (NCBI taxonomy): domain Eukaryota; kingdom Viridiplantae; phylum Streptophyta; class Magnoliopsida; order Poales; family Poaceae; genus Otatea; species Otatea glauca. Next base: position 56,059,056 of record CM070715.1, on the reverse strand, counting down.
CATGAAAGAATGAACGCAGGAACTATAGTAGGTCCAATAAGCATTTAGGAATAGGAAAGAGGCAATTTAACAGTCACAAAACATTGGTCTTTCGACTAAAATTAACTGCATATGGAACTTAGCAAGATAGTAGATAGGTCCTTGCAGTACTTGTATGAACAAACTTGCCCAAATAATAACTAACAATATGTAGATTTAGTCACAAAGCTTGTTGAAGAGCCAGAATGAGAAAAAAAAACATGTCAGTTAATACCTGCATCTACAATGTTAACTGCAAATAATACTATCCATTAGTAGCTGAAGCCACAGGGAATGGAGACCAAGTTAACAGTTGATGCAAAGGATTGTTTGCTAGAATTCAAAGGTCTCTTTCCCTGCGACCCTGCGTTAGGCCAACAATGACGATATATGGTGCCTATTACAGAGTAATTTGGCAAAGAGTAATTTAGCTGCATACTGGAAATCTAGAATGTCCACTTGTTCAACAAACATTATCATTTCTTCATGACGCCAATAATTTACAAAATTAATTTGGTTAGGGTTCGAGTATAAGTCTTACCTTTCGAATAATTTAGGCATGAATTTGAATTGAAGTACGATTTATAAATTTGATATGAAATTGTTCAAAAGATGGGTATATTAAATAAAAAAGCCCACACAAGTTAAACATAATTGAATACTAAGGACTAGTGAGCTGCACATGATAAAATGGAATCAACAATCCTAAGGCCAAAATAGGAGGACTTACAAGGAGTCAAATTCCAAGCTTGTTTACTTCCTTCATCAATCACAAACCACGAAGTCTTGGCGCATAGCATAGAAAGATCTCACGGTTTATTGCATCCTTGAAAATATCGGAGGCATAGATCTTGACCTCATCGGACACATCATCCATCGCCTGCAACACTTCAAAACATCTTGAAATTGAGTATTCATTTCCTTGCTTTGAAGCTTGCTCCTTCATGTTAGCATGTTCTTTTTTGAATTCAAAATAAGCTGCCATTGTTTCTTCAATGTGTGGTGCCGATGTACCCTTTTGTTTCTTGGGTCTTCCTCTTTGTGCTCCAACACTCCCAGTTCTTGAATTTGGATAATCATCACCTCTTCGTTCTTGTTGATTTGAATCATTATCTTCAACATCCAACTGCTCAGCATGGCGATTTTAAAGTTCATTCTCTACACTCCTTCCAATGTCTTCCATTCTTTGACAAGAGTATATAGTGTTCTCTTCTTGATCTTGTATGTCATTCTCCAAATCTTGCCTTTCAACTTTATGCATTCTTGGAGGAGAATTCATGTTGTCCTGTCTTTCCCCAATGCGAGCTCTTGAATCAAAATTTTCATCCCGTGAGTGTTTTCTAGTGATGCTTGCATCTCATGAGTGTTTTCTAGTGATGCTTGTATTTGAAACATTAGATAGTTGACCAGAAGTGAAGCAATATTTCCCTTCCGCAATTTAATCTATTAAGACATCAAAGATGAGAGGATTATAGAATGGAATGCCAACTTAGATGCAACGAGCGATTATTACTCATTTCTAAACTCTAAAGTACTTTTGAAGCTAGTAGACAACACCCAATTCAGCATCCAATTCGTTAACAGCCTTAGTACCAATTCGTTAAGAGCCAATGAAGGTAATAAAGACTCAAGCTGAGTCCAACACATTAGGCTGAAAATGAGAGGATTATAGAATAGATATTACCTTCATACAAGAGATCCAACGACTCAAACAATGGAAAACTCTTGTTTTCATATCTTCTTAGCCTAGAGTCCTCCTACATAATGATAGAACAATTCTAATTGGACACAAAGAAGATTCACAATTAAAAAACAAGAAGCTTACCTTGATTATCTCATCCCATTTTTCAAATGTGGTGTTAATTATGGATGCATTTTGATTCCATGAGACACCGCTGCGATTGCGAATGGACCTAATTGCTTTGTAGTCTTTCTTCAATTGAGCCTCTTTATCTTGAATTTGAGCTTTAGAAAGTCTTGCTTCTGGAAAGAGTTTGTTGAAATCCTTCACAATCCTGTTCTAACCTTCTAAAGTCCATCCATTTTGACCACGATAGTGAGAAACATTGAACTCAAGGAGGACATCAACCAATCCTTTTTCATACTTTGACGTCCACCTTGCTCTATTTTCCATAAAGCCTTAGATAAACTATAAACCACAAGGAACCGTAAATAGTATGAATAAATGGCAAATAAAATTACAGTGCTCGATTTATGACATAAGTACATTATGGCAATTAATAATTAGACAAGCAACATAAAGTATGACATCGGAGAATTTCATACAACTCACAAAATTGTTCTGTTTTATTACAATGATTACAAAAGTAAATAAAGTAAAAAATAGAGATTTATCATAATTGCTAATAAGATCTCCTTTGTACTCTCCGCTTCCTACTTCTTTCATAATCTGCCCACATCTTGCAATCTCATCTCTCAAAGCATTACCCATGTTCCTTTCATTGTTCAATGGTACAACATCATCTCTGTATCGGTCATCTCCACTAGATAGATCCACAAATTTATCTGAAGAAATGTTCATTGTTTGATCACTTAACCATTTTTCATCACCTTTATAGCTCCGGATTATATTATGCAACGTAACTGTTACTGCTGAAATTTTCACTTGAGTTTCTATTGGGTAAAATGTTGCAACTTTTAAGATAGGAAATCGCATCTTTAGGATGCCAATAGCACACTCTATATGGTTGCGTAGGCAGGCATGGCGAAGATTGAACAACTCCTTATAGTCCCTTGGTCGGCAATTGCCCTGTCCTTGTTCCTTAATGTGGTATCGGACTCCTCGATAAGGAGCAAGAAAGAATGGTGTGTTCGCATAGCCCCCATCAACCAGATAGTACTTGCCCCTAGGTACTTGAAATCCAGATTTAATGGCAGAATGTAACACCCCTGCATCTGACGCGGACCCTTCCCAACCAGTAGAAACATAAACAAAATTCAAATCAAAGTCACAAGCAAGCATCACATTTTGAGAAAGAGTTCATTTTCTATTTCGATATGGAGCAGCCTCACTATCCGTCAATGTGATAGGGACATGAGTACCATCTATTGCCCCTATACAGTTCTGCAAGAAACAAGACCTTATTACTAATTGGGGAATAAGATGAGAGGGTAAAATTCCTAAATTATACTGACATGGATTACATGTACCTCAAAGTAAGGAGAAAATTGTGAAGTTGATGATATTTTCCAATGAGTCTCAGTGGATGAAGGCTTGATAAATTCATATGTCAATGAAGTGATCGCCTCAAAACATGCCCCAAGATGCCTATGTATAGTCTCAGGACTGTGCTGAAATCTATCGGTCAATGCTCGAAAACTGGCATTCCGTGCAAGCATATACATGAAAATGCCTAATTGCTCTTCCACGGTGACACCTCTCGTATTATGCAAAAGTTTTTTTGATCTAAGATAGTCTGAGAGTGTTTGGAAAATGTGGGGTTTCATTCGAAGATTTTCATAACATCGGCTCGGATGACCTTCAACAAGTTCAGTAATATATTCTGCTCCACTAAGCTTTGATGTATGACATGGAGTTTTAGTTATGGTAGAAGCTGAATATAATGCAGGCAAAATAAGTAGCATCATATCGTCATCTTCCTCTTCCTCGTATTCAGTAAGAGCAAGGTCTTTCATATCAACTAGCACTCAAGAACCTTAAATTTTAAAAATGAAAAATTGTCACTCAGTAAAACATGGAAAGTTAATAAAATGAACCTAAATTTTGTGAAGGTATCTTCCATAGCATTTTGTTTTCTACCACCTTTATCTCAGTTTTACCTAGTATTGGTAAAAAATGATATGTACTGGGCAATCAGCCAAGACAATAACAAACTGAGTTTTACAAGTAAATCAGGAAGACAAATGATAGCTTGTGCATGAAGAAGCCAGGTAGGATATTTATGACATCAGGTAATGTGGACAAACAGAAACAAACATGTCAGAAATCACATCTAAAATGTATGAAAGAAGCACCCATCACCAGGGAGATGTCGATGTTACACAAGCAATTGATTGTAGCAAATGAACTGGATGGGAAGTAAACAAATTAGTATATTCTAATATGATAAATAAGTGACTACAATAGTGCGTAATACAATTAATTTTGTTTTGTGATTGAATACTCTGAAAACTATTCTAGAGAAAGTCCAACTGTCTAGTTGTTATTCAAAAGCCACTTTGCTATTCTACACATAATTTTTTAAAAACCGGTTTCTATTTTAGATTAATCACAAGCCATGTGGGAAGCAAAACGAGCCAAGAGGCCAGGAAAGATGATGGTGTTTACTAACAAAATGTCCTAGAGCAAAATTCTGTCCAAACATTGAAATGATAAATAAAACATTGAAAAGAAATGATATCTCAACTCAAATCAAAATCAAGAAACTACAGAACTAATCAGGGAACTACTAATTGTGAGACAAGGTTAACAAATGGTCTTAGACAGCAAGGTAACGGTCAAGAAACTACAGAACTAATCAGGGAACTAGTTTATTTTCCTTCTGTACTTGATACAGTCAGGTTACAGTCTCCAAAAGAAGTTCAATTCAAGCGTTTTTTTACCAAAGAAAAAAGATGTTCAAGTCAAGCTTTTTATTCAGCCTTCAAACTTTTCTATTCACCTGGTATCTTAGTGTGGAATATACATAACCAGGTATCGCCATGATTGACCCAGAGACGTTCGGGGGGATAAGCCCAAAAGGAAGGCCCAGGATGATATCCCCCGCACAAAGCCTTGTTGCCATGCGCTAGGGGGTACATCCCATAGATAGTTGAGCATATATTTGGATGTAAAAGATATTGTTGCAATCCGAGTCGTTTATAAGGAAGGTAAAGATGTAAACTCTATCCTGTAACCGACTAGAATCTAGTAACTGATCGGGATCTCCTAACCGATCAGAACTCTGTAAGCCGCACCACCCCCAGTATATAAGGGAGAGGGCAGGCATCAACATAGGCATCAAGCCCTAGAGCATAGAACACCTCACATCGCCTCGAGCACATTGCGCCTTAAGCAACCCTGCATCCGATACGGAATATAATCCCAAATAAGACAGACTAGGGTATTATCTCCTCCGCAAGAGCCTGAACCTGTATAATCCCTTGTCTTGTGTGACCATCGAGTTTGAGATCTAGCGCCTGCCCCATAATTCCATTGCCGACTACAAAAGTCGATAGTTGGCACGCCAGGTAGGGCAAGCGCTTCAATCTTTTCCTATAGACTCGATGGTAGCAATCGGCGGGTTCATCGCCACCTTCGTCTCTGGCCAAGCCTTCCGCTTCGGAAGTCTGGACTTCGTCACAGATATGCACGGAGAGCTTGTCCGCCTGGTCCAAAACCAGATCCAATCTGGCAAAGATCAGGTCAAACCATCTCAGGTATGTCGCTCTGACTTATCCAGGGAACAGGTCGGCATGATGAAAAACTGCTGCGATTTTCGTGGCGTCTTCGCGATCGAGGAGCAGAGGACCGATCTCCAAAAAGAAGATAGGGAAGCTGCAGAAGAAGATCGTTTTCGTAAGGGTAAGTATGTGCCGGCGCGGTCTCTTCGATCGCGCGGCCGCAATGTCCGCGAAGATATCCTGCAGTCCAGGTTGGGAGACCAATCTGTCTTCGGCAGGCCGATGCAGAACGTCGTCGCCTCCAAAACTCTTCTCGACACGCTGGACCCAATGATTGCCTTGGATAGCCCGGCAGCCCCGATCGTGGCCCAGATCAAAGCCATGGTGACGGCGGCCACAATCCAGCAGAACTAGGAAAAGCCGGTGGGTGAAGCGCACTCACGCTCCCATGCGACAACCCGTGTCGCCAGTAGTCGGACTGCAACCAGTCGGAACACCGGCAGCCGGCGCCACGCACCACCAGTCGGAGACACACGCCGCACCCTCAACCGTGACCTCCGCCAAGATATCACCGCCAGACGACAGGAGTGGGACGAGGAAGAGCGACGCGGGCGTTGCGACGACTTCGAGCGTTTTGGCACCGGCTTTGATAGGTGAAGTGATCGAAGGTGCGACGACTACAACGACCATAGAGACCGCCATCGCCGGGGCTGGGACGACGACGATCGTCGAGTCATGGATTCCCCGGGCCGAACTCCACCCCGACGCAGTGACGACCATCACCGAGCCAGAGGCTCGCCGCGCCGCTCTCCCCCTCATCATGAAGAAAGATCCATCGACGGGATTCGAGCATTCACTCCTCGGCTACGCCGAGTGGTATGGCTTGAAGGTTTCAACCCTAAAGGCATTGTCAAGTTTGACGGTGAGCGAGATCCGGAAGCTTGGCTGCAGGTATACGCCCTAGCGGTCAAAGCGGCCGGTGGTAACCAGAATGTCATGGCGAATTACCTGCCCGTCAACCTTACCCCCTCGACTCAAGCATGGCTCACGGGCTTCCCTGCAAACTCGGTGGACTCCTGGAGCGATCACTGCGATCAATTCATTGCTAACTTCCAGGGAACCTACGAGAGGCCTGGCACTCCATGGGACTTGTACCAGTTGCACCAGAAGAAGGACGAGACACTGAGGGATTTCATCCGGCGTTTCATGTAGAAGAACACCATCAGGGACGTATCTGAAGCCGTGGTGGTGGCAGCCTTCCAAAAAGGAGTAAGTGACCCTGATCTAATTAAGAAAATGTCTAGGAAACCCCTGACCTCCGTGAAGGAGTTGTTCGCACTGGCCGACCGCTACGCCACGGCCTCAGATGCCCTAGCCGAGCGCCAGGAAGATCGCCCACATCAGAAGAACAAAGGCGACAAACCCGAGTTCTCCAAGCACAAAGACAAGAAGCGGAAGGACGAAGAATTAGTTGCAGTGGCCGAGCGCGTTCGGCCACGAGCCATGCGAAGGGAAGGGCCTGATTACAGCACCGTCATGGAAGCAATTTGTCCTATCCATCCCAAAGGAAAACACACCGCCAAGGACTGCTTCACCTTGAAGCGTTTTGCGCGGGAGAGCAACAAGCAGCCGGGCCCAGCAAAGGATGAAATGTCCAAGAAGAAGGATCTTCCAGATGAAGACGACTTTCAAGAGCTTGAGCATGAGTTGAACTACATTTACGGGGGCTCCACCGGATACGAGTCCAAGCGGAAGCAAAAGCTTACTGCTCGAGAGATCAATGCGGTGGAACCAGCGGCTCCCCGATATCTAAGGTGGTCCGAGGTACCAATCACCTTCGACCGAACGGATCACCCCAACCGGGTTCTACATCTGGGTAAGTTTCCTCTGGTGCTCGACCCTGTTATACGCAGCGTGAGGCTCAAAAAGGTCCTGATTGATGGAGGAAGTGGACTCAACATCTTGTTCTCCAAAACTTTCAACGACATGAACATTCCCCCCTCCGAGCTGAGGCCGAGCACTCAGCCGTTCCATGGTGTGATTCCTGGAGCATCGTCGCTTCCACTCGGGCATATTTCCTTGCCCGTCACCTTCGGCACCAAGGACAACTATCGGACCGAGTACATAAATTTTGAGGTGGCGGATTTCGAGACAGCCTATCACGCCATCTTGGGAAGACCCGGATTGGCTCGGTTCATGGCCATCCCGCACTACACCTACTTAATGATGAAAATGCCAGGGCCAAGAAGCGTCATCACTGTTCGCAGCGACGTCAAGCGGTCCCTGGAGTGCGACCGAGAGAACCATGAGCTCGCCGAGTTGCAAGAAGGAGCCGATGAGAGGAGGGAGATCCAAGCAGAAGCAACCACGATGCGGGAAGAGGGAGATATCCCATCCAAAAAGCAGGGCACGTCAGGGATGAAGCCTGGCGAAGGAACTAAAAGAATCATTCTCGACCCGTCTGACTCATCAAAAACAACTCTGATTGGGACAGGGCTTGAGGACAAATAGGAAAGCGAGCTCGTCACCTTCCTCCAAGCTAACAAAGATATCTTCACATGGAAACCATCTGACATGCCGAGTGTTCCCAGGGAGGTGATCGAGCATTCTTTGCACGTCAACGAAAGTGTGAAACCAGTCAAGCAAAGGCTTCGGCGGTTTGCTCCAGACGCTGTAACGCCATCAAATAGGAGATCACTGCTTTTAGCCACGGGCTTTATAAAAGAAGTGTATCATCCAGATCGGCCGCAAACCTCGTACTTGTTCGTAAGAAGAATAAAACTTGGCGCATGTGCATTGACTATACCGATCTCAACAAAGCATGTCCGAAGGATCCTTTCGGGTTACCTCGGATTGACCAAGTGGTTGATTCAACCGTCAGGTGTGAGATCTTGAGTTTCCTTGATGCCTATTTAGGGTACCACCAGATTTGGCTAAAGGCGGAAGATCATATCAAGACTTCGTTCATCACGCCCTTCGGGGCCTTTTGCTATACCACGTTGGCATTCGGGTTGAAAAATGCTGTAGCGACGTATCAACGCGCGATTCAACGGTGCTTTCACAACCAACTCGAACGTAACGTGGAGGCATATGTGGACGACATCGTAGTCAAAACTCGGGAAAGGAAGGACCTCATCACCGACCTAACCGAGACGTTCGAGAGCCTAAGGGCTTTCAGCATGAAGCTTAACCCCGAGAAGTGTGTTTTCGGAGTATCTTCGGGAAAACTGCTCAGGTTTATCGTATCCCAACGAGGCATTGAGGCCAACCCAGAGAAGATTAGGGCTATATCAAATATGAAACCGCCGACTTGCCAGAAGGATGTCCAGAAGCTCACAGAATGCATGGCTGCACTCAGCAGGTTTATTTCCCGACTGGGTATGCGAGGTATGCCATTCTTCAAACTCCTCAAAAAACAGGACAAATTCCAGTGGACTCCAGAGGCACAGCGGGCGTTCGAAGATTTTCTTAACGACGCCCCCGATCTTGGTTTCACCGATGCCAGAAGAACCCCTCTTGCTATACATCGCGCAACGACTCATGTAGTCGCACACGCTGGTCGTCAGAGAAAGGAGGAGCAGGCCACGTGCGTAAAGTCCAAAGACCGGTTTATTTCACAAGAAGGTCTTGAGCAAGTCTAAGGTGCGGTATCCGCAAGTCCAAAAATTGCTATATGCAGTACTCCTCACATCTCGTAAGCTCAATCACTATTTCCAAGAACATATGATTTCGGTGGTCACCTCCTTCCCAATTGGGGATATTCTCCACAATTAGGAGGCCACCGGGAGAATTGCAAAGTGGGCAGTCGAGCTTGGAACTTTTGATATCTTATTCAAGCCTCGCACCACCATTAAGTCTCAGGCGCTCGCCGACTTCACCGCCAAGTGGACAGAACTTCAAAACCCGATGGTCACCAAGGAACTCGAGTATTGGACCATGAACTTCGATGGCTCCCTCATGCTCAGCGGCGAGGGGCTGGTATAGTGCTCATATCGCCAAGCGGAGAACGGTTAAGGTACGTTCTTCAAATTCTTTTCCCCGCATCAAACAACGCCGTCGAGTACGAGGCACTCATCCATGGGCTCCGTATCGCCATATCACTTGGCATACGACAATTGGTGGTTCGTGGAGATTCGATGCTCGTGGTTAATCAAGTGCAAAAAGAATGGTCCTACATTGAAGACAACATGGCAGCCTATTGCCAAGAAGTACGCAAGCTGGAAGGTAACTTCGACGGCTTGGAACTTATACACGTGCTCCGCCGAGACAATGAAGCGGCCGACGAGCTAGCGAAGATGGGATCCTGCCGATCTACAGTGCCCACGGGAGTATTCGTCGAAGAAATTCGCATGCCCACGATCAGCACTCGATTGAAGGCGGACACACCAGCCGAGAAGAGCGTAGAAGCAGAAGTCCTAGTCATTACTCCTGATTGGACAACCACGTATCTGGAATATTTGACAAAGGATGAGTTACCCGAAGACCGAGTACAAGCCGAACGAGTAATGCGCCGAAGCAAGAGCTACGTGGTGATCAAGGAAGAACTCTATCGCAAGAGTTCCTCGGGAGTACTACGACATGCATATCGGAACAAGAAGGGAGAAAACTTCTCAAGGAAATTCAATCGGGAGTCTGCGGGAACCATGCGGCGTCCGCATCCCTAGTTGGCAAGGCTTACCGTCAAGGATTTTTCTGGCCAATCGCTGAATCGACGCTAAGGACGCCGTCCGGACATGCGAAGATGTCGCTTCTTTGCATGATGATGAAAAACCGCACAGAGCTACGCATCATCCCCATAACTCCGCCGCTTATGGTCTGGGGCTCGACATGGTAGGACCATTAAAGAAGGCCCAAGGCGGTCATACTCATCTCTTTGTGACCGTAGACAAATTCACCAAGTGGGTGGAGGCCAAGCCGGTCGCCGCAATTACAGCGGCGAAAGCCAAAGAATTCTTCAATAAAATCGTGGTTAGATTCGGCGTCCCAAACCGAATCATCATAGACAACGGCACCCAATTCAGGAGCGGTGTATTTCAAGACTGGTGCGACGAACTCGGAATAAAAATCTGTTTTGCATCAGTAGCACACCCCCAGAGCAATGGACAGGTCGAGCATGCCAACGGCATGGTATTACAGGGCCTGAAGGCAAGAATTTTCGATCGGCTAAAGCCGTACGCCACTCGGTGGGTGAAAGAATTGTCTTTGGTGCCCTGGGGGCTGCGAACCACCCCCAGCAGAGCAACCAGGCAGTCACCTTTCTTCATGGTATATGGCTCAGAGGCGGTCCTCCCCACCGAGTTAGAATTCGGATCCCCACGGGTCCGGAGCTATGAAGAAGTTGCCTCGGAGGAAAGCCGGCTAGAAAACCTTGACCGACTGGAAGAAGCCAGGGACATCGCAACAATTCAATCGGTAAAATATCTCCAAGGCCTACGGCGCTATCACGGTCGCAATGTGAGGAGCCGCGCATTCTCCAAAGGAGATCTGGTCCTCAAGCTGGGAAGGCCCTTACATCGTCGACGAGGTGGTGTGCCCTGGGGCTTACAAGCTCAAGCGAGAAGACGGTACGGCAGTCAGCAACACTTGGAACATAGAACAGCTACGTCGTTTCTTCGCCTAAGCTTTGTAAATTAAATTGTTCCATTATGAATGAAAGAATCGATATTCAAAGTTATTCTTTACATAATCTTTTCGATATCTATGTGTCTGAATGCTTCACTCCTACGATTTTAAGACTCTGAGACATGCGTCACAAACCATGCCTCGTAGCCCGGGGCTGGACTACTCAGCGATATGTCGAAACCACCCAAACAAAGATGCACATCCAAAAGAATCGTACAAAAACAGGAAAACGTTTTTGTATACATTCAATTTATAGGTCTAAAGTCTCTACAATGGACAAAGAGGTGTCCTTGACCTCCTCCCAGAGCTCGGTAGCTCGGTCCTCATCTACGTTGCGGGCGAAGCCTTCCTTAATGGCCTCAAGATCCACTCGGGGATAAAGCGACTTGGTGATCGCCAAAGCCTGGCTAGCACCATTGGACGCCGTTTCCTTCAAGAGATTCTTGAGCGTCTCGGGAGCTTCCTTCAGCCGAGAGATGACCTGGTCCCTGCTGAGTGGCCTCTCGCCCCCGGGATGAAGCGAACTCAGTAACGACTCGGAGGCATCCTGAAGCTTAGCACAAGACGCCTCGAGGGCTTCGACCCTCTCATTGAAGACGGCGTACTGCGCCCGTGTCTTGAACTTATAGTCTACGGAACAAAACATTAGAAAAGCGAAAATGAAAACAGGGTAAGGCCAAGTCGCCGGAATTACCTTCAAGCTCCTTCTCCAATTTCGTTCTGGAATCCTTGTTGGCTTTGAGCTGCCCTTGGAGCCTTGCGATGGCGGAATCCCGAGCTGATATGAATAAAAGAGGATCAAGAAGCCAGATGATTAGATAGAAACGCGGAGTGGCCCCAGGAATAGCTACCTCAGAGGGAGCCAACGACGTCCAGTTTCTCTTGGCGCAAAGCCTTCTGCTCCTCTCGCGACGCATGGACCTCGGACCGAAGAGATCGCAGCTCAGCCGCATGGCCGGCCTTGATATGCTCCAATTTGGCCAGATATTCCTGGCGCGTCCGGATTTCAGGGAGCATCTTCCGGAAGTATTCAACTTTATTTTCAAAGCGCTCCCCCATTTTCTGTAATCATCACAGGAAAAAATAACTACACGGGGAATGGCGGAAGAAGGAAGACAGCGAGTGTGGAGGAGTGCTTACCCGGGCCGAGCTCGCGCAAGCCACAGCGTGATCGTAAAAGCTATTCATCTCCTTCTCCTCCTCCTCCTCTGAATCATCCAAGAGCCTCACGCCTTCCTCCTCATCAACCCACGCAGCTTGCATTATGAGCCGGGGGCGAGCGGGGGTCGGCGAAACTCGGAGGATCTCCTCGATCTCGGGGGACGATTGGGAAATTGACTCCGGAGCAGCAGGGTTCGATTCCGAGACCGGAGGAGTCAGAGACGGCGCCAGGGGCCCGGGGGGCACTTCGGTGTCCCCAGACGTGGCCTTCGCGCCCGAAGCGCAAACCTCCGGAGTTTCGACCTCCACGGGGGCCCCAGACACCGACCCGACAGGAATATCAAGCGAAGGGTCCATACGAGAAGAACTGTCAGCGAGCTATTGGAACGAGTCGAATAAAAGTCGACGGGGTAACCAACCTATCGGACTTCCTCATTTTCATCAGAGGCTTCTTCCGGGTAGCCGAGCCGCTCCCAGAAGGACCACTCGGCACCCGGGACTCCTCCCGAATGCTTGAGTCCTTTGGCGATGGACTCGGCAGAGCCGCAGCCTTGCGGGGGGGAAGCCGAAGGAGCTGGGGCTCGCACCGAAGGGTCCCAGATCTTGGGACCGCCAGCCAGGGGTCGAGGCTTCACGGGGTCTTTGGTCGCCGCCTTTTTTCCCTTTTTGGCAGCAGGATCTCCCGCAGGAGAGCTCGCTTACCACTTCGTAGGACCACCCACGTGAGCGGGCATCTCCGGAAGAGGCGCATCACTGAAGAAGGCAACGCGGTCCTGTGAAGGAAGACTAAGGGTTAAAAGACACTCAGAGACAAAGATAAAAATCTCTCAAATGAGCTCACCTCAGGAGGGGGCGTGAAGCGGTGAAAGACTTCGGGCATCTTGCGGAGGGCATGTCGACGCTCGGGATGAAAAATTCGCCGACCCGAGCGAATATTTGCTCCCTAGATAGCTCATCGTGCCGCTTATGGTCGGGTCATCTGTCCTTCGCACACCTAATCCTGTGAACTCGCTCTTTCAGTGGGTCAGATCCGCGAGCAACAAAGTGCAGAGCCAGACCTACCCCCGTGAGACCACCTTCCTTCAGCTTTTCAATCAGTGCCAGAAGGTCATGCACCTGATCCATGTCGACAGAGTTGGGGGTGGATATCCAAGAAAGAGATGCCTTAGGACGGCGCCCGCCAAAGGAAGGAAGGGCAGGATTGGGGTTGGCGCAATAGAACCACTCACAATGCCAGCCCTTGTTGGAGGTTTTGAAAGGAATTGCGAAGTAATTTTTCTTCAGCCCCTCACGCGGCTGGAATCCGGCTCCCCCAACGACCTTGGGGTCGCTCTTGGAGGGATAAGGTTTCAGGAGGTAAAAATGGCGAAAGAGATCAAAATGGGGGCTAATGCCTAGGAAGGCCTCACAGAGATGAACGAAAAGGGAAATCTGCAGGATTGAATTGGGATTCAAGTTCACCAATTCAATATCATAGAAAAAGAGGAGGCCGCGAAGGAAAGCGCAGGCGGGAAGGCCCAGCCCACGCTGGAAGAAAGATTCAAAGACCACTACCTCTTCAAGGCGAGGAGTGGGGATGGACTCACCGGCAGCCGGCCGGGTGGAGACCAAGGCCAAGTCAGGGAGAACCCCATCGTCCACCATGGACTGCAGTTTCTCCTCCGTTGTGGTCGAAGTTGTCCAATCCTGGGGCAAAGGTGGCGAGGAAGAAGGAGAAGACATCTTCGAAAGAAAGATCTACGGCGGCGCAAAAAATGCGAGGAACCCTAGCGGCGGAGAAGTCGAAGAAACAGGGAAGCAGAAGAGAGCAGGAATACGCGCTAAAGGGATGGACCGTCGGGCAGCGCCTGGTTTGACCTTTAAAAGGGGGGAAAATCAGGTTTTCGCTGAACCGGCGGGAAAAAAGGATTGCGAAATGTCTTGTCCCTCTGAATTCCACATAAATGATTTGCAGGACAGACGTTATGACTCACAGAGGTAGGCGCGGCTTGACCAAGTCATGTTTGGGACACGTCGCTCCCCACGATGGGATGTTTTTACCACTTACCGTGTTAAGCGGGACGTGGGTACTCTCCAACTTGGATAGAAAATATAACTTCTCGTGATATGCCCCACGATGGGTCGTTAGGTGGTTACCGCATGACGAAATCATATATCACGGGTCGAACCTGAACGAGCACAAATCCAATGGTATGCCCCATGAGGGTCGGAAAGCTGTGCGTCGTAATAAACGAGTACGGATACCACTCGGATGGAACCTTGATACGTCCCAAGTTGGACCAAAGTCGATCCTACACCGATCGGATATGGGTATCACTCGGCCAAGAGCCACGTAAGCATGATACGTTCCAAGTCGAGCCTAAGCTATGTCCTAAGGATATGGGTATCACTTGGCCATGAGCCAAGAAAACCTTGATATGTCCCAAGACGGACCAGAGCTGTATCCTACAATAGTCGGGTACAGGTATCACTCTACCGTGAGCCAGAAAAATTGACGCCCAAGAGGGCTAAAGTCAGATCCTACACCCACGGATGTGGGAACCACTCGGCCAAGAGCCATGTAAATCTTGATACGCTCCAAGGGGGCTAACTCCGTATCCCGCACCAGTCGGATATGGATATCACTCGGCCAAGAGTCGCTCAAGTTTAAATGTGGTGTATTTCACGTCAAGCCCAAGCTACGCTCTACGGCAAATGGACACGGACATCACCAAATTGAATAGCCATGCAAGCTTCGGAAAGGATCCTATTACATTGGCAGGAGCCTTAGACTTCCTCACGGCGCACACGGCCAAGCGCCGCCACGAGCGCCTCCCTTGCCCTATAAAGGGCAGGGAAGATCTCGAGAGGGCGTCGACGGCGGCGCGGTCGTGCTCCACTGCCCTCTCCTCGGCCAGCTCCTCCATCGCGCGGTCGAAGTCCTCCCAAAGCCCGGCGTGCTCGGGGTCCTGCTCCGCCGCGTAGTCGCTCCACTTCAGCATGACGAAGATAGAAACTTGCGGCAAGAAAACGGAAGACAAAATGCGAAGGAATACATTCTACAAGCACTGGTTCGCCTTTTATAGCCAAGACAGCAAAGATGAAGTAAATGCGTCAGGAGCCGAAGAGATTTCGAGTTAATATAGTTTCAGAAGCCAAGGAGTTTTTCGGCAAACGGGTTGACACAGAAAATCAAGGCGACCTCGAAGACTGTCCGGTGATTTTTCAATCTACATTTGAAATACGAGAAAAGGTCCGCAAGGCAGCTCGCAACAAGCCTGCCCGATAGAAGATTATGTTCATTTGAAGCGAAAATTAAGGGTTATATTCGAGCCCTTCATAATTCGCTCGCTGTAAGAAGAAGCCTCCCAACCGAATGAAAGAACCAGTCGGAAGCTCAAGCAAGAAGTCAGGGACAACAACTCAAGTAGAAATTTAATTGGAAACATAGCGATCGGATCATGAAGCACTCAGGGGCTACTGTGGAATATACATAACCAGGTATCTCAATGATTGACCCAGAGACGTCCGGGGGGATAAGCCCAAGAGGAAGGCCCAGGATGATATCCCCCACACCAGGCCTTGTTGCCATGCGCTAGGGGGTACATCCCATAGATAGTTGAACATATATTTGGATGTAAAAGATATTGTTGCAATCCGAGTCGTTTATAAGGAAGGTAAAGATGTAATCTCTATCCTGTAACCGACTATAATCTAGTAACCGATCAGGATCTCCTAACCGATCAGAACTCTGTAAGCCGCACCACCCCCAGTATATAAAGGAGAGGGCGGGCATCAACATAGGCATCAAGCCCTAGAGCATAGAACACCTCACATCGCCCTGAGCACATTGCGCCTTAAGCAACCCCAGATCCAGATGCACAGCAATATAATCCTAGCGCACAGGACTAGGGTATTATCTCCTCCGGGAGAGCCTAAACCTGTATAATCCCTTGTCTTGTGTGACCATCGAGTTTGAGATCTAGCGCCTGCCCCATAATTTCATTGCCGACTACAAAAGTCGACACTTAGGACAAAACGGTAGCATGAGTTAGACCCCAAATCTACTTTCTCATCCACCATACACGAAGGACCACCTTTGGTTTCCTATTCACCAGGTATTAGGTAAGCTAATCATGAATTGTTTTGTTTAGAGAACTTCCAGAAGAAAGGAAGCAATAAGTAAAGATTCATAATTTATTTCTGAAACATAAGTTTGATAACTTATCAGTGTAGTAAAGATTCAGAATTGTAGAAAAGAAAAACTGCAAGCAAGACAACAAGGGTTTCCACATATCATGCCAGAATTGCAGAAAAGAAAAACTACAAAGAAAAAACTATAACAAGGCAAGGGGACCAGATCTGATTTTTTTTGTACAATGAAAGCTAGCTATAACAAAATATATACACGGCTAGCTGAATCCCAAGTGACCAGATCTGATTTTTTTTGTACCAACTCTTGAGATTTCCATTAGCAATTTATTTGAGATCTCAAGTGACTAAATCTGAAATTTTATACCCAAAAAATCTCAAGTTGATTTGGTCGGAGTGAGGAGAGGAGAGGCTGTAATGTCCCGTTTAAATTTAACCTGTTGTGGGTCGTTTTGGGCTGTTCTTGGGCAGTGTGGGCGGTTTTGGAGGCTAATTCTCAGGCTTGGGCTAATCGGGGGCTGCGTTGGGCCAGTTTTTTTGGCCCAGGTGGGAGGAGGGATCCCTAACCCTAGTTTTCCCCCTGTCCTCCCCTCTCCAGCCGCCACCTCCTCCTCCTCCTCCCCATAGCTGCAGCTCCCTCCCTGGCACCTCCTCCTCCTCATGGCTGCAGCTCCTCCTTGGCCAAGCCCTTCCTCCTTCCTCCTCCTAAAGGTGAAGTGAAGGTATTTTATTTTTAGGGTTTGTGGTGCCTTGTATGCTGTAGCTAGGAGGAGTCCTGCTAGATTTGAGTGTATTAGGGTTGTAGGTTTTGGTGGATTTGGGGGGGTTTTGGTGGATTTGAAAGTGTGAGCAATTCGGTGTTTTTCGGGCAGATTTTATCCCCTCTGTTAGGGCGCGATTTCGCGGATTTTAGAAGCGTTTCCTGAGAGTTTGACTGAATAGAAAGTTGTAGATATCCTTCTTGCGATTCAATAGAGACTGAGAACGCAAATTTTCGTTCAGTCAATTAAAAGTTATGCTCGTTTTACTGCTGGCTGCTCTGAATCTGTTTGTGTTAGTAGTTGGTACGTTGAGTTGCTGTTTAAGGCTAGATGGAGGCCGAATTAGAACTTTTAATTGCCTAGAGAAGTTTAGGAAATTTCGTGTAGATTCGGAAAATGTCCTTGTTTGCTTGATTTAGATTAATGAATCAATAGTTATGATATTTTGAAGTATGCTGTCCCGAACTCTTAGCCTGCTAGAAGTTCTGAGGATTGGGAAGATCTGGAATGACGTTCAGATCGAGTTTTGAGGGTCTTTTAGGCTTTTCCTGAATGTCCGGCTGTAGAAGAAGTTGTAGATTATACTCTTGTGTTTAATTAGAGCTCAAGAACATAATTTTTGGATCAACGGTTTGAGAGATATACTAGTTTGAAGGTCTGCTGTCTAGGGTGGTAGCTGTGTTGGTTTAAGGGCTATTTGTGAAGGGTTAATAGGTCTATTTTAGGAAGTTAAAGTGGGGTTAAGCATAGGAGCAAAGGTGTTGTTGTTTATTTGTCGCTTGAACCATGATTTGCAATGTTTTGAGATAAATGCATTTATATACATATTGCAGGAAGTGTGTTTTTAGGAGTGGCTTCGACCTTACGCCACTCTACTCTTCTTCGCTAAAGAGGCAAGTGCATGTAGAAAATAAAAACCTCGTTAAGAATATTTGTTGTTTAAATTTGATAAATGATACCTCACTATTTTACATGATTATGGTTAATCAGTGTTATGGTTTTTGCTTGAGATCTTGATGTTAGGATGTAAATGCGAGAATGACCACCTAGTAAGGTTGGTAGGTGAGAATGATTCATTTTTAAAATATGTTGCATCACTCGCATAAATGATATGAATACGATTAGAATAATGCGGATGGTAAGTGTATGAAGGTGAGGATATGTTAATGTTCAAGTACTTCCTTATAGCTATGAGAATGTCGGAAAAGTATGCAACCTGTGATCTATTTTTGTCAATTGCATACGTGCATTCATGATGGAAGAGGCGACACATGTAGATGTGGGCCCCTGTGCTCACACGTAGTGAGCACGAAAGTCCTACCTCGTAGTCCCATCCACAGAGATGGATGGGAAGAGTAGGCCCCTCCACGGGATGGAAGGGAAGGAGAGGGTGCACACCGACGGGTGTGCACTCAACTATACCGGTATAAGTTATGAAAATGTGCATTTGGGCATGAAATCATAATGCATTGCATAGCATTGCTATTGTTGTTGGATCAATAATGTGAAGAGCGATTAATCGTTGAACTGTGGACTCAACTATAGTGATCAATGACTTGAACTTGAAAAGAGGTTTGGACATTTCTGTTTTATGTGCACGCTGAATTTAAATAAGGAATATCATTATGCTATTGTTTTCAATGCATTAAATGATTATGGTTTTGTTCCCTTTGTTGATGCACTTTGCTGAGTCTTGGACTCACGCTTGTTGTTTGTTTCTGTTTTAGGTACTCGGAGGACGCCTTGTTGGGGTGGGACTTAGCTTCACTTTCACTCACGATCATGCCATTCTCAGATAATAGTTTGGAGAGTTGTCACCATTGATAGCTATATTTGGTCAATAGTTGCCTTGTGGTTGTGGTCGTTACTAAATTTACCTGCTAGCGTGTTTCCTTCGTATGCCTAGTTATTCATGCTTATGAATGTTGTAATTTTTATCTCGTTTGTCTGCTGAGTGGATGTTCACCTTTTTTTTAGGAGAGGTGTTGCTGAAATTTTAATTGGATTAGTGAAATTATTAGAGGCGATGTGTCTTGTAGCATATTTGATGATTGCTTTGTTCAATTAGACTATCTTGTATGAGTTTTTATTATTTGTTTTGGTGACACTTTGGGCACTGGTGGTGCTGGGGTGTTACAGTTGGTATCAGAGCGGGCTTCAGGGTCGTGGTGTATGAACTTAGTAAATAACTCTAGAGTGAACTAAAATATTGCTTTGGAAGTTAGAAACATGGCTTAGGTTTATGATCTTTAAAATTTTGCCATAGGGTAATAACTTTAAAATCTGATATAGGTTGGTTAACTAACTTAAAACTTGACACACTCTGAAGCACAGTAAGAAGGGTATGGTAATTCATTGCATTGCGTTGTAATGTTTTATTCAAGCTTTGATGAATGTTGAATATGTTGATGCAGGATGTTATGACGATGACTATTGCTAGGATTTTGAAAGAGTTGAATGAATTATTGTGTTTATGTGAAATAGTGGTGTTGAAGGGTTTCGATCATGTTAATGTGGGCCATGGTTAGGGCCATGTTGGTGAGTGTGGTCAGGTAGTGCCACCATCGGAGCGTTAGGAACCTCCCGTAGGGGATAGTTGTTGTTTAATATGTCGTAGATCGGAGAGTTTGTTGAGAGTGTTGCTTTTGGTTATGTCTTTCATAGTCGGAGACAAAGCAAAAGAGTTTAGAGTTGAGTCTTTATTGGTTGTTCATGCTATAGTTCTGTCATTCGGTTTTGTTGGTTATCGTGGGTTGCTTTGCGTAGAAAATTATTGTCTTCTTCTTGTGGTTGCCACTCTCCGCATTTAAAAGAAGTTATTGAAGTTTTTGTGCAAGACTTTTGTTGGGTGGATTTAAGTTTTACTTGATTATTTGGTTCTTCCTTTTGGTGAAAAATAGCCTGGTAACTATCTTCCTTCGTGGAAGTTTTAAATTTTGAGATTGGTTTTGGAGAACTTTTGTATGGTAGAGTTGGGGTTTTGTATCTTGTGATTTGAGAGTGAGTTCCTTTGAGAATTAGGGTTGTTTTTTCCCTTTCTGAAAAAAAATGCTATAAATAAAATAAGTAATCGCTTGCTTGAAATAATTTGTCAGTAGAGAGAATTGTTGTTTAGCATTTTACTTAGTATGAAATGATGTGGCATATAGAATGAGTTACTTCTAATTTAACTTGTGAGTTGAGTCAATTAATGTAATTGTTATCATTAGTTTAAAACTTTAAACTTTGATGCGTAGTTAGAACCTTAAGATGATGTAAATATTGTTAATGTTAAATAAATTTGACGATTATTGAAAGACAATCTAATATAAGGTGTTGGTAGAGAAATGTAATTGAGAGGGTGGTCGACCCTATCGAGATAGTTGACTAGAGTTAATATGTTTGTTTTGTAACAAAAAAAAATCAAATAATTAGAAGTATGGAATCGTGTTCCTAAATGCAAGTACTGATAACGATTGAGAAGGTCTTGAATGTTCTGTTTATGAACTTTCTATATCAATGTGATGGTGTAAATTACTATAATTTGTTTTTAAGTTGTTCGATTTTGGTTGCCTAATGAAAAATTATTATAGTACTTGGATAGAATGACTTGAACAAGGTTGTAATTAAAGTATAAAGAATCATTGGAATGAATATGAGGGTGCTTGGTTTGTTCTCAATAAATGTCTATCTTAAAGACATTTTGGCAAAATATGACTTGCTAAGTCATTATTTAATTGTTGTAGTCATTTATAGTTCGAAAAGGTTATGATTGTCAGAATGTTGACGTATGGGTAGTACGAACTCATGATGTTGATTATACTAAACAGTTTCGTTGAAAAGATATGTCTTAATCTTGGAATGGGAAGTTGTATGATGGATGGCTCATTATGGTTGTAGACCAAAAGAAAATATTGATGCACTTTTTATGTGGAATTAACTATCAGATGGAATGTGCTTAAAATTATGACATGTTTATTCTTGTCGATTTTCATGAGATAGACTCGGTTTGCTATTTGATGATATTTTGGCCAGCCGTAGTTATAACTATTGGAGAAGTAATTAAAGGAAGTATGTGTCATGTAAATTATGTTAGAACCTGATGAGCTTTCTCAAAGAACCCTTGGTGAACCTTGAAACTTTTTATAGTAAGCGTATTGGAATACTAGAAATGGTGGGGTGTTAGCTGGTGGGATGTAAGGTGATCTTATTTTTAAATGTATACAGATTGGTTTATTCGTATGATCTTTTGGCTGAATATTTATTTTGGCTAAGGTATTTTCTATTATCGTGTATTAGAGCTTCGCTAAATTAGTGTGAAGGTAGGCAAATTTGGGATTAACCTTGAGGCTTGAAATGAGGAGGAAAGAATGAATAATCATGAAGTAATATGTTGGTGGATTTTGAATGCTTTATTTCGTTGAACAACGCAATTCTCTTGCCTTTGCTAAGAAAATTAGCTTAAGTTATGATTGTGGGATTTATGCTCATGGGTGTATGATTGGACTGTGCTCTTTAGCACGCAAATGAGTTATCTGTTGTGTTAACAGACAAAGAACATAATCGAACCCAATGTAATGTTTTGGAAGCTTTTGATCTGGAATTTTTTGTAATTTTCTCTCGGCTAGAGTTGGGTTCGATTAAAATGTGTGCGGTTTTTGAGAATGTTTCTTAAAGGTGATTCTTATGATTGTTTCGTAAGTGGTTTTTGCTGGTAAAGCGATTTTCTCCTGGGAAATGAATTCCTCTTGCTCTTAAAAAAATGATGGTTGTTGTGTGGAAGTGTTTGGTTCCATGATTGGTTTTCTCTTTCTGAAATGATTTACTTTGGTAAAATTGAGAGGTATTTATAAATGATTTATGCAATGTTTATCTTTTAAATTAAGTTTCTCACCGACGTGAATTTTGGTACATTGGTTTTTGTGGAGTTTATTAAGGAATGGTACTCTTGAACTTGGTTCTTTTTGTGGTTGATAGTGGGGACGAGACCATCTTAGGAAGAGAAACCAAGAGTGTCAGTCGGTAACAACCCAAGATCCTAGCCTTTGCTAGTGGTTGACCACTGATGATTTATGAGTGGAGATTAATGGAGGTTTTTGTGTGACTCGGTCCAAATCTTCTTGGGAGGATCGTTTATTTGTTATGTTCCTTGGTAGTGCTTGATTAAGCTCTTTTAGTGAAATATTTTGTGGCGGACATTTATCTTGTTTAGTTGTCCCTTGGTTGCAAAGTAGGCCTCGTAGAAGGAAGATTAAAGATTTTATTGTGGATTAGTGTTTTGGTTCCTAGGGTAGATGTTTGGAACCCCAGTCGTTCAAGCGGTTGGTATTGGTGATTTATTGAGAATTGGTTTAGAGGCGTGTTAGCGTGAAGTATCCTCAGTTGTTCCCTCCAAGTTTGTGAGGAGAATCAACTTCCAGTTTTTGTTTAGCAGTCGCTTTGTGGTGTGCCAAGAATTTGGGGTCGAATTCTTTTAAGGGGGGTGGAGAATGTAATGTCCCGTTTAAATTTAACCTGTTGTGGGTCGTTTTGGGCAGTGTGGGCAGTTTTGGAGGCTAATCCTCAGGCTTGGGCTAATCGAGGGCTGCGTTGGGCCAGTTTTTTTGGCCCAGGTGTGAGGAGGGATCCCTAACCCTAGTTTTTCCCCTGTCCTCCCCTCTCCAGCCGCCACCTCCTCCTCCTCCTCCCCATAGCTGCAGCTCCCTCCTTGGCGCCTCCTCCTCCTCATGGCTGCAGCTCCTCCTTGGCCAAGCCCTTCCTCCTTCCTCCTCCTAAAGGTGAAGTGAAGGTATTTTATTTTTAGGGTTTGTGGCGCCTTGTATGCTGTAGCTAGGAGGAGTCCTGCTAGATTTGGGTGTATTAGGGTTGTAGGTTTTGGTGGATTTGGGGGCTTTTTGGTGGATTTGAAAGTGGGAGCAATTCGGTGTTTTTCGGGCAGATTTTATCCCCTGTGCGATTTCGCGGATTTTGGAAGCGTTTCCTGAGGGTTTGACTAAAGAGAAAGTTGTAGATCTCCTTCTTGCGATTCACTAGAGATTAAGAACGCAAATTTTCGTTTAGCCAATTAAACGTTATGCTCGTTTTACTGCTGGTTGCTTTGAATCTGTTTGTGTTAGTAGTTGGTACGTTGAGTTGTTGTTTAAGGCTAGATGGAAGCCGAATTAGAATTTTTAATTTCCTAGAGAAATTTAGGAAATTTCGTGTAGATTCGGAAAATTTTCTTGTTTGCTTGATTTGGATTCATGAATCAATAGTTATGATATTTTGAAGTATGCTGTCCCGAACTCATAGCCTGCTGGAAGTTCAGAGGATTGGGAAGATCTGGAATGACGTTCAGATCGAGTTTTGAGGGTCTTTTAGGCTTTTCCTGAATGTCCGGCTGTAGAAGAAGTTGTAGATTATCCTCTTGTGTTTAATTAGAGCTCAAGAACACAATTTTTGATCAACGGTTTGAGAGATATACTAGTTTGAAGGTCTGCTGTCCAGGTGGTAGCTGTGTTGGTTTAAGGGCTATTTGTGAAGGGTTAATTGGTCTATTTGAGGAAGTTAAAGTGGGGTTAAGCATAGGAGCAAAGGTGTTGTTGTTTATTTGTCGCTTGAACCATGATTTGCAATATTTTGATATAAATGCATTTATATACCTATTGCAGGAAGTGTGTTTTTAGGAGTGGCTTCGACCTTACGCCACTCTACTCTTCTTCGCTAAAGAGGCAAGTGCATGTAGAAAATAAAAGCCTCGTTAAGAATATTTGTTGTTTAAATTTGATAAATGATACCTCACTGTTTTACATGATTATGGTTAATCAGTGTTATGGTTTTTGCTTGAGATCTTGATGTTAGGATGGTAAATGCGAGAATGACCACCTAGTAAGGTTGGTAGGTGAGAATGATTCATTTTTAAAATATGTTGCATCACTCGCATTCATGATATGAATACGATTAGAATAATGCGGATGGTAAGTGTATGAAGGTGAGGATATGTTAATGTTCAAGTACTTCCTTATAGCTATGAGAATGTCGGAAAAGTATGCAACCTGTGATCTATTTTTGTCAATTGCATACGTGCATTCATGATGGAAGAAGCGACACATGTAGATGTGGGCCCCTGTGCTCACACGTAGTGAGCACGAAAGTCCTACCTCGTAGTCCCATCCACAGAGATGGATGGGAAGAGTAGGCCCCTCCACGGGATGGAAGGGAAGGAGAGGGTGCACACCGACGGGTGTGCAGTCAACTATACCGGTATAAGTTATGAAAATGTGCATTTGGGCATGAAATCATAATGCATTGCATAGCATTGCTATTGTTGTTGGATCAATAATGTGAAGAGCGATTAATCGTTGAACTGTGGACTCAACTATAGTGATCAATGACTTGAACTTGAAAAGAGGTTTGGACATTTCTGTTTTATGTGCGCGCTGAATTTAAATAAGGAATATCATTATGCTATTGTTTTCAATGCATTAAATGATTATGGTTTTATTCCATTTGTTGATGCACTTTGCTGAGTCTTGGACTCACGCTTGTTGTTTGTTTCTGTTTTTGGTACTCGGAGGACGCCTTGTTGGGGTGGGACTTAGCTTCACTTTCACTCACGGTCATGCCATTCTCAGATAATAGTTTGGAGAGTTGTCACCATTAATAGCTATGTTTGATCAATAGTTGCCTTGTGGTTGTGGTCGTTACTAAATTTACCTGCTAGCGTGTTTCCTTCGTATGCCTAGTTATTAATGCTTATGAATGTTGTAATTGTTATCTCGTTTGTCTGCTGAGTGGATGTTCACCTTTTTTTAGGTGATGTGCTGCTGAAATTTTAATTGGATTAGTGAAATTATTAGAGGCGATGTGTCTTGTAGCATATTTGATGATTGCTTTGTTCAATTAGACTATCTTGTATGAGTTTTTATTATTTGTTTTGGTGACACTTTGGGCGCTGGTGGTGCTGGGGTGTTATAGAGGCCTAGCAAATTTGTACCTAGATGATCTGGTTGGAGGGAGGAGAGGTGAGGTGATGAAGTCGTCGAGGTGTCTTCTAAGCTACGTCGAAGAGAAGCTAGCAAGATGTTGGGGTCACACCGCCGTCGTCGTTGCTCTCAACGTCAGACTGCCATCACCGAGTCTCTCAAGATGAACCTGGTGATTGGAGAGAAGTGAGGCCAAATAGCTGGTGATTGAATCAAAATCAAATAGAGGGAAGACGGTAGGGTAGCTTGCCATCGTCGCCGATGAAAGTTGCAGCCACAGTCGCCATCGCTGTCGTCGAGATCGCTGTCGCCTAGGGAGTCGTCTTCTAGGGTTCCTTGTGAGTCGCCGACCCACAAGCGAGAGCGAACGCGATATCCATTGGAAAAGAAAAATCGCCTCCTCAGCCGAGTATCTTTTTTTGCCCGCCGTGGCCCAAACTGAGCGTAAAAATACTAGATCACCAGCCCATCCAAGCAGAACTTTAGACCCAGACCGAGAAAAAATTTCAGGCCAGTATTTTACACTGGTTTTGAGCTTAAAACCAGCCTTCCAAGCAAGCCCTTAGGAATGAAGGTTCTGTGCCAATGTAAGGAAAGGAAAGTAATTGGATTAAACTATGTGTGAATTTAACTTGAGGAATATCTGACAATCTTATTATTTCAGTTATTTGTTTTTACCTTTTACTTCAATCTATTTATTGTATTCAGTTGCAAATGTTGTTTTATTGCAAAATAGCCATGTTAGCCATTTTTTGAATTAAGCATTGCATATAGTTGTGTTAGACTTGTATTATGTGCACAACTTGTTGTTGAGTCCTTTATGTACTCACCCTTACAACAATAAATCAATCAATTGAAGTATCAAAAGGAAGTGGGTTATTAGGATTCGTGCCTTGTCGATTACCTATGGTAGGTCGATGGGTTGTTCGCTAAAGTTTCTGTTCCGCTGCAGTTTATTTAGTAAATAAGAATCATGAGAAAAATAAATTTAAAATCTACCATAAGGTCATCACATTATCTTTTTATTTATTAAATATATTCATTTATTATTATTCCGCTGTGTATGAATTTGATATTACATCTATATTAACACTATGTGCACTAACGTAATCTTGGATTAGTGCAGTATACACAAAGGGCCTGAATTTGCATATTTAGGTCCTGACATAAACATAGAGAAATGCACTCACACCATAATAGTTTTAAGTAAATATGCGAAGAGGAGGCATAGGACATACGGTTAAGGTTTATACTTAGGATAATATAATTTAGATAGGAGTTTTTACCTTGGGAGGTACCATCGAATTACCCTTAAACTTTTGTATCTCTTGGTACCTTAACCTTTTAAATTTTTGGTACCTCTTAGTACTAGCTCAGTTTATATATTTGTGCATCCCAAGGATGGCAAAAAGTCTCAATTTAAGTACTTATAAAGCTCTAGTTTTGAAGATTTTTTAGATTTGTTAGCAATTAGTAGAGAAGTCATAGCGCTAGTTGGAAAAGTTTTAAAGGTTTATTTCACTTGTTGCTAAATTAAGGCCCAAGGGGAGAGGGGCCTTAAAGCTAGCTTTGACTTCTGAAAAGCTAGTACGAATTAGCTTTTAAGCGGTTTTGGCATAAACTAGAAGTCATATATAAATAGCAAAAGCCAAAAGTAAGGTGGGATGTGCTTTTGCAACTTATTATGGAAAAAAATTAGCTGTTTCCAAACGACCTCTCATAAAAAAACCCACAGCTGCTTTTTAGCTAGAAAGCCAAAAAAACAGCTCTTCAGAGAAACTACTCAACCAAATAGACCCTATTCTTTGTGTTGCTATCTTTTCTCGAATCTACTCTCAAAG
Source organism: Otatea glauca (assembly GCA_036346275.1). Lineage (NCBI taxonomy): Eukaryota > Viridiplantae > Streptophyta > Magnoliopsida > Poales > Poaceae > Otatea > Otatea glauca. Next base: position 56,032,215 of record CM070715.1, on the reverse strand, counting down.
CATGATTCCCCTGACCCGAACAAAGTGTCAGTAAAAGGCACTGCATTTTCTACAAAGATTCTATGGCACATTATATCCTCCTCTCTTTGTAATACATGTTCCAATCTCATGATGTTAGCAATAGCACAAAATACGGATCACATTCTCACTAGAGAACAAATATAGGGAATACATTCTCACTAGAGAACAAAAATAGAAAATCATACATATCACTAGATTGAGCTTCCCATCCATTACTCATGGCAGGGCCTATTATTTGATAGACACTGAGGTAAATTAGAACACTCATTTATATATACTAATTGAAGCCTATCCTTTTATTGTCAACTTATTGTTTGGACAATCTAATGTTATATATCATTTAATTCCAAACGAATCTTTATTACTACATTTGTTTTAACTTTTTTATATTTAACCCTTCACATATTTTAAAGTATGGAGATGGCATAGTTACATCCATATATAAAATACTATCATAATATTACAATTTTTATAATTTTCTAGTAATATACTATAATATTAAAAAGTACTATATAAAAAATTTGCTGTGTCGTAGGATACAATAAAATGGGAAAGTTTATTGGATTTTTTTTATTCGTGCATAATTTTCCTCTTCATCCCTCCATTTACAACATGAGTTGCGAAGAATAGAAGAAATGTAACTGAAGTGCATGAAATACAAACGAATCTGCCATAGATGTTTCTTTGCATTAGAAAGTAGATATTTTCACCATTAGGGATATCAGTACAACAAACACCACAAGCATCCTTCTGTGGTCAACAATAAGAAAATTATTGAAAGTGGATGTAGATCGAAGAAATCATGACCACGGTTTCTTGTAGGATGTATTCATAAGATATATTCGGTAAATACGATTCATCAACTTTTAAGTGAAAAAAGTTAAATAATAATGGAGTAATTGAATACACGCGAGCTTCTGTAATGAAGAACAACCACGTGAACTTCTATCCAAGATTTAGCAATCTATGTGTATTACAACTTTCATATGGCACGGCCAAGTTGAGCTAGACAATATACCTACTAGTTAGCTCGGTAGTATACTAGTTCTTAATACTGAACAATGCGAACCAGCAATGTAAAACAAGAAGCATACATTGCCTTTCAAAATTTAACAGGACGAGAAATAGGCCAAAACTATCTCCACCACTTGATGAGCTGTGTAGGGGAGGGTCTTCAAATTTTCGATTTTGGGTTTGTCCCACATAAATACCAAATATACTGAATACCAAAACCAATAATTCTTTTCTATTATACTAAATACTAAATAACAATCAATAGCCTGACCTAGGGATGAAAAAGGAATGGAAACGGTCGGTAAATGACTATTCCGTTTTCGTTTCCATATTTTTTACTTGTAAGGGAAACGAAATCGGAAATCCTGAAAACGGATAGTGATGGAAATGGATGCGGAACGGAACGGAGCGAATACAGAAATGAAAGCGAAAAATTCCACAAGAACGTAGTACATGATCTATCCAAATGTGCCAACTTTGAATGGAACCTAGATGCGTACATGCGGCACCACACCGCAGGCGTGTGAGAATTGCATTCTTCAACATAAGATATTATAGCAAAATTGCATTATAAGCAGTAGAAGCATGAAAAGTAAGGTTGGAAGAAAACACACATCTTTGATATTTTCATTTTGGTAGTTGATAACTTGATCAAATATCATAATGGCCACAGGAGTGCCAACTTTGATATGGTTCACTGAATTTCCTACAAAAGCAACCATTCCCACAAGCCACAGCCAACTTTGATATGGTTCAGAATGATATTATAAGTACAAAGAACAACATCTTAAAAACATTAGCTAACATTGAGCATGGTATGAACAAGGACATATAAATATTGTTTACCTCAAAACCAGTAAACACATTATAGTATAATAGCAAACACATATAGTTCCACATCATAATATAATAGCAAACACATATAGTTCCAACCAAAACTCCGCACTAAGTTTTTTCTCTAGCTATTTGTCCCCCAGATCAATTTATCATGTTCTCCTCCATATCATTACCATCGACATCCTCTTGCTCCTCCAACTACAAAGGCAAGCATGAAACAGTAGTGATGTTCTTGAAAAGACAAATAGAAGCACACTAAACTGAAATTTTATTTGATTTGCACAATATGGTTTCAATGTTAGATAAGAAAAGGCAAACCATTTCCATAGAGCTTGCAAAATGTCACTCAATGCTATCCATATCCAACTCAGTCATGATAGATGCAATGGTACCACCTGAATGATTAGTAAAAACTTATTAGGCTTAAATATTTTCTCATATGATGAACAAACTATTGAAGCAAAACTAAAAAGCTACCTTTTGATGCTGCGGTCCAATCTTTAGTACAAATTAAAGCTTGCACAATCTTAGGATCTAGACGGCTGCAAAATGGGTCAACAACCCGTCCACTGGCACTGAATGCCGACTCTAAAGCAACCGTCGACACTTGAATAGATAACACATCACGAGCAAGCTAGGAGGGAATAGGGAGCTCAACTTGCTCGACCTTCCACCATGACAAGATATCGAAATTCTTGTCTTTTATAGGTGCTAGAGGTTGCTCCAAGTACACTTCCAACTTAGTTTTGGTAATATGATCTGATTCACTAATGCTATGCAAGAACGCGTCAAGCTCATCATCCTCATTAACATCATCAAGTTGAGAACCCACTTGGTGCACATTTGTAGCACTATAGACTGTCTTCTTTGAAGCAGAGACATAAGGCTGGAACAACTCATAAACAACTTTATTAAACTTGTCATTCTCTTGCATAGAAGTGGCGAGGTAAATCTTTGGTGTATAATATTCTATCACATTTCTCTTGTATCTAAGATCAAAGAAGCATGTTATAGCCAGTGCCACGTTGGATTTTTCCCAATACTTGTCATATTTAATTTTCATGGAATGTGCCATAGCTTTAATTACTTGGTCAGAGCTGTCATACCAATCTGCAATTGTAATCTTAATTTGACAAAAACTTTCTGAAAAATAGATTTGTAGTTGGATATTTAGTGCTAGAGAATAGCTCAGTAGCATAAAAAATGGCTTCAAGCATGCAGATATTGATGCTGCCGTAGCCCTATTATTCAAAGTTGGAGCACATTTCTTATATTTTACTTGAATGCCGAAGAAAAAGCCTACCAAAATCATCTTTATAGTAAATTGCACTCTTCAACATAAGATATGTGGAGTTCCACCTTGTAGGAACATCCAAGGAGAGACCCTTTGTCACATCCAAGTCACACTTTGAAGCACATTTCTTAAACTCTTCATACTGTAATGGAGAGTTCTTCACAATTGCGACTGTATTTTTAATATTTGCAATGGCTGGTCCAATTGTCTTTAAACCATCTTGGGCAACGAGGTTCAAAATATAATTCAAACATCTCACATGGAAAAAGATGTCATAACTGATTAATGGAGATATCTTATTGAGTTTGCTTACTATCCCCTGAACGCATTTATCATTTACTGAAGCATTGTCCAAAGTAAGTGCAAGCAATCTCCTATCAAGATTCCAATCTACTATACTATCATAAAACACTAAGAACAAATTTTTTCCCAATGATGTCCTTCTACATGCATGAACTTGATAATCCTTTTTGCATGCACCAGCTGTCATCTATCCAATGCACTGTGATACACATGTAGCCTTTATTTTGATTAGATGTTCACATATCCATGGTTGTACTAAAGTGATATTCGAATGTTTTAAAATACTCATACAATTTTTCTTTTCCTCCACATACATATTCAATATATCTTTCCTCACAGTAATGCGACTTTTAATTAGAAAAGTAAGATGCAAATACTTGATAAAGTCCACAAAATACTAATGCTGAACAATATTAAAGGGATATTCATGCATGATAATTGCGAGATAAATTTCTTCAAACTGACAGCCTCATCATACATATAAGTCTCAATAGATGCATTGGATTAGTCGCCCTCACTCTTCTTCAGGTTGATTGTTTGCTGCCCAGTCAAAAGATAAAATGCTTGTGTTTCAAGTGACTTTTGAAACCCGATGTTCCTCTACTGCTCTCGCACCAACCTTTTTAGCAACATCCGGTCTTGTTGCACCTAGCCCATAGCTATACAACATCATTGCCCTTTTCATCTTTCGCATTAACCTCATACTTGGTGAAGTGCACCCAAACATTAGAGGTGACTTTCTTAGCTCTCTTTCTAGGAGGTGGCTTGCCCTCAGTTTCATCGGTCAAAACTTGGAGTTGGAGTAGCAGCGACAGCAACATTTGGAGTTGGAGTAGCATCGGGGGGCTCCAGCATCAGCAGTGACCAAGCCAAAGCAGGGAATGTTGCGCTTGCACTTGCACTACTGCTCCTACTTGCAGCATTGTCCATGGCTATTTGTTACATTGCAATAAGTGATTAGTTGTATTCCTGCACATAATTCACACTATCAAAAGACAAATGGATTACAAAAAAGCATACTGCTCAGATTTACATATTTATATAGCAGCTCATCAATCACAGTAGGCTCAAGATCAACAAATTCAATGTCTAAGAACCAGTCCGCACCTCATCAATCACAGTAGGCTCAATACCAGATAGTTCTATCCATAAGATAGGCAATACCAGCTAATTCTATCCATATGAGGACTATAGTATTTTTTTTAGGTCATGCTTGTTCTTTGTATGTTACTCCACTACTTACATCGATAGAATCAGACATTGAATATGTTGCGTATTGAATTCAATAGACTTATCAAGACCTAACGTGTAACATATAAAGTAGCTAGGGACTATCTTATATATTGATCTCTGTGATCCTCATCAATCACAGTAGGCTCAAGATCAATCACAGCTCATCAATCCTCATTTACATATTTATGTTTATATAGCAGCTCATCAATCACAATAGGCTCAAGATCAAGAACCAGTCCGCACCTCATCAATCACAGTAGGCTCAAGATCATCAAATCAGTCTAGAATAGAATATACAGCAGTAAAACAATGTAGATCTAACCAGATCAGTAACAAATAAAGCATACATATAGTAGTAAACATAGTGGATCTATCAGCTAAGGGGAATTTCAGAACGATTCATTCAATTTCAAACTTAACTAGACATCATATTTGAAATTGAGATCTGCATTGATCAGTCCTATCACATGTACAGCTCATTGAACCCAAAGAAAAACAACCACAGATTGCATACAAAGCTGCATCTTCTCTTAGATTACCTGTTTTTCAGTAGGGGGAGGCCGGCGATGGGGGCAGATGCGGTGGGGGGAGGCCATCGATGGGGGAGGCGCGGTATGGGGATGGGAGGATGAGGGGGATGGTGCGGTGGGGGGAGGCGAGGTGGGGGGAGGCCACCGGTGGGTGGCAGCGCCGCTGCGGCCTGCGGGTGAGACAAGGTCGGGACTCGGGTTGCCGGGTCACGTGTGGGTGTGTGTTGTGCTGAGACTAGGGTTGCCGGTTGGCGGATTGGGCTTGACCGAGTAGTGGGCCAGTTTGGTCGGAATTTCCGTTTCGTTTTCGTCGAAACTGACTCCCCCATTTTCGTTTTTGTTTCCAGAAAAAAAAATTGTTTCTATTTTCGTACCAACATTTTTCATTTCTGTTTCTAAAAAAAGGCTTCCATTTCTGTTTTCCTCTGGAACAGTCGAAAGGTTTCCATTCCATTTTCAACCGTAGTCTGATCGATTTAATTCGGTAGGAAAGTAAACAACCCTAGTTTCTTTGTGTCGTGCGTTGGGATGGAACGAAGCAACACAGATATCGTTGCCTTAACGGCTCAAAACAAGAGGAAGCAAGGAATGCCATCTTTTTTGATGCGGATATGCATATGTTCAATACTTTCTAATTTAATATTTTAATTAACCAAGCCGTATCAAATATCAACAGATGAATCTTTTCCTTAAACAATCTTCGCTATATTTACATGAGAATTATATACGACCTAATAGCGAGTCATTTCTTGTTAGGTATGAAGATTGCACAAATATTAATTAGAGCCAAATTGCGTCAATGTGGAATCCAGCGGGAGGCAAGGAAGGACGCAAGCCACATAGAAAAACTAGAAGACAATTTGGACCACATGTACACCCTACATTCTTTCCATGTTTGCAAGCCAATAATGGAAAAGAAGAGGAAGAATCAACATCGAAAAATCAGCCTTCCAAACGTAAGATGGAAAATGGCTTGATATTTTGAAGAAAACAATTCCAATTCAATCTGATTTTACTGTAGCAGTCGTAATGTAGCGTTGCCCTACAGTAGCAGCCCAAAAATTCTATAAAAGGATAGGCATTCTCTCCATTATAATCAAGTTTCGATATTCAAAAATATATGTTCTTGTTCTAAAGTTTGTGTGAGATACAATTCCCCCTCCACGCTAGAATTGGGAATTTATTGGGTATCTTGACTCTATTGTTCTTGTGATTGGCCCGATGATTGCTTGAACACGTTTACTACACGTGAGTGAGTAGAAATGGGATCAAAGTGTATGGTTGGGGTAATCAAGTATCGCAGGTTGCCGTAATAGGAACAGTGGTTGGCGGTATCATTCAGCAAATTGCACATAAAAAAGATCGGGCCAAAACAACGCAACATCATTTCCTCAATTGCTCGTTGGTGGTAATGCTACTCATACAATTACTGTCCAATACTACTAAATTGTTTGAGCGTATCACTATGTATACATACCTTTGGATACATATAAATTAGCCTTTATTTGTGCTGAGCCTTGGCGGGTGCTCTTGTTGCCCTGGCCCTGGACCGGCCCTGATTTTCCATTGATATGCTAATGGCTAGATGCCATCGCACGATGCACTGCCACTGTACACTATAATGAGATCAATGTATTACTTGCATTATAGCGGGGAGTATCCGCCGCGCCTGAGGCGCGTCACGTCAGCTTCTTTGTGAAAAAAATCCTCCAGAAAAATTTAAATTATGTTTAAATCCTCTCGTCGGTTTCTAGCGGAATGGACCCAGAAAAAACCGAAATTACGTTCTTGGCCAGTAAAGCGCCACGAAATCCGACGCAGCGGAGTCCTCAACAAGCCTCTTCTGTTTTCCCCGTTGCCAGCGCCGCCGCCCCTCCCCGCCCGCATGTCCCCTTCGCCCTCGCCGCCTCCGCCACCGCTGTCGCTCCCCCTCACCCCGCGCTCGTGCGAGATCCCCTACTCCATGGTCGCATGCTCCATCCGCCACCATCGCTCTCCCTCGTCCCCACGCTCCACGCCGCCGTGATTTTAGACCAGATCCGTGTCGGGGGATGCAGCTCACCCCCATCGCCACCGTCTCCAGCCTTGCATCTTGCCCTCGGTGCTTCGAGTGGCCTCCACATGGCACGACGTCTGCGCCCAGGGACCTCGAGGAGATGCTGATCTCCTCCCTCGCTCCGGCTTCCTTCGGCCGATCGCATCACCGTCACCTCCACCGCTTATCCCGTTCCCCTCCCAGACCTGGCCGCCTCGCACCTCTCCCCGCACCCTTGCCCTCTCGCCCCCGTCCCAGCACGCGCGCCGCCCTCGCCCTCGCTGAAGCATCTAGGCCCCTATTTTAATTAAAGTTTTAATAATTAATAACTATTGTGATAAAGGACTAATAATATCTTTGAGTTTGAAAGAATAGGTTGGTCCTCACCGTGGCATCTTGAGAAAGATTGAAGTTCATCACAAGAAAAGGATGTTCATTAAAAGAACCAAAAGATCAAGAGTAAGGTAAAAGTGTTTTTAAGGAGATTTTATTTTACCGATCTTGGAGCAAGGAGTAAAATGATCGGGTTTATAGATTAGATACTGTACTATAAAGGGGGAATAATGATCAGTAGTTTGATGGTGATTAAAGTGTCATTTGGCTCGAATATATGAAGGTTAAATCATCTACACTTGCATCAAATTATGCATTTCAAAAGTCAGCTCTCTTCTGGAAAACCGGTACTACCGCAGGTATTTTCACGGTAGTACCACAAGGGCGGTAGCACCACAGTTTGTACTGCGGTAATCATATTCCAGAAAAGCACTCTTTTGATTAATTCCTGTTTTTTGTTGACGGTATTACCACAAGTATTTTCACGGTAGTACCGCAAGGGCGGTAGCACCGCAGTTTGTAATGCGGTACACATTTTCTAGAAAACTCCCTTTTCTGTTTTTCTTTTGGATTTTAAAGCCGAAACTACCGGAGGTAAATCTGCGGTACTACTGCATGAGAAGAAGTACCGATCAAATAGCCAGTAGTCTTTTTCCAGAAAAGGGTGTTTTGAGTTTTTGCTCCAGGGCGGTACTACCGCAGGCTAATTTCCGGTAGTACCGGACCTTTCATAGCGGTACTCTTTTTCCAGAACGAGTCATTTTTTAATAAATCACTCTAGAAAAGTTGGTACTACCGCACTTTGTGTAGAGGAAGTAGTGAACCATCTCCAACGGCTCTTTCCCACCGCATTAAATGTTCAAATTCGACCGTTAGGGTATGGGCGATACTACCGGACTTTGTACGCTGGTAGTACTGGAATTCCTGATTTTTTCAGGATCCTTCCCCCAACGGCTGGAATAGTTGGTGGAGGTTATAAATACCCCCACAACTGCACAAGAGAAGCTCTTGGTGACTCATTGAACACATATTGAGATCTAGCAAGTTCTTTCTACTCACTAGTGCATTTAATTCTCATTTGGAGTGAGTAAGAAGCATTCAAGTGTTGCGTATAGATTTGAACCATTTAGACAATTGATTCATCCTCAAGCAAGCATCATTATTCTATTCTCTTGGGGGTTGCCGCCTCCTAGACGGCTTGGAGGCGTGTGTTATCGGTGATCTTCTCAAAGAAGCGTGTGAGAAGGCCCGATCGATTGTGAAGGCAAGGAGCTCGCCTAACCGGAGTAGTGAAGAGCTACCATGAGTGATCGAGGAAGGCTCAAGCGGGTGGAGCAGCTTGAAGTTGTTCAAGTCACCTCAATGTGGATTAGGGGAGACCGGCAAGTCTCCGAGACCACGGGATAAAATTCTTGTCTCTCATTCTCTTATGATTTGTCTTTATCATTCTTGTGCTTAGAATTGTTAAATCGTCTACTTGAATTTGCTAAAGTGGTTGGTGATCACTAGAGATTAAAATTGTAAATTTTCAAATATTGCTATTATAGCTTAGTGATTTGATTAATCGCAAATTAGAATCAAAAATTTAGAAACCTCCTATTCACCCCCCCCCCCTTCTAGTCGGTTATCCTTGATCCTTCAAGCGGTATCAGAGAGAGCACTCTCTTTTAGGGCTTTACTGTCTAGAGAGTAAGGATGGCTAGCGATGGGGTGTCAATAGGTAAGGCTCCATTTTTTTATGGTGCAAATTAGGCATATTGGAAAAATTCGTATGACCATTTATCTAAAGGCCATGAGCCCAAGTATATGGAGAATTGTAGTTGAGGGTTTCGCTCCGTGAGTTAATCCCACTCTTACTATAGAACAAGAAGAGCGAAACAGTCATCTCATTGCTAAGGCTATGAACGCTCTCTTTGGTGCTTTGAACGCGGATGAGTTCAATCGAGTGAGCAACCTCGAAACCGCTCATGAGATTTGGACAACCCTCTCAGAAATTCATGAGGGGATATCCTCGGTCAAAGAAGCCAAATTGCATATGCTTCGGACAAATATGAGAGTTTTATTATGTTACCCCATGAGAACATCAATGAGATGTACTCACAGCTCAATAACATAGTAAATGATCTCAAGGGCCTTGGAGCATCACTAACTGATCTTGATATTATTCGTAAGATGCTTAGAGCTCTTCCAGAAAAATATGAGACTTTGGTGACGTTGTTTCTCAACTCACCGGAGTTACCAAGGATGACGCCAATGGGACTTTTTGGAAACCTCATTACCAATGAGCTCTACAAGAAGGACAAGGAAGAGCTTTTGGAGCAAAACTCTTCGAAGAAGAAGAATATCGCTTTCAAGGCAAAGGCGGAGTCAAGCGAGGAGACACTTGATGACTCCGAAGATGAAGACACCGAAGAGGAGATGGCACTCCTCGTGAGAAGAATGAAAAAGTTTATGAGGAGGCGTACAAACTCAAATGCCCCTCAAAAGTTCAAGAAGGGGCAATACTCTAGCACAAACCGGTATGCAAATATCCAGTGCTACGAGTGTGATGAGAAGGGGCACATTGCCTCTCATTGCCACAAGAAGAAGGACGACAAGAACAAGTCGCCCAGGAAGAAGAAGGTCTTCCAAGGAAAGAAGAAGCTTTTCAAAAGGCTTCACAAGGACGGCAAAGGCGAGGCTCACATTGGAGAGTGGGATTCTGAAGAAGAATATTCGGATTCTGACTCCTCCGAAGAGGACACACCCTCAAAGAAAAAGGGTCTCGCCGGAGTTGCAATCAAGGAGGCATCTTCGCCCTTCGTCACTCTATTTTTGTCTTATGGCAAGAGGAGAAATTAAGGTAAAATCTAATGACGAAGATGAACCTACCTATGATGAACTCATGGATATGCTTGAGGACTTGAATGAATACTTAGGCAAGGAGAAGTCCAAACATAAGGCTTTGAGAAAAGAATATCTTTCTCTCAAAGATTCTTATCAGGAGCTAAAGGAAGCTCATGCGACTCTTCTTACCAAGGATCATTCAAAGCCTCAAAATGATTTAGGCATTATTTGTAAGATTATTAATGATATGTCTAGTTTAGAAATTGACTCATATTGTGTAGCAAAAACTAGCATATCTACTTCTTGTGATTATTTAATTGATATGCCTTCAACTTCATGTGCTAGCTCAAATTCTTGCCATGAGAATTTAATGGTGGAAAATAATGAACTTAAAGAACAAGTGGATAAACTTAGCAAGAGTTTAGATAGATGCTTTAAGGGCAAGGATACCCTAAATAAAATCTTGAATAGTCAAAGATGTTCCTATAATAAAGCAGGCCTCGGGTATATTCCTAAGAAGGGTAAGAAAATTAGTAACAAAGCCCCTCGATTTGTAAAATCAAATAGGAAGCTTTGTTATAAATGTCATGATGTAGGCCATTTTTCAAATGATTGTCTTTTAGGCAAAGCATCCAAAAGTAACATTTATGATTTTTGTTATGTGCTTAAGAAAAATAGCTTTGGTAAAATTATTACTAAGTTTGTTGGTACTCCTATACTTGGTCGTAGAAAGAATGGCATTTGGGTGCCCAAAGCCTTGGTTACTAACCTCCAAGGACCCAAACAAATTTGGGTACCTAAAAAGGCTTGATTTTTTTAGGTGAACTAGAAGACCGGCGAACGGCATTGGGTGTTGGATAGTGGATGCACTCAACACATGACCGGTGATCGAAAAATGTTCACTACATTTGAAACGGGAAGTGGTCAACATAACAAGATCACATTTGGAGACAATAGCAAAGGAAAAATATTTATTGGGTAAAATTGCTATCTCAAATGTCTCATTAGTTGAAACATTGAATTTCAATTTGCTATCCGTAGCCCAAATTTGTGATCTTGATCTTATTTGCATATTTTCTAATAATGGAGTAGTGATCTCTAAAGAAAATGATAATTCTTTAGTGTTCAAAGATTTTATATTTGGAAATTTGTATTTAGTTGATTTCACCTCAAATGAATCATGTCTTCAATCATGTTTAATTGCAAAAACTTCCTTGGGATGGTTATGGCATAGAAGATTAGCGCATGTTGGGATGATTCAACTCAAAAAGCTTTTCAAAAATGATTTAGTTGTGGGCTTGAAGAATGTGAAGTTTGAGAAAAATAAACTTTATAGTGCTTGTCAAGCCGGCAAGCAAGTGGCTAGTTCTCATCCTTCAAAGAGTATCATGTCCACATCTAAACCATTAAAGCTCTTACATATGGACTTGTTTGGCCCAACAACCTCTAAGAGCATCGAAGGTAATTCTTATTGTTTAGTCATTGTTGATGATTATTTAAGGCATACTTGGGTTTTCTTTCTAGATAATAAATCTGAAACCTCCGGTATTTTCAAAAGTTTTGCAAAAAGGGCTCAAAATGAATTTGATTTCAAAATAAAGAAAATTCGTAGTGACAATGGTTCTGAGTTCAAAAATACAAGAATTGAAGATTATTGTGATGAACTTGGAATAAAGCACGAGCTTTCCGCCACCTACACTCCAGAGCAAAATGGAGTTGTAGAACAGAAAAATTGAACACTAATTGAAATGGCAAGAGCTATGCTTGATGAGTATGGAACTTCTGATAGTTTTTAGGCAGAAGCCATTAATACCCTTGCCATGCAACAAATAGGCTTTATTTGCATCGTCTTTTGAAAAAGACTTCCTATGAGCTTCTCATTGAAAGAAGACTAAACATCTCTTATTTTTGAGTTTTCGGTTGCAAATGCTATATTTTGAAAAAGGGTGTTCGGCTTTCAAAATTTCAAAGTCGCTGTGATGAAGGCTTCTTGCTTGGATATTCCTCAAATAGTAAAGCATATCGCGTGTTTAATAAAAATAAAGGTTTTGTTGAAGAAACTTGCGATATGATGAAACTAACGGCTCTCAAGAAGAACAAGAAAATTTGGATGATGTAGGTAATGAAGGACTAAGAGAAGCAATGAAGAACATGACACTTGGAGACATCAAACCAAAGGAGAATAAAGATGATCAACCTTCATCCACTCAAGTTGAACCATCTACTTCCGCAACGCCAAGTCAAGCTCAACCCATAGACATGGATGAGAAGGAGAATGATCAACAAGCTCAACCTTTACCTCAAAAAATTCATCATGGACTCTCCAAAGATCATCCAATAGATCAAATATTGGGTGACGTTAGTAAGGGTGTTCAAACTCAATCTCGTGTCGCTTCTTTTTGTGAACATTACTCTTTTGTGTCTTCTTTTGAACCTGCTCAGGTAGATGAAGCTCTAGATGACCCGGATTGGATGAACTCAATGCATTAAGAGCTTAACAACTTCGCTCAAAATGATGTATGGACGCTAGTTGAAAGACCTAAGGATCACAATGTCATTGGCACTAAATGGGTATTTCGAAACAAGCAAGATGAGAATGGTATCGTGGTAAGAAATAAGGCTAGATTAGTGACGCAAGGGTTCACACAAATAGAAGGTTTGAATTTTGGTGAAACCTTTGCACCCGTAGCTATATTAGAAGCTATTAGAATCTTACTTGCTTTTGCATCTTGTTTTGATATCAAATTATTTAAAATGGATGTAAATAGTGCATTCTTAAATGGACAAATATCCGAATTGGTATTTGTAGAACAACCTCCCGGTTTTGAAAACCCTAAACACCCAAATCATGTGTATAAACTCTCTAAAGCGCTATATGGTCTTAAACAAGCTCCTAGAGCATGGTATGAGCAGCTTAGAGATTTTCTAATTTAAAAAAGTTTCAAAATTGGGAAGGTTGACACAACACTCTTTACAAAAATAATAAATGGAGAATTCTTTGTATGTCAAATTTATGTTGATGATATCATATTTGGTTCTACTAACGAAGATTTTTTTTCAAAGAATTTGGTGATATGAAGTCTAGGGAATTTAAATGTCCATGATTGGATAATTGAGCTTCTTTCTTGGACTTCAAATCAAGCAACTTAAAAATGGGACTTTCGTGAGTCAAACCAAGTACGTGAAAAATTTACTCAAGAGGTTTGGCATGGAAGACGTGAAGCCTATCAAGACTCTAATGGCATTCAACGGGCATCTTGATCTAAATGAGGGAGGTAAACCGGTAGATTTAAAGCTCTATCGTTCTATGATTGGTAGTTTACTTTATCTCACCACATCTAGGCCCGATATCATGTTTAGTGTTTGCATGTGTGCTCGTTTTCAAGCTTCACCTAAAGAGTGCCATTTAGTGGCCGTTAAGAGAATTCTAAGATATTTAAAGCATTCCTCAAATATAGGGTTATGGTATCCTAAGGGTGCTAAATTTGATTTAGTTGGATATTCGGATTCAGATTATGCGGATTGTAAAGTGGATAGAAAAGGCACCTCGGGAAGTTGCCAATTTCTAGGTAGATACCTCGTTTCTTGGTTCTCCAAGAAGCAAAACTCCGTAGCCCTATCCACCGCCGAGGCCGAATACATTTCCGCCGGTAGTTGTTGTGCTCAATTATTATGGATGAGGCAAACTTTGATGGATTATGGAATAAATTTTTAAAATGTGCCTCTTTTGTGTGATAATGAAAGTGCCATTAAAATAGCCAACAACCCGATCCAACATTCAAGAACCAAACATATAGATATCTGTCACCATTTCTTAAGAGATCATGTTAGGAAAGGTGATATTGTGATTAGTCACATTAGAACCGAAGATCAATTAGCAGATATCCTCACAAAACCCTTAGATGAAACAAGGTTTTGCAAATTGAGAAATGAATTAAATGTCATAGATATCTCAAATGTGGCTTGAATATTTGCTCCATGATTGATTTGTTTTTTTTATTGGATGTTATTTGGCTCATATTTGATTTTCTTTTTCTTGATGAATAACACATTTAGGGGGGGAGTATTATACCTATCATATGTATACTTCATCCCAAAATGTGAATATATCAAATGAGTGCTAATATCTTTCAAAAGGAGATTCTAGGTCACATTAGGTCAATTTTTTTTAAAAAAATCCTATTTTGAGTATCAAAATGTTAATTTCTCAAAAAAAATCTTCATTTTCAAAGTATAAATATGTAAATCTTATCTTTTGGATATACTTTAACAAATAAATTTTCCTTATAAGTGAAAATAATCAGAAATACTTTGGAGAAGGTTTTGATTCTCTCAAATTGTCTCAAAATCCAGTTTCTCATGAATTATTTGCTTTTTGGCCTGATTGTTTCCTATTCTGGTTTAGTCAGCCGGTAGTACCGGTGTGCTTTATCCGGTAGCTCCGGATGTCGGAACTACCGACTCAATAGGAGCGGTAGTATCACATCTGTCGGGTGGGGTGTTTTTTAAAGCGGTTCCCCTTTCAATCGATGGCCCTCTCCTCCCCAACCCGGCACTACCGCCCCTCTCTCTCTCGTTTCTTCCCCTCTTCCTTCTCTTGCGCCCCAAAATCCGTCTTCACTAAATCTCAACCATTTTTTTGGCTGCTCTCACATCTCTTCATCTCCTCCCCAAAGATAACCTCTTGATTCCATCCTTCTTGTAGTTCTTGCTCCCTAGGGCTTCTCAGTTTGATTTTTTTAGGGCTTCAAGAAATGTGGCAAATGTTGTTAAAAAGGGGGAAAATAGATTGTAGAAATGATTGATTGACATCCTCAAATGGCTATTACATTTCTTATTTCTAGTCAATCAAGCATTTATACTCATATCTAAAACCCCAAATGTTTCGGCGCAGAAGATCCGGTACTACCGTGATATTATCGTCGGTAGCTCCGATAGTCGGCACTACCGATACCTTAACGGTAGCACCGAACATCGGTACTACCGACTCTATTTGAACGGTACTACCGAACTTTCTGTGAATGCCATATCTTCAATGATTCCAATTTTGCCACATTTTCTTAAGATCTTAATCAAAGTCCTTTATCTTCCTATCAAGACTATCTATCCTTGTTCATCATCTTCCATCTATGATTCAGCCATCATGCCTAGAACAAGAGGTGCAAAGGCACCTAGGGGTGGAGGAAGTGTGCACAAGTCCGCACAAAACAAAGTCATCCTGTTGATAGCGATACAGAGGACTCTGCCACCTTGGCAAAGCGTGAAAGAGAGGCTAGGCTTGCTATCCAGAAATCTCTAGAAATGGGTTCCATTGCAAAGAGAAGAAAAACTCCTGTAATTCAGTCAGAATCAGAAAATGAGGAAGAAGAAAACGAAGAAACTGAATCTGAAGAAGAGGCTCAAAATGAAAGTGAAGATGAGGAAGAACCGCCACTTGAGACTAGAGTGTGGAGTGATCTGCGCCAAATGAAAAGTGACGATTATTTTGCTCTCAGGGATCAAAACGAGTATGTGAAGCCAAAGAATGCCACTAAGGACAGGTTTCACACTAAATTTCAACAAAAGGTTTATGATGAGATATATCAAGAAAAGGAGTTTGCAGATCAAAAATGGGTTAACTGGGATCATATTTGCAAATTGCCGCTATTTGATGGGGTGCCAGAGCTGTTTCAAAGGGAAGGGCTGATGGAGTTTTTGAGTCAAATATGTGACTATCATGAAGACATCATCAGACAATTCTATGCTTCAGTGCACCTCTCTGACGATATGAATCAAATCACCTGGATGACTGGCTCAGAAATATTCACAGCTTTCGAGGGTGATTTTGAGCATGCCTTGGAGATCTATCACAGTCAATATGCAAAGATCCATGATGATAACACCCTCAGTCTGGCAAAACAATGCACCTTTTATGATCTAGCGGCTAGAGTGAGAAAGCCTGGGAAGCTCACTGGTCTTTTGCCTCAGCCACAGTTGATTAACAAGATTATTCGAGTTACCATTCATCCCAAGAGTGGAAACTTCGATGATATCAGAGGGTATGCTTGGAACATCATCAGCAAGGTTATGCAGAGGCAGAAATTTGATGTTGTGGATTTCATGTTAAGGGAAACTGTTTCTTCCTCGATGGATCGTGGCAAGAGGATCTACTTTGCTCCATATATCATGGCCCTCATCAGGAGGATGACTGAGTACAGCGGATCTCTGCCTTGTGTGTACAAGCCTTACAAGCCCCGAGAGGCCCCTCCACAAGTCCTTGGACGTTTTGCTCAGCAGCATAAGCAGCAGCAGTAGACTCAGCAGGCCCCAACGCTGTCTCATGATGCAGTTCTCGAGAGTCTAGCCAATCTCCGTGCTGATCTTTTTGCCAGACTAGATCTTGAGCACGCTCAGATGGAGAGCCATTTCGCCAGGATTGATGAGTATCAGGCTCAGACGCGTCAAATGGTTCAGGAGGTAAGGGTCAGTATGGATGCTCTCAGTGCATCATTTACTCAGTGATTCGACGATCTCCGCTCGTCTCTCGTGCTCATTTCTTACTCTCGTCGAGTTCGTCCTCGTGCCTCGACTCCTTCTCCTCCATCTCAACCTTCGTCGTCAGCTCAAGGGTCACCCAAGGAAGGAGCAGTATGAAGGTCTCTTGAAGAACCCTTTTTTGGTCCTTGATGCCAAAGGGGGAGAAGTGGCAACAGTTATGTATGAATATATATATATATATGTGTGTGTGTGTGTGTGTGTGTGTGTGTGTGTGTGTGTGTGTGTGTGTGTGTGTGTGTGTGTGTGTGTGTGTGTGAGAACTGTCTAGACTTATGTGTTTTGGATATGGATATATTTTGTGTGGTGTTCTATGGTTGTTATGGTTATCTTGGATGTTATGGGTTAACTAATTAATTGTTATTATGTGCTAGTTGATATGAATATTGGCTATATGATTAGTTGTGTTAACTATATCTCTCTTGTTTTCCTCGGATCACTTATATAGAGGAAACTCTGTCGAAAATTTCAAAAAATTAATACTCAAACTGTGCATGATCTCCACTCATTATCTCTATGCACATATTTAGGGGAAGCTTTTCAAAAGATGAGTGTTTGCTTTGAATACCAAATCTTTGAATGTTCATTTTGTTTCAAGCTAAATGAACACTCAAACTCAATTACTTAAAATTTTCTCTTTACTCGATTAAGATTGTCATCAATTACCAAAAAGGGGATATTGAAGCATCCAAGCCTCTATTTTAATTAAAGTTTTGATAATTAATGACTATTGTGTTAAAGGACTAACAATATCTTTGAGTTTGAAAGAATAGGTTGGTCCTCGCCGTTGCATCTTGAGAAAGATTGAAGTTTATCACAAGAAAAGGATGTTCATTAAAATAACCAAAAGATCAAGAGTAAGGTAAAAGTGTTTTTAAGGAGATTTTATTTTATCGATCTTGGAGCAAGGAGTAAAAAGATCGGGTTTATAGATTAGATGCCGTACTATAAAGGGAGAATAATGATCAGTAGTTTGATGGTGATTAAAGTGTCAGTTGGATCGAATATATGAAGGTTAAATCATCTACATTTGCATCAAATCATGTGTTTCAAAAGTCAGCTCTCTTCTGGGAAACAGATACTGCCGCAAGTATTTTCACAGTAGTACGCAAGGGTGGTAGCACCGCAGTTTGTACTGCGGTACTCATTTTCCAGAGAAGCACTCTTTTCCTTAATTCTTGTTTTTCGTTGACGGTACTACCGCAAGTATTTTCACGGTAGTACCGCAAGGGCGGTAGCACCGCAGTTTGTACTGCGGTACTCATTTTCCAGAGAACTTCCTTTTCTATTTTTCTTTTGGATTTTAAAGTCGGAACAATCGGAGGTAAATCTACGGTACTACCGCATGAGCGGAAGTACCGATCAAATAGCCGTTAGTCTTTTTCCAAAAAAGGGTGTTTTGAGTTTTTGCTCCAAGGCGGTACTACCGCAAGCTAATTTCCGGTAGTACCGGAATCATGGCAGTACCGGACCTTTCATAGCGATACTCTTTTTCTCGTTTTTGAATAAATCGCTCCAGAAAAGTCGGTACTACCACACTTTGTGTAGCGGTAGTACCGGCTCTTTCCCGCCGCATTAAATGTTCAAATTTGACCGTTAGGGTATGGGAGGTACTATCGGACTTTGTACGTCGGTAGTACCGGAATTCCTGATTTTTTCAAGATCCTTCCCCCGACGGTTGGAATAGTTGGTGGAGGTTATAAATACCCCCACAACTGCAAAATAGAAGCTCTTGGTGACTCATTGAACACATATTGAGCTCTAGCAAGTTCTTTCTACTCACTAGTACATTTAATTCTCATTTGGAGTGAGTAAGAAGCATTCAAGTGTTGCACATAGATTTGAGCCATTTAGACACTTGATTCATCTTCAATCAAGTATCATTATTCTATTCTCTTGGATGTTGCGGCCTCCTAGACAGCTTGGAGGCGTGTGTCATCGGTGATCTTCTCAAAGAAGCGTGTAAGAAGGCCCGATCAATTGTGAAGGCAAGGAGCTCGTCTAACCGGAGTGGTGAAGAGCTACCACGAGTAATCGAGCAAGGCTCAAGTGGGTGGAGCCGGCTTGAAGTTGTTCAAATCACCTCAACATGGATTAAGGGAGATCGGCAAGTCTCCGAAACCACGGGATAAAACAGAAGTCTTCATGGGCTGCAGGCTTACAGGGTAGACATTCACCATTGTTGATGTCATGGACAGTGAGGTATCATTCATAGCAGCACCGAAAGCTATAGTGATCCCTAACACGTTTGGCCTTTGATTTTCAAATTCTTATATCTCTTTTGATTCAGTCAGCTTCAAGACTATTTGGTCTTATTGGGGCTGGTGCTACGCTAGGGCAGCTTTTTGGTTCATTATTTGCTGCAAGTATGGCCTGGCTAGGACCCTGTATGCATGTTTGCCTATGATGATTTCCTCGATAAGATAATATCTTCCTGTCTAATATTTCATGGAATGTAATTTCATGTCTCCTAA
Source organism: Otatea glauca (assembly GCA_036346275.1). Classification (NCBI taxonomy): domain Eukaryota; kingdom Viridiplantae; phylum Streptophyta; class Magnoliopsida; order Poales; family Poaceae; genus Otatea; species Otatea glauca. The sequence goes on along the minus strand of CM070715.1, from coordinate 56,012,781 downwards.
ATGTACCTCAGTTCTGCTCCTGTTTTCCTCCCTCTTGATGGAACTTGCTGCACTGTCATCGAAAGGAATCTACGTTAATGCTAATCATGGCTCAACAGAATGGTTTTCTACAGGGTATGTATCCTTCTCGACATGATTTATAACTTATTGACTTATTTTATGTTCTTTTTTACATGGGCAATCTGCATCTTTTGTATAGACAGAACTGCAGGATTGATTTTAGTTATTAAACCTTGAGCCACAGATACATTTTTGTGAATCCTCCTCTTTTTATGATCAGCCTCAAAACTCTTAGAATGAATTTTATAATGTTAACGATTCACATTAAAAAAGGTAGTTGTTATTGCTTATTTTAATTGACATTTCGGTGCTTCCTTGTAATGTGCACGTGTTAGAAGGTAAGATACATTCATACATCCCAATCTATTGCTAGCTGCAGAGCAGAACAAAGTCAAAATACTGAGGCTGACGATGAAATGTCTTCGCTAGTCACTTCACCTAGATCACCAATCAAAATTCAGAAAGCCAGACCTGAAACCTGAAATTTTCATGATGTTTGAAGGTTTCTGGCTGATTACACACTGACCCTATCTGATATATATATATATATATATATATATATATATATATATATATATATATATATATATATATGCTATTCTTTGGCTGCGTGTAGAATAGCCTATTCTACTCCCCAGTCATTTAATTCAGTCCGACCGAGCCAATCTGCACAACAAAACGGTCTATGCCAATCAACCAGCAAATGACTAATAAAGCTACTTCTAGTTTTTATATGAATCTTTCTTTTTTTTATTTAGCCATAACTTTCAAATGACATTGAATTTTGATTTCAAATTTTACACGATTGTAGAATCTCACCTCCCCTACGTATGGTATTTTTTGAGAATTTTTAAAATTTTATACATATGATTTTCGTAGATTTTATACCATATAGCTGCTGTGTACAGCATGTAGTAACAGATTAAGTAAGAGGCAGTAAAATGCAGCTTTCTTGACAGTAAAAGGTAGTATATGATTCTTTTTGGTACTTTGTTATTTTCATATCTCTCAAATCCAATTGAGTTTGGTTTTGAAATTTTCCAGGGTTGTAAAATATTACCACCCCTACGTGTAGTAATTTTTTGAGAATTTTTCACAGTAAAGTGTTATTTTTTTATAGTAAAAGATAGTATACGCTGCTGTTTGCCACTTTGTTATTTTTATATCTCTCAAATCCAATTGAGTTTGGTCATCAAATTTTGCAGGATTGTAGAAGCCCAACTCCTCTGCGTGTGGCAATTTTTTGAGAATTTTATAAATATTTTACTGCGGATCCGACAAACAGAACTAAATATTTATTTATGAAAACCAACGGTACAAATTTTAAAATTTGAAAATAAAAATCAATACCAGCTGAAATATATGAAAAAGAGAAATTCGGTTGACTAGCGATTTTTCACTATCTAGTGCTTTGTCAATTTCATATCTTTTAAATGCGATTGAGTTTAATCTTCAAATTTTGTAGAGTTGTAGAAGCTCACGTATCCTACGTATGGTAATTATTTTGAGATTTTTTGAAAACTTATATATATAATTTTCGTAGACTTTATACCATTTGGCTACTGTGTACAGCATGTAGTAACAGATTGAGTAGGAGGCAGTAAAATGCAGCTTTCTTAATAGTAAAATGTAGTATATGCTGTTGTTCGGTATTTTGTTATTTTCATATATCTCAAATCCCATTGAGTTTGGTTTTGAAATTTATCAGGGTTGTAGAATATTACCTCTCGTACGTGTGGTAATTCTTTGAGAATTTTTCACAGTAAAGTGTTATTTTTTTTATAGTAAAATATAGTATACGCGGCTGTTTGGCACTTTGTTATTTTCATATCTCTCAAATCCTATTGAGTTAGGTCTTCAAATTTTTCAGGATTGTAGAATCTCAACTCCTCTACGTGTGGTAATTTTTTGAGAATTTTCCAAATATTGTATTGTGGGTCCGACAAACAGAACTAAATATTTATTTATGAAAACCAACGGTACATATTTTCAAAAATTCAAAAAACATTACTATAGATATGATAGGTGAGATTATACAACCCTGAAAATTTTGAAAAGCAAAATCAATACCAGCTGAAAGATATGAAAAAGATAAATTCGGTTGACTAGTGATTTTTCACTGTCTAGTGCTTTGTCAACTTCATATCTTTTAAATACGATTGAGTTTGGTCTTCAAATTTTGTAGAGTCATAGAAGCTCATGTATCCTACGTATGGTAATTTGTTTGAGATTTTTTGAAAAATTATATATATGATTTTCGTAAATTTTATACCATTTGACTGTTGTGTACAGCATATAGTAACAGATTGAGTAGGAGGTAGTAAAATGCAGCTTTCTTGATAATAAAATGTAGTATATGTTTCTGTTCGGTATTTTGTTATTTTCATATCTCTCAAATCCAATTGATTTTGGTTTTGAAATTTTCCAAGGTTGTAGAATATTACCCCCTACGTGTGGTAATTTTTTGAGAATTTTTCAGAGTAAAGCGTTATTTTTTTTATAGTAAAAGATAGTATACGCTGCTGTTTGGCACTTTGTTATTTTCATATCTCTCAAATCCTATTGAGTTTGGTCTTCAAATTTTCAGGATTGTAGAAGCTCAACTCCTCTACGTGTGGTAATTTTTTGAGAATTTTTCACAATAAATTGTTATTTTTTTATAGTAAAAGATAGTATATGCTGTTGTTTGCCACTTTGTTATTTTCATATCTCTCAAATCCTATTTAGTTTGGTAATCAAATTTTGCAGGATTGTAGAAGCTCAACTCCTCTACGTGTGGTAATTTTTTAAGAATTTTCAAATATTTTACTGCGGGTCCGACAAACAGAACTAAATATTTATTTATGAAAACCGACGGTACACATTTTAGAAAATTCTAAAAAGTTTACTATAGATATGGTAGGTGAGATTATACAACCCTGAAAAATTTTAAAATCAATACCAGCTGAAAGATATGAAAAAGACAAATTCTGTTTACTAGTGATTTTTCACTGTCTAGTGCTTTGTCAATTTCATATCTTTTAAATGCGATTGATTTTAGTCTTCAAATTTTGTAGAGTTGTAGAAGCTCACGTATCCTATGTATGATATTTTTTTTGAGATTTTTTGAAAACTTATATATATGATTTTAGTAGACTTTATACCATTTAGCTGTTGTGTACAGCATGTAGTAACAGATTGAGTAGGAGGCAGTAAAATGCAGCTTTCTTGATAGCAAAATGTAGTATATGCTGCTGTTCGGTATTTTGTAATTTTCATATCTCTCAAATAACATTGAGTTTGGTTTTGAAATTTTCCGGGGTTGTAGAATATTACCTCCCCTACATGTGGTAATTGTTTGAGAATTTTTCACAGTAAAGTGTTATTTTTTTATAGTAAAAGATAGTATAAGCTGCTGTTTGGCACTTTTTTATTTTCATATCTCTCAAATACTATTAATTTTGGTCTTCACATTTTGCAGGATTGTAGAAACTCAACTCCTCTACGTGTGTTAATGTTTTGAGAATTTTCCAAATATTTTACTGCGGGTCCGACAAATAGAACTAAATTTTTATTTATGAAAACCAATTGTACACATTTTCAAAAATTCTAAAAAATTTACTATAGATATGGTAGGTGAGATTATACAACCCTGAAAAATTTGAAAATCAAAATCAATACCAGCTGAAAGATATGAAAAAGACAAATTCATTTGACTAGTGGTTTTTCACTGTCCAGTGCTTTGTCAATTTCATATTTTTTTAAATGCTATTGAGTATGGTCTTCAAATTTTGTAAAGTTATAAAAGCTCACGTATCCTACATATAGTAATTTTTTCAGATCTTTTGAAATCTTATACATATGATTTTCATAGACTTTATACCATTTTGCCGCTGTGTACAGCATGCAGTAACAGATTGAGTAGGAGGCAGCAAAATGCAGCTTTCTTGATAGCAAAATGTATTATATGCTGCTGTTCGGTATTTTGTAATTTTCATATCTCTCAAATAACATTGAGTTTGGTTTTGAAATTTTCCAGGATTGTAGAATATTACCTCCCCTACGTGTGGTAATTGTTTCAGAATTTTTCACAGTAAAGTGTTATTTTTTTATAGTAAAAGATAGTATACGCTGCTGTTTGGCACTTTGTTATTTTCATATCTCTCAAATCCTATTGAATTTTGTCTTCAAATTTTGCAGGATTGTAGAAGCTCAACTGCCCTACGTGTGGTAATTTTTTGAGAAATTTTCAAACATTTTACTGCAGATGTTGCAAATAGAACTTTATTCTTATTCATGAAAACCATAAGTACACATTTTCAAAAATTCTCAAAAAATTACTATAGATAGGGGAGGAGAGATTATACAACACTGTGAAATTTTAAGACCAAAATCAATATCAGCTGAAAGATATGAAAAAAACAAAGAAGAGACAGATTCATGTACAAACTACAATACGCATTAACTAGCTGGGTTGATCAACGCATGAACTAGTAAATGATTCGGTAGTAATTCAATCTGTTGTTCTATAGTAAAATGTATTTGTGATTTACTACCGAATTAGATTCAGGTGTGCTTTACATGCGCTTCGGCAGTAAATTCATCAGTTGTTCTGTAGTAAAATATTTCATGATTTACTAGTAGGCTATATTTACTAGTGTTATTTGCTATGCATTAACTCACTATGTTTCAGCCAGCGCGTGGAATTTACTTCTCCGGTGATCGGGACCGTCGGCCGCAGAAGAAAGAAAGAGGGAGCGAGGTGTCTGCTCGGGAGCGGGACCTGAGGTCGCGCTCGTTCGCGGGCTTCAAGCGTCACGGGAAAGTCGTCCAAGAAAGGATGTCGGACACAGAGATTTATACTGGTTCGAGCCCCCAAGGTCGGGTAACAACTCTACTCCAGTCTTGCCCTGAGGCTAAGGGTGTATTAGCAACTCTGTGGAAGAGTACAAGGACGGGGCCCGAGCAAGAGAAGGGGGCCACGCCGTTCTTCGGTGTCGAGTGTCGGGTGTTGCCTTGTCTTTTGTTTTTCTTGTCTTGTTGACGCTCTGTTGTTCTCTCTTTTTTGCGGTTGGGGTGACCTACTGCTTTGGTAGCCCTCGGGAAACCTTGCTGCTTGGTCCCGAGGCTGACGTCAGGAGCCCGTGGCGATTTGACGGAGGCTCAGAAGTCGTTGCTAGCCGTTGAGTCTGACGGGAGCTGTTGAACCCTAGTTCCCACGCAGGGGTAGGTAGGGTGCTGATTCCCACGTAGGGGAGAGTTTTACATAAGATAAAAAATAGAAATGCTACAGATGTCCCTTTCCTTGGTGCCCGCGGAGGTGTCGAGGTCGAGGACTGATGTGAGGTTGTGTCCCGATCTTTCGATGAGAGCGATAACTATCGATTTGGATAGAACCGACTTTGACGATCCGACTACAACGTACGACGACGATGCGCCTTAGCAATCGCTAAACAACTCCGGAGTGTTATTGATCATGCCGTGGGCACGATCAACCTGAACACGAGGTTCAATTCCTGCAAGCAACCGAAGAACAAGCAAGAACAATGGTAAAAGCAATCTGAAATTGCAAATAAGAATTAAAGGCAAAATTAAGGTGGGGTTCTATTGAGAATCTTGACAAGGTGGCTGTCCAGCACAACTTGAAGACACAAAGTTTGCACTTAGCTAAACTAATCAAACAAAATCCAAGTTTCTAAAGTGACGACTACTGAGTTTATAAGAGGGATGTATGTGAGAGGGACGTCCTAGGGTTGTGTGCAGCCAAGGGGGGCGCACACAACTTGGGCTTGGGCCCCCACACGCTTAGAAGGCCCGAAACAGCCCAAAACAGTATTGTAGTACATTGTTTTAATGATTCCGGTTGATCTACAATGAATCTGGGCCTGATATTAGATCCATTCGAAAGATCTCGTTGTAAGCTTTCAATCAAGTCCAAGTTCACCCAAATCGGAGTGCGTATGCAAAAGTTATTCATATTTGAAGTCGGTGCTGTCTCAGGAGGCCGAATTGGATTCCAGGACGTGATGGATTTGATCTCTCTCTCTTCTTGGCCCGTGGATGATGTGTTGGAGTTGGCACAACCAAATGTGGTCATATCCGTAGTAGTGATGTCCTCATCATCCTCCCTTTCTTGAATTTGAGTCGTCCTCAACTCATGCTCAGCTTTTAACTTGTCCTCGATAAAAAGTATTCTCATGTGAAGATCATCCACAAAGCTCAATATTTCTTTCCAGCATATAAAGGCATATTGAAAGCTTGCACTCTTGGACGCTTCCTCCCCTCCGTGAAGGAAAGCCATCCTAGTAGATCTAGATGATACAGAGGATGCCGTGAAGTGTCGCCAAATTGATATAGCGTTGATCATATCCAGGACGAGCATGGTCTCATCATTCTCCCTTTCTTGAATTGGAGTCGTCCTCGACTCCATCACATTCTCCTGCAAAATGTTAGTAGCGAGAAAGAGCAAAGCAACATGCATATCTTTTGTGATCAAATCAATGTCTCGTGAATCACAATCACCCAAACACTCCCTTTCTTGAATATTATGATATAGATTATAACCGACAGTAGGGGTACTTGATATGATATTAGAATTATCAAATTGATCACATTGTTGCATAGGATGTGGAGGTCTCAGATCTGAACAAATGTATAATCTATGCACTTTGTATTCTCCTTTATCATTATGTTTGCCAACAACATGGAAAATATTTCGTGATAACCATGGCAAATCAGAATGTACAAAAATCTTCTCCTTGAAACTATCCAGATCACACAGAACATCAAATTCAATGTAACCTAAAGTATCTAAAGAAGACATCAATTTAAGCTCATCTTCTTCATTAGCAGTGTGAATAACATGTTTATGTTCAGCACAAGTGTTTAGTTCAAATATAAATGTTTCATGTTCATTCACTAATTGTGGCGTGGATATAAGTGAAGCATTATGACACAACTCTTCTTTATCACTAGGAATAGCAACCAAATAAGCAATGGGTTCCATTAATAACTGCTCTACGATAGCATGATTCATGGACAGTTTTGTCTCTTCAAAATGATTTTCATCATGTATACAGTCCATACCTTTGACATTACCTTCTAAATCATTCTTAGTGGTTGTAGGTGCAACTTCAATTTCCAGCACTTCACATACGTATGGAGCAGCAAAAATCTCCTGTTTCGACATATTTTCTTCTTCATCCTTCTCCCGATGGTGCTCACTTTTCTGCAAATGTTAGCTACAATAGAATGTGCAACAATGGGCACCTCAAAGGAAGCTAAAGGCTCTTTCAAAGATTCAGCAAGCATGTTTTCAGCTCTACAAGCACATTTAATCAATTCTGAAAGACAACTATATGTTTCACCAACAAGAACATCCTGAATTTCATGATTAAGTCCATGTATGAACCTAAGCTCAGTAGCTTCTTCACATTCTTGTAAACCACAACGCAACAAACAATTTTGCAAATCGTGAAATTATTCTATAACAGTTTTAGAACCTTGTTTTAAGCGTTGAAGTTTAGTAAGCAAATATTCAAAGATCATATTCAGGAACATAATAATTTCTCATAAGTCTTTTCATGGCATTCCAAGTTTTAGGTTTTTTATCATGTCTAGATATATGCTTCCACCAATATATTGCACCTGACGTTAACACTTGAACTACGGCACTAATCTTTTGGTTTTCAGATAAGTCATAGTTTGCAAATTCTTTATCTACCGCAATCTCCCAATTAATATATGCATTAGGATCGAACTTTCCACCAAAAGAAGGCAATTCAAACTTGATTTTACCTTGTTCATCATCAGTTGATGAACCCGTGGCGATGTGTGGTGGGGCGACCGAGGCAATGGTCCATGCTGAAGCCGGGCAAGAATGGGAACCCGTTGTGCACGTAGTACACCATTGTTGTTGCTTAGGAGATGAGGTGGAGGACTGGAAGTTCCAGGGGTAGCAGCTGCAAGCATATCATCAAGTCTAGACAAAATAGTAGTAAGGGTAGTGTTAGCAACTCCCTGAGCAGTCTCGATGGACCGAAGACGGTCTTCTTGCATCGACATTCGCTCATTAGTGAGTCGTACATTGCCCTTCGTGCGTAAAGAATGATGCATTGAACTCTTGTCACCTGACATGGTTAGTAGCAAAAAGGGAAAGACGTTTATGTAATTCCCTATCAACTACTAGGAAGTGGATAAAAGTCGCTCAACTCTCAAGTCTTAACCAGAACTCTTACAAGTTCTTACCGTGCAGCAGGAGTTGTCAGCCGTTGGTAGTGTCAAAAGTTCTCCGAAGCTTGGATAAAGCTATTGCCAAGGGACCGAACAAACGTACGAGTAGAATATGTTGAGCTAGATAGGCTATACTTATTTCCTATGCAATCTGATAATTCTAGTTATTGTAATGATAAGTAATGACCCAAACTAGAATTCACAAGTCCTAGTTGCCGATCTCAAAGATATAAGCGAATTTCAAGGCAACTCACACGCAAAGATGATGTAACTTAATGCAACCAATGGACACCTGATGTAAGGTTGTGTCCCCATCTTTCGATGAGAGCGATAACTATCGATTTGGGTGGAACCGACTTTGACGATCCGACTACAACGTACGACGATGATGCGCCTTAGCAATCGCTAAACCAACTCCGGAGTGTTATTGATCATGCCGTGGGCACGATCAACTTGAACACGAGGTTCAATTCCTGCAAGCAACCGAAGAACAAGCAAGAACAATGGTAAAAGAAATCTAAAATTGCAAATAAGAATTAAAGGCAAAATTAAGGTGGGGTTCTATTGAGAATCTTGATAAGGTGGCTGTCCAGCACAACTTGAAGACACAAAGTTTGCACTTAGCTAAACTAATCAAACAAAACCCAAGTGTCTAAAGCGACGGCTACTGAGTTTATAAGAGGTATGGACGTGAGAGGGACGTCCTAGGGTTGTGTGCAGCCAAGGGGGGCGCACACAACTTGGGCTTGGGCCCCCACACGCTTACAAGGCCCGAAACAGCCCAAAACAGTATTGTAGTACATTGTTTTAATGATTTCGGTTGATCTACGATGAATATGGGCCTGATATTAGATCCATTCGAAATATCTCGTTGTAAGATTTCAATCAAGTCCAAGTTCACCCAAATCGGAGTCCGTATGCAAAAGTTATTCATATTTGAAGTCGGTGCTGAACGTGATGGATTTGATCTCTCTCTCTTCTTGGCCCGTGGATGATGTGTTGGAGTTGGCACAACCAAATGTGGTCATATCCGTAGTAGTGATGTCCTCATCAAGGACGAGGCGTCGAGGTCGAGGGCGAGGCGTCGAGGTCGAGGGTGCCTACCCCTGCGGCGGTGCCCGAGCTCGAGCTCGCTGGTCCCGAGCTCGACCATCGAGGGGGCATCATCTAGGTCAGGGATGAGCCCCTTGGTCTGTGGAAAGCTACCACGAGGCTGGGGGGATGCTTACACGTAGCGAGGGTACCGATCCCCGACAGCTAGCCCCCGAGGCTCAAGGGACGGCTCTGAAGCTTGGGGCGGCCTTGAGTCTTATTGTTTCTTGAGAAGGGTCGACCCTTTAGCCGAGCACGGCAGTCCCCGAGGCCGACCTTGCGCATCGAAATTCCCCAAGGACCTCTGTCGTGGTCGCCCCGAACTTGCCCTTTCGTCTTTGCGGCATTAAATTGCGGACCGCGCCCGGGAGGTGTCTGATTTTCACCACCTCAGGTTCCCGCAGCGGATTCGAGGAGACGGCTCGTAACGCCTCGCGTCCTGACGTGATGGGCGGTAGGCACGGGAAGCAACGCCTCGGGTCCTCGGGGGGAATTCGAGGAGACGCGACCGTGGCGCTTCACGTTCTCTGCCCGAAAACCCTAGCGCGCCTTTTAAGGAGTAACTGACGCCGGCTATCAGAGATCGTGCTCCTTTAAAAACCTGAAGCCGCACACTTCTGAAGTCCTTCACCCTTACGCTGTGTCTCTGGCCTTTCTGCTTGTCGTCCCTTTCTTTCCTTGATCTGTCTTGATTCTTCTGAGAGCCATGGCTAAGTTCGAAAAAAGCACCTTGACCACCGAGAGGATGAGGGAGCTCGAGTCGTTGAGGCTTCTGGATCCCACGACCTGGCGGCTCCCGGCGGCTGGAGAGGTCGAGCCGCACCCTCGGGGGGACGAGATCGTGAGCACAGAGCAGTATACGCTCTTCGGGCTGCGGACCCCGGAGAGCGACTTCTTGGCCGCCGTTCTCGCGTAATGCGAGATCAAGCTTGTCAATCTGGTGCCGAACTCCATCCTCCTCCTCTCTATCTTCTCGCATCTCTGTGAGGGGTTCCTTGGATCCTTCCCACCCCCTCTCTCTTTTTCCGTTTTTACTCTTTGTTCCGCACCTCGAAGGACCCTATCGTCGGGTGCCTTTATTTCCGGCTACGGACCGGGCTTCCCTGCACCTTCCTTCAAATCCCGACCCGGGACTCCCTCGGGCCGTGGACGGAGAGATGGTTTTACCTGAAGAAGGGCGAAGGGGGCGAGCTCGCATACAACGGCATCGCCGTGGATAGCAAGCGCGAGACCCCGGAGCCTGAGGACTCGGCGGCGACCAAGAGGCCATCGCCATCATCCATGTCTGCGCGACGTGCGGCCTGACCGGTCAGGCCGTGGTCGTAGACTATCTTCGAGCTCGAGTGTCCCCTCTGCGAAAGAGGGTGTACCCGTTCTTCGAGATCCGAGGAAGGGACGACCCTACTCGGGAGAGCGCCAAATGTAAGTTCCTTTCGACCTTGTGTTTTCCCAAGCTCGAGCGAGCTCTTTCTTTTTTCTTTTGATCGCCCTCCATCTCATTCTGTCTTCCTGCAGCCCCGTCGGAGTCGTGGGTGGCGGCGCGTATGCAAGAGGCGTTCGGGAAGGTGGCCCACGCCTACACCCTCGACGACCCCGTCCCCAAGAACATCCTGAGGCGGCGCAGCAAGGTAATCTCCTTCTTGTTCCCTTGTCGGACTTGACTTGAGCCTGGTCTTGATTTAATCGTGTTGATCTTTGCAGGAGAGCCAGGAGCTGCTGGAAACGACGAGGCGCCTGCTGCCGTTGCCCGGGCTGGGCAAGGGCAAGAAGACTACCAAGAGACCTGCCTCCGACGCTCCAGGTCAGGCCGCCAAGAAGCCCCACAATCGAGTGGGGTGACCGCGCAATGGTAAGTCGCTTCTACCGAGCTCGGGGACGCCCAGGCTCGACCTTGGTTCCTCGTCGTTTTCCATGTGCTTTTTTTTCTTTTTTGACCTTTCCTCCTTCTCTCTGTAGCAAGAGCGAGCGACAGTCGCGGTCACACCGTCGAGCCCGCGTCCGGTGCCCCAGATGCAAGCCGCTCGGGGAGAAAACACTCCCCCAGCCGCCGTGGGCGCGACGCCTCGTACCACGCCCCCACCGCCCAGGAGGCGGAGGCTCGTCACGCAGGTAACTTTCCTTCTTGTAGCTCGGGAGTTTAGGTCTTCTCCCTCTTTGCGAGTCTTAGGGGTCTTTTTTGTCACAGATTTTGACTGTTGTCCAGGGTGAGTCCAAGGATGAGCAAGAGGACGCGGGGAACTACCTCCTGGTCCCCTGGGCAAAGCCGCAGCATCCTCGGCCCGTCGCGATACCCACGGAGGGCGACTCAGCAGGGGCGGCCGACCAGGGGCCGCCGGGCGCCGCGAGGGGAGCCCAGCCGAGGCGCCCGACCATGGAGCCCCCGAGTCGGCTGCTGCCCCAGGCGGAGCCGTAGGCGAGGTCGACACCGTTGGGGCGACAGCTGGGGCCGATGCCACCGAGCTTGACGCGGCCGAGACAGTGCTTGCAAGCGTTGACTAGCACGGCAGGGCATCAGGTATGGCGTCGACTCTCTCTTTGCTATTGCTTTGTTTCTGGGCCTCGGACCACTAAGTGACTCTGTTTTTCTCTGGTAGGCTCGGCTCCGCCCGCGCCCCTCTGCGCCTCGCTTGACGCGACTAGGGGTGATGCCCCTGTCGATGTCGCCGACCCGGCGTCGGAGGGGGCTGCAGAGGGGAGCGGGTCGTCTCTGCGCTCTACTCGCGCGAGGCTCGAAGCGCACCTCGAAGAGGTTAGTTGATTTCGAGCCCGCCTTTCTTCTCTTTGGTTCGCTTTATGTCCGCGAGGCCGTTTGTGACGCTTCTTGCAGCTTTTCAGGGCTTGGAGCAGGTCGCTCGAGGGCTCGGGGCCCTGCGTGGCCATGCCATTAGCTTCCGGGTGCTGTGCTCCTTGGTCGAGGGGCACGAGGAGTACGTCCTCAGCCTCGAGGAGAGCATGGCACGGACGGAGGAGGAGGTCGAGCAGCTAAAGGCCGAGCACGCCATCGAGCTCTCGAGGGCAGTCGAAACCGAGCAGAAGCGGTCGACCGAGACCCTCGCGAATATCCATGAGAAGGCCGAGAATGCTCTCGCGGGTGATCGCGCGAGGGCTGCAGAAATCGTCGAGGCTGCTCCCGCGGAGACGGAAGCACTCCACAAGAAGGTCGCGGAGCTCTCTGATGCTTCCCCGAAGGCTTCAGCCGATGTCGAGGCGAAGGTAGCCGAGCTTGAGGAGAAGTTGGGGCGAGCGACCCAGGTGGGGAAGAACGCCCTGGCTCAGCTTCAGGAGGAGCGAAGCCGGGTCACCAACGCCGAGGCCGAGGCGCTGGCCTTAAGGGCGAAAGTCGCTACACTCGAGCAGGAAAAGCTTGCTCGGGAGATGGCTGACCTGTAGATAGGTTAGTCGATAGAAAAACAAGGGTCAAGAGCACTCGGCCCCTTTGTAAATGTTAATCGTGTAAATTTTGCCCTTAAAAGAAATAAATCTCCCTTTGTGTTTGCAATTGTATGCGCCTTTTTAATACTTGGCCGGGAGACTTGTTCGAGAGTAAATAGCATCTTTTCTGCTCGAGACTGCCAGAAACTGCTCGAGACTTAGCCAGATAAAATCTGGTCTGAGATCGAATGGCGTTTGCTCGGGACTTAGGCAGAAATCCTGCTCGAAACTGTTCGAGACTTAGCCAGAAAACCTGCTCGAGATTGTTCGAGACATAGCCAGAAAACCTGCTCGAGATTGTTTGAGACTTAGCCAAGAATCCTGCTTGAAACTTTTTGAGACTTAGCCAGAAAACCTGCTCGAAACTTTTCGAGACTTAGCCAGAAAACCTGCTCGAGATTTCAGCTTTTGCTTTGTTGTCCTGCCTTAGCTGGTGATCCGGCGCACAAAGTTGGCCGTTATGACCCGAGATCCGACCAACATTCCTGACCTGGAAAAGGGAAGACCCGCGACAAGTTTAAGTCATTAGGTATACCTTTGATCGGGGGCGAACTTTATCCCCAGCATTGGGTTAAGGTGGTCGAGCCTGGAAACATTCGGTCCTGCCTCCTTGCCGCATGCTCGCCGTTGATCCCGAGGTGCAGGAGTCAGTTGTAGGGGCCTGAGAGTTTAGCCGATGCCGTTTGGCCTGAAAGAAAAGGGGAAAGGACCCACGATAGAGCCAGGTCGCAGGGCATGCCTTTGATCGAGGACGAACCTGAACTGAGGAGTCGGGTCGGGATGGCCAAGCCGGTGATTAGAACATCCCCGGAGGAACTCGCCATAAAAATTACTCGATGGGGGAATCAATTATCAAAATCACTTGATGGGGGAAATAGATCTCAGATTAGAATCACTCGACGGGGGAATAGAGCAACCCCGGAGGATATTTTTTTAGAAATCCACGACCTCCGAGCCTGGGAATTGTCATCAGGCTCGGGGTGCCCCCAAAGGACGGCCTCCGAGTTGGCTTGTCGGGGGGATGGTCGGCTTACCCCGATAAATATCGATTTACAGTGATCGGAACATCCCCGAGGCGAACCCAGAGACTGCGACTCGAGGCCAAGGCACGCGGGGTGCAAAAAGGAAAACATTCACAGACATAGATACTAAGAAAAGAAATCCTAGGGCACCCCGAGGCTCGGGAGCTCTTGACGTGATCTCAGGTCCAAGCTCTGCTACAGGGGGGAGCCGAGACGCGATGAGAATCGGCTTACAGCTGACTGCAACCCCTTGAAGGCGATCCCCGAGATCACGTCTCGTGCTCACGTCGCTCATGGTGCGGGGACACACAAATGCTGGTTTTAATGAAAGAGAACTTTGCGTAAAGTGTATTAGGCCGGGTCCCGAGCGTGGGTCACTTACCAGGCGGAACCCTTGGCCCGGGGCCCGACGCAGGGGGGGCAGTTGACTTACTGCGGCGAGGGCTGCTTTTCTGCAAACTTGATCCTCCGAAGACGGACCTTGAGAACGCGACCCGGCGTCACGTCCTCTGGGGTGCAAGAGAGGCGTTAGTACAGGTAAAAAAGAATCTTATGCCAGGCCCGACCAGGTAGTGTGCGGGCGCGGACCATGCTTGAGATGGTGACTTCCCGGATGCGGGAGAGCAAGCAAGGCGTTATACATACAAAGACAAAAACATGCTTGCAGTAAACAAGAGGTCGGATCGGCCCCTGGCTCGAAACGCTTACCGATGGTGATCTCAGGCACGGGCCCTGCCACGGGGGAACAATCGGCTTACTGCGACGAGAATCGGCTTACTATGGATTTGGCCCCCTGAGGCGTGCCCCGAGACCATGGTTTTGTTCGAGCAACAATGGGAGAGGGGCCAGATCATATCCCAAGGTCGAGGGGCTCACGGCCGTGATCGCCAGGCCGAACCCCGCTATGGAGGGGAACCGTGACGCGATGGGAATCGGCTTACAGCTGGCTCGACTTCCTCCAGGGGTGAACCCTCGGATCACGACCCGGATACTCACTCGCTTGGGGTACGAAGAGATATATAAAAAATGGCGCAATCATAGATGATAAAGTAAAAGCATTTCATCATGAAAGCAAGAGGCAGAGTTCAAACATAGAACTTTTAGAGCTGGTCAATGTTCTACGAGTTTGTGAGCTCTCAACCGTCGGGCATGGCCAACCGGTAAGCACCCATCCGGCCTGCTGCGATGACGCGATAGGGGCCCTCCCACAGCAGGGATAACTTGTTGGTGCCGGACCGATCCTGAATTCGCTTTAGGACCAAGTCCCCAACAAAGAGCCCTCTGGATCGCACCGATCGGGAGGCGTGCCTGCGAAGTGTTTGTAGGTAATGTGCCAACCGCAGCAGAGCATGGCATCTTACCTCCTCCGCCAGGGCGAGGTCGAGGGACCGTTCTTGCTCGAGATCGACTTGGTCGACTGAGTGGACCCTGGCGGAGCCCAGCGTGACCTCAGGGGGTAGGACGGCTTCGGAACCAAAGACGAGCCGGAAGGGGGTGGACCCTGTTGCCCGGCTCGGCGTGGTTCGGATGGACCAGAGGATGGTGGGAAGCTCGTCCACCCAGCCCCGGCCTCGGCGCTCGAGCTCGTCGAAGGCTCGCTTATTGACGCCTTGGACAATTTGTCTGTTGGCACGCTCGACTGCCCCGTTGCTCTGAGGGTGGCCTACTGAGGCGTAGCAGACCTTGGTTCCCCTGTCTTCGCAGTATTCTTGGAACAACTCGCTAGTGAACTGCGTCCCATTGTCGGTGATGATCCTGCAAGGGACCCCTTACCTTGAGACTATAAATGAACGGAGAAATCTCACCGCGGCCTGGGCTGTGATGGCCGAGACTGGCTCGGCTTCAACCCATTTCGTGAAGGTGTCGATGGCGACAAATAGGAACTTCTTCCCCCCGACCGCCCGCGGGAAGGGGCCGAGGATGTCGAGGCCCCAGGTTGAGAACGGCTAGGCGAGGGGGATGGTCTGGAGGGCGTAAGCCGGCTGGCGAGCCTTTCGGGCGTGGAACTGGCAAGCTCGACAGGCGCAGACGATGTCCCGAGCATCCTGGAGCGCCGTTGGCCAGTAAAAGCCCATCCGAAATGCCTTCCCGACCATGGTCCTGAAAGAAGAGTGAGCGCCGCAGAGGCCCGAATGGATGTCATTAAGCAAGTATTTAACTTCCTCCGGGGTGATGCACTTGGCAAGGACGCCAGTGGCGCCTGCTCAGATCTGTTGTCCGCCGACGAGCCCGTCTGAGCTCGCCGGCGCGCTGAGCTCACGCCTCACCGCTCGTCGGGCGGGAGATCGCCAAGGCTGAGGAACTTGACGATCGGGTCCATCCATGATGGAACGCTCTCGAGGAAGGCCACCGAGTCTTCTGGTTCGTCGACGGTCGGGGCCGGCAAGGTCTCGAGGATGACATCCGACGGGATCTCGTCGTCGGATGACCCGAGCTTGGACAGGAGATCCGCGCCGGAGTTGTCCTTCCTGGGAATGTATCCGACTTCGAGGTTCTTAAACCATTTCTCCATTTTGCGTACCTCGGCTAGGTACTTCGCCATCGACGGCTCTGAGCATTGGTAGTCTTTGTTGTACTGGTTGACGACTAGTTGAGAGTCTCCCCTCATGACCAACCGGCGCACGCCCAGCGATTTTCACGCATGAAGGCCAGCCAAGAGGGCCTCGTAATCCGCGACATTGTTGGTTGCGGGAAAGCCGAAGCAGATCATGTACTTCAGACGATCCCCCCGAAGGGTGATGATGAGGACGCCAGCCCCCGAGCGTTTAAACGACCTTGAGCCATCGAAGAACATGGTCCAGGGACCTTCTCCCTCAACCTCGGGTTCAGGGGCGGGCTCCGCCGTCTGCTCGACCACAAAGTCGGCAAGCGCCTGCGACTTAATGGTGGAGCACGCCATGAACCGAATATCGAATTCGGCTAATTCCATAGCCCATTTGGCGATGCGGCCTCCTGCCTCCGGGTTCCTTAAGATCTCACCGAGCGGGAACCCACTCGGGATGACCACGGCATGCACCTGAAAGTAATGCCGGAGCTTGCACGAGGCCATGAAGAGGGCATAGAGCAGCTTTTGGACCGGGGGTAGCGCTCCTTCGGCCCATGGAGCACTTCGCTGACGTCGTAGATCGGCTGCTGTCGACCATCTCGCTTGGCCACCAGGATAGCGCTGATGGCCTGAGTTGCGGCCGCCAGGTAGAGCAGAAGCGTGTCGCCCGGGTGCGGGGTCGTGAGCAGCGGGCAGCTTGAGAGGTATGTCTTCAGCTCGTCAAAGGACCGTTGGGCTTCTGGGGTCCATTCGAAACCACGATGCTGGCGCAAGGCTTTGAAGAATGGTAGCCCGCACTCCCCGAGCCTCGAGATGAATCGGCTGAGGGCGGCCACACGACCGACGAGGCATTGGACCTACTTTGTTGACGCCATGGTGACCATCCTCTCGATGGCCTCGATCTTTTCTAGGTTTGGGCCTACGCCTGAGCCCCCGATCATGTAGCCGAGCACCTTTCCAGAGGTTGCACCGAAGACGCACTTCTCGGGGTTGAGCTTGACTCCATGCTTGTTTAGGTTGGCGAAGGTCTCCGTGAGGTCGCTGACATGGTCGGCTTCAGAAAAGCTCTTGACGATGATGTCGTCAACGTAGACCTTGAGATTCTGCCCGATTTGAAGGTCAAATGTCTGGGACATCAGCCGTTGGAACGTCGCCCCAGCGTTGCGGAGGCCGAACAACATAGTGGTGAAGCAGAATGTCCCGAACGGCGTGATGAAGGCTGTCTTGTCCTCGTCGCCCGCCATGAGCTTGATCTGGTGGTAGCCGGAATAGGCGTCGAGGAAACTCATCATCTTGGCGTTGGAGGTGGAGTCCACGATCTGGTCTATACGGGGAAGAGAGAAGTTATCCTTTGGGCACGTCGAATTCAAGCCCGTGTGGTCGACACACGTCCTCCATTTCCTGTCCTTTTTTCTGCACGATCACCGGGTTGGCCAGCCATTCGGAGTAGTTGACCTCACGAATGAGGCCAGCCTTCAGGAGCTTGTTGAGATGCTCCCTGATTATCGCCACCTTTTTGGGGGAGAAACGTCGTAACTTCTGGTGCACGGGCCTGCATCCAGGCCTCGTTTGCAATTTATGCTCGATCACCTCCCTCGGGACCCCAGGCATGTCTGCCGGTTCCCACGCGAATATGCTTTTGTTGCTGCGGAGGAAGGTGACAAGCTCGAATTCCTATTTCGGGTTGAGCTGGACGGCTAGGTGGACACATTTGCCCGGGTTGTCCTCCTCGAGCCGCATGGTCTTGGTCGGGCTGCCGGGCTGGATCGCTGTTTTTTCGACGGGCGTCCTTCTGTGCCGCCTCGGGGCCCGCTGAGGGAGCATGCCCGCGAGCTCGAGGGCCTTCTCCTCACAGCAGTACGCCATTTTGAGGTCGCCTCGGATGGTTATGATGCCCTGGGGCCTAAGGAGCTTCATGCAATGGTGGCCGTAATGGCTCGCCGCCATAAACTTGATCATAGCCAGCCGCCCGAGGATGGCGTTGTAGGGGAGATCACCGTCTACAACCTCAAAGGTGACCAGCTCGGTGTGGAAGTTCGCCGAGTCACCGAAGGTGACGGGCAGAACCACCTGCCCGAGCGGAGTGGTCGAGCTCCCCGACACGATGCCGAAGAAGGGGACCGCTATACTTCTGATCTTGGACCGGGGAATCTACATCCGGTCCAGCGTACTGGCCAAGAGCAGGTTGAGAGAACTCCCTCCGTCAACCATAACCCTCCCGACCACGGTGTTGCTTATGGTCGGAGCGATGACCAAGGCGGTCTTAAGGTCCCTGAACATCCCCGAGGGAGCGTCACCCTGGGAGAAGGTGATCGGAACGTCAGCCTATTTGCAAGGCTGGTCGGTAGGCTTGCCGACCGAAGCTTGGTACACACTGCGCGCGACACTCTTGAGCTCGCGCCGGGATTGGTACGCAGACGAACCGCCGAAGATCATATCAACACGACGGTCGCCCTGCTGGAACTCCAGGTCAAGGCCCTCTGGCCCCTCACGGGCGATGCCCTCGTCGGGCAACTCACCCCCCTTCGGGAGTGCGGGCATCTCCCCACGCCCATCGTAGAAGGCGTTCAGCTTGAATTGCCACGCCCTACAGCCTCTCAAGTCGTGGCCAGGGGCTTGATGGAACAGACAGAATTTGTTCGGGTCGTATCCCGACCTAGCCTCGTTGGCGGGAGGTCGGGCGCCGCCCGCCGCAGTCGGCCCGATGTTGCCCTCGCCGCGCGAGGCGCGACGCTCGCCGGGAGTTGACGCGCGCTTCCGACGCCGTGGATCGACTGCCGGGCCGAGGTCCATTGCGGTTGAGTTGCTGCACCTCCATCACTTCACGCTCAGCGTCGGCCGCGACGACCACGCGAAGCTGGCCAATGCCATCCCGACGACCCTGCCCTTGCTTCTTGGGGCGCGGGTCCGGGCCAGTAGCCTTGGCGGCAAACGGCCCGGGCTTGCCGGGAATGCAGCCGAGCTTACCCTGGTCGTAGTCGCGCTTCCAGTGAACGGCGTCGTCCGCGTAGCGTTCCGCCATTCGGAATAGCCTGTTGACACTGAGGTCGGTGGTGATCTCCAGGTCCTCCGTAAGGCGCCTGTCCCGAACGCCGAATTTGAAAGCTTTGATGACGGCTTCGCTGGAGACATTTGGGATTGAATTCCTCGCGCGGGTGAACCGCCGGACGAAGTCACGGAGAGGTTCACCCTTACCCTAGATGATGCGGTCCAGTCCTTTCCGCCCAAGGCGCCAGAGCGCCTCCGAAGTTTGATCGAGAGCGCCGCATTTGGCGCCACGACCGGAAGGCACCAGGAGCCTAGTTGAAAAGCCAGGTGCGAGCGGCACCGTCCAGGATGGTAGGGAGGTAGTTGGCCATCACAGTCTCATCCCCGCCGGCCGCCAGGATCGCGGTAGAATAGATCGAAAGGAACTCGTCGGGGATCTTGGTCCTGTCGAACTGCTCCATCGTGGAGGGGCGGAAGTGGTCGGCCAGCGCACCCGGCGAAGGTCGACGGAGTACGCTGGGCAACCGTAGGTTGGGGCAGCATGGTCGCCGTTGCTACGGTCGGAATCGCCGTCAGCGAGGTGATCAAACTCGAGCCGACGGTGCACCCCACGTCGGGCTTGGTGGACAGGGAGGGTGTCGTCAGGGTGGCGATGATTGCGAGCCTTCGCCGCTCGCGTATGTCCGGAGACGCACCCGAAGCGCCGCTACATGAAATAATTGCCACCACCCTACCGATCGCGGGAATGCCCGCGCATCAGGCCTGCGCCCCGGTGAGGTGGGGACGGTTGCGGCGGGCTCCTGGCTCGCGGGTACGTAGTCGGTCGGCTAGGACGACGGTGGCCGCGCGACGAACTGTCATCGCTCCTTAGGGAGCGAGGTTTGGGCCGTCGTTGACGTTCTTGCTGCGAGGGGGTGACCTCGTCGGCCGCCCTGCCGAGTTCCTCGGAAAGGGATCGGCGAAAGAGGGCCGTCCTTGCCCGGTGGGATCGGCCATGACCCAGGCGATGGCCCGCAAGCGTTCCCGATTGGGATCGTCCTGACGAGCAGAGCTGCGATGCCCAAGCGAGGTGTGGAGCCCCTCGCGCTCTTCCCGTCGGAGGGCGGTGATGGCCTGGTTGATGGCAACCCGGACCAACCGACGCGCCTCCTCCGGCTTCGGTCGCCGCCACTTGCTCCGTGCTTGCTCGCGGTGCCGCCATGAAGGCCGCGCCACGGGCGATAGGGAAGGTGAGAACATGGAGGTGGAGCCTTCGTGCTCAGGAACCGCGTCCGGGTCCAGCCTCGCTGATGGTGACATGCCGTCACTGGAGCCGAAGGCGCTGGCGACGCTGAAGTGGTGAACCCCGAATGAGCGAAACTCGAGCCCCACGGTGAGCGCCAGCTGTCGACGATCGGGACCGTCGGTCGTAGAAGAAAGAAAGGGGGAGCGAGGTGTCTGCTCGGGAGCGGGACTCGAGGTCGCGCTCGTTCGCGGGCTTCAAGCGTCACGGGAAAGTCGTCCAAGAAAGGATGTCGGACACAGAGATTTATACTGGTTCGAGCCCCCAAGGTCGGGTAACAACTCTACTCCAGTCTTGCCCTGAGGCTAAGGGTGTATTAGCAACTCTGTGGAAGAGTACAAGGACGGGGCCCGAGCAAGAGAAGGGGGCCACGCCGTTCTTCGGTGTCGAGTGTCGGGTGTTGCCCTTGTCATCTGTTTTTCCTGTCTTGTTGCCGCTCTGTTGTTCTCTCTTTTTTTGCGGTTGGGGTGACCTACTGCTTTTGTAGCCCTCGGGAAACCTTGTTGCTTAGTCCCGAGACCGACGTCAGGAGCCCGTGGCGATTTGACGGAGGCTCGGAAGTCGTTGCTAGCCATTGAGAGTCTGACGGGAGCTATTGAGATCTTGACGGGAGCTGTTGAGGTCTTGGCAGGAGCTGTTGAACCCTAGTTCCCACGCAGGGGCAGGTAGGGTGCTGATTCCCACGCACGGGAGAGTTTTACATAAGATAAAAAATAGAAATACTATAGATGTCCCTTTCCTTGGTGCCCGCGGAGGTGTCGAGGTCGAGGTCGAGGGTGTTAGTGCTATGCCCTTGAGGCAATTATTTAGATGATTGTAACATGACTATGTTTATGAATAATAATATGATTATTGGTCCAATGAATGTATATCATTGTATTGATCAACAAGTATGTGACTTGCTTATGAAGCTCTTTACTTATTGATATAATTCGATAAATATCTCTGATTGGATATCATCGTATAGGACAACGATGAATAGATCAGCACATGTAGTGATCGATGATCATGTTTCATAGATCATGGGATATAGAGATATCATCTATACATTGTGGACGCATGTTGAAGAACATGGGTTAGATAGACCCGCAATTGGACACTACGAGAAGGTTTCATTCTTATGTGTCATCAGTGTATCTCATACCTAGTAGATGTATGATCCTTAGACCTGAGATTGTCATATTCCCTACATGTGTAATAGTTTTCCTTGGGGCTATCAAACACTACTTCCTAACCGGATAGTTATAAAGGTAGCTTTCATGTTTACTATGAAACGTGCAGAGGGAAGTGAGCAGTCAAGATGGAATTTGCCACTCCAATGAAACGGAGATATATGACAAGGCCACTCGTGTGATATGATTAAGGAAGTGCATGGCCATGTCGTGATTGAGGAGTCAATCACAACTTATTAATATATCACAGATACGAGAGATGGATTGAATCATCAAAGGATGACATACTTCTCGCCTTGAGTTCAATCTTCATATACTTGGCAAAGGGATTATTACATGAGTACTTTTGATAGGTTCTCATCGATTTGATCATAGTATGTTTGGGAGTTGGCATACTTTGCAAGGAGCCGCTACCAACTATTGGATTGAAAAGGAGTTTTTCGAATCCATGTCCAAACGTACGTGAACCTGCAGGGTCACACACTTAATGGGCTGGGACGCATTAATTTGGATTGGATCATAATTAATAGACATCGTGGGTTTAGCACGCTGATGGGCCTTGGTTTAGGGTTTCATCTCGTGGCTATATAAGGAGGGGAGGAGGGTGGGTGCAGGGTGTGCTTTCCCACGGTTTAGAAGTGATTCACTCGAAACCCTAGCCTCCTCTTCTCATTGCCCTCGCTGAGCGACCAGTGCTTGCACACGCGCGCATCGCGCTCCATCCTCGACATGTGGACTATCGGACGCCTGCGCGATGCGGCGTGGGAGGACGATCCACTACATCGACGCGCGAAGGATTCCGCAACTGCGCATCTAGTGGTAATCTTATCTGTGATCCCCTTCTTTCGAGTAGCTTTCTGGTTACGCGGTAGATTTTTTTTTGTGCTAGTGTAGCATATCGCGTTCCTCTTCAGAGGGTGCCTACCCCTGCGGCGGTGCCCGAGCTCAAGCTCGTTGGTCCCGAGCCCGACCATCGAGGGGGCATCATCTAGGTCGGGGATGAGCCCCTTGGTCTGTGGAAAGCTACCACGAGGCCGGGGGATGCTTACACGTGGCGAGAGGACCGATCCCGACAATATATATATATATATATGGCTGAGTGCAATTGTCTTATCCTCAGTTTACTTCCAGGTATGGTTGTTCTACATATGTGTATTGTCATTCATCATTAGTCTTACATCACTGTCAGCATGCTGCTTCCTTAATTATATAGTCGGAAGGATGCCTCATTTACTCTCTCAATAATCTGTGCTCCCTTATTTCCAGAAAGCAACAGTAATTATTGCAACAATATCAAGCCCAGCTGCCAGAAGAAGAGAATTTGCACTGCTAAACAGCTTCACAGCTGTTTTTATTCTTGCGTTCTACGGTATTTCACCCACCTCCAAATTATCCTAAGTTTGCTCAATTTCTATACTCCATTTCCAGTATGAATAGGTGCTTCTTAACCTAAAAAATTGTCCCCTGCTAGAACAAGCATGCAATACATCATGGATAACAAAAGTTCCTTCATGCGTTGCCAAAGTGTATAAATGTAATATGACTTTGTTCATAGTGCTTCCATTCATATGTAAGTTTAGGCTTAGTCTACTCTATGGCAAAACTCAACTGCATTGCTTAATATCCTATTTAAGCATGTACATTCCCGGTGTGCTAATTATTCTCATGCAGCACCAATCTTCCTCTTTATTCTTTTGAAGATATAAAGCCTTCTATAGAATTTCGATACCCCATGTGCACGTGCAGTAATTCTCATATGCACTCATATAATCTTCTAGGAACTATTCTGCTTTTTTACTATCATGACAAGAGCCTAAATCCGATACAGTGTAGTCAAAATGATGTTTTTGTTTATGCATGTCTAAGCGTTGACCAATGATAATTGATGCTGAGGAAAACATAAATCAAAATATGTCTTAGCTAGATAGGTTGTTAGAAGACTCTTCACCCCGTCTTTCGAAAAAAAACTCGTGGTTCTACAAATTAACATGCAACTCCAGACCGAGGCCTTTTTGCTCGCTGTTCCAGGAAATTGTATCTAGACTCGGACTAAGCCCTTTTGCCAAAAAAAACATGGTTCCGGAAAATTGCATCCCTATTCTTACAAAAAAACCGATAAATTTTATGGTATCTTCTCCTTCGCCCATTTCAGCAAGAAGACCTTGTGAAATCTAAAGCCGTGATTATTTCAATTTTCCTAACATTTTTTAATATTTCACTAAAGGAAAAATGATATCCATCGTGAAGGTTGTTTTTGCCATCAGAGCGCTCTATCAAAACTCAACCGGCACAGCGTAGCGTGCAACTCTACCTACTACTTTCTAGTGTGCAAGAATTTGACAAATCAATGACAACTCACAAGAAGGCAGGAGCCGGCATAGTAGGCCGCCTAGAAAGGATAACAGCCTTGGCTAGCTACGCAGTAACGCACGTCATCATCATCTTAACCAGTTGCATGTTCAGTTGTACAGTCATCTCTAGCAATGTTTGAACTCTAAATATGGGGTACCACACACTGGGGGATGTGCATCAATTTTTGAACTGCTGGACGCTGCCACTACATGTACCGCTTTCAATATCTTCGCGACAATTACCGAGAGTGCTCAAGAGGAGCGCAGGCTATCATGGTCGGCACCAGTCAGCTGCTCTGGTATTCCGATGCACTCAAATACTCCCCGTTCTCCTCGAAGTACTCCACCAAGCATTTCAAGAATTTGTCGGTGCTTACGGTCTCCACATCGCACACTAGACAGCACTGCCTCCTCGCTCGTGTTACAGCAACATTCATCCGCCTATGGTCACTCAAGAACCCAACCTGAAAGAAGCAAAGGCATAAGGTTTTATTTACTGACTATATAAAAGTTCAAGCGTCCAAGACACCCATGTGTTGAACAAGAAGCCAACATGAATCTCCACTCACTTTCAATACTCAAGACTATAATTCAGAACTCTTGTTTCAATAGTGAAGTTCTCTGTTTCTTTTAATCAACGAATGGATTTTTTAGTTGTCATGTCAAACATTAGACTGTGTGTGCTGTGCACACAATATTTGCAGATCACTCATATAATATTTACAATGCTTACTCTACTTTATTAGACATTTAAAAATTCCCCAACATTGTCAATTGTCTAATATCCATGTCCGTGTAACGCCAAGCCTACATCAATGTCATTTGTCTAATATTCATGTCCGTGTACAGCAGACATTCGAAATAGGAAACTTCCAAACTGGGAGGATCATGGAAGGGAGCTTACCTCTTTCTTTGAGTTGGACCTGACCATTGAGATGATGATGGCTTCTTTCTCCCGACCCTGAAACCCATCAACTGTCGATATCTCTAAGTCCTTCAGTTTAACATCTTTGTTTCTCATCATCTTCAGACAGGTTACCTACGGCATTACACCATTCAATGAGTCAGTCCTTAAAAGTCCAAGGAGCCAACCATAAATTCAAACAGGGAGATGAATTGCAATCTAAAAGTTGCAAAAAAGTTTGTTATAAAAAGATAAGCAGGCTTAGAAAAAAGAGTTTGTTATAAAAAAGACAAGCAGGCTTTCAACAATGTGCAATCCCCCAACCACCCAATATGTCACGAGTGAAACAGCAAAAAAATGTGCGGCAACAAAGGCTTGCACAATGACCCCCAAGAGAACTAGGCCATCAGTATCTGACAACATAGTATGAAACATGGCGATACAATGAAAGACGAAGTGTGTGAAGCAGGCACGAGAAATAACATTATTTAGCTATAAATTTTGATGATAATGAGAGCATGTAAGCAAAAACCTGTGCAGCATAAGGTGTAATAATTCCAATATCAGATGCACGAACACCACCCTCAACAAGCAGCTTGGCATGAGCAATGGATACTGCAGCCTCGCCCTCATTCATGGTGCTCTCCTCTTCATCTTTTACTTCTTCCATGTCACATCTAAAAAGTATTAGACATGTTAAAATTACTATGTGTATCAGTAAAAGACATTCGTATTGTTCATAACTTCATCTCTTAGAAAATACAAACATCCTTTTTTAATCAGCCAAAGGATGGTCCGACATTTGAAATATTAAACTTCTGCCTAATTATTGTCTTCACTTGGATATGAAACAGTTTTCTGCATTGAAACCACTAGTCATATTGTTTTGTAAAGGAGTATCTTGACAATACAAAAATGTGAAGCAGACAGAGCAAAGAGGAAACAGGAAAATTGCCAAGGTTCAATGCATTCACATCTAAAAAGGATGAGTACTTTGCACCAGGGTTCAAAATACTGGCAGTAACAGGCCAGTTACCGGTTTTCCGGTGGGTAGCTACCAGTACACATATGCTATTTTGGGGTAATTTTTATTGATTTGGGTAGCATTCGTTATTATATGTAGTTTTGAGTTAGAAGTAGTAGAAAAAAATTAAATCAAATTTGAATAAACACCAAGTTTTAAAGAAAAGTGCTACAGTAAAACGACCAATTATAGGAAACCAGTGGGGTTCCAGGAAAAAACCACAAAATGGTTTTTGTAACCTTGCTTTGAACAAGCCATGCAGGGGGAATATCAGGGAATACTGACCCTGTAGTGTCGATGAGTATAATAGTTGGTTCTGTTGAAGAAGATCTTTTCACTTCTTCGAGATCATAGAGCATATGCCCAGCAACACTAGAATGCGCTTTGA
Source organism: Otatea glauca (assembly GCA_036346275.1). Classification (NCBI taxonomy): domain Eukaryota; kingdom Viridiplantae; phylum Streptophyta; class Magnoliopsida; order Poales; family Poaceae; genus Otatea; species Otatea glauca. The sequence goes on along the minus strand of CM070715.1, from coordinate 55,986,310 downwards.
TCTGAGTAGAAGAAATAAGAAAATAACAACATGAGGAAATCATGGTCTAAAGAAAAAAAAAACTGAAACCAAGTTTTAACAGGTAGCATAATAACACAGGGGAAAGTGCACCTTATTATTGTAAAGTTCTTTAGATGACCAATTCATAATGAGCTCATGCATTCTGTACTGGATATTGAGCATGGATGTGATTTCCTCTCCATAAGCTTCAGTAAGGCGTTCAAAGAGTGTCTTTCCCATCCCCTTCTTCTCAGCCTCAGCACTTTGGATTGTTGGAGGAAGTTGAAGATGGTCTCCAGCGAGCACGCACCTTGGCCCCTTATTGCCAAAAATAAAATAAAATGAGAAGCTCCATAACAGAAATGCTACCCTAATAACAACAGCATAGCGACGATTTCATACAAAGCATTGTGATGCCGACTCATGTCAAATATTTTCATAGGTGAAAGCATTGTCTGCTACCATCATTTGAGAAGCCCAAAACCAACCACCAGTAGCGTGGTGCTATAATTGTATGCTGAATGTGAAGCCAAAACTATGTTTCATAGGATTTGTCTAGTGGGTCATATGTGTGGCGATTACAGTAGATTCACATTACATCCTTACAAAGTTCACCATAACAATGTGCTACAATTTACAACCATACAAAAGAAACCTGCTCAAGCATATCTAAATCTGTTTAACCAAATAATAATTAGGAGAATGGTTTTCCCACATGTACATGGATGTCCATGTGCTATCATCACCATCAAATGTGCCCCAAAATTGATGCAAACTTTCAAAATTCAAACCAACATCTCATCTACTAATTGTAATGTCCTTACACAAATCTTGGAGCGCTTCAAATGGATAGGATAGTACATGGACGTCCATATACATGTAAGTTATCTCAACTCTTCTCATAATTGTAAGTTATAACTTACCTTCAATAAAGCTATCCAACATGCCACCTCGAGTGCCTGAGCAGCTTCATCAATAATGACCAAATCAAATGTAATGCCATTTAGCTTTTTGGAAGATGAACCAGTCAAAGTCGTCAGTACAACATCTGCATTTTTTATAACATCGGTGACTGCAAGCTGCTGTCGTTTTCGCTCCTCTTTGGCAAGGGTTTTGAGCTCTTTCCTGATGTCCCTTTTTGTGTTCCTATCTTTAGCTTTCAGCAATTTGCTATTAAGTACCTAACACAAGAAAGAGAACGTATCAAGAAATATCTAACTACAGAGAATAAAATAATTGAAATTGCAAGTGTCAGTGTGTCATTAGTACTATCTAAATCTAAATAGGACAGCTTTCTCAGTCTCATTAGATGGTTCCTTAACAGTTGTGGATAGACATGTCAAAAGAATATAGCACGCCCATTCCAAAGTGAATGATTACCTTCATTTCTTTGCGAATGTCACCTGCCAAGCTGCTATTATCTGCTCGTAGTACCTGGTCCAAAAAGATTAAGCAGGCTAACTATCACAAGGTCATATGGACACACAAAGGTATCACATATAATATAACTGTCAATAATACTTCATAAAAAAAATTTCGCTCATTTTAAATGGCTCATAGCATTTGAGTGAGACAAATTGATCAATTAAGTTGCTTATATGATTGATAACAAAAATATTGGAGAATATAGAAAATTCCTTCTTTATGTTAGAAAAAAATGCATTGCCCTGCAAAGCATAAGCAAATAGGAAAAATGATCCAACCAAAAGGGAAAATAAAATGTTCACATGAGTTGCATGGTTGACTAAAACAAATACAGGTCACTATATATTTTTTTTAGAACAATAGAGGTCATTATATGAATCTCACATAAAGGCAAAGGAGCATCACTAATGAAATAACTAAGCAAAAGAAAAAAATAGAGCATCTTCATGTCCTAATTCCCCAGTACAGAAGCAAATTGAACCACTGAAAGCAGAGTTATACCTGTGCATCAAGAGCACTGTCCAGCACTTGGGGTAGTAAACGAGCAGGATGGCCTAATCTCACCAATTTTGTTCTACCAAAAGGTCAATAACACCATGTCACAATGAGCAAATTGGTGAAACAAAAAGAAATAAGAACAAATATTGTTTCCGATACTGGGTGGTGCAGATGATTAGGCAACAGAATGCATTTTTTTTTCTAAAATGGGTACATATATAATTGTAACATCTTGCCCAGAAAAAAAACATGGAAAGAAAGATTCAAGCAAAAAAGATATGTTTCGCAAATTTTTTAGCAACCTGTACTGGGAGAGTCGCTCGACAATGTTATCCACAGCAATATTGGAAGCAGCACAAGCAAGAACCTTCGATCCACGCTTGACCTCCTGCAATATTATCTCAATTATGGTTGTTGTCTTCCCAGTTCCAGGAGGTCCATGAAGCAAGAAAACATCCCTTGATCTGAGGGCCTTAGAGATAGCATCTTTCTACAGAAGAAAGATATGTTATATTTTTTATATATAATCTGTACTGGTTGAAAAGCATTCGGTAGAACTATTGACTTTACAAAAATTAAAATAGTTTGTTTCATTTTGATTTTGAATGCTTATTGATATTGATATATGAAGACAAGTGTACAAAAATTAGAGGCATGTAGTAAGCAAATGAACACTACAAGACATCAATTGCAACTTTTCTGATTTTTTATTAAATAAACAAATTCTAATAATAAAAACTCTAAACAAGGATCTTTGCAAAACATCATTTCAAAAATGTACCCAAAACACCACCACTAGCATAACTGGTGTTAGGGACTTAGGGTCCACCAAGCCAACATCATCAACAGTGGTGTTACCCACCTAAACAACTGCAACCTAGAAATACGACCTGCCCAACCAGTATTTACAGGTAAGATGGTGAAATGCCATTGATGATGGCATCAGCACAAGTGTGCATAATGCCAAAAGCAATGGAACATCCATGTGTGGACTGATGCCACATGTGCTCGTGTTAGGTTCTGCTCGCCTACTCATTGATGTTCTCTAATTTGCTTAAAAATTCATGAAGCAATAATGAATGTCTGTAGAAGTAATGGACCAGTTAATATATGTTAGTTTGTCCTGGTACTTAGAAGTTAATAGTAATAATATAGTGATCCAGTATTCCTTCACGTGTGGCGAGCAAAGATTAAAAAATGAAAAGGATTTGTCGTGCCGAGTTCTCACATACGAATGTTTTATGTTAGCACGGGAACTGGGAAGCAGACTGACCTGTGCACTGCTTCATGAGTATGCCTCCTAATGCAAACTTCCTAAGAAAATATATCAAGTTTAGCTATCCAGTTTGCCAATCACGGAGGCATTAGATAGTTTAGTTCTAAAGCCTTAGCACATGATGGTGTTACCATCCAGGTATTTCAAAGCTACAAAATCTTTAAGTACTCACTAACACCTTAACCTGTGGCATTAGACATAATAGAAGCAACACCACTTACTCTGGCATTGCCATCTTTTGGACACTCCTGCATGGCAGGTAGCAAAGCATAGTGCCATGCCGCCATCCTTTGTGGTATTATGACATGTAAGTATGTAACATTAATGCTAGTATGCTACCCATCCTGGAGTTGCAAATTGTGTCCCTTTTGAAAGTTGTGGGTCTACTTTTTGCAGTTTTCACTAAAATATTGATTATGTAAAAAAAAATCCCTTTTAACATAATAAAGAACCACAACATCACATCAAACATGATTCACTTCATGTATGTTATTAAATGTTTCAGAGTGAACACCAGAACAAGACAGTAACACCAACAAATTCGATAGTCAATCCTACTATTCTAGTGAACATCTCTGCATATGGCTTTTCTTTACTTCACAAAATTATGTGGATGAGAACTCAAATGGAATGTAATACTGCAACAAGCAAGAACTAAATACATTCGAAAGAAGAACAAGAAAAAATAGTAACCTGTGAGTCATCCAAATTCTTATTAAATGGACTGAATTTCACAGCATCCTTGGAGCACATAGGTGATTTCTCTCCAAATAAAACAGGAACAAGGTTTGCAGAAGGTCCTGTTTGGATGGCCTTATTAAGTTGAATTAGTGCATCCTTCATTCTGCGATAAGTAACCTAGAAGAGGGATTAAGATGCATAATTTGAGGTCCGGCAAACTGTACGGTAATGCTGGTGCACAAGTAATAATAATGAAGGACTATGTGGAGTTAAAAAACAAAGAGGTGGTAGGCGACAAGTGCGCTGATTGCTGGACAGCTGTGCAATTCTAAACTGAAAACTTGTAAATGAAAACATGCAAAAGATAGCAGTACCTCATTTGCAAGCTTCTCAAGACGGAGAGGGCTATTTAATCCATCTTCAGGAATATCATCAAAAGCAATGGTAATGGAAGAATCCTATTTGGTCAAACACAAAATTTCAATCCTTACTCCTACTCCGAAGCAAAGACTTAAATAGTCGACAACCCATAGATGATAGCCAGGTACCTTCAAGCGATAAATTACACCCTGCCCAAGAGAAGCAGATCCAGCATCCGCCTTATTTGGCTTCAAGGCAACCACATCATGTGTTCCAAACTAGAGTAGAAAAAGCCCAGGGGGGGAAACGTAAGCAAGCATTATCAATGGCACAGTCAATATGATTTTTCTCTAATCAATGTCCGGTAAATTAAGGAGCATGTGTAAGCATTTCCTGTACCATTATACGGTCAATTATGTTTATCTAGTGCTGATTGGAATTACAGTTACCACTCGCAAAAGAAACAAAGTGCCAATTTCGACAAACTTGAGAAGGCATGTGATGTTATTCATAATGAACTTGACAAACGCATCTAGTATTTGACTAGTACACTATCTGTTGACCACAAACAATTCCTTGTCCCCAATTAACAGTACTTTGATAAGTGATAACACATAGATTACACTACTCAACCGGCACAAGAATTGCATGTGTCCATTTCCAGTTTTCCACAGAACCACCTAAGAAGACAAGTGATCCAGCGCACAGAGCACAAACTCACATCCTACTTGTAATTCCTAACCAGAGTGGCATCATAGCAAGCACCAAAACGAGAAGGGGAAAATATGATACTCACCTTGTGCGGCGGAAGCACATCGCCCTTGTTGGGCTGGAACTCCAGGAGCGTCTTCCCCATCAGCCCCGTCTACTTTACGCACCAAGCAGCACAAGAAAACCAAAGGCCAGAACAAGATTAGCACCAGGGCAGATGACAGCAAGCCTGGGGCATCGCCCAATGATGAACAAGCAGCAATGGAACTACCCGACCTGGGCATCGGTGCACTTGAGGTTGGCCATGACGCATCCCCTCCTCTCCAGGCTCTTGGAGCTCGTCGCTGACTCCGCCGATATCTCCGCCGCCTGAGCAGCCACAACGCGCGCACCACACGTATCACCATCCACTCCACTCCCAACCGAGCCAACAGCAAACGTGAAAAAAGGGCGGAGAGAGAAGAACCTTCTCCAGGTCGATAAGAGGTGCCATGGAGGAGACGAACTCCTGCAGCGACACCATCCTCCCCGCTGCTTTCTTGCCGGAGCTCCGGCCGCCGCCGCATCTTCCCTCCATGGCCGCTTGCAGCCTCCACTCGTTGCGTTCCCGAATCGCCTATCGATTCATTCCAGTATAGTCAGGTGGTCTCGGTCCATGTGGACTGCCAAGGCCAAATGGGCAAGTTACGTGAGCTCAGTCCACGTGGATTTTCACGGACAATTCGGCAGGTTGCGCGGGCCTGGCCCATGTGGACTACCGGAGAGAGAGAGAGAGCGCCACGAGGGCTTCTCCCCTACGCCGCGGCGGCGCACGACTAAGGCCCTGTTTGAGAGTTGTACTTCAGCTTTGGACCAAAAGCTCCCTTAAACAGCATAGCTGCAAAGCAGCTGGGAAGTTAAGTCACGGCAGAAACACCCTAAAAAGCTGCAGCTGCTGAGAAGGAGCTTTTCAGCTGTGGCTTCGCTTGACCGTCTCCCATCTCGCTCACTCCGCCTCCCCGACCTCCGCCACCCTGCCTTGCCACCTCCACGGCACCTTTCTACTAATCCGCCGCTGTGCTTCACTAAGTTACTGTCTTCCCGCTCGGTTGCCCCCCGAAAGCTACAGCTGCAGCAACCAGTTTGCCAAACGGCATAACAAGAAAAGTCACACCGTCGACCACACCACATACCATGACAAAGAAACCAAAAGACTTTTAAATTTCACTACAGACCCCCAAACAGCCCTAAGACTGTTGACGCGGTCATGCGTTACCGGAGGCCAAGCCCCACTAAAGAGCATGCGCTGCGAAGCGACTTGACAGCCAAGCGGGGGCAAAAGCCACACGAAAGCCACAGCCGGGTCGAACGTGCTTTCGTAGCTTTGCTTCGCCCCGCTCGGTCCTCACTCGCCTCGCGTTGACCCGCCCCGATCGAGCTCCGCGCTGAGCTTGCTCCGCCCCGACTTAGGCCGCCTCCACGTGGACCGAGCTCGCCTCCGCCCCGACCTAGGCCGCCTTCGCGCCAACAAAGGCCCGCCCCGACCGAGCTCGATCGCCGTCGGGATGGAGGGCCATCGAGAGGGGATTTGGAAGGCTAGGCTTGATTTGTGGATGGATTGGGGGATTTTGGGGATGGATTTGAGAATTTTGGGAAAAGTCATAGCTAGTTTACCAAACGGTATCTAAAAAAGCTACAGCCGTCAGCCACAGCAGCTTTTCAGCTTAGCAAGCCAAAAAGAGCTTTTCAACCCAACCGCAAACCCCAAACATACCCTAAAACCCGTAAGCTACTACAATAGAGAGGGCCAAACGGGCCGCCCGGCACAGCATGACCCGATTAAAAATCGGCACGGCCCGTTTCGATCCGGCTTGTAAACAGGTCGTCACTGCGTCTCACACGTGTCGGTGGCTACCAGACACGGCCGTTGGCTCTCTACGGCCGTCTTTGTCTTGGCCGGTCCTTCATGGCCTAACGGGCGGGTTGGCTTGTGAGCTCGTTAGCGCCAGAAAAATTGAAAGAAATCAGAAAAAATTAGAAAAATAGACAAAGTATGCAAAAAATGCAAAAAAAATTAAAAAATTCAGAAAAATGGGAGAAACTTAGAATAATTAGAAAAATTCGAAGGATGTAGAAAAACTTTTTAAATATATATGTAAATTAAGAAAAAACTAAAATATGAGATAAATTCTAAAATGAGACAAATAATTTGAATTAAATAATGAGCTTTATTGATGTTTAGCTGCCTCGTTAAAAACTTTGCCAGGTAAAACTCAACACGAGAAAAACCTTGGCAAAGAAAAAAGAGTACGGCCTATAGCTCAATGATACAAGAAAAAAGTGAAGATTACAATTATTCTTCCTCATTATCTAGATAAAGATTTTCGAACGTCTCCGCCAGCTCTGCATTTTCTGCAGTATGTTGAGCTCGTTGATCAGTTTGTTCCCAATCTTTCACAGTGAGAAGTATTTCCACCATCTCACTTGTCAGATTTGTTCTTCTCTCCTCGATTATTCTTCCGGATAGATTGAAAGCAGACTCCGAAGAAACCGTGGAGAAAGAAACTGTTAACACATCCCGTGCTAATATAGAAAGCACTGGATATGTTATCTTGTGCTCGTGCCACTACTACAAAATACTGAAGTCTTCCTCTTGCTGCTCTTGGTAGTTGACAGTGTCGCTGTTGAGATAGGCAGCTAGCTCCCCACCACTTATGTGTCCGCACTTGTCATTGATGTAGTCGAACTTCTTGAGGAAGAGCCACCTGCACCCCATATCTTTCCCCACGCAGTTTTCTTCTTACCTGTTGTGGGTGCTGGTGGAGGTCGCTGCATGCGAACTTCAGCAAACTTCCGATCGTACTTATCATAAACTTGAGATAAGTTAGCACGGACAGTTGAAAAATAACTAGAATAATCGGTACCTACCGTATCACTTAGAAGTGAGAGAACATTAGAGAATCCCCGAATTTTAGCTCTAGGATCTAAAATAAATGCAAATGCATATAACATAGGAATTTCTTGCCAGTATTTTAAAATTTTAGTTTTCATAGCATAAACAACTTCACGCAAGACATTTTCATGGTTCTTTAAGTGGGTAGCAATTTCTAAAATATGATGCACAATTAAAGGAGAGGTTGCGTAATAAACTCCAGATAAAGCAACAGTAGATTCAAAAAAAAGTTCTAAAAATGACAGCAAGTATTTAGCAATATACCAATGTTGCTCTGTGAGTAGCGATCGACCATCCGTAATGACGGTGCGTGTTAATAAAAATGTAAAATGTGCTCTCATATGGTACGAGATTCTTAAGCATCAAGTAAGTAGAGTTCCATCTAACAGGCATATCCAAACCAAACTTACGCGGACGCACATTCATTGCAATACAATAAGTCTTAATGTTGCTACTCGTTGATTAGAATAATTTAAGTAAGATATTGCAATACGAAAAGGTTCAAAATACTTATCTAACCTCTTAAAACCAGATTTAACTATAAGATTAATAATATGGCAAGCACAATGCTGATGTAATAAGAAAAAATCCGCATAGGAATTGAAAAACGGAGTAAAAATGTTCATGGCAGAAGTATTTGCAGAAGCATTATCTAATGTTATTGAAAAAATCTTATCACCTAGACCAAAATCTTCCACAACTTTTACAGTACAATCAACAATATTTTCACTAGTGTGTGTTACATCAATTAATTTGAATCCTATAATTCTCTTTTCTAGTTACCAATCATCGTTTACATAATGAGCAACTACACTAAGGTAATCCTCTTTAGCTCTACCACTCCATATATCAGATGTCAAAGAAATAGAAAAAGTATAGGTACTAATTTTTTTAGGTTATTGCGATAATTATTATAATATTTAATCAAATCTCTAGTTGTTGTCTATCTAGAAACTGCAGAAAACCTAGGATTATGAGCGGTCCTAATATAGCTTTTAAACACAACTGACTCACCAAAGTTTAAAGTAAGATCTTGAGAAGCGATTAAATGACAAAGAGATTCACGAGCTATCTCAGGATTGTAGTCCTAGTTACATACTGTACCGTCGAAGTTGCACTGCAGCTGCATCTGTCTTAAAGACATCCCTGCTTTTTTACAGTTCTTAGCATGCCTCTTCAAGTGCCCCGTTCCACCTGAAGATTTCGTAGTTAATTTATGCTTACAATATTTACAAACAGCATACCTAATCTGGACGTCGTTTGATGTCTCAAAAATCTAGTTGAAATCTTACCAGACTCCCGATGTATTGCGTCTTGTTCTTTTCGCTCCGGTGCTTGCCGACACAGTAGCACTTGTAGAGCCTGAGGATGGCATAACTTCTGCAACTTCTTGGGCATATGATGCAAGATGTTCCTCGGGTGAAATACCGAAATCAGAAGCTGGGAACGACGAAAAATCTCTGGGCTCCATAAAACAAAGTATAAGAAATAACGACGCTATTAATACTAAAATATGATTTAAAATACTAAAAAATGAAAAAAATAAATCACAATTATCACCTTGATTTCTTGATAGAAGCCGAAAGCCAAATTTTTGGATTTTTGATAAAATTATTTTGAATTTTTCCAAATTACCACCAAGAGAAAAAGAATTTTCACAAGAGAATGAGTAGAAGAGAATGCAAGATTGCTGGAGTGGAAACAGGGGGGCAGCCACCTATTTATAGGAAAAAAATTCAGGATTTTTTTGAATGTTTTGAGACTCTAATAGCTATAAAACGGCTATTTTTTTTAAACGGGCTAAACAGTCTAAACGGACCGTGCTTGTGCCGTGCCGGATCGTTGCCGTGCCATGCCGGGCCCGACCGTAAACAGTCCATGCCGTGCCGCACCGTCGGCCCAAGCACGCAGACAGTCGTGGACCGTCTTGCGTCTGACCGCTCTGATTGAGTCGTCGCCGCGTCCGGCTGAACGCATAGTGCCGTGCCGCGTGCCGGCCGGTTTGGCCACTAACTACAACTTGCGCCGCCGCATCCCGAGCCCCATCTCCGCTATAAGCACCTCTCTCTCTGCTCGATTCTTCCGTTCCGCGTCCCTCGAAACCCTAGAATCCGGGTGCGGCATGGCGGACGGCGAGGGCTCATCGTCAGGTGTGGGCGGCCTGGCGAAGAAGCTCGCGGGGCTCTCCGCGGACTGCAGCGAGGAGACGCAGCAGGGCGGCGGCGACGAGGAACCGCAGCTCTCTAAAAAGTGCGCCGCGTCGCCTTCCTGCTCTATGTTGTTTGTTCTTTTGCTTCGTTGGTATGTGTTAGGGTTGTCTGTTCCCGTCTGATTCGTGTTTGGTTGTCGCGCATTCGTTCGCTAGGTGCAGCGCCAGGAAGCGGGAGGAGAAGAGGAAGAAGCTGGAGGAGGAGCGCCGGCTCAAGGAGGAAGAGAAGAAGAACAAGCTCGATGTCACCACCCTTGGCACCCGGATCCCCAGCCGGTGCGTGAGTCGCAGCAATCACAGAGAAAAAGGGGTTAGAAGAAAGCGACGGGGAAGAAGAAGATTGGGGAAGAAGGCAACGCCTGGAGAATTTTTCTTCTATATTCATCATACCCTTCTGCTTGTCATTACACGGTATATATACCCTTACAAAGTCAATAACTCGTTCTTCTTACTACGACAACACATTGGACAGCTACAAAGTTTCGCTTTTTTCGTTTGATGTTACCTGCGGTAGATCTTCAGTTATGCGCTGATTCCACTTGATCTTGACCCTCCGACGCACTTAATCGAATTCGTCCAAACGGTATCACGCACTGCCGACTTCTTTAGCATCTCTCGATAGCATCGCCCCTGAGCCCAACTCGTCTGATGCCTCTGAAGCAACAACGTCGTCTGTAACACCACCCCCTCCCCAGACATTGCTTGTCCCCAAGCAATTGCTCCAGGAAATCAGTGCCGTAATCTAGCTAGATCCTCCCAAGTTGCAGCATCTACTGGTATCCCAGTCCATTTAATCAAACCCTGCACAATGGCGGAATTCCCCTTTTTCACCAAGCGCCGTTCCAATATCTGTTCTGGCTCTGTACAAGTTGTGTCCAACTCAGCTACTTTTGGTAATTCAGTGAATACTGGAGAATAGTCTGAATGAAATCCCTTCAATTGTGAGACATGAAACACCGGGTATATCAAACTTTCAGCTGGCAAATCCAAGTGATAAGCTACCTTGCCGATTTTCTCCAGAATTGTATATGGACCAAAGAACTTGTATGATAGCTTAGGACATGGACGATTGACAAGGGAGGTTTGAGCATAAGGTTGTAATTTTAACAGTACCTTTTCCCCAACTTGAAATTGCCGCTCCTGCCTGTTGCGGTCAGCCTACATCTTCATTCGGTTCTGAGCGCGGGCTAAATGCTGTTTAACCAACTCATGATACTTCTCTCTGTCTTGTAACCAAATATTAACGTCCGGCACTTCACTGATCATTCCCGAAGGTAGAAATCCATAATTCGGTTCCGTTCCATACAACACCTTAAAAGGAGAACATCCGAGAGAAGTGTGATAATTTGTGTTATACCAAAATTCTGCAAGGGCTAACCACTGTTTCCAAGTGTGTGGTGCTTCATGGATAGCACATCTCAAATACATCTCCAGGCATTGATTTATGCGTTCACTCTGTCCATCAGTCTGTGGATGATAGGCTGTGCTAAATTGGAGTTTAGTGTTCATCAATTTGAAGAGCTAGCGCCAAAATGTACTGGTGAACACTTTATCACGGTTGGATGTAATCGACTTCGGCACGCCGTGAAGCCTCATTATCTGGTCCAAAAACACTCTGGCGACTTTCTGAGCAGTGAAAGGATGCCGAAGTGCGAGGAAGTGCGCATACTTTGAAAAACGATCAACAATTACCATGATGACATTATACCCTTCTGAAATGGGCAGACCCTCAACGAAATCCATGGTGATATCTTGCCATATTGTTGTGGGAATTCGCAGAGGTTGCAACAAACCGGGTGACTTACTTCTTTCACTCTTGGCTTGTTGACAGATTTGACATTGCTTGATAAAACTATCGATCCCCTGCTTCATTCCAGTCCAAGCAAACAGCTTATGCAAGCGCTGGTATGTAGCCTGGACGCCCGAGTGTCCCCCGACTGCATTGGAATGAAAAGCGGCTATCAACTTGGTTTGCAACGCTAAATTCGCTCCATTCCATATCTTCCCTCTCTGTTTAATCAAGCCTTGATGTAGTTCAAATCCTTCCTCATTAGGGCTATGAATTGCCAATTGAGTGATGTACTGCTGAGCTTTCGGATCGGTTACATAAGAGTTCACCACCTCTTGCAACCATATGGGTCTCATCTCAGACGTAGTTTGCAGAGCCATAATATGTCCAGCTCGCGACAGTGCATCCGCAACCACGTTTTCTTTTCCTTTCTTGTACACAATTCGGAATCTTAAACCCATAAGTCAAGTCATCGCTTTGCGTTGAATATCTGATTGCAGTTGTTGTTCTTCTAAATAACAAAGGCTGCGATGATCTGTTCTGATGGTGAACTCAACACGTTGCAAGTATGGTCACCATCGCTCCACGGCCAGCATTAATGCTAAGAATTCCTTCTCATATATAGATAAACCTTGATGAGTATTTCCGAGTGCCTAACTAAAATAAGCCACCGGGTGTCCCCCTTGTAACAAGACCGCTCCAACTCCTCTGTCGCACGCATCAGTTTCCACTTCAAATGGTTGTTCAAAATTCGGTAGTGCTAGAACTGGTGTGGTGGACATGGCTTGTTTGAGTTGCAGAAACGCCTCCTCCGCTTGATCAGTCCAGACAAAGGATTTCTTCTTGAGCATATCAGTTAAAGGCTTAGCCAACACCCCATAATTCCTCACAAATTTGCGGTAGTATCCCGTCAGCCCGAGGAAACCGCGTAATTCTGTGACGGATCTCGATTTTGGCCATTCCATCATCACCTGGGTTTTCTTGGGATTAGTGGATACTCCTTTATCAGAAATGATATGTCCCAAATATTCGATTTGCTGCTGAGCAAACGTACATTTGGTCCTCTTCACAAAGAACTGATGGTCTTTCAGGGTCTGCAAAACCATTGCCAAGTGTTCGGCATGAGCTACCAGAGTCGGGCTGTAAATTAATATATCATCTATGAACACTAACACGAATTTTCGAAGATAAGGTGCTAACACCATATTCATCACACACTGAAAAGTTGCAGGCGCATTCGTAAGACCAAAAGGCATCACACGGAACTGATATAACCCTTGACGCGTCTTAAAAGCGGTCTTGTGTTCATCCTCTTCTTTCATGCGAATTTGATGACAGCCAGCTCTGAGATCAAGCTTGGAAAAATACTTTGTGCCTGACAATTCATCGAGTAATTCATCAATGACTGGCATTGGAAATTTATTTTTGATGGTGAGATCGTTTAGTCGTCGGTAGTCGACACAGAATCTCCAAGTCCCGTCTTTCTTTTGCACCAAAAGCACCGGAGATGCAAATGGACTGCTGCTCGGCGACACCATTCCAGAAGAGATCATTTCTGCTACTTGCCTTTCGATTTCGTTCTTATGTAGTGGTGAATAACGATAAGGTCGGGAATTTATCGGTACTGACCCTGGACGCAATGCTATCGTATGGTCAAACTCTCTTTTCGGGGGTAACTCTTTTGGTTCGGCAAACACCATGTTATACTGGTCAAGCACTCGAGCAATCTCTGGTGGCAGTTGCTGAGTCGGATAAGACTCCTCTCGTTCCAAGACAGCCATAGCCCAAATATCGTTTCCCTTTTTCCACTTGTTCAGCTGCTCGGCTGTGATCGCCGTGAGTACTGTGAGTCTTCCACCTTGGACCCCTTGTATTTTCACCATCTTCCCTTTATGAGAAAATTCGACCATCTTGTCTTTCCAGTGACAAACCATGGGGCTGTGGTTTTGTAACCAGTCCATGCCTAAAATGTCGTCATAAGCTCCCAGTTCTATTACCCTTAAATCGGCTTGAAATGGGTGCCCCTGAGTCCACCAACTCATATTGGGTACCCAGCTGCTGCACTGCAAGGTTTCTCCATTGGCCACTCTAACCTGTATTGGCGTGGTCGGTTGAGGAAGATAGCCTAGACGACGCAAGAAATCTGTGTTGACGAAGCTATGGGAACTCCCAGAGTCCAAAAGAAAGAGCATGACCTGGTTGCGTACCAAAGCCAAAATTCGAATAGTTTCCACTTCTTCTGTACCTGACAAAGCGTTGAGAGACAACTTATATGACTCTTCTTGATCACTTCCTGTGACTTCCAATAAGTCCAATACTTCATCAGATAATATCTCACTCTGTTCCTCAACCGACAAAGCTTGTATCTGTGCTTGAGGTCTCTTCTTACACTGCAAATGATGTAAGGGCTCATACTTTTCACCGCATTGATAACATAAACCGTTGGCACGCCGAAAATCTCGAAGTTGTCTTGCCTTCCACAATTCCCCTTGTCCAAATTTCTGACCATTTGGAGGGTTGTCAGTTCTGTTCGCAATGCCAATATCCTTACTAATGCCTTGTTTTGTTTTCCAATTCTTTCCCCGATCAATCACATCCTGTTGGATCCTTGCGAGGAGTGCTGCCCTGTCTACCGATTCCGGAAGATGCCCCTGAACTGCTCCCCGCAACTCGGGTTTCAACCCTTTTATGAATTGAGAGACAAAAAATTCTTCATCGTAATAAGGATTATGCATCGACACTTCATATTTCAGTTCATCAAACTGGTGCTTATACTCAATTACCGAGCCAGTTTGTCTGATCTCCACCAACTCAGCTAACAATCTGCGATGATCGAACGCCCCGAACTTCATCTCCACAGCTTGAATAAACTGTCCCCAACTTCCCAACTCGTGCCGTGCCTTGTGAACTTGCAGCCACCTTGCCGCATTTCCCTCCCCATGTGCATTGTTGCCGCGGTCACCCACAAGGATTCCGGTATATTGAAGATTTGAAAATAATCTGTACATTTATCACGCCACACCCGTGGATTCTCTCCCTCGAATTTCGGAAAATTCAGTTTGGGTAAAGAACTTCTCACCATCCCGCCAACTTCTCCGATTGGGCGTCCACCTCCCCCTTCCGTTTCCGGCACTGTTTTGGTCGAACACCTGCTGGTTGCCTGTCCACCCGAAGCCGAAGGTTCTCCATCCAATTTGTTCCCGTGTTCCAGTGGTGCTGGTGCGATTAGACCCTTGCCAGATGAGATTGGTTGACCCCCACTCCTGTTATCCATCCTTAACTTCGCCACTTCATGGGCCGTCGCCTCCATTTGCTTCTCTAGAATTTGTTGCTCCTTTGTGCTCCGCTCTACTGCCATGGCAGTAAGCTCTGTAGGATTCATCAAGTGTTGTTGTGCCGTATCAAACAGCTCCATCCGAGCGAACATAAGATCCAAACTCTCCTTGATCTTCGTCAGATTATCATTCGTCCTCTTCGCTGTATCTTCCATCGCCCCTAGGACGATCTGTGTTTGAATCGAGGGCTTGGGTGGCGCCGTGATGATCAGTTGCCAAACCGGGTTAACCAGAGTTGGGGATTTTACAGGGATCGATTGAAGCGGAGCAAATCACACTTCAAGTTCCCTAACCCTCGTCCGGAAATTTTTTTTACAACCCAATCGAGCAAATCTTCCGATCAATCACAGCTTGCTAGCTCTCATACCAGATTGTCACCACCCTTGGCACCCGGATCCCCAGCCGGTGCGTGAGTCGCAGCAATCACAGAGAAAAAGGGGTTAGAAGAAAGCGACGGGGAAGAAGAAGATTGGGGAAGAAGGCAACGCCTGGAGAATTTTTCTTCTATATTCATCATACCCTTTCTGTTTGTCATTACACGGGTATATATACCCTTACAGTGCAGTAACTCTGTTCTTCTTACTACGACAACACATTGGACAGCTACAGCGTTTCAGTTTTTACTGTTTGATGTCACCTGCGGTAGATCTTCAGTTATGCACTGATTCCACTTGATCTTGACCCTCCGACGCACTTAATCGAATTCGTCCAAACGGTATCACGCACTGCCGACTTCTTGAGCATCTCCCGATAGCATCGCCCCTGAGCCCAACTCGTCTGATGCCTCTGAAGCAACAGCGTCGTCTGTAACAGTCGAACACTCGAAATATCTACTCCTCTTCGTGATATTGCTACTTGTTCTTACTAATTACTACTAATAAAGCGACCTGTGGATGGGTTTAGTTGATACATGTCCGTATGTCATAGCTTACAAGAAGCCATCCTTTGCTATATTGGCTGTAGATATGGCTGTGATGCAGCAGCTGGGATTTGAGAGCTCAGTTTTATGTATCTCGGTGCCAAAACTCTAAATATATGTGGACCTTTTTGTTGTTGCAGGCAGTGGCTGCGGCGGCCAGTGGAAAGCTCCAGAAGTCGTCTGCTGCTGACGATGAGGACATGGATCCCACTGTATGTGATATTGGCACCTCTTTGCTGCTGCTGTGTTATTAGCTGAATTGCATTATTTTGTTTGGGAAAATTCAGATCAATGTGCTTCTTGCTGCAGCAATTTTATGAGAATAGGCTCAAGACGCTCGACTCACTCAAGGCCACGGGTGTTAACCCCTATCCACATAAGTTTCCGGTTAACATCTCTGTAGCAGAGTATATTGAGAAATACAAGAGCTTGACTGAGGGGGAGAAGCTTGTTGATGTTACAGAGTGTCTAGCGGGTTTTTTTTTTTGCGTAGGATATAGTGTTCTTAGAGTAGAGATGTTTATGGGTCTCATTTGTGGCTTTATTTCTCAAAGGGAGGATCATGAACAAGAGAACATCCTCTTCTAAGCTCTTCTTTTACGATCTTTATGGTGGTGGCATGAAAGTTCAAGTGATGGCTGATGCCAGGTAAAACTTTCAAAGTTTCATGTTTGATTGATGTCTATTTGGTGTGTTTCTTCACTGGGCAGCTAGCCTTTTATGCCATCGCCAAGTTTGTTCTCAAATCCCAACCATACCTAATGTCTATGTATTTCAAAATTTCTCTAAAATTTTCTACGTGCTGCACTAAGGATGTTTGTTTAGTTCGCTGCAATATCAAAGAACTCTTAATTTGCAAAGTTAGTGAATGTCATAAAGTCCACTTGTATTCCTCTCATAGCGAATAGTTTCCTTGTGGTGGAATGATTGCCGGAGCTTCGCAACCATATGCTAGGTCAAGGATTAGAAGTTTAGAACGAATCGGAATTATAAATCAATGACGCTCGAGATGTGTGTCTGCATAAGCGTCAGCATATGTCTACCAGTCGTCGCGTTCCACACCATTATGGATAAGATCAATCTAAATGATAACTTTTCTAACTAATAGATAAGACGCTAAACAACTAATCCTTATCTTAGTAAACTTATCAAACTTTTAAGGAAATAGATAACTTGGTAGGGTAGAAGCTGCCCTCCTCGTGGGCCTGCTGCTACAGTACCATTTCTCTTACTGCTGAATTGGGTCCATAACAGTATAGGGAATATTCCCTAAGCAATAATCATCACATGCTGTTGATGCATAGCTGGTTTTTTGTTATTAGGTGTTGTGATAACCCGGGGTTATCAGTTAATTAAAAGCACTAAAACATTAATTAAGCAATAGAAACATGATTAGGCAAGATAATAAAATGTAAGGGATATGAGAAGTGCCGTCAGTCCCGCAGTGAAGGTATCGCTCATTGAGGTACCTGACCTGTCCGGGACCCAGGCAGGCACCTCTCGTTAGTTTTCGGGTTCATTATTCGGCGCTTTAGAACTTACCTAGTACGGTTGCGGATACCGTTAGTGTTTTGAGCGAGTTATGACCATAGTGCCCTTAGGGCATTAGCCAGCAGTAAAAACCCAAGGGAAAAATGGTCATGTGCCATAATGCAAGGTAGATAAAGCCAGCCTCATGCCAACCCTCAGCCAGCTCATTTGCATTTGTCCCCTACACCACAAACCGAAGCCAGCATTTCCCCATTCTCCACCAAGCACAAGAACACAGCCATCAGCAAGCCCAGCTGAAGGAAGAGCCAGAAGGAGGTGAAGGACCACCAGAAGAGGAGATAGGAGCATCCAGAAGAGGTGGTCTAGAGAACATCCAGAAGAGGAGTAAGGTGGAGGCAGCTAGAAGCAAGGAGCCAACATCACCTTTTGCTCTCCATCATCAACCCCAGTGCTACACCTCCCCATCAAAACCCTCAGGTACCCATAGCTAGCATCAGAGTAGCCGCAGCTACAGTGCAATGTAGCATGTCCAGAGGATAGATCGGGGCAATAGGGAGCTAAGGAAGTAGGGGAGATGATAGATCGGGTCTTACCCTTGTAGTCTCAGCCGCTTTTTCTTTTCATAAGTTAGATCAACCTCCCAAGGAACATCATAGACCATGGATGTCTCATCTTCTTCATTAATCAATAAAATGTGAGACGCAAAAGCATAACAAAATCAAAAGAGGGTAGCAGTAGAAAAAACCCTAGCTTACCTTCTAGTAGAGCATGGATGAGCTGCAGCCAGGGAGTAGGCCGGGCTAGAGTAGAAGCCGCAGGGGAGGAGCTCGGCTGGGTGAAGATGTGGCAGGCCAGAGCAGGCCCGGGGCCGAGCAGTAGGGCCTCGGCCGGCGCCAAGTCGCAGGGGAGGAGGGGGTAGCCATGCGCCATGGCTTCAGCCGGCGTCGTGCGCCGCATGGAGAAGGGGGTCGGGCCAGAACCAGAGAGGCCGGCGGTTGAGTGGTGCAGAAGAGTGGAAGCCGGCCGGGTTGAGGCAGGTGGTGTGGTAGAGATCGAACCGGAGCAGGGCGCAAGAGAGCCGAGCTCGGCAGTGAGGAAGCAAGAGCCGATCGAGTGGAATGGAGGGGATGAGCAGGCTGTCGGCCATGGGAGGAGAAATAGGAGAAGAGGCACAGGAGGAAGAGCAAAGGAGGAAGAGCAAGGGAGGAGGAGCTGGGTATGCCGGGAATCCTAGTGACGGACACGATATTAGTTGTGGTTGATCAGGCGCTATATTTAAAGCCTAGGGGAGTATCAGTGCTGCTACGGTAGCATGAACAGTCGAGGACACCACTACTCGTTGGCTACCAGGGTTGGAGATCAAAATCTGGATTAGTGATAAACGTTCTGGGGCCTCACAGGATGGGGTCGCTATGGCTAAAAATGATACGAACCTGCGCAGGGTTAAAGATCATGAATTCATGCCTGTCTCCTGGATTTGAGGCTACGGAAGCTAAGTTTGCCTCATATAGGAGTGCTAGTAGCTGGTTTTGGAAATTTAAAGTAAACAACCCTTAAAGAAAACCAAAACCTAATTTCCGTAAAAGTGGATGTTGAGGGAAGGTGAGTATTAGTTGGAGTTTGGATGGATTGAGAGAAAATCATGTAACGCATTTGCTAATTATGCTTGCTGAGTACTTTTGTACTCCCTCTTGTTAAATCCCCATTTTCTAGAGAATGGTTTCGGTGCTCAAGCTTCTGGATGGTTTGACGAGGCTGCTAAGTTCTACCAGGAGGGATAGAAGGGATGAGTAGCCGTGCATCGACTTTGTCAGTCTTTTAGTGTAAATAGTATCTATATAATATTCTTTTGTTACTCTTGGATCTGATGTATCCTTATGGTACTGGACATATAGCCCTGCGTGGCTTGGTTTGTAATATATTTACATTCAGTCTCTAATTATTATTCTATTGCAACACTCTGAACACGGCATACTAACTGATAAAATATCGAGCGCGCTCGATGTTTTGATTAGCTAGTATGCTGAGATTCGCGTAATTATCCCGATGTGGTGACAGTGCTACTGTCGTTATCCTAGGCTAATTATGCGGGTCGACACATGTGCATACATGGGTAATAT
This sequence comes from Otatea glauca, assembly GCA_036346275.1. NCBI lineage: Eukaryota > Viridiplantae > Streptophyta > Magnoliopsida > Poales > Poaceae > Otatea > Otatea glauca. The sequence continues at coordinate 55,966,564 of CM070715.1, read as the reverse complement.
TTTAGTGTTTAGTTCTTTTTTGTTGTTTTAATGCATATGTCGCCTATATTTACCATATGTCCCACTACATTATAATTATATACATAAATATGCCTGTTTTGTATTACAGTTAAACCATATATGAGGCTGCATACAAGCCGCATATCACATAAGTACTGAATCTCTATTGCAATTGACTGCTAATTAAAACATTCGAACCAATAAAAAGTTCATTTGTTTGGTTATTTGACTAAACTGTTGTAGTGGTAAGGTTGGCTTATCTATTGGACAGTGCATAGTTACTAATTTTGCTCGCAGATAACTGGTTGCCCAATTCTAGATTTCTCATCAAAGAATAAACCTGATCCTTTTGGGTCATTCTATCTATTGTTGTCAATTTCATACAATAAACAGGATGTTGTTTTGACTTCGTTTACCCGTTATAGGACCTCGGAGTTGGAAGAAACTGAATTCTCTAGGTACCACTCTGGTGTGAAGCGAGGTGATATTGCCGGTATATGTGGTTATCCAGGTTTGTAAGATTGTGTCACACTTTGAAAGTATCAATTTATCATATCCAAATTCAAACTCTGAAACAGATCTTTCAGTTCTAGTTTTATGGATGTTTTTAATTGATATTGTTATTTGTGCATACTGCATCGCCATATAAAAATGTAAATAAGTATATTATTCAAATATGACCGATTTATATCTTTTTAAATCTGATATGGTTAGGTTATTTATAATTTTTATGTAGCTTATATATATAGCTGGTTGCATGATTCTAAAACAATTATCACAAGAGTATACATTTGTCGGGGATCGGTACCCTCGCCACGTGTAAGCACACCCCCGTGGCCTTGTGGCGGCTTTCTGCGGGCCCGAGGGCTCATCTCCGACCTGGGAGGTGCTCTCCCAATGCTCGGGCTCAGGACGGGCGAGCTCGGGCACGGCCGCAGGGGCAAGCACACTCGGCCTCAACCTCGGCCTCGACGACCCCGCGGCCGCCAGAGAAAAGGACACCTGTAACATTTTCATTTATCTCGTGTAAAACTCTCCCCTGCATGGGAATCAGCGCTCTACCTGCCCCTGCGTGGGAACTAGGGTTCAACAGCTCCCGTCAAGATCTCAACAGCTCCCGTTAGGCTCTCAATGACCATCGACGACTTTCATCAGCCCCCGTCAAATCGCCACGAGCTCCTGACGTCGGCCTCGGGACCAAGCAGCAAGGTTCCCAGAGGGCTACAAAAGCAATAGGTCGCCCCAACCAAGAGACACACAGACAAGGGACACGAGAGGCAAGACACGCAACACACACCGAGAAGAGTGGCACAGCGCCCCCCTTGCTCGGGCCCTGTCCTTGTATTCTTCCACAGAATCGCTAATACACCCTTCGCCTCAGGGCAAGACTGGAGTAGAGCTATTACCCGACCTTTGGGGCTGAACCAGTATAAACCTCGTTCGTGTCTGGTGTCTCTTCCTCGACAATTCCCCTGCGACGCTAGGCGCCTCCGAATGAGCACGACTTCGGGCCCCGCTCCCGAACGATCTCCTTGCATCCCCCCTTTTTTCTTCTGCGGTCGACGGTCCCGATCGTCGACAGCTGGCACCCACCGTGGGGCCCGAGTTTCGCTCGTTCAAGAGTTCTCTGCTCCGGCGTCGTCGGCACCTTCGGCTTCAACAACGACATGCCACAATCAGCAAAATCGAACTCGGTTGACGGTCCCGAGTGTGAAGGCTCCACCTCCATGTTCTCACCTTCGCTGTCGCCGCGCGAACGCCTGGCCTTCATGGCCGGCGGCCGCGAGGCAAGCGCGGGAACAAGTGATGGTGGCCTACAAGCCCCGGAGGAGGCGCATCGATTGGTCCAGGTTGCCATCAACCAGGCCATCACCGCCCTCCGATGGGAGGAGCGCGAGGGGCTCCGCACCTCGTCCCGGCACCGCAGCCCTACTCTATCGGACAATCCCAACCGGGAACGTTTGTGGGCCATCGCTCGGGTCATGGCTGACCCCACCCGGGCGGGGTCAGCTCTCTTTCGCCGGTCCCTTATTGAGGAGCTCGCCAGGGCGGCCGACGAGGTCGCGCCACCACAGCAGGAGCGGCACTGGCTGCCCGAGCTTTGCCCCCTGAGAAGCGACAGCAGTTCGTCGCGCGGCCACCATCGCTCTCGCCGGCTGACTCCATATCCACGAGTTCGGATCCCGTCGTAGCCGTCCCCACCTCACCGGGACCCAGGTCGGGTGCACGGGCATCCCCGCGGTCAGCAGAGTGGCGACATCACTCGCTCGGATAGCGACGCTTCCGGAGGCCTGTCCCCGGACATCCCGCCCAGGCGTCAGAAGGTTCGCGACCAGCGTCGCCCCGACGATGTCCTCCTTAACCACCAAGACCGTTGCGGGGTGCGCCGTCGGCTCGAGTTCGATCACCTCGCTAATGATGACTCCGACCATAGCAGAGGCAGCAGCGCTGTCCCAACATATGGCTGCCCATTGGCCTTCGTCGGGTACGCTGGCCAGCTCGGTTCAAATCCGCCGCGATGGAGCTGTTCGACGGGACCAAGAACCCCGATGAGTTTCTCTCGATCTACTCCACCGCGATCCTGGTGCCGGCGGGGACAAGGCTGTAATGGCCAACTACCTCCCTACCATCCTAGACAGCGCTGCTCGCACCTGGCTCTTCAACCAGGCTTCTGGCGCCTTCCGGTTGTGACGCCAGGTGCGGAGCGCGCTCCAGTCAAACTTCCAGAGCTGCTATGAGCGCCCTGGGCGAGAAAGGGACTTGGATCGCGTCATCCAAGGCAAGGGTGAACCTCTTCGCTACTTCGCTCGCCGGTTCACCCACGCGAAAAACTCAATCCAGAACGTCTCCAGCGAGGCCGTCGTCAAGGCCTTCAAGTTCGGCATCCAGGACAGGCGCCTCATCGAGGACCTAGAAATCGCCGCCGACCTCAGCGTCAACAGGTTGTTCTGGATGGCGGAGCGTTACGCGGACGCGGACGATGCCGTCCGTTGGAAACATGACTACGATCAAGGCAAAGCTCGGATGCATCCCTGGTGAGGTCGGGCCGTCTAGCCCCAGGGATGCCGGCCTAGACCCGCGCAGCAAGAAGCGAGGGCAAGGTCGCCGCGACGGCAGCGGTCAGCTGCGCGTGGTCGCCGTCGCGGACGCAGGCCGCGAGGTGTTGGAGGTGCAGTGGCTCGACCGCATTGAACCTCGCCCACAGCGCAGCCAGCCGTGACATCCACAAGCGCAGCGACAACCCCAACAAGGGCAGCATCGCGTCGCGCCACAGCAAGGACCGCAACGGGGTGTCGCCCGACCTAACGCCAACGAGGCCAGGCCCGGGTACGACCCGGACAAGTTCTGTCCGTTCCACAGGGCCCACGGCCACGACCTGCGGAGCTGCAGAGTGTGGCAGTTCAAGATGGACGCCTTCTACGACGGGCACGGAGAGATGCCTACACTCCCGAAGGCGGATGAGCTGCCCGACGGGGAGGATGCTCGTGAAGGCCCAGAGGGCCTCGACCTACAATTCCAGCAGGGTGATCGCCGCATCGATATGATCTTTGGTGGTTCGTCTACATACCAGTCCCGGCGAGAGCTCAAAAACGCCGCACGCACTGTATAACAAGTTCCCGAGTTCGACTATCTCGATCTGACGCCCCAAAACTCGGCCCAAGCCCGAGCGTCTCTGGGTTCGACTGTCTTGACCTAACACCGGGCCTGAAGCTTTCCCAGGCTCGGAGGTCATGGATTTCTAAAAATTCCTTTGGGGATGCTCTGACCGCAATAAGTCGATTCTTATCGCCGTAAGCCGACTATTCCCCTGTTGAGTGATTCGAATGGGAGGCCACTCGCTGAGGGGCCCCCCGGGCTCGAACGATTCCAGGCTCGGCCATCTCGACCTGGCCCCACGGATTCAAGTTTGTCCTCGATCAAAGGCATATCTAGCGGCCTGACCCCGTCGTGGGCTCTCTCTTTTCAGGTCAACATATCGGCTAACTCCCAGGCCCCGGCAACTGGCTCCAACGCCTCGGGACCAACAACAAGGGCACGACAATGGGCCAGGACCGAGTGTTTCCTGACTTGGCCGCCTCGACATAGCGCCACGATCAAGGTTCGCTCCCGACCAATGGTATGTCCGGCCACCTAACTCTGTCGTGGGCTTCTTTTCCAGGTCGAGAATATCGGTTGGACTTCGGGTCCCGACGGCCAACTCAACGCCCCGAGCCGCCGGCTAAGGCAGGGTGGCGAGGTGAAGGCCAAAGTCTTGAGCTGGATTTCTGGTCTCTGGCTAAGTCTTGGATTTATGGCTAAGTCCCGGATTTCTGGCTAAGTCTTGGATTTCTAGCTAAGTCTCGAGAAAGCATTCGGACTCGAGCAAAGATTTTTAGCTAAGTCTCGAGAAAGCATTCGACCTCGAGCAAAGATTTCCAGCTAAGTCTCGAAGAAGACATTCAAGCAAGACACATTCAATTTCAGATATAGAGGGAGTTTTATTCCTTCTAATCGAAGTTTACATAACCAACATTTGCAAAGGGGTCGAGTCCCCTCACCCCTACTTGCTAACCTATCTACAGGTCAGCCATCTCCCGCGCGAGCTTCTCCTGCTCGAGGGCTACGACCTTGGCCCTCAAGGCCAGTGTCTCGGCCTCGGCGTTGGCGACACGGCTCCGCTCCTCTTGGAGCTGGGCTAGGGCGCTCTTCCCCGCCCGAGACGCTCGCCCGAGCTTCTCCTCGAGCTCGGCCACCTTCGCTTCGAGCTCCGTGGAGGCCTTCGTGGGGGCGGCGGAGAGCTCTGCGACCTACTTATGGAGCGTCTCCGCCTTCGCACAAGCAGACTTGACGACCTTCATTGCCGCCGCGCGGATCTCCTCATCAATGCTTTGTGCTCGCGGATCTCTTCTGCTCGGACTCGACAGCCTTCGAAAGCTCGACAGCATGCTCGACCTTCAGCTGCTCGACCTCTTCCTCCGTCCGCGCTGTGCTCTCCTCGAGGCCGAGGACGTATCGCTCCCATTCCTCGACCAAGGTGCACAGTGTCCGGAATTGGTTGGCGTGGACGCGTAGGGTCCCTAGCCCGGTGGCGATCGAGTCCAAGCCCTGAAAGGACACGAGAAGCATCACGACGGCCCCGCGGGCACAAAGAAGAAAGAAAGAGGGTTCGAACTCAACTCACCTCCTGGAGACGGTTCTCGAGCCTCGCGCGGCTGTCGCTCAGCAGCGACGAGCATCCCCTGGGTGCTCCCTCCGGCGCCGGGTCGGCGGCGCTGTGGGAGGCACTAGCCCGAAAGGCACCGTCTGGGCGAGGCGCTGGCGACGCGGCGAGCCGAACTCGCCGCTCGCCAAGGTCGGCGTACCTGATGCTCCGCCAAGTCATGAAGAAAGCCAAAGTGCCAAGCAAAAATGACGATCGACAAAGGTAGTCGGCGTACCTGATGCTCCGCCAAGGTCGACGGCGATCGCCAGTGCCGCCTCGACCTCGTTTGCGCCGGGCCCACAAGCGTCGATTTCATGTGGCCTGGCGACGTCGGCCTCGCGGCGGCCCCGCCTGCGTCCGGCGTCAAACCGGGGCCCCTGGTCGGGCCCTCCCATCCACGTCACCCTCCGAGGGCGCAGCGGTGGGCTGGGCCCGCTGCGGCCTTGCTCGGGGGACTAGGAGGTAGTCCCCCGCGTCCTCATCCTCATCCTCGGACTCGCCTTGGACGACAATCAGAGTCTGTAAAACAGAGGGTCTCTAAGACTTGTAAGAGAGGAAACCTATGCTCGTGACCATGGGAAAGGGATGGGACCTGAGTGATGAGTCTCCGTCTCCTGGGTGGTGGGGGCGTGGCGCGACGCCCCGCCCCCACGGCGGCTGGGGGAGTGTCTTCTCCCTGGTCACCCTGCGTTCGCGACGTCGGGCGCGGGCTCGACGGCCGCCGCCGCCCGTTCTTGCTGCGGGAAGAAGAAAAGGTCAAAGAAAAGAAGACGATCGGGGACGACAAGAGTTTGAGGTTGAGCTCGGATGTGTCCCCGGGCTCGGCGAAAAGCGACTTACCGTCGCGCGGTCGCCCCACTCAACATGGGGCCTTTTGGTGACTTGGCCGAGGGCGTCCGTGGCAGGCCTCTTGGCGGCCTTCTTGCCCTTGCCCAGCCCGGGCAGCGGTAGCAGGCCTCGCATTGTCTCCCGCAGCTCCTGGCTCTCCTGCACAGCTCGGCACGGTCAAAACAGGCCTGAGCCCGAGTCAAACTTGACAAAGGAGGGTGAAGAAAGAGTTACCTCGCTACTTCGCCTCAAGATGTCCTTGGGGACAGGGTCGTCGAGGCTATCGATGTGGTCTGCCTTCCCAAACATCTCTTGCATGCGCGACGCCACCCACGACTCCGTCGGGGCTGCAGAAAAACGAAACAAGGATGGAAGGCAATCAGAAGAAGGGACTCGCTTGAGCTCGGGGAAAGGTGATCTTACCTTTGGCGCTTTCCCGGGTGGGGTCATCCCTCCCTCGGATCTCGAAGAAAGGGTGCACCCTCTTCCGCAAAGGGGACACCCGAGCTCGCAGGTAGTTCACAGCCACGGCCTGACCGGTGAGGCCACGCGTCGCGCAGACGTGGATGGTGGCGACGGCCTCTTGGTCGGCCATCGAGTCCTCGAGCTCCGCCGAGTCCTCGGGCTCTGGGGTCTCGCACTTGCTGTCCACGGCGATGCTGTTATATGTGAGCTCGCCCCCTCGCCTTTCTTCAAATAAAACCACCTCTCCGTCCACGGCCCGAGGGAATCCCGGGTCGGGACTTGAAGAAAGGTGCAAGGAAGCCCGGTCCGCAGCCGGAAGTAAAGGCACCCGACGACGGGGTCCTTCGAGGTGCAGAACAAAGAATAAAAGCGAAAGAAAAGAGAGGGGGTCGGAAGGATCCCTACGAACCCCTCGCAGAGATGGGAGAAGATAGAAAGAAGAAGAATGGAGTTCGGAACCAGGTTGACGAGCTCGATCTCGCATTGCGCGAGGACGGCTGCCAAGAAGCCGCTCTACGGGGTCCGCAGCCCGAAGAGTGTGTATTGCTCCGTACACATGATCTCGTCTTCCTGGGGACACAGCTCGACCTCCCCGGCCGCCGGAAGTCGCCAGGTTGTTCGGTCCAGGAGTCCCAGCGACTCAAGCTCCTTCATCCTCTCGGTGGTCAAGATGCTTTTCCCGAACTTGGCCATGGTGCTCGGAGAAATCAAGACGGGTTGGGGGAAGAAAAAGGCAACAAGCAGAGAGGCTAAGGCACAGCGCAAGGGTGAAGAACTTCAGAGGTATGCGGCTTCGAGCTTTTAAAGAAGCCCAATCTCTGACAGCTAGCATCAGTTACTCCTCAAAAGGCGCGCCGGGACTTTCGGGCGGAGAATGTGAAGCGCCACGGTCGCGTCTCCTCGAATCTCCCCCCCGGAGACCCGAGGCATCGCATCCCGTGTCCGCCGCCCTCCATGTCAGGACACGAGGCGTTGCAGACCGCCTCCTCGCGTCCCCCGCGAGGAACCAAGGCGACGAAAATCAGATGTCCCCCAGACACGATTTCCAATTTAATGGCGCAAAGGCGAAAGAGCATGTTTGAAGCGACCACGACAAAGGCCCTTGGAGGGTTTCGGTGCACAAGGCCGGCCTCGGGGGCTGCCGAGCTCGACCAAAGGACTGATCCCTTCTTAAAAAACAATCAAACTCAAGGGCACCCCGAACTTTAGGGCCGTCCCTTGAGCCTCGGGGGCTAGCTGTCGGGGATCGGTACCCTCGCCACGTGTAAGCATCCCCCCGTGGCCTCGTGGCGGCTTTCCGCGGGCCCAGGGGCTCATCCCTGACCTGGGAGGTGCTCTCCCAATGCTCGGGCTTGGGACCGGCGAGCTCGGGCACGGCCGCAGGGGCAAGCACCCTCGGTCTCGACCTCGGCCTCGGCCTCGACGCCCCTGCAGCCGCCAGAGAAAAGGACACCTGTAACATTTTCATTTATCTCGTGTAAAACTCTCTCCTGCATGGGAATCAGCGTTCTACCTGCCCCTGCGTGGGAACTAGGGTTCAACAGCTCCCGTCAAGATCTCAACAGCTCCCGTCAGGCTCTCAACGGCCATCGATGACTTTCATCAGCCCCCGTCAAATCGCTACGAGCTCCTGACGTCGGTCTCGGGACCAAGCAGCAAGGTTCCCAGAGGGCTACAAAAGCAATAGGTCATCCCAACCAAGAGACACACAAACAAGGGACGCGAGAGGCAAGACGCGCAACACACACCGAGAAGAGCGGCACAACGCTCCCCTTGCTCGGGCCCTGTCCTTGTATTCTCCCACAGAATTGCTAATACACCCGTTGCCTCAGGGCAAGATTGGAGTAGAGTTATTACCCGACCTTAGGGGCTTGAACCAGTATAAACCTCGTGTCTGGTGTCTCTTCCTCGACGATTCCTCTGCGACGCTAGGCACCTCCAAACGAGCACGACTTCGGGCCCTGCTCCCGAACGATCTCCTTGCATCCCCCTTTTTTCTTCTGCAGTCAACGGTCCCGATCGTCGACAACATTGTTGATTGTTCGTCAATTGTTGAATGATAAGATGATTGTTCCTTGTACTGTTTTTCTGTGTTTGATAACTCCGAATTGTCAATTCGCTAAACATCAGGAAAAAGCAATAGAGGGGAGCTCAGTGTATTCCCAAGGAAATTTGTTGTGCTCTCCCCATCTCTTCATATGATGCCCAGACAGGTGAGAATCAGAATCTAGTTGAAAGAACTGTTTCTCCTTGCATGCATTGCTTAAAGTCTGGGAGTAGCAATTAGAAGTCTTATCCGTATTCAGTTTAACATATTATAAAGGCCCATGCTTTGGCCTATATCTACCTTTGGTTTCTTCAGAAGGCCCATTATATTAGTTGAAATGTTAACAGTGAAATGACTATTTACATATGTGGCATACACGTGTACAGAAGAGTGAAGGAAGTGCAGTACCTACGCTATGGGCTCCAGGAATGGGTAGGAATATTGAGAAGTAATGTTTTGAGGGACCAGGTTTGTTCTCATTATGATTGTTACTTTTTTGCTCTAAATTCCTGCCACAATGTACTATTTGTAAAACAAGTATTAAAATTGCCCCCTTGTGCATTTTAGCAACTGTTTTCCACTTCATTTTCGCATGAAGCATGCTTCTGAAGTAGCAAAATGCTTACAAACAACTGGGCAGGTTTTAATGTTCTCAATGGGCACCTGTAAACAACCTGCATTTGTGTGCATAAACAAATGGATTATCTGGGTTTGGGTGTTGTACCTGGTTTGTCAGCAGCCATACAATATAGTTTACTTATTTGGGTCGTTTTTGGAAGTTAACTGATTCAGGTGGGTGAACGTGTCATGTCATCAGATCAAGGCTGAATAAATGGATAGGTTGGGCATGTTAACCCACTTGAAGAATTAGCAAGCTTCTTAAAATAATATATTTACTGTGGACATAAATACAGTGTCTGGCATGTCGCATGCTAAGAGATGAATCTGTTGTCTAACTTTATTACCTTATCCCTTCATTCATATATAGTATTGTGGTCGTGCATGAATAGTATGATGTCCGCAATTTCTTACCTAGTAAATTTGGTAATGCGCTCTTGGTATTTCTAATGGAGTAATGGTTTTTCTCATTCACATGACCAAATCATAAAGTTGATGCAAGCGGCTTTCAAATAGCCCTCATGTCTCAATGTGCTGTCAATTCTGAATGACCCACCTTGCCAAATGTTGATAATTGCTACTAGTGGTGCTTTGATTATTGAAATGTTTGTTTTGTGATATCAGGAAACTCGATATCGTCAACGATACCTTGATCTTATGGCAAACCATGAAGTGAGGCATATCTTCAAGACACGATCTAAAGTTGTCTCTTTTATTCGGAAGTTTCTTGATGAACGTGAATTTTTGGAGGTAGGCCTCTTGCAAGTTATTTTGTTGTACTTGTGTTGATCCTGTGATGTTTGAACTTTGAATCTTTTATATGCTTTTAGGTGGAGACTCCAATGATGAATATGATTGCTGGTGGAGCAGCTGCAAGGCCTTTTGTCACACACCACAATGAACTAAACATGAAGCTTTATATGCGCATTGCACCTGAGATTTATCTGAAGGAATTGGTCGTTGGGGGATTGGACCGTGCTTATGAAATTGGGAAGCAATTCAGGAATGAAGGGATTGATTTAACACACAATCCTGAATTCACAACATGTGAATTTTATATGGCTTATGCAGATTACAATGACTTGATGGAGCTTACAGAAGCCATGTTATCTGGTAAGAATCACTGTTCATCTTAATCTAAGTTTGATATCTCTTATGTTATTTTGAGAATACGCAGGAGGAACTATGTAACTCTTCTGTATAAGTGAGCACAATTTGCTAGTTTATGGCCCTGTTTTGGGGGGCTTCGAGCCAGCTTCAGCTTCCGAAAAGACCCCCCCCCCCCCTAGAAAAAAATATTGAGCTTTTAAGTGGCTTTTGGCATAAGCTAGAAGTCATATATAACTAGCAAAAGCTGAAAGCTAGGCTAGACTTGCTTTTGCAGCTTATTACTGAGAGAAATTAGCTATTTATCAAACGGTCTCTTATAAAGAGCTACAACCGCTTTTCAGCTCAAAAAGTAGCTTTTCAAAAAAGCAACACCTCACCCAAACAGGCCCTATTCCTTTGTGCATTATTCAGCATTCATTCAGGTTATCCCTTCTGTATAAGTTATAACACGATTTATTTACCCTTTCTAAACAAATGCTTCACATTGTACTGTTGCTTTGCATGATGCATTGCCATTCTATCCTGCAATTTTTTGATCATGCTGTTCTTTTTGGTGGGAATAAACATGGTGGTATATCATATTCTTTTTATCCAATGTTTTCATTTCATTGTTGACAGGTATGGTTAAGGAGCTGACTGGTGGCTACAAGATAAAATATCATGCAAATGGAGTTGAGAAGCCACCAATAGAGATTGATTTCACACCTCCCTTCATGTAATAGACATTATTGGAAAGTATTTGGGTAACATTTATATGCTCTAGATGTGCTTTTAACTGACCATCCAATTTATTCAGTAGCTACAAGGGCTTACTACTTTTCTGTTACCTTGCTGCAGGTGGATAGACATGATTCAAGAATTGGAGGCTATGACCAAACTCAGTATACCAAAAGATTTATCAAGTGATGAAGCAAACAAGTACTGATAGATGCTTGTGCCAATTATGATATTAAATGTCCACCTCCCCAGACGACATCACGGTTGCTTGACAAGGTTTTTCTTTTAAACCCATGGAGACTGCATTTTGGTGCTGTATCTTCACATGATGTTGTTGGGTAGTTTTGCAGTGCTGGACATATGTTTTGACTTTTAATATCATGTTTTTATGACAAGTATTTTGTGAAGAAAATTACATTGTCTAGCTAGCTTGCTGGATCCTTTGTGTTGTTATTGTAAAAGTCTTCAGTAAGATCCGTAACAACTTGCATTTTCTAATATTATGCTGGCTTGGAAATAAAATCTAGGGGTTGTCAGCCCAATCTGAAGTCATCTGTGCATATGCCAAGATATAAAATTACCATTTGGGTTTTTTTCTTTTTGTGGCAGTTATTTGAGAACCTTATTAGCTATATTAATAAGCTATGTTCTCTTAACAGCTAGTTGGCCATTTCTTGGAGGAGACTTGTGTGAATCCAACATTCATTATCAACCATCCAGAGATAATGAGTCCATTGGCAAAGTGGCATAGGTCCCAACCTGGATTGACTGAGAGGTTTGAGCTCTTTGTTAACAAACATGAGGTATACGCTATTCTTCATTGGTCCTTTGATATTTGCCTCCTTTATGTTGTCTTACAGTATCACCTGCAAATGTCTTTCAGGTGTGCAATGCATACACAGAGTTAAATGATCCTGTTGTGCAGAGGCAACGCTTTGAGGAACAACTGAAGGTACATGATTGAATTCCTGAACACCTACATAACCTTGCAAATTGTACATTCTTGCTGGAAACCAGCCTACTCCCTATGTTTGGGAGTTTTGGCCTTGGCGAACTCCTAAATGACCTTGCATATTACGTATTTTTCATGATGGAAGCTAGCCTATTCCCAATGCTAGTTATGCATGTGCATGCATGTATGCACTTATAAGAAAAGTGAAGAAGAGCAAGAAATGTACATTGGAAGGATGGGGGATAAAGAAGACATAAACTCACTGTTATAAAAGATGGGGCCTAGCCCACCTAGGTGGTTCCTAACTGCCATCCTTCCGCCTTGCCTAGCTAACCCGCCTAGGCGGCTACCTCGTCTGACTAGCCAGCAACTAGGCACTAGGCCCTGCCGTCCACCAACCTAGCTCTTTCTAGAACACTGCATAAACTAGAACCTGTATTTCCCTACTTTCTTGTCTAGCTTGTTGAATAGTTGTATAATTTTCTGGTCTTTATTTTCCAGGATCGTCAATCTGGTGATGATGAAGCTATGGATTTGGATGAAACATTTTGCACTGCCCTTGAATATGGCCTGCCGCCAACAGGTGGTTGGGGTTTGGGAATTGATCGCCTTACAATGTTGCTGACAGATTCCCAGAACATCAAGGTATAAATTATTTTCATCATTTGTGTGTTTACGTATAAATGCCCAACACTTTTGACTTTCTTGGCCTATATTGAAATATTATTCGTCTAGATATGAAAAGTCCTCTTTTCATCCAATTTCAGGAAGCCCTTCTATTCCCGGCCATGAAGCCTCAAGACTAGCTGTCTGCAAAGCTGAAACCCATTAAACGATATGTGCTCGGACTTCTATAGTAACTTTGTCTGGCTTGAAAGGACTGCAATTAACAGAACTAGTGTATGTGTATGCCTTGGTCTTTAAGAACGTAAGCAATTTTGTGTTTTATACTTTTTTTTCTTGATGCTTAAAGATCCGGCGTCTAGTATTAAAAAATTATGCAATTCTTTTTGCTCTAGTTTAGCGTCATTCATTGTTTGGAATTTTGTTAGTGCTCAAGATCTCGTGTTTAACAGAGCAGAACTACTTCAATCAATGTCGTAGGGTTTGACCTATAGTTTTCTATAGTGCAATCATGAATGAAATGTGGCTTTTTACGCAAAGATACCTTTCTTTTTAACGTCTTGATCTTTTCATTGCACATATAGGGTTTGACCTGTAGTTTTAAATACTGCAACATCAAGTGAACATTTGACAATTTCTTTTGTAGCCGCCTACATTCTTTGCTGAACTGTACATTTGCTGACGAAACTATGCATGCCGATGCCTTCCCGTTTCTCTCAACCTAGCGCCACTAGCTGCCACCTTGCCATCTCGTCGTGCAGTTGGCGGCGAGGACGAGGACGGCATCAAGGACACTGGACGACGACGACGAGGACAACGATGAATGAGATAAGCTACACGACTACGACGCCATGCCGGTGCAGCCACCATGCTTCTCCCAGCACGGTCCCGCGCGGTCGCCCCGACGCCCCGGCGACGCTACGTGCTTTTGCACGCTGGTGCAGTGCTGCCACCACACCGTCCTGCCCTGAGCTGCTGGACTGTCCCACGTGGTCCAGTGTGGCCTCGTCGGCCCGTGCTGCTGGACCGCCGAGCCGCCTCTGTGAGGCCCCAATGCCCCACGGCGTCGCGCCCCTACCGCTGCTTAGATGCTTTGGAAGAGGAGGATGGGCAAAATTTCAAATACAGTCAACATATACCGTATAATTTCAATTTTGAACTACTTCTTCACGTATTCTCCCAAATAGCAGCGATACCTGGCATCTGGGGCACCGGCAGTGCATAGCCGGCACGTGGTGTGCCGGCTATGCTATAGCCGGCACCCCAAAAACCGGCTATGGCATAGCCGGCACACCATGTGCCGGCTATGCCCTGTGGGCCCCACCGTCGCGTCGTGTCGCTTCTCTGCTTGCTCGTTTGTCCGCGATTGCTTCGCATGCATCGAAAACCAATTAATTTGCATGCATGTTGATGATTGCTATGCCGTGGGCTCGACCGGTCTCGTCGAATGTCAACTCGGTTGTTTGCATGCATCCTCACTTTGCGCCGATTACGTCGCGCGCGGAGGTGATTTGCAAGCTGCTGGTTGCGTCCCGTGTGAAGATGCATGCCTTGGGCTCGGTCGGTCGCGTCGCCCGTGGAGGTGATTTGCATGCATGCTTTGCTTTAATCTTCAGTCTCTCGTCGCGTCAATCCTTGTCTGTCTGCACGTTTGAACTTCCCGTGAGTTGAGTAGGGCAAGAAACAATTATTGCTGCTAGTTGGAGCATAGCTTGATTAAGTAAATTATTTACGGTTGACCACCACATACGGATTACACACTTAATTACTTAGTCTACCGACCCGCTCGTGGATTACACACATCAATGAAATTTTCATAAAAATTTCGGTTGACAAGTTAATTTTAACCGAGCGAAAAATGAAACAAATCATGTTAGAAAATTTTGAAATTGCTTAACGAAAAACTAAACAATAGATTGGATTATATTACAAGGGTACAAGGGCATTACAACAGTAACGAAATTGCTTATCGAAACAACTAACGAAAGCATTGTTGGTCATGGTGGAACAAATGATCGTTCCGCCTATCCGGTACAAATGGGAATGATGTCCAACATTTTCTGCATATTACATGACCCATGTAAATTATGCGATTTGTTCTCGGACACCGCTCAATCCCTACTATGAAAGAACTCCAAGGGGATGCGCAGTGCTCCCAGCTATCGCCGGATGGGTGGCCAATGCCGTACGTCTCGGGTGTGTAAGATTGAATTTTTGGCTTTTTATGTGGATTTCGCCTCCCATATGGGCATGTCATCCCTATTCCCGCGTCCCTATGTTAATACCACTGGTTTCCCTTGACGGTCTGCGCAACACGTCAAGGATTTGTTGCGTGGTGCGGACCTCGACGATCGCTTCCCTTGTCCCTTCCTCTTGAGAGGAGGTACCCTCTTCTTGCCGCTTGGTGGAGACTTGCCGAGACGCCGCTCTGCTTTGGCTCGCACTCCACTACATGGTGAAGGAGGTGTGTGTTGGGCTTATCCTTGTACAACCGGAGCGTGCCTGCGATCAATGCAAGATGCCCGTTCGATCGTTGAATAACACCGTAGGCGTACTCGGGTCCGGCTTTTACGGCGGTAGTAGCACCACGGAGAGGTTGCTCCCCGGTTATCCCACACGGAAGTTTGAGATGTGGATGGTACGTCTCGGATCCACCCGATTGAAGTAGCCGCACCATTCATCCTCGGCCAAAGGGCACCGGTAGAATCTCGGTCCGCTAGATCTTCGTGGCGGTATCAACCACCGCTGCAGCCGTGTTCGCAAAAGTCGGGCTTTGGGTGGCCCTTGAGGAGGTTTCTCATTTGACTCGAGCAATTTCGCACATGTCCTTTTGAACTCCTGTATGCGATGAACTGGTTTAGAATTATTACTTTGTGAGTGAAACATGAGTAGGTCGCATGAAACTCACCGATTGGTTGGCGCCTTGCCCACCGCCCCGAACTCGGTCGATCTAGAACGGGGACGTATCTTGGCGGCCTCTCCCACCGGTTGAAGTTCTCGGGCGAAGCCGGTTCGGCGTCGTGGCAGTTGTAGACAAATTCGTAGTCACGTCGTTCTGGGCCATCGATCCATTGGAAGAAGCAACACCGGTCCTTGTCTTTGAGAAAAGAAAGAACGATGCATGAAATGGTATTGTTACCTGTATTGTGTAGACACCGAGAGGTTTACCTTGTAGGCGGGCACAACATGAGTGAGCGCGGCGGCGTCTGTCCGTGGGTAGATCGCATCATCTTCGCGGAAGGTTGCATTCGCATTTGGGTCGGGCAGCTCGAGCGAGCTCAAGCGCCAACGCTCATCGTATCCGGTACTCGGGCGAGATGACTTCGCTTCTTTGAAAGGCGACGGTAGAAACGACATCGTGTAGATTCTGCTGATATTTATCGGTGGTTTGGCGATGTTGAATGTGTATCTCTTGGTAGGTTTTATATTGGTGGTGGGGCGTTACTCCACACAACTACAAAGACACCGATCGATCGACGACCACACCTTGTCGGAAAAGCCGGTCAAAGGTCGCACGAGCCGCACCCCGTCGAAGGCTGCGCACGAGCCCCTCTGTCAAAAGCTGCACGACCTGTCACTCTCTGTCAAAAGCTGCACGATGTGTCACCCTTTGGGAAAGGCTGCACGACGTGTCACCCTCTGTCAAAGGCTGCAAAGAAGTTAGGCCACAAGGGATTTCAACGACGTTGTCGATTAGGGTTTTGCTTAAGTAGGATTCAGATGAAAATCAAGTTTTAATTAAAATATTTTTACATAATATGGTAGTATATATACTAAACTCTGATATGGAGGCTTTTTCTTTTTCTTTCGCATTAGGACGAGAGATTTTTCTGATTGCCAGAAAGGCTTAGTCATTATAGTTTGTGCAGTTCTTAATCTTCAAAGGTATTTGCAGCGATAAGTTTTGTATGTCACACTGGTTGTAATTGAAATATGTCTCCATATTATGGTAGAGTAAATGTTGTAGGATGGTACAGAGCTTTTCTTTCATTATTTTCCATTTATACAAGATATTTCATGACTTGCCGAAAAGCTAATTCGACCAAGCCGATCGCGCGGTTGCGGTCAATTTTTAATTCTTCGACTGCGGTGACACCTTATGGTTCTAAGTTAGTTTCGTGATATTACGCATTTATTTCAGACGTTTTTCACGTGTAGGGTCATTAGGGCTTAATATAGCCTAACTCAAAATTGATCAAATTGATGTTATTTCTGTACATAAAGCTAGTACATGTTATTTTAAGGTTGTATCATTTTATTTGATCGAATTCGAGGCTTGTTTGTGAATGTTACGAACAAATGATCGTTTCTTGATTGTATGTTTAAGCAAGTAGTAAACAATGCAAACTGAAGCAAAGTCTAAATGTTTTTACATATCTGTGACCTATGCAATCCCAAGAATGTAAAAAACAGGTTTTATCAATTTTTGAGGTCGTTTGAACATTTTTCTAGCCTCTTGAAATTTGAATGTTATTAAGGGTTTGAACTAGCCATAACTGATTCAGAATGCATTTAAATTTAAATATTTTTGCAGAAAAGAAGTACATATGGTTGCAGGAAGCTATGGAATTTATTTCAAGATTTAAGGATGATGGGTGATAGGTCATGCAGGTTTTATAATGACGGTGATGTGTCTTGCAGCTTTTATGATGATGGGTGACAGGTCATGCAGCTTTGATGATTTGTAGTGACATGTCGTGCAGCTTTGATGATGGGTGACTAGTCGTGCAGCTTTGATGATTTGTAGTGACATGTCGTGCAGCTTTGATGATTTGTAGTGACATGTCGTGCAGCTTTGATGATGGGTGACTGGTCGTGCAGATTTAATGATGTGTAGTGACAGGTCGTGCAGCTTTCATGATGGGTGACTGGTCGTGCAGCTTTAATGATGTGTAGTGACAGTTGTGCAGCTTTGATGATGGGTGACTGGTCGTGCAGCTTTAATGATGTGTAGTGACAGGTCGTGCAGCTTTGATGATGGGTGACTAGTCGTGTAGCTTTAATGACGGGTGACAGGTCATGCTGCTTTGATGAATCACTATAAATAGCTTACCCGTCCGATCGCGCTCCATCGACTCTCCAAACACCTCCCCATCCGCAAGGAGGCAACCACTCCAGCGCTCTCTTGACCTCCGGGCCTTGCCATCAAGTGCCTCCGGTGCAAATCCGGCGTGGGGCGTCGCCGCCTCGTCGTCAACGGATCCACCTCGCCATCGACCTCTTCGACCTCAAGTGCCGCGAGATTGACTGGATCCGCAAGGTATGAGCCCTAACTTGATTTGGATGTGAGCTTTAAACTCGGGATTGCAACGGAATAGAGCTTTCATCGCCGCATGTTCCCTTTCTCCTTATGCATGTCGTATGAAACCCATATGACGCCTATTCAAAGACATAGGTTTGTTAATTACACACTTGTAATACTTGTAGATGGATAAGGATCCGGAGAAGCTCAGTAGAGGATTGGCATGGACAGTGGAACAAATAGAATGCATCGCCTCTGACCTTAACAAAATTGCCCAAGACAATTTTAGTCCGGACACATGTCCATGTAGCAATGCACACAATGGTCTTGTGATTGATATCGAAGCTATAGCTCGCAGCCTTGAGCAAGTTGCCATTCAGTCACGTGAATCGATGCAAAGAGATGAAGTAGAGCCGGAAGAGGATGCAGAGCCTGAAGGGGATGTAGACCCTGATCTGTGTCTTCCTTACGACTACCAAAGCGATGACGAGGGTAAACATGAGGATTGGCAATATTGTGAAGATGAGGGTATCGACATTGATAGTGATGGTTCGGGAGTGTTCTAGTATGTTTTAATGTTAAGTCTTGTTAAGTTATTGTAATGCTGATGGATATTGCTTAGCCTTGTTAAAATATTTTAATGTTGCTGGATGTTGGTGAGACTTGATAAGATATTGTAATGTTGACGGATGTTGCTAAGACTTGTTCAGATCACTAGTGGGGGTTAGAAAGGAACAAAAACGGACCATAAAATTTCAACCAAATGCAGGCAAGCTGTTTTCAATCTGATAGGATCTTCTCAATTTTTAATGATTTTATATGTTGTTCTACAGAAAAACTTGTCAACATCAAAAAGTTGTGTTTCGAAATTCTCTACAACTTTTATGTAGAACACATAATTTTTCGAGCACGGGAAGACCCTTAAAAAGGCAAATTACTGCCAGCAATTTAAATCGGTCCGGCGCTAACGTGAGAACTCACTGTTAACCTTCCCGATGTTCTATGATTTTTTCTGTTGCTCAAATAAAAAACTTGTTGCCATGAATTGAGAAAACAAAACGATACATGAAACTTAGCAAGTCACGGGGACCTGAGTTTCGCGATGAGGATCTGAAGTGATTTATGTTTGCGCCGGACCGAAAAAAGTTGAGCCGGCGTACACAAGAAATTGGTCCTCTAAACCCTGCAGAGCTTTAGATCGACCTATTTACGCCTGACCGAAAAAATCGGTCCGTCGTAAGAGTAAGAGATTTTATAGTTTTAACACACATGAAAAAGTATAGAAAACATTAGCCTTTTCAGACATTATAGTTTTAAGAAAGCAGAGACAAACACGAAAGACTATTACTCTTAATATAGCATTTTTGACCATAGAGAGACTATTTAGACTATAATTGAACTAGACTATTCTTGATTTGTTCTTCTCCCCCTTTGGCATCAACAACCAAAAAGGTCACTTCTTGCGTTTTGAAAAATTTCTTTTCAGCATGCTGGCCATTCTGGAGCTTGTGCTTCTTCGTGGAGGAGAAGGAGGTGACTGTTCTCGGTCTCTGTCAGAAAGAGGAGAAGCCATTGCTTGATTGTGCCAGCTGGGATAATCAGGATCTCCAGGCTGAGGATTGAAAGTACATTCACTGAAGTCATGTTGGACATCTCTGACAAGTTCCTGAGTTTCTTCAGCTTTGTCCAACAAAAGTTGTGCAATGTCCTGCTGATTCGATGTCGTTAAGTCGAGTGTCTACAATATAGTCCCAAAATGATCTAATTGATCTCGCATGTGAATCTAAACACTTCCATCTTTTCAAGTTCTTGTAGACATTACGAGCAAACTTGTCAATCTGTGCATTTTGAGCATTTTGCTTCTTGTTAAGATCATACATTCTTTCTTTGATGACCAGCTTGTTCAGTTTAATTTCACCAATCCATTTTCTTATGTCCCATCGATTTCCTCGATCATATCAAATCTTTTGTAAGTTTCATTTCGAGATTTTCTTGGTTTTGATAGATCTTTTGCATTAGTACTTGTTGTTGGTGAATTGCGCCATTTGTTCATCATGTCTCTCAGGCGACCAATTTCCTTTCTTCTTCTATATTTTCTTGAGCATTTCGAGATCGGTGTTGTATTGTTGCTCGAATGATGTGAACCACCACGGCCGTGAGTCCCACCAAGATGGTTGATGAAATGGTTCAGGCTTAGGATGATGAGAATAGTGAGAATTATCATCTGAATTCTGTGTAAAGGCTGGTATATGACCCTGAGGAGTTCTAGAACCGCCTGCTTCATGCTCATGAGCTGCAGCTGGAAATCTTTGTCCTTCCATGAATCTGGCTGTAGCTGTTAGTTCTTGTAGTCTATGAATTTCCTCATCTTCATGATGAGACTCTGAGCTGACATACACTGCAGGATGTTCAGACTGTCCAAACCTTTGCTGACTTAGATGTTCTGAGCTATAGTTCAAGATATCGTGGGAGTATATGAAAGGTTAGGAACTGGGAAAGTGTATTCCTGAGTGTGATAGCTATGACTTGGAGCCCCTCCATCATCATCTGAATTTTCAAGGATCTCTGTATTCTCTTGAGCACTAGACTCATGAATGACTGGTTGAAAAGTGGAGATACTTGCAGGTCTGTTTTCTTGTACAGCTGGCTTGGACAATTTGTATTGCTTACAGCCAGAATTGAATTCTCTGTCCCTCTCAGTCTGGGAAATGATCCCTTGAGCCAAAAGCATCTGAGTGATTTGCATGGCAAAAGGAAGATGACTACCCATCTTTCTATATATAGCTTCTTCCATTTCACCAAGGATGTAATCTGTTAAATCAATGGGTTGTCTTGATAATATCAGGTGTAGCAGCCATGCAAGACATGGGGTTACTCCTTCCTTGTAACCGGTTTTAGGGTAAATAGTGTGTCTGAGAATTAGGAGTAGAGCCTTGGCTTCGCAGCTAAGTAATGAACCCTATTTGCATTAAAACTAGCCTCATGAATATTTCGTAGATGTGGGCGGATACTTGTAGGTCGTGCATGTCACCAACTGTCTCCATCTACTTCAGGAACATCCTATCATGAATCCTAGTTCTGTTCAAAGAAAGGACATGAGGCCCGATGGCGACTTCAAACCGAGGAGTTCTTACTTTTCTCTTAATTCCATCAATAGTAAATGAATGAAGTGTCTATTTTTGTTTACTAAGAGTGTTGCATAGAATTCCATGATCCTATTTTCACTCCAAGTTGGTCCACCGAGGACATGAGAGTTGCAAGTCCAGGAGTTGATCTAACACAATCTAGAATTCTATCCGATCCTAGCACGTAACTAATTTGGTTCCAGTCAACATATTGATGCTCGCAAAGTCTTTGAAAGGAGCTTCCCATTCTTATTTGTCCTATTTCAGAACCCATATAGTTGTTTCTCCGAAATGTGGTGATAAATTGCTCATTGAGGCAGGTCTATCAACAGAAACCAGATTCTTTCGGTACTAATCTGGCGACTCTTAGTTTCCTTCCTCCTAGAACAGCTAGCTCATGTCCACAAATTATGTCTACTTCACCATCAAATTCTATTTCTTCATCAGATGATATGCTTGCACTAGGCTGATAGTCACTATCATTTGAAGAGGAGGTTGAGTCATATTGCATTGGTACTCTTGGTGGTTTAGTTGTTACTTTCTTTACCACACCGCTAGACTGCTGATATATGTTCGTTTTGGCTTTCTTTTTCCCTTTAACTTTATCAGCAATTTTTCCAAAAAGACCTCTTTTGTCTGGATTTTGTGAACTCATCCTGACTAGGGTTTCTTTTGTCTGATACCGAATGCTGAGTGACTTGATGAAATTACCAGAGGCTAAAAACACTGACAATGCCGAACGCAAGAAATTGAAGAACAGCCTAAGAAACAGAAGAGATGACCTTATAAGATGAATTCTAACTAGGGTTTCGATCTAGCAAGGAAAGAGGATAAGATAGAAGAACTTACGAGACCTTAGTAGCAGAGGCTGAGTAGTTTTAGTGCCGTTGACAAACACCCGTTCGGGATGAGCTTCGGCGAAGAAGAAGAGAAACACAAACTCTGGAGATTTCTTGCGAAAAGCTTGAGAAAGATGAAACTCTGGTCAAAGGGTTCAAGCCAGAAAACGAGAGAAGGCGTTATAAATAGCACGAACGTTTAGGAGTAAAAGCTGTGACACAGACAACTCACGGGAAACAAACACCATGTGCCGGCTATGGCCTGTGGGCCCGGCCGTCGCGTCGCGTCGGCGTCTCTCGTGCGCTCGTTTGTCCGCGAGTGCTTCGCGCGCCAAAAACCAATTAATTTGCATGCACGTTGATGACTGCTATGCCTTGGGCCCGGCCGGTCTCGTCGAATGTCACCTCGGTTGTTTGCATGCATCCTCACTTTGCGCCGATTACGTCGCGCGTGGAGGTGATTTGCAAGCTGCTGGTCGCGTCCCGTGTGAAGATGCATGCCTTGGACTAGGTCGGTCGCGTCGCCGGTGGAGGTGATTTGCATGCATGCTTTGCTTTAATCTTCAGTCTCTCGTCACGTCAATCCTTGTCTGTCTGCACTTTTGAACTTCCCGTGAGTTGAGTAGGGCAAGAAACAATTATTGCTGCTAATTGGAGCATGGCTTGATTAAGTAAATTATTTCTGTTTGACCACTGTCATACGGATTACGCACTTAATTACTTAGTGTACCGATCCGCTCGTGGATTACGCACATCAATGGTATTTTCTTAAAAATTTCGGTTGACCCTAAAAATTTTGAGCACGGGAAGACCCAAAAAAAGTGGACCAAATAATTTTTCGAGCACGGGAAGACCCTAAAAAAGTGGTAACAAGAATCGGTCAGGCGCAAACAAAAATCGGTTCGGCACAAACAAAAAACGGTCCGGCACAAACGTGAACACTCACTGTTAACCTTCCCGATTTTCTATGATTTTTTCCGATGCTCAAATGAAAACATTGTCAACACGAACAAGATGCGTCTTCCAATTCTCTACAACTTTCATGTGGACCAAATAATTTTTCGAGCACGGAAGACCCTAAAAAGTGGTAACAAGAATCGGTCCGCGAAACAAAAATCGATCCGTATAAACGTGAACACTCACCGCTGACCTTCCCGATTTTCTATGATTTTTCTCGATGCTCAAATGAAAAACTTGTCAACACGAAGAAGATCGTCTTCCAATTCTCTACAACTTTCATGTGTACCCTCTTGCGCCACATGAGACTTGCCGAGACGCTGCTCTGTTTCGCTCGCACTCCACTACATGGTGAAGGAGGTGTGTGTTGGGCTTATCCTTGTACAACCTAAGCGTGCCTGCAGTCAATGCAGTATGCCCGGTTAGGTTGTTGAATAACACCGTAGGCGTACTCGGGGTCCGGCTTTTCTGGGTGGTAGTAGCACCACGGAGAGGGTTGCTCCCCCCAGTTATCCCACACAGGAAGTTTGAGATGTGGATGGTACGTCTCCGGATCCACCCAGTTGAAGTAGCCGCACCATTCATCCTCGGCCAAAGGGCACCGGTAGAATCTCCGATCCGCTAGATCTTCGTGGCAGGTATCAACCACCGCCTGCAGGCCGTGTTCGCAAAAGTCGGGGCTTTCGGGTGGCCCTTGAGGAGGTTTCTCCTTTGACTCGAGTAATTTCGCACATGTCCTTTTGAACTCCTGTATGCGATGAACTGGTTTGGAGGTTAATTTCTTTATTACTCCACCAGATCCCTGCGCTTGACTGTATCTATCTGTTCTGGCTTTCTTCTTCCCTTTGATTTTATCAGTAATTTTTCCGAAAAGCCCTTTTTTGTCAGGATTATAAGAACTCATCTTTACTCAGACCTTGATGATAAGCAGAGACTGATTACTGATAATGCCAAGCGCAAGATTTTGAAGAACAACCTAAGTAACAGACAGAAGGACCTTTAGAGATGATTTGTAACTTGGGTTTGGATCTAGCAAAATAGAGATAAGATTGAAGAACTTACAGGACCCTTGTTCGCCGAAGCTTGAGCAGATTGAACACCGTTGCCAATCACCCGTTCAGGATGAGATTCGGTGTGAAGAGAATGTGCTCAGGAGTTTTGTGAGAGGATCGGTGGAGATGAACTTTGGTCAAAACGTATTTTGGTGGGGAGCAGGAAATTTTGAGAAACTCATGAAGAAGAGGATGGTATAAATAGCACGGAATTTCAAGAACAATAGCCGCAATGAAGGCGATACAGAGAAGCATAGGAAAGTAACGACATCAATTGTCGTACTTTGAGGAGGTCTCTTTATGAAATAGTAGTTGGGATTGTAACCAGGGAATCCAAGAATTTAGTTACCAAACTTGGACAGGGTTAGCAAAGATAAGAAATTTAGAAGATTGTGATCAAAACAATTTGAAAAGAGAAGGCATAGATGATGGAGCTATTGTCGTTACACGCTCGGATCGCTTTTGATCACCGATCGAGTCTCGATGGCTTTCCATCTGCGCCGGCCCGAAAAAAACGGTCCGCCGTAGTTGGAAAACACTCGGTTTGGTTTCATGGCAAATGTCCGAGGTGCATAGCATGGGTATGATTGACTCAAGCTCAAGAATTTGTACGGTGATGTACCATAAGTCCAACTACACACACGTCGGACCTAAAATTTTGGTCCGGGGTACATAGTCTTGAGAGGCTTTGTTGAACCTGAATGACCTGAATACGCCGGACCAAAAACGGTCCGTCGATATGTGAAGAGAGCAGAGGTTTACACCGCAAAAAAGAGATTTGCGACGGCCCAAAAAAATTGTTCCGTCGAGCATATGTTTTGATTTAGCCAAGCAAACTGTGTTTGCGCCGGACCGAAAAAGTTGGTCCGGCGTACACATGGTTTGTTCTAACTTAGCACCAGCGAACAACGTATAATAAGTATAACTAAGTATGCTTCTTGATCATCGACACCAAAACCTACGATAAGTTTAATAAGAAGAATAGGAGCCTATCTGCTCTCACATGGGTGATTTGACTGCACCAAGAATCGCCTGTGAGATTCTGTCGCCCCGAGCGGGCGCGTATGGGGACCAGAGCGGCGTGGCGGCGAGGAGCCGGGCGCAGCGCCGGGGGGCCGGGGGTGGGGCGCAGCGCGAGACAAGTGGCGGCGGGCGGAGAGTAGGCACGTCGGGCCGGTTAGAAATTGGTCGATCAAGCGACGCAGAGAAAAAAGCCAGAGCGCTTCGTAAGGACGATTACACAATTGTGCAAAGATCGCCTCTATCGGCGTGAGTATGCAAGGCTCTATAAGTAGGCCTTCATACCAGCTTCGCTTGCACATATCCTCCTCCTCCTCACCCATTCACATATCCTCATCCTCATCCCATTCCTTGCCTCCAAAGGCCATGTCTCAAACGGCGAGCTCAGAAATCGGAGGGCCGTCGCGCTTGCCACTCGCAAGGCAAGTCGATTGTCCTAATTGCCATGTCCAAGCTAATGTGTTCTACTCCACCACCGAGGCAAATAACGACGGGTGTTCTACAAATGCCCTTTTTCTCCGTAAGTGAAAAGTTCGTTTGCTCTCTTTTTTCGGTTGGGCTTGTGTAGTTCTTTGGAGATATCTCATTTCTTTACACAGTCTGAAAGCATATTAATCTCATCACGTAGGCTGGAGGGTGCCAATATTTCCAGTGGGCGGACACCATGGACACCTCGGTGGAGCGTGCGACAACCACAGTACCACAGAGGATGCATCGTACTATGGAGGATAGGATGGACCCTATGCTCGAGCAGAGGCTGAACATGCTGATGTTCAAGATGGACCGCATTTTAGATAATGTGAAATGGTTGGAGAAGATGGTGTGCGCGGCTATCCTTGTTGTACTGGTAGCTATTCTTGTGAAGTAGATTGTAAGTCGATTAGCTACCATCACTCCGAGCTTCTTTAGCCATAATTCACTACTCGTGGCATCTTTTCATGGTAATAAAAGCCTTCCTAAGATCCCGTGAAATACCTTGTGCGAAGGGAAGTAGTCACTTAATAGCTTAGAAATAATCTCGATATCTGTTCTAACGTAGACTTTAAAATTAGTTTATTTCTGACACACTAAACAAACTAATGAAAACTCCATACAAGAGATTTCACGACGTTGTCGATTAGGGTTTTGCTTAGGTTGGATTCTGATGCAAATCAAGCTTGAATTAAAATATTTTCATGGAATATGGTAGTATATATACTAATCTTTGATCTGAGACCCTTTTTCTTTTACTTTTACATTAGGACGAGATATTTTTCTCGATTGCCAAAAGGCTTAGTCATTACAGTTTGTGCAGTTCTTAATCTTGGAAGGTGTTTGCAGCGATAAGTTTTATATGGTACACTGGTTGTAATCGAAATATTATTCCATATTACGGTGGAGTAAATGTTACAGGATGGTACTGATCTTTTCTTTCATTATTTTCCATCTATGTACGATATTTCATGACTTGCCGAAAAGGTAATACGATCAGGGCGATCGAGCGGTTGCGGTCAAATTTTAATTCTTCGACTGTGGCTGCACCTTATGGAAGAATCTAACCATTTTTCATGTAATAGCAGGAGATTGCCCTCAAAGTATTTCAAAGTTAGTTTCGTGATATTAAGCATTTATTTTAGACATTTTTCACGGGTACGGTCATTAGGGCTCAATATGGTTTAACTCAAAATTGATCAAATTGATGTTATTTCTGTACATAAAGCTAGTACATGTTATTTTAAGGTTATAGCATTTTATTTCGTCGAATTC
Organism: Otatea glauca; assembly: GCA_036346275.1. Classification (NCBI taxonomy): domain Eukaryota; kingdom Viridiplantae; phylum Streptophyta; class Magnoliopsida; order Poales; family Poaceae; genus Otatea; species Otatea glauca. The sequence continues at coordinate 55,940,040 of CM070715.1, read as the reverse complement.
GAGACTTGTTTGCGAAGGTTACGAACAAATGATCGTTTTGCCGATTGAATGTTCAAGCAACTAGTAAACAATGCAAATTGAAGCAAAGTCTAAATGTTTGTACAAATCTGTGACCTATGCAATCCCAAGATTGTAAAAAATATAGTTTTTTCAAGTACTGAGGTCGTGTGAACAATTTTCCAGCTACTTGAAATTTGAATGTTATTAAGGGCTTGTTGCACGTGCAAGTCACTTGCTCGCCCCCTAGCTGACATTGTTGCACGGTGTCCCCCGTGTGATAGGTTATGCCCTAACTTACGATGATGAGTGATAGGTCATGCAGCTTTGATGAATCGGTCCGGCGCAAATAAAAATCGGTCCGACGCAAACAAAAATCGGTTTTCTATGATTTTTTGTTGCTGAAACGAAAAACTTGTCAACGTGAAAAAGATGCGCCTTGAAATTCCCCACAACTTTCGTGTGGACCAAATAATTTTTCGAGCACGGGAAGACCCTAAGAAAGTGCTAACAAGAATCGGTCCGGCGCAAACGTGAACACTCACCGTGAATCTTCCCGATTTTCTATGATTTTTTCTGTTGCTGAAATGAAAAACTTGTCAACATGAAGAAGATGCGCCTTGAAATTCCCCACAACTTTCATGTGGACCAAATAATTTTTCGAGCACGGGAAGACCCTAAGAAAGTGCTAACAAGAATCGGTCCGGCGCAAACAAAAATCGGTCCGGCGCAAACGTGAACACTCACCGTGAACCTTCCCGATTTTCTATGATTTTTTCTGTTGCCGAAATGAAAAACTTGTCAACATGAAGAAGATGCGCCTTGAAATTCCCCACAACTTTCGTGTGGACCAAATAATTTTTCGAGCACGGGAAGACCCTAAGAAAGTGCTAACAAGAATCGGTCCGGCGCAAACAAAAATCGGTCCGGCGCAAACGTGAACACTCACCGTGAACCTTTCCGATTTTCTATGATTTCTTCTGTTGCTGAAATGAAAAACTTGTCAACATGAGGAAGATGCGTCTTGAAATTCTCTACAACTTTCGTGTGGACCAAATAATTTTTCGAGCACGGGAAGACCCTAAGAAAGTGCTAACAAGAATCGGTCCAGCGCAAACAAAAATCGGTCCGGCGCAAACGTGAACACTCACCGTTAACCTTCCCAATTTTCTATGATTTTTTCTGTTGCTGAAATGAAAAACTTGTCAACATGTGGAAGATGCGTCTTGAAATTCTCTACAACTTTTGTGTGGACCAAATAATTTTCCGAGCACGGGAAGACCCTAAGAAAGTGCTTACAAGAATCGGTCCAGCGCAAACGTGAACACTCACCGTTAACCTTCCCCATTTTCTATGATTTTTTCATTGCTGAAATGAAAACTTGTATTCCAAATTTGACCATACAATAGTTATTTGACATTAAAGCTAGGTCAAAGTAATAAATGCACACACATGATGTAAAAAAATATCGGTGCCTCCTCCGTGTCGCCCACCCCGCCTTCCGGTGAAGTCCTCAGGGTGAACGTCTCGGCATGTGTGTCGCCGCCGTCCCGCACTGTGAGGGCCCCCGCGCGGGAAGCTCTCCGTGTCCTCATCAATTTGCTGCGTCGGACCCCCGTAAGGTGTAGTCGGCACCGACCATGCGTTCTGGGTGTACCAGCCAACGGGTCCTCCGAGGAAGCGCGGTTGGTCAGAGGATGTCTTTGCGTGGGATCCTGGCTGCACGGAGTCCGATCTTGTGAGGATTCACCTCCTGTGGGCATCCATCGTCCACAGTTGAGGAGCTCGGTGAATGTCGCTTGCTCCATTCCAGGCCAACCGAAAGCAAGATCCTCACTCCACCGTGGCGCTTGCTCGGACCCAACCCGAGCGTCCATCACGCCGCTATGGTGAACGCCGTCGTGCTCACCTCCGTCGTGATGGCTGGCACAACTTGTTGGTTGCGTCACATGTGGGTAATCAGCGACGCCGTAGTCCTGCTGTAGTAAAACATGTAGTGAGTTACGTTACAAAGTAGAGTATTTAACAATAGTTGCCTTGAATTGAGAAAATAAAACGATACATGAAACTTAGCAAGTCACGGGAACCTGAGTATCGCGGTGAGGATCCGATGTGCACGAGATGTGGACGGACGCTACTGTGGAGGGACGAGCACTCCGTGATGAATGTGTATCCACCGATTGCACGGCATGGGAGGCACGTGAAGGATCCATAACCGAACTTCACACTTCGCTTGGCCTAGGTGCGCATCCACCGAAAGAACGGATAGCCGAGACCAAACGAGACCCTCTGCTACTGAAGTATCTGTGCATTGGCCAATAAGACAACGTACATTGTAGGATATCATATTAAGAAATTGATATAGACAGCACGAAATATAAATATATACTTCACCCTCCTCTCATGAAGTACCTTCGTAGGTCGCTCTGCTGTGAAGCGATGATGACTCGCCTTCGCCACGCACGCGGCGGCGGTTCACCAGATCTTGGCATCTCGTGACGCTTCTGCGACTACAAAACGAGGTTCACGTGTAAGTATGTATTGTTTATGACAAATTGAAAGGATTGCATGCATCAAAGTACTAACCAGACGTGAAGTCAAGCGGGACGGTCCTCGAGAACGGTCTTGGTGCATCTTCCACAGGACCACTAAGTAGAGTGGCACGTGTGCGAGGACGGTACCACGAGAAGTACTCCCAGTACGAGGAAGGGTCGTACGGCCCTGTAGGGACTACGGCAGAAGCATCGGCCTGCTCGTTCCACCGCAGTATGTGATCACGATGGACGGTGGACCAATCCAACGTGCCTCCGCCCTTTGCGCTCCTCCTGCATAGAAGTTTGAAGGGTTACAACTCACAAAAGGAAGAATGATCATAACGTAGTAATGCAGTATTTTTCTACTAAACTTACAAGTGTGATCGGCCTGCGTCCCGTGGTGGGGGGACCGGGACTACTGCCAGATCCGAACCGTCATTGCACACGCCGGGAGTAGACTTCCGCGCACTCGTACACAATGAAGCATGTAGTCATCCACGTGTGCTCATCCTGTATGCGAACGATGAGATCGCGCGCGCGCTGCGATCTCCGCAAATCTCCCTCGCGTCCATGGATCCCACCACGTGCTCGGCAATCGAAGTCAAGATCGCTACCGGTAGCGTGGGTAGCTTCGTGATCTGGAGGTGGCTCCATCGCAACCTAGCATGGATCCACCTATAGCCCATCGTGGGCCTCATGCTCGTGCACGCCCCGGGAGATATCCGCTGGGTACATAGCGTTCTCCACCCTAGGACGAGAGAAGGGAGATACTCCCAGCTCCACATCTGTATCAGGTGCAAAAAACCTGTGATCGACCCCTTCGCGGTGGCCCGCTGCGAAGCATCACAAAGTCCTCTCAGAGGTAGCTGCTAACACAGCGGAACCCCAATATATTGTGGGACCTCATCCGATTGCGCGACTAGATGACGCGCTAACAAGATGAGGTGTGGCTCAAGATAGTCGCTCACGCGCTGCGTAACATGATACCTCCGAGTAAATCATAGAGGTACACCTCCGTGCACGAAATGGTGTCCTCGTCTGCGCCTCGTGACATGGGTCGTACTCGGGCAATTCGCGGAACCATTTCAAGGAGAGGCCGTGGTCCTTGCTGCGTCATTTGACGACCAAACCTCGCAATGTAAACAAATGAATGTTAGCTTAATTCAAGTAAAACTTTACGCATGTAACAAAGATACATGTTTACCTTTGTTGCACGTACTCTCTCCACTGATCCTTACGTGGCCGCGTACCCACTAAGGGGCAACCTCTGATCGGCAAGCCAGTAAGCATTGCCACATCCTTCAAAGTAATTGTCATCTCTCCAAAGGACAGGTGGAATGTGTGCGTCTCAGGACGCCAACGATCTACCAGGCGCCATCGTGACACATCCATGGCGAGGAGAGTTGTGCGTCGCACCCCACCCCGCGGTAATGGCTCGATGGTCCCATCCATCAAAAGCGAACGGAGTAGTCCAACTCGTGCTAGGCACGAGTAGAAACGGGGGTCCAATGCCTTGATCTTGTGGAAGACTCGCGCACGCAATGGAACCATCTACAAAAGGACACGATCATGTTACAATCAATGGTTACAATGTAAACTCGAAATATGGAACAATAAATACAACAGTGCTAACGCAATAAATACAACAAGATTAACTGCGTGCCCATGAAAATCATCCTCCCACGATGTCGATCATCGATCACGTTGAAGAAGCTCGGAAGACCACCGTAGCCATGCCAAAATACCACCGCATAGGTCGATGCAACAAAATCATCGGTACAACAACAAGTTAGCATTCACAATGCTGGGACGGAACAAATGTTAAACAAGACGGTGCAATACAACACATAAGAAATCCAGTTTTGAATACAACACCGTGCATAGACAAAAATTACTAAATCGCTCATCGCTTATTAGGACATGTCCTCCGATCATGTCCACTCTGCTTGCAAATCTTGCACTTCCTCTGCGCCTGGACGGCATTAGCTGCATCCATATCAACGTGCATTCTTGTCCCTCTAGGCCTCCCAGGCTCTTTGCGTCGTGTTAACGGATAAGGCACCCACAAAGGCCCATCGATCGACTTGTAACTAGTACTGACATTGAAGGAACTCATCTTGGGACGCCAAGTGTCTCTCGTGGCTTCTCTTGTGTAGTACGGCGATATGTATTGGGATGCATCGTTCCTCCCATATCCACGCAAGCCGCGAATACATGGGAGCAAGGGATATGATGCGCTTTGGCTTATTGCACGTGCACACCACCTCCTCCGTGCCTAGAGTACATTGTTTGATCTGTCACCGGCACAGAGCTGAGTGGTACCTCTGGCACATCACCTCAAATATGTGGTTACCGAGGTCGTACACCCTCGTGCGGTGCAACATGGATTTGCTCCTCCTACTACCGATGATCTCCTCTACCTTGGTTGAGAATTGAGTCTTTGCCGGTCAAGCAAGACGACCACGATCTCGAAAGTAGTCTGCTCAGACGTAACGTCGGCTCTATTATGGCACATAACGGAAGCCCGCGAACGCCCTTAAGGACATTATTGAAGGCTTCCGCTATGTTCGTCGTCGTAATGGTGTACCTAATAAGCAAACACGCAAAGTTTATCATGAATGGGTCAAACACTCTTACACAAAGTTAATCTCACGAATTAATAGGCGCAACTAACCTCGCGCCGCCTGTGTCGTGCATAAGGGCCCAACACTCACCGCTTCCTCGCTATCCATTGGCTAAAGGTGCGACGATCATGATTAATGACGCTTGCCCTCCCACCATTGCGATCGCACCGCTTCCTCCCGTGATTGCCGATTTTCCATCATTTTCCTTGTCGCCTCGCTCAACTGTCTCCAAATCTCACGAAACTTGGCAGTGGTTACAAGGCACAACCTTTGAACTTCTTCACTAGGGACTGTTATGGTACCGTGAATATAGGTTTGCACCAGTGTCGCATGCACCACCTTCTCTCCACATCAGCCCACGCTACAGACGGGTCCGTGCTGCCATGCAGCACCTCTAGAGCGTGGAGAAGACCTGCATTGCGGTCAGACACAACACACACTCTCTGTCTATCCCCCATGACACGCGTCTGGATCAAAGTGAGGAACCACAACCAGCTATCGTTGTTCTCACTCTCCACATATGCGTAGGCAATTGGTATTATCTGGTTGTTTGCATCGGCCGTGATCGCGGTCAGTAGGGTGCCATAGTACTTTCCGCTCGTAAATGTGCCATCAACACGGATGATGTGCCCGCAATGCTTGAAAGCCTCAATGCATTGTCCAAAGCCCGAATACCCTAATCGGTATCGTTCAAAGCGATCTTGAACGAACCATCTTGAAGCTTGGTAGGCTCGTCCGCCATTGCAAACTGAGTCCCTGGGTTGGTAATTGATATCTTCTGCAGAACCTCGGGGCATAGTTGTACGAGTCTTGAATGATCCAAAAGCATCTTCAACGCCGCTTTGCTCGCCACGCAGTTAGGTAGCTTATGTGCATCCTGTTCTACTCGCACTTGCTCCATAATTGATTTGGTGATAGTCCAATATCCGAACCAACACAGGTCACAACTAGTTGGGCAATGAATCTAGCGTCGACCACGTGGCTCATGGTTACGATTGACTCCTCCGTGCATGTATGAGGTGTGTTCCGGCCACCACAAAGTAGTGCTCGTGTTTCTACCGGTGAGCACGGACGTAGAAAGGGCGATTAGGGGCCTTGGTGCACCTAACCTCATACTCGATGGGCTTCGACCGGTACACTTGTGCTCTCTTCTAGTGATGACAAAGATAATTGCCGATGAAATGGATTAGCTCCAACTTGTTGGGAAGCGCCTCCCAACTGGATGTCGCTGCTTCGGTACCCCCACATAGCTAGGTTATTATAGTCGGCAATGCCACACCCGTAAGGCCATTACCACGAAGCACTTGGATCGCTTTGGAGTTGGGTCATCGTTGTCGCCCCTCTTCATCCTCGCTTCCACCCGCCTCGTCATCCATACATGTCGCATCTACCTCACAAGGAAGTACTTCTTCTTCATTTGCACCGAACTACCCTCCCCACATGTCCTTGGCCCACTTCTCCCTCTCCTGGTGGCCTAAAATTTCGCCGCTAGGACCAAAGATCGGCGTTCTCCTCTAGTGGTAGTATGTTTACGTAAACACCCATCTAAACCCGCCTCTATGGCCTTTCGTGCATACAATAACCAAGCCTTATTACTTCTCAGTGCGAACAAAGTGTGAACAATGACGTTGTTGTTTGGAACTTCCCTTGGTCGCACCGCCTCCAGGAAAACTGTATGTGTTTCCTGGCTTAAACCCAACACGCCATAACATGTGATTTAAGTCCTTCCAAGTCTAATGGACTATCACTTGAACTATATGTGTGTTCGCAGCTTTGCAATCGTGACTATTCTCTCGTGCAATATGACAGCCGCTCACCGTAGTAAATATGAAAATTCATGGTGCAAAGGCCACGTGGAATATGGTACCTAAAAATGTTTCAAAAAATAACAACTAATTAACTATACCGAGGGTTAAAATTAATTACTTAACAATTTAAATTATTTGTTCATGACTAATTACTCAGACTACGCCCATGAGTTAGAGTTACTAACAATTACGTTTACCAACATAACTAGAGACTATTTTATCTAACTATGCTATGTGAAGTGCATGCAACTAAGTTCAAGCCTAATTACTGTGGAGTTCTAATTAACCTAACTATTTAGCACAATCAAATGTGCTAGTTTATGCACCAAACATACTTGCTCGTACTCGTGATTTTTTCTTGCTCCTACTCGTGATTTTTTCTTGCTACTTTGCTCCATACATAAAAGGTTTTTCGTTCATCAGTAAACGTATGCTGCCATGTAGAAATAAATAAAACTATAATTATATGAGATGCATGAGTGGGGCAATAATTAATATACTAACAGAGATTCAGTAACGGAGATTAAGTACATGAGGTACGAATGAGATGCATGAGTGAGGCAATAATTAATGTACTGACTATAATCGCTCTCTAATTTACTTAATCGCCTTCACGCTAATTAATCTAACTACGTAAGTACGGATACTTACGCTAATTAATCTAACTAGGTAATTACGAATACTTACGCTAATTAATCTAACTAGGTAATTACTGATACTTAAGCTAATTAATCTGACAATGACTTACTAACGATAATTAATCTGACTAGGTAGTTACGAATAATTAGTCTAATTAATCTAACAATGACTTACGACCGCTACTTAATCTAACTAGGTAATTACGCAAATTAATCTAGCAACGACTTACCAACACTGGACGCCTCCTTCTCCTTCTCCTTGCTCTGCACTGGACACCTCTAGGACCTCTGCTAGCCAAGCTCCTCTCACTCGCAAATCCTCAGTGTGCAGGCTCTCGGTGCGACGCTCCTCTGCGAGTTCTGCTTCCTCTCCTCGCTATTTATCCTGCGTTGCGCTTAACCATGTGAGACAGTCGACAAGGAAAAATGCATGAAAAGTGAGGATGCATGTGAAGCAATCAACCAAGAAACATGCATGCAGAATAAACAGCTTTCGACATGCAAAGTTGGCATGCAAAGTATGGATGCATGCATATGAAGCAACCAGCCAAACATCAAACAAATGAGTTGACATTTGACGCGACTGGCCAGGCCCACGTTGCATGCATGTTTACTGGCCTCACATGCATGGATTTCATTTCGCCTCGCAGATGCATGAGTTAGGAACGAATTAACATACTAACTATAATCACTCTCTAATTTAGGTATCGTCTTCACGCTAATTAATCTAACTACGTAAGTACGAATAATTACGCTAATTAATCTAACTAGGTTTTTTCTAAATACTTACGCTAATTAATCTGACAATGAATTACCAACGCTATTAATCTGACTAGGTAGTTACGAATAATTACTCTAGTTAATCTAACAATGACTATAATTACTAACTTCCTAACGGTGATTACGTTCGTGAGGAACGAATGAGATGCATGAATGAGGCCATAATCTAACCAGGTAATTACGAATAAGTCTAACCGGGTATTTACTCTAACAATGACTTACCAAGGCTAATTAACCTAACAATGTAATTACTCTACCAACGACTTACGAACGCTAATTAATCTAACCAGATAATTACTCTAATAATTACCTACCAACGATAATTAATCTAACTGGGTAATTACTCGGGCAAAGACTTACCAAATACCGGTCGTCTTCTTCTCTTACCTTGTGGCGCTCTTCTTTCTCTTCTAATTGCAGTTCACCTCCCTCACTTCTGCTTGCCAAGCTTCTGTCTCGCGCACTCCAGCTCCTTCCCGTCCCCTCTATTTATGCCGCGATGAAGACTGCATCCGGGAGATAGCCAAGCATGCATGCAAGCAAAGCGAGGTGATTAGCAAAAGACACCGACAACCCTGCATGCATGCATGCAAATAATGCGCATCCGACGAAAGAGCTTTCGGCGCAAAAAAATGCCAAAACAACAGACAACGAAGTGACGCGACGCGACGGCGGGGCCCACAGGGCATAACCGGCACATGGTGTGCCGGCTATGCCATAGCCGGTTTTTGGGTGCGGCTATGGCATAGCCGGCACACCAAAGCCGCTATGGCCTCGCCAAAGGTCCAGTGCCGGATTTCGCTGCCATTTTGGAGAATACGCGAAAAAGTTGTCCAAAATTGAAATTATACTGTACAAAGTTGTCCGTATTTGAAATTTTGCCGAGGAGGATGAGATTGGGACTTGGGAGATGACATGGCAAGCCAGTGAGTGAATGAGAAGAAAGGGGTGAGAGTAAATGAGTAGTGTATGTTAAGGAACCTCGCTATCGAATAGTCCAGGGTTCCCGAACAAATATAAAGTGGAGAACAGAGAGAGAGAAAGATGAACATAGAACATAGGAGGAACGGCTCTATAATTCTTTATTGCTTGAATTGTATGTACAATGGGGGACCCGCCTCCTCCTTATATAGTAGTCGCCTAGGTTTTGGCTAAGGGGTCATCGTGGGCCACATGGTTTCCCAACACTCCCCCTTGGGCCCTTTGCCACGAGATGCATATGCCTCATTAAAACTCCAGAAAAACCTAGTGGGAAAAATATTTGGAGAAAGAGTACATAGCATACGCTTACTGCGTTGCACAAATTGCCTCATTAAAACCTTATGCAAGAAAACTTCATGAAAAACTTGCTAAGGAAAAAGAGTATAATTCACCCAAACTTCAATTGCTAATCTTCGAGATTCATGTTAGGTACTCAAACCTCATGTTCAAGGTTTATGTGGGAGTATGTGAAATATCTCCCCCTGAAATATGCACTTCTCTAAGTCTCATCATCCCAATCCCTTTAACGCACCTTTCAAAGGTAGATGCTGAGAGTGATTTAATGAACAAGTCTGCAAGATTTTTACATGACTTAGTATGCAGTATCTTGATCTCGTTCATCTTATGCAATTCATGGGCATAGAAGAACTTCGGGTTGATATGCTTCGTGAGATTGCTCTTCACGTAACCCATCTACACTTGAGCAACACAAGCTGCATTATCTTCATAAAAGATCGTGGGAGTTTGCTCAATGTTCAAGCCACATGACTTCTGGATGTGGTGAACCATTCTTCGGAGTCATGCACATTCACGAGAGGCTTCATACAAAGCAATGATTTTCGAGTGGTTTGTCGATGTCGAGGCAAGAGTGTTTAAACGACTTCCAGGAAACTGTTGTTCCTCCACACAGGAAAACATACCCAGTTTGGGACTTGCCAATATGCGGGTCTGATAAGTACCCAGCATCGGCGTAACCAGCTAAATTCAGTTCATTGTTTCTTCTGTAGAACAAGCCGAGATCTTTGCTTCCTTGGAGGTAACGGAAGATGTCCTTGATCCCTTTCCAATGCCTTTTGGTGGGTTTTGCACTATACCGGGCTAGCAAATTCACGGCGAACGCAATGTCCGGTCTGGTGCTACTCGCAAGGTACATGAGTGCTCCAACTGCACTTAGATATGGGAATTCCGCTCTCAGGACTTCCACCCCCTCTTCTCTAGGCCTGTATGGGTCTAGGTCTGCTTGGAGTGACCTTCCGACCATTGGAGTCTTTGCAGGATATGCCTTTTCAAAACCAAATCTTTTCAACACTTTCTGCGTGTAGGTTGATTAGTGTACCAAGATTCCTCCTTGGACATGCTCAAGCTGCAAGCCTAAACAAAACATGGTTTTACCCAAGTCCTTCATTTCAAACTCGGACTTCAAGTATAAGCATGCTTCTTTAATTTCTTCATCCGTCCCAATGATGTTCAAGTCATCTACATAGACGGAGATTATATAGAATCCATTTGGGGATCGCTGTATAAACACGCATGGACAATCTTCGCTGTTTGTATAGTCTTTCTTGCAGAGAAAGTCGCTCAAGCGATTGTACCCATTCTTCCTGACTGTTTTAGCCCATACAGTGATTTCTCCAATTTCACACTGTACAGGTTTCTATTTGCTCTATCTTGGTTCGGGATAGGAATACCTTCCGGTACTTTCATGTATATCTCTGAATCCAAGTTTTCATACAAATATGCTGTGACAACATCCATTAGCTTTATTTTCAACTTCAAGTTGACTGCTATTGAGATCAAATATCTAAAGGTAATTCCTCCCATGACCGGAGAATAAGTTTCTTCATAATCAATCCTAGGATGTTGAGTGAAACCTTGAGCTACAAGCCTTGCCTTGTACCTTACAACTTCGTTGTTTTCATTCCTCTTCCGAACAAAGACTCATTTGTGACCTACCGGGTTTATATGGGGAGGTGTGCGGCATACGGGCCCAAACACCTCTCTCTTGTTCAGAGAGACTAACTCTGCAGTGATTGCCTTCTTCCATTCTTCCCAATCTAGCCTTTTCTTGTACTCTGCAAGAGATGCAGGCCCGAGATCATGATCAATGCTCGAGGCAATCTTCTTTGCAAAGTATGCATCGACATTGGCTGTTGCTCTATTCAGGGATTCTCCTGTTATTACAAAGTTTATGGCCATTTCATCATGGGGTGCTTCATGCACTTCTACGTGCTCTTTGCTACTATTTTCCATCGCAGGGGCAAGTTCCTTTAGCTTTTCATCACCCATGTGTGCGCACACATTATTTCCGGTGGCTTCCTGCAGTGGAAGATTCAAGTCTGGAATTGCCTTTTCCGTCGGCTTCTTTCCAGTGCCAGGCCTCAACTGGCTCCCCTTCTTTCCTTGGGGCATTTTCGTGATTGGTTGTGGTAAGTCCTCTCGCCCAGTTTTCTCCAGACGTCTCTGGGTACTTTGAGTTTGAGGGGCCAGATTTCCTGTTCTTTTTCTTTGAGGCCTTTGAATAGGATGAGAGATACCTTCTGCTTTCTTTGGTATTTCCACCCTCTCTGGTGCATCTCTTGCGGGTACATGCGACTTAACCACGCTCTTTAGATCACAAAAATGATAAGACAGTTCATTTGCTAAATTATGCAAATCAATTATCTTCTGGACTTCTTGATTTGCTTCATTAGTGCGGGGGTCATGTGCGGGGATCCCAGTGGAATGCCATATGATTTCTCGGCATTTTTCATCCAAAGGTTGATTTCCTCCCCCTAATGACGAGAAACGATCCTCGTCAAATATGCAATCAGCGAAACGGGTTGTATGCAAGTCTCCAGTCATGGGTTCCAAATACCTGATTATGGATGCACTCTCATAACCAACGTATATCCCAGACTTGCGGAGAGGGCCCATTGCAGTCCGCTATGGGGGTGGTGTAAGAACATATACCATACAACCAAATTTTCTGAGATGGGTGATTTTCGGGTTGACCCCATGCACTAGCTGCATAGGGGAATAGATGTTGTAGGCCGAAGGTCCGAAATTGATGAGAGCTGCTGCGTGCAGGACTACGTGTCTCCAACAAGTGTTGGGCAAGTTACAACTCTGCAAAAGCGGTCTGGCAATGAATTTAATCCTCTTTATTAGTGCTTCAGCTAGTCCATTCTGCGTATGGACGTGTGGTACGGAGTGCTCAACTGCTATCCCTGTTGCAGTGCAATAATCATCAAATGCCTTTGAAGTAAATTCGTCGGCATTGTCCATTCTAATGGACTTCACTCGATGATCAGGGAAAGCATTCTTAATTCTTATGATCAGCGAGATCAGCTTTGCAAAAGCATGGTTTCTTGTTGATAATAAGCATACATATGACCATTTTGAGGAAGCATCGATGAGCACCATGAAGTACCGAAACGGCCCTGACAAGGGCTAAATTGGGTCGCAAATATCCCCCTGGATGCGTTCCAGGAATGCAGGGATTTCATTTTGCACTTTCATGACAGAGGGTCTAGTTATTAATTTTTCGGTGGCACATGCAGGGCACACAAAATCTTCATGATTCCGGAAATTCTTAACATTAATGTCATGAACTTATGAGTTGTTCACTATATTTCTCATCATTCTAAGACCAGGATGACCTAATCTACAATGCCATAAAGAAAATAACTCAGAGCTTCTAAAGACAATCTTTAAGGAAGTATACACTTCGGGTGCATGTATTTTCGTGTAGTACAACCCAGATTCATATGAGGGGCATTTTTCTAATACCATTTTTCCACATACCGCGTGCTTCACAATGCACAAGTATTCTTTGCCATTTTCTTCATTGGTTTCTACGTGAAACCCATTGGCGCGGATGTCTTTGAAACTTAAGAGATTGCACATTGATTCAGGGTACGAAAGGGCTTCTTCAACTACCAAAGTTGTACCCATTGGTAATATAATTGTGGCTCTTCCAGAGCCTATTATACATGAACCGCTTCCTGTGATTGTAGTAATCCTTCCAGTGTTCTTCGTGATCGACTGGAAGTATTTGGACTCTCTTAAGATGGTATTTGTTGTGCCACTATCAACAATACATATCTCCTCCATTTGGGCGCTACACGATTTCTAAAAAAGAAATATAACTCCAATCAGACAATGGCAAAATAATTCAAACATTGCTTGCAAATTAAAGAATACTAGAATAAAGAATAAATTTCATATTTATTCATGAGAGAAGTATGCTCTTCTGGAGCTTACAATTCATTATTCAAAATAAATTCGCTAACAACCATAATCTAAAAAAATGCAAATAGTGCGATTCATGCATTAAACGGAATCTGTAAAATAAGCATTGACTTCTACTTCCATGTCATCGACAGAAGTTTTCTCTTCATTTGCCATGAGCTTGGTTGCAGCATTGATGTCCAGGCTAGTCTGTGAGGATGAGGCAAGTGGGGTATCCACATCCATGGCATCGTTATCACCAATCTTGGCGAAGTGCGCCTCTGCTGGGGCATTTTCTTTTGCTTTCTTCTTGGCCTGATATGCGTTGATCACTTCCTTGGATTCCCAGCATATTTTTGACCAATGTCCCCAAGTACCACACCTGAAGAACGTTTGGTTCTGCTGTCCATATGGCTTGGCGTGTGTCTTGTCATCCTTCTTCACTGGGCCTTTGGACTTTCCCTTGGCCTGGTACTTCTCTTTTCCACCCTGCTTGCCCTTCTTTTTATGAGTGTGCTTTTTCACCTTATAGCTATTGGCATTGACTTCTGTACCAATGCCCCTTCCAGGTGGCTGTGAGACGAAGTTCTTGCGTAGAACATCGTCTTGTGACTCCGCAACTTATTACATCAATCAATTCGCTATACTCCTTGTATGCGTCCTGACGATAGCTGCGGGCACTCTGGATAGCATTTGGGTGAAAAGTGGAGAGAGTCTTCTCAATCTTCTCCTCGTTAGTGATCTTGCCACATAGGGAGAGATTGGTACAAATTCTATGCAAGGCAGAATTGTACTCGGCCACTGTTCTGTAGTCCGCAAACCTCAGACGGACCCAATCTTGCTGTGCTTGGGGCAAGATGGTGTACTTGAGCTTCTCGAACCGCTCAAGTGCGGTCAAAGCTCAAGTGCACTCTCCTCAGCCATGTATTCATTCTTCAGAGTGGCTGAGAGGTGGTGCCTGAGAAAGTGCAAGGCTTGATCGTTCTGCTCAGCGGTAGGTTGCGCGTCCTTCGAGGACCCTAGACCGATCGCAGCATAGAGCTTCTTGCCCCCAAGTACGATCTTCACATCCGATGCCCAAGTGAGGTAGTTCTGATCGTGCGGGGCCAGTTCTTCAAACTCACGGTTTACGATGCCGGACATCTGCATGATTTTAAAATTCCGTCATTAGATTACAGCGTGCAATCTAAAAAACATAAAATGCAGAAATTAAATTCTCATGCATTTCTAGTATACCAAACAAAGCAACGAATTCAAAAATCATAAAAAATATTCATAAATGCAGAGAATAATGCTAAAAAATTAAAACAGAGCCAAATAATTTTTTTGGAATTTTCTAGCAATTTTCCAAAATTTTATGCTATTTCTTCTTCTTTTTCTCTTTTTCTCTTTTTTTTCTTCCTTCGGCCCATAACACGCGCGACGGCTAGGGTTCCCACCCCTAGCCGCCATTCCTCTTCCGCATGGGTCGTGCGGCGCGACCGGTGGCGCGCGAGCGAGCGCGTCGCGTGGCGGCAACACGAGAAGGGCGGCTTGCGCCGGGCGGTGGCTTGAGCCGGCTGCGCGGAGAAGAGCGCCGTGCGGTGGCGGCGGCTTCGAGCCGGCGGCGCTAAGAAGAGTGGAGCACGGTGGCGCCGAAGTGTGGCGCTTCGTGCGTAGCGGGGAGAGCCGGCGACTTCAAGGCGCGAGGCTGCCATCTCGGGCGCGATGCTTCGGGCGCGGCGGGAACCATGCGGTGGCGCTGCTTCTATGTCGGTGAGCTCGCTTCGGGCGAGGTGGCGCACGACGATGGGAAAGCCGAGGCGAGGCGGCCAGTTGGTGGTTCGTGCACGGGGATCAAGGCGGTGGCGCTACGGGCGCGCATGGTGGGACGAGCGGCTTCGGGCACGCACGGTGGCGGCGACTGCTTCAAGCGTGCAAGCCGAGGCAGCGACGTGGTGCTTCGGGCGCGCACGGCGGCGGCGGCGGCTTCAAGCGCGCAAGCCGAGGCGGCGGCGTGGTGCTTCAGGCACGCATGACCGGTGGTTTTTTTCATAATATGAACAGTAACCATGTACTGTAGCTTCGTATTGCCTGTAGCTTCGTGGCACGTGACGAACGTAGTACGGATGCGTGGGTTAGATGTATGCATAGAAACAACAAGCGATTAGATTCAATCGCCAAACCTCACCTTTTCAATCAGTTCGCCGGTAGAGCTTCGTGCTGATAACGTGTTAAGGAATCTCGCTATTGAATAGTCCGGGGTTCCCGAACAGATATAAAGTGGAGAACAGAGAGGGAGAAAGATGAACACAGAATATAGGAGGAACGGCTCTGTAATTCTTTATTGCTTGGATTGTATGTACAATGGGGGACCCCCTCCTCCTTATACAGTAGTCGCCTAGGTTTTGGCTAAGGGGCCATCGTGGGCCTTCGTGGGCCACATGGTTTCCCAACAGTGTAAGACGGTTGTGAGTCGATAAGGCTCTGGCTGGGATTCGAATAATGGTTGTGCAATGCTCTCCATCGGATTTGTCCGAGATTCTTTTACCCATCCATCTTCCCTACGGTAAAACCCGCCTTTTAGAAGTTTCCAAAATAAAATAAACCATTTTGATTTTCCTCTAATTAATTAAAGCTTAATTTGACTTTCAAAAAATAAAACTATTTAATTTGACTAATATAAACATCAATTAAAATAAAACTAGGTTTTGTTGTTTCCTTGTGCTATAAGGATTTTTTCTGCATTTTATTGGAATTTTCGGAGTTCATTGGTATTTATTTGATTTTCTTGAAATTCGGGATTCCATTTCTTTCTCCAATTTCCCTCGGGCCAAATTCTTGGCCGACCCATTTCCCTTCACGGTTTGCTAGCCTGCCTGCTCCCTCTCGTGGCCACCTTACCTCTCCACCCCGCTCGGCCCATCAACGGTTAGCCCAACCCGCAGCAATCTCCGTAGCCTAGCTCATGCAAAACCCTAACCCTAACCACTGCCGCAACAGTGGTGCCACCACCACCTTGCTCTCGGAGTTTGCTCCCAACGCGCCTCCCGAGGCTATTTAAAGTTCCAGGGAACCTCATGTCATGTGCCTTGCATTTCCCTGCCCCCTGAAAGCATCTAGGCACCCATGTTGTTTCTGGTTTTGATAAATAATGACAACTTTGGTCAATGGACTAATACTTTCCTTGAGAATATTGAAAGTAGGTTAATCCTAGTCTTGGTGACCATGGAAATACCAAGAAAGGCACAAAGGGAAGATCAATACGTCAAGAACATGAAAAGGTATAAATATAAGGACCTTTTTCTACCCTTTTGACGATCTTGCAGTTTGGAGAAAAGATCGGGTTACTAGAATTAGGGCCGTACTATAAAGAGGGATCTTGATGTCTATCTTGATGTCATTTAGGGTTTAAAGGCTCAAATTATACATTAAAGCACATGCTTTATGATATATATGTTCCAAAATATAAAACCATTTGAAAATATATTAAAGTCTCTGGAAACCCGGCTACTTCCATGGCAAAGACAAGATTATCTCTTTTGCATGTAGCACCGGCTCAGTAGGGCTGTGTGAAAAATCCAGAGAAGCTCTTTTTGGGCATTTTGGTAGCTCGGTGCTACCGCCCATGGTAGCCCGGTGCTACCGGACCAGCGGTAGCACCGGACATATAACCCGGTGTGAAAATCACAGAGGGGAATATTTTTGGGCATTCTGGTAGCCCGGTGCTACCGCCCATGGTAGCCCGGTGCTACCAGACCAGCGGTAGCACCGGACATATAACCTGGTGTGAAAATCACAGAGGGGTATGTTTTTGGGCACTTTGGTAGCCCGGTGCTACCGCCCATGGTATCCCGGTGCTACTGGGCCAGCTTTAGCACTGGTCCTCAGTCCGGTGTTTAAATTCCAGAGAGATCAAAATTTGACGAAGCAAAATAAAAGGGGCCCGGTGCTACCGGCCCTAGTTGGGCGGTAGCACCGGACCCTGTGTAACGGTCTCTGACAAGTGCATTTAATGCACTGTTCTAACCGTTGAAATGAAGCCCGGTGCTACCGGTCCTACATGGGCGGTAGCACCGAAAAAACATATTTCTGCCCATTTCGAGCTCCAACAGCTAGAAAATTTGGTGGGGGCTATAAATACCTCCCCACCTGCATTCTAGAGGCTCTCTTGGTCCTCATTGAAGATATTTGAGCTCTAGCAAGTGCTCTCCACTCTTTTGTGCATTCAATTTCCATTTGTGAGTATGAGGAGCAAGGTTGAGTATTGCATTTAGTGTTTGAGCCTTTAGACACCAATATTTGATCTCAAGCAAGTGTCAAGGTTTATTACTCTTGGAGGTTGCCGCCTCCTAGACGGCTTGGAGGCGATCGTGCATGGTGAGCTTCTCAACGAAGATTGTGAGAAGCCCCGGCAAGTTGTGAAGGCCGAAGTTCGCCTACCCGGAGCGGGGAAGAACTACCTTAGTGATTGAGGAAGGCTCAAGCGAGTGGAGCCGGTTTGAAGTGGTTCAAGTCACCTCAACGTGGAGTAGGAGAGACCGGCAAGTCTCCGAGACCACGGGTTAAATTTCTTGTCTCCTATTTTCTTGTGATTTGTATCTCTCATTATTGTGACCTATTTCATTGATAGCATATATTCAGTAGTCTTTGTGCTCAAAAGTGTTTTTGCTACGCTTGATTGGACGAAGTATCTTAAGAAATTGCTAGAGATTATTAGTGTGAATTTGCAATCTTTACCTCTATATCTTAGTGTCATTCATAATTGCTAAATAGTTTCAAAAATTTAGAAACCTCCTATTCACCCCCCTCTAGTCGGTTATCCTTGATCCTACAAGTGGTATCAGAGCACGGACTCTCTTTTGGGGCTTCACCGCCTAGAGAGTAAGGATGGCTAGCGATGGAGTGTCAATAGGCAAAGCGCCATTTTTCGATGGCACAAATTATGCTTATTGGAAAATTCGCATGACCGTTTATCTTAAGGCCATGAGCCCAAGTATATGGAGAATTGTATTTGAGGGTTTCACTCCGGGGGTCAATCCCACACTCACAATAGAACAAGAGGAGCGAAATACTCATCTTAATGCTCAAGATATGAATGCTCTTTTTGGTGCTTTGAACGCAGATGAGTTCAATCGAGTGAGCAATCTTGAAACCGCTCATGAGATTTGGACTACCCTCTCGGAAATTCATGAAGGGACATCCTCGGTCAAAGAAGCCAAATTGCATATGCTTCGGATCAAATATGAGAGTTTTATTATGTTGCCCCATGAAAACATCAATGAGATATATTCACGGTTCAACAACATAGTAAATGAGCTCAATGGCCTTGGAGCATCACTAACCAATTTTGATATTGTTCGTAAGATGCTTAGGGCTCTTTCGAAAAAATATGAGACCTTGGTGACGTTGTTTCTCAACTCACCGGAGTTGCCAAGAATGACGCTAACGGGACTCCTTGGAAATCTCATAACCAATGAGCTTTACAAGAAGGACAAGGAAGAGCTTTTGGGGCAAAGCTCTTCAAAGAAGAAGAACATCACCTTCAAGGCGAAAGCGAAGTCAAGCGATGAGATGCTTGACGACTCCGACGATGATGAAGACACCGAGGAGGAAATAGCCCTCCTTGTAAGAAGAATGAAAAGATTCATGAAGAGGCGCTCAAGCACTAATGCTCCTCAAAAATTCAAGAAGGGACAATACTCTAGCACCAACCGATATGCAAATATCCGGTGCTATGAGTGTGATGAGAAGGGACATATTGCCTCCAAATGTCCAAAGAAAAGGGATGACAAGAACAAGTCGCCTTTGAAGAAGAAGTTCCTTCATGGAAAGAAGAAGCTCTTCAAGAGGTTGAATAAAGATGGGAAAGGCGAGGAATTCCGAAGAAGAATATTCGGACTCTGACTCTTCCGAGAATGATACACCTCCAAAGAAGAAGGATCTTGCCGGCATTGCTATCGAGGAGGCTTCATCATCTTTCATCACTCCTTTGTGTCTCATGGCAAAAGGAGATTTTAAGGTAAAATCAAATGATGATGATGAACCCTCCTATGATGAATTAATGGATATGCTTGAGGACTTGAATGAGTATCTCGGTAAAGAAAAGTCTAAACATAAAGCTTTGAGAAAAGAATACCTTTCTCTCAAAGATTCCTATGAGGAGCTAAAGGAAGCTCATGGGACTCTTCTTACTAAGGACCATTCAAAGTCTCAAAATGATATGGGCATTAGTTGCATGATCATTGATGATGTATCTTGCTTAGAAATCGATTCATGTTGTATATCAAAAACTAGCATATCTAATCTTGTGATGATTTATTTGGTATGCCATCAACTTCATGCTCTAGTTCTACTTCTTGCCATGAAAGTCTAGTAGTAGAAAATAATGAACTTAAGGAACAAGTGAACAAACTTAGCAAAAGTCTTGATAGATGTTTTAAGGGTAAAGATACTCTTAATAAAATCTTGAATGATCAAAGATGCTCCTACAATAAAGAAGGACTAGGATATGTTCCTAAGAAGGGCAAAAAGATCAATAACAAAGCTCCTCGATTCGTAAAATCAAATGGGAGGTTTTGTTATAAATGTCATGAAGTAGGTCATCTATCAAATGATTGCCTTTTAGGTAGAACAACTAAAAATGATATTTATGATTCTTGCTATGTGCTTAAGAAAGATAGTTTTGGTAAAATTATTGCTAAATTTGTTGGCACTCCTAAACTTGGCCGTAAAAAGAATGCCATTTGGGTGCCCAAAGCCTTGGTTACTAACCTCCAAGGACCCAAACACATTTGGGTACATAAAAAGACTTGATTCTCTTTTGTAGGTAAACTACAAGACCGGTGGACGGCATTGGGTGTTGGATAGCGGATGCACTCAACATATGACCGGTGACCGGAAAATGTTCACCACCTTTGAAGTAGGAAATGGGCAAAATGACAAGATCACATTTGGCGATAATAGCAAAGGAAAGGTATTAGCTTTGGGTAAAATTGCTATCTCAAATGACCTTTCTATTTCAAATGTTTCTCTAGTAGAAACATTAAATTTCAATTTGTTATCGGTTGCTCAAATTTGTGATCTTGGTTTTACTTGCATGTTTTCTAAGAATATTGTAGTGATTTTTAAAGAAAATGATAATTCTTTAGTGTTCAAAGGTTTTAGATTTGGAAATTTGTATTTATTTGATTTCACCTCAAATGAGTCATGTCTTCAAACTTGTTTAATTGCAAAAACATCTTTAGGATGGCTATGGCATAGAAGACTAGCTCATGTTGGGATGATCCAACTCAAAAAGTTTTTTAAAAATAATTTAGTTGTGGGCTTGAAAGATGTGAAGTTTGAGAAAAATAGACATTGTAGTGCTTGTCAAGCCGGCAAGCAAGTAGCTAGTTCTCATCCCTCAAAGAGTATCATGTACACATCTAGACCATTAGAGCTCTTACATATGGATTTGTTTGGCCCAACAACCTATAAGAGCATCGGAGGTAATTCTTATTGTTTAGTCATTGTTGATGATTATTCAAGGTATACTTGGGTATTTTTTCTAGATGATAAATCTGAAACCTCCGGTATCTTTAAAAACTTTGCAAAAAGGGCTCAAAATGAATTTGATTTTAAAATTAAGAAAATTCGTAGTGACAACGGTTCTGAGTTCAAAAATACAAAAATTGAAGATTATTGTGATAAACTTGGAATAAAGCACGAGCTTTCCACTACATACACTCCGAAACAAAATGGAGTTGTGGAGCAGAAAAATCGAACATTAATCGAAATGGCAAGAACTATGCTTGATGAGTATGGCACTTCCGATAGTTTTTGGGCGGAAGCTATTAATACCGCTTGCCATACAACAAATAGGCTTTATTTGCATCGTCTTTTGAAAAAGACATCTTATGAGCTTCTTGTTGGAAGAAGACCAAACATTTCTTATTTTCGAGTTTTCGGTTGCAAATGCTATATCTTGAAAAAGGGTGTTCGGCTTTCAAAATTCCAAAGTCGTTGTGATGAAGGTTTCTTGCTTGGATACTCCTAAAATAGTAAATCATATCGTGTATTTAACAAAAATAAAGGTTTTGTTGAAGAAACTTACGATGTTGAATTTGATGAAACTAATGGCTCTCAAGAAGAGCAAGAAAATTTGGATGATGTAGGTGAAGGACTAAGAGAAGCAATGAAGAACATGACGTTTGGAGACATAAAACCAAAGGAGGATAAACAAGATCAACCTTCATCCACTAAAGTTGAACCTCCTACTTCCGCAACGCCAAGTCAAGATCAACCCATTGACGTGGATGAAAAGAAGAGTGATCTACAAACTCACACTTTACCTCAAAGAATTCATCATGGGCTCTCCAAAGATCATCCAATAGATCAAATATTGGGTGACGTTAGTAAGGGTGTCAAACTCGATCTCATGTCGCTTCTTTTTGTGAACACTAATCTTTCGTATCTTCTTTTGAACCTACTCATATAGATGAAGCTCTAGATGATCCGGATTGGGTGAATTCAATGCATGAAGAACTCAACAACTTCGCTCGGAATGATGTTTGGACTTTAGTGGAAAGACCCAAAGAATACAACGTGATAGGCACAAAATGGGTATTCTGAAACAAACATGATGAAAATGGTATTGTGGTAAGAAATAAGGCTCGGTTAGTGGCTCAAGGATTCACTCAAATCGAAGGATTGGATTTTGGTGAAACCTTTGCACCCATGGCTAGATTAGAAGCTATTAAAATCTTACTTGCTTTTGCATCTTGTTTTGATATTAAACTATTTCAAATGGATGTAAAGAGTGCATTTCTAAATGGAGAAATATCTGAATTGGTATTTGTTGAACAACCACCTGGGTTTGAAAGCTCTAAATATCCAAATCATGTTTACAAACTCTCTAAGGCGCTATATGGTCTCAAACAAGCTCCTAGAGCATGGTATGAGCGGCTTAGAGACTTTCTACTTTCTAAAGGCTTCAAAATTGGGAAGGTTGATACAACACTCTTTACAAAAATAATTGATGAAGAATTCTTTGTATGTCAAATCTATGTTGATGATATTATATTTGGTTCTACTAACGAAGACTTTTGCAAAGAATTTGGTAATATGATGTCTAGGGAATTTGAGATGTCAATAATTGGAGAATTAAGCTTCTTCTTTGGGCTTCAAATCAAGCAACTCAAAAATGGGACATTCATGAGTCAAACCAAATATGTGAAAAATTTGCTCAAAAGGTTTGGCATGGAAGACTCAAAGCCTATCAAGACTCCAATGGGTTCCAACGGGCATCTTGATCTAAATGAGGGAGGTAAACCGGTAGACTTAAAGCTTTATCGTTCTATGATTGGTAGTCTACTTTATTTCACCGCATCTAGGCCCGATATTATGTTTAGTGTTTGCATGTGTGCTCGTTTTCAAGCTTCCCCTAAAGAATGTTATTTAGTAGCTGTTAAGAGAATTCTAAGATATTTAAAGCATTCCTCAAATATAGGGTTATGGTATTCTAAAGGTGCTAAATTCGATTTAATTGGATATTCGGACTCGGATTATGCGGGTTGCAAAGTGGATAGAAAAAGCACTTCCGGGAATTGCCAATTTCTTGGTAGATCTCTTATTTCGTGGTTTTCCAAGAAACAAAATTCTGTAGCTCTATCCACCGCTGAAACCGAATATATTTTCGCCGATAGTTGTTGTGCTCAATTATTGTGGATGAGGCAAACTTTAATGGACTATGGAATAAATTTTAAAAATGTGTCTCTATTATGTGATAATGAAAGTGTCGTTAAAATAGCCAAAAACCCGGTCCAACACTCAAAAACTAAACATATAGAAATTCGTCATCATTTCTTGAGAGATCATGTTAGCAAAGGAGATATTGTGATTAGTCATATTAGAACCGAAGATCAATTAGCGGATATTCTAACCAAGCCTTTAGATGAAGCTCGGTTCTGTAAATTGAGGAATGAATTAAATGTCATAGATATCTCAAATGTGGCTTAAATATTTGTATCATGTTTGATTTTTATTGGATGTTCTTTTGGATTTTATTTAATGCTCTTTAAATTATTTAGATATAGCACACATTAAGGGGGAGTATTTTTCATCTTATATTTTCTACAATGGTTTTAAAATATATGTGTGAAAATTTTATAATAGTGCTACATGTTTCAAAAAGAGTAAGTTTAAATCATAATTAAGTCACAATTCCTGAAAATTTTATATAAGATTGGGATGCTAATATATATCTTCAATAAAATGTTGAAACCTTATAAGCTATTTTGGATTTTCTGGATGATTTTTTTGCCTTTTTCTGCTTAGTCCGGTAGCACCGCTCACACATGGGCGGTAGCACCGGAGACCGATACTACCAGCAAATCTGCGGTAGCACCGGATAAGTCGGGTTGTGATGGTTAAGTCAGGGTCGGTGCTACCGTCTTCTTCATCTCTCTCAGACTGCGCCGCTTCTTTTCTCTCTCTCCTTTTTCTCCTTTTGATTCCTCAGTCAAAATTCTTCCAAAATCTTCTAGAGAAAACAAGATTCCTCTCAATTTTCTTGTTCTCCACTTGATCCTCTCTCAAAGGTACCTTTTTATACTCAAAATCTGTGGATTTTTCATGCCCAAATTTCATTTCCATATCATTTAGGGTTTATGTGGAAAATGGCGAAATGTGAGAAAGTTTGTTGAAATTTGTGGTTGAAATGAATTTGATAAGGGATATGTATGCTATTAGGCCGCTTTCCTTGAATCAAATCAATCAAAATCATGAATTCTAACAAATCTTTGTTTGAACTGCAATTGGCCGGTGCTACCGGTCCCTGTGCGGTAGCACCGCCCTAGGTCCGGTGCTACCGAACTAGCATGGGTGGTAGCACCGGGATTGCAGTCAATTTGCTCACAAATTGGTACTTTTCACAAAAATTCTCTATTTCTAGGGCATATCACCTTGATCTCACTCCTTGAAACCTTTCTATTCTCAGCAATCATGCCTAAGACCAGAGGATCAGGCACTTACAAAAAAAGTGGCAGCAAATCGAGGTCGCCCTCCTGTTCATGCAAGTGACAGCGACGATGATTTGCCCATTGCTTCTAGACTTCAACGAGCTGAGAAGAGAAGCAAGAAGAAGGCTGACGAAAGCTCCAAGCAATCCAAAGGAAAACAAACCGTATCAGAAACTGAAATTGAAGAAGAGAGTGATTCAATGGAGATAGACAAGTCTCAAAGTGGAGAAGAGTCCGAGGAAGAAAATCTTGATGATTTTGATCCTTCTGCTAATCTGAAGTCAATCAAAGGTGACACATACTTTTCTTTGAGAACTGCAAATCAATATATGTTGCCTAGAAGTGCCACTGAGGACAGATTCAGAACTATGTTTCAGCAAAAGGTATTTTATGAAATTTACAAAGATAAGGAATTTGCTGATCATAAGTGGATAAATTGGGAGCACATCAGAAAAATTCCTTTGTTCGTGGGTGTACCTGAGTTGTTCTATGGTGCTGGGTTGTCTGATTTTGTGAGCTAGAAGTGTGACTACAATGAAGACTTGATCAGACAATTCTATGCCACCCTGTATGTTTCAGAATCGTTTGAGAGCATTACTTGGATGACAGATGCCGCAGTGCACACAATCACCAAGAATGAGATTGAAGAGGTCTGGGGAATTCGTCACAGTGGTTATCCCAGTATACACAGTGATAGAGTTATTCCTCTTGCCAGAAGTTTGAGTTCTACGACCCAACGGCTTCAGTCAAGCGTCTAGGAAAAATGACGCACCTTCTTCCATCAGCCAGTCTTATCAATCGAATTGTTAGAGTGACCATTCATCCCAAGAGCGGAAATTATGATGAAATTAGAGAATATGCTTGGAATATTCTAAGTAAAATCATGAACAGACATAAGTTTGATGTAGTGGATTTCATGATTAGGGAGATGGCCTCATCTGCATGTGATAAAGGTAAAAGAATCTACCTTGCTCCATATATAATGATGATTATTAAGAGGTTGTCTAGATTTCAAGGGTGTTGTGGGGGTGTTCATAAGCCCTATCGACCCCGTGAGGCAGCTCCTCAATCTATCAGTCAGCGAGGTCAATCTTCATCTCACCTGCCTCAGTCGCAGGAGATATCAGTTGCCTCAGAGGCCCCACCTCCATCTCAGCAAGCATCTCATGATCAACTCTTTGGCTGTTTGAGGAATGATCTAACGAACAATTTGTCGAGTCTCAGATCTGACATGATGAGTGAATTTTCTCGAATGGAGGAGTATCAAACTCAGACTAGGTAGATTGTTGAGGAGGTCAGAGGACGACTGGATTCGATTGATTCATCTATCTCCGAGCTCCGTTCATAAGTTCCTATCTTTTATCAGCGCTCCAGATCTCGTGCTCCTCCGTCTACTCCTCCTCCTCCTGCTCCTCCATCTTCTTGAGCTCATTAAAGATCTTCTTTGTTTTTGGTAATTGATGCAAAAGGGGGATAGTGGAAGTGAAGATACATTGGAAGAGTGATGAAGAGAAACTATGTGATGAAGAGAAATGAGAATCTGCTAGAGATTGGCTAATTAGCCTTGTGGTTGTTTAGCTTTGGTACTTTGATATTGTGGATGCTTCTTATGTTGTGGAAATGTTTCTTATGTTATGGATTCTTCTTTTAAAATCCTTATGGTTGTATATGCCGTGGTTGGTTAAATACTGTTAAATACTTGTGGTACTAGTGGTTGTTTTAAATATTCTCATGGTTCGTGCAAACTTAAATATCATATTGTTGCATAAATATCATATTATTACTTCTTCATCCACGGTTTCAAAATTTTAAAATGAAACTTTGTCAAAAAAAATTTAACCTTCTTTTTATGTGCAAATATTCACTTTCTACTATATGAACATTTCTAGGGAGAGTTTTTTTTCGCTCTAAATACTATGATTGAATAGCTTGTTGTTTCAAGAAGCAAAATCTTATTAACATTCAAACTTTTGAAGGAAAACAACATATTGTATCTATTGTTCACTCAAAATCAATTTCAATTCAATTATCACTTTAAGGTTGTCATCAACCACAAAGGGGAAGATTGAAAGCATCTAGGCACCCATATTGTTTCTGGTTTTGATAATTAATGACAACTTTGGTCAATGGACTAATACTTTCCTTGAGAATATTGAAAGTAGGTTAATCCCAGGCTTGGTGACCATGGAAATACCAAGAAAGGCACAAAGGGAAGATCAATACGTCAAGAACATGAAAAGGTATAAATATAACGACCTTTTTCTAGCCTTTTGACGATCTTGGAGTCTGGAGAAAAGATCGAGTTGCTAAAATTAGGGCCGTACTATAAAGAGGGATCTTGATATCTATCTTGATGTCATTTAGGGTTTAAAGGATCAAATTACACATTCAAGCACATGCTTTAGGATATGTATGTTCCAAAATATAAACCATTTGAAAATATATCAAAGTCTCTGGAAACCCGGTGCTACCGCCCATGGCAGCATGGTGCTACCGGGTGCATGGTAGCACCGGCTCAGTAGGGCGGTGTGAAAATTCTAGAGAAGCTCTTTTCGGGCATTTTGATAGCCCGGTGCTACCGCCCATGGTAGTCCGGTGCTACCGGACCAGCGGTAGCACCGGATATATAACCCGATGTGAAAATCACACAGGGGAATGTTTTTGGGCATTCTGGTAGCCCGGTGCTACCAGACCAACCCGGTGTGAAAATCACAGAGGGGTATGTTTTTGGGCACTTTGGTAGCCCGGTGCTACCGCCCATGGTATCCCAGTGCTACCGGGCCAGCTTTAGCACCGGTCCTCAGCCCGGTGCTTAAATTCCAGAGAGATCAAAATTTGACGAAGCAAAATAAAAAGGGGCCCGGTGCTACCGGCCCTAGTTGGGCGGTAGCACCGGACCCTGTGTAACGGTCTCTGACAAGTGCATTTAATGCACTGTTCTAACCGTTGAAATGGAGCCCGGTGCTACCGGTCCTACATGGGCGGTAGCACCGGAAAAACAGATTTCTGCCCATTTCGAGCTCCAACGGCTAGAAAATTTGGTGGGGGCTATAAATACTTCCCCACCTGCATTCTAGAGGATCTCTTGGTCCTCATTGATGATATTTGAGCTCTAGCAAGTGCTCTCCACTCTTTTGTGTATTCAATTTCCATTTGTGAGTGTGAGGAGCAAGGTTGAGTATTGCATTTAGTGTTTGAGCCTTTAGACACCAATATTTGATCTCAAGCAAGTGTCAAGGTTTATTACTCTTGGAGGATGCCGCCTCCTAGACGGCTTGGAGGCGATCGTGCGCGGTGAGCTTCTCAACGAAGATTGTGAGAAGCCCCGGCAAGTTGTGAAGGCCGAAGTTCGCCTACCCGGAGCGGGGAAGAACTACCTTAGTGATCGAGGAAGGCTCAAGCGAGTGGAGCTGGCTTGAAGTAGTTCAAGTCACCTCAACATGGAGTAGGGGAGACCAGCAAGTCTCCGAGACCACGGGTTAAATTTCTTGTCTCCTATTTTCTTGTGATTTGTATCTCTCATTATTGTGACCTATTTCATTGATAGCATATATTGGGTAGTCTTTGTGCTCAAAAGTGTTTTTGCTACGCTTGATTTGACGAAGTATCTTAAGAAATTGCTAGAGATTATTAATGTGAATTTGCAATATTTACCTCTATATCTTAGTGTCATTCATAATTGCTAAATAGTTTCAAAAATTTAGAAACCTCCTATTCACCCCCCTCTAGTCGGTTATCCTTGATCCTACACCCCCGTTGCCCTAGTCGCCACCACTTGGGACGCCACAATTGCCCCGTGCGAGCTCGCTGAAGTTTATGGAGTGCTGACGCTACCATTGAAGTCCTCCTCAAGCTCTTCCTCGCCGCTGATCTTTCCATGTTGAATGCCTGCCCCCATCGTCGCCCCCATCGGTCTCATCTTGCCGCCTGTATCCGGATCCGCAGTGGTTTGGTCCCAATCTTCCGCCACATCGCCATCGCTGCCTCGTCTTCTTCCTCGTCGACAACCGCTTTCGCTTTTCCCACGCCGTAGCGTCATAACCAGCGACTTTTGGTCTTCGAGCTCCGCCGCGCGTGATAGATCGTTGCCACCACTCTCAGGTCGGCAAAGCCAAACCTCGAACCGCACCATCCCGACGTCGTTGCGTCGCCGATCGGAATTGCGCCGCCACCACTGGAGTCACGAAGGCTGAGCCAATGCCAAAGTCATTGTCCATGTCAGCGCCACCTACACCCGCCACGCCAGAGCAAGCGGTCCATGTGGTACAATCGAAACCCTAGATCCAAACTAGAGCCAATGGCATGTGGGCCAACATGTCATACAGTCAAGCTATGAACCGGCCCACCGTGGACTATGTTTGATTTTTGGACTTGGTCCATAGACCCTGCTCCCATCTGTCACCCTCCAATCCTTTTTTCCCATTTTCCTGTAATTCAAAATTTTCAAAAATTAATTCAAATTTTTTAAAATCAATGGACCCCACATGTCAGCCACTCAAGACTTGTGTATAGAGTCCACCATGGACCATCACTGTTCTGTGGACCCGATCCATAGACTAGGGTTCACACGTCAACCTCTAGCCTTTTATTTATTTAAACCAGAAGGAATATTCTCTGTAATATTCTCTTCTCTTTCCCCCCTCCTCTCTATCTCGCATTTTCCTTCGAGACCAAACTTCCAAAAGCTTGTTCTTGTTTGTACGATTTCTAATTGAACACGTTCAAGTTCCTATATTCATCTAAAATCAAACCCTACCCTCGAATACCATCCATTCTCAATTTGGAGCTTATTTGAATTGTCTTTTTGAATTTTGTTTGTTTTTGCATTTTCTCTCTCGTTAGACGTTGATGATTTTGAGAGGTCGGACGAAGGAAATGAAGACAAAGAGAATCAAAGATCAAGAGAATAGCAACATAATGTATAGCCAAGGTAAGTCGTAACCTTTGATCATGTTGAACCTATGTTTGCGGAAGTATTTTATTTCATACAAATTGAATACTACTTCTATACCAATGTTATTTGCTGGGAGTAGCTAAATACCTACTTATCATTGTGACACCTTGTTTATTGACTGTCATGTATCCATTATTACCCTAGGTTGGGATATTAATAGTTGGACATAATTGCATAATTGTACTACCAACATTGGGTTGACATATCTATGCCTAGACATGCTTAGTTGTATGATGAGCTCATATCACATGATGAATATTGATAAGCTTGACTTAATGAAATATGTAATTGTATAGGGTAGCCACTGTTATAGCTGAAATCACACTAAATCACAATAAGTATAATCACAAACTAACAATCTGAACAAAGTTTGTGGTGGCATGTCCACCCTCAAAGCATCCCATTTAGCATGTAGTAACCACAAAGTAAAGAAGGGTAGGAGGGAGAGAGATGACAGTCCATGCAAATAGGAAATGACTGAACCAAAATAATTTGATGGTTCATATGCTAACAGTCCATGCAAATAGATGGTTCATGCTAAAAGTCCATGGAAATAGATAGTTCATGCTAAAAGTCCATGCTAACAAGGCCAACGAAAAGAAATACAATCCATTGAAACAGAGTAACAATCCAAACTGAAGATAGACATAAGCAAAAGTCTTTTCTTGAGCAATGGTCCCCAAAACAAAATCTCTTGTCATTAGTTGCTCTCTATGATGCTTTTAGGAAATAGAATAGTTCCAATATCATCATCATCTTCTTCTTCCTAAAAAGAGACATAATAATCGAGTTTACCATGATATAATAAACAACAAGAATAGAAATGATATTAGAGTATGGAAGAACGCACCACAAACATAGGAGGTTTCTGTAATTTCAGGCACCTCTTATCCAGCTAGAAGCACACAGCAAATACTGAACAATAGTTGGGTGTAGAGAGCTCTGATAGTCATCTAGAACTCTCCCTCCAGCACTAAAAGTTGATTATGAAGATACAGTGCTAGCTAGTACGATCAAAAAAATCTTTACCATCTTTGACACTACCGAAAATCTATGTGCATTCAAATTCTACCACTCAAGCAATTTGAAGTCCTTGTTATCTAAACTCTCATTTACTTTATCTAGATATAGATGAGCAACTCTGACTTTGATGGCTTAGTAGAAGTTGAATGCAAGAATGATTGAAATTGAGATGACATTGTGGATAATGTGTTGCTTGTACCCATAGTTGAAGATGAGGTTTCAGCACCTCTATTAGTAGCCTTGTTGTGCCGATGATCCATCTCATACTGTGAATACAGATCTTTCAACTCGACCTTGACATCATTAAGGTCTTTTGTAGCTTTTGAGGGTTCATACATTTGACTGGAGCATCAACTAATAAATCTCATCTTAAACCTAGGATCAAGATAGTAGCAAGGACCATGACATTGTTCTTTTCTTCCCAGTACTTGCCAAACTTATCCAACATTGCAGTTGCCATTTTCTTCAAATGTTGATCGCTAGAGTTGATTGCAACTCTTAATACAATATTGACATTAACTATGTAAGGATAAAAAATATTTGCTGTGAAATATGTTGATCTAGAAAATGCACTAGTCGCTTCAGACAAGGACTTCAATATTTGTGCAACTTTTTCATACAATGCCCAATCTTGTCCCGATGGCTGCCATTGGTAATTTGCATCTGTGTCGGCATAACACACTAATGCATCCTTATAAGCAAAGCAAACTAACAATATTTTTGATGTGAAACTCCACTTTGTCAACACATCAAGACTCAACTCAGGACCAATTTTCAAAGCAACTAATCTACAAATTTCTTAGAACTAGTGCATACGAGATGGAGACTTCTTTATATACTTGTCTGTTTCCCTGAGCTTGTTTATCAAAGGTGCTAATGGTTCTAGGCCATCATTTACTACAAAATTCACAATGTGAAAATAACAACAAACATGAAAATATTTAGCAATGAAACGAGTTGATCCTCTAGCAACAAACTTGGCCATTAAACTACGTACAACAACAGTATTTGAGAAAGCATTATCAAGAGTGATTGTGATAATCTTATCATCTATTTTCCATTCAACAATGCAATCAAAGACAGCCTGAGCTATGGCAACCCTACTGTGTGGAGGATCCAACTCAATAAAGTTCAGTACACAGCATTGTATAACCCAATTTTTATCTATATAATGCGCTACAAAACTCATGTAACAAAGGTTTTGGTTAGAGGTCCACAAATCACAAGTTAAACTTATATGGTCGTCACTTCTGAGACTCTTCCTAAGGGCATCTCTCTCTGATTCATAAATCTTCATGCATTCATTTCTTATCGTCTTTCTACCGATGAACCGGTATGATGGATTTAAATAACACATCAGAATATTAAACCAAGTGTGCTCGATAATCCTAAAAGGATACTCATGAACAATTATCATCATAGCAATTATTCAACAAGTTTCCTCTTGATCATATTCACTAGGAGTGGCAATAAGAGGTAAACCAGTCTCACCTGCCTTGGCAGGACCAAAGTTGAGCTTAGCTTGAGCTTTCAGCTTAGCCACCTTGTTCAAATATGGTGCACACTTCGGTATATGCCTCATCAGATGTGAAGTAGCACCCCCTTGTTTGTAAGACATGAGTTTGTAGTAATATCTGTACTTTGCCCCTGTCTCGACCTCCCCTTTCTTTGTCTTGGATGAAACAGTCACCACCTTAAAAATCTTCCAACAATTAGATCGTTATTTTTGTCTACCACTTGCTTTTGGAGAACTCTTTCACCTTTTTGCAACCCCCCTCTTTCTTCTTCCTTGAGACACATGTACCATCATCTCCCACATCTACTTCTTCATCATCATTTGAACTTAAAGAATCCACCGAAACATGTGATGGTTGCCCTTCCTCACCAGATAATGAGACATCATCGCCATCATCTATAGCCATGTCCTCCCAACAGCCATCATGCGAGTCTAATTCCTCACTCGGGGACTGTGACACAAAACTGAACAAGTGAAGTCAGCATTCAATAATTGTTATTTAGATCATTCATTCAGTAAATTGTAGAACATCAGAAGTGGCATTTTCTTAGTAGTACTCTAAATTCTCACGAAGCCAGCAATTCTTTCCAAAGGACTGAAAAAGAGCAGCAAGGATGCACAAAATGCGCTTCTGAGTGCAGAATCGTTGATACAAAACGAATAGCAATTCAGTTCTGCTATACCACCAGCTCAAATGTCAAGCAACTCAAGCTCCTTTATTTAGGTAAAGGTTTGCTTGGCCAAATTCCCCCCTAAACAAGATCCATGGCTAAATTCCCCCTAAACTCAGCTCAATTACTTCGTGTCGTAGGCTATGGAATGAAAGGGGAATGCAAATTGGAGGCTCGTCGAATTTGCCAAGATCGTCCTCGGTTGACTAAGGTCAGGTGGAGGCTGAGAGTTGAGGAGGTGTCGCCCAGTTGCATGGCTGCCCAGTAGTGTCGAGGCAGACGCAGAGTCCCCAACGTCAGCAGTGATCTTCTTCTCTCGGAGTGCACGAGACTCCAAGCTTGGTTGGCTCTCCATACGGTTGACAGCGACTCCAAGCTTGGTTGGGCGAGGTCAGGTGGCGGACTGTGACCGTGGAGGTGGGCGGATGGCAAATAGGGTAGACGGGCTGGATGGCAGACGAGGTAGCTGAGGTCAGGTGGCCGAACGACAGATTGGACGGCAGATGGGGCGGTGCTCTCCAATGACCTAGACTCTGGCGACGCTGACACCCCCTAATTCCCTAAACCCTCATGAGCAGGAGCAGCAGTGGTATGTTCTGTGCTAGACTTACAGTTGGGTGGCTTAAGCCTGCTAGGCCTGAGGCCACATTTTTCCCTGGGCTTGCTGACTGGCTCTACCGAGCCTACTAGCCACTTGCGAGCCAACTTGGACTCAGCTCGAAAATTGGGCGAGCTGGGCAAGGGGCTTGGCTCGTCGTATGTACACCACAAGCCCGAGCTGAGCCAGCTCGCAAGCGTCAAGCTTTTCTTCAAGGCCTAATTGTCTACCATTGGTTTAATAGTTATTTATTATCTTTTCTGAAATGCACTTTGAATCTATTTATCATATTTAAATTCAAGTTATTACTTTCTGCAAAAGAACCATATGGCCACTCATTGTCAAGCCTTGCATGAATATATTTGTATCACTGTTCCCTACGACATGCTGAGTTCATCATGTACTCATGGCTATACACATCATTGTTAAGTTGTTGAAGATTTTGCCAACATAAGAGATAGTTAATGATAACTATTTCTTCGAGGGTCATGGAGAACTATGTCATGTACCCTGGTCGATTGCATTAGGGATGGCAATCAAACCCGGGAATTCGGGTACCCGCGGGTTCGGCACCTGATCGGGTCGGGTTCAGGTTCTAATTTTTACCCGCGGGTTCTTCGGGTCAGGTACCCGAGATGGGTTCGGGTCGGGTTCGGGTTCTAATTTTTACCCGCGAGTACCCATCGGATATCCGAAATACCGCATATACCCGTCGGGTTCCGGGTACCCGCCGGGTTTGGCTCGGGTTTTCTGGTTCAGGTTTCTTGTCGGGTCGGATTTTGCAAAACCCATACCCAACCCAACCTATTGCCACCCATATGCACAAACCCGTCGGGTACCCATCGGGTTCGGGTATAATTTTTTACCCAATAGGGTATTCGGGTTCGGGTCGGGTTTTCCAATTCGGGTTTTCTGTTGGGTCGGGTTTTGTCAAACCCGCACCTGACCCGACCCATTGCCATCCCTAGATTGCATATGGCATATGAATGGGCTACAACTGAAATTATCATAATATCTTCCGCTGCATTTTAATCGAATTGTTTAGCCTCTGAGGCTATTAAGTGTAAGCGTTGGCCATATGATCACTACTCTGATTTATTATTGTTAATTGCCATTTTCATAGATATACATGTGTATGGTTGATATTTCATATATGTTGCCACTATGTGCAATAGCGTGATCTTTTAGATTTGGTAATCCGGGTCCCAACACCCACCCTCCTCCTATGTACCATTGCCTTCGTCACCTTACCCATGATGCCTACTAGTGTCCCTACCCATGCTACTTATGCTGCCCCTCAGCGGTTGTGGGTCCCGCCTACCTCCTTTGTTGCCTCTCCACTCGTACTTGTCAATACTATGTCAGTGGTCATTTTGGTTTGCCTTTTTTAAATAGAACATTTTTAGTGGACTACTCCGATACACCGTTCCGGTATAGACTATTTAAAATTAAAAAAGTATATTCTATTGTATCACTATACATTTGACAAATATTGTAATGCTTATAAGAAATCTAGCCATTGCCAAGTGTTGATGCTAATTTATGCACCAACATTATCGTATTATATGTGAAAATGGTGGATAGTTGTCATGGGTGGATTTAGGTAGGTGCATGGGGTACATTTGCACACCCATATCTTTGTGGAAAAAAATAACAGGTATAAACTAGGTATACTGTGCACTATACATACATGGCCACATATACTATATTTGTACCCTGATTAACATTTCAGCTCGTAATTTGTAATTTGAGTTATGTGACTTTTGTGTGTACTTTGAATTGTTCTGTCAGACAATATTTCCTTAACTTTGCACCCTTATCCCGAAAATCCTAACTCCGCCACTACGTTGGCATCCTAGATTACTGGCAATTAATGTGTTTATTAGTATTCAGATCTCAGTTGATACAAATGAAATGAAGAGCGAAGGAATGTGGATTTTGCATAACAAACACTCCCTATATCCACGAGATCATTTCCGTGCATGACAGATCAATTCGCCGCCTCCTCCTTCGATTGGACAATCGATCGATCGGGTGCCAGGGCCTCCGCAGTGTCCTCCTCGTCCTCAAGCACGCCTACCCTCCCCGAGGACGAGGGCCACGATCCCCCTAAGCTGGGTCTTCCTTGACTTCCAGGACCACATCGCAGCTTGCCCCAACAATACCGCCACCCTCGCCTTCACGAGCACCCACTACCACACAATGGAACCTTCGCATAAAAACACATCGTAAAGGCCAAAAAAATACACTGCAAATTTCACACGGTTAGTACTAAGCAACCGTCTGTGATAATTGCAGATTGTCTGTTCCCAAGTCATGTTCATAGACAGGTTAGAGAGCATAATCGTCTGTGATACAACACGGACGGTTCATAACTTATAGGTATCTGTGATGAGTAAAATTATCACATACAGTTTCATTCTTATAACCGTATATGATATGACACAGATGATTTATATCTCTAGCCGCTTGTGATTATTCAACTTATCACAAACAGTTATTTTTGTCCAATCATCTGTTATGTTCATAGACAGTTGTTTTATAGTAGCCGCCGCTGATGTGTCAGCATATCAAAGATGGCTTAGTTGTCACAGACTGTTGTTTGTTGTGAACCATTCGTAATAGTAGAGCTTTAGATAAACATCTAGCTGGCAGTTTCACTCGAGCTCAACTCATTACACCCACGAGTTGGAGGCAATTAGGTAAAAGAAGACCAGGGGATATCAAAATGAACTATTAAGGGTTTATGTCTTAAAGATCCAAGGTTAGTATTTGGTTCTAATTTATTGCATGCATACCTTCTTTAACCCTATATCTAGTTGAGGAGAGAGAATAGGGACTAGAGAAAAACTCATTAATTGGTATTATTTACGGAGGATAGTAGACATGCATTTCGATTAGGGAGGAGAGCACAAAGAAGAGGGGATAAAAACACATCATACTTTTTTAATTCACCCTAGCTATTTTGGTAGTTGGCTATGTGAGATAAAATAATTTTTTTATGAAGGAATACATAGATGTTGCCTCTGCTTTTAAAAGTGTTACCAAGCAAGATATGGAGAATACGAGCTTAATATATATGTAGTGTTCTTGCATAGATTGCAAGAATGTTAATATGTTTAACAACTCAGCTTAGATTGAAGTACACTTGATTCGACGTGGTTTCAAAAAGGGCTATACCTATTGGACCTGTCATAGTGAGGAGTAATTGAACGAAGCAAGAACAAGTCAAATTGAGGAATATGACGTACAGGACCCACGTTGGTTTCGATAAGTATATGCTTGATGATAACAATTTAAATTAGATGTCGCATGATGTGGAACAAAATTAAAGCAAAATAGAGCATAGTAAATTCAACTGCTTGATCGAGGACTAGGAGAAACCATTGTTCCCAGGTTGCAAGCCAAAATACACAAGGTTTGTCCTCTGTGTTTGAATTGTTAAAATTGAAGGCAAGTAATATATGGACTGACAAGAGCTTCATGTGGATGTTAGATCTGTTAGCGGACATACTTTCATAGGGAAACATGTTGCCCAATGTGACGACCAGCATAATTATCCCAGCATAATGACAGTGACACCATGTCGGGACCCGAATATGCAAATCTGGTCCCTCTGTGTATTCAGCACTAGTCTAGGATCATGCTAGTGCACACAGGCTCAACATAGATGAATATCACAATCATACTCATCGATATCATAATAAAGACAATCAAATTAAATATAACTTATTAGATGACCTTATGGTCCACCTTACATCAATATGCCACACAGGGCTAAGACTGAAAAATAAATAAACTACAGCGAAGATAAAATTTATTCATAGTAGCTCTTCAATTTGCCACAGGTAACTGACAAGGTTTGCACCCTAGTTGTCCGCTCCTTCCTAAAGCTCCTTCTCAAAAGCAAGCATAGCTTCTTCTCCAACTGATGATGTTTTGTGGCAAGGGTGAGTACTTAAAGTATCAAGTTGTGCACAAAATGAATGTCTAATATACTATATGCATGGCTTATTACAAAATAATAGCTGACATGGTTAATATGCATAAAACATCATTTATAAAATAATAGCATAAATAGATTGAAAGGCAGTAAAACAAATAATAACAATATTAAATTTCTTAGTTATTTCCCAAACAAACCAACTCATAACCTTAAATCATATTCCAACCTCCATAGGCATACAGCCTCCATAACCACATTTGTTTTAATAAAATCTAACCCTTGATTGTAGTCACCAAGCAATGCTCAATACCGCGAGCACGGCTATTCGAATAGGTTTGACACTTTATAGAGATTACACACTTTTCTCACAAGGTACAACCATACACCACAAAGGCGAGTGATTATAACAAAACCTTTCCAATGCCCTATCTAAACCCAGTACTACCCGCTAAAGTTTCAACACTGGTGGGACTAGTTACCACATCTAGGGCCCCCCTCTTGTGCCATGTGAGACTACCCGTGCGAGAACTGGTTACCACAACCCGGGACTCACACCACCACTAGTAGTACCAAAGCTTAGATATAATGAATTAATCAGCTAGGTCTGTCCCATACCAGACTTGTGGTTGTATGAATGACTCAGTTCAAAATCTTGCAAGGTTAAGTCCTTAATTGATCAAGGCAAGACTAATAAAAAACCATCATTAACATAAACCATCATATACCATTAAAAAGCAATGCGATCGCCCAAGTGCCACATTGGCCCACCACAAATACTTGCCATTTGCCTCAGTCTAAATCATTTTACCACCCCGATTGTTTACCATGCACCACGTGCCATCATCAACAACAACATTGTGTGAACACCCGACACACAATTTAATAAATATGTTCCATAATCATTAAGCAAGATTAACCTTTCCACATAAATTGATGACTCGTTGCATGGCTAAGCACACTACAAGCGTTCTAGCTACCCACATTGGCATTTATAGCTACCAACTAATATGAAACCATTCTAGGGTGACAAATGAAATACGACTTACAATATGGCAAGGTGAGTATATCACAATTGGATGAATAACTATACCCAACATAACTGAAATAAGTAATAATTGAATTAATATGCAATACTTTAAAATAATATAATATTTTAAACATGGGTTCAACATGATCAAAGCACAACTTGCCTTCAAAGAGCTTTGGATCCTGCTCTGGACTTGGTTCTTACGCTGATTCCTCGATCACAAACTCACCGGGCAACTCGACGTCTACGCAAAACGAAAGAGAAAGCAATAAATACCAAAAACAGAGAGCAAAATCAACTCCAAAAATTAAATAAAATTCACCACTAAATATATCTTGATTTTACAAATTTTTAGAAATTAGAATCACATCAATCGGAGTTCGTATGAGCAAGAACGAGCTAGTTTAAGTTTGAAATAAAATAAAAATCAGACAATAGAAAATCCGAATAAACCGAATTATTTTTGTACTGAAAAATAGCATTTATGACGTCATGCTGACGTCTGCACAGAAATCCATTTCGATCGAATATTTTTCTGAAGAAAAACCAGTTTATGACGTCATGCTGACGTCACAGGACACGTGGCAGCTTCACAGCGCGACACGTGGTGCAACCAGACAGCGACACTTGTGCGGCGCATGGACTGGGTTCACGGCTGGGCTCGGGTCTACAGTGGACTCGATGCACTGTGCTCATGCACCGGCTGACGCAGGCAGCCCACGTGGCATCACTAGATCGATGACACGTGGCATAAGATCGATGGCTGCGATAAGGACACGCGGCGGCGAAATCTTGACCGTTCACGCTAGGTCCGATGGCAAAGACTAACAGCAACGACGTCATCGGGATCGGCGGTGGTGACTCCTCGATTCTCGTGCAACACACGACAGCACAAGACTGGCTCGGTGCGCGGTACAATCGCAGTCGCACGGTTCAAAACCGACGGTCAGGATCCTTCGACATGGCAGCAACGGCGACGGACAAGCGGCACCAGATCGGATCGCTTAGCACAGATCCAATGATGGACGACGTGCGGCACAACGCGGCAAGATCTGATCTGATCAACAGGATCCAACGGCGGGCAGCGGCGAAGCGGCAGCGCATACGCGGCGAGATCATGACCGCACAAGATTGATTGGACGACTTAGAAGGCTCGCGAGGACGATGATGGCGCAGCGGCTCGGAACGGCGAAGTTCTCACCATAGAGGAAGATGATGACCACAGCGACAGTGTTCTAGGGCTCCTCCGGTGATGCTTCCTCCTCGGTTCAACGCGGCGCGATGAGACGGCCTCAACTCCAGGCTTGGACGCGACGGACGACGGCGGACGGTGACGATTCAGCGGAGAAACGACGGTGGCTTCAACACAACTCCGGCGAGCTTTTGCAGGACAACGACGGTGTCTCGATGAGCATGACTTGAAGCAAAAGATGGAGCATAGGGTGGAGAAAACGAGGGTGGCGGCGGCGCATTAAATAGCGGCCTCGACTTCCGCGTATCTCATGCGAATCGAGGTTCGCTTGGATACGACGGTGAAATCCAGCGATGACTCGGAAAGGTGACGTGGCGGCATCGTAGATGTCCAAGCGGTGATGATCCGACGGCTCACACGTGCAAGCGACGTGGCGTAAAAGCAGTCGATGGATCAAGATCCAACGGTCACCAAGCTTAGGGTTAGGGTTTCAATCGAAACGGGCCGGGATGGGCTGGCAGTGTGGAGGGAAAATGGGCCGGGTCCACTGGGCTCAGCCCAGAACTATTCAAGCGAATTTTTAAATCTTTTTCGAATAAATTAAAATACCAGAAACTAGAAATAGCCAAATAAAATAGCAAAAATATCATGAAAGTTCCAGAAAATATTTTAAGGCATTTAGAACTCAAATAAAATATTTCCCATAAAAGTTTATTTAAATTTTTTACATTTTCCAAATAATTTTATGAATAAGCCATAGGTCAAATAATACCATTTTAATTCAAATAAATTCTAGAAAAATCATAAAAATATAAAATGCATATTAAATTCAAGAAATGCAAAAATTGGGATGTTACACACCGCATCACTCTAAGATAATTATATTGATCTCGGCATATTAGCTAACAAAATATCGGGAACCCCCAAGATAGTACTGAAGCGGGCATTCTTTTCTTTCGATGTATGCATCAACGTGTTCGGACATTGCCGTTCGTTACTTTGTGTGGAAGGGACATTTCTCACTAGGAAGTACAAGAGTCAGATATTGACTACCATAGGAGTAGATGACAACAATTAGGTTCTTCCCGTAGCACTGGTATTTGTGGAGGGTAAGAACACTGATAGCTAACTCTAGTTTCTAAGGAATGTTAAAGCCGGCGTCATTAGTCAGCAGCCTGGAGTATGTGTCGTACACGATCAGCATCCCGGGCTACTAAAGGCGATCGTGCAATTGCAGTAAGAGCCAGATGAGACACATTCATGGCCTGATTTGCAAAGTATGTGGTGCAAGCGCCATATGGGTGCCAACTTTTACAAGTAGTTTAGAAACAAGAAGCTTACGAAGCTTTTTAAGAGGCTATGCGATCAGAACCAACAAAGGAAGTTCGATGCATTATAGAGGAAGTTAGACGAGTTGACATCCAGGCATACAGCGGAGGCAGCGAAAAAAGCAACGCCTGCCACAGGGGAGTCCCCAATAGCACTTGAAGAGTTACCCATGGACCTTCCACAGTTGGTTCGGAGGAACGGACGGGGCACAAAATGCTTCTTCGAGTGGATAGAGCATGAGCCTAGGGAGAAGTGGACTCTGCTTTATAGCACCGACGGTGCTAGGTACGGGGTCTTGACAACAAACTTGGCTGAGGTGTATAACTGGGTTATGCGGGGTCTGAGGCTCCTTCCCCTGGTAGCATAGTGGAAGGAGTTCTTCGTAGCATCACCAAGTACTTTGTGGATCGTCATGCTAAGGTTTGGTTTGCATAAATGGTCTTGCTGTGAAATACTTCAAGATGATCAGTGCATACATGGAAGAGAAAGGCAAGAAGGGGGAGATGCATAGAGCATTGGGATGGACACTGTGTAGAGACAAAGCCGATCGTGGGACGAACATTTGTTCATAAGTGCATCATTCGGAGGCAAATATGTGTCTTCACATGCAACAAGTCCGTCTGTTACACAGGCCAAGCACTCACATCATGGCTGCCTGCTCGACAGTTCGTATAGATCTGGTCATATTCATGCTAGAATTTTTCCCGAAGGAAGCAGTGACAGCAACTTAGAGTTAAGAAATGTACAGTTTTCGTGTCGTCAGTTCCTTCACGAAGCATCAAAGTTGGGAGTATACACGGTGGTTCAATAAACAGCCTCATGGCTTGAGTTCAATAAAGTAACAGTGGAAACAAAATAAATAGCAGCAGGATAAGCCTATCTATTTGCCCAATAGGCAATCGACTGAGGTACGCGTCCTATTAATCCAGATCACCTTCATCATAACCACAAGCAAAGAACTCGTAGTTACCTTCTGCTTCTGTGCAATCTTCTGTGAAAAGTTGGAATGTGGCAAGGGTGAGTACAAAATGTACTCCACAAGTCTTGAAAACATAATGCATGATAACTATATGCAAGGCTGAACAATTGAATGCTTAGTATGACTTGTTAAGCATAAAGCAAAATTTAAACTTTAAATACAACTAGTATTTTCATAAAGCATCAATTGACCAAAAATAGTTGTAATAATTGAATTTAATATGACAACTATAACAGGTTCCATCTACCTGATTGACTCCATCTACTAAACCATAATCCGAGAGTTCCATCTATTTACGGATTCTCAAACCCTCATTTTTATTTAAAACAAAACCAGAAATTCTACAATATGAAAGTGTACCTCGCCCTCCCTTGATCGTAGACATGGCTACTTAAGTAGTTTTAACTCTGCAGAGTGTGTACAGCTTTACTCACAAGACATGATCATCTCTTATTTTCAAATTATTAACACACTTCCTTTGGTGTGTCGGTAGAGAGATCATGACAAGGCCTTTGCTATGCACAACCCCGCTATTAACTTCGACCGCTAAGGTTTCACTGCCAAAGGGTTCAATCTGCCCAGTCGGAAGCCCCATCTTTCACCTGTCTCCATCTAACACACATTCCACCAACTGGCAAAGCTAATAACAAAACGCAAAAATTAATTAGTCAGGTCGTACCCATATAGACTTGTGGTTGTACGGTAGTGCTTGGTCCATGGCAACACACGCTTCGGTTTTTAATTGATTAGGGCAGAACAATCACTTTAGAAGGTCTCGTGCTTCCTACACCCGCCAACATTCCATCCGTCTCGGTCTAAACCATTTTTTCATTTTATTTCATTTAAATCACAGCAGCAATACCTATTGCCACACTTTATCAAACGAGTTTAAACAAAGTTTTGAAATAATTCCCACTAATGGCGTAATACCGAAACATTTAAGCTAGACTAAGCAATTCTACCATATTGTGCTACTCTACTAACTATCATCAAAATAATATTAGCTAATACAAGCTAAGGTGACAAAGGTACATCATGATCAAATGCCACAATTATGGAATTTAACTATACGCTATTCCTGAATTTAAAATACCTTGCATAAAAGTAAGCATGCAATAATTTAAAACAACATAAGTATTTTAGAAATTTGGGATCAATATGGTCAAGGAAGACTTGACTTTACTAAACGTGGCTGGTTCTACCTCTTGTTGGTTTCGCGGGACTTATCCGGCGACGTTGTCTACATGTGAAAAGCGAATGCAAATAAATAAAAGAAATAAAAATAAAATCTAAAAATTACAAAATTGGTACCAAAAGGTAGAGTTTGAATTTAGAAATTTGAATCACTGAATTCGGAGCTCAACCGGAGGAGAATGGCTTCTGTAAGATTAAAATCACATAAAATGGCAGAACTAGTACGGTTGCACGTGTTCATGCGCGCAGGGAATCGACATTCTCTCTGTGCTTTGTCGTGCGCAGGGAGGGGATCGAATGGTGGGACTGGCCGACGGCAGTGCACACAGCGAAGCCGACAGCGGCGGTGGGATCAGATAGGGGTGACCGATAGCGCAAATCAGCGTGGAAAGAGCGGCGACCAACAACGAAGTCCGGTGAAATCCTGGCGATTGAGCATTCCATGGTCCCAATTAGTTGAGGGGAAATGCTCCTCGTGTTAATGCGCACTGGTCACGTAGTCTGTTCAGGGATTGGAGCTTTGAGACACCGGCGAGCTCGCGAGGACAGGTCGCCGACGTTCAGTTCGCGCTCTGTTGGCTTCGTGTTCCGAGCAAACTAGGGCGAGGGAGTTCTCGGGAGGTGGCCAAACGGATTGAGTGAGGAACGAGGACCCCCGTGCTCCTTTTTATAATGCGAGAGGAGGACCGAGGGGCGTGATTCGGAGGTGGATTTTATGGCGGCCGAAAATGGAAAGAGGAGCAAATTTGGGGCGGATTTGAGGGGGATCCAGTTGGGGAATGAGCTTGGAAGGTGAAAGGTGCGATAGGGATTTGATTGGCACAAATTTGGAAGAAAAAAAATTGGAAAGAAAATGTTTTTTAAGCTTCAAATGTTGCTAACGGAGGAAGGAGAGAAGCGTGTTTCTCTGGAAGTGTGGAGGTTGATGAAGCTAGTGTGCTGACATGTGGGTCCCATTTCATTATTTTTTAACTTATTTAGTGGCCGAGAAGAAAAGACTTTTGGAAAAATAAGGAATAAAGTTTAAAAATTCTAGAAAAAATTCTTAAAAATACTGAGATATTTAGGACTTAATAAAATTACTTTCATCAATATTTAATTTTTAATTTTTCTACAGTAAATCATTTTATAAACATGAAAATAGGAAAAATATTTATAAAATCTAGAAAATTTAGGAGAAATCTCATAAATTCAGATTTAAATATTTTAAATAAAAATATACAAATATTAGAATGTTACATTGCAACATGTGAGAACCCTCACTTGTTTTTGTTGCGTACGACTAGGGCCGTAAAAAAAACTTGCGAGTTGCTCACGCTTGACTTGCTCTAGGCTCTATTCAAACTCAGTTCAAGCTTCGTTTTGCCGACCTCAAGCTCGATCCCGGACTCGTGAGCTTCATTGAGCCAAGTTCAAATAGCTTGTGAGCCTAATAAATTTACGAATCAAATGTTAATTCTTATGAGCTTTGAACTTGAGCATTTTTATTGTTGAATATTTGTGTATATTAAATTATTGATTATTAACAAGTTTAGACCGAGCCGAGCTCGAGTCCAAATCTCCAACTCAGACTCGCTTAAGTTTTTACCGAGCTCGAGCTTAAGAGGTCAGACTGCTCGAACTTGACTTCGTTTGTTGGCCTATATGTGACATAGTAAATGGATCAGGCCTGAAGCAACTTGAGGCACAGGAGGCTGGGAGCTTTCGTGGGTGGGTTATTATTTACATAGGGCCTGTTTGGGGAGCTGTGGATCAAAAAAGTCGCTTTTAGTTTCTTTGATCAGAAGCATAGTATTGTTGGTGGGCTTTTCTTGTTATCTTTGTTTGGCAAACCGCTTCTTTGAATCGTAGCTTTTGAGGGCTAATTAAAATGGAAGGTAGCAACATAGTGAAATACAGCGGCATCCGAGTGGGGAGGTGG
Source organism: Otatea glauca (assembly GCA_036346275.1). NCBI lineage: Eukaryota > Viridiplantae > Streptophyta > Magnoliopsida > Poales > Poaceae > Otatea > Otatea glauca. The sequence continues at coordinate 55,895,140 of CM070715.1, read as the reverse complement.
CGTGGAGGCGGCGAGGCGGGGTGGCAAAGGTTGGGAAGGCGGAGTGAGCGAGTTAGGAGGAGTTCAAGTGAAGTCACAGCTGAAAAGCTCATCCTCAGCAGTTGCAGCTTTTAGGGGTGCTTCTGCTGTGGCTTAGCTTCCCAGCTGCTTTGCAGCCATGCTGTTTGGGGGAGCTTTTAGCCCAAAACTGAAGCAAAGCTCCCCAAACAGGCCCATAATGCCCACCATGTGGTCCTCAAGCTGCTCTAATTAAACTTGGTTTGATCAGATTGAACACGCATAATCCACGTGTTTCGTAGGAATGTTGACAAATTATTTTATTGGAGTGAAAAATATAAAGTGTAGGTTTTTTAAAAAATGGAACTCGTGTAAATTGTTGATCTAGCATCTGCTGATCGTAAACTATGATTATTTTTAAATCGGTAACCTCGTGTTACGTACCCATATTTTTACTGAATGTAAAAATGGACATTCGGTTTCTCAAAGTAGGGGCTAGGTACATGAAAAACGGGAGGTTCGTGTAGTGGATAAAAGTGGGTGTCGTGCCGTGTCAAGCTGGCTAGGTACTAATTTATCATGCTTTGTGTCTGAATTGTGTCAGGTCGTGACTGCTCGTCATGCCATGCTGGGCCAGTTCGGCTCGTCTTCGACAAGTCTATGCATGGCCCATTTGTGCTTCGTGTCTGCTTCATGTAGTGTCGGTCTAGATCTGGCACATTTGCACTATTGCGACGAGAGGAAAAGAGCCGGAGATACATAGAGTTAAGGTAGTGGACATAAATATTATGAAAAATAAACTAAAATTTATTTATTTTTAAACAGTTACAGAGAGCGATGGGATATGCTGAACACGAGCGAGAGAGTGGGTGTGGAATATAAGAACCCGGGTACCCTCATGACAAGCCCAATAGGGAGGCCCAGAAGATACTCCCCGCGTCAGGCCCCGCTGCCGTGCGCAAGGGGACATATCCTAAAGGAAGTTTAACTTATATTTAGATATGATAGATACGGTTGTAATCCGAGTCGTTAATAGGGTAGATAAAGATGTAAACTTTATCCTATTAACTGACTAGAATCTTGTAACCGATCGGAATCTCCAAACCGATCAGGACTCTGTAAACCGCCCCACCCTCGCTATATAAGGGAGAGGGCGGGCAACAACATAGGGATCCGATCATCCAAGCATAGAGCGGTCAAACCATAGAGCATAGCACACCTCATATCGCCCAGAGCATATTGCGCTTTGAGCAATCTTAGATCCAAGAGATCTGCATAATCCTAGCACACAGGATTAGGGTATTACCTCCAATGCTGAGGGCCTGAACCTGTCTAAACCCCTTGTCTTGTGTGACCTTCGAGTTTGAGATCTAGCGTCTACCCCATAAATTTATTGTCGAATACAAAAGTCGACAGTTGGCGCGCCAGGTAGGGGAAGCGCTATAATCTTTCCCACGACTGATGGCGAAGAATCGGTGGATTCGCCGCCACCTTCGTCTCGGCCAGCCTTCCGCCGAAACTCGGACTTCGTCGCAGATGCGCGCGGAGAGCTTGTCTGTCTGGTCCAAAACCAGATCCGATCTGGTAAAGATCAGGCCAACCCATCTCAGGTATGTCACTTTGACTTGGCCGGCAAACCAGTCGGTGTCGCGAGGAATTGTTGCGATCTTCATGGTATCTTCGTGATAGAAGAGTAGAAGACCGATCTCCAACGCCAACAAGAAGAACAGGAAGCTGCGGGGGAAGATCGTCTTCGTAAGGGTAAGGAGGTGCAGGTGCGATCACTTCGATCTCGCGGTCGCAATGTCCGCGAGGACCTCCTGCAATCCAGGTTGGGAGATCAAGCCGTTTTCCGCACACTAATGCAGAACGTCGTCGCCTCCAAGACGCTTCTCGACAAATTAGACCCGATGATTGCATCGGATAGCCCGGCGGCCCCGATCGTGGCCCAGATCAAGGCCATGGTGACGGCGGCTGCAATTTAGCGAAATCAGGAAAAGCCGGTAGGTGAAGCGTACTTGCGCTCCCACGCGGCTTTCGACACGGCCACGAGCCTACGCCTGCGCCCCGAGCGCCACTTTCGGCACGGCCAGGAGCCACGCGCGCCGAGCGCCACTTTCAAGACGACCACGAGCCTACGCCGCGCCCGAAGCGCCACTTTCGCGACGCCACGAGCCTACGCTGCGCCCGAGCGCCACTTTCGCGACGGCGAGCCACGCCCGCGCCGAAGCGCCACTTTCGCCCGGCCAGAGCCACGCTGCGCTTGCACCACTTTCGGACGGCCACGAGCCTACGCTGCGCCGAAGCGCCACTTTCGCAGACGCCATGAGCCACGCTGCGCTTCGAGCGCCACTTTCGGCATGACCATGAGCCTTGCTCGCGCCGAAGCGCCACCTTCGGCGCGACGCCACGAGCCTACGCTGCGCCGAAGCGCCACTTTCGCGACGGCCAGAGCCACGCTGCGCCCCAAGCGCCACTTTCGCACGGCCACGAGCCTACGCTGCGCTTCGGCGCCACTTTCGGCACGGCCACGAGCCTACGCCTGCGCCTCGAACGCCACCTTCGGCACGGCCACGAGCCACGCCTGCGCCCCGAGCGCCGCCTATAGCTCATCTACAAGCCTTTGCCTGCGCCCCGAGCAAAGATGGCACGATCATCGACAACATATGGAGCATAAAGCAGCTAAGTCGCTTTTTACTCAATTATGTCATTATAAATAAAATTGTTGACTTTTCTGACTTGCTACTTAGTTGACCCACAACTAAGCAGTAAGTCGGGGGCTACACCTAATAGTGTGCGCATGCGCACATCTTTTTCTGAGTTGTATTTTTCTTCTTTTGTTTAACGATTGCAAGTGAATCCGAGTGCGATAACTCCAAGTTGTGAAGCTCTGACCCCATGAACGACGAACTTTAGTCACCCAAAATACGTGCCTGGGAAAAAGAGCCATGAGCCGACTCCCAACGCTCGAGGGCTAGACTAGTCGGGCAGAGTGCTTAAACAAAAAGAGTCAAACCACTCGGATGAATTCAAAATCAATAAGGAAAAAGAGTAAAAAGCTCTAAAATTATATATACACTAGTCGGACATCACATCCGAGTGAATTGTTTTTACATTGCCTAAGTTCTGCATATACATGATTTCAGGGCTACTAAATTTAGATACGACGTGTGTGAGCCAACGCTTCAACGACGACATCAGTAACTTCGGCGACGAACGAATTTAAAGGGAGCGGCGCTGAATTTTGCCTTGAGCGGAAAAAACGTTTTGACTTCTGCATATCGTTTGGGATACAGTATGTCCCAAGATGAGCCGACTGCCATAATTCCAATAATGGGGCTAGGAACCACTCAGAAAGTTTAACGCGTGGAACTCTATTGAGTCCTTCACGATCTCTTTGCCTACAACAGGCACAACATCAGAAGGAAAACTAGTCGAAGTGCATCAAGAATCGGAAGCACTCGGCGTGAAGCATGACTCGGTTGAGCTGCAACCAGAAGGAGGTAACTCGATCGCAAAGGACTCGGGGCTCTGTGGAATATAAGAACCCGGTACCCTCATGACAAGCCCAAGAGGAGGCCCTGAAGATACTCCCCGTCGGGCCCATTGCCGTGCACAAGGGGATATATCCTAAAGGAAGTTGAACTTATATTTAGATATGATAGATACGGTTGTAATCCGAGTCGTTAATAGGGTAGATAAAGATGTAAACTCTATCCTATTAACTTACTAGAATCTTGTAATCGATCAGAATCTCCAAACCGGTCAGGACTCTGTAAGCCGCCCCACCCCCGCTATATAAGGGAGAGGGCGGGCAACAACATAGGGATCCGATCATCCAAGCATAGAGCGATCAAGCCATAGAGCATAACACATCTCATATCGCCCAGAGCATATTGCGCTTTGAGCAATCTTAGATCCAAGAGATCTGCATAATCCCAGCACACAGGATTTACCTCCATTGCTGAGGGCCTGAACCTGTCTAAAATCCCTGTCTTGTGTGACCTTCGAGTTTGAGATCTAGCGCCTACCCCATAAATTTATTGCCGACTACAAAAGTCGACAGTGGGCAATGAGCGGGAGAGAGAATGAGGGAGACAGGCGAGAGAGATTGAGAGAGACGGGCGAGAGAGGGAGAGATTGAGAAAAATAGGTAAGAGAGAGCTGAGAGAGGCGGGCGAGAGAGAGCAGCTTCTTGCACCGTCTCTCAATCTCTCACCTTTCTCCCCTTTCTTGCTCATCTCTCAAGTGTCGGCGACGAGGGTGGTGTCCATACTGCTGGGTACGTCGTGACACTTATGTTCTATGAGTTGATGACCTCTACAGTGTCATATCGGCATGGCACAGTCCACTTCATATCGGGTCAGGCTTTGGATCAAGTTGTGCCCGTCAAACCTCGGACCAGCCCAAAAGACCTGACCCGAGTGCCCACCTCTAGCAGTGGCGTATATCGAAGAAAAATAGAGAATGTGTTCAGTGCTACTACGTTCTCTTTCGTTCACGACGAATAATTGGTAGGACGTCTTAAAGATCTCTCTTTCGTTCACGACGAATAATTGGTACGACGTCTTAAAGATCGTAGGTATGATGATCAAAACTGGTACTCTAGCTCTTTGTGCCCCTAGTGCGAGAACTCAGTTGTCGGTGGAAAAGCAAAACGTGCCTAAAGTGCAAGCTCTTTGATTAGTACAGAAAAAGCTTCTCATCCACGCGGTTCCGACGGCGTCGACCCAGGAAACGTGATTCACGTTCACACTTGTCAGACGTACATCCTTTGTTTTTTCTCCGACCGTGGGATGATGTTCTAACCTATTACTATTTGGTTATATATAATCCACTTGAACGTGCTTGGAGTTGGAGGTAACGATCAACAGCCAGGCAACTCACGACTCAATCCAACGAACCTTTTTCACGTTGACACAGACAGCTCATGTACGTCGCAAGCTTGCTACTTGCTAGTCATCGTCTAATGCATTTGGAAAACTGCGCAAGCGCGCATACATGATACAGCTCTTATCTCCTACGTAAAGAGTTCTGAGTATTTGGCTTAAGTGGTCCCTCTCCCATATTTTTTTTTTGCAAATTTAATTTTCATAACAAAATTATAAAAATAGTTTTTTTTTCTTACTACAAAAGCAACGGCACATGATACGTGTTACATATAACGTTCTTCTAGCTTGATAGATAATTAGAATCACGACAACAACATCCAACACGACAAAGAGAACTGAATCACAGCGACAGATGACCTACTGAGCACCCCAAGTCAGCGGGACCGGCCGCACTGCCAGTGCTAGGCACTTCCGTCAGTCCCGACACAAGGCCTCGCAATCTGGGTGACCCGATCAAGCTCAGTGGCCCACTACGCATGTATCCAGGGAAAACAAACCCAACCGAGTCCATCTCGTGCTTCTACTCACTCTGAACATAAAAAGTTATCGTTTTGGATATCTATATATCTTTAAAACACAATTTTGACTATTAATTTTTTATTATTATATATTTATAAAACCCAATAAAATTATAATGTTATTAAAATACTTTTCAAGATAAATTTACACATATGATTTTCATATATCTAATTTAAATATTTAAAAATATATTGATAGTCAAAATTTTAATAATTTGATGGCACCTATATCCAAAACAACAACTATTTACGACTGGAGAGAGTACTACTTATTGACCCAGTGGGCAAAGTGGCTAAAATATTTACAAACAAAATCGAGTAGTGTAGTCGGTGTCACGTGAAGTGTTTGGTGGGCCCAGCAGACGCAAACATGCACTAGGTAGATTTATTCAATGTATTGCCGAGCACAGGCACTGCAGGTCCTATCAAGCCCGAGGTGCTTGGTAAGTCATTTGACACGATGGACACTATTGCCGTTGTCGCAGCTACCTGTCGAGCTAAGGGAGTACGACAGGCTACCGTTGCTTCTGCGGTCAAGAAGGAGACCATTTTTGCAATTTTGTTTGAATAAGGGCTAAGTTTGTAAAAAAACAATAATGTGCGATGGGACCACGTAAGCCGAAACATCAAGATTTCTTATGGTATTGTACATCATGTAATCAACCAGTATGTTGTCTATTAAAAAACCATTAAATTTATCACGTGCATAGGCACGTGTTAGTCTTATAGCGCGTCTACGTGTGGAGCCATTAGAACTGTGATGAGTGAACTCACCTGTTTCTTCCTCCTACTGTGCTCATGCATCCCTCTCTTCTATGGCAACGACGGTGAGGAGTTGAATTTAGGATTCACTAGAGTTGGAGAAAGGTTCACCAACGCCGCCCCTCACTGCGTTCTAAAGAGCTGTGGGCGAAATGGCATGGCAGCTTAAGGAATTTTATGTTGGGTAGGGTTGGCTCGGTGCCAGATACGTCGCTAGCCACCGATGATAGAGATGGGGGCGGTGGAGAGGGCGAAGGCGCACGGTGCTTTTGAAGAAGCATAGTGACAGTGGTAATAGAGGAGCGCCCGAGATGAAGGAGACGGGAGAGGAAGTGCTCGCGGTGATCGTTGTAAAGGAAACAAATGGCGACGATGCACGGTTGTAGAGGGAGCGAGGCCGAAGCGAGGGAGATAGCACGGTTGGGGTGCACCATTAGACTAAGACACCCCAGTAGTCCATCCTAAAAGGAAAAGGCTGTGAGGGCTGCGCCTACCAGGTACTACAATACGGTGGAGGATCGCGACAGCAAGGAAGAAGAAGACGCAAGAGAAAGAGCCGTGAGGAAGAAGAAAGAAGAATTGTGGAGAAAGATTTCATATATTTCCTACCTGTCCCAATCACCTGCCATTACAGACTTTATACTCCTCACCATTCACTTTTACCAGTTAACCGACTGCTTAGCAATTACATTTACTGTTACCTTATCGACAATACAAGGTAACCACGTACACACGTCTACGCTGTTCGCTTGACTGAAACTTCAGACCTGCGTCCCAGCGTTCGCTTTCTCCCGCCTTCCCTTGACGCCAATTCTTTCGCCTGCGCCCCAGTCATGACAGCTTCCCCGCCGGCACAATCTGCTTGACCCCAAGCATTTGCATTTGGAAATCTGCTCCGGACCACATGAAAATCTTCCCAAGTCGCCATGTCTGCAGGGATACTGGTCCATTTAATTAAAGCTTATGGTACTACAGCGTTACCCTTTTTAACCATCCGGCGATCCAAAATCTGTTCTGGTTCCACAGACTCCATGTTCAGATCCGCAATACCGGGAAGATGATGATAGATTGGGGTGAAATAAGGAACAAAGGACTTAAGCTGAGAAACATGAAAAGCCGGATGGATTAGACTTCCAGGCGGCAGCTCTAATTTGTATGCGGCTGAACCAATTTTCTCCACCACTCGGTATGGTCCGAAATATTTGAATGCCAGCTTCGGAAAAGGTCGATTGACCACTGAAGATTGAGCGTACGGTTGCAACTTCAAATATACTTGTTCGCCCACTTGAAATTGACAATTGGTGCGCTTCTTGTTAGCCTGAATTTTCATTCTGTTCTGAGCTGTGGCCAAATGTCGTTTCAGCAAAGCAGTAAACGCCTGACGTTCGTTGAGCATTTCATGCACAGACTGATTAACAGTCTCGACAGAATCCAATAGAGGTCCATAACGCGGTTCTGAACCATACAATGCTTTGAACGGAGAACAACCCAAAGAGGTATGGTAGCAAGTATTGTACCAGAATTCCGCCATTGCTAACCATTTACGCCACTTGTTAATTGATGAATACACTGCATAGGGCAGATACATTTCCAAGCACTGGTTAACGCGCTCGGTTTGCCCATCCTTCTAAGGATGGTAGGCTGTACTGAGCTTCAATTTGATATCCATGGCGGAAAACAATTCTTTCCAAAACAAACTTGTAAAGATGCGGTCACGATCGGAGATAATTGACTTGGGCATACCATGTAACTTTACCACATTCTCCAAAAACAACCGAGCAATGTGTGGAGCTGTAAAAGGATGTTTCAAAGCCACAAAGTGCGCATATTTTGAAAACCGGTCAACAACAACCATAATCGTATTGAGCACGGTAACCCTTCAATAAAATCCATCGTCACCTCTTGCCCAGCTCCATTAGGGATTGGCAACGGTTGAAGCAAACCCGGAGGCCAAGTGTGCTCATGTTTTGCTTGCTGACAAATTTGACATTGCTGAACCACATTCGCCACATCTCATTTCAGTCCATGTCAGACAAACAATTTGCGGATGCGCTGATATGTTGCGGAAATCCCAGAATGACCACCCAAGGCACTGGCATGAAACGCATGAATAATTTTAGTCTGCAATGCTGAATTCTCTCCTACCCAAATTCGGCCATGTTGCTTGATCAAGCCCTGAGTGAGTTCATATCCTTTGTCGTCAGGGCTAGTAATGGCTAAAGCAGTTAACAGCTTCTGTGCATTCAGATCAGTGGCATAAGAATTGAGAATCTCCTGTATCCAGAGGGGCTGGCCACCCGATACTGAGTAAAGTGCCATGAGATGTCCTACCCGCGACAATGCATCGACCGCATAATTCAGAGACCCTTTTTTATACTGGAGGCGGAACTGAAGTCCCATTAACTTTGTCATGGCTTGGCGTTGCAGATCAGAGATCAATTGTTGATCACCGAGGTAACAAAGGCTACGGTGATCAATATTAATAATGAACTCCCCTTTTTGCAAATATGGTCGCCACCGATCCACAGCCATCATTACTGCAAGAAACTCCTTCTCATATATGGCAAGTTTTTGATGTTGAAGATTCAAAGCTTTACTTAAAAATGCGATGGGATGGTCGTTCTGCATAAGTACCGCACCAATACCCGTATCACAAGCATCTGTCTCGATAACAAACGCTTGATGGAAATCAGGCATAGCCAACACTGGTGTCTGAGACATGGCCAACTTGAGGCGTTCAAACGATGCTGTTGCTTCTGGATCCCATTGAAAGGTTTTTTTTCTTAAGCAAATTTGTAAGCAGCCGGGCTATTGTGCCATAATCCTTAACAAACTTGCGGTAATAACCAGTAAGGCCCAGAAAGCCCCTCAATTCCGTCACCGTACGAGTCTGAGGCCAATTTACCATGGCTGAGTTTTGATGGGATCAGTAGATACTCCATCAGCCGAAATGATGTGACCCAAATAGGCAATAGTCGTTTGAGCAAAATAACATTTCGACCGTTTGAGAAACAACCGTTGCTGCTGCAATAAGGCCAGAACTTGAGCAACATGTTTGACATGATCTTCTAATGTAGGGCTATAGATTAAGATGTCATCCATGAAAACTAATACGAATTTACGCAAATACGGAGCAAGAATGGAGTTCATAAGGCACTGAAATGTCGCTGGCGCATTTGTCAATCCGAATGGCATAACTCTGAACTGAAAATGACCATGATGCGTTTTGAATGCCGTTTTCTCCATGTCTGCTTCCACCATTCGGATTTGATGACAACCCAATTTCAAATCAAGCTTGGTGAAGTACTGAGTGCCAGCCAATTCATCAAGAAGCTCATCAATAATCGGCATGGGAAACTTGTTTTTGATAGTAATGCTGTTCAACTTTCGGTAATCGACACAAAATCGCCAACTACCATCCTTCTTTCGAACTAATAAAACCGGAGATGCAAAAGGGCATGTACTTGGCGCAATCAACCCTGCTTGCAACTTTTCAGAGACTTGTTTCTCAATTTCTTCCTTCTGCATAGGCGAATACCGATATGGCCTGCTGTTCACTAGCACCACGCTAGGTATCAGAGGAATTGCATGATCATAAATGCGAGAGGGCGGCAAAGTAGAAGGTTCTGTAAACACCTCTGCATACTGATCAAGGACTTGTTGGATGGATGATGGTATGCCTATGGGTAACAAAGGCAAAGCCGAATCGCCACTTACCGCTAAAGCCCACATCCCATTGCTTTTCTGCCATTTGTTCAACTGAGGGAGTGGTGTGCCAGCTACCTGCTCCTGTTGTGTGGATCGTATCCCTTGCAGTTTGATCAGACAACCATTGTCGTAAAATTCGAAGGTCTTATGCATCCAGTGACAGGTCATGGGACTATGAGCTTGAAGCCAATCCATCCCAAGCACTGCATCATACGCACCGAGACACAATACCCTCATGTCAGTACAGAATGTGTGCCCTTGTGTCCACCATTCAAATTCTGGCACATATCGAGAACATTGCAGTGTCTCCCCATTAGCCACAACAACTTGTACTGGCTGTATGTGCTCCGTTTGATATTTCGTCCGTGCCAAAAAAACTTCACTCAGGAAACTATGGGAGCTTCCAGAATCTACCAATAAGAACATGATTTGATTACCCACCAATGCTTTCAGTCGAATTGTCGCATAATCCTCAGTACCAGCCAAAGCATGCAATGACAGTTTATATTGCTCATTTTCAAACTCTTTATCCGCCTCTTCCAATTGCTGTAATGTTTCCTCACTGAGATACTCAGGGCAGCCTTCTACTTCTATCGCATGAACTTGAGCAGCAGGTAAAGTTTTACACTGATGATCTTTCTCAAATTTCTCCCCACATCGGAAACACAACCCCGCGCGCACGCTGGTATTCTCGTAATTGTCGAGCGCGGGATAACTCATCTGATACCACTTTGGCTTGCCCGGCCGTATTCTCTGGACGACATGTAATCCCATATCTATGAATGGCTGTTACTTTCTGATGCTTGGCGCGAAGTTTTTCCCACTTCTCTTCTTGGATTTGTGCTAATAAGAAAGCCCTTCTGATTGATTCTGGTAATTGTATTTCGACTTCATACCTGATGTCATCCTTTAGTCCCATAACAAAGTGATTAATGAAAAATTCCTCAGTACAAGATCGATTGTAGGCCTTGACCTTATACATGGCTGCTTCAAATTGATTCCTGTACTCTGCTACACTTCCAGTTTGCCGCACCTGAATCATTTCCCTGATATATCGTCGCGAGTCAAAAGTCCCAAATTCAGCGTCAATTGCAGTCATAAAGTGCTCCCAGTCACCACCTGAATGTTCTTCTTGATAGACCTGCAACCACAGAGCTGCATTCCCCTCCATGTGCATAGCCGCCGCAGTTACCCACAAGGATTCATCAATATTATATATCTTGAAGTACTGCAAACAACGATTCCTCCAGATACGAGGTTCTTCCCCAACAAATCATGGAAACGACGATTTTGGCAACAGTGGCTTTTTATCAAACTGCGACACTTCTATTACCTGACTGGATGCAGCACGCTCGGAGCGGTGAAAATCCGACCCAAACTTAGCAGATGACATAGGGCATCTTCCTAACAACCCTGCGGATGTAGCAGTTAACTCTCCTGCTTTAGGCGCTGCCCCTGGCGTCACCAGATGTGGTATATTCTGCCCGATCTCCCCCTCCATTCTTCCCGAGGACGGTGGAATGGGACATTCTTGTGCACAGTTCATCATCTTCTGAAATTGTTCCAATATTCCCGAAATAACCGTGTTATGTTCTTCAATTTGAGCTTGGATGGCGGGAATTGCTTCGACGGGTTTGATCTTCTCTATAATGAAGTCCAAATTCGCCCGCAGAGACTCCCATCTCTCATCCATCTGCTCCCATTTATCCTCTGCTTGATTTGCTACTTCTCCCATTGCCTCCAGCACCAATTTGGTCTGCACCGAAGGCTTTGGTGGCGCCATGGTGTTCAGGTTGTTGAACCAACCAAATCGGTAGACCCGAACTCAGATCAATGCAGAGAGTGTCTATCGCTTGGGATTTTACAGTTCAATCAGAAAAAAAATGATCTACCCTGACTGCGCTGCCCAAGCTTCTCACGAACCGCGGTGCCAAATTTCACCGAGCCAACCCAGGTTGTGGAGCAGTTTTACCAGGATCATTAGGATCGCAGAGAACGATCCTGAGTTCCCGAACTAGACCCAGGGATTTCACAGCTCAAGGCTAATTCGAACCGGGCTCTGATACCAAGTGTGAGGGATGCGCCTACCAGGTACTACGATGCAGTGGAGGATCACGACAGCAAGGAAGAAGAAGACGCAAGAGAAAGAGCCGTGAGGAAGAAGAAAGAAGAATTGTGGAGAAAGATTTCATATATTTCCTGCCTGTCCCAATCACCTGCCATTATAGACTTTATACTCCTCACCATTCACTTTTACCAGTTAACCGACTGCTTAGCAATTACATTTACTGTTACCTTACCGACAATACAAGGTAACCATGTACACACACGTCTATGCCGTTTGCTTGACTGAAACTTCAGACCTGCATCCCAGCGTTCGCTTTCTCCCGCTTTCCCTTACGCCGATTCTTCCGCCTGCGCCCCAGTCATGACAAAGGCTTATGAAAAAGTCGCTCGTCCCCATCCGAAAAGAGCGAGCAGAAAAACGTAAACGTGAGCAGGGAGGAAGGGGACAAAAGCACCCTAACGCTCATCATGTAGCCTGACCCGATGGCTTGTCGGGACGGCCCGGAATAGCAAGCAGGACAGCGGCTAGCCAGGCGTGCGCGGACTAGATCAGTTCCGCTCCGCTCGCACGGACACGGGCGTGGGCCCGCCATGTACTCCATATCAGAGCCACCATCAATTCGCTCACCCATAGGGGTGGGCAATCGGTTAATTTGGTTTTTTCGGTTCGGTTTTTTTAGTTTTTAAATATTTCGGTTTTTGGTTTTTGCTAACCGAATCGAAACCGAACTCATCTAAAAACCGAACCGAATTAATCGAACCGGTTCGGTTAATTCGATTTTCGGTTTAACCGAATTGGAAGGCTCTACCTCTGCTCCTTCACAGAGGTGGGGACAGACTAGGAGCCGCGTGCTAGATACACCATGCCATCTCCCGATCTCAGTCGCTCGCATCCGCACGGACGGCTTGGATGGTATTGCCGTGTGCCTATGCCTCCCTGAGAACGTTCTAGACTTGGTACTTGTTATTGTTAGCAAACGTTGCTTTAGAAGAAGGGTTTGTTGCTCTCTAGCTCTATCACAATTCACAACTCGGATGACTTGAAGAAGAAGAAGAAAAGGCAACGTCAAAAAAATCAATGAAATAGTTTGGTGTTCATGCGAAGGAAGAATTCACCTCGGGGGGTGGATGGACGAGCCCCTCGCGGCCACACGCGCCGTCGAGGCGGACGAAGCACCCGGCGTCCACCACCTGACCTAGATCTTGGCGGCGAAGTCGGCGACGGAGGCAGACGCAGGGCCGAGGTCGACGACAAACTCGGCAAGGACGCGGTCGTCGATGTCGAGGTGGGCCTCGAGCTCCGAGCAGACCTTCGAGACGCTGCGAGCCCGCGACTTCACTAGGGTTTGGAGCTTGGGATGTAGGAAGCCGCCGAATAGGGATGAATCGGGTTGGGCAGATGGGGAAGCGGCCAAATGGGGAATGAATCAGAATCGGGAGTTCGGGGCCGGGTATTTTTGCCTCGCGTGTACACTATTCGGGCTGTTCGGTTTAATCGGTTTCTAGACGACGAAAACCAAATCGAATACTGTATACCGAATAGTAGCGAAAAAAACTGAACCAAATATCGAGTACTGAAAAAAATCACGTTTTTTCAGTTAATTCGGTTGGGTACTGAACCAAATATCGAGTATGAAAAAATCAAGATTTTCAATTAATTCGGTTCGGATTCTGTTAAATAATACCCACCCTTACTCGCCCATACATGTGACGCGCGGCTCGTCGTGAGCTGGCTCCTCACCGCACATCCGCAACGGGATCAAAAAGGCGAGCCGAATATGCCGAGGCGCACGTCCGCGACACCGTCGGATATGCGGATTTTCCTGGCGGCCGGTGCGTGACGCTGCGCGAGGCGGCAGCGGATGGAGTGGAGGAGGCAAGGCCCCGCACGGCGGCATGCACATGGAAAGCGACTGAAAAAGGTTGGAAATATGCCGTGGCGTGCCGTGGAAAGGTTTCTCGGCCTCGGCCACCGCCACCAAAACGGAGATAGGTTGGTGGACTTATAGGCACCGACCGCTGCTGCTTGTATCGATGATGGTCTCGAGTAATTCCGTCACCCATCACATTCCATTCTAATCTAATCCAATACCACAACGCTTTCGGTTTCACACCCCAGGTTCCAATTCATCATCGAATAAAAGTAATCAATTAACAACAACTTCATTAGTTAACTAACTAAAGCAGTGGACCGAATCAAATCACCAACCCTACTCAATAGTTTTAATCGGACCTGGCCATGCCAGCCATGACAAAACGCAGGCAGAGTAAAAAACCAGCAACGGCATGCGTATTGCGTGTGCACGCAATTAGTAGTGGATTTGTACACGTACTCCAACACATAGCATAGAGAGATAATTACGATTTAAGAGATGCTTCTGCATATTACTATTTAAAAATTATATAAATATTATAATATAAATAAAGAGTATATAATATTAATTTACTTTAAAATTTATTAGTATAGTACTCTGTCTTCCGGTTTCCTTTTTTCAGCATGTATTATATGGTATTTTCCTTTTCTTAGAACGTTTGTTTCCTTTTCCTTAACTAGTATAGTGCCCGTGCTAACGCTACGACGGCAGTACACCCACTTATCAATTAAATAAGAAGATAAGTATGAATATAACACTTAATAATAAATAATCACGATTGCGTATCACGAGTACAAAAATGAAGATATAACACTCAATAATATTTTTCGCTAAACGCTTCGTATGCTCTTAAGACTTGTTCTTATGTCTTGAGGATGTTTTCTGCACTCATTCCACTTGTATTTTAGTATTTCAATTAAGAAACACTTTACGAGGATAGGTGAACCTGTAAGTACATTGTAGAGCATTATCAGTATAGATCTACTTTACAACCTTATAAAAAGTGATTAATAAAATAGAGGGTACCGACCATGCAGATCCGTGCATTAAACTGTTGACCATTCCAGATGTGCATGAAGTTCATGACCAAATAACCTGTCAAGTTCCTGCACAATATTGGCACATATCGATCATCAGTTCATGAGCTAGCAAGCACTTGAGGCTAAGTTGGACTTAGACAGTTCTGTATGTACCTTTGTCCAGGCATGAATGAGCCGACGTCGTCGTCGCCGCACGCGTGCATATGTATGTACGCCGATGTCGCCGGTTGCCATCGCCATCGTCACACGCCTGCGTATGTATGTACGCCGACGTCGCCGGCCGCTGTTGCCGCACGTAAAAGCCTCGTGGCCTCGCCGAACGGCTGGAGGTATGGCACCTCCGTCCTGCGTTTGGGCGTTCTTTAGTTAGGAATTCCCGGGACCTGCGCAAGGAACACGGGAAAGGAAGGCATGAATTCAGTTTATATTTTTTTAAGAGGATTCTATTGCATACGAGATCACGCAAGGAAGAAAGGATGTGAAGATATGAGTGCCTTTTTACCTGCAGCAACTTTATATTATGATCATATTGTACGTACTACATATTTGAAAGGAGAGCGAATCAAACAAGGAAATAAACAGGGAGGATCCGCATGCAAGGAAACCAGACTTGAATTTTTTACTCTCCTGGCCAAAACTGTACGTACTACATACTTGGAAGGAGAGCGAATCAAACAAGGAAATAAACAGGGAGGGTCCGCATGCAAGGAAACCAGACTTTTTTATCGCATCCGGCCTCGTGATCGTATTTTTTCAAATATAACCCTTCTCGAGACTTTTTATGGATCTAGCCCTATATAGCCTAATTTCAACAAGACTAAAGCGCTGATTTTTTTCATTTTTATCCACGGAACCAATGATGCAGGAGTGCTACTTAATTTTTTTCAATTTTTTCTCGCGGAACCAGCGGTCGGCATGCGTTGTTTAATTTTTATCTTTTTTCACTGCAGATCTAGCAGTCGGCAATCGCAGTTTATTTTTTCATATTTTTTCGGAATTATTTAATGGATGGGCACCGTTTGCATCTTTTTCATTTTTTCTCCCACGTTTGAATTTTTCAGTGGCCACCGAGCATTTCTTTTTTTACCAAAATTATCAAGCGGACGGGCACCGATTGATTGTTTTTTTTTTATTTTTCGAGAATTTTTTACTGTATTGGCATCATCATTATAATTTTTTCCGAATTAGACTCTCGCGGCGATGAATTTGCGATTGTAGCCTTGAGACAGAAAAAATCAGCGGAGAGGTGCTAGAATTATTTTTTCTGCTGTCGAGAAGCACTGTAATTTTTTTTCCACGCCCAAAATTATCCAGCGGTCGGGCAGAGCTTGGTTTTTATTTTTTTTCGTGCCTGAAATTACCCACCGTTCGCTGGATAATTTCAGACGTGGGAAAAAAATTCCAGTACCTCTCCGTTGAATTTTTTCAACTCGAGACTACAATCGCAAATTTATGGCCGCGAGAGCCTGATTCGAAAAAAATTATAACGACGATGCCAATATAGTAAAAAAATTCGAGCCCAGGCACTGGTAAATAATACCGTCTCCCGGTTTCCTTTTCCTAGCACGTAATGTATGGTCCTTTCCTTTTTCAGGACGTTTGTTTCCTTTTCCTTGATTCCAGGGTGTTTGTTTTCTTTTTCATTGATGATACTGGAGGTGAGGGGAGGTCTGTTGTGGACCACAGGGATTATTAGACACACTAAATAATGGCCATTGGATGTGGGTGAGTAAAGGTGAGGAAAGATCTGAGAGGTTAATTTTGATGGAGGCAAGTTTCTGGGGACGTTTCGCTAGGTGCACAAATGTTGGGCCATCTCTAGTGAGATGCACTATTTATGGTGAACGTAGAAAAGAATGTTTACGTGCATTATAAAGGGGTATAGATATTTACCACTCTATAGGATAACGTTTTAAGATTCATCGTTATATAGAATACAATTGATTATTTACCACTCTATAGAGAGACCTTAGGAATTGCCACTTTTTGACAGTTTGTCTTTGTACAATTATGTCTCTCTTCTTCTTCTTCTTATCCTCTCTTTTTTTTCTTTTTCTTTTTTTTTGCTTTTTCCCCGACATGACGATGAGGTTGACTGGTGCTGAGGTCGGATGGAGGAGAAGGGAGGAGGAAGGGGTAAAATCATCACAAACAGAGGCAGAAAACTCCAAAGTGGCAAAGTCTAAATTGGATCTTGTATAGAGCGATAAATAATTAATTGCATTCTATACGGAGTAATTACAAATCTAAAACACCGTTCTATATAAAAAAAGAGTAAATACTGAATTTGCCCCTTTAAAAAAACAATAACAAGGATTTGCCTCCTGTTGATATGAAGGACAAGATCAGAGAAAGGCTTTTTCTTTAACCAGGAAAACTTTTTGCCAGTGTGGTCAAGGACCTCGACAAGAGGAGCATGCATAAAATTGTTTCTTTTTATAATATCCAAGTGGAGGCTACAATACGTATGTATAAAAAAAAGCACGTGGATTTCGTGAACTCGTTTATTACATTCGAAACAACTGCAATTAGTCTAATCCGCCTCCATTGCCGCATTGTTGCTCAGTTGGCTGGGACGAAGGAGACAAGGTTGAGCGTGTTGGTCCAGTCATGCTTGTACACCTCCGCCCTGTACATGCCGTGGTTGCCATCAGGGTTTAACGCATCGATGACGAGCCGATAGTTCGGGCGGACACCACCGCACCTCACGTGACCACTTTGTCGAACGTGAGCCGTCGCCGCACCGCTTGACGTGCTCCCCCACCGCCCATCCGGCGAGCTTCTGATTGCGTGGGTCGCTGATGTCGATGGGTGTCCATTCCCCAAGGGCTAACGCGGTGGGCGTGACAACGGCATAAGCGACGGCGGCGACAGCGACAAGGAGGTTGTAGGTCCTCATGGCTTCTGGTTTCTGACTTTGGATCGATCGATGCGGTTTGCAAGTTTGAGATTAACCAAAGTGGTTTGCTGCGTCGATGTTAGACGACGAGAGAAGAACGGTGGAAGCATTTAAATAGACAACACTGGGGCTTGGAGGCAATGGCAGGTGTAAGTTAATTGGTTGCATATCCATATAATTCAATATCAATTAATTGGATACTTTTCCATATTATACTGCTATGATTTTTTAGTACCAATTAATTGTACGTATTTCCTTTTTTAATTAGTACCAATTAATTGTACGCATTTACATATTATACTGCTATGATTTTTTTAGTACCAATTAATTGGACGCATTTTCATATTATACTGCTATGATTTTTTAGTACCAATTAATTGTACGTATTTCCTTTTTTAATTAGTACCAATTAATTGTACACATTTACATATTATACTGCTATGATTTTTTTAGTACCAATTAATTGGACGCATTTTCATATTATACTGCTATGATTTTTTAATTAGTACCAATTAATTGTAAGTATAGTGCCGTGCTAACGCTTACGACGAAAGACACCACTTATCAATTAAATGAGAAGATAAGTATGAATATAACACTTAATAATAAATAATCACAAAGTGCCCATATGCGAGTACAAAAATGAAGATATAACATTCAATAATATTTTTGGCTAAACGTTTCCCGTATGCTCTTAAGACTTGTTTTTATGTCTTGAGGAATGTTTTCCGCGCACTCATTCCACTTGTATTTTAGTATTTCAATTAAGAAACATTTCTGCAGGTGAGCGAGTTTAGTTTTATTTTTTCGTGCTCGAATTACTCATCGTCCATTGGATAATTTGGACGTAGGAAAAAATTTCAAGACCTCTTCGTTGAATTTTTTCTACGAGACTACAATCGCAAATTCATCGCGCGAGAGCCCGATTCGGAAAAATTATAACGACGATGCCAACACAAGAAAAATTTGAGCACGGCGCCGTAAATATCATGTCTCCGGTTTCCTTTTCTCAGCACGTAATGTATGATCCTTTCCTTTTCCAGGACGTTTGTTTCCTTTTTCTTGATTCCAAGATGTTTGTTTCCTTTTCCTTGATGATGCTGGAGGTGGGGGAGGTCTGTTATGGGTCACATGGATGATTAGACACATTAAACAATGGCCATCGGATGTGGGTGAATAAAGATGAGGAAAGATCTAAGAGGTTGATTTTGATTAAGACAAGTTTCTAGGGACGTTTCGCTGGGTGCACGAATGTTGAGCCATCTCTAATGGGATGCACTATTTGGGGTGGACGTAGAAAAGAATGTTTACGTGCATTATAAAGGAGTATATATTCCAGGATATTTGTTTCCTTTTCCTTGAGATGATGCTGGAGGTAGGGGGAGATCTGTTGTGGGCTACAGGGATGAGTTAGACACATTAAACAATGGCCATCGGATGTGGGTGAGTAAAGCTGAGGAAAGATCTGAGAGGTTAATTTTGATGGAGGCAACTTTCCGGGGATGTTTCGCTGGGTGCATGAAGATTGGGCCATCTCTAGTGGGGTGCATTATTTGGGGTGGACGTAGAAAAGAATGCTTAGGTGCATTATAAAGAGATATAGATACCAAGTGTGAGGAGAGGATTTTGGTTTCGAGGGAAGAACGGCAACAAGATCTCATCCAAGGTTCACAAAACCGCGAAAAACCGCGGTTTTCGAGCGTACCGCTGCGGCTCGAGATCTAAAACCGCTCGGTAAAATATTCTAATTAAAAATTCAAAAAATTTAAAAAAATTTATGAGTTAAAAACCGCTCGAAAATCGCTGAAAAACCGCGGTTTCAACGAAAACCGCTCGAAAACCGTTTTGCAGGAACATTTCAATTAGTCAGCTGATTTTTGTTTAAAACCAACGTTTTTCGATTTTTTTTGAATTCTTTTCCAAATTTTTTGATTTCTTTTGCTTTCGATTTTTGATGATTTTTTAACGGTTGTTCGAACAATTTTTACGGTTTGGGTTTTTATGTTTTTTTACTGTTTCCGTTTTGCGAACCTTGAGCCCATCTATGCTGGCTGTAAGGCAGGCAGCCCCCCACCTCCCCCGTCCCCTCCTTTCGCTTCCCTCCTCTCCGCCGTTTGCCATAGCTTCCTTCCCTTTCCTCCCCGCCCGCCTATTGCCTCCCTCCCTCCGTCCTCCCTCCTCCCTTTCTCTCTCCCCGGTCCTTTTGTTCCCTCCCTCCTCTCGCCCCTCGTTATCCCTTCCTCTTCCTCATCTTCTTCTCCTCCGTCTCACCCCGCTTCCGCATCTCGTCTCGGAGCCGGGGTTGGGGGCTGGAGCTGAGCTTGCCGCGCCCCACCGGTGCCTGGGAAGGTGGTGGTGCGCGGAGTCGAGGAGCGGATTGGCGGAGGAGGTGGCGGGGATGGAGTTGGGCGAGATGCAGGACGTGCAGGCGGCGGCGGCCGCGGAGCAGGTCATCAGCAGCAGGGGCGGCTCCGTGCTCGGCAAGAAGACCATCCTCAAGAGCGACCACTTCCCCGGCTGCCAGAACAAGCGCCTCTCCTCGCAAATCGACGGAGCGCCCAATTACCGACAGGTTACTTGCATACGCTTGCGCCCTCTTTTCTCCTCCCTAATCCCGCGTTATCCTCCTCTGCGCGCGGCGAATTCCCCAATTCTCTGCGTTCGCGGCGAAATCTGTAGCGATTTGTGGTCAACTGGACGTTTTCTTGTTTCGTTTTTTGCTACCCCAAAAGGAGGGACTGGTTTGGTTGTCTGTATCTCGCAGAGGTGTCGTGCGCGCGTGAGTTGCTTTTTTTTGTAGCGTCCGCAATGTTGTGCTACCTGCTTCATTCTCACGCTCGTCTCCTATGGTAATCTAGGCGTTGGACCTGAAACTATGTTCAGGTGCTTTTAGAATGTTGACTGCTGTGCATCTGTAACCTACATTCGTGGTCTTGGTGGTTTTTCTGATTATCAGAACGTATCACCAATGTATGGGACAGTCACATTGCATCCCATTCTTCTTAGTAAAATCTCACTAATTTATATCCATTGTTCTTCCTACTAAGACATAATATTCTTAGAGAAAAAGAATTTTTTTGAAAGACAATGTATTGTACACATGGGACATATGTTGGCACTGAACAATTGGTGCATCAACACATGCTATCAAAGTGTTGGTTTAAAAGGCCTGAATGTATAAATTTTAAATAATTATGCCTTTCAATTTTGTGCTAGTCTAGTTTCCTTTTCAATGGGACCCTGTAAATTCAACATGCCATCCAGTCAGGTTCTTTAATGTTCCTAAAATGTGTTCCATACATCATGTCTTGATGCTTGACAAAGTTATCCTGTCGTCTACTCACTATCCCCATTTATTTTCCAGGCAGGGTCCTTGTGTGTTCATGGTGTTGCAATGCCAACGATGAAAGGAATTGTGAATGTGCTAAATCATATTGGAGCACAAAAGAAAGGAAAGCAAACCCGAGTTCTATGGCATAGTCTTCGAGAGGAACCAGTAAGAAAATTAATTACTAAATTAGAGTATTTAGTGCAAAACATGCAAAATACAAGTTTACCCCATCGAACAGGCTATACCCTGTCTCTTTTGTCCTTTTGTTTTTCATGATATGGCATTTAACAAATCGTGTTTTTTTTCCATCAATGTTAAACAGGTTATCTATATCAACGGTCGCCCCTTTGTTTTGCGAGATGTCGAAAGGCCCTTTTCGAACCTTGAATATACGGTTTGTCTAGATACCTTACTTCCATAGTGATTTTGCTTGCATTGTTCTGATCATGTCTAGTGTGGTTATGCGTATATGTTTTTATTGATTATATTAGAATTGCATCAATAACAATTGTCCCAGGCTAATATAGTGCTTCGTTTTAAACAAATTATGATGCTTTAGTGCAATGGCAGATATGGAATGTTTTTCCTGGGAACTCTCCTGTTAATTTGGGTATTTTTGTTTAGTATATGTTTGTTAGGTTATAGAAAAATGAACCGTTCTATAGAAGATCAAGACAGACAGTCTTATACAAGATTAAGACATGAAGTTAATTATAGTTCTCATTTCATTATATTTTTCTTTTTAACTATTATTGATCCTGAATGTCTGCTAATATAGGGAATCAACCGGGAGAGAGTGGAACAGATGGAGTTTCGCCTGAAAGAAGATATTCTTCAGGAAGCTTTGAGGTACATCAGTGGCAAAACAAACTATTTTCTGTCCAAATTACAATTAGAGGTGTTTGTTATGGAATATTTGATGGAGCAGGTATGGGAATAAGATCCTAGTCACTGATGAGCTGCCAAATGGTCAGATGGTGGACCAGTGGGAGTCAGTAATGTCTGATACAGTTAAGACTCCACTTGAGGTAACAACATGATTTATGATTTAGATTATATCTTTTACTTCTCCTTTGTCCTTTTGAGAAAACCTAATTCTTTTGTAGGTCTATGAGGAGTTACAACTTCAAGGATACCTTGTTGATTACGAGCGTGTTCCTATTACTGATGAAAAAGCTCCGAAGGAAGGAGATTTTGACAACCTGGTTAGTTTTATATGTTGCTGTTAAGTTTGCCACCTAACTGCTGATGCCAATATCTTCACATTTTTTTGCTGAAAAATTAAACATTCACAGGTCCAGGTTTCTGGCTACCTTGAAATCTGTGTGCAAGTCATGCTTTTTCTCTATGTCTTAATTATTCTTTTTCATTGAGAAGGGTTTGAACTGTTTTTCCACAGTTCATAGGAAGCACATTTAGCAGGGTTTGAATTATCTGAAGACACTTAGCTGTTGTAGTTAATAATTTACTGAAATTTGGTAGCATGAAAGTTACCATATTGTAACTAAGTCAATCATTATATAACATTAAATTCCTTGTGTCTAACAGGTACGTCGAATCTCTCAAGTTGATATAGAAACTGAAATTGTGTTTAATTGTCAAATGGGGAGGGGACGGACAACTACTGGTATGGTTATAGCTACGTTGGTTTACCTAAATCGGATAGGAGCTTCAGGTGAGCACACACTGTGATTTGGTTGCATACATGTTTGCTTCTGTTAGCTATGTAGAACTGATTAAGAAACGGTTGAATGCTCCACCAGCTCAGCTATATGGTTGTTATGTACTTATGTATTGTTAACTGTCATGTGGTTATTTAGTACTTACAGACTGATGGCAACTGAAATTCTAATTAAGGCATACCATATCTTACTATATGCTCGCTGCGTTATATGCTTATAGTTTATGCATGTACTTGGATTTTCCTATATTTGAGGTGTGGGGTGATGTGTGCTGCAGGTATCCCAAGGACAAGTTCTATTGGAAAGGTCTTCTATGCTGGAAAGGATGTAGATGACTATATGCCTAGCTCAGAAGAAGCAATACTCAGAGGAGAATATGCTGTCATTAGGAGTTTAGTCCGAGTTCTGGAGGCAATAACCTGAGTTTGTTAATTTGTTTTCCTTTTTCCTTAAATTCACTCAGTAGTCACATTGTGATTGACATTTATGCAGGGTGGTGTTGAATGCAAAAGACAAGTTGACAAAGTTATTGATAAATGTGACTCTATGCAGGTATACCATTTTGTGTTCCGAAAAGTTACTAATTTATTTCAAGCAACTCTACCAGATTATTTCCTGTTAGCGCTTGCTGTCATTGTGAACAGAACCTAAGAGAAGCTATTGCGACCTACCGCAATAGCATTCTTCGGCAACCTGATGAGATGAAACGGGAGGCGTCACTTTCCTTCTTTGTGGAGTACTTGGAACGTTACTACTTCCTCATATGCTTTGCTGTCTATGTACATTCAGTGAGCTCTGCTCACCAATCAACTTTTTCGGAAGAAGTTAGTTTTTCTGATTGGATGAGAGCAAGGCCTGAACTCTACAGCATTCTTCGAAGGTGAGCAATGGCACCTTACCATACAAATGCTGTCAATATACATTTTGTAAGAGTGTATGTATGTGAGCCACAGGATACAAGCGGGGTGGGTGAAATGACGCCAAGCATCTGGTGTCCTATGTGATAGAAAAATCTTCAAAAGTTAAAGGGTAAGTTCTATAGAACAAAAATCAGACCTGCGATGCTGTATGGAGTGGAACGTTGGGCAACAAAAAGATAGCATGTACAAAAGATGAGCGTAGTAGAGATGCGGATGCTGTGGTCATACAATGCGAGATCGAATCCGCAATGATGGTATACGTGATAGGGTTGGTAGTACCAATTGAAGAAAAGCTTGTCTAACATCGTTTGAGAGGGTTTGAACATCTCCAACAGAGGCCTCTTGAGACATCGATGTGTAGTGTAATTTTAAGCCGTCTTGAAAACATAAGAAGAGACAGATTGATCAAGACTAATGTGGGAAGAAACAGTTAAAAGATACTTGAAGGATTGGAATGTACACAAAAAGTTGGTGTTGGATAGGAGTTCATGCAAGTTAGCGATTCACGTACCGGATCCATGACCTGAGATCGAAGGCTTAGGGGTCTTTTGACTTCGCCTGGATTTCATTACTAGCCTACCCCAACTTCTTTGTGGCAAAAAGCTTGGTTGTTGTTGTATGTGTCCTAAACACTGTTTCCTTACAGACATGAGATGAGTTCTTCAAAATAAACCTTTTTTTGTTGGTTTCATTTTATTAGCAAATAGTAGGTTGACTGTTGATATTCAGCGTACTGCTATGTGCTTACTTTCCCTTCTAGTCATCGAGGAATTTCATTTTAATTCCCCTTCTGCATGCGCTTTGCTCTCCTCTTATTTCTTCATTGGAGGGTTCGGATGGACTTCGCCGTTCTTTCCCAACGAAAATGGAAAGGGCTGTATCCCCCATTCTGTCCCAATCGGACTCGGAGTGAAACATCTCCCAACAAGATTAGAAAAAATCATTATCCCCAACATAGGGCTGGTCGAGTATGAAGAAAATTTGGAATGATTGCTAGGTTGCACTAGCACTTAGGCAGTCTCTGTGTCCAGGAGATATTAGAGTATTAGGTATTGACACTTCTTGAATCATGAATTTGGAGTTGTGCCGGTCCTATCAAATTGTTAATGCCATGTCAATGTGGTGCCAGTGCCAAGTATAAAATACCGGATTCCAAAAATTTATCGGAGCTAGGCTGTGGGCTGAGAACCATATGATTTCCTCTCCAACTCCGATCTATTCTGGATTGCTATTTCTTTTGTATTTTTATATATATTTCCTAAAAGTATTTTGTTTGTTTGGTCTTCTAGAAGCATTAACATCTACAGTTCATTATAACTAATACAAAAATCACCTCTTTCTGGCTGGTTCCCACCTTTTCTTTATTCCCTGGTCAACACCCATGTTGGACAAAACATTTTTTTACTAAACACAGCACTGACAATTTATTATTATTATCATTATCATTATTATGATGCAGTTTTGTCATTTTGAATAAATATATATAAGTATAACTTTTTAATTATAAATATTAATAAGTAGCCCAGTTCGTGATTTATATGAATCGGAAATGCAAGGTATGAGTAAAAACCAAAAGATGTAACATGTTTTACAGTCTCCTGACGCTTCACATATGCCTTCATGAGTTTTTTGTGCTCTCACCTCGCCCATTCATCGTCCTAGTTTCGGCCGTGTTTCGACCTCTGCTGGACACCACATTGATCCTCACTCCTCAGTCTTGTACTGATCTTACTCGTGATGGCTGCAAGAAATGTTGCAAGGCATAAACCATTGTGAGAACATTATAAAGGATCCATTTATGACATCCATGGGAGATCACAAACCGCGTCGTGAATTTGTGGCTTGATAGTTCTTGTATTTGAAGAATTACCACAGCAGCTAAAAATCCTAATTTTAGGAGCCATTCATGACATCCACACAGGAGATCACAATAGCAGCATGGATTTGTGGTTCGAGACTCCAGAATTCTTTAGTCTGTGGCCTGCTGTATTTGAAGAATTACTACAGTTAAGGCTTAAGAGTTAAATTGAAGTAGTTGATTCCCTATCAGGTTTCGGAATTACTGGTATGTCACCGCTTGGTTTACAGGAATGGAGTTTTTTATGGTTTTCAATATCTTGGTGGTTTCCCATATAGATCTGCCACCACCCTCAACATCTTATTGCGGAATAGATGTTATATTAATTGTTGGTCGTATTACAGACATCAAAGTTTCAAAAAGGAAAATTTGCAAATTCAAAACGGAACCAGTTTTGCGGCCAAAAACAGGTGGTTTGTGGGTGAAAACTGGAACCAGCCATGTTCCTCCTTTTGGCCCCAAAACGGTTATTGAAACTCTGTTCCTTATATGGACCCAAATATTAAACCAAAGCTTTCTGTATACTGGACACTGGAAATTAATATGAGAATTTTTTTATTTTCCCATTGTATAAATAATGCAATATTTCTGGAAAGTCTTTGTGTATTATAAATAGATGACAGTTTTTTGTTGTTGCTAAATGAATGTTTGACATTTCAAAAAAGAAAAATTGTTAAACATTCAACTCCAAAATTTGCTCTGGAGCATGCATTACGAAAGAACCACTTTTGTATTTTATATAATGATATGACACTTTTAAATATAGGAATATTATTTGTCCTCACACCAGATTTTAAAATAGCCATCGATATGACTGATTACTCATTCACTTGTGAGATCATTCCTAGCTTACTGATAATAACCTTTGGCGTTCAGCATCTTCTGTAGCATCTTTATACAGTTGAGGTCTTCACAGCAGCTTGCTACAGCCGATATAGTGTGTAGTGGCACTTCAGTACAAAGGCATTTCAGTATTCCATATGAGCATTAGCAATGCAAGTTCCTTTTTTGTTCAAATGGCTCAATACCTATGTTAACAAAGGAGAAAGAAGGCCAAACAAGTTGCAAGCCCAAGCATGTTGCACCTGCTATATTGCCATGATAAACTATCTGTTATATAGAAAATTCGTCAATTCCATTGCTCATTGTTTAACACATTGGCAAGGATGCATTGTGATGCACAGTGAAGAATACCATATCAAAACACCTATTTATAATATTACCACCAATAACATTTTAATTTTTTATTTCTGGCCTCTTGTTACATCATCATCTTGACATAAGCACATAACCAGGAAACTCATTTTTTTCTACATTTCAATACATTCAGGCTGTTGAGGAGAGATCCAATGGGTGCTCTTGGTTATTCAAGTTCAAAGCCCTCTCTTGCAAAAATTGTTGAATCTGCTGATGGACGTCCACATGATATGGATGTTGTTGCTGCCTTGAGGAATGGAGAAGTTCTTGGACGTCAAACTGTTTTAAAAAGTGACCACTACCCAGGCTGTCACAAACTTAATTTACCTGAAAGAGTGGAGGGTGCACCTAATTTTCGGGAAATTCCAGGGTTTCCAGTCTATGGTGTTGCAAATCCTACTGTTGATGGCATTCGAGCTGTTATTCAGCGCATTAGTACAAGCAAGGGAGGGAGACCAATACTATGGCATAATATGAGAGAAGAGCCGGTTATCTATATAAATGGAAAGCCATTTGTGCTACGTGAAGTGGAAAGACCGTGCAAGAATATGCTGGAGTACACGGTATGTGCCATCTCCAGTTGCATCAATGGATTTGTCATATAGAGTAGGATGCTCATAATTTTTAGTGCTAATAAGACTGGATTTTTAAAAAGTTTATATGATAACCCCTATGTCAAATCTGCAAATGTAGGAGCATTGATCAATTACAAAACTATTATAAATTACTGTGATAATTTGCATCCACAACTCAGCTAATTATCTTCATTTTCTGCTAATTTGTTCAGGTGCTGTCCGAAAGGACTTGTGCCGATTCTGATTCTATAATTCTACCCATGTATTTATGTTAGAATTTGTACTTGTCAATTATTATCTCTAAACATGTTGAATAAACTATTATTTGAAGCAATATGTGATATGTTCTCTTACACTTTTTTGGTGCGAAATGATTTAGTGATCTAAATGATATACAAATGCATTGATATCAGGGAATCGATCGCGATAGGGTGGAGCGCATGGAAGCTCGGTTGAAGGAGGATATTTTACGAGAAGCAGAACGGTATGGTGGGGCCATAATGGTTATTCATGAAACTGACAATGGTGAGATCTTTGATGCATGGGAAAATGTAAATAATGAAGCTGTTCTGACTCCGTTGGAGGTCTACAAACATTTGGAGTCTGAAGGCCTTCCAATCAAATATGCAAGAGTGCCCATCACTGATGGCAAAGCCCCCAAAAGTTCAGATTTTGACACAATAGCATTAAATGTTGCAGCTGCTTGCAAGGATGCTGCTTTTGTGTTCAATTGCCAGGTACTGCAACTCATTTCTTTGCTGCACTAGAATTTTATATGAAGCAAAGTATTGGCTCTTGATTTATTTGAATGGCTTCAAAAACTTAGATTTTGACTTTGTGGTCTTTACAGATGGGCAGGGGCAGAACAACTACAGGTACTGTGATTGCTTGCCTGCTGAGACTCCGAATTGATCATGGCCGATCTATTAGAATGCCAGCTTGTCAAAATAATTATGACGATACAACTGACGCTGGTTACTCAAGTGGAGAAGAAACAACAGACCACAATGGTCTCTTGAATTCAGAATCATGGAGACCTACTTTGACAGAGCTAAACCCTAGATTTGGAATTAATGACATCCTTCTGTTGCGAAAGATTACAAGATTATTTGACAATGGAATTGAGTGTAGGCAGATTCTGGATACTGTTATAGACAGATGTTCAGCTTTGCAGAATATTCGTCAAGCTGTTTTACAGTATACGAAAGTAATTAATCAACAACATGTGGAGCCAAGAGTTAGGAGAGTTGCATTAAATCGTGGTGCTGAATATTTGGAGAGGTACCTGAAATTAATTGCATTTTCAGCATACCTTGGGAGTGAAGCATTTGATGGTTTCTGCGGGCAAGGAGAAACAAAGATCTCATTTAAAACATGTCTGGAACAGCGGCCGGAGATCCAAACCATGAAATGGAGCATAAGACTGCGACCTGGGCGTTTTTTCACTGTACCTGTAAATATCTTCCTCTGTTCTCACCAAAGCTTCATTTTGGCACCTTTGAGGAAATGATGCTACTAAAAAATCATTTGCCATTTGCAGGATGAACCCAAAGCAACATATCAACCTCCGCAAGGTGATGTGACTATGGAAGCCATTGTCAAAGCTCGTAATGGTTCTGTTCTGGGAAAGGGATCAATACTCAAAACATATTTCTTTCCTGGACAGAAAAGGTCAAGCAGTATGAACTTCCATGGCGCACCACATGTTTATAAGGTATTTTTATTGTGTAACTAAAAAAATTTGCATTTCATGTTTGCTCATTGGATGCATGTACATTTATTTTATCTTGCTATTCATATCCCTGTTCAGTTCTGCCAATTGGACGTTCGTTTTGATTCAAACTTTCTGACCCATCAGAGTAGGTAGACTTTTGGTATGAGATTTCTATTGTACAAGTATTTATAACTAGTTCACACCATATGCAGTGTTATATTAGGAAGGAATTTTTTTTTCCTCGTACAAAAAATATTGTTTCATCAATCTTTTAGCTCTAGCTATGGCAACTAATATCTGTAATAAAATTAGGCTAGTTTGGTAACTGGATTTTTTTAATTGAGAGTGCTGAATCTTGATGTTGGGTTTCATACTGAAGTAATTTGTTGCGTGTTTCAATAACATTTGGTAGTGGCAAATAATTTTTTTAGTATGTTTTGATAGTGCATCAGCTTAAGTAGAAACATTCTTTTGCATTGAATATTTGTTAATTTGGTGTTCTTTGAGGACCATCTAAGATATAACCATTTGATTATTTTGTTATATGGCAGGTAGGTTATGTCTATATTGCAAAAGCATGATTTCATTCATGTTGTAGACATAGTAAAGGAAAAAAAGTCCTATAACACATTTAAAATGTGCCACTTTAGTAATGAAAGTTTCCTATTTAGTAAAATACCATTACAGTTACAACTTGCAATCATTATGTCTTTTCCATCATGGACCAACGGGGTTAGTCTGAACAATTTTGCCCACCGTGTTTCCAGTGATTGAAAGTGTAAATTGATGGGCACAATCATTCTTCCTGCTTCTTTTTTCCCTTACCCTTCCTCTCCCAATCCTTCAACTGTAAGCTACACAATTTGGCTGACCGTTGACTAGCCACCATGGGAGATGGATGAGCTCAAGTTTCTCATGTTTTGAGAGCCAAGTTCTAAGCTTCCTTTTTGTAAAAAGAAAGGAGAAAAACGATTTGGCCTTAGCAATGACACCACAAAATTATTGTAATTTATAGCCATAGTAATTAATGTGTCGTGAGCTGCACAGCCTTTGCATCCCAACCCGGACCTAGCACTGGTTGCTGTGGCCATGTCATGTGTCATGCCATTTCCTTGGTACTGCTCTATGTCCACACCTAACATGGACCATGGACTATTGTATTGCATGACCATGCCTCCAAGCTGGCCACAGTGCTCATGGCATGCTCATGCTGGGGTGTTGAGGTTGTGTCAGAGCTGGCAACAGGACTACATCAAGGAATCCAATGTTTTTTCCTGTCGCAGTGTGTCTTATCATCCCTTCTTTCCTCTACTAGTCTTTGGCTAACGGCCGTTGAATTTTATTAAACATGTAAGTTATAGTGGTATCTAACTAAAGAACTGGAGTGCTAGGCTATGTATCACTGATACGCGATACCGGTACGGTGATACGCAATTTCCCAAAAACAAAAATCTGGCGATACGGCGAGTATGTATGTGTTTAAAAAAATAAAAAAATGTAAGAGGGAGAAGGCGACGACGGCTTGCAAAGGGAGAAGTCGGTGGTGAGATTGTAGAGGGAAGATGGCGGTAGCGGCAGTTAGCAGGAAAAGGGAGGGGAGGCGACGGCGGCTTGTAGAGGGAGAAGGTGACGGCGGCGAGATTGTAGAGGGAGAAGGCGGCAGTCGACAGAATGGGTGGAAGGGTGGCGGCGGCGGCGGCGAGACTGCAGAGGGAGAAGGGAGGGGTGGCGATGGCGGTAAGATTGCACAGAGAGGCGGCGATGGCAGCCCGTAGACTCAGTGAGGCTGGAGGGGAGGTGGCGGCTAGTAGCAGTCGTCGGTCGGTTGGGTGGAGTGCTGTGGTTGCCGGGTGTAGGGATTTTATGGGAGTTAACGGTAGGAGAGATGACTGGGTGGAATGAGTGCGTATGTGTGTGTGAGAGAGAGATTTTAGGGTTAGGAGAGATGGTTTGGATTGGGCTTGGCTTTGTGTTTTTGGTCTAGAAGTATCAAAGAGTATCGCTGAGTATCGGAGAAGGATTGGGATTATTTTTATTTTTAAATGAAGTATCTGGAAGGATTACGGAGAATCGCCATATCGGGTAAGTATCTGGTACCGGTACGGCAATTTTGCGAAGGATCTGTGATTCATAGGTGCTTGGGAGACAAGGTTCCCCAAATTAAATTGACATGTTCAAGACATACTTGACTAGAGGCAACGGTTAATTTCTAATAGGAATTCCCCAAAGTCAAAATAACTATGTTCATTTTCCTACCGTAGGTCCAGCTTGCAAAATAAGCACAACCCAACAACATAACCTTAACTTCTATAACTGTAATGGATTCCTTGAGATGATGCTTTTGCTGAACCACCATATTTCTAAAATGAGAATGAATTGCACCACTTCCAGCCTAATTTTTCTGTAAGATTTGTTTTTGTTCTTTAATTCCAAAGAAGCACTTAAGTTGATGGCTATTACATCATCTCAGTCAAGAGAGATGGTGTTGGCCAAAACAGAGGGTGGTGTTTGCATTTCAAGCTGATTGATGTTGGAACTGCATCATGAATATTTGGAATAAGCATTCATCTTGTTATGGAGGGTGCATGATCATGACATGTGAAAACTTCATCTTTTATTCCAGTTATGAACCACTTCTACTAGTTCTTTTCTTGGGAGAAAGCTTGTACTGGTCTACTGGTCCATTTCTGTTGACAACCAAACTAGGGGATTAACTTACAGAAATTGCCACTTATAGACCTCATTTTAGAAATGAAGGGATATTTAATGGAATAAATAATTACAATTAGTAGCTTGTCTACTTCAGGTGGATGGATACCCTGTGTATAGCATGGCAACGCCAACTGTTGATGGAGCAAGAGAAGTTCTGTCGTATTTGGGCTCTAAAGATACAACTGGAAGAAGCATTGCTCAAAAGGTGGTCTTGATGGATCTTAGGGAGGAAGTGGTTGTTTACATCAAGGGAACACCATTCGTTTTGAGAGAACTAGATCAGCCTGTTGATACGCTGAAGCATGTTGGCATAAGCGGCCCGATTGTGAGGCATCCCTCCAATATTCAACTATTCTTTTTATAGCAATCTTTAAATTATATCTTATGCAGTTAGAGAACATAGAGGCAAAGCCTATTCATTCTTTTTTATGGCAATCCTTGAATTATCTTCTATGCAGGTAGAGAACATAGAGGCAAGGCTGAAGGAGGATATACTTTCTGAAGTTAAACAGCTTGGTGGTCGGCTACTTCTGCATCAAGAAGAATTTAATGCAGCCACAAATCGATGTAGTGTGGTAGGTTATTGGGAACACATAGATCTGGAGGATGTGATGACACCTGCTGAAGTGTACAGCACATTGAAAGATCAGGGGTACTGTATTGATTACAAAAGAATACCTCTCACCAGGGAAAGAGAAGCGTTAACTGCTGATGTAGATGCAATACAATCGTCAATCGATGAGTATGCACCCTAATCCACGAATTTATATAAGTTGCTGAATTACCTTACTCAATTACAGGACATAAGAGTCATTGTTACTTCTCTACAGATCTGCTAGGTACTATCTTTTTATTTCACACATGGGATATGGTGGTGTTGCTTATGCAATGGCAATCACATGCATGGGACTGGGTGCAGATGCAAAGTTTGTCATGGAACAAACGGCAGAAACACACTTTGTATCAACTTCTCTTACAAAAAGTGTATCCATCAAAACCTCCACTGACATAGCACTCAGGCAGGGTGACTATCGTGACATACTAAACCTTACTAGAGTACTGGTACATGGCCCTAAGAGCAAAGAAGAGGTTGACACAGTTATCGACAGGTATTGTGGTGTGATTTGTTATTTTTACTTCAGCTATGCATTAATATGAAATATTTAAATACAGTTGCGGACTGACTAGAACTTAATAATTTGATATGTTGATGTGATCCGTCTTATGACTGTTTTGCATTTTTTTCTTCTAACTAGCGAAGTGCTTGTGCATTGCAACGGATCTTAAATAATTGATACTACAAATTTTAAATCAAAAAAAAAAATTGAATTTCACTACAAAATAATCATGCCACGAGTCAAATGCATACATGTAGATGATTCCATGCTAGAATATGCTCTAAGACATGCATATGTACACACAGATCTATGCGCATAAGAACCTCAAGGAGTAGATAGCGAAGCCACCATCACCATGTAATGGAACTTTTATTTATTTTTCTAGTAACCAATTTCTCCTTTGAAGGTGTGTCGGTGCTGGGCATTTGCGGGAGGATATTCTGCGATACAGGAAGGCACTGCAAGATTGTTCACATGATGATGATAACGAGGCACGGTCATATATTATGGATATGGGTACTAAAGCTTTGAGGTATGTTTGATTTGTTTTAACTGAACGGTTTTCTCTACTGCACAACTCTATTTTATTCATCTTGTATTTTATTTGTTCACACGATAGAAAATAGTCAAGATGAAGTGCCTGCATTTGTTTCATCTGATTAAAAATATTTCAAATAACTTATCCTAAATGACCTTAAATTTATTAAAAAATGGTTCAAAAAATATAAAAAATAGTATTATTCAACAAGTATATGTATTGGTATATCATTGATCTGCATGTATCAGTAAAACACTGGTGTATACCTTAAGGATTTTTTAAAATGCCCCTATCGCTTTTAGTAACCTTCCAGTCACACTGTGCATGGACGTGCACTTAACCATGCCATGCTTGTGCACATCTGCGGCCATGCTGTGCTCACGTGCCAAGAGGATTGCCATGAGCTAGGCACATTAACCATGTGCACTGAGTGGGCTGCCGGCAGCAACCTGAGATAACCATCCATGGCTGGGGTTCTCTCGCCGATGGTCGTGAGTGACATTAGAAAAAAGATTTTGTGGTGCTAATATTGTTTTTTAAAAAGTAAAGTGATCATTTCCACTCAGATCAAACCTTTTGTCCTTGACAGAGATTTTCCAAAAAATCACTGTTTTCAAGTGGTAAACTGCCCTTTCAGTGGCATTTCTCAAATTTCCAGTTTTACCAGTGGCATATATTGTTCTCCCATGTAAAATTAGTTAGTGTTGGATACATTGTTCTGTTATTTGGTACTGCACGGTAAACAAAATGGGGAGTGAATTCGAAAGATGGATATGTGGATCAGAATATGTTTTATGAAGTGTATGTGGATCAGAATATGTGTTTTGAAGTGTAAAATTAATCTAATGTTGTTGCAGATTTTTTGTTCTAGAATACAGGTCACTCTAAAGAATGGGTTGTAGTTCAACTCTTCTGTTGCAGTAATTAATCTATTTATATCAAATCATTGACCATGATAATTTCTTAATATATGAAAGGTTTTTGCTGCTTCTCCAATTCTAAACAGACCATGTCAGGGTACAGTTTCATCATAATCTTCTACGCATGCTGTAAAGTGCTTGTTTTTTTTGTGATTTGTGGCATTCGTTGTGGTGGGAGCTTGGTATCACAAACTGCAGAAAACATGAAAGTTATATAAAATAAACCATGGAGAAATAAATCATGTTACTTCAGTTCCATGTGCAGTTAGCTTACAACAGGGAATCACATCAGATGTAGTTATGTCTGTACTTCTACCGTCCCCACCCATACCGAGAGCATATTTTAGACAAGAATGATAATTTTAGGATATGCAAGAATGAGGTCACTTTTGGATGCTGATTTAGCTATCTGTTTGGTTATGCATGGTTAAGAACATTACACAAACTATAAAAAACCTGCAGTAGAAGCTGATATGACAAAATTCCAAATTGAAATTAGGTTTTTTGCTGAAGTATACGAGCTATTTTTGTATGCATTGTGGTGTTTGTTTAACTGTAATAGCATCCTGGGCATTCTGCCATCTTAATATTTTAGCAACATGTTTCCAAATGCTCAAATATTGGCTTCAATGTGTGTCTTCTCTTAACTCTACAATTGCAGGCGTTACTTCTTTCTGATCACATTTAGGTCCTACCTCTATTGTACATCATTGCGTGAAGCAACATTTGCATCATGGATGGAGGCTAGGCCTGAACTCGGCCACCTTTGCGATAACTTAAAACTGGATAAATAGAAGATCTTGTCTGGGCCATAATTTTGGAGCTGCGGCTCTTTCTTGGACTAGCTGACCCAGCGTTTGTGGACCTGAGAACAACTTCGAACTAGAAGAAAGGACTAGCGAGGAAACTTGAAAATTGGGGGAGGGGAGTTTGTATTGGCTGAAAGTGGGTATTGTATTAAACCTATTGCTGTCAATTGAAAGCAGCAAGCTTGTATATATTGTGAAACTTAAATTTTAAGAGAATAAAACAGAGCTTTCCAGTCTAGCTGTATTCCTTTTTTTTTTCAATCATAGTGTGTAATTCATTTAGCTTCCTCAACGACTGGATTTCATGAGCTCCTTGGGTGTCAATAGTTATAGGGGCTGGCCCTCGTGTGAATTAGTTAAAGCTGCTTGTTTTTTTCTTAAGAGTTTCTTGGGTGTTCTTCCTTTTGTGCTGCTATACATTCCTAACCCATGTGTTACTGATTGACGTGTCTTCATGGGATTTGCCAATAAACCACTCGGAAATGTTTGTGTAATTTGTATCACGACTTAGTGCTATAGCCTCTCTTACAGACTAAGTCTGTACTTCTCGGCGAGTGATACAAAGGTCCCGTTCACTTGTAGGCCGTGATCACACTAGATGAGTAGAAGTAAGGATTCAAATTTCGTTTTCGGATAAAATACCGTCCGGGACCGGAATCCAAAATTTTGGCGAAATTCGGGTATTTCGGACGAATCTCGTTCGAAATTCAAAAACCAAAATTCAAATCCGGTTCGTTTTGTATCGAGACAAAACGAAATTCGTCGAAAAATAGTGAAATTTCGAGCGAAATACTTGAAATTTTGGTCTTTTTGCAACGAAAAAAAGTGGGTCAAATGATGTCGAAATTTTTTGATTTTTTTGGAGAGTCCTGACACATTGATGATATTTCCATAAAAATTTCAGATTATTCTGAAGTGTGTGGAATTTTTAAAAATTCAAACATTGCTACTGTCCTGATAAAACGCTGACTCGTAATTTTGAACCGAATGCAAAATGGTTCAAACCACGTTATAAAACTTTGAATTTTTTTGCATGGTTATGATGCATCACTAATGTTCTCATAAAATTTTTAGATGATGATCAAGTTACATAAATCTTTAAAAATTCGAACAGTACTACTGTCCTGTTAAAAGGCTTACCGGCAAATTTGAACAAAATGAACAATTATCTAAACCATGTTATTTTTTTTGAATTTTTTTTGGATGGTCCTGATGTAACATTAGTATTTCTGTAAAATTTTTAGATGATGATCATTCTTAAGTAATTTTTAAAAATTCAGACAGTGCTACATCCTGATAAAAACCTGATGATCAATACATAGATTTGCTTTAGCAATACAAAAAGGTTTAAATTTTTTGAAAATTTTACATAAGGGTGATAAGGAAATGCTTAATATCTCACAAAATTTTTGAATCATGATCACACTCCAGTGAATTTATAAAATTCTTACAAGGCACAATACCATTTATGTTCTTTCTCTTTTTGATTTTTGAAATATAATATAACAAACGAAGTTCAATGCTTACATAGATTTGATTGACCAAAAAAACAAAGTTGATTTTTTTGAAAAATTTATATAATGGTACTGAGTCAATTATTAATCTCTCACAAAAATTTTAGATCATAATCACACTCAAGAAAATTTATAAAATTCCGACAATGTAATTGTCCCAATTATGTTCATTCTGTTTTTGATTTTTTAAGATAACAAATTAAGTTAAATTATTTTGAAATTTTTTATGTATGATCCTAAACTACTAAATATAGTACCAAAAAAGTTTCAGCTCATTATCAATCTTTTAAATTTTATAAAAATCTGACAGTGTTTCTGCCAAAATTTTAAAATGTCTCAAAAATTCAATTTTTCAACATTTTTTCAAAGGAAATGACTTTCCTAAGGTTTATTGGACCAAATCCGGCCAAAAAACATGAAATTTCGGGTACGGTAGCAATTTCAAATTTTTTAATTTTTTTTCGGCCGGTACTTTAGATTTCGGGGTGGTCCGAAATCCAAAATTTTGGCAAAATTTTGCCGAAATTCGGCGAGATTTGGAACCCTAAGTAGAAGGCGCGATCATTGGCTTTGTGGCAGCCATTTTAGTTGCCACAAATAAGTGACAAGCCACACTTGACTTAGGGCCTGTTTGTTTTAGGTTTTGATTCCGAATTAGGGCAAAATAAAAAACAAATAGTTCGATTCTCACAATCCAACCCACCCATATACATTAGAATCCACAATCCATTTCATATGTGCTTTTGGATTCTGGCTTTTGGAGAATCAGCTTCTCTATAATCACAATTCAGAATCAGCTTTTAGAGAATCAAAAGCTAAAATAAACAAGCCCTTAGTTATGCCAAAACTAATCGGCCAAATCTTAGCCATAAACTGCTAATGTTATAACAAAAGTTTATCGCAATTAAGGGCCTATCTGGTTTGTAGCCTAAGGTTGCCACACCTAACCTTAGACGCATCACAGCTTCTTAGGTGGATGTTTATTTGTTTGTCATACTTTCTCAGTCGTATGACACACGTCATGGACTCAATTTTTTGCCTAATTTTGTCACATTTGTGGTGCTAAATTTTATTGCTATAAAAAGTCCATTCTCCTTCATACGAACTCTGATTGAGTACGTTCAAATTCGTAAATTTATCTAAAATCGAGCTCTATATTCTAGTATATTTTATTTGATTTTTGGAGTTAGTTTTGTCTCTATTTTGTATTTATTTTGCTTTTCATCGATCGTTTCACCTAGACGAAGTGTCGAGAGCATACGAAGGTGAAGAGTTCACTCAAGATCAAGGTCAAGATCAAAATAAGGAATTATTCCAAGGTAAATTGTGCTTTGATCATGTTGAACCAAGTTTTACAAATGTTATTGTATTTCAAATTATTGCATGCTATTTTAAATTATCAATTGTTAAGATAGTTTGGGAATTAGGTATGCAACCTATTTGGATTATACCTACCTTGTCATTTGCTATGCCATTATTATTTGTCACTCTAGAATGGATAATTAATAGTTTGTCACTAATATATCAGCAACATGGGTTGGTTTGGAGCGTGGTTAGTATGCTTAGCCATGCAGAGCGAGTTATCAATATCATTTTGAAATTGCAAATTCAAATATGACTAGTTGTCTATAGAACATATTTATGAAAAATATGTGTCATGTGTTGTCACTCGATGATGATGTTGATAGCTTGTTGAAGCATCTAGGCCCCTAATTTATTTTAAGTTTTGGTAATTAATGACAAATGTGCTAAAGGACTAACAGTCTTTGTTAGGTTTGAAAGTACAGGTTGGTTCTCACCACGACATCTCGAAAAAGGGTGATGCTTGCTCTAGAAAAGGCTACTCTTCTAAGGAGAAACCCAAGAAATCAAGAGTAAGGTAAACATCAATTTTCTTTTATCGATCTCGGAGCAAGGAGCAAAAGATCGGGTTTATAGGATTAGTTGTCGTACTATAAAGGGGGAATGATAATCAGTAGCTTGGTGGTAACCAAAATGTCATATGGCTCAAATGCATATGTAGAATAAAACATACCTTTTTCTCAAAAACATGCTGTCGGGACCCGAACCTGCAGATCCGGACCCTCTGTGTATTCTGTGCCAGTCCAGGATCACGCTAGCACACACAGTCATACAGGGTTGCACATCACAGACATTCACGAAGATATAAGAATAATTAGTGCAAACATGTATATAAACCGAGTTGTACGACCTTATGGTCTCCTTACAGATAAGACAGCCACACGGGGCTTACATTATTCAGAGAAAAAGAAATAGCAGCGGAACATAAACAAATGTCGAGGAAGCCTTCATCTTGCCACAGGCAACCGACTGGGCTTGCCCCCTAGTTGTTCGAATCCTCGATGTACTCCTCCTCCCAAGCTGGTGTAGTCTCATCCACTGATGTTGGGGTTGATAAGCAAGGTGGGGTGAGTACACAAGGCACTCAACAAGTAATGCATGAATGCGATGCTATTACTACATGCAAAGCTTATTCCAAAGGGTTGGCTTAAATGGTTCTTTTGCATCAAACAGCAATTTTAAACCAATATCTTAATTAGATTAAAGCATTGGAACAGTTATAAGTAATACTAATTTCTTCAAATGGTTTTTCCTCGAAGATTCTCGGCACACAGCCTTAACAGTTCATTTTTAACACTTGGCACACAGCCACCCTTCCCACATTTTGTTTATGAAAATCTACCCTTGATCAGTAATCCCGAGCAATGCTCAATACATGAGCGGCTATTCGAATAGTTTTGACACTCTGCAGAGGTTGTACACTTTACCCACAAGATACTGACCGCCACCACACAGTGATTGTCCGCAACAAAGCTTTTCAGAACCTCTACCTTAACCAAAGAACCTCTCCCAGATTGCCTTCACTATCACTTCCCTCACACAGAGCCAAGTATAGGACCGACCAATCACCGTTGGATGGGCACCAAGCCGTAGCACGTATGCTCCCCATACAGATACACCCACTGTCTCGTCACCCCGAGGTATCGGAGGAAAGATATCGAACCCTAGTCAACTAGGTCATCCCATATCAGACATGTGGTTGTACGGGTGACTCAGATCAAAGGCTTGCAAGGTGAAGTCCTTAACTGACCAAGGCAAGGCTTCCAACACCCAACAGTGGCACACAGCCCAATGTGGCACACAGACTCACATCACTCATCAACCCACTGCCACATAGGCCCACCAGGCACACAGCCTCTCGCCACTTGCCCCAGTCTAAAACATTTCCCACCCTATTGATTATTGTGCAACACATGCCGGCAATAACTCAACATCGGTACGGAACCACACAGGTCGTTGTACCTCAATCTCATCATGTGGCATCATCACACCACTTTTCAAAATACATTCAATATGTCTTTAATCAGTATTGTAGCATTTTTCCGAAAGAACACTCATGATTCGTTGCAAGGCTAAGCATCTACTCACGGTTTAGCCTCCCGTGTTGGCACAATATTAACATCCAACTGATATAATCAAACTTAGGGTGACAATGATTTAGGGCATACAGTTAATAATTCAAGGTGGCATAACAAAATGGGTTGATTAACTACATTATCCCAAATTAATTTAAATTCATTTTAAATAATTAGCATGCATAGTTTCAAAGCATAAATTACATTTTAAAATCTGGGATCAAAATGATCAAAGCATCACTTGCCTTCAAAGAGTTGCTGGTCGTGTTCCGAAGCTTGGTCTTGAGCGACGAATTCTTCCTCGAAACTTTCCGGCAAATTTGCGTCTACGCGGACAACAAAATATACAATAAAAATCTAATACAGAGGACTAAATGGCCTCAAAAATTCAAATAAAATTCATCATTAAATAGATCATAATTTTATGAATTTTTAGAAATTTGAATCACCCAAATCCGAGTTAAAATGCAAAAGTTATAGTCATTTGAAGTTTGAATAAAATCTGAAAATACAGAAATTAAGTAATCCGATTTTTCCCAATTATTTTTATACTGAAAATTCGCATATATGACGTCAGCATCGCGTCATGATGACGTCAACACAGAAATGAATTTCGGTCGAAATATTTTTATATATAAAAATATATTTATGACGTCATCGCTGACGTCATCTCGACACGTGGCACGCCCAGAGGCTGCCACGTCGCTCTGGTCTATGGGCTGGGTCCACGGTTCGGCTCTGGTCCACCGTGGACTTGGTTCACAGAACAGTGCAGCCACGCGGCAAAATCCAGACCGTTCGCTAAAATCGACGGTCAGATCCTATGCCTGCGCGGCTCGGCGACGCCTCGATTTCCGCACGGCCACGCGTCACGCATCGAACGGTCCCCTCGGATCCAACGGCCAACGCACGCGCGGACTCGACGACGCTTCGGATACGCAGCGACACGCGGCGCAATCGCAACGGCTCGTTTGAATCAACGGCCGAGATTGGTCACGCTTCGGTCAAAGGAAACACGC
The DNA here is from genome assembly GCA_036346275.1 of Otatea glauca. NCBI lineage: Eukaryota > Viridiplantae > Streptophyta > Magnoliopsida > Poales > Poaceae > Otatea > Otatea glauca. Next base: position 55,854,039 of record CM070715.1, on the reverse strand, counting down.
GGCCGCACGCGATTGGTTGGAGGTGCGGCGCTATCACCGCCGCACGTTCGAATTTGAACGGCGCGGATCCTAGGGCAAAACCAGATCTGAACTCAACCGTTCAGATCCGATCCAACGGCTCAGGTTACCGGAGCTATTTACTATTCATGGCGCGACGTGGCTCAATCCTACGCGTACACTAACGATCCAACACCGAGATGAAACTAAGATACGAGACTAGATCTAATCTCTACCGCTCAATCCGGATCTAACAGTGCAGATCTACTCTAGAAGAACACAAAGAAGGGTGACGTGGACGAACCAGAAGCGTGCGATGAAGATCGGACGGACGACGAAGCTCAGTGAAGGCGATGGCGGCGCAGAAGAAAAGGCTGCCGGAGTCGAGGAAGATGACGCAGCCCACGGCGCTCTGAGGCTTCTCGGCGTGATGAAGTGGCTCGTTCGGCGCGGCGTGGCGGAAGGATTACTCCGGTGACCTTGGCGACGGCGAGAGAAACCGCGGCGAAGCAAGCGGCGAAAAACAGCGGCGGCACAAAGAAGCAACTCGGCGAGCTCGTGACGGGCGCTAGAGGAGTCTCGGCGTGTGTGCGAGGAGTCAAAGATGCGGAGTGAAAGCCTGCGCACGACGCCTTCAACGGGGACTTAAGGGCTGCCTCGACGTGCGCGAAACGGCCGGCGGAAGTCACGACCATCAACGCCCACGTCTCTCCGATGATCTCGCGGGGGCGAAGCGGCGTGGCGCGATCTGTGCGTTCGTCGCGGTGGCGATCCGGCGGCTCACGCGCTACGGCGACGTGGCACACGCGACAGCGTGCGATCCGGATCGGATGGCTTGGGCTAAGCGGCGCTAGGGTTTCATTGGGCGGGCTGCGACACGCCGCGAATGGGCTCGACCCATTACTGTTCATGTGATTTTTAAAGCATTTCACATTTAAAATAATTCCAGAAATTCAATTAAATCATTTGGGGCTTTTAAAATAGCAGAAAAATTCTAGAAAATTTCCAAAAATTACTTTGAGATATTTGGAACTCAATTAAAATATTTTCAATAAAACGTTGCAAAAACTTTTCCTTTATCTAATTTGTTTTCAAGAAAGGCTATATTTGAATAAATCCGAATAAATTTCAATAAATTTCCAAAATTTCTCAAAAATAAAAAATACTTCAAACTTTAAATTAGAGCAAAAATTAGGGTGTTACACATGCGCTGCAAAGATCAAACCTTTCCAGGAAAGTCGGCACTACCGCAATTGTTTTCACGGTAGTACCGCAAGGGCGGCAGTACCGCTGTTTGTACTGCGGTACATTTTTGTTAGAGAGGCGTGTGTCAAGTTTTAATCTCAGTTTTTGTGGCCGGCACTACCGCAATTCAATACCGGTAGTACCGGAATCCCAGTACTACTGCTCGCTTAGCTGCGGTACTCATTTTCTAGAGAAGCTCTTCTCTTTTTTTTTGGTTTTTAAAGTCGGCACTACAGGAGGCAAAACTGCGGTACTACCGCATGAGCGGAAGTACCGATCAATGGTCGGTAGTCTTTTTCCAGAAAAGGGTATTTCGAGCTCTTGCTCAAAGTCGGTTCTACCGCAAGTTAAAATCCGGTACTATCGAAATCTTGGTACTACCAGATCTTACTTGGCGGTACCTCTTTTCCAGATGAATCATTCCTGAGAAATTTGCTTAAAGAAAGTCGGTACTACCACACTTTGTATGGCGGTAGTACCGGACTATTTCCAACGGCTCTTTCCCTCCACATTAAATGATCAAAATCGACCATTAAAGGAAAGGCGGTACTAACGAACTTTGTACGTCGGTAGTACCGGAATTCCTATTTTTTTCAGGATCTCTCCCCCAACGGGAGGAATAGTTGGTGGGGGCCATAAATACTCCCCTACCTGCAAAATGGAGCTTCTTGGTGACTCATTGAATACATTTTGAGCTCTAGCATATTTGCTTCTTCTCACCAGTGCATTTATTTCACATTTTGAGTGAGTTTGAAGCATTCAAGTGTTGCATATAGTCTTTGAGCCATTTAGACACTTGATTCATCCTCAAGCAAGTGCCATCTTTCTATTACTCTTGGAGGTTGCCGCCTCCTAGACGGCTTGGAGGCGTGTGGCATCGGTGACCTTCTCAAAGAAATTTGTGAGAAGGCTCGATCGATTGTAAAGGCAAGGAGCTCGCCTAACCGGAGTGGTGAAGAGCTACCACGAGTGATCGAGGAAGGCTCAAGTGGTTGGAGCAGGCTTAAAGTGGTTTAAGTCACCTCAACGTGTAGTAGGGGAGACCGGTAAGTCTCCGAGACCATGGGATAAAAATTTCTTGTCTCTCATTCTCTTGTGACTTGCTCTTTCATAATTGTTTGTTTACTTTCCAAGTCTAGAAATTTGAGTACATTATTTTCAATTAAATCATTTGTCAAGCATACTTGAATTGCTATAGTATCTTGTAATTTTTAGAGAATATAGTTGTAATTTGCAATTATTGTCATTTTATCTAAGAGGTTCTATTAATTGCAAATTAGAAGTAAAATTTTAGAAACCTCCTATTCACCCCCTTCTAGTCGGTTATCCTTGATCTTACAAGTGGTATCAGAGCGAGGACTCTCTTTTAGGGCTTTACCGCCTAGAGAGTAAGGATGGCTAGTGATAGGGTGTTAATAGGCAAGGCGCTATTTTTCGATGACACGAATTATGCTTATTGGAAAATTCGTATGACCGTTTATCTTAAGGCCATGAGCCCAAGTATATGGAGAATTGTGGTTGAGGGTTTCGCTCTAGGAGTTAATCCCACACTCACAATGGATCAAGAAGAGCGAAACACTCATCTCAATGCTCAAGCTATGAATGCTCTTTTTGGCGCTTTGAACACGGATGAGTTCAATTGAGTGAGCAACCTTGAAACTGCTCATGAGATTTGGACAACCCTCTCAGAAATTCATGAGGGGACATCGTCGGTCAAAGAAGCCAAATTGCATATGCTTCGGATCAAATATGAGAGCTTTATTATGTTGCCCCATGAAAACATAAATGAAATGTATTCACGGTTGAACAACATAGTAAATGAGCTCAAGGGCCTTGGGACGTCACTAACCGATTTCGATGTTGTTCGTAAGATGCTTACGGCTCTTCCGGACAAATATGAGACTTTGGTGATGTTGTTTCTCAACTCACCGGAGTTGCCAAGAATGACGCAAACGGGACTCCTTGGAAACCTCATAACAAATGAGCTCTACAAGAAGGACAAGGAAGAGCTCTTGGAGCAAAGCTCCTCGAAGAAGAAAAATATCGCATTCAAGGCGAAAGCAGAGTCAAGTGATGAGCTACTTGATGACTCCGAGGATAATGAGGACACCGAGGAGGAAATGGCCCTTCTTGTGTCGTGGAATAATTAACTGGGGTGGTAAATGATTTAGATTGAGGCAAATGGCAAAAGACTATGTTCCTTGGTGGGTCATTGTGACATTGATATAATGATTATGCATGAATCGATTGATAATGGTTAATATGGCCAAGTAGATTGGAACTCTTGTCTCGGTCAATTAAGGACTTGACCTTGTAAGCCATTGAACTAGGCTAAATTATACAATCACAAATCTATAATGAGACACACCTAACTCAGTAAATTATCGAGTCTTAACATAAGATATCTCAAGAGGTAAACCAACCTAAACCTGTTGGGGAAGGTGTGTTTTGCAATGGCTCCACATCTTGCACTACTACAGAAAAGTCCATCACAGATGGTTTCCTGAATCGTCTGTAAGCATGTGTCAGTGATAGTATGGCGCATCACAGGCGGTTCCTAAACCGTCTGCGGGACACCTATCACAGACGGCTCTTGATAACGGCCGTATGTGATATACTATTATCACATTCGGTTCATAGTCCCAACTGTTTGTGATATTATTTTGTATTGCTTAAGCTTTTTCTATTTATTGGCTAGCCTCAGGAAATGCTAGCCATGTCCTCTGAAACAAGGAGATTACATATTACATCACAACAAAAGCAGATTACAGATTGCACCACATCACATCTGTTTTAGAAATCAACTTAGATATATTTAAAAATTGAATGCACAATTGACAAATTCACGAATTCACAATTGAAACATATGCCACTACAATTCACAATTTCACAGCCCAAGTATCTCTACACATATGCCACTACAGCCCATGAGGTCGACCCTGAAGAAGCCCACCAGTGATTTTATAACAAGACAAACAAACAAGGAATGAAGAAGGTAACTCTACTATTGGTAGTGTTAATTTATGGATACATACTCATGCAGAAATCAGTGGAACAATCCTCTAATGTAACGCTCCTCAGGTAGCCCTGTACTGCAATAGTAGCCTTTTCCTTGTAGAACTTCTTGGCACAAGAGCAATCATTCAGAAACAGGATAACTTTTCGACCTTTCGTATCATTTTTATAGACAACTTTTGTCTAAAGTATTTACTGTTAGGTTACAAGGATACAATTAACTAGTTAAAATAGTACTTACATGATCATGTGAGCAATGAAATGCATAAAGTAATTACAATGTTATTACCTTCGTCAACTCCCATGAAGTATTGTTGCTTTGAGAAGCATCCAACACAACCTTATCTGCAGGGTTAGATCTCAGGCCTTTTATTTACTCCTCTTAGACCGCGCCTTGGTTTTCCTATCATCGACAGATCAGATCCATTCAACGACGAAGAATGAGGGGACGATATCTTCTTTTTAACTTATGGCATTCTCAAACTGCCTTCTGCAGAGAACTCATCACCGTTTTTAACTTGTTTTGATCTATAGTACATACATAAAATTATAAGCCTACTAGCTATCATTTCAAATAGTTAAAATATCAAGCCTATCTTGGCAAGTGGTGATCAGGGAAAAGAAAATGGAGTTACAGTTCTGAAGTATGCATTTCTTGATCATGAAAAGACAAAATCAGGGACTAATTTCTACCTTATGGAAAGGAAATTATTTTGCGAGACAAAAACCAATCTTTATATAGTATCTGTAGTAAATATAAATCAATAAGAAATATTGAGAGATAGAATTGACATTGTTCTTGGCCCTTCAGTGCACATTTTTTTTCTAATAATTATTTCCCTTATACAGGATATAATGTTATTTTTTTCAAAAAGGATATAATGTTAACTAACTCATATAAAACTAAAGAACAAGCTACAAACTAGAGGTTCCGCAGGATAATGAGTTATCCTTTGACCTTTAACAACTGCAAGTATGTGCATTATAGGATAATGAACTAAGACTAGGTTGTTCTTTGACTTTTTCTCAGGATGAAATACTTAGGACAGAGCATTGGACAGTTCAAAGCTTATGTGCATTGCTGGATCTTTTAAATCACAACTTCACAGATCCTGAAATGTAGAATAAACTAACCACTTGGACAAAGCCAGAGAAACAAAAGGCTAGAAAATCATTCTGGTTGGAAAATATAAAGACTTGTGATTGATCTGATCCTAGAGCCCTAGACAATGAGGATCTTGACTAGATGAAAAACATTTGATGGTTTCATTGACCTAATAGTTAATTCATGACTACATCGATATAGGCCCCACAGTGCTACCATCTGTCTAAACAATTATCTTGGATGTTTTGCTAGGCCATGCCATGCATTTAATTGATAGGAACAACCGACTATTCAACGTTTTCAATTGCCAACATTCACTTTTTCCTAAGCATCATGCGGCAGAAAACTCAATTGATTGATGTGCAACAATTTGTTCACGAAGACAATTGTGCAATTCATTATATGACATTTTGGACAAAGAGGGCGTTGTGATTCCGCACCTTGGCCTAACGCTACAGCCAACGATGACAATGGCAGAGGGCAGTCGGTGGGTAGGGGCCGTGGCCGGATGTGACGATGTAGACTTTGATGGCTGGATCTGGTGCTCCACTGTCGCACCTACACCTTCCTTGTTGCCGGGATGGGGCACGCTAGGGGAGCCAGGGAGGCCAAGGGGCGACGCGGGCGAGGGGAGGCGGAGCTAGGGGCGACGTAGAATAGACGGAGGGGCGACACAGGAACTATTGGTGATATGCCCTTGAGGCAATCATAGAAATGATTGTATCACATCTTATGTTTATGAAACAGTATAATTGTTTGTCCTTTGAATAAATATCGATTGGATTGATCAACAAGTACGTGACTTTTCGTGAAACTCTTTTCATATATCAATGTTATTCAAGTTATCCCTGATCGGTTATCATAATATAGGACGATTGTATTTCATAGATCAGCATATGTATTGATTGATGACCATGTTTCATGGGTCATAGACATATGAAGATATCTAATCAATAAATATGGACACATGTTGGAGAATATGAATTGGATAGACCTATATGAGACAATGCGAGAATTGTTATATATTCTTATGTGTCATCAGTTGGTCTCACACATAGTGTATGTATGATCCTTAGACCTGAGATCATCATTGATTTTCTAGATGTGTAATGGTTTACTTATGGACTGCCAAACGCTACTATTTAACCAGGTAGTTATAAAGGTAGTTCTCGTGTTTACCATGAAACATATTAGAATTTTTTTAATAATACATTTTTTTATTCAAATTGCAAAAATGTATCTCAGTTGAAAAAATTGCAAAAATAGACCTCTGTCGCCCTTTGAAAAATCGAAATGAAAATGTCGTCTGTTGAAAGCACGACAGAGAGATGTGTCGCCCTTTGGTTGGGCGACCGACCATTGTAGCCCTTTGGTTGGGCGATATACCATATGTCGCCCTTTGGTAGGGCGACAGAGGTGCTCAGGCCTCTCTCGCCCAATGGTTGAGAGACTGAAGCCGGCATTTTTTTAAAAACACCATGCGCGCCAGGAAGAAGTTATCGAAAATTTTATAATTTCATGAAATATTTTCTGGGAGGAATTTTAATTTATGAGGAAGTATTTGGCAGTAATTTTATTGAAAAATTCACTGTAAGCTGTGAGCATTAATTATTAAAAGTCAGCGTTATTTTGACGGTTGCTAGAATTGTATAGTTCAAAGTAGGGTCAATAAATTCAGAAAAATTAATATTTATTGGTGATAATTAATGTAGTGTTTTAGAAAATTATTTGTCAGTTAACTATTTTAGGGAAAAAATTCAAATTTCGTTGTTCGTCATTCTCTTTCGGTGTGCGACAAATTTGACGACAAATCAGAGTAAACTATTTAATAAAACCCGATATTGATATTTCAAAGTGCAAAGATAAGTCACAAACTGGGATACAATATAGGTACATACCTTAAGGAATTCATAAACTGGGATACAACATAGGTACATACGTGCCTTAGCGAATTCATAAAACTGGGGAACAACATAAGTCACAAAACCATACATTCTATGACCATGGTTGTCGGGATAGTCGTGATAGGGCAGGGTCAAAAAAAGTAAACTTATATATTGGTGGCTGACGGGGTATTACGCTTGGATCGCTGATAGGGTTGAATGTAATATCATCGTTAGAATTGGGAGGACTCCGAGGACTCAAGTTTCTTGGCCTAGGTGGCATGAAATCATCATCATCATCGTCATTTGTATGGTTAGGAGCTAGCCCATCTCTAATGCTAGTTGAACGTCCTCTTGCATTGTTTGTTGAACAGCGTGCTGTAGTAGTGCTCGAACGGCTTCTGTGGTAGTGCTTGAACGTCAAGGTCTAGGTGATACGAAATCGTCGTCATCATCGTCATCGTCATTTGCATAGTTAGGAGCAAGCCCCCCTTCGGTGGTGGTTGAACGTCCTCTTGAACTTGTCTTTACAACAAGATCTTGTGTCGACCCTACCCTCTAGTTAGATCCTGTTATGTGTCTTCTGCGCGAACCAGGCATCACACCCCCGCCGAAAAGCATATACATCACTAAGAATTCTGGGATATCTTTGTTGTGCAACTCTTCATCCTCGGGGAATTACTAGCACACAAGACAAGCATACGGAGTAGTAAACTTATGTATAATGGTAAAAAGATTAGTAGGGTGAACAAATATAAAATAACTAACCTTAATATGCTTTGCATACTGATCAGGCAGTATCAGTACCATGCAAGATCTTTTAGAGAAACCTGTAGCAGAAGGGTGGTCGGCTAATTCGCATACCCTGAAATACCTTTGACGCCACCATTGCAAGTGCGCCTTGAGGTCGTCGGAGGTCACAAGGTTCAAGCGAGAGGTTTTCACGTTATGACTCCGTAATGTTGGACGCCACTCTTGCAATTTGGACACCACTTTACTTAGGTTCTCCTTGAATGGATCGTCCTTCCCACCACGCGTAACCTTCAACATGTAATTAAGAGCTACGTTGCTCATATGAGGTGTCCATGAAAATGCTCGAGGATCCAGCCATGGTGAAGAAGTGTGAGTGGGAGCTGTGGATGTGTGCCTGCGGCTTGGCCTTTTATAGACTCGAAGGGGTGGTGTATGGACTAAGTGTTGTAAGGTAAGATTGAAAGGGTTAAAAGTAGGCAGTGAGTGGTCACTTCGGAATGTGCAGTGTGCAGTTCGTGTGTAATGAGTGTACCCATTAATGACAGTGTGTGGTCAAATCAGCCTGACAAAGCTACAGGTAGAGTGTTGTCAAATCGACCAGAAAAAGTTTAAAGCATTGGGCAGAGTGTCGCAACTTATAACCTAAAAAGGTGATAGAGTGTCGCTACATGTGACTTGTCTAATCGGCCTGACAAGAATGCACACCTGTGAATAGGCTATTCGCGCTGAAAAAACTGCTGCATGGTAGTCATCTCCAAATAATGTTTGTGTTTTAGAATCTGCGCTTGTAGTGATCGTTTAGGGTGTTTGCTTTGGCAGGATTAAGCTGCATAGCAAGTTTTAAATAGGATCCTTTTGCGTATTATGGTAGTACATGTATCATAGCTTGTTTTGGGGCAATTCCTCCATAATTTCTCTACTAAACATGTTATTTTACAGGCTATCGAAAAGGCTTAAGTGACCATTCACTTTACACGATTGCGATCCAGTTTTCTTTGTAAGTTTGCGACTGCACCGTATAGGATGTGTTAACCATTTTTTCGGTATTAGTGCGTCATGTTATAACTATTTTTAACTAATTGACGCTTTGTGGTTGAAAGCAGGTCGTACTGTAACAAAGAATAACAGTATTGCATAACCAAATATAATACTTCACTATCATAAAAACCATATGTAGTACAACATATCCGGAACAAGTTAACTACATACATAATACAAAAAGTTATAACAACCCAAAACACAATGAACTACTGCCGGCCCCGTTTCGGGGCGGCTCCTTGCGGCTGGGCAGGCCTCCTGCGAAGATGCCCCTGTGAGTACGTGAGTTGAGTCGACGTGCGGTGGTCCCTCTGTGGTCTAGCTGTAGGTGTGGCGTACTCCAGCTGAGAAGGCTGCGTCGGTGGTGGTGCTCCTTGCAACTGCAATGGTCTAGGCTCATCCGCATCAGCGAAGTACCTCGACACACCACCATTGTCGGGGTCATACTCCGTGTGGGCTGGCTCATCGAACTGCCCCTCGTAGTCATCAGGTGCAGATGAAGATGTAGAGGAGAACCATTGTGCCTATGAGCCTTAAAAAATGAAGAATTGTTGATAGCATTCAAAAAATTAATGCATAACATACAAAGTACGATTAAGTACTCACCTCCGACGTGAGGGGCTAGACCAGCGTGTCCAGCAGCTTGCCCTCTCGCAGGGGTCAGTGTGACGGTGGCACGGGAGGTTATAGCATGTGAAGATGTACCTGTAGCATGCCTCCCTCCACTAAGTGGCACGCCAGGAGCCACATCGGGAGGCACGCGGCATCCCGCCAACTCGAGGACGCGTCTCGAGCTGTCCCTAAACCTCACAACGAAAGAGGACACCTCCTCTCTCGTCACCTCAACCCCGCGGTTAAGATGAGAAAATAAGCTCCCTGACTCCTCGTAGTACTGGCATAGCACATCAGTCTGGAAAATACATTATGAATTAGCCTAGCACATTAGTCTGAAAAATACAAAACGAAAATATATCGTAGATTGGACAAAATGTACCACACTGTGCAGAGCCGAATACGTATGGGTGGGATACGTGTCCCTCACCCTGGGGACATGTCTAGGAGGATCGGGGTCGACACGTACCAAACGCAAACGGGTACGGGACCTGTACCACTGTCGGTACCCCTGGTACGTCTGCGGGTTGTACGGCGCATCCTCAGCATGGACGTCCTCCAGGCTCCTCCCCACTCCTCGACCCATGGCGCCATACGTATGTGCCATGGGGTGGCCCCATGCACACTCTTCCTAGTCTGCCTGCAGATAAGTAGTAAATGTAACATTATTAAATAGCATTACACGATAATGATTGGAGAACATCGATGGGGGAACTTACGTGTGGGCGTCGTGTGGGACCTGAAGGCCGACCTGGACCGGGAACTCCTGTCGTAGACCGAACTGCCTCATCACTCGATGGACAGCGTAGCCCTCGACCTGGACATCGAACAGGATGAACCGGCGTGTATGCCAGTACGTCGTGTCGCGTGTGCATAGGGTGGACAACCCACCCGTCACACGTAGGTGCACCTTTGCCTCTGTGTACGGCGTCCAACGTACGTGGTCGTCAATGAGGTGGTCGAAGGCAGTAACAAACTGCGGGTAGCCCAGCTGCACCGTCCTATGTGCCCACGTAGGCTGTAGTGACGACAGAAAAATCAACGCATAACAATACCATTAGTACTGACAAATGTCAAAGCGAAAGTTTGACAATCGTGATTGCAATATCTTACCCGTCGGTGGCACCAGATGGTGCCCATAGTCGGTGCGTCAACGTCGTCGTCGCTAGCATGTACAAGGGGCCGCGTGTCGATGTCAAGCCACCCGATCTGGAACCTCTTGTATGCCCAAAGTTGTACAAGCAGTGGACATCCGGTGAGGATCGACCCATCGACGATCCTGCCACAACCGTCGCAGAGTGCATGGTACGTCGTGTACAGAACAACCGACCCCTAGGAGTACTGTGGCACGGCGTCAACGGGTGCGTTCGCAATTGCCCTCGCGAACTGGACGAGGTGCTTGTCCACGATATACCCGTGGGAGCTCGTGAACATGCACCAGCCAAACAGCCACTGCAAGTACGCCTCCGGGTGGAGGCTAACCTATGCTCGTCCGCAGGCTCGACGATGTGTTCCACCTAAAATTTAAGCTTTCTAGTTAATTGAGCCAATATATGCAAAGTTAAGTTTTGAAGGTTAGTTGCGTACCACGAACTGTCGAAGCCACCTGTGTGTTAGACCATGTGTGCTAGTGAAGGGTCGGTACGCAGCAGGTGGTAGCACACCATGGAACCGGGCAAGTAGCTCGTCGCACCCCATCGCGTCGACGTCCTGGGGCACCATAGGGTCACCGGCGATCGGGAGTCCGAGGAGTTACGAGACGTCCTCCAAAGTGATCGCCATCTCCCTGATAGGTAGATGGAAGGTGTGTGTCTCCGGTCTCCACCGATCCACCAGAGCGGTGAGAAGGGACCTGTCAAACAGGAACTGGTGACTCGCGTCCCGTCCCTACGCAACTCCGTGCGCCTCCACCATCTGGGCCAGTGGTAGCAATCCTGATGCTCGAAGCCTACGAAACAAAAATATAAAATTAATATGAGCACCACACTATTTAGTTAATACAAATTATGATACTGTATTAGGTATATTTAGAAATTTAAAGAATAGTACGTTACCTGGGGATCCAACGAGGATCGAGCATCCAGAGCTCCCGCGGTGGCCTCGACCGTAGTACGCAGAGCTCCAGAGTATCCTTTCCGTCCTCTGGAAATGTAGTGCCGAAGTGGGCACGGTGACGACGATCAATGACCGGATCTAGCAACTCAAATGGCCAGTCATCATCTCCATCCTGGTGAGCCATACCTGCAAATTACAAAAATAAAAGTTATATATCACATGGTAAAGTGGAAACAAATGCATACTGAGAACTATACAAGCATCATAACAATATATACATAGAAACAATGCGTACAAATAAATACACTAGCATCATAACAACATATTCAAAAAAATTAAAATAATTTATGAAGTAATAACACTTACAATGACATACAACTTGCTTACAACTATGTAAAACCCAGAGTTTATACAACACGCATTACATCACCAAAATATACAAGCATCATGACAATATATTTCAAACAAATTATAATAACTTATGAAGAAAAAACACTCACAACGACATACAACTTGCTTACAACTAGGTAAAAACCAGAGTTCATACAACACACATTACATCAACAAAATATGAATTTGACATATAGCATGCAATAGTTCGAATAGCTTATCCGGTAGTATGATGACGTCGTCCATCACGCCTTGCAGACGATGATCCCTTCCCCGCTGTCGGGTTGCCATGTCCTCCTTCATCCTCATCGTTTCGTGGCTGGCAGTTCTAGAATGTATGTCCAGTTTGCTTGCATAAAGAACATTTCTTCACACGCTTACCAGCTTCGGACTCATCCATATCATTTCTAATATTCCTTGTCTTGCGACGCCCTTCTTTGCATGATCTTGCATCACAATCAGGGACCCAGAGCCTTTCGTTGACACTAGGAGTTGTGGTGAAAGAACCGACAACACCATAACCATAAAGCTCCTCGCTCCAAGTTGCCATGACCTTTTCCTTTGTATAATATTCAAACAGATATGTACCGGGCCGCATTCCAAATAGCGCACATGCGGCTATCACATGGGAACATGGCCTATGCAAAAGGTGGGGTTTGTTACACGAGCATTTGCAGTCATCCTGCAAGGTGCACTCCTGGGTGGTAACTTTCTGGTTTGTTCCATGTTGTCCTTTATCCTTGCATATCACCTCGAAGTGCAGTGTTCGTACACCTACTTTGATAGCTCTGTGCTTGGCCGCCTTCTTACTCTTCTCATCCATGTATTTAGTTATCATGCTTGAGTACAATATATTCTCATCTCTCATTAATATTTCAGCAGCTTGGTGCCTGTCCACAAAGTATTTGGTTGTGCCCCGCAGCACTCCCTCAACAATTCCTACCAAAGGGAAACTCCTCATCCCTCTCATTACCCAGTTGTAAACCTCTGCCAACTTGGTCGTCATGACACCGTATCTAGCACCATCTGTGTCATGCAACAATGACCACTTCTCTTTAGGCTCGTCTTTTATCCAGTCCGAGAAACATTTGATCGGTCTTTTCCTTCGACGACGATTCGTTGCCTCATCTTCCGTTGGTAGAGGGAACAGAGGCTCCACCTGCTCCTGTGTATTACTGCTATTGGCCTTGTTCGTCTGCTCCTCTTTGTGTTTCTTTGTCAACTCATCGAGATTCTTCCAAAGAGTACGAAACTTACTCTCTTGGTTCTGCTTACATAGTCTCTTGAACATGTTCATCAGTTGCTTGTTCTTGAATTGCTTGTAGAAGTTCGCACCCAAATTCCTCATGCACCATCGGCTCTGCAAGTCAGGCCATGAAAATGGCTCCTCTTCCCCTGTTTGCAACTTCTTGATAGAACTAAGCAGACCAGCATGCCTGTCATGCAGTATGCACACATCTCGATGAGTTTTCATAACCCTGATCTTCAGGTTCCGTAGGAACCATAGCCAACTCTCATAGTTCTTGCTTTCTACAAATGCAAAAGCAACAAGCAGAATCTGATTGTTTGCATCAACGCCCACAACTGTCATTATTTGCCCTTTGTATTTCCCGGTCAAGAATGTGCTGTCCACGCACAACAATGGACGGCAGTGATAGAACGCCTTAATGCAAGCTCCAAATGCGAAGAAAACTCTCTTTAGATGCCTCTTGTAAGGCCACTTGCTGGATGGACTATCCTGATAATCATAATAAGTACCAGGATTTCTTCCCTGAATGCAACTGAGTAGTGTGAGCAAATCATAGTAGGAGTCTTCAAATTTTCCAAATATCATTTCTAAGGCCTTCTGCTTGCCCTCCATACCTTCCCGTAGCTAATTGTGTACTGATATCAGTTCTCGATTTCTCGGATAATAGCACGGGGCTCAAAATTGAGGTTCTCAACTATCTCCGGGTACATGATATCCGAGATATACCCGGATGACAGGTTCCTGTGAGCCATCAGGGTTTCCTTAGTCATACAACTATGATGTTCAACCTTCGAACATAGCCAGTGGGTTCCCTATTTGGGCTTGTACGTGTGCACTCTCTAGGGGCACCCTTGCATCTCGCACACCACATCGTAGTAGGTTGGGGTGGACTTCTTAACCCTGAAAGTTCTTCTTACTGATAAGGCCCAATCTTTCACAGCATGCTGCACTGCCTCTTTTGTTGGGTACATACTGTTTGGTCTAACCTCGTTGTCACTATACTGCCAAGGTATATCATTGCTTTCATTTACAATCAACTTATTAAACTGATGCGTGCTCCAATCTTATGGCACAAGCGGCTTCGCACATCCATCTTCCTCATTGAGTCATCGTCGTCTTCCACTTCTATTCTCGTATATTCACAGTCTTCCTCTTCCATCTGTGCTATTACTTCCTCAATTTCCTCACCTTCGTCTACTTGCCCCGGCGCTCCATGCCCAATGTTTCCATCATCCTCCCCAACCTCTACTTCTTCATCGCTCTAGTAAATGATGTCCTCATTGCCTTCATGAACATGTTGTTCACGGCTAGATTCACCAATTTCTGTGTCACCATAACTGAACTCATTTTGAGGCTCGCTGCACTCACCCGCATCCAACTGCTGCTGCGGGGCAACAACCCTTTCATGTGCTTGCACTAAAAGCACCCGATACTATCCACGTTGCTCCGCCCCCCTCACATATGACCTCCATCATGCAGTTCCCTTCACCTCAACTAACTCCCAATAAACAGGATCATTTCGCATAGTGCAAAGGCAAGATAACTTCAGCTGGCACTTCTCTAGTTCCATCTGAAACATATAATACAACCAATTCAACACAGAAGCAAATGTACGCTCTTCGACCCTACTTAAACTTCTGTCCACATACTGAAAGTTACTCAGATTCGCACCCTCTAAACCATACATGACAACCCCTTCTCCATAAAATATTCTAAATGGAACTCGTTCTGACATATCTGCGAACCGATTCATTAACACATGAATTAATTACTCTTTGTAAAAAAAATACTATATCTATTTGCTAAAAAAAACTATACGTATCTATATCTACACTTCGAGAAATATATATCTATCTACATTCCTAAAAATATTCATCTCTCTACTTCTACTTCTAAAAAACATCTACAGTCCTAAAAATTTATATATATGTGTACTTCTATATGTAAAAAATATATCTATCTACATCTATCTATAAAAAACGTAATAACATATTATTATTCCTAAAAACATCTATGTACATGCATTTCTACGAACCGACTAAATTACAAAAATATAACAAGATTTAACTACATCTAACTATCATCTCTAAATTTAACTAGATCTAAAATTTCTACGAACTAACTATATTACTAAAAATATAACTACATTTAACTAGGTCTATCCGTAATCTCTAAAATTAACTAGATCTAAAATTTATCATACCATGATTTATTGCTAAACACTAAACAAAATAAACAACACAAAAATTACCTGCACGGCTGCAAATTTCTCTCTCTTTTTCTCCTTCTCTTCCTCCCTTCCTTTTTCTCTCTTCTTCCTCCCTCTTCTCTTCTCTCCGCTTGTCAAAATGAAACCGGCGCAGAGGCACAGGAAATCGCCGCGGTTTTTATACAGGGCTTCAATCACCCTTTGGTTCGGCGACAGGGAACCGCGCATCCCTCTGTTGCCCAACCAAAGATCGATTTATCACGTGTTGCCCTTTGATTGGGCGACAGAGGGAGCCGTTGGCCGACAGTTGGGCGACAAGGGTGACGTGGCATCAATCGCCCAACCAGTGGGCGACACTTGTCTTTGTCGCCCCACCATAGGGCGGCATTTTACTCTCACCCAACCATCGGGCGACAGAAGTCTATTTTTGCAATTTTTTTCAACTGAGGTACATTTTTGCAATTTGAATAAAAAAGGTATTATTTTAAAAAGAAATTCAACATATTGAGGTACATGAATGATCAAAATGGAATTTTCCCCTCCTACATAACAGAGAGATATCTCTGAGCCACTCGAGGTTGATGGATTAAGGAAGTGCATGACCATGCTTAATATGATTGAGAGTCAATCCAGATAAATTGATCCACTATGGTATGAGTGAATGGATCGAGAGTTGTTATAGGATGACACGACTCGCGTCTTGAGTTCGATCTGATATCGTGAGGCAAAGGGAACATGATATTATCACACTATAGTAGGTTCGTCTAATGCTTTATGAATATTTGAGAATGGATATGTACTACTAGGGACCGTTATCGATTATCGGTCAGAAAGATGTTTTCGAGTCGTGTCCAAATATACATGAACCTATAGGGTTACACACTTAAGGGGTTTGAAACGGTTAAAATTGGTTATCAAAGTTCAGATTGGATCCGTTCTAATGGGCCATATTGAATATGGACTCAGATTGGGCCAAAGGGTTGGCCGCCACCGAGGGCTATAAAAAGGGGATGTAAGCTTAGGGTTTGAGACATAAGTTGTATGCAAGAATTGTGTCGGGACCCGAATATACAAATCCGGACCCTCTGTGTATTCCGCACTAGTCCAGGATCACGCTAGTGGACACAGGCTCAACATTGATGAATATCACAATCAACGGTAACATAATAAAGACTTCATCAATATTAAATATAACTGTTGGATGACCTTATGGTCAACCTTACATGAATACGCCTCGCAGGGCTAATACTGAAAGTAATTAAATAGCAGTGAAAATAAACACAAGCGTAGAAACCCTTCAATCTGCCACAGGCAACTGACAAGGTTCGCACCCTAGTTATTCGCCTCTTCCAGATACTCTTCCTTAAAAGCACGCGTTGCTTCTTCTGCAACTGGTGATGTTTTGTTGCAAGGGGGTGAGTACATAAAGCACTCAACAAGTTGCGCACAGAATGCAAGCCTAATATACTATATGCATGGCTTATTACAAAGGATAGGTTGACATTGTTATTTTGCATAAACAGCACTTGTAAAGGAATAGCATAAATAGATTGAAATATAGTAAAAAATAATAATAACCATAATACGTTTTCCATTCATTTTCCAATAACCAACTCACAACCTTATTCCACATTTCAACATCCATACCCACATTTTTTTAGTAAAATCTAACACTTGACTGTAATCACTGAGCAATGCTCAATACCGTGAGCACGGCTATTTGAATAGGTTTTACACTCTGCAGAGGTTATACACTTTACCCATAAGATACAACCATACACCACAGAGGCAAGTGATTATAACAAAGCCTTTCCAATGCCTATCTAAACCCAATACTGCCCGCTAAGGTTTCAACACTGATGGGACTGGTTACCACATCCAGGGCCTCCCCTCTTGCGCCATGTGAGTCTACCCGTACACCTAGAACCCACACTGCTAAGACAGTACCAAAGTCTAGACATAACAAATTAATCAGCTAGGTCTGCTCCATAACAGACATGTGGTTGTATGAATGACTCAGTTCAAATTATTGCAAGGTTAAGTCCTTAATTGACTAAGGCAAGACTAACTAAAAATCATCATAACCATGAACCAACTATTATCATAAAAAGCAATGCGACTGCCCAATTGTCACATTGGCCCACCACAAATACATGCCACTTGTCTCAGTCTAACTCATTTTTCCACCCCGGTTGATTTTCCATGCACCATGTGCCATCAACAACAACATTGTGTGACAACACCCGACACACAAGTTAATAAACATGTTCCATAATCATTAAGCAAGATTAACCATTTTTACATAAAATGATGACTCGTTGCACGATAAAGCATTCTACTTGCGTTTTAACTAACCACATTGGCAATTATAGCTACCAATTAATATTAAGCCATTCTAGGGTGACAAATGAGATACGACATATAACATGACAAGGTGGATGTAATTCAAAGTGGACAATAACTAATCCCAACATACTTGAAACAACAATATTTGAATTAATATGCAATACTTTGAAACAATATAATATTTAAAGCATAGGTTCAACATGATCAAAGCACAACTTGCCTTCAAACAGCTTTGACTCCTACTCTGGACCTTGCTCAGGCACTACCTCCTCAACCACAAACTCATCGGGCAACTCGACGTCTACGCGTAACGAGCGAGAAAATAATAAATAGCAAATAAAGAGAGCAATATCAATTCAAAAAATTAAATAAAATTCACCATTAAATAGAGTATGATTTTACAAATTTTTAGAAACTGGAATCACCTCAATCGGAGTTAAATGCAAAATATATAGCAATTCAAAGTTTGAAATAAAAGATAAATCTGAAAAATAGAAAAACCGAATTAATCGAATTACTTTTACACTGGAAAATAGAATTTATGATGTCATGCTGACGTCAGCACCGAATATGATTTTTGGCTAATTATTTTTCTAAAGAAAAACAGGATATAAGACGTCACGCTGACGTTAGCGGACACGTATCCCAATCGGGTGCCGACATGCATCACCAACGTATGAACTCGGTCCACGGCCAGCACTAGCCCATGGTGGAATAGCGGCACTGTGCCCGTGCACCAGCTTATGCAAGCACACACGTGGCACAGATTCAACGGACACGATTAAAACACGTAACTGCGATGATCTCGACCATTCATTACAGATCGAACGGCGGAGATCCGGGACGATGATGTCGGCGAAATCGGCGATGGTGATGCCTTGGTTTCTGCGCGACGTGTGGTAGCACGGGACTAGCCCAGCGCGCGGTGCGATCTCAACCGTTCAGTTTGAATCTGATGATCCAGATCTGACGATCACAGCAACAACAGCGGGGACACGCGGCACGATCAGAACCAACTGGCGTGGATCCAACAGCGGCGATAGATGGAGCGGTTGACACTGATGCAGCGAGATCTAAACCGCATGATCCAGATCTAACGGTCACGGTAGACGGAGCTGTTTATTGAGGATACGACGATGTGGCTTGATCCTTATTGCTGGTTGCAGATCCAATGGTCCTCAAGCTTCGGTGCTCGGCGATGGCGTGCGGCGATGAAGGCTTGCTGGAGACGAGGACGACGACACGGAGATGACGTTTCCAAGGGTCTTTTGCGATGTCTTCAGGCGCGTTTGAAGCGGCTAGGTGAGGGCGACACTCCGGTGACCTTGGCGACGGCGGAAGCGGACCGACGGCGACGAAATGAGGCAAAAACTCACGACGAGCTTTAGCATGCGAACGGTGGTGGCTCGGAATGCGTGCGCTAGGGATATGGATGCGTCTCTATGTGTGCATCACAGAGGTGGCGGCGGCGAATAAATAGGGCCCTCGGCTTCCGTGTAGGGCGCAAAAATCCCTAATGGATTCAACGACAGTGGCGGATTCGGATGAGGCAACGTGGCACGATCATGACCGTCCACGCGGACTCTATCAAACAATCTGAAACAAACGGCGACGCGTCGCACTCGCAGCCGTTGGATGAATATCCAACGGTGTGCGGCTAGGGTTTCGAGGAGCGGGTTACACTGCTAACGTGAAATTTGTCATACATGAGGAAACGGACCGGACCTAAGGATTCAAATTAAACACTATTCAAGCGATTTTAAATCATTTTTGTAATAAAATAATTCATATAAATAAACAAATCACAAATAACGAGCAAAAATACTTGAAAAATCCAGAAAAATTTCAAAAAAATACTTTAAGACATTTGGAACCCAAATAAAATATTTCCAACAAGATATCATTAATACTTTTCACTGAATATATAAAAGATAGCAAAAGGCTTAATTAAATAAGTTCCAAATAAATTAATAAAATATCAAAAAATTCATTAATAAGAGAAAAGCATAATAAATCCAATAAAAGCAAAATTTGGGATGTTACAACTTGGACCACCACCAAAACACTAGCCGTCCTCCACCATCTCTGCCGTGTGTACTGTGCTAGCACCCCGGCGCTCGGCATTCCAACACTGGACGTGTGGATACTGATAGAGGCACTGCTCTATTGCAGTGCTGTTCGAGGACAACTGTTTGGACCGGTCAAGGAGTTGATTGGACCGATCTAGAAGCCGAAGGATCAACTTGCTGCATAGTTACCGCTCGGACGGATCGCACTGTTCAACAACTGTTGGGACTCGAATATGCAAATTCGGACCCTCTGTGTATACTGCACTAGTCTAGGATTACGCTAGTGCACACAGGCTCAACATCGGTAAATATCACAATCATACAGAGCGAAAACATAATGAAAGACATCATATATTATTTAATACCTGTTGAATGACCTTATAGTCAACTTACATGACTATGCCTCGCAAGGCTGAACAATAAATTAAACTGCAACGGCATTAAAATGTAGATAACCCCTCAGTATACCACAGGCAACTGAAAAGGCTCGCACCCTAAACATTCGTCTCCTTCTGGTACTCCTCCCCCAGCATTGATGTGGACTCCTCAACTGGTGATGTTGTTGGCAAGGGTGAGTATATAAAGCACTCAACAAGTTGCGCACAGAATGCAATTCTATATAACTATATGCAAGGCTTATTCCAAAGGGAATAAAGGAATGGCTAACATGGTTCTGTTGCAGTAAAGCAGCATTTATGAATAAGTACGATAAATAGATTGTAAAGATAGTAAAACAAATAACAGTAATAGATAGATTCAGCATTTCTTAAGCAAACCAAGTTTCCAATCCTAAGTCAAGTTCCCAACCTCCAATGGCAACCAGCCAACCCAACCAAGTTTCCATTTAATTAAAAAGTAACCCTTAACTGTAATTCATGAGCATTGCTCAATACAGCGAGCATGGCTATTCGAATAGGTTTGCACTCTGCAGAGGTTATGCACTTTACCCACACGACATGATCGTCTCTTATTACCATGCAATGAAGACACTTCCTTTGGTGTGTCGGCGGAGAGATCTTAACAAAGCCTTTACAATGCTCTAGATTAACCTAGTACTACCCGCTAAGGTTTCAACGCTGGTGGGTCTGGTTACCACATCCAGGGCCCCCTCTTGCGCCATGTGAGTTGATCCATAACTTGGGACTCACACCACCAGTAGTAGTACTAAGCTAAGATATTACAAATTAATCAGTTAGGCTGTCCCATACTAGACATGTGGTTCCATGATTGACTCAGGTAAAATGCTTGCAAGGTTAAGTCCTTAAGATGATTGAGGCAAGATTTCCACATACCCTCTGCCCTTCGGGCCCACCTTGGCGCTGTGCCCCTTACCACTTGCCCCAATCTAAATGATTACCACCCCAGTTGATTACCATGCACCACGTGCCATCAACAATTCAACATCGTTGTGTGACATCCTTAGACACTACAACTCAATCTCATTATGTGACAACACCTGACACACCAATTCATATCATCTTCCATATCCCATTAGTCAAGATTAAACATTGATGATTCAAGTACATGTGACGACGTGGCATGGCTAAGCAACTAACACGGTCTAACCAACCCAAGTTGATTGCAATATTAACCAACTATAGTGAACCAATCTAGGGTGACAATAGATCATGGCATACAAATGATAAGTCCTAATTTAATTTGAAACAATTGTATACTTGAAATAATATGCAATAGAGTAAAACAATATGGCGATTTTATAAACATGGGTTCAACATGATTAAAGCACAACTTGCCTTAGGAAAGCCCTTATTCTTGCTCTGTACCTTGGTCTTGAATCAACGATTCCTCCTCGGTCTCTCCGAGCAATTCGACGTCTACGCGAAATAGGAGAGAAAGCCAAATAAACCCCAAAACACAGATAAAAAACTCAAAAAATTAAATAAAAATCACCATTAAATATATCTCAATTTTACAAATTTTTAGAAAATTAAATCACCTCAATAGGAGCTCGTATGAGGAAGAACGGTCTCTCGGAAGATTCAAAAATCTAAAAATCATAAAATTGAAAATCAAATAATAAACCGAATTATTTTTATATGGAAAAACCATTTTATTGCGTCGGCGTGATATCAGGATGGCATCAGCATCAGCTCGGCCAATGCGGAGCCGCCACGTGGCCTCAATTCATGGACTGAGTCCACAGAACCGAATTGATTCACCGTGGACTCGTTCCACGGCGCACGACGCTTGGGTTCTATGCGCCACGCGGCACCGTCTGATTGGCTTGACCAACGGTGTGATCTGGACCCTCTGTTACCGATCTGACAGCTCAAGCTAGCGACGATGCGGCTTACTGACACACACTCCTCGCGGCGAGATTTGACGTGTTCAATCTGAGTTTCAACGGCTACGAATGAGTGCGAGGTCTGACGGCGAGATTGGCGACGCGGTTGCTGGAGTTGGGGACGAATACCACCCGAGCGGCATTTCCTTGCGAGATTCGCTTCGGTCTTGCGCGGATCCAGTAGAGCTCTTCTCGGCGAACTCACGGACGTCTTCGTTTTTTTTATCACGGTGCAATGGAAGTCAAGATTTCATCGGTTGAAAGCGGCAGCGAGCTCGTGGAACCACGATGAACTTGATCTCCTCAATGGACGCAATGCAGGCAACGATTCCTAGGGCAGAGGATGCGGTGCACTCGATGGAACCTCGGGCGGGGGTTGACTGGTATTTAAAGGACGTTGGGAGGCGTGCTCGAGGCGGAGAACTCAAGGACGCGGCAGCGATGCGATGGCGGAGTCCGGATCGGACATGATGAAGATGAAGCAATCCAGCCATCCACGTGTCGTAATGGATGGACACGATGCAACTGACGCGGGGCAATCCTGGGCGTATACGGGATGAACTTGTGAGATGGATAAGGGTTTTGACACGATTGCGGCCATCGGATGAAGATCTAACTACGGATGATTAGAGATCTAGAAAGCAGGCCGCCGGGCCGCACAATTATGGGCCATGAGCAACAGTAATGGGCTTTGGCCCGTTACTATTAAAAAGATTTTTTGGATTTTCTTTTGAAATAATTCCAGAAATTCACTTAATTAGTTTTAGGCAACAAAAGTATCAGGAAAAATCCAAGAAAATTCTCATAAATACTTTGAGACATTTTGAACTTAAATAAATTATTTTTAGCCAAACTTTATATTAATTTTATCTATAAATGATTAATTTCCATAAAAAGCCAATATACTTAATTTAAAATACATTCAAATAAATCCTAGAAAAAATTTCAAAAATATTTTGAGTCTTTAGGAACCCAAATAAAATAATTTCGATAAAACTTTATTTCGACTTTCTTAATAAATAAATACTTTTCTCAAAAGACCAATATATAAAATATTTAATAATTTCAAATAAAGTCCAAAAAAATCCAATAAATTCAGGAAGATCATAAAATGCATAAATAACAATAAAATAATATTATAAGGTAAATTTTGGGATGTTACAACAACCATACCAGGACGCGCAATGTCAATCTGCTTCGACATCTACTTCTGCTGCACTACGCGTCTAGTGGTAAAGATCTGTAATCCGTGATCATCTATTTGCGTGGCCTCTTGGGGTCGGTAGAATTTTTAATTTGCGTTAGTGTAGCCTACCGTAAACCTTTAGGAACCAAGGAGGTGAAGGGGCGATACGGGCGTCGAACAGGCAGATGGGGCGACACGGGTGAGGGGAGACGGAGGGGCGGTCCGCAAGGGTAGGGAGAAAGTGCTAGGGTTGGGAGAAGGTGAGTCGAACAGGTGGAGGGGCGGGGCGCGAGGGTAGAGAGGAGTAAAATCCTTCTTTTATAGTTAAGAGTTTTACCATATCATATAACTTTGATTATCGTGCTAATAAAAATCGTCCAGCACTTTATTATTTTCATATCTCTCAAATTATATTGAGTTTGGTCTTCAAATTTTATAGGATTGTAGAAACTCAACTCCCCTACGTGTGGTAACGTTTTGAGAATTTTTCAAACATTTTACTGCAGATCCAGCAAACAGAACTATATTCTAATTCATGAAAATCATAAGTACACATTTTCAAAAATTCTCAAAAAAATTACAATAGATAGGGGAAGTGAGATTATACAACCTTGTAAAATATGAAGACCAAAATCAATATCAGCTGAAAGATATAAAAAAGACAAATTCAGCTAACTAGTGATTTTTCACTGTTTAGTGTTTTGTTAATTTCATATCTTTCAAATGCGATTGAGTTTGATCTTTAAATTTTGTAGGCCTGTAGAAGCTCACCTACCCTACATATGGAATTTTTTTTGAGATTTCTTGAAAACTTGTACATATAAGTTTTATAAATTTTACAACATAAGTCTGCTGTATACTACATGTAGTAACACATTGAGTAATAAGCAGTAAAATGTAGCTTTCTTGACAGTAAAAGATAGTATATGCTGTTGTTTGATACTTTTTTATTTTTATATTTTTTAAATCTGATTGAGTTTGATCTTCAAATTTTACAAGGTTGTAGAATCACACCTCCCCTACTTGTAGTAATTTACAGTAAAATGTAATTTTTTATAGTAAAAGATACGACATGCTGTTATTTGACACTTTATTATTTTCAAATCTCTCAAACACGATTGAGTTTGGTTTTCAAATTTTACAAGATTGCGGAAGCTCGACTCCTCTGCGTGTGATAATTTTTTAAGAATTTTTCAAATATTTTATTGTAGATCCAGCAGATAGATCTTTATTCTTATTCATGAAAACCATAAGTACGCATTTTCAAAAATTCTCAAAAAATTGCCATAGATAGGGGAGGTGAGATTATACAACTTTGTAAAATTTTAAGATCAAAATCTATATCAGCTGAAAGATATGAAAAATACAAATTCGGCTAACTAGTGATTTTCACTGTTTAATGCTTTTTTAATTTCATATCTTTCAAATGCGATTGAGCTTGATCTTCAAATTTTGTAGGCCTATAGAATCTCACTTACCATACATATGGAAGTTTTTTGAAAACTTTACATATTATTTTTATAAATTTTACAACCTAAATCTGTTGTATACAATATGTAGTAACACATTGAGTAATAGGTAGTAAAATGTAGTTTTCTTGATAGTAAAAGGTAGTATATGATGTTGTTTGGTATTTTTTATTTTTATATCTTTGAAATCTGATTGAGTTTGGTCTTCAAATTTTACAAGGTTATAGAATGACACCTCCCCTACGTGTGGTAATTCACTTTATTAAATTCATATCTCTCAAATCCCATTGAGTTTGGTCTTCAAATTTTATAGGATTGTAGAAACTCGACTCCCCTACGTTTGATAATTTTTTGAGAATTTTTCAAATATTTTACTGTAGGTCCAGCAGACAGAACTTTATTCTTATTCATGAAAACCATAAGTACACATTTTCAAAAATTCTCAAAAAGTTACCATAGATAGGGGAGGTGAGATTATACTACCCTGTAAAATTTTAAGACCAAAATCAATATCAGGTAAAAGATATAAAAAAGACAAAGAAGAGATAAATTCATGTACAAACTACAATACACATTAACTAGCTGGGTTAACCAACGCATGAACTAGTAACTGATTCGGTAGTAATTCAATATGTTGTTGTATAGTAAAATGTATTTGTGATTTACTACCGAATTGGATTCTGGTGTGCTTTGCATGCGCTTCGCCAGTAAATTCATTAGTTGTTCTGTAGTAAAATATTTCGTGATTTACTAGCAGACTGCATTTACTAGTGTTGTTTGCAATCATTAACTCACTACGTTTTGGCCAGCACGTGAAATTTACTTCTCCGACCGGAGTGCAGAATAGCTATTCTTTGCTTAGGAGTATAATAGCGCCACCATATACATACATACATACATACATACATACATACATACATACATACATACATACATACATACATACATACATACATACATACATACATACATACATACATACATACATACATACATACATACATACATACATACATACATACATACATACATACATACATACATACATACATACATACATACATACATACATACATACATACATACATACATACATACATACATACATACATACATACATACATACATACATACATACATACATACATAGTACAATTACCTGGGGCACCATGGTGCATAGGCACCATGATCCCCAAAATATGTATTTTCCCTATATATTTGCATGCAATTATTTTTGAAATTTTTAGGATGTTGGGTTTAATCAGTTTACTAACTAGTTCAAACAAGTTTGAACTAAAATTCAAACTAAAGTTTTCTTTTTTTTATGATAGTTTGATTGTAGGTATGTGCTGATGTTATATATAAATCAGCAAAACATGTGATCTAAATTCGTTCAAATCTTTAAATTCGAGTATATTTTTTCAAAGGTATGTATTTTATTTGAATTGTTATAGATGGGTATATACCCTAAAACTAAAAGTTTTTAAAAATATACCCGAATTTGACTCGAATTCATGCATTTAAAATTATGGTGTGCAGGCCCCATGTGCCCCATTTCGCCGTCCAATGTGTGTGTGAACATGCATGCTTGAATGTGTATATGTTCTACTTGACACACATTTTGCACATTATGGATGTCACTATGGGTGAGTGGTGAGTTTATGTACTATTCAATATTGTTTCATTGAGAATAAACAAATTTAGTCCTATCTTTACCCATTTTAAGCATGCTTCTTTATTGAAAGATTGCTTACTCTGATACACCAATGTTGCTATTTTTTAGGTTACTCATGAACACGCCAAAGCTACAGAAGAACTCAGCATGCATGATTTGGTGCATGACTTGGCATGATCATTTGCTGGTGATGAAACATTTTTTCTTGATGCTATAAAGCATAATAATTCTCTCAGTTACAGTTCTCATCATGTAGTTGTGGTGAGATATGATAAAAGGTTTTCCAAGTCATTGCCTATTAAGGTAAGGTCACTATATTTCAGAGATTGAGGCTGAAAACTCGAGGAATATGGATAGGCTATGTTAGCATAAATTTAAAAGTTTTATCGTGTAAATCAGGATATCAAGTGAGTAAGAGATCTGAATCGTTACTGCTAGACACGTAGTGCATCAAAAGGAGAGTTAAAGTAGGCTGATTCAACGTAGCGCGTGTCCTCAAGTAGTGATCGATCATCCTCGAGAGGTGATCAAACAGCACGAACTGTCGTCCCAATCAGCGTCACAGTAGTAGCAACACCTCTATCAAGTCCACATGTTCGGGGAAGGAACACTTTGAGTCGGTGTGCTAGCACCAGCGTACACGGTAGGGCCTGAGCGGTGATGACTAGGGTTTTCGATGGGTGCGATGGTACAACAGTTGCATCCCTTAGCCTCCCTTTATATAGCATCTTGGTGGAACTCTACGTTAGGGTCCTAACCAAGGTGCAAAACACACTTAGCCCATTAGTGACAGATCCAATCCGAGCTAATGTATTGTAACCTATTAAATGCGTGGCTATGTAGGTTCATGCATATTTAGCCATGGTCTAGAAATTGCTTTTGGCTCATAAGTCGGCAGCGGCCCCTAACAAGGTATAGCGACTTCCAAATACACACAAAAATCATATCGGACAAACCTATATAGTGTTCATGTGCCAATCCCTTTTCCTTACGATACAAATCGAACTAAGGCGAGAAACGTACCATCCTATAATAGCTCAATCTTTCACTTATTCTGTTGAGTTTGAGAGTGATACAAATTCGTTTCTTACTTCATCTCAAATTTGCTTCTACGCGGAGTCTGCTATGTATTACGATAAATATGTCCTTATAGTTCATAAGAAAAACAAGAGCTTCATTGTAAACATATTCTCATATAGTAATTGCCTTCGTGCACTCGGGTTTTTCATGTAAAATTTGTGCCACCTATTTTTATTTTTATTTTGGCATTATTTATAACAACTGGTATCACATAGTCTCGACGACTTGATTCGCTCGGACTCGAGTCTAGGACTGGGCAATCGGTTATTTCAGTTTCTTCGGTTCGGTTTTTTCGGTTTTTAAAAATTTCGGTTTTTGGACTCTGAAAACCGAACCAAAACCAAACTCTGGTAAAAACCGAACCGAACTAACCGAACCATTTCGGTTCGGTTAATGCGGTTTTTCGGTTAACCGAAAAAACCAGCCTGAAGGACAGCGCCTTCTGCTTCCAGTGCTCGGGAGCCACCTAGACGGGCTGCTCCAAGCTCAGCGACGAGGCTGCCAGGGATTACTACGAGGCTGCCAGAGATTACTACCTGGACAGGATGTGGTGATGAGATGGTGATGCAAGACTGGTTTGGATGTTAGTAGTGTTTAGAGTAAAATTAGAGTCTCCAAATTCTGTACATACTTAAATGCTACTCGAAAGTGTTATAAGGCATAAGGCAAGTCGCAAGTTTGATGGCATAGGAGAGGATGAATTTCTCTACTTCAGCAAAGTGTTTTGGACAATCTTCTGGTGCATAGAATTACTATAACGGAGCACACACAATAGAACAAGGGAAGAGAAGTGCATAGATACAATGTTTAAAGATTATCAATTAGACAATTACCATTCATTCACATATTCATAAAATTTATATGTTCCACCCAGTACATGAGAGGAGGGAGAAGCAACACTGCAGCCTTTCAAGGGGAGATTGAGTGTTAAAAAAGGGGGAAGATAATAATAATAAGATGGTGCATGAAAACACAGCAGAGGGGAGGGAAATACATTGTCCAAGTCAAGTAACACAAAATACATTGTCCAATGTCCATAAACAGAAAATAGATAATGTCCATTCAGTCATTCACACAAAATACATGTCCATGAAACACAAAATACAATTCCACCTGAATCTTGTGAACCTGAACTTGTCAAGCAATCCATGCCAAATCCTACCAATAACTTTTCATATCAGTCCATTGTTGGGGTTACAATAAAATTAGAAAACCTAAACATACTAGCAATACATTGTCCAGCAACAACTTACCCATCAACCAGTAAGTTTCCTCATTGGCATGCAGTTGTATCTGCAGAACATGTGTTGAAGTTACTTCAGGGTTAAAAGATAAAACAAAAGCTAAAATTGCTTGGTTCCTAAACATCATAGCCACTTAAGATAGCCAAAAAAACTTCAGTGCATGCCTGGTCAAGAAATTTGGGCCCGAAAGTAAGTTTGGCCAAGAAATTGGTTGTTTAGTCAAAAATGGTTATCTTTTTATAGCCACTTGTGTGCACAAAAGTTAATTTCAACATTTGGCTGCACCAACACATATTCTAGACATGATGTTTCTAAATTGACTTACTGAAAGCAGACTTCATAAACTGAACGCATTTCTAAAATGCATTTCTAAAATTTCAACAGATGTGCAACTTCATAAACTGAACGCATTTCTAAAATGCATTGAACGTCTAGGTATGAGTTGCAGGCAAAGCACCAGACTGACAGATCACTGCAAACAATACATACAGTAACACAATGCTAAGTAAAACCAACTCATGTAAAGTTGTAAACATGCTACAACATAGTAGGACACTAGGACTGCTAGATTACAAAAGTAATCGACCTCAAAGCAAATCTAATGCCCAGGAATTTGGATGACCTTAAAGCAATCGATCTCAAAGCAAATCGATTTTTTGTTTTGTCACAGGTAAATGCTCAGATCTAAAATAATTTTATGAGGAGTTGGACTTGGTTTTACCTCACTGGTCTGTCGGACTCCGGACTCCGGAGGAAGCGCAGAGGCAGAGTCGGCGGCGTGCCAGCATCGGCAGTAGTCGGTAGAGATGGCGGCTGGGAGGACCGGAGGCAGCGTCAGTGGTAGCCGGCAGAGATCGACGCGGAGGAAGACTGGAGGCCGACACTAGGGCCGCGTGGAGCCGAGGCCCACGAGGCCGCGAGGTTGGACAAAGAGACTCGGTTGCCGACGCCGCGAGTCCGCGACCTAGGTTTGGCGGGCGGAGGAGCGGTGGTCGGTGGAGGCATGGAGGCAAAGGGGACGAACGACTCGCCCGAACCGCCGGACGAGGGGTAGCCGGGTAGGGCCAAAGCCGCCGTGCCGCCGAATGGAATGGGGAATTGGGGATTTGGTGGGGAGGGGATGGATTGGGGAATTGGGGATTTGAGTCTGTGACTAAGTGACCTAGCTCACAGACTTGACGGGGAGTTGGCGACTTGGCGTTGCCCTTGCGCAAAACAATTCGGTTTATCGGTTACCAGAACTACCAAACCGAACCGAATATCGTACACCGAATAGTACCGAAAAAATGAACCGAAAATCGAACACCGAAAAAACCGAATTTTTCGGTTAATTTGGTTCGGTTCGGTTCGGTTTTTCGGTTTCGGTTAAATTATGCCCACCCCTACTCGAGTCCGAAGCCAAATTGATCTCGGCGTGATAGCGGCTGCGAAATCAGGGGCGAACAGAGCTCTCGTCTCCCAGGCAGCCTTAGCGAAACAAAAAAATCATAGGATCTTTGTCATCTTGGCAAGCACAGAAGATTATATATCGTCGGATTCGCGTCCGTGCTGATATCATCGAGTTGGCGATATTTTCTTTCCAAGAAGTCAAAGCCGAAGCGTCGAATCCGAGTAAGGTGTCAGACAAAGCGCTGGTTCCCGAGCGACTCTCTCCGTGCGGCAGGTATCAAATAATTTTTATCGAATAACGCGCGAAAACAGATATTGTATAAAGCACATATATAGTACTGTTTAACCAATCGTATGAGTTCAACATGCAACAAGATTATCGCAGTCTAACAAGTCATTTTATCGGGCAGTCCAACAAAGTTGCAAAAGTACACTAAATTTGAACAGTACACATATGACAAGTTTCGAAATATAGAATGATACGTAAATAATATTACAATAAGTCGATAACATAACCATGAGGTCTATAACTCTGTGTTTTCATGAAAGAGACAATACGACAATAGTATAAGAGTATAATATTGTATCATAGTGTTCATGAAAGAGACAATACGACAATAGTATAAGAGTATAATATTGTATCATAGTGTTCATAGTATGTATCTTTTGGATGAAGCATAAACAATGAAATGTAAAACATGTTTTATAGAGTGATAATTTACAATAACTTTGGGTAACTAAAATATTTCTAATTAATTCTAAATGTAAATAAATATATTAATAAGAACACATAATCGTCCGTTAAATTTTGATTAATCGGCCGTATTGTGTTTAATCACTTAGCGGTACTACATCCGTCTGTTGAGCGCATACCTTTTTCACACCACTAGTTCGGACTAGCTGCGGGTCTAGCTTCCATCGCAAATGAAAGGTCGTCTTAATGTTGAATCGAGCTATGGGTGGACCAGTTTTTCCGTGCTAAAGCTCGATGATCTTAACCATCCACTACTTAAACCAATGGTTGGCAAGCCCTTACTGACAACAGACAATCAGAAAGACAAGATAACACAGGATATGGTAGTCTAAGTAAATCACAAAATATAACTCATGGCAATTCAAAATGAGCGCAAAGAAGCAATGGGGAAGGATTTCAGTAGAGCCACCATTCAGAATATTCTGTAACGTATTCCACAAAGAAATGATACTTTTGTCAGATGGGGGCGCTCGGTAATTTTTCAAATGTAACAATAGTTTCAACGAGCACTGAGCCACTAACTGAACTAAAACCAACCAGTTCTTCAACAATTAGAGAAACTAGACAAGTAGACAGTCATAATTTGATAATGGAGCAATGGACAAGGTATGTCCGAGAGCATCTGTAAACACCAATCGCTGGAACCTATTCATTCTCAATTATGGGGGTAACATGATCGACAATAATGCTTATATCGGTAAGGCGCCCCTGTGAAGGATCATGTGGAGGTCCATCCATGTTTGTGATGAGTATTTGACTTTATTTGAGCAAGGTGTGCTCAGGTTTGAGTTTGATTTGATTTGGAATTCAAAAGGAAGCAATTTGAGTTGTGTTAGCTTCTTGCGGTACTACCAGCCTGTGGCTGGCGGTAGAACCGACTGATGATTGAGACATAATTAATTGTGAGCATTTGTGATGATTGAACATTGCTATGTGAGGAGTTTCCTTGTTTTTGATGATTGCAAGACGACGGTGCTAGATCATGGTGAGGCGAAAGATGACCGGGACTAGGCGAGGAGCGTTGGAGGTCCAGACAGTCGAGGATCGCCGAAAGATGATCGAAGACGGAGTCATGGCAAGCCGTGAAGAAAAGGAACGAATGAGATGCTAGCTAGACGCTGCGTGGATCAATGAGGACCATTGGATCTTGGTCTAGTTGATAGGTTAGCGGGTCTAGTTAGTGTGCTTTGAGAACCGTGAATAAAAACCCATTATGTGTTGCGGGTTTTGGGTGAACCCTTGCATTGGTGGTTGAGTGGGTTAATCCTAGCCCTTGATGGATGCTCTAGGGTTTAGAGGCTCATCCAAGGGTGGTAGGTGACCCAAGAGTTGTATAAATAGGGGTGGAGGGGTAGCCTTCCCCTCTTGAAGGTTTTGAGGTTTTTGATGCTCCTTTGAGCTTTGCCCACATGAATGTGAGGCTTTGTAACCTATCCTTCTAGAAATACAAAAATTTTCTTTACATTATTGTGAATTTAAATTGCACATTTACATTATGTCTTTACTCTACGCAATTTAAATTCAGCATTTACTTTCCCGTATTTACATTCTCGCAATTTACTTTCTTGCAATTTGGATTTGTCTCCCCTCCTTCTAAATGCTGTTCTTCTAGGATGTCTTAAGGGTGTTCATATGGTTTTACATCTTTCTTGCACCCTAGGATAGACTAGAGATCAAGTTTTTTATCGAATTGCAAATCTGTCCAGAACTTGTTCTTTGCGCAGCAGTCCGTCTATGATTTTTATTAAAATCTAGAAAAATAATTTTTAATTGATTATTATTGGAGAAGGTGCACTACTCATATTTCCATCTCTGGAAAAACTTTTGAGTCCACTGGTTGCACCATTTGAGCACTATGAAGTGAAAACCGAGCCTCAAACTTTCTGGTCGAAGTTCCTGACTGTCTGTAATGCTTGATTTTTCATGTTTATTCTACAAATCTTTTTGAGGTGATTTTTGGTGGACTGTTTCATGACTCAACTTTGCATAGGGATAAAAATTCCCAAAAATTTAAAGCAACATAAACTCACCAACCATCTGCTCCAAATGAGGACAATTCCTTGAAAATCTGCTTTTACTTTTCTGGAAAGAGACTTTGGTGTTTTATCTTTATCTCTTTTTGAAAAGTAGTCTTTAAATTGATTCCTCTTTGTTAGGATACTTGAAAACCAGGATTTTGATTAAAAAATCCCTCACATGATTCATGGTTCTCATCCATGCAAGCTAGGGGTACACATAGTTGTCTAATTATTCGGGTTTTGGAGGGTGTGCGAATCTGAGAAACACTAGTTTAAAGGAAAATCTTTGGGTGTTTTAGATTTTTATTGCGAGATTGTTTCGAGTACTTTGAGTGGGGGAAAATTTGGGATCATTCACCCCCCTCTGATAGCCATTTCGATCCTTCAATTGGTATCAGAGCCGGTTTTGCTCTTTCATAGATCTTGACCGGTCTCAAGAGCTATGGCGATGGACAAGTATTCCACCAAGCCTCCTATTTTTGCTGGAATTGATTTTTCGTTTTGGAAATCGTGGATGGAATCATACATCACTGCCCAGGGCTTCCTGATATGCCAGGAGGTGAAACTCCCGTATGACGTTCCTGCTGATGAAAACGTCACGGCCGGAAATATGGCTGACATTGAGGCGAACACTAAGGCAATGAACATTCTCATACAGGGTCTTAGCCGTAGTGAGTATGATAGGATTTCTCACATCCATTCTGCTCACGAGATTTGGGTGACCCTCGATGCTTACCATAAGGGCACTACTCAAATCAAGACCGTGAGGAAGGACCAGTTCAAGCGTGAGTTCAACAAGTTTGAACAACACGCTGGTGAGAGTCTTGACGAGTGCTTTGGTCGGTTTACGAAGATTTTGAGCGACCTCCGAGCAGTCGGTTGCATATACCCTGACTCGGATAATGCTCGACATTTCTTGACCGTACTCGATCTTCGAGTTTGGAAAATGAAAGTGACCACCATCAATGACACTACTGACTTGTCGACCTTGACTCTTGATGGGCTTTACTCCCATCTGAAGACTCATGAGATCGACGTCATCTCTCGCAAGACGAAATCACAAACGATGGCCTTGGTCATTGATCCCACTGGATCTTCCCTTGATATTTCTGCTGGTTTTTCTCTTTTCGCCCTTTGCGAGCTAAGCGATGACCAACTGGAAAAATTTTCAGAAAATGAGCTTGCTCTTCTTGCTCGCAAATTTTCACATGCATACAAGAGGGTGAGAGAGGAAGAGAGGTGGCATGATCACATGCTTCGAGTGTGGTGGCCCCAACCACATTCGGGCTAATTGCCCCAAACTGGAGAAGGCAAAGAACGACACCAGCGGTTCAGCAAAGAAGGACTACATCGACAAGAACCGCAACAAGATGCCTCCAGTTCATGAGCTGGCACGTGAGAAGAAGTACCGCAACTTCTCCAAGAATAAGAAGCTCTTCCACCGCGTCCTCGCCGCGCTTGACGACATCAACCTCTCCGACACGGAGACATGGAGCGATGAGGGCGAGGATGAACCGCAAGAGAAGAAAAGCGGCGACGACTTCTCCGGCATGTGCTTCATGGCCGACGTCAACGGCATCAGTGACTCCGAGCTCTATATAGCGACTCGGAAGAGGTACCCTCCTATGACCAGCTCAATGAAGCTTTCTGCAAATTAGGAAAATTTCATGCTAGAGCTAGAGCTAGGTGTGTGGAGCTAGAGAAGGAAGTAGGTACCTTGACTCGAGAGTTATCTTCTCTTGGATCTTCTCCCTCTCGAGTCACTGATGACTGTTCTTTGTGTGATGCACTTCTTGTGGAGTTGGAGAACCTAAGGACTATGCATGATAGTGTGTTATCTGAACTAGATAGTCTTAGGTTAAAGAATGCTAACGATGATTCTATTGATGCTATTGCACTAGATGCTAGTTTTCTTCATGCTCACTCTACTCCATCATGCTCTAATTGCCCTAAATTGCTTGCTGAAATTAATGCCATAAGTGATCACCTTAGGAAGGTTTCTTCTAGAAATGATGAACTTGAAATACATGCTTCTAAGGACCAAGTTAGCTCATGTGAGGGCTGTAGGCAACTAAAACTTGACAATAAATCACTAAATATCAAGTGTGCTAAACTTGCTAAGGACTTACTAGATAAGTCACAAGAAAGTTGCTTGCGATGTAATGTGAGTCCGATTGACCACATTCTTCTTCCTAAATTCATCTAAATTCAAGATCTTTTTGCCAGTACTAATTTTATAATTTTTAGATTTGATTTATTTTCTTTTATTTATTGGTCGCTCCATTTTGCGCGTAGTCGAAGAAGTTGTCGCCGTCGCCGAAGAAAGTGCCGATCTGCCGAGCGACCCTTCTCTCCTCATCAACGAAGGCAAGTCTCCTTGACGCATGTTGATCCCATGTTTTATCAATGCTTTACAATGTTTTATAATTTGCATCGCTATTATTTAAAAGATGATGTTAAAATTTAGGTTGTTGTTAATCCCAATTGTTATTACCACCTTGATATTGAAATCCTTGACTGTTGTAACCCTAAGTTGCTGTGATATGTCATAATAATAATATGTTATGATATATTTTTGTCTAGTGCGCTAGATGTGCTTAAATGCAAAGTCGATCAAATACCTATGGATGCGTTACTTTGAAACTGTGAAAAAATACGAATTTGAAAAGTTGTGGCAATATGTATGCCGCTGTATTCGCAAAATAAAAATGAAAATAATTTAGACTTGGGCGGATCGGTTTGTTTGGCGGGTGCAGATGGTGCACTAGTTTTTGTTGTGTTTGTGCCGCCCAGGTCAATTAAGGACCGACGCTTGTGATTGTCTATTCTAAGCACAACCGTACAACCACATGTCTAAATGGGTACGACCTAGCTGAATAATTTGTAATAATTTAACTTAGACTCGCCAGATAGTGAAATGTGGGTGCCAAATGGAGGCAACTTTGTTTTTCCCACACGGTGCAAGAGGGGGCTTCTGTACTGGGTAGATGGAACCCTAACAGCGGTGAAACCTCAGCGGGCGGAGTTAGGTTAGATTATTGCATTGTAAAAGCCTTGTCATGATCTCTCTTCCAACACACCAAAAGAAGTGTGCTTATTGCGCATGGCAACAAGAGACGATCATGTCTTATGGGTAAAGCTGTACACCTTTGCAGAGTGTAAAACTATTCGAATAGCCGTAGAGTCAAGGGCAAGCAAAGAATGTTTTCATATTGGTAGACTTTGTTTTTGGTTTTAAAAATTGATGTTTTGGGATCTGGGAGTGGTTATAACTTCCGGATGTATTCCTGGCGGCTGGAGCCAGTCAGGTGGTTGGAACCTGTTTTGATTCATGACAGATGGGGTCATGTGATGGTTAAACAAGATCTTTTAAAATGGGCGGTTAGAGCCTGTATACTGGTGTTGGTAGTTGGAACCTTCACTAGAGTTATAAATAATTTCAATTGTAGAAATAACTGTTAAAACTGCTTTGTGAAAATTATTATTAATAATGTTTGTTAAATCTGGCTTTGTGCAAATGAACCATATTAAGCCATCTTTGGAAGGCCTTGCATCTTGCATATTTTCCCGATTTACTGAGTACGTTTGTACTCATATGCTACAATAAATTCTTTTGTCAGAAGCTTTCCAAGATGCCATGAACGATGGTGAGTTCTACGATGTGGAGTACGATGAAGACAATCCAGAGCTAGGCGACGCTTTCTTTTGATCATCGCATGTGGTGTTTATTGGCTTTACCATTTTGCTTCTTATTTTCGCTGCTGTATACTTAAATGTCATGTGACCTGGTTTTGTAATAATGGCTTTTCGGCCAGTACTCAGTATTTATCTTTTCAATTCATGCTTTTCGGTTATGATTCATCACTGTGAACTGTGTGTACTAGCGTTGATCTAGGACTAGTACAGAAATACACAGGGGATTCTAGATAGCAAATCCGGGGTCCCACAGCGGTGGTATCAGAGCCATGTCGACTGTAGGTCGCATCCCTAGTTTGTCTGGTCTTCTTAGCTAGAACTTCAAAATTATTTTCTAAATCAAACCAACGAATTGGTATGAAATAGATTATCTCCACTCATCTCATTCTTAGGTTTTTACTCTTTTCCTTTGCTAAAATATTAATTTGATCTTATGTCTTAGAACTTCTTAAAGCCTCGAGTCTTTTGCAAGAATCCAAATCAAGGAAGATGATGATCCATTTTCTTTTCAAGACTAATCGAGGGCTTCTGGAAAGATCAAGTTGTCAAAAGAGTGCTTGAAAAGAACTCCCATATAAGATAGGTTATAGTGCTCAATACTGTTGGAGCATATCATCCCTTTTTTGTTTATCAACGTATAGTCCAAGTGTATTAGGATTTTTCTTGCTTGTTTGTTGGGTGTGATGTACACTTGCCCTAGCATTGTGTTGCAGCCACCTTTTTTTGGAGTTTTATTGCTTGTTTGGTCTTGGAATGGCTACCTCCCTAGTCTTCTCATCTTTTGCTCTTTCCCTCTCATCTATTGCTAACCTGTCCCTGGCCATTGCTTCAGATGGAATGTCAAGGAAGAGGACGTGGAGCTGGTCGTGTAAGAGGACGTGGTCGTGGACGTGGCCGGGTAGCGCCACAAGAACAGCAAGAACATCAAGTGCCACCGTCCCCGGTCCAGCAAGATCAGGTGCCACAGGGTCAGCAGGATCAAGTGCCACCGCCACCCCCAAATCAACCACCATGTATGGAACAGATGATGGCCATGCAACTTCAAATTCTGTAGGCCTTAGCGCAGAACGTACTAAATCCACCTCAAGCTGCCCCAGTGCAGGTAGCAGCTCAGCCACCCCAATTCAAGTATGGGGAGTTCATGAGGACCAGACCTCCGACTTTTGCTGGGTCAGCCGATCCTTTGGAGGCTGATGACTGACTAAAGGAAGTAGAGAAGAAACTTTACATGGCCCAGTGCGATGAGATAGAAAGTGTGCGGTTTGCTACGCACCAACTTAAAGGAACAGCTGTGAGTTGGTGGGAGAACTATTGTGCTGCCCACGAAGAAGCTCAGAACATTACTTGGGATGAGTTCGTTGAAGCCTTTCACGCCACCCATATACCTAAGGGAATTATGGAAATGAAGAGGAGGGAGTTTCATAAGTTGCAACAGGGAAATCTCTCAGTGTCAGAATATCTGAACAGATTCACTCAGCTGTCTAGATATGCTGCAGAGGATGTCTCAACTGATGAGGCGAAGATCTGGCGTTTCATGGAGGGTCTTGACCCTAACCTCAAAGTGCAGTTGGTCTCTAATGACTTTCCCACCTTCCAGCACATGGTGAACAAAGCCTTGATTCAGGAAGATGCTCAACGTCAGCTCTTTGAGTCAAGAAAAAGGAAGATGGTGTTTCAAGGTCAACGTGGTGCTAGTAGCTCTAGGCCACGTTTCTTTCAAATTTCACCACAGAGACAGCAGCGCCTAGTGCCGCTTAACTCCAAAGACGCGATCGCGACAGTTTGCTCAAGATTCTGCTAGCAACCCAGGAGGTCAAGTTCAGAAGAGCAACACAGCTATAGCAGGTGTCCAGTGTTTTAACCGCAGAGAATTGGGACATTATGCCAGTAATTATCCTCAGAAGCGCTAAGCCATGACCCCAATTCGCTTCAACCTGGGGACCACACCAGCCAGTGCACTTGCATCAGCTCAAGGAAGAGCAGCACCGCAGACCCCGCGTACACCTCGCACTGTTGGAAGAGGACGTGTTAACCACGTCACTGCTGAAGAAGTTCAGGACGCACCTGATGTGGTGTATGGTAAGTTCTTTGTCAACTCAGTACCTGCTTCAGTATTGTTCGATTCTGGTGCTACGCATTCTTTCATATCAGAGTATTTGGTCAGAAAGCATGGTTGGGGTACAGTTCAGGTTAGAAACCCTTTATTAGTTCAATCTCCTCGAAAAGAATTAAAAACTACTGCTGTTTGTCCAAAATCGGATATAGTTATAAATGGGGTAAAGTTCCTAGCGAACTTAATATTATTGAATACCAAGGGAATAGAGGTAATCCTTGGGATGGATTGGTTAACCAAGTTTAAAGGACAGATAGACTATGCTAATCGATCTATCTCCCTTACCAGACCTGATGGAATTCGTGTAGAATTCTTGTCTGATCTTTCCTCAAAGAAGGGTAGTACCCTAAACAGCTTGAAAGGTACAACTTTGGAAAAAGTGCCTATAGTAAATGAATACCCAGATGTATTCCCAGAAGATTTGCCTGGTATGCCACCGCATCGACATTGAGTTCATAATTGAGCTTGTACCTGGTACGGCTCCTATATCAAAAAGACCTTATAGGCTACCCGCCAATGAGTTAGCAGAAATGAAGCAGCAGATTGAAGAACTGCAAGAGAAAGGATTTATAAGACCAAGTTCTTCACCTTGGGGAGCACCAGTAATCTTTGTTAAGAAGAAGGATGGTAGTTTGAGAATGTGTATAGATTACAGATCTCTGAACGAGGTTACAATTAAGAACAAGTACCCTTTGCCAAGGATAGATGATCTGTTTGATCAGTTGAAGGGAGCTCAAGTTTTCTCAAAAATTGACTTGAGATCGGGATATCATCAACTTAAGATAAGGAAGGAAGATATTCCTAAGATAGCTTTCACTACCCGGTATAGACTGTACGAGTTTACAGTGATGTCTTTCGAATTAACAAATGCACCTTCCTATTTCATGAATTTGATGAACAAGGTGTTCATGGAGTTGTTGGATAAGTTTGTGGTTGTCTTTGTTGATGACATTCTTATCTATTCTAAAAGTATGAAAGAACATGAGGATCATTTGAGGATAGTTCTGGAGAAATTAAGAGAGCATCAGCTTTATGCTAAGTTCAGCAAGTGTGATTTTTGGTTGAAAGAAGTTGCGTTTTTGGGTCATGTCATTTCTGCTGGAGGAGTAGCTGTAGATCCTGCAAAAGTGAAGGATGTTTTAGATTGGAAACAACCTAAGTCAGTTCCAGATATCAGAAGTTTTCTTGGTCTAGCAGGCTACTATCGGCGTTTCATTGAAGGTTTTTCTAAGATAGCCAGACCTCTCACTCAACTCTTAAAGAAGGAGAAGAAGTTTGAATGGACGAAATCTTGTGAGCAGAGTTTTTAGGAATTGAAGAAGAGGTTAACTTCAGCACCTGTGCTTGTTCTGCCAGATATTCGGAAGGATTTTGAAGTTTTCTGTGATGCTTCAAAGCTAGGTCTTGGTTGTGTTCTGATGCAGGAAGGAAAAGCTATAGCGTATGCTTCAAGACAGCTGCGACCCCATGAGGAAAACTACCCAACTCATGACTTGGAGTTAGCTGCAGTTGTTCATGCACTCAAACTTTGGAGACATTATCTTATTGGTAATCGATGCGAGATCTATACGGATCATAAGAGTTTGAAGTACATTTTCACTCAGTCTGATCTCAATTTAAGGCAAAGAAGATGGTTGGAGTTGATTAAAGACTATGACTTCGGCATTCATTATCATCTAGGGAAAGCTAATGTTGTTGCAGATGCTTTGAGTAGAAAGAGTTATTGCAACAATATTATGGTTTTAGAAAGTCAGCCAGCACTTCAGGAAGAATTCCAACGTCTCAATCTGGAATTAGTGAATGAAGGTTGTATTTTCAATATGGAAGTGCACTCAACCTTGGATGATCAGATCAGAGAAGCTCAAAAGGATGACAGTGGTATTGCAGACATAAAGAGTGATCTGGAGAAAGGAAAATCTTCTGGACTTTTTGAGGATGAGAAAGGTACCATTTGGTTTGGAAAAAGAATTGTAGTTCCTAACCAAAAAGAGATCAAGGATATGATTTTAAAGGAGGCTCATGATTCTGTTTATTCTATTCATCCGGGAAGTACGAAAATGTACTCAGATTTGAAAGAAAAATATTGGTGGTCGAATATGAAAAGAGAAGCTGCTGAATTCGTGGCTCGTTGTGATATTTGTCAGTTAGTTAAAGCAGAGTATCAGAGACCAGCAGGATTGTTACAACCCTTGCAGATTCCTGTTTGGAAATGGGAAGAAATTGGAATGGATTTCATTACTGGACTTCCCAGCACTAAGTCTGGATATGATTCAATTTGGGTCATTGTGGATAGGTTGACAAAAGTTGCACATTTTATTCCGGTGAAGACCACCTATTCTGGCGATAAACTTGAAGAGTTGTACATGGCTAAAATAGTATGTTTACATGGAGTGCCAAAGAAGATTGTGTCAGATCGAGGGTCCCAATTTATGTCGGGACCCGAATCTGCAAATCCGGACCCTCTGTGTATTTTGTGCCAGACCAGGATCACGCTAGCACACACAGTCATACAGGGTTGCACATTACAGACATTCACAAAGATATAAGAATAAATAGTGCAAACATGTATATAAATCGAGTTGTACGACCTTATGGTCTCCTTACAGATAAGTCAGCCACACAGGGCTTACATTATTCAAAGTAAAGAAATAGCAGCGGAACATAAATAAAAGGGTCGTGGAAGCCTTCATCTTGCCACAGCAACCGATCGGGCTTGTCCCTAGTTGCTCGCATCCTCGATGTACTCTTCCTCCCATGCTGGTGTAGACTCCTCCACTGATGTTGGGTTTGATAAGCAAGGTGGGGTGAGTACACAAGGCACTCAACAAGTAATGCACAAAATGCAGCGCTATTACTATATGCAAAACTTATTCCAATGGATTGGCTTAAATGGTTCTTTTGCCTCAAGCAAGCATTTTTGAACTAGTATCTTGTTTAGATTAAAGCGATGTACGTATATAAATAATACTAAACTCAAATGGTTTTTCATTGAAGATTCTTGCACGCAATTTAATAGCTCATTTCCAACACCGCACACACCACCCTTCCCACATTTTGTTTATGAAAATCAACCCTTGATCAGTAATCCCGAGCAATGCTCAATACCGTGAGCACGGCTATTCAATAGTTTGACACTCTGCAGAGGTTGTACACTTTACCCACAAGATACAGCCGCTCACCACACAGGTGATTGTCCGCAACAAAGCTTTTCAGGAACTTCTACCTTAACCAGAGAACCTCTCCGGTATTGCCTTCACTATCACTTCCCTCACACAGAGACGAAGTAAAGGACTTGCCAATCACCGTTGGATGGGCACCAAGCCGTAGCACAGGTACGCTCCCCCATACAGATACACCCCTGTGTACTGTCACCCCGAGGTATCAGAGGAAAGATATCAGAACCCTAGTCAACTAGGTCTGTCCCATATCAGACATGTGGTTGTACGGGTGACTCAGATCAAAGGCTTGCAAGGTGAAGTCCTTAACTAACCAAGGCAAGACTTCCAACACTCAACAGTGGCACACAGCCCAATGTGACACACAGACTCACATCACTCATCAACCCAATGCCACACAGGCCCACGGCACACACCTCTTGCCACTTGCCCCAGCCTAAATCTTTTCCCACCCAGTTGATTATTGTGCAACACATGCCAAGAATAACTCCACATCGATGCGGAACCACACAGTCGCGTACCTCAATCTCATCATATGGCATCATCACACCACTTTTCAAAATACATTCAATATGTCTTTAGTCAAGATTGTAACATTTTTCCAAAGATCACTCATGATTCGTTGCAAGGCTAAGCATCTACTCACGGTCTAGCCTCCCGTGTTGGCACAATATTAGCATCCAACTAATATAATCAAACTTAGGGTGACAATGGTTTAGGGCATACAATTAATAATTCAAGGTGGCATAACAAAATGGGTTGATTATCTACATTATCCCAAATCAATTTAATTTCATTTTAAATAATTAGCATGCATAGTTTCAAAGCATAAATTACATTTTAAAATCTGGGATCAAAATGATCAAAGCATCACTTGCCTTCAAAGAGTTGCTGGTCT
This sequence comes from Otatea glauca, assembly GCA_036346275.1. Taxonomy (NCBI): domain Eukaryota; kingdom Viridiplantae; phylum Streptophyta; class Magnoliopsida; order Poales; family Poaceae; genus Otatea; species Otatea glauca. The sequence continues at coordinate 55,811,070 of CM070715.1, read as the reverse complement.
TGTTCAAGCTTGGTCTTGAGCGACGAAATCTTCCTCGAACTTTCCAAATTTGCGTCTCTGCGTACAAACAAAATATGCAATAAATAACTAATACAGAAGACTAAACGACCTCAAAATTCAAATAAAATTCACCATTAAATAGCTCATAATTTTATGAATTTTTAGAAATTTGAATCATCCAAACCGAGTTAAAATGCAAAAGTTATAGTCATTTGAAGTTTGAATAAAATCAAAATACGTAAATTAAGAAAATCCGATTTTTCTGAAATATTTTTACACTGAAATTCGCATTTGTGACGTCAGCACCGCGCCATGATGACGTCAGCACAGAAAAGAAATTCGGTCGAAATATTTTTATATATAAAATATATATGACGCGTCATCGCGACGTCATCTCGACACGCGGCACGCCTGCAGGCCGCCACGCCGCTCGTCTATGGGCTGGGTCCACGGGTTGGCCCTGGTCCACCGTGGGTCGGCGGCACTGTGCTCGTGCATCGGGTGATGCAAGCCGTGGCGTCAGCAACGGCTCGCAGCCAATCCCAACGCGACACGTGGCGCTAAACTAATCGCCGAAACTCGATTCAATCTCGTCCTTCTGATTTAAAACGAACGGCCGAGATTCATGCGACTTTTCGCCTCACCTCTACCGCGGAGCCAACACGTGGCTTCACCGTGACCCTTGGATCCAGATCGAACGGTCACGATTACTCGGGTGACGTCGACAGAAACGGCGGCGCTGACTCCTCGGTTTCCGCGCGTCACGCGTCAACACAGGACTGGCCCGATGCACGGTGCGATCTCATCCGCTCGATTCAAACGGACGGCCGCGATGAGCCAAGGCTATCGGCTCTAGCCTACTGCGGCGCGACACGCGGCACAATCCAAGGCAGCCGGCGCGCATCCGACAGCTGTGACCTTTACGCGACGCGGTAAAAAAAATAAACCCTACAATCTAGATCTAACGGCTGAAATAAACTAATCGTGAAACTAATCGAAGTAATCTAGACCGTTGATTAGATCAAACGGCTGAGGGGTGAAGATGAGGATTACTGTTGATTGGCGACGTGGATGAATCTGGTGCGTTCGGCGGCGATCGGACGGTGGACGAAGCTCGGGCTGGCGACGATGTCACGGTGGCGCAGATCTTGCCGGAGAGGATGAAGACGACGTGCAACGCGGCGCTGCGGGGCTTCTCCGGCGTGATGAAGTGGTCCACTCGATGCACCGGCTTCGTGAACTCACGAAGGGTCGAGCACGGCGGAGCGGCTCGAGCGACGATGGGAGGAAGCGAAAACAACGGTGGCGAAGGAAGGCACCTTCGGCGAGCTCTCACGGGCGCTAGAGGAGTCTCGGCGTGCGTGCGAGGAGTCAAAGATGCGGGCGAAGGCCTCGCACGACGCCTTCAACGGGACTTAAGGGCTGCCTCGGCGTGCGCGAAACGGCCGGCGGAAGTCACGCCATCAACGCCACGTCTCTCGATGATCTCGCGGGACGAAGCGGCGTGGCGCGATCCGTGCGTTCGTGCGGCGATGATCGAAGGCTCACGCGACGGGCGACGTGGCACACGACAGAGCGTCGATCCGGACGGACGGCTTGGGCTAGGCGGCGCTAGGGTTTCGGCGGCGGGCTGCGTGGGCGAGTCACGAGTGGGCGAGCACGATCGGGCCGACCAACGATTTCGCCTGCATAATCGCTCTCGGGATTTTAAATCCTTTTGAATAAAAATAATTCGGAAATTAGTTTTGGCCAAAGAAAGTAGTAAAATATCTCAAAATTCCAGAAAAATTCGGAAAATACTTTGAGATGTTTGGAACTCCATTAAAATATTTTCAATAAAACTTTGCAAAAATTTTCCTTTATTTAATTTGTTTTCAAGAAAGGCTATATTTGAATAATTCCAAATAAATTTCAATAATTTCCAAAATTTCTCAAAATCAAAAATACTTCAAATTTTAAATTAGAGCAAAAATTAGGGTGTTACAAACCTCCCCTTAATGTAATCTCGTCCCGAGATTCGTGGTCGCTGACGTAAATAGGTTAGGAAACTCCTTCTTGAGATCTTCTTCGCGTTCCCACGTGGCTTCACTTTCGAGTGGTTGCTCCAATCAACTCTGCAGAAACGTGTTGACTTGTTCCTTGTCTCTCTGTCCATTACGCCCGTAATCTTCATCGGATGTTCTTTGTAAGTCGATCTTCTTGCACTCAATTGCCTCCAAAAGTGTTTGCTCTTCCGTCTCGAAGACACTTCTTCGATTGTGATACATGAAATACATCATGCACTCTGCCAAAGACGTGGTAACTCAAATCGATAAGCAACTTCACCTCTGCGGCTCAAGATCTTGAATGGTCCGACATATCTGGTGCGAGCTTCCTTTGCATGGAACCTTCGACTCCTTTGAGTGGCGTTACTCTAAGATACACAAAATCTTCGGGTTCAAAGCTCAGTTCCCTGCGACGGTTGTCAACATAACTCTTTTGCCTTGATTGTGCAATCTTCAATCTTTCTCTGATCAGGGCGATCTGTTCTTCCGCTTCCTGAAGAATGTCTGGTCCAAAGACATGTCGTTCGCCTGTCTCATTCCAATTCAATGGTGTGCGACAGGACCGACCATACAAAGCTTCAAATAGAGACATCAGAACTCGCTGATATCATTGTTATAACTAAACTCAAATAAGGCAAACACTTGTCCCATGAGGTTGAATATGCTAAGGCACATGCCCTCAACATGTCCTCCAATATCGATTGACTCTCTCGGTTGCCCATCCGTCTGCGGATGGTATGTCAGATCAAGTTCAAACGAGTTCCCATCGCTTCATGTAGCTTACCCCAAAATGCTGGAGGTAAATTGGGTACCTCTGCGATACTATCTTCTTGATACTCGTGCAAGCGCACGATCCGTGCCATATAAAGTTCTCGCTAACCGGTCTCCTAATAAGTGGTCTTTACCGGTATGAAATGTGCCACTTTGGTTAAGCGATCCACTATGACCCATACGGAATCATATCCACTTTGCGCTCGGGCAATCCGGTTATGAAATCCATACCAATTTCTTCCCATTTCCATTCGTATCTTTAAGGGTTGTAATAGCCTGCGTGCCTTTGGTGCATAGCTTTGACTCTTTGGCATATGTCACATAATGCAACGATTCGACGACTTCCGTTTCATGCTTGGCCACCAAAATCTTTCCTTTAAATCTTGATACATTTTCGCACTTCTGGATGAATTGAGTACTTGGAGTCATGAGCCTCCTCGAGAATGAACTGCTTCAACTCCTTTTGTTCGGCACACAAATGCGCTCTTTAAACCACATAGTACCTTGTTCATCCAGTTTGAAATCTTTTGCTTTGCCTTCATCCATTTTGCCCTTAATTCTTTTGATCTTATCATCATCTTTCTGCTCTTCCTTGATCTGATCTTCCAGGGTAGGTCTTACTTCCAAGGTTGCTAGGAATCCTTCTGGTACTATTTCCAGTTCTAATTTCTGGAATTCCTTACACAATTCTGCCTGACTTGTTTCCATCAAAGATATTTACACTGTGGTTCTTTCGCTCAAGGCGTCCGCCACCACGTTGGCTTTACCAGGGTGGTAGTGAATTCCCATATTATAATCCTTGATTAACTCTAACCATCTTCTTTGCATCATATTTAGGTCAGCTTGTGTGAAGATATACTTAAGACTTTTATGATCTGTATACACTTCACATCTATTTCCGATGAGATGATGATGCCATATTTTTAGTGCATGCACCACAGCAGCTAATTTCAAATCATGGGTCGAATAGTTCTCCTCGTGTGGTCTCAATTGTCTCGATGCATAGGCGATTACCTTCCTATTTTGCATCAACACACATCCCAATCCCTGACGCGATGCATCACAATAGATGTCGAAGCCTTGATGGACATCAGGTAAAACTAGTACAGGTGCCGATGTTAATCTCCTCTTCAACTCCTGAAAACTCTTCTCACACTCAGGCGTCCATAAGAATTTCTTTTCCTTTTTCAACAATTGCGTAAGAGGTCTCGCAATCGTAGAGAATCCTTCGATGAATCGACGGTAATACCCCGCCATTCCAAGGAAACTACGGATTTGGGTTACCGACTTGGGTTGCTCCCAATGCAGAACTGTCTCCACTTTCTTTGGATCTACCGCAACTCCTGCTGCAGTCATTATGTGTCCAAGAAATTCAACCTTATTCTTCCAGAAATCACATTTGCTAAATTTCGCAAACAACTGTTGCTCTCTCAACTTTTCAAGGACTAGCCTCAAATGCTCGGCGTGCTCTTCGCTCGTCTTGGAATAGATAAGGATATCATCTATGAATACGATGACAAACTTGTCCAAGTATTCCATAAACACCTTATTCATTAAGTTCATGAAATATGCTGGTGCATTTGTCAAACCAAAGGACATCATCAGAAACTCGTAGTGCCCATATCTTGACGAAAATGCGCCTTGAAATATCCTCGATCGGATCTTCAATTGATGGTATCCTCGATCGGAGATCAATTTTGGAGAAAACTCCTGCTCCTCTCAACTGGTCAAACAAATCATCGATCCTGGGTAGAGGATACTTATTCTTTATCGTCACATCATTGAGTGCACGATAGTCTATACACATCCTAAAACTCCCGTCCTTCTTGACGAATAGGACAGGTGCTCCCCATGGCGATGAACTAGGTCTTATAAATCCTTTTTCCAGCAGTTCTTCAATTTGCTTCTTCATTTCCACCAATTCCTCTGTGGACATCCTGTAAGGTCTCTTAGCTATGGGAGCTGTCCCTGGAACCAGCTCTATCACGAACTCGATATCTCTATCTGGCGGCATTCCAGGTAAATCTTCCGGGAAAACATCCGGATATTCATTGACTATGGGCACTTCTTCTAAGCTGACAGTCTTCATGCTGTTGACCATCAATTGTCCCTCCATGACCGATTTTGCTTCAAACTCAATCTTCTTTCCATCCGGACTCTCGACCGATATGACTCTTTTCCGCATCCAAAGATCGCCTTGTGTTTGGTTAACTAATCCATTCCTGTGATAACATCCAAGGTTTGGGTATTAAGGACGATTAAGTTCGCTAGAACTCCACTCCATTAATTATTAGTCTTACCCTGAACATCCTACTTTAGATCGGAGTTCGATCCGAGGATTGACTATGAGCACACATTTAAGATTCACTATTTCCATATCATTTTGAACAGCAAAATCTCGGAAATAAAAGAATGCGGCTCGGAATCAAATAAAACAAGATGGTGATCGAGTTTACTAGGAACTTACCCAAGACAACGCCTATGGCGCTCGGACTTCATCCGTCGTAATGTGGTTGACTCGGCCTCGTGCGGTTCCTTGGGATGGAGTTGTTGCTGTTGATGCCCCGCGTTCACGATTGGCGCGGAGTCCTTGCCGTGTGTTCCCAGTGTTAAAGCGGACCGGGTGACACCTCCTTCTTAGGGCAATTGTTGGCAAAATGCCCCATTTCATTGCAATGGTAGCAACGTCTTCCCACTGCCTGAGAGGTTCCTTCACCTGCGCTACGCTTCGCTAGAGTCTGAACATTCTGACCCACTGGGCGATTTGCCGGCAGTGGTGCCCTATCATTGCCTCTGGGCTGGTACCGAATGAACTGTTGGGGTGCCGTCCTCTGCTGGCCCTAACGACCTCCTTGTTGCGCCATTCTGCGCTTCCTGTTGTCATCCCACTCTCAGCGCTTGTCCTCTAAGATAAGAGCTTTGTTAACTAGCTCTTGGAAGTCGGGAATGTGTGGGTGATCACCCCACTGCACCTCGCATTCAATCCCTTCATGAAGCGGGATTGTCCGCCTTATCCGTAGCCACGCCCTCCAGTGCGTAGCGTGCGCTTGGGTGAATTTGTTCGTAATCGCCACCGACCGCCCCCGCTTGAGGCTTCGAATTCCTCCTTTTGAGATCCATGATACCCTCGGGTACATGGTACTGCGGCGAAAGTCGAGGTGAATTCCTCCCACGTGATACTGTGGGTCCTCATGAGTCGCGCAGGTTTTCCCACCATTCTGGCGGTCCTTCGAGTTGATGAGAGGCATAGAGTACCCTCTCATGTCCTACACACTTTGGGTAATGTGCGACTTCCTTTCAATTGTCCTTAGCCAATCGTCGCCTCCAAAGGATTGGCGTGTTCGAGAAGGTAGGTGGACGGGTTCTCATAAACTCCGACAACCTTGAGTAGGGGTGTGGTCCATGGTTACCCCCAGCTTGAACATTCGCAGCAGCTTGGTTGGATATCTGCTGCATGGTTTGAACCATCGTGTTCATAAGTTGAGTCTGGGCAGTCAAGAAGGCTCCCAGGTTCTGCATATCGACCTGCGGTGGTTGAGGAATCGGCTCTTCATTCTGGTTATCCGCCTGGTTAGCTCCACTTCCACTGGCTCCAACATTTCCACGTGTCCTCACCATCTGTTGCAAGCTTCCAAGGTTAAGAAAAGAAGAAAGCATAGACAAGTAGAAGAATTTATGTGGGGAAAGAGGTGTAACTTAAATTATTTAGCCACTTTATTGATATAATATAAAGCAGTATGGTTGCTCACAAGTTCCTAAGGGCAATGCAACGCATACGAGACACTCACAACCAGAACAAGTAAGCAAACATAGGAACCCATGACGACTCACACCTAATGGTGACTCAAGAAAAGACGCGACTCAACCTTCGAAGTCTCGACACTATACTCTACTAGACTCGATCACTCATCGAGCCAACCCGCCGCGGCTCCCGAGCATACACCGTGGGTGCTCGGCATCGGGCAACCGGTCTGGTGACCTCTCGCACTGGTGCAAAGACCCCATCGACTACCGTCCCGGGGCTGCTCGCTCTGCGCACCGTGCCTCTGCTCTGCTCCTCCGGATTTGGATCGTAACTCCGGGATCGCTCGGGCTCGGGTCCGTACAAAGCCATCTCCAACTCCTGGATCTTCTGCATGGAATGAGCTAAGCCCTCCCGCAGCTGGATCCTCGCCTCTGTGACCTCGGCGCGGGTCCTCTGCAACTCCCGGACTGTCTCATCCAAGGCATCCTCCTGGGCGATGACGTACCTCGCCAGGTGGGTGATAGTGGCGTCCTCCTCTACAAGCTCCATCCTCTCCAAACGATTGTCTCGACGCGGATGGTGATGAAAGACGGTGTCCTCCAACTCTGCGGAGTAAGTGCGAGCAATCTGCTGCATCGCCTGTCGTGCCGTTCTCTTGGATTCCGGCCTCAAAAGAAGACCTCCTGACCGTGATGTAGATAGGACGGCTCGCCTCGCCCTCTCCCGAGCATACATCGTGATCTTGACATCCCAGCGACGCCAAGTCCTGCCTGCACCACCAAGTCCTCGACATGTTGGTCTGTCAAAACCTCCGAGCAACTGCATCATACGCCATAACTCCGCGGCGTATCCTCCGGTGCGCTCTCCATAGGTATGGATCATCCTCATCTGCCAAAAAAACCTTGTTTAAATTAAACAGAGAATAATAAAAATTCAAATAGGTATGAATAAGGGAGAAGAGATAAGTCGAGATTTCTTTGATATTCTTGCTCAAGTTGATTAGGTCTTTTAGAAAATAGTTTTACCCTCCTAGGCACAACCAAACTAGGGTCAAGTCCTACAATCGACTGCTCGATACCACCTCTGTCGGGACCCGAATCGCAAATCCGACCCTCTGTGTATTCTGCGACCCAGATCACGCTTAGCACACACATCATACTGAGGTTGCACATTACGCATATTCACAAAGATATAAGAATAAATAGTGCAAACATGTATATAAATCGAGTTGTACGACCTTATGGTCTCCTTACAGATAAGTCACCACACAGGCTTACATTATTCAAAGTAAAGAAATAGCAATGAACATAAATAAAAGGGTCGTGGAAGCCTTCATCTTGCCACGAGCAACCGATCGGGCTTGTCCCCTAGTTGCTCGCATCCTCGATGTACTCTTCCTCCCATGCCGTGTAGACTCCTCCACCGATGTTGGGTTTGATAAGCAAGGTGGGGTGAGTACACAAGGCACTCAACAAGTAATGCACAAAATGCGGCGCTATTACTATATGCAAAACTTATTCCAATGGATTGGCTTAAATGGTTCTTTTGCATCAAGCAAGATTTTGAACTAGTATCTTGTTTAGATTAAAGCAATGGCACGTATATAAATAATACTAAACTCAAATGGTTTTTCATTGAAGATTCTCGAGACGCACCTTAATAGCTCATTTCCAACACCGCACACACCCACCCTTCCCACATTTTGTTTATGAAAATCTACCCCTTGATGTAATCCCGAGCAATGCTCAATACCGTGAGCACGGCTATTCGAATAGTTTGACACTCTGCAGAGGTTGTACACTTTACCCACAAGATACGACCGCCACCACACGGTGATTGTCCGCAACAAAGCTTTTCAGAACTTCTACCTTAACCAGAGAACCTCTCCAGATTGCCTTCACTATCACTTCCCTCACACAGAGCCAAGTATAGGACCGGCCAATCACCGTTGGATGGGCACCAAGCCGTAGCACGTGCGCTCCCCATACAGATACACCCACGTGTCTTGTCACCCCGAGGTATCGAGGAAAGATATCGTAACCCTAGTCAACTAGGTCTGTCCCATATCGGACATGTGGTTGTACGGGTGACTCGGATCAAAGGCTTGCAAGGTGAAGTCCTTAATCCACCAAGGCAAGACTTCCAACACTCAATAGTGGCACACACCCAATGTGGCACAGACTCACATCACTCATCAACCCAATGCCACACAGCCCACCAGCACACAAACCTCTTGCCACTTGCCCCAGCCTAAATCTTTTCCCACCTAGTTGATTATTGTGCAACACATGCCAAATAACTCCACATCGATGCAGAACCACACCGTCGCGGTACCTCAATCTCATCATATGACATCATCACACCACTTTTCAAAATACATTCAATATGTCTTTAGTCAAGATTGTAGCATTTTCCCAAAGATCACTCATGATTCGTTGCAAGGCTAAGCATCTACTCACGGCCTAGCCTCCGTGTTGGCACAATATTAGCATCCAACTAATATAATCAAACTTAGGGTGACAATGGTTTAGGCATACAATTAATAATTCAAGGTGGCATAACAAAATGGGTTGATTATCTACATTATCCCAAATCAATTTAATTTCATTTTAAATAATTAGCATGCATAGTTTCAAAGCATAAATTACATTTTAAAATCTGGGATTAAAATGATCAAAGCATCACTTGCCTTCAAAGAGTTGCTGGTCTTGTTCCGAAGCTTGGTCTTGAGCGACGAAATCTTCCTCGAAACTTTCCGACAAATTTGCGTCTACGCTGCATAAAACAAAATATGCAATAAATAACTAATATAGAAGACTAAACAACCTCAAAAATTCAAATAAAATTCACCATTAAATATCTCATAATTTTATGAATTTTTAGAAATTTGAATCATCCAAATCCGAGTTAAAATGCAAAAGTTATAGTCATTTGAAGTTTGAATAAAATCTGAAAATACATAAATTAAGAAAATCCGACTTTTCTGAAATATTTTTACACTGGAAATTCGCATTTGTGACATCAGCACCGCGTCATGATGACGTCAGCACAGAAAAGAAATTCGGTCAAAATATTTTTATATATATATAAAAAATATATATGACGTCATCACGACGCGTCATCTCGACACGCGGCACGCCTGCAGGCCGCCACGCCGCTCGTCTATGGGCCGAGTCCACGGGTTGGCCTCGTCCACCGTGGACCGGCGGCATCGCGTGCTCGTGCACGGGTGACGGAAGCCATGGCGCCGGCGACGGCTCGCAGCCAATCCCAACGCGACACGCGGCGCTAAACTAATCGCCGAACTCGATTCAATCTCGTCCTTCCGATTTAAAGCGAGCGGCCGAGATTCATGCGACTTTCGCCTCACCTCTCTGCGAGCCAACACGTGGCTTCACTGTGACCCTTGGATCCAGATCGAACGGTCACGATTACTCGGGTGACGCCGATGAAACGGCGGTCGCGACTCCTCGGGTTCCGCGCGTCCACGCGTCAACACAGATTGGCCCGATGCACGTGCGATCTCATCCGCTCGATTCAAACGGACGGCGCGATGAGCCAAGGCTATCGGCTCTAGCCTCATCGCAGCGACACACGGCACAATCCAAGGCGGCCGCCAAGCATCCGAAACGGTGACCTTTACGCGACGCGGTAAAAAAAACCCTACGATCTAGATCTAACGGTGAAATAAACTAATCGTGAAACTAATCGGCAATCTAGACCGTTGATTAGATCAAACGGTGAGGGTGAAGATGAGGATTACTTGTTGATTGGCGACGTGGATGAATCTGTGCGTTCGCGGCGATCGGACGGTGGACGGCTTCGGTGGCGGCGATGTCACGGTGGCGCAGATCTTGCCGGAGAGGATGAAGACGACGTGCAACGCGGCTGCGCGGGCTTCTCGGCGTGATGAAGTGGTCCACTCGATGCGGTGGCTTCGTGAACTCGGGAAGGGTCGAGCACGGCGGAGCGGCTCGAACGACGATGGGAGGAAGCGAAAACAACGGTGGCGAAGAAGGCAACTTCGGCGAGCTCTCACGGGCGCTAGAGGAGTCTCGGCGTGCGTGCGAGAGTCAAAGATGCGGGCGAAGGCCTCTGCACGACGCCTTCAACGGGGACTTAAGGGCTGCCTCGACATGCGCGAAACGGCAGCGGAAGTCACGCCATCAACGCCCACGCCTCCGATGATCTCGCGGGACGGCGACGTGGCGCGATCCTGTGCGTTCGTCGGCGATGATCGAAGGCTCACGCGCGCGGGCGACGTGGCACACGCCAGCGTCGCGATCCGGACGGACGGCTTGGCTAAGCGGCGCTAGGGTTTGTGAGGGCGGGCTGCGTGGGCCGGAGTCACGAGTTGGGCCAGAGCACAGTACTGGGTCGGCCAACGATTTCGGCCCAAACACTGTTCTGGGATTTTTAAATCCTTTTCGAATAAAAATAATTCGGGAAATTAGTTTTGGCCCAAGAACGTAGTAAAAATATCTGAAAAATTCTGGAAAATACTTTGAGATGTTTGGAACTCCATTAAAGTATTTTCAATAAAACTTTGCAAAAACTTTTCCTTTATTTAATTTGTTTTCAAGAAAGGCTATATTTGAATAATTCCAAATAAATTTCAACAATTTCCAAAATTTCTCAAAAATAAAAAATACTTCAAATTTTAAATTAGATCAAAAATTAGGGTGTTACAGTTTACCTCGAGGCTCTGGCAGAAATTGCATGAGGTATTCGGCACAAATCTGAATTTCAGTGCTGCTTACCATCCTCAAACAGATGGTCAAACAGAAAGGATAAACCAAATTCTAGAAGATATGCTGAGAGCTTGTGCGTTGACGTATAGTGCCTCTTGGGATCAGAATTTGCCGTATGCAGAATTCTCCTACAACAACAGTTATCAGTCAAGTTTAAAGATGGCACCTTTTGAAGCTCTTTATAGAAGAAAATGCCAAACACCGTTGTATTGGAAAGAGACAGAGGGTGGACAAGTAATCGAGCCTGATATTCTGAAGGAAGAAGAAGAGCAAGCCAGAGTGATTCGTCAGAATTTAAAAACAACTCAATCAAGGCAGAAAAGTTATGCATTGACCATAAGGTCGTTTGTTTTATTTAATAATAATCTGCTTCTTCCTAGTTAATTCGTTGTATGGAATGATATTTCATCTATGTTTCCACTGTGTGCACTAGCGTGAGCCTGGACTAGTGCAGTATACATAGAGGGTTTCAGATTTGTAAATTCGGGTCCCGACAGAGATGGTATCAGAGCCATATCGACTGTAGGTCGCTATCCTAGTTAGCATGGTCTTCAAAATTATTTTCTAAATCAAACCAACAAATGGGTACTTAATAGTTTTCGTCTCCTCTCGTCTTATTCTTAGGTTCTTATTCCTCTCCTTTGCTGAAACATTGATTTGAAATTTAAATTGATCTTATCTCATGAAACTTCTCAAAGCCTCGAGTCTTCCGCAAGGAATCAAATCAAGGGAGACGACGATCAAGCCATTAAAGACATATCCGAGAAGACTACCATATAAGATAGGTTTTGGTGCTCAGTGGAGCATGTTACCCCCTTTCGGTTCAGTTACAATTAGTCCGCATATACTAGGATTTTTGTTGCTTGTGTGCCTGGTATGTTGTACACTTGCCCCAAGCATGGTGTTGCAACCATGCCTTTAGTTGAAAAAGCTTTATTTGCCTCTTTTATTTGTAGCCTTTTCGGCTGTGCCCTTTTGTCCCTCGGTATTACCTTCTCCCCTAGATGACCTTACCACTTGCCTACTGATCTTCCCTCTTACCTATCAAACCCTTGTGCTGCATCTCATATGGTTCACACTCGTTCTGGAGCCGGTCGCAGTTTGCCAATGGATGCCAGTGCCAACACCAACTCCAATCCCAATGCACCATTGCCACCACCAGTAGTGACAGATCAAAACATGGGATATTTTCTAGCAGCTCAGACTCAGCTTATGAACACCATGATGCAGAACATGAACAACATGATGAATCGTGAACTGCATCGCAGCTGCCCTAGCAAATCTGTTGAACCAGCAGAACCATGCTGCCGCTGCACCCCCTCAAGCTCGTCTCTAGTCCAAGCTAGCAGAATTTATGAGGACTCGCCCGCCGACTTTCTCCAACTCTTCAAAACCATTGGACGCAGATGACTGGATTCGCTCCATTGAGAAGAAGCTCGCAATCGCTCAGTGCACATATCGTGAGAAGGTTCTCTATGCCGCTCATCAGCTGGAGGGCACCATCGCTGAATGGTGGGAGAACTACAGTGATGCCCATGATGACCCTCAGACTATCACTTGGGCAGAGTTTTCCACTGCGTTCCGCCACTCCCATATCCCAGATGGTAAAGTGAAGATGAAGAAGAATGAGTTCCGAGAGCTTAAGCAAGAAGGGATGTCAGTGAGTGAATACCTCAATAAGTTCACTCAACTCGCTCGCTACGCTCCAGAGGATGTAGCCACATATGATGCTCGCCAGAAGAAGTTCAAGCGTGGGCTCAATCCTGGTCTATAGGTGCAAGTCATTGGCAATGACTATGCAGATTTCCAACACTTGGTAGATAAAGCTATGCTCATTGAAGAATCTCGCTGTGAATTGGAAGAATCCCATAAAAGAAAGATGATGCAGCATGGAGCCCATCAGAATCATCAACAGAGAGTCAGAACCAATGCTCGTGACACCGCTTCGTTTCACTCCTTCGAATGCATTGAACACACACCAAGATTCCCCTTGACTCCTTTGGGCAATCACAATCTCAGCACCAACAGCAATCCACCTCAGAGGACCACTAATCCAGCTCCAGGAGTCACATGTTTCAACTGTCATGAACTTGGTCATTATGCCAACAATTGACCAAGAAAGTAAGCTGTTACGCCGGTCCATTTCAATTTGGGATCTACTATAGCCAAGACCCCCGCACCAGGTGTGGAATATAAGAAACCGGGTACCCTCATGACAAGCCCAAGAGGGAGGCCCAGAAGATACTCCCCGCGTCAGGCCCCGATGCCGTGCGCAAGGGGACATATCCTAAAGGAAGTTGAACTTATATTTAGATATGATAGATACGGTTGTAATCCAAGTCGTTAATAGGGTAGATAAAGATGTAAACTCTATCCTGTAACCGACTAGAATCTTGTAACTGATCGAAATCTCTTAACCGATCAGGACTCTGTAAGCCACCCCACCCCTGCTATATAAGGGAGAGGGCGGGCAACGACAGAAGGATCCGATCATCCAAGCATAGAGCGATCAAGCCATAGAGCATAGCACACCTCATATCGCCCAGAGCATATTGTGCTTTGAGCAACCACAGATCCAAGAGATCCATATAATCCCAACACACAGGATTAGGGTATTATCTCCTCCGCGAGAGCCTGAACCTGTATAAACCCCTTGTCTTGTGTGACCATCGAGTTTGAGATCGAGCGCCTACCCCATAAATTCATTGCCGACTACAAAAGTCGACACTAGGATCAGGACGTGGAGCGCCCCAGACTCCTAACCAAGCCACCAGGACTCCGCCGCCTGCTGTAAGAGGCCGTGTGAATCACGTCACCACTGAGGATGCCCAGTCTGCACCAGACGTCATACTAGGTAAGCTCCTAGTCAACTCAGCATCTGCCACGGTTTTGTTTGATTTTGGAGCTACACATTCGTTTTTTTCTCGGAGTTTTGCTACAAATCATCAATTAAAGACAAAGCCTCTTAAAACTATTTTATTAGTGCAATCACCTGGTTCTGATTTGAGTACGATCCAAGGCTACCCCGAAGTTAAGATATTAATTGGAGGAATAGAATTTATAGCCAACCTTATTGTCCTAGACACCAAGTCCCTAGATGTGATCCTAGGAATGGATTGGCTCTCCAAGAACCAAGCAGTTTTGGATTGTGGGAATAGAGAGATCACCTTAACCGGTCCAGATGGAGCCAAATTAAAAGTTCAAGCCGCTTCAGATCAGTCCGAAGGGATTAAAGTTTGTAGTGCCAAAGGAATAAGTTTGGAAGATGTGCTAGTCGCCAGCGAATTTCCTGATGTGTTTCCAGATGAGTTGCCTGGGATGCCACCGGACCGAGATATAGAATTTCTAATCAAGCTAGTTCCTGGAACACCACTCATTTGCAAGAGACCTTACAGGATGCCTGCTAATGAGTTAGCTGAAGTAAAGAGGCAGATTAAAGAATTGCAAGATCAAGGTTTTGTTCGACCAAGTTCTTCGCCATAGGGAGCGCTAGTTCTTTTAGTTGAAAAGAAAGATGGAACTCAGAGAATGTGTGTAGATTATCGCTCACTCAATGAGGTCACCATCAAGAATAAGTACCCTTTGCCAAGAATCGATGATTTTCTTGACCAACTTCAAGGAGCCGGAGTGTTCTCGAAGATTGACCTGAGATCAGGATATCACCAGTTGAAGATTCGTCAAGAGGATATACCCAAAAAAGCTTTTGTTACTCGGTATGGACAGTATGAGTATACCGTGATGTTTTTTGGATTGACCAATGCCCCTGCCTACTTCATGACCTTGATGAATAAAGTATTCATGGAATATTTGGATAAGTTTGTTGTTGTTTTCATTGATGACATTCTGATCTACTCCAAAAGTGAGGAAGAACATGAGGATCACTTGCGCCAAGTTTTAATGAAGCTAAGAGAAAACCAGCTTTATGCAAAGTTCAGTAAATGTGAGTTCTGGATGAAAGAAGTTGCTTTCTTAGGACATGTCATATCAGCAGAAGGAGTCGCTGTTGACCCCGGAAAGGTACGAGATGTGCTAAGTTGGGAGTCACCCAAGACGTTACCCCAAATCCAAAGTTTTCTTGGAATGGCGGGATATTATCGCCGTTTCATAGAAGGGTTTTCTAGAAAAGCTAGACCGCTCACTCAACTCTTAAAGAAGGAGAAGAAATTCGTTTGGACGCCAGAGTGTGAGCAGAGTTTCCAAGAATTAAAGAAGTGTTTGACAACTGCCCCAGTGCTTATCCTGCCAGATAATAGGAAGGATTTTGAGATATTCTGTGATGCATCCCGACAAGGACTCGGTTGTGTGCTAATGCAAGATAAGAAGGTTGTAGCGTATGCTTCGCGGCAACTAAGGTCTCATGAAGTTAACTATCCTACCCATGATTTGGAATTGGCAGCCGTAGTGCATGCTTTAAAGATTTGGCGTCACTATCTCATTGGTAATCGTTGTGAGGTTTATACTGATCACAAGAGTTTGAAGTATATCTTTACCCAAGCTGACCTCAATATGAGACAAAGAAGATGGTTGGAATTGATCAAGGACTATGACATTGGGATTCATTATCATCCAGGCAAAGCCAATGTCGTAGCCGTTGTTTTGAGTAGAAAAAGCTACTGCAATACTCTGATGATTAAGGAAAGTCAGCCAGCCCTTTATAAGGAATTTCAGAAGCTTAGTTTGGAATTGGTTCAGAAAGGGTATTTAGCCACGTTGGAAGTACGCCCTAAGTTGGAAGATCAGATTCGAGAAGCACAGGTTGATGATACCGATACCAAGGCGATTAAGAGCAATATGAAGAAAGGAAAAGCCCCAGGTTTCACTGAAGATGAACAAGGTACTGTTTGGTATGAGAAGCGTATTTGCGTACCAGATCAGAAAGAGCTTAAGGAGTTGATTCTCAAAGAAGCGTATGAGACTTTATACTCCATTCATCCTAGGAGTACCAAGGTGTATCAAGACCTCAAGGAAAGGTATTGGTGGCCTAGCATGAAGCGAGAGATTACAGAGTATGTTGCACTTTGTGATGTCTGCCAGAAGGTCAAGGCAGAGCATCAGAGGCCAGCAGGATTGCTGCAGCCATTGAAGATTCCAGAGTGGAAGTGGAAAGAAATTGGTATGGATTTCATTACTGGATTTCCTAAGACCCAAGCAGGTTATGACTCGATCTGGGTAATAGTGGATCGATTGACTAAGATAGCTCACTTCATTCCAGTTAAGACTACCTATGCAGGAGATAAATTAGCAGAATTATATATGTCGAGGATCGCCAGTCTTCACGGAGTGCCTAAGAAGATAGTGTCTGACAGAGGAACCCAGTTTACCTCTCGTTTTTGGCAAAGTCTGCATAAAGCCATGGGAACTCGTCTCGGATTCAGTACTGCCTATCACCCTCAAACCGATGGACAGACTGAGCGTGTGAATTAGATTCTTGAGGATATGTTAAGAGCTTGTGCCTTAACTTATGGTGCCAAGTGGGACAAATGTTTGCCCTATGCCGAGTTTTCGTACAACAATAGTTATCAAGGCAGTCTACAAATTTCGCCTTTTGAAGCCTTATATGGAAGAAAGTGCAGAACCCCTCTCAACTGGAAGGAGTCGGGAGAAAGACAATTGTTTGGCCCTGCCATACTGCAAGAAGCCGAAGAGCAAGTCCAATTAATTCGAGATCGTTTAAAGATCGCTCAAAGTAGACAGAAGAGTTATGCAGATAACCGTCGTCGAGATTTGAGTTTCGAGCCCAATGATTATGTTTATCTCAGAGTCACCCCTCTCAAAGGAGTTAAAAGATTTCATGTAAAAGGAAAACTTGCCCCTAGATATGTGGGACCGTTCAAAATCTTGGAACGAAGAGGAGAGGTTGCCTACAAGTTAGAATTGTCTCAGTCTTTTGCCGGAATCCATGATGTGTTCCATGTATCGCAGTTGAAGAAATACCTGCGTGTGCCAGAAGAACAGATGCCATTGGAAGCCATTGATTTGCAAGAGGATCTTTCTTACAAGGAGCAACCAGTGAAAATTTTGGATATAGCAGAGCGTATCACGAGGAGCAAGATCATCTGTTTTAGCAAGGTCCAGTGGAGCAATCATTCAGAAGAGGAAGCAACTTGGGAGCGAGAAGAGGATCTAAAGTCCGAGTTTCCCCACCTATTCTCTAACCAGCCTAAATCTCGGGGTTGAGATTCCATTTAAGGGGGGGACGTTTGTAACATCCTAAAATTTGAGTTTTGGAATGTTTGAATTCAAAAATAAACCATTTGCATTTCTCTTGAATTAATCCCAGCTTAATTTGAATTTTCTATTAATGAAAGGATTTAATTTGACTAAACTATTCATCAAACTAAAGATTTTCAAGTTGTTTATTTGAATTTATTTTCTTTTAATTGAATTTCTGGAATTTTCTTAAATCTGAAAATGATTTTATTTCTAAAACCCTTCGGGCCGAATTCCTCCGCCGGCCCGCTTCTCCACCATTGCCTTAGCCCGACCAGTAGCCGCCAGCTTTTCCCGCTCGCTCGCTTGACCCAGCGCGCGCCGTGGTGGATGTCAGTCGTGCACGTGTGTCTTGGTGAGATGCGATCGCGTCACCCGCGTTTGCGTCGTCGCCAGCCGAAACCTAGCCGCCGTCGTTCTTGGAGTCCGGGTAGGACACGGCCTCCGAGACCCCTATTTAAGGCATTGCACGCCTCCCGAGAATCCCCTCCTCGTGCCGCTCCTTTTGCCCTCTCGCTCGCCGCTCGAAGCCCTGCTGTCGCCCCGCGCGAGCTCGCCGTCGCTTTTCGTCGTGCCCGAGACCTTCCGCCGCCTTTTTCTTCGCCGCCAGTGTGTCTTCGCTGCCACCGTTGGCCTTTCCGCATTGCCTACGACGCCCTCAACCGAATCCACCTTGTTCCATGCCCGATCCATCGCCGTTTCGCCGTTTGCCGCTGCTTCTTCCTTTGCTCCGGTGAGTTGCGCCACCGCCTCGCCGTCGATCTGCTTCGTCTTGCCGTGGCCGTCCGATCGCTCGGCAATGCTCTGGATCCTGCCGCGTCGCAATCGCCACGGCCACGGTTCTCTGTCGTCCGATCTCGCACCGTCAGGGGATGTGTGACGCGTGGGCTGCCTGCGTCAGCGGCCGCGTCAACCGAGCCGCTGCGTCAGCGCTGATGTCGGCCGTGCACCGAGTGCACGGTGAACCGAACACCGTGCTGTGAACCCAGTCCACCAAAAGCCGGCCGACGTCAGCGATTGCGCAATAAATAGATTTTTCAATAGAAAAAAAATCGGGAAATTCAGATTTTCTGATTTTTAGTATTTTTCTCTGAATTTAATCTTTCGGAGGCCCGTTCTCGCTCATACGAACTCCGATTGAGGCGATTCAAGTTTCTAAATTTTTCAAAATCAAGATCTATCTTACAGAGCCATTTATTTTTAGTTTTAAGCTTGTTTGTGTCTCTATTTTGTATTTATTTCGTTTCATTGCTTTCTTTTCCGGTAGACGCTAATTTCGAGGGAGCAAACGAAGACTTCGAAGACCAAGACTCAGCACTAGATCAGCAAGGCAAGTCGTAGCCCTTGACCATATTGATCCTATGTTTGCTAAAGTACTTTACTTTTATACCATTGCATGCTATTTTGTGTATCAATGCTTATTTAACGGGAATAGCTATATACCTAGTTGACATTATGCCACCTTGATTATTGGGATGCCATGTATCCATTGTTAAATCTAGGTTGGGACATTACTAGTTGGACATAATCATTATACCAACATTGGGTTATCGTAGCTATGCTTAGACCTGCTTAGATATACGTTGGGATTCATGTCACATGTGATTAATGATAATCTTGACTTAATGAGATATTGAATTGTGGCTGATAGACGCTGTTGTAA
This sequence comes from Otatea glauca, assembly GCA_036346275.1. Lineage (NCBI taxonomy): Eukaryota > Viridiplantae > Streptophyta > Magnoliopsida > Poales > Poaceae > Otatea > Otatea glauca. Next base: position 55,791,885 of record CM070715.1, on the reverse strand, counting down.
AATTTTGTTGTACCATGGCGGGGTTGCCATTGGTCTTGGTTGAACGAATTATTTTCCCTCAGGCAAGTGATCGTGCAGTAAAGGGGGTGCTTTCTAGCACATTGGGATGTGGATGTCTTGCCTGAGACAACTTAAGGACTTAATCTTGTGCGCCATTGAACTGGGCCTAACCGTACTACCACATGTCTGGTATGGGACAGACCTAGGTGATTAACTTGCAGTGTCTAGCCTTGAGTACTGCCAATTGGTGGTGTGGGTTCCAGGATGGACGGGTAGATTCGCAAGGTGCAAGAGGGGGCCCTAAGGGGTGAAACCTTAGCGGGCAGTACCGAGTTTAGACGTGCATTGTAAAGGCTTTGTCATGATATCTCTGCGACACACCAAAGGAAGTGTGTTAAGATCGATTGCACAAAGAGATGGTCATGACTTGTGGGTAAAGTTGTACAACCTCTGCAGAGTGTAAAACTATTCGAATAGCCGCGTCTGCGGTCATGGACAAGCCCGGGAATTTCACACGGGGTATAGAGTGTTTTATGAAATGTGGAATGTGGAATTGTTGGGATGTGAACGGGGAGTTCACTGTTGTTTTGTTGTCTACCATTGATCTACCAGTTATTTATTTATCTTTTCATTAATATGCTTTCAATCTATTTATTGTATTTCAATTCAAGTTATTGCTTTCTGCAATTGAACCATATAGCCATCCTTGTCAAGCCGTGCATGAATATATTGCATCAATTCCCTACGACTTGCTGAGTACTTTTTGTACTCACGGCTTTATGCCCTTGTTGATCAGTTGCTGAGGAAGGACCAGGAAATAATGAGTATCATGAGGAGGAATTCTATGAAGACTACGTGGATTAGGAAGGCGTTCTCCAGACGATTGGCTGTGGCATGTCGAATGGCTCAAGTTATATTTTCCGCTGCAATAGTTATTTGTTTCTTAAGTCCTTAAGGCATAAAGGTGTAAACATTGACCATAAGGTCGTTTGCTTTATTTAATAATAATCTGCTTCTTCCTAGTTAATTCATTGTATGAAATGATATTTGAAAGATCGAAATGGCGAACAGAGGGGGGTTGAATGGTCGCAAATAAATTTTCCCCAAATACTCCAACAAAAACCTCGACAAAATCGCTCAAAGGAAATCGTGAAAAACCCGAAAAACTAGACAACTATGTGTACCCCTAACTTGCATGGATAAGTACCATAAAATATGTGGAGATTTTTGAGTCACAATCCTGGTTGTCTAGTGTCCAAGATAAAAAGGAATCAATGAAACTCTTGCTTTTAGAAAGGACATCAATTCAAATCACAGAAATCACTTTCAGAAAAGCAAAAGCAGAATTTACAGAACTTGTCCTCAATTCGAACAGGAGGTTGGTGGGTTTCTGCAGATCACACAATTTTGAGAATTTTCCTCCCTATGAGTATCAGAGTTGTGAATAACTCCACCAAATTTCTCCTCAAAAATCCCTACAGAAAAAACAGGAAAAATCGAAGAACACAGTCAGTCAAGAACTTCAAGCTGAAAGTTTGGGGCTCGCTTTTCACCTCATGGCGCCCAAACGGTGCAACAAGTGAACTCCAAAATTTTTCTGCAGGTGTATATCAGAGTCCTGCACCTCTTCCAATAAGAATCACTTAAAAAGGATTTTTATATATTTTTATAAAATGCAAATACTAAATACTATGCAAAGAACAAGTTCTGAACAAAGTTGGAACTTGAAAGAAAAGATGTTCTCTACTCAATCCAAGAGTGCAAAAGAGATGTAAAACCATATGAACACACTCTAAACATCCAAAATCAACAGCATTTAGAAGGAGGGGAGGCAAATCCAAATTGCGTGAAAGTAAATTTCGAGAATGTAATTGCGGGAAAGTAAATGCTGAATTTAAATTGCGTAAAGTAAAGACATAATGTAAATGCGCAAAATAAATTCAGAGATGGATGGATAAAACTTTCATTTCTGGAAGGAGAGGTTATAAAGCCTCACTTTCATATAGGCAAAGCTCAAAAGAGCATTCACAAACCTCAAAACCTTCCAGGGGAGGAGGCTACCCCTCCACCCCTATTTATACTACTCTTGGGCCACCTACCACCCTTGGATAAGTCTCTTAACCCTAGAGCACTCATCTAAGGGCTAGGATTAACCCACACACACAGCCATGCAACGTCTAACCCAAAATCCACACACATACCGGGTTTTTTGCACGGTTTTCAAAGCATTCTACCTAGACCCGCTAACCTATCAACTAGACCTCAATCCGACGGCCCTCATTGATCCACGCGGCATCTAGCTAGCATCATCTCCTTTCCTTGTCTTCTTGACATGCCCGGACCCCGTCTCCGATAATCTTTCGACGATCTCCCAACCGTCTGGACCTCCGACGCTCCTCGCCTAGTCCCGGTCATCCTCCGCCTCACCATGACCTAGCACCATCACCCTGCAACCATCAAAGACAAGGAAACACCTTTCACATAGCAATGCCCACAATGATATGCAATAAACCATCCAACTCATCACTACCGCGCCCATACGGCCGGTACTGCCACTCCTGGCAGAGACAACTCAAATTGCTTCATTTTGAAAATCAATCCAAATCAAACTCAAACATGAGCACACCTTGCTTAAATAAAGTCAAATACTCATCACAAACATGGATGGACCTCCACATGGTTCTTCAATCCCCCCCTTGATGAGTATATTGACAAACTACACAAAAGGCATAAATTTGAGTTTGAATGAGAGAAGAAGAAAGCAATTTGATTGCAAAGCCAAACTTGGTCCAGAGAAAAAGATATAAAATCATGACAAGTTGGCAGAAAGAATTTAGAGCAAGACCATGAAAAGAGCAAGTTTTCCACAAAAGCTCTAAAAACCAATCATAAGTGCCAAATGTGATTATGATCCATAAGAAATAGCAAAGATTTACAAAGGTCATAAGAACCAACAAGCTTTCACATTTTTATCTCTTTTTTTTAATGATGCGTTTTCTACATTTTCTACCCCTTTTGGCAATATAGGCATCAAAATGGAATTTTCTCCCTCTTTTTATGTATGCATGAAATGCAACCTAAGGGAGCTTTGAAGATTATCCAATTGATCACAATGACAAGATATGACACCAAGCTAGTCAATTTTTAGATTAGACTAGTCTAAGACAAGTCCAAGTGCAAATACGAGCATAGTTTTGAATATTTCATTTTTAGCAAGATTTGACAAGTGCAACACTTAGCTTTAGTTTCAAAAATAGAAGAATAGCCACTCTAAGGATCAAAAGGAAAACCTAGAGTTCAACCTACTCAACACTTTGGGGAATCTAGAAGAGCATACAAGGTCCTTCGAGCTCATTTATCACTTAATGCAAATTTTGATTTATCATCATACAAGACATAGCGGGGTGCAAATGTTTGACATTATTTGCATTCTTTACCCACATATGTCTTTGTTTTTAATTTATTTGCATTTTCTTTTGACAACCAATTGACTCAAGCCGTATGCGACCATCTCAAGATGAACTCTTAAGAGGATGGTCTAGGTCAACCACGATGTATTCCAAGTTCATCCCAAGTGCAATGGGAAGCGGTCTTGTGAATACAAGGTGTTGAGTCGTATGTGCACAAGAAGAGTCAATTTTGTTTAATTTTCATTTTTAGCACAATGATTCATGAGCAATTGAAGGACTCTAGCATGGATCAAACTAGTTTCACCCAAGTTGCTATAGGGACTCTAGAGAACTCCAGAATTTCTCAAATTATGGCACAAACCTCTACAGAAGAAACCTAGCAAGTAAAAGCAACAGTTTCATCAAGTTTTTCATTTAAGGCTTATTTCATTTTTAAGCTTAGCAAGTTAAATGAACTTGGACATACCTAAGCTAGTGATTTTCTTCAAATGATGTAGCATGGTGTATAGCATGAAGAAGAAATCAATTGCATAATATACAAAGCTCATAAAACAGAAAATGCAGTCTAAATGCAATGCATGAACAGATTCCCAAACTCCCTCTCAACAAATGAATCAATTTTAAGCTCAAATCTGGTTAAAGTTGAGTTATTATCAAGATTAGGCATAAAGAAAACCTGAATGAACTCAATAACAACCAGAAAAAAATAGAATGAGGAGAAGAAGTCGAGAAACTGCAAAACTGGATGGCTATTGAGCATAGATAAGGTAGAAGAGACTCACTACGGCTCAGACTCGCTCTTATCTTCCCCAGAGACTGACATAGGGAAGCTGACTCTAGATCCCAACTAAGGAGTGCAGACAGGACACTGTCTACCGGAGGCCCAATACCGCTAGACTTATAAGGCGTGAGGAACTCAACCTAGAGAGAAGAGAGAACAGCTAATCACGCATGATAGCAACCAAAAGCACAAGATAAGAGGTCCATGCAAGGCATGCCAAGTCTAAGTGAGTGAACTCAACTCAAGAAAACAAGCCCAAAGTCACCCGTAACAAACACAAAGAAAAGAAAAGTTGAAGAAAACATATAATACATAATATACAAACCAGCTCCCCCTCACGAAAGGTCGTAAGGGCTCACGACTCCAAGCTCACTCCTCAAGGCAACAAATCTGAGCTATCCAAAGACTTGGTGAAGATATCGGCTAATCAAGGTCACTCTCTATGAAGCGCGATATCTCCTTCTCCACATGGTCTCTAAGGAAGTGATATCTAATATCAATGTGCTTGGTCCGGAATGTTGCACTGGGTTTTTAGCAATGCAAATAGCTGAAGTGTTGTCACAGAAAAGTGACACACTCTCTATCTCTAACCCATAGTCCCGTAAGTTTGATCTCATCCAAAGCACTGCTATAGCAATCGGTCAGCAAACAACATACTCGGCCTCGATGGATCAGCAACTCGGATCGCTTCCTAGATGACCAAGAAACAAGAGAAGTGCCAATGAATTGGCAAGTGCCGAAGTGCTCTTTCTATCTATCCTCTGACCAAAGAAAGTCGGCATCGAAAAAGGCTCTAAGAGATAGACAAGAAGAAGAAGAGTACCAAATACCATAATCAGTGGTAGCACGAAGGTACCTGAAGATATGCTTGACCTTTGGCGGTGAGAGCGCGAGGAGAAGCTTGAAATCGAGTGCACGGACACACAATGCAATGTATGTCCTACTCAAAGCGGTGAGGTACAAGAGGAGCCGATCATGCTCAAACTCCTTTTGATCAGCAGGCTCACTATCCTCATCGGGCTCGAGGACAGCAGTGGTGGACATAGGAGTCATCACTGGCTTCCCATCAGACATATCGAAGCGCCTCAGGAGGTCACGAGTATACTTGCCTTGATGCAAGAAAGTACCCTCCCGAGTCTGCTTGATCTGGAAGCCAAGAAAGTAGCTCAACTCGCCCATCATACTCATCTCAAACTCTGTGCTCATCACCTCAGAAAACTGAGACACAAGCGAATGAGACAAGCCATCAAAAATGATATCGTCCACATAAATCTGGACAGAGTTTTGTCTACTATGCCTATTTTAAAGTCATGGTTGAGAAGATAAGACTTAAGCCTCTCATACCATGCTCTGGGGGCCTGCTTGAGTCCATACAGAGCTTTGGAAAGCTTGTATACATGACTCAGAAACTTGGGGTTCTCGAATCCTGGAGGTTGCTTGACATAAACCTCTTCCTCATTATAGCCATTGAGGAATGCACTCTTGACATCCATTTGATAAAGCTTGAAGCCTTTGGATGCAGAAAATGCAAGCAGGATTCGGATAGCCTCTAGCCTAGCTATAGGGGCAAAGGTCTCCTCAAAGTCAAGACCCTCAACTTTGAGAAAAGCCCTGCAACTAGTCTAGCCTTGTTTCTAACTACAACCCCATCCTCACTCTGCTTGTTTTTGAACACCCACTTGGTCCCAATGACATTATGACCAGATGGGGGCTCGACAAGTTGCCATACCTTGTTCCTCTCAAAGTTCTCAAGTTCCTCATGCATAGCATTAATCCACAACTCATCGGATAATGCATGAGAAACATCCTTCGGCTCAAAGGAGGCAACGAAGGCAGAGTGAAGGTAGAAACTGGAAAACCTGATTTTGAGCGAGTGACTCGCTCAAATAGATCGCCGATGATCTGATCAGGTGGATGAGAACGCTGAATATGACGGGGAGGTCCAGAAGCACAAGTGGCCTCTACCTCATGCACAGAAGAGGTAGGAGCAGAGCCACTAGCTGAGTGAGAGTCGGAAGGTAAGGGCTGGTCTCCCTGTGGTGCAGAAATGGAAACAGGAGGCACCTCAAGTGTAGAGGGGACTGGATCCGGTGGAACACCATCATCTCCATCATCCTCATCTTCTACAAAGATGGTCTCGGAGGGATAAGAAGGGCCTGAAACATCAGGTCTAGCTCCTGGGCTAGCCTCATCAAAGGTCACATCACAGGTCTCTATGATCCTATGCGCATCAACACTCCAGACCCTATAGCTATGAGAAGAAGTCGAGTAACCTAGAAAGATACCATCAGAAGAGCGAGACTCAAACTTATCTAGGTTACCGTACTTCAAGATAAAACACATGCAACCAAAAACGCGAAAATGAGACACATTGGGCTTTCGCCCATACCTCAACTCATAAGAAGTGCGATGCAAATGTGCTCTCAAAAACACGCGATTAGACACATGGCAAGCGAGCTATAGCCTCAGCCCAAAACTTCCTAAGAGTCTCAGACTCATCTAGCATCGTCCCGCCATCTCAACCGTGGTCCTGTTCTTCCTTTCCACTACGCCATTCTGAGAGGCGTAGGGAGAAGAGAAGCGATGCTCTAAACCGGACTCCACACAAAACTCTCAAAGTAGGAATTCTTGAACTCAGTGCCATTATCACTGCGTATAGCTCGTAATGCACACAGGAGCTCAATAGACAACCTATTGATCAAACCCACAAGTGAGAAAAGTCTCATCCTTCGAGGCTATGAAGAATACCCAAGAGTATCTAGAAAAATCATCAACGATGACAAGAACATACCACTTCCCTCCTGCCGATTGCACTCTAGCCGGACCAACGGTGTCCATATGTAAAAGCTGTCTGGTGCATCACCATCACTACGGTGATCGGAGGATGAGAAGCGATAACCATCTTGCCATGTCGGCAAGGAGAGCAAACTAAGTCTTTGACCATCTTGAGTTTGGGCAAACCCGAATGAGATCGTGGTACGCTAACTCGGGTCAAATGATTAAAACCAATGTGACCAAGTCTCCTATGCCAGAAGGAGAGATCACGGGACTCAGAAGCAATCAAACATCGAAGAGAGTCTCCAGAAGAAGTAGAAAAATCAGCACGAAAGACTCTCCCAAATCTAGAAATCCAAAACTAACCCTCCCGATGAATCAAGGATTCTCTGGGCATTACTCTTGAAGCTTACCTCGAAAGAATCATCGATAAGTTGAGAAGCAGAGAGCGATTGTATTGCGACTTACTTACTAAGGCAACATCTTTAAGAATGAAATTTTGGTTAATGCAGATGGTACCTTTAGCAATGACTCTACCAAGATGCATCCCCAAAAGTGATTAACTCATCACGAGGGGCTCGAACTAGGAAGAGAACCAACGAGAATCTCGGTCATATGACGAGAACAACCGAGTCGACAATCCAAACATCTCCCTTCCCCATCCGATTTAACTGATCAAGACACAAGAGAGAAAGATGACTCGATCTTGGGATAGAGTGAAGACTTAGGAACCCAATCTTGAACCATACGACACCTCAAAGTACCAGTCACAGAAGAAGACTGGACTCGAGTGTCTCTCTGACGTTTAACCCTAACAAGATCAATAGCAACTCTAGTAGATGATCTAGGAGCCGAATCGGGTTGGCTCGCCGTGGTGCAAAAGCTGAACCACCCCAGTGAAGCTACCTAAAACTCCTACCAGAAAACACCTCACGCCGCTGATATCTACCTCGATGAGAAAAACGAGGAATATCAAGAGGACGGAGGAAAGACTGACTACGAGCAGCTCCAGGACTAAAACTCAAAGAACTAGCATGAAAATTGAGTCCTGGATGCTGCCCAAAAACAGGCGACTCTCTAACCTGTCTAGAAGTAGTGTGTGCCTTAGGAGCACTCAAAGTCTGGGGATGACCCTGAATACCCCTAAGAGAAGCAACACGCTCACGCCTGAAGCAGTGATCTTAGCACGCCTGAAGCAGATATGTACTTTGCCTTGCTAGAGGCAGAAGCAATAGGAGTAACACCCTTCTGGTCAGAAGTCCTATGGACAACCCCAGCAGACCTAAACACGATGGTACTCACTCTGGGAGCTACCACAATCTCACCACTCTTGGAGCCGCGCACAATGGTGGGAGGTTGTGCCCGAGCGTGCTCCAAGGGATCAAATCCTAGACCTTGATTGAATCTACTAATCTTGGATTGGTCTAGAATAAGATTGAGCTTCTTCTTGCCTCCAACAAACTTCTCGAGAGTGCTCATAAGATACTGGCAATCTCGAAAAAAGAAGCACAAGAAGAACAGGGGGAAGGAGAGGAAGAAGAAGAACCAGAATGAGAAGATCTCTCAACACGTGCTTTTTGTTCCCTCAGCTCGGCTGCCTCAATCTTGAGGGCCTCAGAAGAAACGCAAGACGCATTTCTAATTCTATGAGCTTGGTCTTCTAATTTCTTCCTAAGCTCAACATGGATTTTATCTAAGTCCCCCTCAATCACAGAACATCGCAAGCAACTTTCTTGTGACTTATCTAGTAAGTCCTTAGCAAGTTTAGCACACTTGACATTTAAGGATTCATTGCCAAGTTTTAGTTGCCTACAGCCCTCACATGAGCTGACTGGGTCCTTAGAAGCATGCATTTCAAGTTCATCGTTTCTAGAAGAAAGCTTCCTAAGGTGATCGCTCATGCCATTAATTTCGACAAGCAATTTAGGGCAATTAGCACAAGAAGGAGTAGAGTGAGCATGAAGAAAACTAGCATCTAGTGGAATAGCATCAACAAAATTATCGCTAGCATTCTTCAATTTAAGACTTTCTAATTCAGTCAACACACTATTATGCATAGTCCTTAAGTTCTCCAACTCCACAAGAATAGCATCACACAAAGAGCAATCATCAGTGACTCGGGAGGGAGAAGATCTAAGAGAAGCTAACTCCCGAGTTAAGGTACCTACTTCCTTCTCAAGCTCTGTACAGCTCTAGCTCTAGCATGAAATTTTCCTAATTTGCAGAAAGCTTCGTTGAGCTGGTCATAGGAGGGTACCTCGTCCGAGTCGCTGTAGAGCTCGGAGTCGCTGATGTCGTTGGTGTCGGCCATGAAACACATGCCAGAGAAGTCGTCGCCGCCCTTCTTTTCTTGCGGTTCATCCTCTCCCTCGTCGCTCCATGTCTCGGTGTCGCAGAGGTTGATGTCGTCAAGCGCGGCGAGGACGCGGTGGAAGAGCTTCTTGTTCTTGGAGAAGTTGCGATACTTCTTCTCACGCGTCGGCTCACGAACTGGAGGCTTCTTGTTGCGGTTCTTGTTGGTGTAGTCGTTCTTGCCCGAACCGCCAACGTCGTTCTTGCCCTTCTCCAGCTTGGGACAGTTCGCCCGAATGTGGTTGGGGCAACCACACTCGAAGCAGGTGATCATGCCACCTCTCTTCCTCTCTCTCACCCTCTTGTATGCATGAGAAAACTTGCGAGCGAGAAGAGCAAGCTCATTTTCTGGAAATTTTTCCAATTGGTCATCGCTTAGCTCACAAAGGGCGGAAAGAGAGAAACCAATAGAAGGATCAGAAGAAGAAGATCCAATGGGATCAGTGACCAAGGCCATCGACTGAGATTTCGTCTTCCGTGAGACGACATAGATCTCATGAGTCTTGAGGCAGGAATAAAGCCCGTCAAGAGTCAGAGTCAACAAATCAGTGGTGTCCTTGATGGTGGTCACCTTCATCTCCCAAACATGCAAATCGAGTGCGGTCAAGAAATGTCGAGCATTATCCGAGTCAGGGTATATGCAACCAACTGCTCGAAGATCGCTCAATATCTTGGTAAAATGACCAAAGCACTCATCAAGACTCTCACCAGCGTGTTGTTCAAACTTGTTGAACTCACGCTTGAATTGGTCCTGTCGAACCGTCTTGATTTGGGTAGTGCCCTCATGGTAAGCATCGCGGGTCACCCAAATCTCGTGAGTGGAACGGAGGTGAGAAATCCTGTCATACTCACTACGGCTAAGACCCTGTATGAGGATGTTCATTGCCTTAGCATTCGCCTAAATGTCAGCCATATTGCCGGCCGTGACGTTTTCATCAGCAGGAACCTCATACGGGAGTTTCACCTTCTGCCATATCGGGAAGCCCTGGGCAGTGATATAATGACTCCATCCGCGATTTCCAAAATGGAAAATCAACTCCAGCAAAAATAGGAGGCTTAGTGGAATACTTGTCCATCGCCATGGCTCTTGAGACCGGTCAAGATCTATGGAAGAGCAAAACCGGCTCTGATACCAATTGAAAGATCGAAATGGCGAACAGAGGGGGGGTGAATGGTCGCAAATAAATTTTCCCCAAATACTCCAAAAAAAACCTCGACAAAATCGCTCAAAGGAAATCGTGAAAAACCCGAAAAACTAGACAACTATGTGTACCCCTAGCTTGCATTGATAAGTACCATAAAATATGTGGGGAGTTTTGGGTCACAATCCTGATTGTCTAGTGTCCAAGATAAAGAGGAATCAATGAAACTCTTGCTTCTAGAAAGGACATCAATTCAAATCACAAAAGTCACTTTCAGAAAAGCAAAAGCTGAATTTCCAGAACTTGTCCTCAATTTGTACAGGAGGTTGGTGGGTTTCTGCAGCTCACAAAATTTGAGAATTTTTCTCCCCATGAGTATCGGAGTCTTGAAGAATTCCACCAAATTTCTCCTCAAAAAGACTTACAGAAAAAACAGGAAAAATTGAAGAACACAGTTAGTCAAGAACTTCGAGCAGAAAGTTTGGGCCTCGGTTTTGACCTCATGGCGCCCAAACGGTGCAACAAGTGAACTCCAAAATTTTTCTGCAGGTGTATATCAGAGTCCCGCACCTCCTCCAATAAGAATCACTTGAAAAGGATTTTTATATATGTTTATAAAATTCAAATACTAAATGCTGCGCAAAGAACAAGTTCTGAACAAAGTTGGAACTTGAAAGAAAAGATGTTCTCTACTCAATCCAAGAGTGCAAAAGAGATGTAAAACCATATGAACACACTCAGAACATCCAAGAACAGCAGCATTTAGAAGGAGGGGAGGCAAATCCAAATTACTTGAAAGTAAATTGCGGGAATGTAATTGCGGAAAGTAAATCTGAATTTAAATTATGTAAAGTAAAGACATAATGTAAATGCATAAAATAAATTCAGAGGTGGATGAATAAAACTTTCATTTCTGGAAGGGGAGGTTACAAAGCCTCACATTCATGTGGGCAAAGCTCAAATGAGCATCAAAAACCTCAACACCTTCAAGGGAAGGAGGCTACCCCTCCACCCCTATTTATACTACTCTTGGGCCACCTACCACCCTTGGATGAGTCCCTCAACCCTAGAGCACTCATCTAAGGGCTAGGATTAACCCACACACACAGCCATGCAAGGGCTAACCCAAAACCCACACACATACTGGGTTTTCTTGCACGGTTTTCAAAGCATACTACCTAGACCCACTAACCTATGAATTAGACCTCAATCCGACGGCCCTCATTGATCCACGCGGCATCTAGCTAGCATCATCTCCTTTCCTTGTCTTCTTGACTTGCCCGGACTCCGTCTCCGATCATCTTCCGGCGATCTCCCAACCGTCTGGACCTCCGACGCTCCTCGCCTAGTCCCGATCATCCTCCGCCTCACCATGACCTAGCACCGTCGCCCTGCAACCATCAAAGACAAGGAAACACCTTTCACATAGCAATGCCCACAATGATATGCAATAAACCATCCAACTCATCACTACCGCGCCCATATGGCCGGTACTGCCACTCCTGGCAGAGACAACTCAAATTGCTTCATTTTGAAAATCAATCCAAATCAAACTCAAACTTGAGCACACCTTGCTCAAATAAAGTCAAATACTCATCACAAACATGGATGGACCTCCACATGGTCCTTCAATATTTCATCTATGTTTCCACTGTGTGCACTAGCGTGATCCTGGACTAGTGCAGTATACACAGAGGGTTTCGGATTTGTAAATCTGGGTCCCGACATACAAGGCCTAAAGGCAAGGATTTTTTATCGTCTCAAATCATACGCCACTCGGTGGGTCAAAGAATTGCCTTCGGTACTCTAGGTGCTGCGAACCACCCCCAGCAAAGCAACCGGGCAGTCACCTTTCTTCCTGGTGTATGGCTCAGAGGCGGTCCTTCCCACCGAGTTAGAATTCGGATCCCCGCGGGTTCGGAGCTATGAGGAGGTCGCTTCAGAAGAAAGCCGGCTAGAAGACCTCGACCGACTAGAAGAAGCCAGGGACGTTGCAACAATTCAGTCAGCAAAGTACCTTTAGGGCTTACGTCGCTATCACGGTCGCAATGTATGGAGCCGCGCATTCTCTAAAGGAGATCTGGTCCTTAGAAAGAATCAGAAATGCGAGCATAAGCTCTCCCCAAGCTGGGAGGGCCCTTACATCATCGATGAGGTGATACGTCCTCAGGCTTATAAGCTCAAGTGTGAAGATGGCACAATTGTCAACAACACCTAGAACATAGAACAGCTACATCATTTTTTCACTTGAACTCTGTAATTCAATTGCCTACGAATTTTAAGACTCTGAGACATGCGTTATGAACCATGTCCCAGAGCTTGGGGGCTGAACTAGTCAGACATGATGTTAAAACTACTCGGATGGCCTCATCGAGCATAGCAGTATATTTAAAAAAATGCATGGTCAAAGAAACACTTTCAAATATTTGTTCACAGGTCCAAAGTTTCTGCGACAACCGAAGAAGCATCCTTAACTTCCTCCCAGAGTTCGGCGGCCCGGTCTTCATCCACATTGCAGGCATAGCCATCTTTAATGGCTTCAAGATCCACTCGGGGATAAAGCGACTTGGTGATCGCCAGAGCCTGGCTAGCACCGTTGGTCGCCGTTTCCTTCAAAAGTATCTTAAGCTCCTTGGGGGCTTCCTCCAGTTGGGAGATAACGTGGTCCCTACTGAGCGGCCTCTCGCCTCCGGGATGGAGCAACCTCAGCAATGGCTGAGAGGCCTCGCGAAGCTTAGCACAAGACGTTTCAAGGGCCTCGACTTTCTTGTTATAAGTGGCGTATTGCGCCCGCGTCTTGAACTTGTAGTCTGCAAGCAAAACAGATTATTAAGCAGTACCAAGAAGACAACGAAGGTAAGGGAGGGCCAAGCTGCTGAGCGTACCTTCTAACTCCTTCTCCGATATCAAGTTGGAGGCCTCCGAGGCCTTAAGTTGCTCTTGGAGCTTTGCAATAGTAGAATCCCGAACTGACACGGAGATAAGGAAATCAAAAGACCAACTCCCCTGAGACCGTCTTCCTTTAGTTTTTCAATCAGCACCAAGAGATCCTGCACCTGATCCATATCGCCAGCATTGGAAACAGATGTCCAAGAAAGGGACACCTTAGGCCGGCGCCCGACAAAAGAAGGGAGAGTAGGATCAGGATTGGCACAATAGAACCATTCCTGGTGTAAGCCTTTATTTGAAGATTTGAAGGGAATAGCAAAGTAGGTTTTCTTTAATCCTTCCCGCAATTGAAATCTGGCTCCCCCGATTACCTTGGGGTCGCTTTTTGAGGGATAGGGCTTTAAAAGGTAAAAGTGGTGAAAGAGATTGAAATGAGGGCGGATGCCCAAGAATGCCTCGCAGAGGTGAACGAAGATGGAGATTTGCAGGATAGAATTAGGATTCAAGTTCACTAATTCAATGCCATAGAAAAAGATAAGACCGCGAAGAAAAGCGCAGGCAGGAAGGCCCAGCCTGCGTTGGAAGAAAGATTCGAAAACCACAATTTCTTCAGAACGAGCGGTAGGGATGGATTCACCTGTGGCCGGTCATGCGGAGATTAAATTCAGGGCTAGAAGAACCCCATCATCCACCATGGACTTCAACCGCTCTTCCGTCGTTATCGAGGTGGTCCAATCTTAGGGAAAAGGCAGCAAGGAGGAGTCTTTGGAAGAATAAGAAGACATTTTCGGAGGAAAGATCAACGACAGCGCAAAAATGCGAGCGCAGCAATAGTTAACCCTAGCGACGGAGAAGTCAGAGAGACAGGGAAGCGGAAAGGGCAGGAGTGCGTGGTGGAAAAATGAACTGTGGATCAATGCACGGCTTAGTCTTAAAAGGGGGAAAATCAGGTTTTCGCCGAATCGGTGGGAAAAAGATCGCAGAACACCTAACCCTGCTCTATGCTTCGTAATGATTCACTAGCTCAGCGTCCTGACATACGGAGGTAGTCATGGTTTGAGCAAGTCATATTTGGGACACGTTGCTCCCCACGATGGGATGTTTAACCACTTACCGAATTAAGCGGGACGCGGGTATCCACCAGTTGGATTAAAAATATCTTCTTGTGATATACCCCACGTTGGGTTGCTAGTTGGTTACCGCATGACGGAATCATATATCACGGGTTGAGCCTGATAAGACACGGTTCCAATGGTATGCCCCAAGATGGATCGATAAGCTGTGCATCGTAATAAACGAGTACGGATACCGTTCGGATAAACCTTGATATGTCCCAAGATGGACCAGAGCTGTATCCTACACCAGTCGGATATAGGTATCACTCGGCCAAGAGCCACGTAAACATGATACGCTCCAAGTCGATCCTAAGCTATATTCTACAGCAGTCGGATATGGGTATCACTCGGCCAAGAGCCACGTAAATATGATACACTCCAAGTCGAGCCTAAGCTATATCCTACAGCCGTCGGATATGGGTATCAGTTGGCCAAGAGCCAAGAAAACCCTGATACGCTCTGAGTCGAGCCTAATCTATCCTACAGCAGTCGGATATGGGAATCACTCGGCCAAGAGCTATGTGAATATGATATGTCCCAAGTCGGACCAGAGCTATATCCTACAGCAGTCGGATATAGGTATCACTCGGTAGAGAGCCATGCAAGCTTGATATGCCCCAAGTTGGGTCTAAGCTATGTCTAACGATAGTCATAAATATCACTCGGAAAGTACTTCTTTATTATATAAATTCCCAGGCACTATGCCTGGGAAAAAACTCTCTTACATTTACAGGAATATTATACTTCTCCGCGGCGCACACAACCAAGCGCCTCCACGAGAGCGTCCCTAGCACTATAAAGGGTGGGGAAGATTTCGAGGAAGGCGTCGATGGTGGCGCGGTCAAGGGCAACGGCCTCTTCTTTAGCCCATTCGGCCATGGCGAGGTCGAATAGCGCCCAGTCCTCGGCAAGTTCTGGATCCTGGCCGTCCATGAAATCCCTCAGGAAGAAGGTGGAGCTTGGTGCAGGAACATGGAGGACTAAGTGTGAGAGGATAAATTCCAAAAGCATTGGTTCGCCTTTTATATATAGCTGATACGGTAAGGTTGAAGTAAATGCGAAGATGTAATGACTTCAAAAGCCGAGGAGACTTAGAGTTAAGATAGTTTCAGAAGCCAAAGAGGTTCTCGAAAAATGAATTAGCATAGGAAGTCAAAACAACTTCGAAGACTATTCGGTATTGATCCTTGAAGAGGAAGGATATCAGGATTTCGCCTTGAGCGGGAAGAAATATCTAATCTTCATATGAAATTTGGGTCAAATCCACGAAGCTACCCATATTAAATCCGTTAGACGGGAGATTATAATCAGTTGGGACAAAAAACCGGGGGTTATATTTGAGTCCTTCATAATCCCCTTGCTGTAAGGAGAAGCATTCAAATCAAAGAAGAAACCAGTCAGAGGTTTATGCTGGAAGCTGAGAACGTTGATCCCAAGTTGACACCCAGATAAAGATATAACAATTGGATCATGAATCACTCGGGGGCTACTGTCGAATATAAGAACCCAGGTGTCTTCATAACCGGCCCAGAAGTGCCTGAGAGAGAGACAGGGCCGAGTGGAAGGCCCAGAGGATAAGCTCCGCACCAAGCCTTGCTGCCGTGCGCAAGGGGGTATATCTTAGAGACAGTTGAACAAATATTTAGATCTAAGAGATATGATTGTAATCAGGGTTGTTAGCAGGGTAGGTTAAAGATGTAAACTCTATCCTGTAACGGATTAGAATCCAATAACCGATCTGGATCCCTTAACCGATCGAGACTCTGTAAACCGCCCCACCGCCATTATATAAAGGAGAGGGCGGGCAACCAGAGAAAGATGAGCAATATTAGATCAAAGAGATCCGCATAATCCTAGCACACATGACTAGGGTATTAGACCATGTCCAACCGTTTCCCGTCGGTTGTCCCGATCCCGTCCGTATGGGAAAGCGCCGGAGAGAGAGGGTTCCTAGCTCCTCCAACGGCTTCCTTCCCTACCGACACACCTGGGATAGGAGAGGATCCTCCCGAGGGTGCGCTCCCCATTCCCTCACGCCTGCCCGTTCTTTGTGGTCGTCAATCGCCGAGGGCTTGGCATGGCGGCAAGGATAGGCGGCGATCGGTAAGGGCGTCGTGGGCAAGGAGCTAAGGTGCTCCGCCTCACCGACCGGAGAGGAGGACGAGCAGACGGAAATCGAGACCTTCAAGTACGCATCGAGGACCACCATCTTTGCCGATTTGAAATGGATTTAGGTTGTGGGATCTTCGATTCAGTGGGGGGAAAAGCTGGATGGGGTGAAATCGCCGTTAGGGACAAGTAATTTGGTCCTCACCGAAATGGCAGTCCAGAACATAGATAGGGGAAATTGGGGAAACTTGCGTTGGGTGATGATGACCGATTGGTGTAGAAGATTGATTGAATGAGCACTAGTTCGAATTAGTGAACCTGACAGTTCATATGTGTTGTCCTGCTGGGTTTAGGGAAATTTAGTTCATGGGTGCTCTCATTGTTTTTCTTCGCAATGAAATTCTAGCACAAATTCATATAGTTGCAAGTTGTCAACCTGAAGCATTGGTTTCAATTTGCACAGATCAAATGGTCAGGTCCACTAGTAGTTATTCGGGAACCTGAAATGGTTGTATCGATCTGTGACAATGACACAAGTTCTTGCACAGATCAAATTCAGGTTGGGTCATTGTCACATAGCAAATTCAGGTTGGGTCATTCTCACGATCGCGCATACCATGCGCATGAGATGGTTCCATTACATTTGTGCGGTGATGAAGTATGAAATGTAGATGCATAGAAGCCATCGTCTTTGTGCACTTTGGATGAGTTGATTCATTTTGTGCTTGATCTCGCAATGATTTGCAATGTCATGGTGTGACCTTGATTCAATAAAGCTAATCTGAAACACACACCAATGTGGCGACTTGTATTTAATTGGTTCGTACGTAGTATGATTCAATATTGTCATAACCTGTGCGAAGTATTGTCATTACGTGCTGTTTTATTAGATGGATTTGGAGACCCTTCGAGACATCATCTCCAAGCTGCGAGATATGCTGGAGGATAAGGCCGAGCACCTCAGGAAGCTTGCTCGGGACAACTTCAGTCCAACTGATGAAATTTGGGCTATTGACATTAACAGCGCACTTCTTCAGGTCGAGTCCATAGCCGAGAGCATGGAGAAGATGTCGTTCGACACGATAGAATTTAGCACTGCACCTCCTCCAACTGTGATGGATGACATTGCATCTGTCGAGGGCGTTCATTCGGACGACATAGTGCCTGCGGACTACGAGAGCTCGAACGATTCCCTGCTGAGCGACTACTCCACGGATTGTCTACTTAGCGATTGGTCCATCGAGTCCGATCGTTCGGGCCACCTTGTTTAGATCTATGTCTGTTCCATGCTTAGTCATATTGTTATTTTGGACCATGTGGCTTTGAACTGTTGAGTAAGCTTTATTGTATTTTGCACCATCTGGCTATGAACTTGTAATTCTTACCGTAATTTACATCAATGTGATGTATGTTCCATGTTGACTCATATTGTTCCCACATTGCTTTGCCATGATTCCGTAATAACAAACTATGTGTGTGCTTTCAATGATCAGGGAGGACGACATGGACCCTTTCTTATCGAACTACCTTCAGGATGACTTGGACGCTGTGGTACACGGCTTATCTCCCCCACCAGCACCTCCGAGCATGGGCACGACTGATGCTACCCCAAGTCGGTCCACGCACGTCAAGAAGGGAACCAAAAACAGCTCCACAATAGAGAGGACCAAATGGAGTGCGCAGGAGGATGAAGTTCTAGTCTCAGCTTGGTTGAATGTGAGCCAAGACTCCATTGTTGGGAAGGACCAATCGTCCGAAACCTATTGGAGCAGAATTGCAGATTATTACAAAAGCAATAGCAAGGAACACATGAAGGCAAGATCGAAGAAAGGAATGGTTAACCACTGGTCATTGATAAATGAGTGTGTTAGCAAATATCTTTGGGTATCTCAATCGGACCGACGGTTTATATCGAGTGGAGCACCGAGCGTGATAGGGTAAGGACATCTCCCGTCTTGATCGGACTTGTAGTCACTTCATAATTAATCGTGTCTCCGAGTCTTATAATTGTTATCTCATTTTGCAGATGGCCCATCTTTGCTAGGATGTACCAGACATTGAGGGCAAGCCATTCGCGTTCCACCATTGTTGGGTACTACTGGCGGATCATCCGAAGTGATCTTCGCACTTGTCCCACAAGAAGCAAAAGACGGTACGATATGGTGCAACGCATGAAGGGTCCAATGACATTCCTATTGACCTGGCCTCCCAAGCATCCTCTGAGGAGGGGGAAAGGCCACCAGGCCGGGACGCTACAAAGGCCACTAGGAAGCGTGCTAGTTCGTCTAGTATGTCATCTGTGGGTGTGTACTCCGACCATTGCGACAAGATGAATGAGTCCAGAGCTACTATGGTAGAAATACAGCGTGAAAAATTGGCCATGTCCATGGAAGCAGAGAATGAAAGGATTATGAAGGTCGACTTGAACTCGTGTACCGGATTGCTTCGCGAGTACTACGAGAGTCGACAGATTGAGATTGTGATGAATCGTCGTCAAATGAATAAATAACTGTTGCCTTATGTCATCCCTATTTGAGTGAGGGCCTTTACTATTGTTGTATTGTTGTGTTAATGTTTGAACTACCTAATTTTATTCCAGACTTGTCGAATTTGTACTGTCCGCATTGTCGGTTCGCCTTATTTTACCTTTCCATTTCATATCACGTACAATGTGGTTCGAGGCCTCAAACAAACTTTTTACGAAAGGTTACCGAGCACTTATTTATTGAACCTAACAATGATACATAACAATCTCACTAAAATAGAAATTATTGAAGATCCAACCGTTAGATCGATGTGAATTTTAACTAAAGAAACTATATTCGATTCCAAAGCTAACCCAAAAAGAATCAACTCAATCAGACATGTGGATCGAGAGTTATGTCCTTCGCAAGACGGCTGAAACAAATCTAGATCAAATAATGATGGAAACTAATTTCAAAGGCTACGACGGGCCTATCTTAAAAAACAAGATTACCGAAGATCCAACTGTTAGATTGACATGAAATTTTAACTATAGAAACTAGATTCAATTATGAATCTAACCCAATAAAAATAAACTCGATCGGATCTACGGATCAAAAGATATTACTTTCGCCAGATGACTGAATCAGGTGATGACGGAAATTGATTTCCAAGGCTACGTTGGACCAATCTTTAGAACTTCAGCTACCACGGACAAATCTTCAGAACTTCAGCTAAAGATCCAACCGTTGGATCGATGTAAAATTTTAACTGTAGAAACTATATTCGATTACGAAGCTAACCCAAAAAGAATCAACTCAATCAGACCTGTGGATCGAGAGTTATGTCCTTCGCAAGACGGTTGAAACAAATCTAGATCAAATAATGATGGAAACTGATTTCAGAGGCTACGACGGACCTATCTTAAAAAACAAGATTACCAAAGATCCAACCGTTAGATTGACATGAAATTTTAACTGTAGAAACTAGATTCAATTATGAATCTAACCCAATAAAAATAAACTCGATCGGATCTACGGATCAAAAGATATTACCTTCGCCAGATGACTGAATCAGGTGATGACGGAAATTGATTTCCAAGGCTACGCCGGACCAATCTTCAGAACTTCAGCTACCACGGACCAATCTTCAGAACTTTAGCTAAAGATCCAACTGTTGGATCGATGTGAAATTTTAACTGTAGAAACTATATTCGATTCCAAAGCTAACCCAAAAAGAATCAACTCAATCAAACCTGTGGATCGAGAGTTATGTCCTTCGCAAGACGGCTGAAACAAATCTAGATCAAATAATGATGGAAACTGATTTCAAAGGCTACGACGGACCTATCTTAAAAAACAAGATTCACCAGCATATCAAAGATTCACCAGCATATCAAATAATCATCAGACATAGCACATGCACAAGCACCACACATGCCATACACTTGCATTATCCCCCGTGTTGTGACCGAAGGTGTTCGACCAGATCCGCCTGCAACCGATAGTGAAGTTGGCGATCCCTCCGCCTTTGAGTTGCTTGTATGCAGTGCAAGACCGACCCGTTGGGTGACGTCCCTGTAACGACGGGAGTTCCCATAAAATCGAAATTAATGTCCTGTGATGCCCCATTCCTCTCATCCTCCATGATCATGTTATGAAGAATGATGCATGTAGTCATTATATTCCTTAACGTACTCTGGTGCCAACATCGGCCGGGGCCCCGTACAATGGCAAACCTAGCTTGGAGCACTCCAAACGCTCTCTCAACATCCTTCCTTACAGCGGACTGCATCTGCGAGAAGTAGACCCTCTTGTTTCCTATCGGCGCTGCAATCACCTTAACGAAGTAGCCCACTCTGGGTAAATGCCATCCGCGAGGTAGTAGCCCATGTCGTACTGATTGCCATTGACGATGTATTTTACCTTCGGAGTTGTACCATCATTTTCTCTAGAAAATATGTTAGA
Source organism: Otatea glauca (assembly GCA_036346275.1). NCBI lineage: Eukaryota > Viridiplantae > Streptophyta > Magnoliopsida > Poales > Poaceae > Otatea > Otatea glauca. The sequence goes on along the minus strand of CM070715.1, from coordinate 55,770,882 downwards.
ACGGTGCAACACATTAATATCGTTCATGCTTCTTAGCATCCTGAAAAAAGCATGCCAAATCCATAGGTCATACGAAGCAACCGCCTCGAGGACTATGGAAGGCTTGCGAGTATGCCCTGTGAAAGCCCCTTGCCATGCTTTGGGCGGTTTTCCAGTCAATGCATGCAATCGATGCTACCAAGCATTCCAGGGAAACCCCTATGCTCACCAACAACTAGGAGTCTACCAATGTCTTCTGCATTAGGAGATCGGAGATATTCCTCCCCGAAAACCAGGACCACCGCCTTCACGAACTTCTTGAGAGCTACAATGGTCGTACTTTCCCAATATGGAGGTACTCGTCCACGCGTCGGCGAGAACACCGTAAGCTAGTTGACGGAGAGTCACTGTTACTTTCTGAAGAGGTGCCAAACCAAGCTTCTCGGTTGCATCCCTACTTTGCTGGAACCAAACGTCATGTCCTTCGACAGCATTCGTTATGCGCAAAAATAGGGAGCGGCTCATCCGAAACCTGCGTATGCGAAATGACTTATAGACATAATGAAACCTTACAAGTACATCATTCATATTTGTTAGGACTACTGGTTTGTTACCTCTGCCTAAAAAATAAGTCGCCGTACACGGGGGAGGAAGCGAAGTAATCACCATAAAGCCGAGCCGCCCCTTCAACGTGACCTCGGTTGATCACCGCATGGCCTCGAACCGATCCCCGTCGACGATTACCTCGCGCTTCTATCTCCTCCTCCTCTGTGATTGCTAAGAGAAGGGAGTCCTCATCATCAGTAAAGGATTGTTCATCACTTGAGGAAGAAATGAACTGACTCATTGTGAGGTTGGCAATAGGTTGTGGGTGACTAACCTGATGAATGCAACCCCTCAATATATAGAATTACTGGGTTGTATGAGAGGGGATGAGGAAAAGTTAGGTATTTTTGGGAAGGGAAGGGAATCTGTTGGAGTGCATTGCTGGGAAGGGAATGGAATCTGGGAAGGGATTCCCTTCAGGGGCTAGGAAGGGAATGAAACCCTGGAAAACGGTTGGAGATGGTCTTACATCCTCCGTCGAGGGCCTGAACCTGTCTAAACCTTTGTCTTGTGTGACCTTCGAGTTTTCGATATAGTGCCTGCCCCATAATTTCACTGCCAACTACAAAAGTCGACAAGTTTCATCCCTTAGATTTGCTTGGTCTTGATAGATCTTTTGCAACATCTCCTGCTGTTGTTGATTTGCTTCCATTAGCTCATTGTGTCTCTGGGCTGCCAATCTTCTTTCTCCTTCAAAACTCTCTTGAGCATGTCTGAGATCAGAATTGTACTGTTGCTCAAAAGATGTGAACCATCCAGGTTGAGAGTCCCACCAAGATGGTTGCTGACCATAATCATGTGAAAATTCAGGCTCAGCAAATTCAGAGTGATGAGAATGATGAGAGTCCTCAGAAGATTGCTGAGCTGGCATAAAGACTTGAGGATGCCTAGAACCACCTGGGATATGATTCCTTGAGCCAATAGCATTTGAGTGATCTGCATGGCAAAAGGAAGAGGGCTGCCCATTTTTCTACAAATGGCTTCTTCCATCTCTCCAAAAATGTAATCTGTTAGATCAGTGGGCTGCCTTGATAGAATCAGGTGTAGTAACCAAGAAAGACATAGAGTTACTCCCTCTTTGTATGGTCTTAGGGTAAATTGTGTGCCTTAGAATCAGGAGCAGGGCTTTTGCCTCAGTAGACAGACATTTAACCCTATTTGCATTAAAACCAGCCTCAGTGATGTTTCTATAAATATGGGCTGATACTTGCAAATATGGCATATCACCAACCTGTCTCCATCTATTTCCAGGAAACATTCTGTCATGAATCCTGGTTCTGTTCAGTAAGGGACTTGAGGCACCAATAGTAGCTTCAAATTGAGGTGATCTCACTTTTCTCTTTTTCCCATCAATAGTGAACAGAATGTAGTGCCTATTCTTGTTCACAAGCAGAGAAGCATAGAATTCCAAAATTCTATTTTCATTCCAAGCTGGCCCAACAGAAGACATAAGAGCAGCAAGGTCATGGGTTGATCTTACACAATCCAGAATTCTGTTTGAGACTAGGGCTGAGCTAATTTGGTTCCAGCCCACATACTGATGCTTGCACAAGGCTGACATGGGTTTACCACTCATATTTTTCCTGTTCTTGTAGCCCATATATATGTTTTTCTGGAATGTGGTGATGAATTGCTCATTCAAAGGAGGTCTATCAAAAGGAAACCAAACCCTTTCTGGCACCAATCTAGCAGCTCTTAGTTTCTTTCCTCCCAAAGTAGCTAGCTCATGCTCAACAATTATGTCAATTTCATCACTAAGTTCTATTTCTTCATCAAAGGAGATGTTTGCACTAGGCTCATAGTCACTGTTCACTGTCGTCTGAAGAAGAGGAGGAATCATGTTGCACTGGCTGCTTCCCTCTTTTTGGCGGTTTAGATGTAACATTCTTTACTAGTCCACTAGGTTGATGAGGTTGACTAGAGCTATCTGTTTTGGCTTTCTTTTTCCTTTTGACCTTATCAGCAATTTTTTTCAAAAAGACCTTTTTTGTCTGGATTCTGAGAACTCATTTTGACTAAGACTTCTTTTCAAGCGAAATCTTGGTGACTTGGTTGACAAACAAGCAGTACGCTTCTTCGACAATGCAAAGCGCAAAAGCAAGAAACGACCTAAAGAACATAGAGATGACCTTAAGAAAGGATTTCTAACTTAGGGTTTCAATCTAAGCAAAGAGAAGAGATAAAGATTGAAGAACTTACAAAACCCTAGAAGCAATGCCTTGAGCACACAGGAGCACCGTTGCCAATCACCCGGTCAGGATGTGCTTCGGTGAAGAGTTGATCTTGTGCTCAAGAACAGATTGCGAGAGGATTGATGTGGATCAAGAAAGCTTGAGAAATTTCTGAAAGATATGGAGGTATAAATAGAGCAAGCTGCGAGGAATAAAAACAGGAAGTTATTGCAGTAGTTTGGAGTACAGACAAACATGGGGAAAGTAACGACTGCAACTGCCCGGTTTGAAGGAGGTCTCTTTATGAAGGGGGGTTTGGAACCAGAGAATCCAAGAGGTATGGTTACCGATTTTGGACAGATTTAATAGAGATAAGTCCTATGAATAAGAAAGATTTTGATGTGAACAGCAAGGATATGATTTTTTTAGAAGTTTGAGATGAACACGATTTGAAAAAGATAAGTGCTGAGATGACAGAGCTATTGTCGTACGTGCCCCGGACTGCTTTTTCGGTTAGATCTGGTAACCTTCCATCTGTGCCAGACCGAGTCCGTATAAGACATACTTGGTCCACCGCAGTTGGAAAACTCTCGGTTTGGTTTAGGCAGCAGTCCGTGGTACATAGACTAAGTTCTGAACTTCAAAATACAGATATAACTAACTTCTTAAAGATCTTCTGAGATCTCTCTTTTAAAAATAACACACAAATTTGTAGAGTGATCTTAGAATAATCTTAATATAAAGATCAATCAACCAATAAACTCAGGAGATTTTGGATTCAAATAGGAATGTATGAGCCCTAATTTTCATAAGAGCATGAGTATGAATAATTCAAGCTTAAGAAAAGAAAACTCATGTGCTAAATAGTTTAGGTTTTCAATATTTTGTATAAGTATTTCCTTCTGAAACTTACTTAACCTAATACTGTGTTTTAGGAAAGTATGTAATAGAAAAAGAGAAGGCTTTCAGCAGCAATTTTATGACTATTAGTTTTTTTTAAGTAAGCTTTTTATTTTAGAATATAGTCTTATTATTATTTCAGCACCAGTAATTGCTTTGTTCACATAAGGGTACCAAGATATGCATGGCAAGCAGACTTGACTCCCCCTTAGCGTGTTATTCCAAAGAATTAAGCAATATTTGAAAAAGCAAGAATGTTCAGTTCATTTCTCAATTTTGAAAATCTAGCCTCATCAAGTGGTTTATTGAAAATATCAGCCAATTGATCTTCAGTCCTGATGTGACAAAGCATTATGTCACCTTTAGCGACATGATCACGTATGAAGTGATGTCTAATTTCAATATGCTTAGTTCTAGAATGTTGGACTGGGTTGTTGGCTATTTTCACTGTACTTTCATTATCACACAGCAGAGGCACATTTTCAAACTTAATGCCATAGTCCAAAAAGGTTTGTTTAATGAAAAGAATTTGAGCACAACAACTGCCTGCAGCAACATATTCAACCTCAGCAGTTGAAAGTGCTACTGAATTTTGTTTCTTTGAACACCAAGATTGATGGGAACGGTGGCCCGATCTTCCGACAGGTAGTAAGTCGACTGGTGGAGAACTCGACTTGATGATCCAGCTTCCAATCAGAACTGATTTGAACCCTGCAATCGCTACACCATGGCTCCTTTGGTTATCAACCACGCACAAACACGGTTGACCTCGCCAACAAGGCTTATCCTTACATGCGAATCGAGAACACAAGCAAGAACGTAGAAGATGCAATCTGAAATTGCGAATAATATTAAGCACACGAGTTGGGGTTCCACAAACTGATGAACGGCGAAGAACTGACAAAGTGTCTATTTGTAATCTAAGTAAAACCCATCTATTCTAGTGACAGCTACTGAATATATATGAGGAAGAGGGCAAGGGAGGCGGCCAAGGGGGTGGCCATGAAACCCTAGGTCGTACAAGGCCTTTGGGCCCAAGTGGAGGTGGCGCAGCACCTGGTAGATTCTGTTTGTCATATTGATTTGACGATCCTCGTTGATCTAGAAGGATTTTGGACCTAAAACCAATTCTGTTGGAAAGCTCTCGTCGTGGGCTTCTCCGTAGAGTCCAAGAACACCTCAAAAGGATTTCGTATGACCTAGATATGGTTATTTTTAGTTGGACTGCTCCTGGGGTCTGAACTGGACTCGTGAACGAATTGGACTTGATCTTGGGCTGGGATTGGAGCATCAGAAGATGTTGGGCCCTTGTCTTGGCTTGAGATAGAAGCATGGCTTGTTGGGCCGGCATGGTCTCATCATCCTCCCCTTCTTGATTTTGAGTCATCCTCGACTCAAACTCATTGTCCTGAAAAAGGTCAGTAACAAGATGCGGCAAAGAAACCAACATTTTCTTTGGTTATTGACAGTGTGTCACATTAAAAGAAGATTTCAAAATGGTACAAATATAAACTCGATGCACCATGTACTTTCCTTTGTCATTATGTTTGCCAATAGTATGAAAACTAACACTAGATGACCATGAGAAATTAGCAACCATAGAAAATCTCTCCTCTAAACAATTGAGATCACATATGACATCAAATTCAATATAACCCAAAGTATTCAAGGAAGATAACAGTTTAATCTCATCCTTTTCATTAGCAAGGTGAATAACATGATTATTTTCAGCACACGTGTTTAGATTAGAAATAAAACTGACATGTTCATTCACTAGTTGAGGCATGGATATAAATGAGACATTATCACACAACTCTTTTTTATCACTAGGGACAGCAAGACAATCATATTGTGACAAAGGTGATTCAGTTTGAGTGTCCACTAACTGCTGTTCTAACATAGCACCAGTAATGGCCAAATTTAGCAAATCAACAGAATTCTCTCCTCGTGTGAAAATAACACCTATGTCGTTACCTTTGTTTTCTATCTCTGTCGATTTAGGCATATCATGATCTGTACATTCTTGAGGCATGCATGGGATATCAAGTATCTCCTGCTCCTCCTTCTCTTGCGTGTTTTCCTTCTCGTTCTTGTTCTCAATGTCCTGTGAAAAGTTAGTAGCATGTGGAAACTCGACAAGATGCCGTTCTTCCAAAGAAAATTCTTCACTTTGGCAATTATAGACATTAATTTCAGCAAGATGTCTTTCATGTTCAATTTGATTTTCAATCTCACAAGCAAGATTAAATAAACTAGAGAGAGAACTGTATTCCTTATCGACAAGAATACCCTGAATTTTCATATCAAGTCCATTTAAGAATTTTATTTCCTTAGCTTCTTCAGATTCATCTAAACCACAACGCAACAACAAAGTTTTTAATTCCTCGTAATATGACTTGACAGTTTTATCACATTGTTGTAAACATTGCAATTTATAAAGTAACTTTTTAGAATGATAAGTAGGAACAAATTCATCTCTCATAAGTCGTTTCATATGTTTCCATGTTTGTGGTGCTGTCTTATAAGTACAAAAATCGTTCCACCAAATTGATGCACAGAGAGTTAAAGCACTAGCGGCAACTTTAATTTTTCGTTTATTACAGAGGTTACATTGCGAAAGAATTTTATCTACCTCTATTTCCCAATCAATATAAGCATCAACACCAAATCCGTTATAAGAAGGAAGAACTGGAAAATTCTTACCTTTACCAGCAGAAAGAGATGGGCTAAAGTTGGGTTGGTGCTTATGCTCTTTTCTGTCAAGTGCATTCTCCATGTTTTGAATTTGCTTGTTCATAGTCTCATTCATCTCTCAAAGCATCTCTCGAAGCTCGTTATGAAGAATACACTGGTTACCATCCTGATCCGCCGGTACCCCTGCCTTTGCTAGTAGAAAACAGAAGATAGCACAAAGTATTATCCCTATCAACTACTAGGTACTGGACATTGGAATCACAAACTCTCACGCGTCTTACCGAGCTCTTGCAAGGTTCTTACCAAAGCAGCGTGTGGCAGAACCGGTGGCTGGTTCGTGATACCGTGAGGGCATGAGCGAAGAGATTGCAAAGGAGAACTTGAACTGATAAGAAGTATGTGGAGCTCGGAAGGTAATATTTAGTAGCAAGGAATAAGCAATATCGAAACCAGATTAGCAAGCTGAATAAATGTCCAACATACTAGTGACAGTTGCTGGCATAAACGTGTTCCTAGAACTAGTTCAACCTAGCAAGGGATATATCAAAGCACATTGGACTCAAAGGATGCAAGCAATTCGATTATCCGCTTTTTTCCTCTTTACTGCTTCTTTTGCTTCTTTTCTTCTCTCGATTTTTTCAAGTCGCGGTTTTTTGCACTTTCCTTTTGTTTTCCTTTCTTTTAACTCAAAGGCAAAACAAAAATCTCACATTTTTGAACAAGAGAAGATGTTAAACAGATGACCGAAAAATGGGCAAAAACAGCACATGAAACTTGTGGGGCTCGTAACTTGGTCTTAGAGGCCTATTTTGAGGATCCAAAATTGCACAGGTCTCTTTACTTGTGGATTTTTCAGATGTGTGTTGACGTTCTCTTCGAAACAAAAAAATGTACGCCCCAATCGGAGTTCGTATGCAAAAGTTATGGCTGTTTTACTAAACACTGCGCAATCTAGAATTGCTTGTAACTTCACTTCTTCCTTTAGGTTAGGGCTAACAGTGCAAAATATGAACTAGAGCAACAGAAAGGGACAGCTAGAAACTAAGATCACAACCTCAAACCAGCGACAAGACGATAATGATGGACACAAACTCAACAAGCGAAACTAAAAACAAAAATTGCAAAGGCACAAGGGGTTGTAGAACAGCGGAATCGATGATGAACTTTTTTTGGGGCAATTTTTCTGGACTCTAGGTCGATGGCAAAATAAAAGTGGGGATACAAGAATTACCTATCGAGCAACCGAAGCTCTAATACCACTTGATGGGAACGGTGGCCCAATCTTCCGACAGGTAGTAGTAAGTCGACTGGTGGAGAACTAGACGTTGACGATCCGGCTTCCAATCAGAACTGATTCGAACCCTGCAATCACTACACCACGGCTCCTTTGGTTATCAACCACGCACAAACACGGTTGACCTCGCAAGAAGGCTTATCCCTACATGCGAATCGAGAACACAAGCAAGAACGTAGAATATGCAATCTAAAATTGCGAATAATATTAAGCACACGAGTTGGGGTTCCACAAACCGATGAACGGCGAAGAACTGACAAAGTGTCTATTTGTAATCTAAGTAAAACCCATCTATTCTAGTGACAGCTACTGAATATATTCGAGGAAGAGGGCAAGAGAGGCGGCCAAGGGGGTGGCCATGAAACCCTAGGTCGTACAAGGCCTTTGGGCCCAAGTGGAGGTGGCGCAGCACCTGGTAGATTCTGTTTGTCATATTGATTTGACGATTCTCGCTGATCTAGAAGGATTTTGGACCTAAAACCAATTCTGTTGGAAAGCTCTCGTCGTGGGCTTCTCCGTAGAGTCCAAGAACACCTCAAAAGGATTTCGTATGTCCTAGATATGGTTATTTTTAGTTGGACTGCTCCTGGGGTCTGAACTGGACTCGTGAACGAATTGGACTTGATCTTGGGCTGGGATTGGAGCATCAGAAGATGTTGGGCCCTTGTCTTGGCTTGAGATAGAAGCATGGCTTGCTGGGCCAGCATGGTCTCATCATCCTCCCCTTCTTGATTTTGAGTCATCCTCGACTCAAACTCATTAGCCTGCAAAAGGTCAGTAACAAGATGCGGCAAAGAAACCAACATTCTCTTTGGTTATTGACAGTGTGTCACATTAAAAGAAGATTTCAAAATGGTACAAATATAAACTCGATGCACCATGTACTTTCCTTTGTCATTATGTTTGCCAATAGTATGAAAACTAACACTAGATGACCATGAGAAATTAGCAAGCATAGAAAATCTCTCCTCTAAACAATTGAGATCACATATGACATCAAATTCAATATAACCCAAAGTATTCAAGGAAGATAACAGTTTAATCTCATCCTTTTCATTAGCAAGGTGAATAACATGTTTATTTTCAGCACACGTGTTTAGATTAGAAATAAAACTGACATGTTCATTCACTAGTTGAGGCATGGATATAAATGAGACATTATCACACAACTCTTTTTTATCACTAGGGACAGCAAGACAATCATATTGTGACAAAGGTGATTCAGTTTGAGTGTCCACTAACTGCTGTTCTAACATAGCACCAGTAATGGCCAAATTTAGCAAATCAACAGAATTCTCTCCTCGTGTGAAAATAACACCTATGTCGTTACCTTTGTTTTCTATCTCTGTCGATTTAGGCATATCATGATCTGTACATTCTTGAGGCATGCATGGGATATCAAGTATCTCCTGCTCCTCCTTCTCTTGGGTGTTTTCCTTCTCGTTCTTGTTCTCAATGTCCTGTGAAAAGTTAGTAGCAAGTGGAAACTCGACAAGATGCCGTTCTTCCAAAGAAAATTCTTCACTTTGGCAATTATAGACATTAATTTCAGCAAGATGTCTTTCATGTTCAATTTGATTTTCAATCTCACAAGCAAGATTAAATAAACTAGAGAGAGAACTGTATTCCTTATCAACAAGAATACCCTGAATTTTCATATCAAGTCCATTTAAGAATTTTATTTCCTTAGCTTCTTCAGATTCATCTAAACCACAACGCAACAACAAAGTTTTTAATTCCTCGTAATATGACTTGACAGTTTTATCACATTGTTGTAAACATTGCAATTTATAAAGTAACTTTTTAGAATGATAAGTAGGAACAAATTTATCTCTCATAAGTCGTTTCATATGTTTCCATGTTTGTGGTGCTGTCTTATAAGTACAAAAATCGTTCCACCAAATTGATGCACAGAGAGTTAAAGCACTAGCGGCAACTTTAATTTTTCGTTTATTACAGAGGTTACATTGCGAAAGAATTTTATCTACCTCTATTTCCCAATCAATATAAGCATCAACACCAAATCCGTTATAAGAAGGAAGAACTGGAAAATTCTTACCTTTACCAGCAGAAAGAGATGGGCTAAAGTTGGGTTGGTGCTTATGCTCTTTTCTGTCAAGTGCATTCTCCATGTTTTGAATTTGCTTGTTCATAGTCTCATTCATCTCTCAAAGCATCTCTCGAAGCTCGTTATGAAGAATACACTGGTTACCGTCCTGATCCGCCGGAACCCCTGCCTTTGCTAGTAGAAAACAGAAGATAGCACAAACTATTATCCCTATCAACTACTAGGTACTGGACATTGGAATCACAAACTCTCACGCGTCTTACCGAGCTCTTGCAAGGTTCTTACCAAAGCAGCGTGTGGCACAACCGGTGGCTGGTTCGTGATACCGTGAGGGCATGAGGGAAGAGATTGCAAAGGAGAACCTGAACTGATAAGAAGTATGTGGAGCTCGGAAGGTAATATTTAGTAGCAAGGAATAAGCAATATCGAAACCAGATTAGCAAGCTGAATAAATGTCCAACATACTAGTGACAATTGCTGGCATAAACGTGTTCCTAGAACTAGTTCAACCTAGCAAGGGATATATCAAAGCACATTGGACTCAAAGGATGCAAGCAATTCTGATTATCTGCTTCTTTTTCCCTCTTTCTGCTTCTTTTTGCTTCTTTTCTTCTCTCTGATTTTTTTCAGTGCGGTTTTTTTTTCACTTTCCTTTTGTTTTCCTTTCTTTTAACTCAAAGGCAAAACAAAAATCTCACGTTTTTGAACAAGAGAAGATGTTAAACAGATGACCGAAAAATGGGCAAAAACAGCACATGAAACTTGTGGGGCTCGTAACTTGGTCTTAGAGGCCTATTTTGAGGATCCAAAATTGCACAGGTCTCTTTACTTGTGGATTTTTCAGATGTGTGTTGACGTTCTCTTCGAAACAAAAAAATGCACGCCCCAATCGGAGTTCGTATGCAAAAGTTATGGCTGTTTTACTAAACACTGCGCAATCTAGAATTGCTTGTAACTTCACTTCTTCCTTTAGGTTAGGGCTAACAGTGCAAAATATGAACTAGAGCAACAGAAAGGGACAGCTAGAAACTAAGATCACGACCTCAAACCAGCAACAAGACGATAATGATGGACACAAACTCAACAAGCGAAACTAAAAACAAAAATTGCAAAGGCACAAGGGGTTGTAGAACAGCGGAATCGATGATGAACTTTTTTTGGGGCAATTTTTCTGGACTCTAGGTCGATGGCAAAATAAAAGTGGGGATACAAGAATTACCTATCGAGCAACCGAAGCTCTAATACCACTTGATGGGAACGGTGGCCCAATCTTCCGACAGGTAGTAGTAAGTCGACTGGTGGAGAACTAGACGTTGACGATCCGGCTTCCAATCAGAACTGATTCGAACCCTGCAATCACTACACCACGGCTCCTTTGGTTATCAACCACGCACAAACACGGTTGACCTCGCAAGAAGGCTTATCCCTACATGCGAATCGAGAACACAAGCAAGAACGTAGAATATGCAATCTGAAATTGCGAATAATATTAAGCACACGAGTTGGGGTTCCACAAACCGATGAAAGACGAAGAACTGACAAAGTGTCTAGTTGTAATCTAAGCAAAACCCATCTATTCTAGTGATGGCTAATGAATATATATGAGGAAGAGGGCAAGGGAGGCGGCCAAGGGAGTGGCCGTGAAACCCTAGGTCGTACAAGGCCTTTGGGCCCAAGTGGAGTTGGCGCAGCACCTGACAGATTCTGTTTATCATATTGATTTGATGATTCTTGTTGATCTAGAAGGATTTTGGACCTGAAACTACTTCCGTTAGAAAGCTCTCGTCATGGGCTTCTCCGTAGAGTCCAAGAACTCTTTAAACGGACTTCGTATAACTTAGATATAATCATTTTTAGTTGGACTGCTCTCGGGGTCCGAACTGGACTCGTGAATGAATGGGGCTTGATCTTGGGCTGGGATTGGAGTATCAGAAGATGTTGGGCCCTTGTCTTGGCTTGAGATAGAAGCATGGCTTGCTGGGCCGGCATGGTCTCATCAAAGATACTAAAGATCTTCCAAGTAAATGACAACCCCCAGAAGTGCTTTTTCGATCAACTTTGCAACCGGTATAATCAGAATATGAATAGCCAAGAAGTTCAAAAGAAGCACCTTTTGGGTACCATAAGCCAAAACAAGGGGTATACTTTAAATATCTGAAAATCCTTTTCACTGCACTAAGATGCACTTCCTTAGGTGCAGCTTGAAATCTAGCACACATGCATACACTGAACATGATGTTTGGCTTAGATGCTGTCAAACAGAGTAAAGAACCTATCATGGATCTATATAACTTTTGATCAATAGACTTACCTCCCACATCTTGATCAAGATGTGTATTTGTTGCCATAGGAGTTTTAAGAGGCTTGCATTCTTCCATATTAAAGCACTTGAGAAGGTCTTTAGTATACTTTTCTTGTGAGATGAAAGTCCCTTTCTTCAATTGCTTGACTTGAAATTCCAGAAAGAATGTAAGCTTTCCCATCATTGACATTTCAAACTCTTTAGCCATTAGATTACTGAATTCTTTGCACAGAGATAGATTAGTACTTCCAAAGATAATATCATCAACATAAATTTGGCAAATCATTAATGTACCATTGAAGTCTTTTAGAAATAATGTTGGATCAAGCTTCCCAATTTTGAAATTATTTTCTAGTAGAGAGTCTCTAAGGCGCTCATACTATGCCCTAGGGGCTTGTTTCAAACCATATAGTGCCTTAGATAACTTATATACATGATTGGGAAATTTCATATTTTCAAAACTAGGAGGTTGTTCAACATATACAGTTTCTTCAATGATTCCATTAAGAAAAGCACTTTTAATATCCATTTGAAAAAGAGTAATATTGAAATGACAAGCGAAGGCTAGAAGGAACCGTATGGCTTCAAGTCGAGCTACAGGTGTATAGGTTTCTCCATAATCCAAACCTTCAACTTGAGAATATCCTTGAGCCACTAGCCTTGCTTTATTGCGTGTGACCACACCATTTTCATCTTGTTTATTTCTGAAAACCCACTTTGTTCCAATGACATATGTACTGTGGGTCTTTCCACTAAGTTCCAGACTTTGTTTCTTTCAAAGTTGTTGAGCTCTTCTTCCATTGCCACAATCCAGTCAGCATCCTTCAGAGTTTCATCTACTGTTCTGAGCTCAACACATGAAACAAAAGAATAATATTCACAAAAAGAAGCTTGTTTAGAACGAGTTTGAACACCCTTACTAAATTTTCCAATGATTTGATCTACAGGGTGATCTTTTGTGATGGTGTGATGGCTCTTTATGAAATTCAGTCCTTCATCCTTCTTTTCATTATCTTCAAGTTATGATCCATCTTGAGGTATTGTGGATATTGGTGGTAGATCATCTTTGTCTTCTTTGGGCTTGATCTCACCAATTTCTATTTTCTTCATGGATTCTTTTAGAGCTTCTTCACCTACATCAGCTAGATTCTCATGCTCACCTTGTGAGCCATTAGATTCATCAAATTTAACATCATAGGTTTCTTCTACTAACCCAGTTGAATTATTGAAGACTCTATAAGCTTTAGATTTTGAAGAGTAACCTAGCATGACACCTATATCACACCTCTTTTGAAATTTACCTAAGTGTGTTCTCTTTTTATAGATATATACCTTGCATCCAAACACACGAAAATATGTGATATTAGGTTTTCTTCCTACCAGAAGCTCATATGAGGTCTTCTTGAGAAGTTGGTGAAGATAGAGCCTGTTGATCGCATGACATGCAGTGTTGATGGCTTCAACCTAGAAAACATCAGAAGTGTTATACTCATCCAACATTGTCCTTGCCATTTCTATGAGAGTTCTATTTTTCCTCTCAACCACACCATTTTGTTGAAGAGTGTATGTGGCTGAAAGTTCGTGCTTTATACCTAACTCATCACAGTATTTAACAATGTTAGTATTAACAAATTCAGATCCAATGTTACTCCTAATCTTCTTAATAGGACAGTCAAATTCATTTTGAGCCCTTTTTGCAAAAGTTTTAAATATTTTTCCAACTTCACTTTTATTTGGCAAAAAGAATACCCAAGTGGATCTAGAGAAATCGTCCATAATTACAAGGCAGTATGAGTTGCCACCTATACTTGCATATGAGGTAGGACCAAAGACATCCATGTGCAAAAGTTCTAGAGGCCTAGTAGTGGACATAATATTTTTAGTAGGATGAGAGTTAACTACTTGCTTGCCAGCTTGACAAGCACTGCAAAGTTTATCCTTTTCAAATTTAACATCCTTTAAGCCCACTACTAGCTCATTTTTTAAAAGCTTTTTGAGATTAGACATACCTACATGCCCAAGTCGTCTGTGCCAAAGCCAACCATGTGAAACTTTAACAAGCAAACAAGTTGAAATGCATGAGGAGTTAGAATTGAAATCAACAAGGTAGAGATTTTGAAATCTAAAACCTTTAAAAATAAGCTTCTCATTTTTGTCATGCACTATTACTCCATCACTGAAGAAGATACAATAGAAACCTAGATCACAAAGTTGAGCAACAGACAAGAGATTGAAATTTAAAGAATCAACTAGTAATACATTTTCAATAGAGTGATCTTTTGAGATAGCTATTTTACCATTTCCCTTTACCTTTCTTTTACTATTATCTCCAAATGTGATTTTGTGACTTGGATCACTTTCTTTTTCAACTGAACTGAACATCCTTGAGGTGCTGGTCATGTGTTGTGTGCAGCCACTGTCAATAACCCAGTGCTGGCCGCCACTCTTGTAATTTACCTAATAGAATGTTCATTTCTTGATTTTAGGTACCCAAATACTTTTGGGTCCATTAGTGTTAGTCTGAACAACTTTGAGGCCAAATGGATTAGTAAGTAAGGACTTAGGCACCCAAATAGCTTTAAGATTTCTGTCCAGATTAGAGGGACCAACATATTTGACATTCATTTTACCCCTAAAATCCTTAAACAACATATAATGTGCATCAACAATGCATCTTCTATTAACCTTAGCATATGAAGCACAGGCAAATTTGCAATTTTTAGAAACATGATTGTAGTTATGACAATAACAGCATTGAGTCCTACTTTTAATAAAATTTATCTTGGGTTTTGGCTGTTCATTCATCCTGGGCACAGATTTGGCTTTATAACCTAATCCCTTTTTACCCAGAACAATCTTTTGCTCCCCAAGAATTTTATCAAGAGTAGCACTACCAAGGAAGCATTTTTCTAATCCTTTGTCAAATTTCGCTACCTTGAATTTCAGCTCATTGTTTTCTGTTATGAGCTCTTTAGCATACAAAGCATTTTTGCAATGTTTACTACACCAGCAAGATGAGTTAGGAATAATCATTTCATCAGACAACAAATCACAGCTAATTGAAATATTGCAAGATGAAACATTTTTAGATTTGCTACTCTGCATTTCATTATCAATTTCCAGCTCATAGTATTTATCAAGTAATTCATCATCTTTAACAAGTTGTATATGTGTGGTTTTCAAAGAATCATGAGAATCAGTAAGAAGAATATGATCAGAATTTAGTACAGAATGAGCATGTGAAAAAGTTTTTCATGTTTATCTATAAGCTCATTTTGATTAATTTCTAGCACATCATATTTTTCATGCATGGTCTTGATGTCAGATTCAAGAGTTTCAACTTTATTCATCAAGCTAGTAGCATTTTTCTTAAGAGCTTTGTCTTTAGCAGTTTTAACATATAAAGCATCATTAAGCTCTTTAATAATCTCTACAAGCTCTTCATACGAAGGAGAATCATTTACGTTGTCTTCATCATTTTTGGCCATTAGGCACAGTGGTAGAGAAGCTGAAGGTGAAGGTGGTGTAGATTCATCCAGAGCGAGCCCTGCTAATCCCTTGGACCTGGGCTCTTCTTTATCTGAGGAGGAGGAGGATTCTTCACTTGAATTTTCTTCATCAGTGATCCATTCACCAATGTGTGCCTCATTCCCTTTCCTCCAATGTTTCTTGGAGTAGCTCTTCTTGCGATGACTTCTCTTGTAGCTTCCTTGAGCTTTTTCTTCATCATTGTCATCTTTGTTCTTGCTCTTTCCCTTTTTGTTACTTTTATTTGGGCAACGGGCAACTATGTGTCCTTTCTCATTGCACTCAAAGCAGATAATGTTAGAGAAAGGGTTTCTTTTTTAGAAGTGGTAAGAGGACTTACCTTTGGCATTTACCCTTCTCATGATTTTGTTTGCTGATCTCATGAGTAATGCCAATTTCTTACATCTTCATCCTCTTCATAGCTTGTATCTTCTTCTTCTTCATCAGAGGAATCTTGAACTTTCTCTTTAGCCTTGAGTACAATAGATTTCTTCTTGATCTCAACTTCATCACCCAAGGTAAACTCATGAGCTGAGATCTTGTCCAATAGTTCAGTGGGTGTGAGCTTCTTCAGATCACTACTATTTGATAGATAAGTGATCAGGCTGTGATAAGCTCGAGGTAGAACCCAGATCATCTTCCTGCATACTTCAACATCATCAAATTTAGTTCCTAGACCTTTAAGCTCATTTACAATAGGATTTAATCTAGAGAACATATCATTAGTATTTTCATAAGGAAGCATTTTGAACTGATCAAATTTTTCTTTGACAACAAAATATCTTTCCTCTTTTACATTAGAGGTACCCTCATGAATTTCTTGAAGAGTAGTCCATATATCATAGGCAGTTGACAAATTACTAACTCTATCAAAAACTTCAACGCAAAGGCAAAAAAAGATAGCATTTCTAGCCTAAGCATCGTATTGCAAATTTCTTATTTCTCCAGGTATAGGTTCTGAGGATGTGGATTGCCCTTCAGGTATGACCAGTGGAGGCAAAGGTCTTTTTGTAACCCTCCACAAATCATAACTTACAGCTTCAAGATAACACCTCATTTTAATTTTCTAATAAGCATAATTTGAGCCATCAAAAACAGAACCTTTCCTACACTTACTGTAGCTGATCCAATTCCCTCGGCCATTTTACCCAAGCTGTTAAGCTTTAAAGGGGTAACCTCAACCACTTGTAAGGACTAAGTTGGCCTAGAGGGGGGGTGAATAGGCAACTTTAGAACTTTTTAATTCTTATGGAAAAACTTTTCTCAATAAAAAATAGTAACAGAAACAATTAAAAAATATTCAGCACAGCTTTGTTTAAGTGAGATTTGTATAGAGAAGAATTTGAATGAGAACTGACAATAAGAGGAACAAACAAAGATAAACCAATAACAGGAAGACTCAAAGATTTTTTCACCGAGGTTCAGAGCTCAAACTCCTACGTCCCCGTTAGAGCACTTCTTCAGAAGTATGGCTCAACCAAAAGCACTTCTTCAGACGTATTGCTCCACCAAATAGCCAATCTCAATTGCTTTTGGTTTTTCACTATCTTGACTCTTTCACCACTCTAGTGAGGTGAGTCTCAACCTTTCACAACAATGGTGGCCTTCCACAATCCCTATTGGATAGGTCGCACCAACAACTTCTCCAACCGTCTAGGAACAGCTAGTTCCAAGAGTAATAGACTATCCACAAGCCCTGTCTCTTGTTTCAGTAGCTAGATGTAGACTAGACTTAGCTTGGAGCAAGAACTCTAAATATTCAGAATGAATGTTTGTAGTTTATGAGATAAAGCTCAAACTCTTTGATGGAATGAAGGCTCAGGAATGCAAGAGGTCAAAGAGTTGTAATTGATTTGAAAGATGTCAACGGTGTTCAGGAAGTCAAGGATGTATATGTGCAAAGCTCTGTATTTTGTGAAGCCAAGCACTGTATATATAGAGCCTGAACAGAAATAACCGTTGTAACTACCATTTGCCCGTTGGGGGTTGGTAGGATAGATGGGGTAGGTCAACTACTGGCCTTTTTATAAGAATTTTAAGGTATATGAGTCATAAGTAAAAATTTACACACACGCCGGACTGAAAATGTTAGTTTAGGGTACATAAGATTGGAGAAGTATTATTGTACTCAGTGTGACCCATTTGCACCGGACCAAAAATAACGGTCCGTCGTATACATATACTAGTCAAGAAGTTTGTGCCGGACTGAAAATGTTGGTCTGATTTACACATGCTTTGTTTTATTTGGATACCAGCAAAACAATGTTTGCGCCAGATCGAAAAAGTTGGTCTGGCGTACACATGCCTTGTTCCATTTGAGAACCAGCGAACAATGTTTGCGCCGGACCGAAAAAGTTGGTCTGACGTATATGGGAAAACGGCTGGTTTTATCTGAGTGAAGTATGTTTGCACCGGACCGAAAAAGTTGGTCCGGTGTACACATAGAATTCAGATTGGTCTGGCGTGAACGGTGTACGCTCGGTTGACAGGACTCAAAGAAGAGTTCTTAGCGCCGGACTGAAAAAGTCGGTCCGGCGTGCTTGGTGTGTGCTCGGTTAGGATTTGAACTTTGATTTCTTAAACGCCTGACAAGATGTTTGATCCGAGAGAGAACTCTTTTTGGCTAAGAAAGGGAAGATCTGGATTTTTGACAGAGAAATATGAAACGTCCTATGCTCCAAGTAATCTTAGTGATTTTGCATATGAACCAAGATCATTTCTTATGTATAATCCCTCTTAATAGTACGGTGATTCTAGCTCTATGGCTTGAATCAACTCCCAAGCCAAAACTAGAAACAAACACCTTAGCCTTGATCTTCAAATACGGTTGTTGTCAGCTTCTACTTATTATCCTTTTTGATCATCAACACCAAAACCTATATAATAAGCATAATTGACAAAAATAGAGGGCCTAGATGCTCTTACCACCACACTCGAAGCATGTGATCATGCCACCTCTCTTCCTCTCTCTCACCCTCTTGTATGCATGTGAAAATTTGCGAGCAAGAAGAGCAAGCTCATTTTCTGGAAATTTTTCCACTTGGTCATCGCTTAACTCGTAAAGGGCGAAAAGAGAGAAACCAGCAGAAAGATCAAGGGAAGATCCAGTGGGATCAGTGACTAAAGTCATCGATGAGATTTCGTCTTGCGAGAGACAATGTCGATCTCATGAGTCTTGAGATGGGAGTAAAGCCCATCAAGAGTCAAGGTCGACAAGTCGGTAGTGTCCTTGATGGTGATCAATTTCATTTCCCAAACTCGAAGATCGAGTGCGGTCAAGAAATGTCGAGCATTATCCGAGTCAGGGTATATGCAGTCGACTGCTCGGAGGTTACTCAAAATCTTCGTAAACCGACCAAAGCACTCGTCAAGACTCTCACCAGCGTGTTGTTCAAACTTGTTGAACTCACGCTTGAATTGGTCATGTCGAACCGTCTTGATTTGGGTAGTGCCCTCATGGTAAGCATCGAGGGTCACCCAAATCTGGTAGCTGAACGAATGTGAGAGATCCTATCATACTCACTGCGGCTAAGACCCTGTATGAGGATGTTCCTTGCTTTAGCATTTGCCTCAACGTCAGCCATATTGGGCTGTGACGTTTTCATCAGAAGGAACCTCATACGGGAGTTTCACCTTTTGCTATATCAGGAAGCCCTAGGCAGTGATGTATGACTCCATTCGAGACTTCCAAAAAGGAAAATCAACTCGAGAGAAAATAGGAGGCTTGGTGGAATACTTGTCCATCGCCATGGCTCTTGAGACCGGTCAAGATCTATGAAAGAGCAGAACCGGCTCTGATACCAATTGAAGGATCGAAATGGCGATCAAAGGGGTGTGAATGATCCCAAATAAAATTTTTCCCCACTCAAAGTACTCCAAACAATCTCGTAATAAAAATCTGAAACACTCAAAGATTTTAGTTCAAACTGGTGCTTCTCAGATTCACACACTCTCCAAAACCCGAACAACTAGACAATTATGTGTACCCCTAGCTTACATGGTTGAGAACCATGAACCATGTTAGGGATGTTTTAATCACAATCCTGGTTTTCAAGTATCCAAACAAAAAGGAATTAATTCAAAGACTTCTTTTCTAAAAGAGATAAAGTTAAAAACAACAAAGTCTCTTTTCAGAAAAGTAAAAGCAGATTTTCCAGGAATTGTCCTCATTTGGAGCAGGTGGTTGGTGAGTTTCTATTACTCTAAAATTTTTGGGAATTATTGTTTCCCGTGAGCAGTTGAGTCATGAAATAGTCCACCAAAAATTACATTAAAAAGCTTTGTATAATAGACATGAAAAATCAAGTATTACAGACAGTGAAGAACTTCGACCAGAAAGTTTGAGGCTCGGTTTTCACTTCATAGCGCTCAAACGGTGCAACCAGTGGACTCACAAATTGTTCTAGAGATTGATACATGAGTCACGCACCTTCTCCAATAAGAATAACTCAAAAAGGATTTTTCTAAATTTTTATAAAAATCAAAGAGTGACTGCTGCGCGAAGAACAAGTTCTGGACAGAATGACAACTTGATAGAAAACTTGATCTTTAGTCTATCCTAGGGTGCCAGAGAATTGTAAAACCATATAAACACCCTCAAGACATCTTAGAACAACAGCATTTAGAAGGAGGGGAGGCAAATCCAAATTGCGAGAAAGTAAATTGCGAGAATGTAAATGCAGAAAAGTAAATGCTGAATTTAAATTGCGTAAAGTAAAGACATAATGTAAATGCACAATTTAAATCCACAATAAGGTAAAGAAAATTTTTGTATTTTCTGGATGGAAGGTTTACAAAGCCTTACTTGATGTGGGCAAAGCCCAAAGGAGCAACTCAAACCTTCAAGGGGGGAAGGCTACCCCTCCACCCATATTTATACAACTCTTGGGCCACCTACCACCCTTGAATAAGCCTCTAAACCCTAGAGCATCCATCAAGGGCTAGGATTAACCCACTCAACCAACCATGCAAGGGCTAACCCAAAACCCATCACACACATGGGTTTTCTTGCATGGTTCTCAAAGCACACTAACTAGACCCGCTAACTTATCAACTAGACCAAGATCCAATAGTCCTCAATAATCCATGCAGCGCCTAGCTAGCATCTCATTCGTTCGTTGTCTTCACGGCTTGCCACGACTTCATCTCCGATCATCTTCCGGCGATCCCCGATCGTCTGGACATCCGACGCTCCTCGCCTAGTCCCAGTCATCCTTCGCCTCACCATGATCTAGTATCGTCAACCTGCAACCATCAAAAACAAGGAAACTCCTCACATAGCAATGCCCACAAAGATATGCAAGAAATTCATCAAAGTCCACACTTTGAAATTCATTTCTGTTCGTTCTAGCCGGTGCTACCGCCCTCAGGCCAGTAGCACCGCCCATGGTGGACCGATGCTGCCGCACTCATGCCGGTAGCACTGCACTGCACAAACACCAGAGAACACCCCTCTCTGGAATTTTCACATCGCTCCAAAGTCTGGTGCTACCGCTCACCCGGTAGCATCGAGCTTCCATGGCCGGTAGCACCGCCCGGCCAAAAAACCCGAAATACACCCTCTCTGGAAATATTGCACCGGCCATTTGGTCCGGTGCTACAGCTCGCCCGGTAGCACCGCGCTACCATGGCCGGTAGCACCTGGAAAACAGAGAAGACTTCAAATTGCTTCAATTTTGAAAATCTATTTCAAATCAAACTCAAACAAGAGCAACCCAAGCTCAAACTTAGTTAAATACTCATCACAAATCTGTGTAAACCTCCACTTGGTCCTTCAATCTCCCCCTTGATGAGTATATTGACAAACACAACAAAAGGCATAAGTTTTGAGTTTGAAGAGGATAAGAAGAAAGCAATTTTTAGTTGCAAAGTCAAACTTGGTCCAAAGATAATAATTGGAATCAAAACCAAGTTGACAACAGAGATTTTTGGAGCTAAAACAAAACTCAAGAGTGTTTAGATTTTAGAGTTAAATTTAAGAAAGAGCAAGTTTTCAATAAAAACTCTAGAATCCAACTAAACATGTCAAATGTGATTATGAAGTTATGATCCAAAAGAAGTAGCAAGTTTTACAAGATCATAATAACCAAATAAGCATTCACATTTTTATCTTTTTGATGATGCTTTTTCTATGTTTTCTCCCCCTTTTGACAATATAGGCATCAATTTTTCTTATTAATGTATGAAATGCAATCTAAAGAGCTTTGAAGATTATCCAATTAAACATGATGGAAAGTTGTTACATAAAGCTTGTCAATTTTAGAATATGACTAAACTAAGACATGTCCAAGACCAAAACATTTTGTGAAGAAGCTTAGTTTACAATATTTCATTATAGCAAAGATTTGACAAGTGCAAAACTTAGCAAAGTTTCAAAACTAGAAGCAAAACCACTTAAGGATCAAATGGAAAACCTAGAGTTCAACCTGCTCAACACTTTGGGGAATTTTGAAGTGCATATAAGGTCCTTCAAGCTCATTTTTCAATTTATGCAAAAAAATTTAGGACTTTGAAAAACATAGCGGGGTGCAAATGTTTGACATTATTTGTATTCTTTACCCACTTATGTGTTTGGTATTGGCATTTCTTTTATTTTATTGATTGATTCAAGCCTTCTTCGATCATCTCAAGTGTAACTCTTAAGAGAATGATATTGGTCAAACACAACATATTCCAAGTTCATCTCAAATGCAATGGGAAGCAGTCTCGTGAATATAAAGTGTTGAGATCAATTTTGCACAAAAGAGTCAAATGTTTCTTGATTTCAATTTAGCACATATGAGCGATTCTGAAGGACTCAAATATGGATCAACCAAATTTCACCCAAGTTGCTATAGGGACTCTAGAGAAATCTAGAATTTCACAAATTATGGTAAATACTCGTAGAGAAGAAACTTAGTAAGTAAAAGCAATATGTTTCATCTAGTTTTCTTTTAAAGTTTTCAAATTTTTTTTTAGATTTTAATAAGCTTAGAATGATAAATGAACTTGGAAATATGTAAGCTAGTGATTTTCTTCAAAAGATATAGCATGATGTATTTCATGAAGATTGAGTCAATTGCATAATAGACAAAGCTCATAAAACATAGAATGCAGTCTAAATGAAATGCATGAACAGATTCCCAAACTCCCCCTCAACAAGTGAATCAGTTTTAAGCTCAAATCTAGTTAAAGTTGAGTTATTATCAAGATTAGGCATAAGGAAAAACCAAGTGAACTCAAAAACAACCAGAAAGACAGAATGAGGAGAAGAAGTCGAGAAACTGCAAAACTGGATAGCTATAAAGCATAGAAAAGATAGAAGAGACTCACTACGGCTCAGACTCGCTCTTATCTTCCCTAGTGACTGACATAGGGAACCTGACTCTAGATCCCAACTAAGGAGTGCACATAGACCCTGTCTACCGAGGAGACCCAACACCTCCTAGACTTATAAGACTGTGAGGGAACTCAACCTAGAGAGAAGAGAGGACAGCTAATCACGCGTGATAGCAACCTAAAGCACAAGACAAGAGGTCCATGAAAAGCATGCCAGAAGTCTAAGTGAGTGAACTCAACTCAGGAAAAAAAGCCCATAAACACCCAGAAGAAGCAAAAGTAAAGAAAAGCTTGAAGAGAACAAAATATACAATCCAGCTCCCCCTCAAGATAGGCTGTAAGGACTCACGACTCCAAGCTCACTCCTTAAGGCAACAAATCTGGAGTTATCCAAAGGCTTGGCAAAGATATCGGCTAACTGAAGGTCACTCTCTATGAACTGAAGTACGATATCCCCTTCTCTACATGGTCTCTAAGGAAGTGATATCTAATATCAATATGCTTGGTCCGGGAATGCTGCACTGAGTTCTTAGCAATGCAAATAGCAGAAGTGTTGTCACAGAAAAGTAGCACACTCTCTATCTCTAACCCAAAGTCCCGCAGGGTCGATCTCATCCAGAGCACCTGGTTACAGCAACTAGCTGCAGCAACATGCTCGGCCTCAGCGAGGGACTGTGCAACTCCGGACTGCTTCCTAGACGACCAAGAAACAAGAGAAGTGCCAATGAATTGGCAAGAGCTAGAAGTGGTCTTCCTATCTATCCTACAGCCAGCAAAATCAGCATCAGAAAAGGCTCGAAGGGACAGACAAGAAGAAGAAGAGTACCAAATACCATAATCAGTGGTAGCACGAAGGTACCTGAAGATGCGCTTGACCGCCTGGCGGTGAAAGGTGCGAGGAGAGGCCTGAAATCGAGCGCATAGACACACAACAAAATGTATGTCCGTTCTCGAAGCACTGAGGTATAAGAGGGAGCCGATCATGCTCTGAAACTCCTTTTGATCAGCAGGCTCACCATCCTCATCCGGCTCGAGGACAGCAGTGGTGGCCATAGGAGTCATCACCAGCTTCCCATCAGACATATCGAAACGCCTCAGGAGGTCCCGGGTATACTTGCCTTGATGCAAGAAAGTACCCTCCCGAGTCTGCTTGATTTGGAAGCCAAGAAAGTAACTCAACTCGCACATCATACTCATCTCAAACTCTGTGCTCATCACCTCAGAAAACTGAGACACGAGCGAATGAGATGAGCCACCAAAAATGATATCGTCCACATAGATCTGGACGAGAAGAAAATGTGACTCATGGTGTTTGTTGAACAGAGTCTTGTCTACTTGCCCATCTTGAAGTCATGGCTGAGAAGATAAGACTTGAGCCTCTCATACCATGCTCTGGGGGCCTGCTTGAGTCCATACAGAGCTTTGGAAAGCTTGTATACATGACTCGGAAACTTGGGGTTCTCAAATCCTGGAGGTTGTTTGATATAAACCTCTTCCTCAATATAGCCACTGAGGAATGCACTCTTGACATCCATTTGATAGAGCTTGAAGCCTCGGGAAGCAGAGAATGCAAGCAGGATCCTGATAGCCTCTAGTCTAGCAACAGGGGCAAAGGACTCCTCAAAGTCAAGACCCTCAACCTAAGAAAAGCCCTGTGCCACTAGCCTAGCCTTGTTGCGAATGACAACCCCATCCTCACTTTGCTTCTTTTTGAACACCCATTTGGTCCCAATGACATTATGACCAGATGGACGTTCTACAAGCTGTCAGACTTTGTTCCTCTTGAAGTTTTCAAGTTCCTCATGCATAGCATTAGTCCAAGACTCGTCTCATCCATTCCTTGTCTTCACGACATGCCACGACTTCGTCTCCGATCATCTTCCGGCGATCCCCGATCGTCTGGACCTCCGACGCTCCTCGCCTAGTCCCGGTCATCTTTCGCCCCACCATGATCTAGCATCGTCGACCTACAACCATCAAAAACAACGAAACTCCTCACATAGCAATGCCCACAAAGATATGCAAGAAATTCATCAAAGTCCGCACTTTAAAATTCATTTTTGTTCATCTTGGTCGGTGCTACCGCCCTCAGGCCAGTAGCACTGCCCATGGTGAACCGGTGCTACCGCACTCATGCCGGTAGCACCGCACTACACAAACACCAGAGAACACCCCTCTCTGGAATTTTCACACCGCTCCAAAGTCCGGTGCTACCGCTCACCCGGTAGCACCGGGCTTCCATGGCCGGTAGCACCGCCCGGCCAAAAAACCCAAAATACACCCTCTCTGGAAATATTGCACTGGCCATTTGGTCCGATGCTACCGCTCGCCCAGTAGCACCGCGCTACCATGGCCGGTAGCACCTGAAAAACAGAGAAGACTTCACATTGCTTCCATTTTGAAAATCCATTTCAAATCAAACTCAAACAAGAGCAACCCAAGCTCAAACTTAGTCAAATACTCATCACAAATCTGGGTAATCCTTCACATGGTCCTTCACTTCTTTTAAACACAGAAACCGATATACACATACAAAAGGTAACAATTTTCTCCGCAAAACAACCAACAAAACCAATCGCTAGAACGGTAGTAATAACAACCAATAAAGACTCATTCACTAAACACTTTCTCTTTGTCTCCGACCATTGAAGATATAACGAAAGCAGCCTTCTCAACAAACTTTCCGATCTAAGACATACATAGACAACAACTCTCCCATACGAGGGGGTCCTAAACCTTAGGTGGTGGCTCTACCCAGCCACACCCACAACCAAGGCCTCTACCACGGCCACGCAGACAACCACAGCATCTACCACGGCCACACAGACAACCACCGAAACCTTTCAGCACATCTAATTCACATAATCACATTCCTTCGTGCCATTCAATCATAATCATAGCAATATACATCATCATAATACCATCATGTTCAACACATATATATCATCAATGCTCAAATAAGAAATTAGAGCGTAATGCAATGATTACTCATACCCTTTCTACTGTGCATCAGAGTGTGTCAAGTTTTAAATTAGTTAACCAACCTATATCAAATTTTATGTTTATTGTCCTATGGCAAAATTTTAAAGAATATATACCTAACTCATGTTTCTAATTTCTCAAATCAAAATTTTAGTTCACTCTAGAGTAATTTTCTAATTTCACACCACGGACCTAAAGCCCGCTCTGATACCAACTGTAACACTCCGGCATCCCGAATGCCCAAAATGTCACTACCTCATGCAAAAGATGACAACTAAATAGTCAAATAAACCAAAATTTCAGCAAGCTCACTATTGCATAAAAACGGAGCTTCAGCAACCAAAATCATCTCCAAATAAAATCTACATAGCAACTAAACAAAACTACTTGAGAAGATAATATAAGGTAACAATAACGACTACATTCTGACAGATATACTGATATTATGATAGGAACTGAACCACAATCCAAATTAACAAAACATAACCACAATATCAAACCATGACTCTGTTCATTATTTTAGCAAAACATAACCAAGGTAAACCCAACGACTCTTGTCCACAAGACGGAAAGGTGATACTATAAATTTAAGATTCGTGATAGTCTATGGTTATTGTTTTCATGTGAAGTGAAGAGGTGATGCTACAACCCTTTTTTCCCCATGTCGTCATGTGGTACCTAAAAAAATATTTAAATAAACAAGCGTGAGTCCAAAACTCAGCAAGATACATCATATAGCCACAACATCATATATAAATGCAATTGATTTCATAAAACACACTATGCTTTTCACGCATATGTACGAACTTGTAGCTCAACCTTTGAGAATATCCATTCAATTATGCAATGAAGAATGCCGTATGCACATTTTCATCTCATAGCTCATATCGGTATAACTGAGTGCACACCTGTCGGCGTGCACCCTCTCATTCCCTTCCATCCCGTGGAGGGGCCTACCGAAGTAGGTCTTTCATGTCTCACTACGTGTGAGACATAGAGGCCCACTCGGGTCACCTCTTCCATTATGAATGCACAAATGCAAGTGATATGAATGAATTACAAATTGCATTCTATTTCAACACTCACATTGCCATAGACATGTTTATAAATATAAACATGATCATAAATATAAACGTGCACATTTTCACATACTTGCATCCATCACTTTATCATTTGCATCATCATAAACATAATCATCATCCTAGACATACTCATGAACATAACCATAATCGTTAGCATAATCATATCCATAGTCACAAGCAAGCAACCAACATCCTAACATCATTCTAGTTGATACACTTGCCTCTAACCGCAAAGAACGGGGTGGCACGGGGTTGAGGACACCCCCGAAGTCACACTTCCTGAAATAACAATTACATACATCTCAAAATAATGCAATCATAACATTTGGCATCAACAATTTAAACACAACAAAGTGACCTCACAACTACGCGCCCCTTGCTGCCCCACTGGACAAAACACCAAAATTTTAACCTCTAGTGCCCAAACTTCTGAGACCAAAAGATTTAAGCAATCTATAGGTAATAACCCACAATTTCCTAGTTTCCCACCTTTCTTTATTAGGTCATCAAGCTTCTCTAATACAACTCCGAAGACTGCTATGTCCACTCACAGGATAGCAGGCTTCGAAAACTCATAACAATTTCTATACAACTCCAAATTAAGCAAACAATGATATTTTTGAAATCTACAGAAAATTTTCTAACTTTCTCTAGATATTGAAATAATTCAATTCGGCCTCTAGCTAGGCATGCACAGCACAACACTGAAGCTACTGTCAGTAATAATGCCAAACAGGATAGCAGGCATTCAAACTAGCATAACTTCTAAACAGTTAAACCAAAATTCATGTTCTTGGACTCTAATTAAATATAAGACCATGCTCTACAATTTATTCTACAACCAACCCTCAGGAAATGTCACTATATTGCCAAAAATAATACCAAACCGAGACTACTGACAACAGCAGCAAGTTCTGAACAGCAGACTTCAAAATAGCATAACTAATTTTATACAAATCCAAATGAAGTAAAGGATGACATTTATGAAATATAAAGAAAATTTCCTAACTTAATCTGGTCGTTAGAAAAATTAATTCAACTTCTAGATAGCCCTACTCTGTAGCTTTCCGCGATTGCTGCCAGCAGAGGAAGATTCTGGACAGCAGTTAGACAAATAGCCATAACTTTTAAACTACCCAACCAAAATTCATGATCTTGGTGTCTAAATAAACTTAAGACAATGATCTACCACGTTACCAATAGCCAACCCCTCTGGAAATGACTGGAACTATTTTTAATCTCTGCTCTAAGTTTCAGATCAGCACTGCTTGAACCCAGATCTCACCCCACAATAAAAATTCTCCCCAAGCCAATCTAATCACTGCACTAAAACCTGAAATTATATCAATAAATCACCAAAAATAGATCCATAAAATAACTCAAACTTGAAGGAGAGACTTCAGGAGGGAGGAGGGGCACAAGAAGGGGAGGGGGCGCAGGAAGGGGAGGGGCGTAGGAAGGGGAAGGAGTCGATCTGCAGGGAGGCGGCTGGGGGGAGGATTAGGTGTGGTTGGGGAGTGGGAGGGGAAATGGGCTAGGGTTTGACTAACTTTTCCCTCTCCACTTGGGCCAAAACTAGCCACAGATGGCCCAAACGGCCCCTTAAGACCAAATCAGCCCACACACGTCACACTGCAGCCCAAAACGGCTCAAAATTAATTACGATATTACAATTTTGCATGTGTTACACTTGTGAGGAGCCTTGTGCATGTGTTGCACTCGATCACCATTGTACATGTGTTGTACTTGATGGAGCTCAAGTTAGAGGGCTTGACTTGTTACTCTTGGTGTTTGCCGACACCTAGACGGCGTGTAGAGGCATCGTGCGTGGTGACCTTCTCAAGGAGATTGTGAGAAGGCCCGGCAAAGTTGTGAAGGTCAGAGCTCGCCTACCCAGAGGAGTAAATAGCTACCACTAGTGGAATCGAGGCGGGTGCTCAATTCGTGGAGCCAGTCCAAAGTGTTTTGGACTTGCCTCAACGTGGATTAGGGGAGATCGGCAAGTCTCCGAACACCACGGTAAAAAGTACTGTGTCTTCTTATGTATGCTTGCAATTCCTTATTTACATTGTTGCAATTTACATTCCTAGAATTAAATTGTTTGCTTGTCTTTAAAATTGTGATTTATTGTTAGAGACATAATTAGCTAGTGTACTTAGTGGGCCTAGTTGACTTACGCTTTAATTGACAAAATCTTAGTTTATCGCTTCCGCATTGATTATGGTTTAGGTTTTGACATAGTGATTTATAGAGCGTGTATTTAGTGAGAAGAATTTTTAAAGCAGCCTATTCACCCCACTCTAGTCGGCATCCTCGATCTTACACACGTGCGCATCCTCATCTATACCATATTCAATGGTTCAACAGCAGCGGTAAAGTGAAGGTAACACAAACTGCGAGAGTCCATTTTTCCATTGGAACATACCATGATTTTGCTGATTTCGACGTAGTGCCTATGCAAGCATGTTCACTTATATTAGGCTGTCTATGGGAATTTGATATTGATGCAACTCATCATGGTAGAAGTAATAAATACACTCTTATGCACAAGGGTAAGAAAATCACTTTGCTTCCTATGACACCTGCTGAAATTGTGCAATATGATAAATAGAGAGTTGAAAATGAGGATAAAAAGAGTGCGCCAGAATTTGAAAATCAGCAAGTAGCTAAGAACGTTTTCCCACCTAAGAAAGACAAGAAAGCACCTAGTTCTAAGTCCGAGGGAATTACATTGAAAGGTGGTGTTATGCTTACTACAAAATTTGATCTTGCTGAAATTAATGAGAATGATGCACCATGCTATGCATTAATGTGCAAAGAGGCTTCATTTTCACTTAATGATATTCCTAGCTCTTTGCCTCCTGCTATCATTAACCTTTTGCAGGAGTATGAGGATGTGTTTCCAGTTGAGTTACCCCTGGGGCTGCCACCTATTTGAGGTATTGAGCACCAAATTGATTTGATTCCGGAAGCGACTTTACCAAACCGTGCTGCGTATAGGACCAATCCAGAGGAGACTAAGGAAATTCAGCGACAAGTCTAAGTGCTTTTGGACCGAGGATACGTACAGGAAAGCATTAATCCATGTGTCGTTCTTGTTCTTTTGGTTCCTAAGAAAGACAGTAGTTGACGTATGTGTGTTGATTGTAGAGCCATTAACAATATCACAATAATGTATTGTCACCCTATTCCTAGGTTAGATGACATGCTTGATGAGTTGAGTGGTTCTATTATTTTCAAAGAAATTGACTTGCATAGTGGATACCACCAGATTAGAATGAAATTTGGAGATTAATGGAAAACAACAATTAAAACTAAGTTTGGTTTATATGAGTGGTTAGTCATGCCTTTTGGTTTAACTAATGCACCTAGCACTTTCATGTGTTTGATGAACGAACTTTTACGTGTTTTCATTGGAAAAATTTTGGTGGTATATTTTGATGATATTTTGATTATAGCAAGTCACATAAAGAACAAATAGGACATTTGCGTGCTGTTTTTGATGTTTTGAGATATGCATGTTTGTTTGGTAATCTTGAGAAGTGCACCTTTTGCACGGATCGAGTCTCTTTTCTTGGTTATGTTGTTACTCTACAGGGAATTGAAGGGGATGAAGCAAAAATTGAAGTCATCAAGAGCTGGCCAACCCCTGAGACAACCACACAGGTGAGAAGTTTTCATGGCCTGGCAGAATTCTATAGGCGTTTCGTGAAAGATTTCAGTAGTATTGCTGCCCCGCTGAATGAGTTGACAAATAAGGGCGTATCTTTCCGATGGGGACCAGCACAACAACAAAATTTTAACAGGCTGAAAGAGAAGCTTACACATGCACCTCTACTCCAACTTCCAGATTTTGGTAAGATGTTTGAATTAGAATGTGATGCTAGCGGAATTGGAATTGGAGGTGTGCTACTAAAAGAAGGTAAACCTGTTGCTTACTTTAGTGAGGAATTGAATGGGCCACCTATGATAAAGAATTGTATGCTTTAGTGTGAGTATTAGAAACATGGCAACACTATCTTTGGCCTAAGGAGTTCGTTATTCATTCTAATCATGAATCATTGAAGCATATTAGAAGTCAAGCCAAACTGAAGAAACGACATGCTAAATGGGTTGAATTCATTGAGTCATTTCCATATATCATTAAACACAAGAGGGGTAAAGACAATGTAATTGCTATTGCATTATCAATGCGATTTACTATGTTGTCTCAACTTGATCATAAAATTTTTGGTTTAAAGACAATAAAAGAGTTATATGCCACTAATTTGGACTTTAAAGATGCATTTGAAAACTGTAGAGAAGGAAGAACATGGAATAAATATGTGTTGAATGATGGATTGTTATATCGTGCTAACAAGCTATGTGTTCCTGCTAGCTCTATTCGCCTTTTATTTTTGTAGGAAGTGCCTGGAGGTAGTTTGATGGGCTATTTTGGAGTGAAGAAAACTAAAGATGTACTAGCCGCCCATTTCTTTTGGCTAAAGATGAGATGCGACGCCGAGCGTTTTGTGTCACGCTGCACTACGTGCAATAAAGCTAAGTCTCGCTCTAATCCACATGGTCTTTATATGCATCTTCCTGTTCCTAGCGTTCCATGGGAGGATATTTCTATGGACTTTGTTTTAGGGTTGCCTAGGACAAAGAGGGGGAGGGATAGTATTTTTATTGTTGTGGATCGATTTTCTAAAATGGCACACTTTATACCTTGTCATAAGAGTGATAATGCTAAAAATGTTGCTGATTTGTTTTTCAGGGAGATTGTACGCCTATATAGAGTGCCAAACAAAATTGTTTCAGATTGTGACGCTAAGTCACTTTTGGAGAAGCTTATGGAATAAATTGGGGACAAAGCTGCTATTTTCTACAACATGTCATCCCCAAACCGATGGACAAATAGAGGTCGTCAACCGTAAGTTGTCAACCATGTTGAGGACTATTTTAAAGAAAAAATTAAAGTAATGGGAGGAGTGTTTACCGCACGTTGAGTTTGCTTATAACAGGTTGGTACACTCTACCACCAAGGTAAATCCATTTCAGGTAGTGTATGGGTTTAATCCTCGTGCTTCAATTGATCTTATGTCCCTGCCTACTTCTGAAATGGTGAATTTAGATGCTAAGAAGCGTGCTGAATTTATTTTGAAAATGCATGAAACAACTAAGAAGGACATAAAAAAGATGACTGAAAAGTATAAGATTGCTGGTAGCTAAGGTAGAAAACATTTATCTTTTGAATCGGGTGATCTAGTGTGGCTACATTTGAGAAAATATAGGTTTTTAGATTTGAGAAAGTCTAGATTAATGCATCGAGCTGATGTTCCTTTTAAAATACTTGAAAAGATTAATGATAATGCATATAAACTTGAGTTGCTTGCAGATTTTGGGGTTAGTCCCACGTTTAATATTTCTGATTTAAAGAAATACATGGGAGAAGAGGATGAGCTTGAGTCAAGGACGACTCCAATTCAAGAGGGGGAGGATGATGAGGACATCACTCCTTTGGATACGCGCATACATCATGATCAAATGACAAGAGCTCGCGCACGTAAATTAAATCATAATGTGAGCTCGTTTCTTGCTGTTCATAATAATGATATTGAGGATGGGATGCTACTAAATATTTGTGATGTTTTACTACTTAGGAACATGGGAGAAGCACCCCTAGGACAACCACAAGCACTCAGTTTGTTGGCATAATTCATATTAACGCCAAGTCGAACTGGCCACACCAAATAAAGCCAAACTGAAGTCGTCCACAATTCGGGTTCTGTGTTCAGTTCGGAGTTAGCAGACAATATTGTATTAAAATTGGCATATCTCCCTCATACGGAGTCCAATGGAGGATTTCTTGTGCTCGTGAGAAAGATAACGATGAGATCTTCCCAATGGATCTAGTTCCAGCCCCATATTTGTTATAGATAAGCCTAAATCAGCAAAATAATATGTTGTATTACTGTTTTGGGCTGTTTCGGGCTTTGTAAGCATGTGGGGGCCTAAGCCCAGGTTGTGTGCACTCCACCTGGCCGCACAAACCCTAGATCGACCCTCTCACGTCCCTCCCTCTCATATACTCAGTAGCCGCCGCGTTAGACACTTGGGTTTTGCTTAGATTACTACTAGACACTTTGTCAGTTTTTTTGCCGTACATCGGTTTGTGGAACCCCAACTCGTGTGCTTAATATAATTCACAATTTCAGATCGAATCTACTACATTCTTGCTTGTGTTCTCGATTTGCATGCAGGGATTAGCCTTCTTGGCAAGGTCAATGTCGGGACCCGAATCTGCAAATCCGGACCCTCTGTGTATTCTGTGCTAGTCCAGGATCACGCTAGCACACACACAGTCTTTACAGGGTTGCACATCACAGACATTCACAGCGATATAAAAAAAATAAGTAGTGCAACACTTATATAAACTGAGTTGTAAGACCTTATGGTCTCCTTACATAAAATCAGCCATGCAGGGCTTTACATTATTCAGAGTAAATGAAATAGCAGCGGAATAAAAACAAATGTCGTGGAAGCCTTCATCTCGCCACGAGCAACCGATGGCTTGCCCCTAATTGCCCGGATCCTCAATGTACTCCTCCTCCCACGCTGATGTAGACTCCTCCACTGATGTTGGGGTTGATAAGCAAGGAGGGGTGAGTACACAAGGCACTCAACAAGTAATGCAC
This sequence comes from Otatea glauca, assembly GCA_036346275.1. Taxonomy (NCBI): domain Eukaryota; kingdom Viridiplantae; phylum Streptophyta; class Magnoliopsida; order Poales; family Poaceae; genus Otatea; species Otatea glauca. Next base: position 55,737,282 of record CM070715.1, on the reverse strand, counting down.
AGAATGCAGCGCTATTACTATATGCAAAGCTTATTCCAAAGGATTGGCTTAATTGGTTATTTTGCATCGAACAGCATTCTTAAACCAGTATCTTATTTAGATTAAAGAAGTGAAACAGTTATAATTAATAATAATTTCTCCAAATGGTTTTTCTTTGAAGATTCCCGGCACATAGCCTTAATAGTTCATTTTTAACACTGGCACACAGCCACCCTTTCCACATTTTGTTTTTGAAGATCTAACCCTTGACTGTAACCCCGAGCAATACTCATTACCACGAGCACGACTATTCGAATAGTTTTTACACTCTGCAGAGGTTGTACACTTTACCCACAAGATACAGCCGCTCACCACACAGGTGATTGTCCGCAACAAAGTTTTTCAGGAACCTCTACCTTACCCAAAGAACCTCTCCGGTATTGCCTTCACTATCACTTCCCTCACACAGAGCCAAAGTATAGAACAGGCCAATCACCGTTGGATGGGCACCAAGCCGTAGCAGTGCGCTCCCGTCATGATACACCCACGTGTCTTGTCACCACGAGGTGTCGGAGGAAGATAAAGAACCCTAATCAACTAGGTCATCCCATACCAGACATGTGGTTGTACGGGTGACTCAGATCAAAGACTTGCAAGATGAAGTCCTTAACTGACCAAGGCAAGACTTTCAACACTCAAACAGTGGCACACAGCCCAATGTGGCACACAGACTCACATCACTCAACAACCCATTGCCACACAGTCCCACCTGGCACACAGCCTCTTGCCACTTGCCCTAGTCTATATCATTTCCCACGCAGTTGATTATTGTGCCACACATGCCACCAATAACTCAACATCGGTATGGAACCACACAGGTCTCCACACTTCAATTTCATCATGTGACATCATCACACCACTTTCAAAATACATTCAATATTCCATTAGTCAATAAGGTAGCATTTTTCCGAAAGATCGTTCATGATTCGTTGCTAGGCTAAGCATCTATTCACGGTCTAGCCTCCCGTGTTGGCACAGTATTAACATCCAACTAATACAATCAAACTTAGGGTGACAATGATTTAGGGCATACAATCATTAATTTCAAGGTGGCATAACAAATGGGATGATTAACTACATTATTCCAAATTAATTTAAATTCATTTTTAATAAATAAGCATGCATAATTTCAAAGCATAAATTACATTTTAAAAATCTGGGATCAAAATAATCAAAGCATCACTTGCCTTCAAAGAGTTGCTGGTTGTGTTCCGAAGTTTGATCTTGAGCGACGAACTCTTCGTCGAAAACTTCCGGCAAATTTGCGTCTACGCGTACAAACAATATATGCAATAAATAACTAATTCAGAGTACTAAATGACATCAAAAATTCAAATAAAATTCACCATTAAATAGATCACAATTTTATGAATTTTTAGAAATTTGAATCACCCAAATCCGAGTTAAAATGCAAAAGTTATAGCCATTTGAAGTTTTGAATAAAATCTGAAAATACAAAAATTAGAAAATCCGATTTTTCCGAATTATTTTTAAACTGAAAAAATTGCATTTATGATGCCAGCATCGCATCATGATGACGTCAGCACAGAAAAGGATTTCGGCCAAAATATTTTTATATACAAAAATATTTATGATGTCAGCATGACATCAGCATGACACGTGGCAGCTTCTGGTGCAGCCACGTCACTCCGGTCCATGGACTGGGTCCACGACCGGCTCTGGTCCACCGTGGACTGGCAGCACTGTGCCTATGCACCGGGTGACGCAAGCACGACCAATCCCATTGCGACACGCGACGCTAAACTAATCGCCGAAACTCAATTCGATCTCGTCCATCTGATTTAAAACGAACGACCGAGATTCAAGCGACTTTTCGCCTCACCTCTACCGCGGAGCCAACACGTGGCTTCACTGTGACCCTTGGATCCAGATCGAACGGCCACGATTAATCGGGCGACGTCGACAGAAACGGCGGCGCTGACTCCTCGATTTCCGCACGTCACGCGTCAACACGGGACTGGCCCGATGCGCGGTGCGATCTCATCCGCTCGATTCAAAACGAATGGCCGCGATGAGTCAAGGCTATCGGCTCTGTCCTACTGCGGCGCGACACGCGGCGCGATCCAAGGCAACTGGCGCGCATCTGACGGCTATGATATTTACGTGACGCGGCTAGATAAAAACCCTACGATCTAGATCTGACGGCTGAAATAAAACTAACGTGAATCTAAGCGAAGCAATCTAGACCGTTGATTAAATCTAACGGCTGAGGAGTGAAGATGATGATTACTGTTGAGTGGTGACGTGGATGAATCTGCTGCGTTCGGCGGCGATCGGACGGTGGAGGAAGCTCGGCTGGCGGTGATGTCGCGGAGGCGTAGATCTCACCGGAGAGGAAGAAGACGACGTGCAACGCGGCGCTACGGGGCTTCTCCGGCGTGAAGATCCGGCTTGCTCGACGCGTCTCGCGGCGTGCGTTACTCCGGTGGCCTTGGCAACGGCGGAGATGGACCGACGGCGAGGGAAATGGCGAAAAATAGCGGCGACGCAAAGGGAACAACAACGGCGAGCTTTTGCGGGCAAACGGAGGCATTTCAGGAGGTGTGCGCTAGGTCTACAGATGCGTCTAGGTGTGCGCAACACGGGGGTGGCAGCGACGCACTAAATAGCGCCTCGACGTGCGCGCAATCCTCGGCGAAACGGGCGGACATGCAGGCGGCCGTTGCTCCGACGATCTCGCGAGGAAGAAGCGACGTGGCGAAATCCCGAGCGTCCGAGCACAGCGATCCAACGGGCGAAAACGGCGAAGTGACGTGGTGGTTTCTTGACCGCACGATGCGGATCCAACGGGCGAGATGCGGTGGCGGCTAGGGTTTTGGCGGGGCGAGCTGCGCGGGCCGGCGACACGAGCTGGGCCGGACCGAAGGTTTCGGCCCAAACACTATTCCACGGATTTTAATTCTTTTTCGAAAAATAATAATTCGAGAAAATAGTTTTGGCCAAAGAAAATAGTAAAAATATCAGAAAAATTCCAAAAAAACTTTGCATAAACTTTTGCATGAATTTAATTGAGTTCAAGAAAGGTCAGAAATAAGTAAATCCAATTTAAATTCTAATAAATTCTCAGAAATTCTCAAAAATCAAAAATACTTCAAAATTTAAATTAAAGCAAATTTTAGGGTGTTACAAACCTCCCCCCCTTAATAGAATCTCGTCCCCGAGATTCAGGGCTGGCTAAAAAAACAGGTGAGGAAACTCCTTTAGGTCTTCTTCGCGTTCCCACGTTGCTTCACTTTCCGAATGGTTGCTCCACTGAACTCTGCAGAACCGTGTTGACTTGTTCCTTGTCTCTCTGTCCAATATGCCCAGAATCTTCACCGGATGCTCTTTGTAAGTCAGGTCTTCCTGCAGCTCAATTGCCTCTAACGGCGTTTGCTCTTCCGGTACTCAAAGACACTTCTTCAGTTGTGATACATGGAATACATCATGCACTCCTGCCAAAGACTGCGGTAACTCCAACTGATATGCAACTTCACCTCTGCGGCTCAAGAGCTTAAACGGCCCGACATATCTGGGTGCGAGCTTCCCTTTTGCGTGGAATCTTCTGACTCCTTTGAGTGGCGTGACTCTGAGATACACAAAATCTTTGGGTTCAAAGCTCAATTCCCCGCGACGGTTGTCAGCATAGCTTTTCTGCCTTGACTGGGCAATCTTTAGTCTTTCTCTGATCATGGCGATTTGCTCTTCCGCTTTTTGCAGTACATCCGGGCGAAAAACATGTTGTTCACCTGTCTCATTCCAATTCAATGGTGTTCGACATGATCAACCATACAGAGATTCAAATGGAGACATCTGTAAACTCGCTTGATAACTGTTATTGTAACTAAACTCAGCATAAGGCAAGCACTTATCCCATGAAGTAGAATATGCTAAAGCACGTGCCCTCAGCATATCTTTTAATATCTGGTTAACTCTCTCGGTTTGTCCATCTGTCTGTAGATGGTATGCTGTACTGAAGTTCAAACGAGTCCCCATTGCTTCATGTAGCTTACCCCAAAATCTGGAGGTAAATTGGGTACCTCTGTCCGACACTATCTTCTTTGGTACTCCGTGCAAACAGACAATTCTTGCCATATAAAGTTCTGCTAACCGGTCTCCGGAATAAGTGGTCTTTACCGGTATAAAATGTGCAACTTTAGTTAAGCGATCCACTATGACCCATATGGAATCATATCCACCTTGAGTTCTGGGCAACCCGGTTATGAAATCCATACCAATTTCTTCCCATTTCCATTCAGGTATCCTTAGGGGTTGTAATAGTCCTGTTGGTCTCGGTGCATAGCTTTGACTCTTTGGCATATGTCACATAATGCAACATATTCGCGACTTCCGTTTCATGCTTGGCCACGAAATCTTTCCTTTAAATCTTGATACATTTTGCACTTCTGGATGAATTGAGTACTTGGAGTCATGGGCCTCCTCCAAAATTAATCGCTTCAAATCCTTTTTGTTCGGCACAAAAATGCGCCCTTTAAACCACATAGTACCTTGCTCATCCAGTTTGAAATCCTTTTCCTTGCCTGCATCCATCTTGTCCTTAATTCTCTTGATTTTGTCGTCATTTTTACGCCTTCCTGATCGATCTTCGGGTAGGTTTTACTTCAAGGTTGCTAAAAATCCTTCGGTACCATTTCGGTTCTAATTTAAAAATCCTTACACAATCTGCTGACTTGTTTCCAACGAAGATATTTACATCGTAGTTCTTCTGCTCAAGGCATACGCCACCACGTTGGCTTTGCGAGGATGGTAATGAATTCCAACATTATAATCTTTGATTAACTCAAGCCATCTTCTTTGCCTCATATTCGGTCACTTGCGTGAAGATATACTTAAGACTTTTATGATCGGTATACACTTCACATCTGCTTCCAATGAGATAGTGACGCCATATTTTTAGGGCATGCACTCTGACTAATTCTAAATCATGATTCGGATAGTTCTCCTCATGTAGCCTCAATTGCCTCGATGCATAGGCAATTACCTTCCTGTTTTGCATCAACACGCATCCCAATCCCTGAGGCGATGCATCACAATAGATGTCGAAGCCTTGATGAACGTCAGGTAAAACTAATACAGTGCCGATGTTAATCTTTTCTTCAACTCCGAAAACTCTTCTCACACTCGGTGTCCATAAGAATTTCTTTTCCTTTTCAACAATTGCGTAAGAGGTCTCGCAATCGTGGAGAATCCTTCGATGAAACGACGGTAATATCCCACCATTCCAAGGAAACTACGGATTTGGGTTACCGTCTTTGGCTGCTCCCATTGCAAAACCGTCTCCACTTTCTTTGGATCTACTGCAACTCGTTCTGCTGTCATTATGTGTCCAAGAAATTCAACCTTCTTCTTCCAGAAGTCACATTTACTAAATTTTGCAAACAACTGTTGTTCTCACAACTTTTCAAGAACTAACCTTAAATGTTCGGCGTGCTCTTCTCTTGTCTTGGAATAGACAAGAATATCATCAATAAACACGACGACGAACTTATCCAAGTATTCCATGAAAACCTTATTCATTAAGTTCATGAAATATGCTGGTGCATTTGTCAAACCAAAAGACATTACTGTAAACTCGTAATGTCCATATTTTGACGAAAATGCAGTCTTCTAAATATCTCCTGATCGGATCTTCAATTGATGATATCCTGATCGGAGATCAATTTTGGAGAAGACTCCTGCTTCTCTCAACTGATCAAAAAGATCGTCGATCCTGGGTAGCGGATACTTATTCTTTATCGTCACATCATTAAGTGCACGATAGTCTATACATATCCTGAAACTCCCATCCTTCTTCTTGACGAACAAGACAGGTGCTCCCCATGGCGATGAACTAGATCTTATGAATCCTTTTTCCAGCAACTCTTCAATTTGCTTCTTCATTTCCACCAATTCCTCTGTGGACATCCTGTAAGGTCTCTTAGCTATTGGAGCTGTCCCTGGAACAAGTTTTATCACGAACTCGATGTCTCTATCTGGCGGCATTCCAGGTAAATCTTCCGGGAAAACATCCGGATATTCATTAACTATGGAAACTTCCTCCAAGTGGATATCTTCATCTTTGTTGACCATTAATTGTCCATCTCGTACTACTTTTGCTTTAAACTCAACCCTTCTCCCTTCTGGGCTCTCAATTGATATAACTCTTTTTCCGCAGTCCAGCACAGCCTTGTGTTTGGTTAACCAATCCATTCCCAGGATAACATCTAGGGTTTGGGTATTCAATATAATTAAGTTCGCTAGGAACTCTATTCCATTAATTATTAGCCTTACCCCAGAACATCCTATATTGGATCGGAGTTCTGATCCAGGGGATTGGACTATAAGTACACACTTAAGTTCCACAATATCCAAATTATTGCGAATGGCAAAATCTTGAGAAACAAATGAATGTGATGCTCCGGAATCAAATAAAACAGTAGCTGGTACTGAGTTTACTAGGAACTTACCCAGTACAACGTCTGTAGCGTTCTGGACTTCATCCGCAGTGATGTGATTAACTCGGCATCGTGCGGTTGCTTGAGATGGAGTTGCTGCTGTTGATGCCCCGCAGTTCACAATTGGCGCAGGAGTCCTTACGGGTGTGTTCCCCAGGTTAAAACGGACTGGGGTGGCACCTCCTTTCTTCGGGCAGTTGTTGGCGAAGTGCCCCAACTCGTTGCAGTGATAACAACGTCTTCCTGCTGCCTGCAAGGTTCCTCCAGTCTGTACCACGGTTCTGGTTGGAGTCTGGGCATTCTGACCCACTGGACGATTTGCCGGCGGTGGTGCCTCATCCTTGCCTGCAGGTGGTACCGATGAACTGTTGGGGTGCCGTCCTCTGCCTCTGCTGGCCCTGATGACCTCCTTGTTGTGCCATTCTGCGCTTTCTGTTGTCATCCAACTCTCGGCGCTTGTCCTCCAAAATAAGAGCCTTGTTAACTAGCTCTTGAAAGTCAGGGAATGTGTGGTTGATCAGTCCCACCTGCAATCCCGCGTTTAATCCCTTCATAAAGCGGGATTGTCTGGCCTTATCTGTAGCTACGTCTTCTGGTGCGTAACGTGCCAACTGGGTAAACTTATTCAAGTAATTGGCCACTGATTGGCCACCCTGCTTGAGGCTCTGAAATTCCTCTTTCTTAAGATCCATGATACCCTCGGGTACATGGTATTGGCGGAAAGCGGAGGTGAACTCCTCCCACGTAATACTCTGTGGGTCTTCATGAGTCTGCAGGTTTTCCCACCACTCTGCGGCAGTTCCTTCGAGTTGATGAGAGGCATAGAGCACCCTCTCATGTCCCACACACTGGGTAATATGCAGCTTCCTTTCAATTGTCCTTAGCCAATTGTCCGCTTCCATCGGATTGGCGTTGCCGGAGAAGGTGGGTGGACGTGTTCGCATAAACTCTGATACCTTGAGTAGGGGTGTTGTCCATGGTTACCCCCAGGTTGAACATTCGCAGCAGCCTGATTGGATATTTGCTTCATGGTCTGTACCATCGTGTTCATAAGTTGAGTTTGGGCAGTCAGAAAGGCTCCCAGATTCTGCATATCGACTTGCGGTGGTTGAGGATTAGCTCCTCATTACGGTTGTCGGCTGATTCACTCCACTCCACTGGCTCCAATGTTTCATGAGTCCTCACCATCTGCTGCAAACTTCCAAGGTTAAGAAAAGAAGAAAGCATAGACAAGTAAAAGAACTTATGTGGGGAGACAGGTGTAACTTAAATTATTTAGCAACTTTATTGATATAATATAAGGTAGTATGGTTGCTCACAAGTGCCTAAGGGCAATGCAACACATACGAGACACCCACAACCAAAAACAAGTAAGCAACGTAGGACTCCACAACGACTCACACCTAATGGTGATTCTGAAGCAAAGGACGCGACTCAACACTCGAGTCTCAACACTACCCTCGACTAGACTCGATCACTCATCGAGCCAACCCGGCTGCGGCTCCCCCTGAGCATACACTGGTGGGTGCTCTGGCATCTGGGCGAACTGGTCCTGATGACCTATTGCAGCTTGGTGCAAATGACCCCATCGACTCTGCTGGTCCCGGGGCTGCCTGCTCCTGTGCCGGCGGCTCCTGCACTGGTGCCTCCTGCTCTGGTTCCTCCAGATCTAGATCGTGCAGCTCTAGGACTGGCTCAGGCTCGGGTCCATACAGAGCCATCTCTAACTCCTGGATCTTCTGCATGGAGTGTGCTAAGCCCTCCCGCAGTTGGATCCTCGCCTCTGTGACCTCGTCGCGGGTCCTCTGCAGCTCCTGGACTGTCTCGTCCAAGGCGTCCTCCAGGGCGATGACATACCTCGCCAGGTGAGTGATCGTGGCGTCTTCCTCCAAAAGCTCCATCCTGTCAAAACGATTGTCTCGGCGCGGATGGTGACGAAAGACAATGCCCTCCAACTCTGCGGAGTAGGTGCGGGCGATCTATCGCATCGCAAGACGTGCCGTCTCCTGGATCCCGGCCTCAAAAGAAGTCCTCCTAGTCGTGATGTAAATAGAACGGCTCGCCCTCGTCCTCTCCCAGGCGTACACAGTGATCTTGACATCCCAGGCAATGTCAAGTCCTGCTCGTACCACCGTGGTCCCCGATAAAGCGGTCATCAAATCCTCCGGCGGTGCATCATACGCCATAACTCAGCGGTGTATCCTCCAGTGCGCTCTCCATAGGTGTGGATCATCCTCATCTGTCAAAACAGACCTCATTTAAATTAACCAGAAAATAATAATAAGATTTCAGCATAGGTATGAAGCAAGGAAGAAAAGATAAGTCAAGATTTCATTGATATTCTTGCTCAAGTTGATTAAGTCTTAGAAAATAGTTTTATCCTCCTAGGTACAACTAATCTAGTTTAGGGTCAAGACCTACAGTCAGCCTGCTCTGATACCACCTCTGTCGGGACCCGAATCTGCAAATCCGGACCCTCTGTGTATTCTGTGCTAGTCCAGGATCACGCTAGCACACACAGTCCTTACAGGGTTGCACATCACAGATATTCACAGCGATATAAAAAAAATAAGTAGTGCAACACATATATAAACTGAGTACACAGAGCCGAAGTATAGAACAGGCAAATCACCGTTGGATGGGCACCAAGCCGTAGCAGTGCGCTCCCGTGCAGATACACCCACGTGTCTTCACACCACGAGGTGTCGGAGGAAGATAAAGAACCCTAATCAACTAGGTCCGTCCCAAACCAGACATGTGGTTGTACGGGTGACTCAGATCAAAGGCTTGCAAGATGAAGTCCTTAACTGACCAAGGCAAGACTTTCAACACTCAAACAGTGGCACACAGCCCAATGTGGCACACAGACTCACATCACTCAACAACCCATTGCCACACAGGGCCACCTGGCACACAGCCTCTTGCCACTTGCCCCAGTCTAAATCATTTCCCACCCAGTTGATTATTGTGCAACATATGCCAGCAATAACTCAACATCGTTATGGAACCACACAGGTCTCCACACTTCAATTTCATCATGTGACATCATCACACCACTTTCAAAATACATTCAATATTCCATTAGTCAATAAGGTAGCATTTTTCCGAAAGATCGTTCATGATTCGTTGCTAGGCTAAGCATCTATTCACGGTCTAGCCTCCCGTGTTGGCACAGTATTAACATCCAACTAATACAATCAAACTTAGGGTGACAATGATTTAGGGCATACAATCATTAATTTCAAGGTAGCATAACAAAATGGGTTGATTAACTACATTATCCCAAATTAATTTAAATTCATTTTTAATAAATAAGCATGCATAATTTCAAAGCAGAAATTACATTTTAAAAATCTGGGATCAAAATGATCAAAGCATCACTTGCCTTCAAAGAGTTGCTGGTCGTGTTCCGAAGTTTGATCTTGAGCGACGAACTCTTCCTCGAAACCTTCCGGCAAATTTGCGTCTACGCGTACAAACAATATATGCAATAAATAACTAATACAGAGGACTAAATGACCTAAAAAATTCAAATAAAATTCACCATTAAAGAGATCACAATTTTATGAATTTTTAGAAATTTGAATCACCGAAATCCGAGTTAAAATGCAAAAGTTATAGCCATTTGAAGTTTTGAATAAAATTTGAAAATACAGAAATTAGAAAATCCGATTTTTCCGAATTATTTTTATACTGAAAAAATTGCATTTATGACGCCAGTATCGCATCATGATGACGTCAGCACAGAAAAGGATTTCGGCCAAAATATTTTTATATACAAAAATATTTATGACGTCAGCGATGACGTTAGCATGACATCAGCATGACACGTGGCAGCTTCTGGTGCAGCCACGTCACTCCGGTCCATGGACTGGGTCCACGACCGGCTCTGGTCCACCGTGGACTGGCGGCACTGTGCCTGTGCACCGGGTGACGCAAGCATGACCAATCCCATTGCGACACGCGACGCTAAACTAATCGCCGAAACTCGATTCGATCTCGTCCATCTGATTTAAAACGAACGGCCGAGATTCAAGCGACTTTTCGCCTCACCTCTACCGTGGAGCCAACACGTGGATTCACTGTGACCCTCGGATCCAGATCGAACAGCCATGATTAATCGGGCGACGTCGACAGAAACGGCGGCGCTGACTCCTCGATTTCCGCACGTCACGCGTCAACACGGGACTGGCCCGATGCGCGGTGCGATCTCATTCGCTCGATTCAAAACGAACGGCCGTGATGAGCCAAGGCTATCGGCTCTGGCCTACTGCGGCGCGACACGCGGCGCGATCCAAGGCAACCGGTGCACATCTGACGGCTATGATATTTACGTGCCGTGGCTAGATAAAAACCCTACGATCTTGATCTGACGGCTGAAAAAAAACTAACGTGAATCTAAGCGAAGCAATCTAGACCGTTGATTAAATCTAACGGCTGAGGAGTGAAGATGATGATTACTGTTGAGTGGCGACGTGGATGAATCTGCTGCGTTCGGCGGCGATCGGACGGTGGATGAAGCTCGGCTGGCGGTGATGTCGCGGCGGCATAGATCTCACCGGAGAGGAAGAAGACGACGTGCAACACGGCGCTACGGGGCTTCTCCGGCGTGAAGATCTGGCGTGCTCGACGCGTCACGGGCGGGTGTTACTCCGGTGGCCTTGGTGACGGCGGAGATGGACCGACGGCGAGGGAAATGGCGAAAAACAGCGGCGGCGCAAAGGGAACAACTACAGCAAGCTTTTGCGGTCAAACGGAGGCGTTTCGGGAGGTGTCCGCTAGGGCTACAGACGTGTCTAGGTGTGCGCAACACGGGGGTGGCAGCGGTGCACTAAATAGCGCCTCGACGTGCGCGCAATCCTCGGCGAAACGGGCGGACATGCGGGCGGCTGTTGCTCCGACGATCTCGCGAGGAAGTAGCGACGTGGCGAAATCCCGAGCGTCCGTGCACAGCAATCCAACGGGCGAATACGGCGAAGTGACGTGGTGGTTTCTTGACCGCACGATCTTGATCAACAGGCGAGATCGGCGGCTAGGGTTTTAGGCGAGGCGAGCTGCGCGGCGGCGAGACGTTACGGGCGAACAAGATCTTGGGCGACCAAGGTTTCGGCCCAAACACTATTCCACGGATTTTAATTCTTTTTCGAATAAAAATAATTCGAGAAAATAGTTTTAGCCAAAGAAAATAGTAAAATTATCAGAAAAATTCCAAAAAAATTCTGGTAAATATTTTGGAACATTTAGAACTCAGATAAAATATTTCCAGAAAAACTTTGCATAAACTTTTTGCGTGAATTTAATTGAGTTCAAGAAAGGTCAGAAATAAGTTCTCAGAAATTCTCAAAAATAAAAAATACTTCAAAATTTAAATTAAAGCAAATTTTAGGGTGTTACAGTCAACCTTGTTTGTGCGTGGTTGATAACCTACGGTGCCATGGTGTAGCGATTGTAGGGTTCGGATCAGTTTTGATTGGAAGCCGGATCGTCAACGTCTAGTTCTCTATCAATTGAATTACTACTACCTGTCGGAAGATCGAGCCACCATTCGCATCATGTAGGAAAGATCAACTGTGTTGGACACAGTTGGTTCCGACAACGATTGTGGTGCAGCGATTGTAAGACAGACTTGGTCGTCTCGGTCAAGTAGCCTCGTCGTCAACATCATATCGATCAATCATAGTTATCACCCTCATCGGAAGATCGGGCCAAACATTTTCATTAGGTGGCATTACTTCCTTTGATACACACAACACTCCTCCACAAGATGCTAGGCAAAGACTTATGACAAGAGCAATCGCACAATAGTAGAACTATTAGGTGAGTTCATTTCTAGGAGTTCATAATTTTCGTACTGAGGATGGATTGTTACCTAAATCATGTGATGTTATTCTACTCAGGAACTATGGTGAGGGGAGCAGCACTACTACCACAACATGTCTAGGTTAACCCTACTTCAATTCTAATCTAATCGTAATTAGCTTGACAGCCTTGATTTAAAATGACCATAACTTTCATATACAGGTCCGTTGGAGGTGTTCGAGTACTTGATTGAAAGCTTACAATGAGACCTTTCCGACGGATCTGACCCCACTTTTAGATTCATTATCTACATATCACAATCATCAAAGCAAAGTGCTACGTCACCTGCTAGGCCAACTTGGGCCTTGTAATGCTGTTCGGATCCGAGCCCAGGTTGTGGCGTTCACCCCTGTTGGCGCACAACCCTAGGATGGATTCTTCTTGGTCACCACCTCCTTATAAAACTTGTGGTATCCACTTTTAGTACTTTGGCTTGTTTAGATTGTTTTTTTCGTTCAGAAAATATTAGTTGTGTACTTGTATCGACTAGACCAATTACGGCGACTTCAGACCTCTCTATTATTCAATAAAACTTCATCTTTCATCCTCCAATATAGATTGCACTTATTTCTTTCTTGTTTGATTCTCAATTGCTCGTAGGAAAGATCTATTGTGTTGGGCGCGGTTGATAACGAAAAAGAGTGTGGTGTAGCGATTGTAGGATGGACTTGGTCGTCTCGATCAAGTAGCCTCATCATCAACGTCATATTAATCAATTGTAGTTATCACTCTCGTAGAAAAATCGGGGCAAACGTTTTGATCACGGAGGGGTGGCATGCGAGGCGAAGGCGGAGGGGCATCGCGGCCACGGGGGAGGCAGAGAGACCTTTGGCACGTTGGCCTCTAGCACTAGGGATGAAAATAGAAACGAAATTTTCTACTGTACCAGAGAAAAACAGAAACAGAAGCCTTTTTTCAAAAATGGAAATGGAAAATATCGGTACAGAAACGAAAACGAAATTTTTTTGTCAGAAATGGAAACGGGAAAGCAATTATCGACGGAAACAAAAACGGAAACTCCGTATAAGTGAAACTGGAAATTTTGTCGAAAAATTGGCCTAAAAAGGAGAATAGAGAATTTACATTTATTTTCAAATTAAAATAATTTCAGAAATACAAATGGCTTTTAGAAAATATCAAAGAGTTCAAAACTTTCGAAAAAAAATTCTCAAACATACTTTGGAACATTTTGAACCTAGGAAAAAAAATTTAACAGAGTTTTGGTTTTATTTTTGAGGAATAAATTAATTCTATAAATTTAAAAATAGTAAAATGGCATTTATAAACTCCAGAAAATCCAAGATAAATCTCATAAAATCATTAATGAACATTGAACAATAATATGCAAATTTTAGGGTGTTACACCTTTATAGCTGGAGGAGCAAGAGGATGTCGATGATAATGATATGGAGGAGGACATGATGTTCTAATTTAGGGATAAATAGCGAGTATTCAGTTGACAAACTTGAGAAAAAAATTTCTATTGATACCGGTGAACATATGTAAGTTCAAGCTCCATTAGTTTTGGTGATTGGTTTAATATTAAAGTTTAATCATTGTTTAATGACAAATCTAATCATTATGAGACTAACATGTTTAATTGAGCCTTATTCTTATTAGTCTCATATTTGGATGGAAAATGGAAAACCTAAGGTATGCACTTGTATTCACTCTATTGACTTAATGCGTACTTAGGATTCAAGTTAAAGTATGAACTCTTCCATTGCTTTAGTCCAAATATGTGCATTATGTTCCTAATTCATATACTACATGAATGCACACATCTAGGGGGAGTTTATAATTTAACTTGTTGTTTTAATAGTATTGATCCATGTCTTATTGCTAAATAACATATAAAGGATCAAGACTTTGAAACAATCATTTGAGTATATGAACCTTGTGTAGTTATATATATACTCATATCAATTTAAATGAAACTTAAATTGAGTTCGATTGTCTTTCAATCAATAAAAGTACATTTCATCATGTGTTGATGGTGTTCCTTGTTGATTAAAGACAAGCGAAAAGTTCTTGAGTATAATGAAGCATTAGTTGCATCAAAGTACTCAAGGCACAATTAATCTTTCAAATCGATTTGGGTTGTGCTCAATCAATTTTGGAGGCATCCATTATGTGTTAATGGAGTGCGGTGATGATTGAGACAACCGTGTTTGTTGGACTAACATCTTCCATGAGTTCTGAAGTAGGTTGAGTCCAAGATGATAAAGAATCGGGAAGAAGAAGAAGAAGTCATCATGTGTTCATGAGCTTCAAGTGGTGATTCCAAAGTAAAGAGAAGGGCTAGAGAAGGTTCATCATGTGTTGGTGAACAAGAAGAAGAAGATTTGATCCCGGAGAAAAGATGATTGGAAATCATAAAAGCTCCAAGTGGATCGCGTGCGGCAAAGGTATAACTAGATAGGCTAAAGAGTCTAGTTTAGATCGTCGTACTATTAAGACGGATTGAGTCTTTTAACTTGAGCTTCATCATGTGTTGATGAACTCAATCCGGTTCACTCTAGCTCACTCTCTTGTTTGGTGTTTGCATGAACCTAACCATTTGGCATGTGTTGCAAATGGGTGAAGCTTGTGCATTGGATTTTGTATGAGCTAAGTATTTGTATGTGTTGCAAATAAGGGTGCTCATGCTTGCATCTTAATTGAATCTTATTTGATTTGGTTTTTGCTTGGAGATAAGTTTTGCATGTGTTGCAAATAGAGAGCTCATGCAATTGAATTTGTTCTGGTTGTTTGCATGGTGCTAGAGATTTGCATGTGTTGCAAATACAGAGCTCATGCTTTGGTGTTTTAGCTTGTGATTCGGTCATGTGTTGATCATCACAAGGCTAAGGTTGCAAAATGTGTTTTTGCAAAGTGTTGACCTGTTATTTGCAAATGTGTTTTGCAAATAAGCTGAAAATTATGAGGTTCGATCCTAGAGCATGTGTTGGCATTTGCAAATGTGTTTTGCAAAGTGTCGGGATCATGTGTTGATCCTTACATGGCTAAGAGGATTGATCTTATAGGTTCGTGGTTTATTTGCGAATGTGTTTTGCAAATAAGTTGGAGTTGTTATTTGCAAATGTGTTTTGCAAATGAACTTGAGATTATGGGTTTCGATCCTAGAGCATGTGAATAGGGTTTACAAATGTGTTTTGCAAATTGACTTGATCATGTGTTGATCATCACATGGCTAAGAGGATTGATCTCATAAGTTCTTGGTTTATTGGCAAATGTGTTTTGCAAATAAGTTGTGCTTAATGAGATTCTTTGGAGTATGTGATTAACATGTGTAAATGTATTTTGCATAATGTTGTGATCATGTGTTGATCCTCACATAGCTCAAATAATAAATCTTTAATGGTTTTGCGAAATTTTTTTGTGAAAAACCGTGTTTCTCCTTATAGCCAGTCGTACCGCCCATGTAGAGCCGGTAGCACCGCCTGGCAGGTAGTACCGCTTATGGGAGCATGTACTGCAGGTCGATCCGGTGCTACCGCCCATGGTAGCCCGGAACTGCAGATCAGTCCGGTGCTACCGCCCCTCTGGCCGGTGTGGAAATTCCAGAGAAGGATGTTTTTGGGCGGATTGGCGGTCCGGTGCTACCGCTCCTTTGGCCGGTGTGAAAAATCCAAAGGAGGTGTTTTTGTGTTCGGCTTGGGTCTGGTGCTACCGAGGTGAAGGCTGGTATTACCGCCCGAGCGGTAGCACCGCTCCCAGTTGACCGGTGCTACCGGATTTCCTGCAACAACTAGTTTTGTAGCCGTTGGCGAGGAGGCCGGTGCTACCGGGCCTAGTAGGGCGGTAGCACCGGGTTTGCTGGACTTTTGCCCAATTTGTCTCCAACGGCTAGTTTTGGCTTGAAGGCTATAAAAGGAGGCCTTGGGAGCAAGGGCTGTAGTTGTTACTGTTGCTAGAGCATTTTGGTGTTTGTAGGAGTTGAGTACATGTGTTACCCTCTTCCATTTGCTTCTTAATCTAAGAGTGAGCCCTAATTGCATGTGTTGCAATTAGGAAGTGGATTGAGAGCCTCTTGTGCATGTGTTGCACTTGAGGAGGATCCTAGTGCTTGTGTTGCACTTAGGAGGTCACCGGAAGTGCATGTGTTGCACTAGGTGAATTTCAAGCGGAAGGGCTTGATTTGTTACTCTTGGTGTTTGCCGACACCTAGACGGTGTAGTGACGTCCTACGCGGGAGCTCTCAACGGAGGTTGTGAGAAGCTCCGGCAAAGTTTGTGATGGTTGGAGCTCACCTACCCGAGAGGGAAAAGGAGCTACCACTAGTGGATTCGAGGTGGGTGCTCAATTCGTGGAGCCGGTCCAATTCGTTTGGGCTAACCTCAACGTGAACTAGGGGAGACCGGCAAGTTTTCGAACACCACGGTAAAAATTATTGTGTCTCTTGTGCTTGCATTGTTTTCATTATTTATATTCAAGCAATTTATATTCATAGAATTAAATTGATTGATTGCTTGTCTTTAGAATTGCAATTATTGTTAGAGACATAATTAGTTAGTGCACATAGTGAGCTTAGTTGATTTAGGCTTTAATTGTCAAAACTTTAGTTTATCGCTTCCGCATTAATATTTGTTAAGGTTTTGGTATTAGGATAATTAGGGTTGAATTGCTTTGTAGAAATTAATGAGGAAATTTTTAAAAGTCGCTTATTCGCCCCCCTCTAGTCGGCATCCTCGACCTAACAAGTGGTATCAGAGCTTGGTCTCTCATTTTATTAGACTTAACCGTTTAGAGAGTAAATGATGGCGACTAGTGGATTAGTGCACTACACCGATTCACATATCTTTGATGGCTCAAATTATGCTTCATGAAAATTATTTATGATATCTCATTTTAAATCCATGAGCCCCCAAATATGGTGGATCGTAGATGTGGGCTTTTCTCATCAGTTGAATGAATTTGCTCCAATTAAAGGAGAAGAGAAATGCCTACATCTCGACGCTCAAGCTACTAATGTTTTATTTAGTTTTGTGAGCGTAGATGTCTTTAATTCAATTTGCATTCTCAAGAGCGCCCATGAAATGTGGATCAAGCTTCAAGAATTATTTGAATTATCCACATCAACAAACAATGATTGCATTGAGGATTGGACATAGGTAGAAGAAACCTCCACTTCTACCTCAAGTGATGAAGAGACCTCAACTCTGGCCTCAAGCGACGATGATCATCAAATTCTTTCATCGTTAACTCGTTGCTTCATGGCTAAAGGTAAAATTGAGGTAAGCGATATGATGAGGATGATGAGCCCTCCTATGATGAATTAATGAATATGCTAGAGGAGCTCAATAATTATCTTGGGAAGGAGAAAGAAAAATATAAGATTTTGAAGCTTGAACATGAATCACTTCAAAATAATTATAATGTGCTTAAAGAAAATCATGAATCCCTCCTTCTCAAAGAAGTTTTTAAGCCTAAGGTGGATATAGGAATCTCATGTGATTTAATTGATGAAATGCCTTGCTTAAATGTCAATCCTATTATTTCATCAAAAATTGACATGTCCACCTCTTGCAATGATTCAATTGATATGCCTTGTTGCTCTAGTTCAAATATTGCTTCTTCTTCCTCTATGCAATGTGAGACTAATCTTGTAGAGGAAAATAACGAACTCAAGGCCCAAGTCATTAAATTGGAAAATGACTTGAAGAAGTGCTACAAAGGGAAGGCCACCCTCAACGACATACTAAGCAAGCAACGAGTCTTGCAAGACAAGAGAGGGATCGGCTATATCTCCAAGAAGAAAAATAGCAAGACAAGGCACAACGCAAGACACTCAAAGACCATCAAGTGCTTTGATTGCAACAAGAAGGGACACCTTGCCTCCGTGTACCCAAACAAAGTGGATATCAAGCCACAAGTATCAATCATGAGGCAAACCGGCAAGGAGCAAGTCAAGACGGTCAAGACAGAGCCAAATAGCGTGACGTGCTTCAATTGCCGGGAAAGGGGACATTTCGGTAAGGATTGTCCCTTAGGCTCCTGAGCCCATTATTATAAATTATCATTATTTGCTTAGGAAGGACAAAAATGGCCATGTGTTTGCCAAGTTTGTCGATTCTCCCAAGTATCTGCAAAATAATGAAAATCATTTGCTTAGGAGAAATAAATCTAGAAATGTGTTCGCTCAAAATGCTAGATTTCCTAAGACCAAAAAAATCATGTTGATCATGTGCTTAGGAAAAATAACAATAGCAAACCATTTGCTAGATATGCTAGATCCTCTAAGCTCTTGCATTATAATGATTATTATGTGCTTAGAAAGGATCAAACTAGAAATGGATTTGCTAAAAATGCTAAAACTCGTAAGCCTCCTCAATTCAATGCCAATAATTCGCTTAGGAGTAATAACAATCGCAAATCCATCACTAGTCGTGTTAGTCCACCTAAGACTATAAATGTTAGGGCCATTTGGGTTCCTAAATCTATTGTAACTAACATTTTAGGACCCAACAAAAATTAGGTAACAAAAAGCGCCTAAAAGAATTATAGGTGTTTGGAGATGCATTGGAAGCTTTGGCTTGATCAAGAGAATGATTCCATCATGTGCAAAAAGAAGCCAAGCTTGAAGACATTCACTTCAATCATGAACCAATGCCATCTCGGGTAACAAGTATTTAAATTGATTCTTATAGCTTCTAGCCTTGTGTAGGTTAAGCTACGTTATTAATGAAAATCAATTTAAATTGCTTGCTTATGATTCTTGCTCATGCTTGTTAATTGTATTGATTGAAATCTTGAGCAAGTTTGGGGTAGTGACACATTAAGGGGGAGTGCTAAATCATAACCATGTATATTGTATCCCTATGTGTGCCCATATTTATATAGGTGCTAATATATATTTTCAAAATGAAGCCCTTTAGCCAAAACTAAAAAATTTGCGCATCTATTAGTAATCTTTTAAAAAACTAGTTTAAAAATATATACAAATGCTTTCAAAGGATTTTCCAATAGTTTTGGCTTCACAAAAATCTATTTTACAAAGAAAAAGAGTTTCATGCCCAAAATCAAGTTTCTGGTATCTTATTTTAGATTTAAACTTATAATTTTCATAGAATTAAATGTAAAATAATTTTGAAAATAATTCCAAAACAAAAAACCTAGTGTTGGTCATTCTTAACAACTTTCGTGTTCAAAAGATTTTCAAAAGACCAACCAATCAAAAGTTATTTGATTTTGAAACTCGCCCAAAAACTATACTTGACCCAAAATGGTCATACTATTGCACTCTGTGAGTTTCTTCATTTGGACTAGATCTTGTGTAGTATCTTAGTTCAAAATGATATTTAAGACTCATACACAAAATTCAAGTCTCTATATCTCATCTTATTCTTCATTTGAATCTTGTGTTGAAATATTTGGCTTTGTTTTACAAATAGCTATCTCAAAAGGACCATTTTGGTCAAAAGTCAAATCTTATGTTTAAAAGGCCCAAAATTGTAAAAAGCTTTGTAAAAGTATTCTAATATGTATTTCAAATGTTTTACAAGCTTTCAAAATGAAAATTCTATATTGAAATCAAAATTGGCCAAAATTCTTATTTTGACCCAAAATAGCCTATTTAAGCATATTGCTCAATCTTGGCTTTCAAATTGGATTTCATTATCTTTTCAAGTGGTATCATGGTTTCTAAAAGTATTTCAAATCCTACAAGCCATAAGGATTTAATTTCTATGAAATCCGAAATTAAAGTTGCACCTTGAGGCCCTTTATGTTTTTAATCTCATGTTCATGCCTCAAAGCGCAATTTGCCATATCTTTCAAAATAAAATTCTTTTTTCGAAAACTCTTTTTGAGAAACCATCTAAATAGTCCAAATTTCATTTCTGGAAAGTTTCAAATTATTTGGACTTCATTTGAATTGTTTTTGCAAAAATTTAGTTTTTCAGTCTGTCAGAGCCGTTTACACCGCTTTGAACTGCGGTAGCACCGGAGCCCGGTTCTACCGACCATGTGAGAGCGGTAGTACCGGCCCTGGCAGATCTGTTCTGAATTTTCAGACTTTTTGAAATTGATTTTGGGATATCTTTTGATTGGAACTTCCTTTTTCAAAAATTCTTTTTGGAAAAACTTCTTATGATCCCAAAGTATCTTTTTGCAAAATTTCAAATTATTTGGCTTAGTTTAAAATGGTATCCACTAAGTTCACCTTGATATATTTTATGTGGTATCCATTTGGGTTCTTTTTGAAAAATCATTTCAAAACCAAAACTTGTGTATGTCTAAATGCAAATAGCTCTATGTTTCATCTCCTGAATCCTATGGGAGCTTACTTTAGTCAAGTTTTGTGCTTTTATATCAAAATGGTATCTTTATTGTTATTGCTCTGATACCTTCAATATTCTCTAAATCTTTGAGAGTTCTTTTTCAAAAATTAAAATCAGATTAAGGGGTATTGATTTCTTTCATGTGGTATCATATAATTCCTTGCTTTATGGATTTTTACAAATGGTATCCACATCTACCTCTTATGCATTTTTTATGTGCTTTCATGGTATTTCAATCTCATATTGATGAGTTCCCCATTTGAAGCTTAATTGTAAGTTCAATCTCTCGAGGACTCTCTGTGTGAGATCCTTTGTATGATTGAAATGTTTAAAGGGGATAAACTCATGTTGAGTTTACATTAAATGAAAATGCATTTTTCAAAATGATTTATTGAACATTGCTTATCTTACAAGTGTTTCTTCAAGCAATGCCTACCTCATGCTAAATGATCTTTACAAGTGGTATCTCTTTATATAAGTATCACTTAAAGAAATATTTACATGTGGTAAAATTGAAAAATAAGCATTACAAGTAGTACAAGTTTCTTGTTCTTTTCAAAATGGTACTACAAGTGATGCTTCTTCAAAAATCCTTATTTCAAGTGATTCCATTAAATTTTTTTTGACAAATTGGTATCAGGCTTTATTTTGATAAATTCCTTGGTTAAGCCATATTAGGCAAATTATGGACTCTCCAAGTGAGTCATGATGTATTAATAAAAAGCCTAATAAAATGAGAAGTTTTATTTGAATGTGTTTCAAATAATCCTTTTTGAGCTTTAACTCTAAATTCCTTGCAATGGTCATATAATTTCATTTCAAACCTTTTATAACCTATATTCGATTGCTTCTCTTACCAAGCTCTGTACTCTTTTTCAATTAGCACATATTCTTCCAAGTGATGCTTAGCTCTCGATGTTTTCAAGTGGTATAACCTCCTTTTTGATTGGTTTTCCATTTTTTGTGTTTAATGCCAAAAGGGCGAGAATTATTGTGAGCTTAGTTCCCTCATTTGGATCCTTGAGTTTAAATGCCTATTAAGGGGGAGATATTGATGTGTGCCTATTTGAAATTTGTTTTCCATGGTAAAATTTAACAAATGATATAAGAGCTTGGATCTATTGATCATTTTATAAGTGGTTAAGTGGTATAAGAGCTCTTTTTGGTTTAGGTAAGTGGTATAAGAGCTTAATGTTAAATTTCCTCTTGTATGTTTTAATTGTTCTACTTGTCAAAAAGAGGGAGTTTCATTTTAATACCAAAAAGGGGAGATGCAAAATTAAAAAATTTATTGTGTTATTCGATCTTTGATCTTCAAAACCCCTTCATGCATTGTTTTTCATCCAAATGTGGAATTAATATAGGATTTGTCATCAATCACCAAAAAGGGGGAGATTGTAAGTTCAAGCTCCATTAGTTTTGGTGATTGGTTTAATATTAATGTTTAATCATTGTTTAATGACAAATCTAATTATTATGAGACTAACATGTTTAATTGAGCCTTATTCTTATTAGTCTCATATTTGGATGGAAAATAGAAAACCTAAGGTATGCACTTGTATTCACTCTATTGACATAATGCATACTTAGGATTCAAGTTAAAGTATGAACTCTTCCATTGCTTTAGTCCAAATATGTGCACTATGTTCCTAATTCATATACTACATGAATGCACACATCTAGGGGGAGTTTATAATTTAACTTGTTGTTTCAATAGTATTGATCCATGTCTTATTGCTAAATAACATATAAAGGATCAAGACTTTGAAACAATCATTTGAGTATATGAACCTTGTGTAGTTATATATATATTCATATCAATTTAAATAAAATTTAAATTGAGTTCGATTGTCTTTCAATCAATAAAAGTACATTTCATCATGTGTTGATGGTGTTCCTTTTGATTAAAGACAAGCGAAAAGTTCTTGAGTATAATGAAGCATTAGTTGCATCAAAGTACTCAAGACACAATTAATCTTTCAAATCGATTTGGGTTGTGCTCAATCAATTTTGGAGGCATCCATTATGTGTTAATGGAGTGCGGTGATGATTGAGACAACCGTGTTTGTTGGACTAACATCTTCCATGAGTTCTGAAGTAGGTTGAGTCCAAGATGATAAAGAATCGGGAAGAAGAAGAAGAAGAAGTCATCATGTGTTCATGAGCTTCAAGTGGTGATTCCAAAGTAAAGAGAAGGGCTAGAGAAGGTTCATCATGTGTTGGTGAACAAGAAGAAGAAGATTTGATCCCGGAGAAAAGATGATTGGAAATCATAAAAGCTCCAAGTGGATCGCGTCAGCAAAGGTATAACTAGATAGGCTAAAGAGTCTAGTTTAGATCGTCGTACTATTAAGACGGATTGAGTCTTTTAACTTGAGCTTCATCATGTGTTGATGAACTCAATCCGGTTCACTCTAGCTCACTCTCTTGTTTGGTGTTTGCATGAAGCTAACCATTTGGCATGTGTTGCAAATGGGTGAAGCTTGTGCATTGGATTTTGTATGAGCTAAGTATTTGTATGTGTTGCAAATAAGGGTGCTCATGCTTGCATCTTAATTGAATCTTATTTGATTTGGTTTTTGCTTGGAGATAAGTTTTGCATGTGTTGCAAATAGAGAGCTCATGCAATTGAATTTGTTCTGGTTGTTTGCATGGTGCTAGAGATTTGCATGTGTTGCAAATAGAGAGCTCATGCTTTGGTGTTTTAGCTTGTGATTCGGTCATGTGTTGATCATCACAAGGCTAAGGTTGCAAAATGTGTTTTTGCAAAGTGTTGACCTGTTATTTGCAAATGTGTTTTGCAAATAAGCTGAAAATTATGAGGTTCGATCCTAGAGCATGTGTTGGCATTTGCAAATGTGTTTTGCAAAGTGTCGGGATCTTGTGTTGATTCTTACATGGCAAAGAGTATTGATCTTATACGTTCGTGGTTTATTTGCGAATGTGTTTTGCAAATAAGTTGGAGTTGTTATTTGCAAATGTGTTTTGCAAATGAACTTGAGATTATGGGTTTCGATCCTAGAGCATGTGAATAGGGTTTGCAAATGTGTTTTGCAAATTGACTTGATCATGTGTTGATCATCACATGGCTAAGAGGATTGATCTCATAAGTTCTTGGTTTATTGGCAAATGTGTTTTGCAAATAAGTTGTGCTTAATGAGATTCTTTGGAGTATGTGATTAACATGTGTAAATGTATTTTGCATAATGTTGTGATCATGTGTTGATCCTCACATAGCTCAAATAATAAATCTTTAATGGTTTTGCGAATTTTTTTTGTGATAAATCGTGTTTCTCCTTATAGCCGGTCGTACCGCCTATGTAGAGCCGGTAGCACCGCCTGGCAGGTAGTACCGCTTATGGGAGCATGTACTGCAGGTCGATCCGGTGCTACCGCCCATGGTAGCCCGGAACTGCAGATCGGTCCGGTGCTACCGCCCCTCTGGCCGGTGTGGAAATTCCAGAGAAGGATGTTTTTGGGTGGATTGGCGGTCCGGTGCTACCGCTCCTCTGGCCGGTGTGAAAAATCCAAAGGAGGTGTTTTTGTGTTCGGCTTGTGTCCGGTGCTACCGAGGTGAAGGCCGGTACTACCGCCCGAGCGGTAGCACCGCTCCCAGTTGGCTGGTGCTACCGGATTTCCTGCAACGGCTAGTTTTGTAGCCATTGGCGAGGAGGCCGGTGCTACCGGGCCTAGTAGGGCGGTAGCACCGGGTTTGCTGGACTTTTGCCCAATTCGTCCCCAACGGCTAGTTTTGGCTTGAAGGCTATAAAAAGAGGCCTTGGGGAGCAAGGGCTGTAATTGTTGCTGTTGCTAGAGCATTTGGGTGTTTGTAGGAGTTGAGTGCATGTGTTGCCCTCTTCCATTTGCTTCTTGATCTAAGAGTGAGCCCTAATTGCATGTGTTGCAATTAGGAAGTGGATTGAGAGCCTCTTGTGCATGTGTTGCACTTGAGGAGGATCCTAGTGTATGTGTTGCACTTAGGAGGTCACCGGAAGTGCATGTATTGCACTAGGTGAAGTTCAAGCGGAAGGGCTTGATTTGTTACTCTTGGTGTTTGCCGACACCTAGACAGTAGAAGCGACGTCGTCTTGTGGGAGCTCTCAACGGAGTTTGTGAGAAGCCCCGGCAAAGTTTGTGAAGGTTGGAGCTCGCCTACCCGAGAGGGAAAAGGAGCTACCACTAGTGGATTCGAGGTGGGTGCTCAATTCGTGGAGCCGATCCAATTCGTTTGGGCTAACCTCAACGTGGACTAGGGGAGACCGACTAGTCTTCGAACACCACGGCAAAAAGTATTGTGTCTCTTGTGCTTGCATTGTTTTTATTATTTATATTCAAGCAATTTATATTCATAGAATTAAATTGATTGCTTATCTTTAGAATTGCAATTATTGTTAGAGACATAGTTAGTTAGTGCACATAGTGAGCTTAGTTGATTTAGAATTTAATTGTCAAAACCTTAGTTTATCGCTTCCGCATTAATATTTGTTATGGTTTTGGCATTAGGATAATTAGGGGTGAATTGCTTTGTAGAAATTAACGAGGAAATTTTTAAAAGCCGCCTATTCACCCCCCTCTAGTCGGCATCCTCGACCTAACAACATAACATTGTTCTTGTATCCGCCTTGGAGGTGGAATGAGTTACATTGTTTTTGCGGTCATGTATATTGTGATCATGTGCTATGTTCTCGTGGAATTTTCCACTTCGTTTCCATATCTGCTCCATTTTGTTCTACATCCATTACCGTTACTATCCGTTTCCATATCCGTTTCTGGGGTTTCGATTTTGTTTCCGTTACCGGTAAAAGATGTGAAAACGGAAACGGAATGACCATTTACAAACCGTTTCCGTTTTGTTTTCATCCCTATCTAGCACCATGCTATCTAGCCCGCCATATCCATCGCCTTCGTCAGAGAGAGGCAGAGGGGCAACCTAGGCACGGGGAAGGCAGATGGGCGGTGTGGGCATAGGGGAGGCGGAGGGCGGCATGGGGAGGTGGAGGGGCGGTGCGGGCACGGGGAGGGTGAAAGGAGTTTCGGAGTTGGAAGGTGCGACATGTGAGGGGGACATACGAGTGGTGTGAGCGGAGCGGTTTGATTTTTTCGGTTTGTTTGAGATCTATCTATACCCCTTTATAATGCACCTAAGCAATTTTTTCTACGTCCACCCTAAATAATGCACCTCATTAGAGATGGTCTAATGTTCGTGTACCCAGCAAAACGTCCCCAGAAACTTGCATTCATCAAAATGAACGTCTCAAATCTTTCCTCAGTTTTACTCACCCACATCCGATGGCCATTATTTAGTGTGTCTAATCATCCTTGTGGCCCACAACAGACCTCCCCCACCTACATATTTGGAAGGAGAGCGAATCAAACAAGAAAATAAATAAGGAGGATCCGCATGCAAGGAAACCAGACTTGAATTTTTTACTAGCCAAAATTGTACGTACTACATATTTGGAACGAGGGTGAATCAAACAAGGAAATAAACAGGGAGGATCCGCATGTAAGGAAACAAAACTTGAATTTTTTATTGTCCTGGCATTATGATCGTATTTTTTTTCCCGAATATGACTCTTCTCGAGACTTTTTTACGGATCTAGCCCCATAGAGCCTAATTTGTATACAGAGCTGAATTTTTTGTTTTATTTTTTATCTAAGGAACCAACGGTGCAGTGAGTCTTTGCTTAATTTTTTCAATTTTTTCTCGCGGAACCGGTACGGCGAAACAATTTATTTAATTTTATCTTTTTTCCTTACGGATCCAGCGGTCGGCGAGCGCAGTTTATTTTTTCATATTTTTCCAAAATCATCCCTGTGGCCCACAACAGACCTTCCCTCACCTCCAGCATCAACAACGAAAAGGAAACAAACGTCTTGGAATCAAGGAAAAGGAAACAAACGTCCTGGAAAAGGAAAGGACCATACATTACGTGCTGGGAAAAGGAAACCGGGAGATGGGGCAGCGTGGCCGGGAGAACACAGGTCTGCAATGGCTGCACGGTCGCCATCGATGGCATTGTCGACGAGGCGAGGTTGCTGGTCAGCGACCTGAAGAACCGAAATGGCGAACAGAGGGGGGGTGAATGGTCGCAAATAAAAATTCCCCCAAAATACTCCAACAAAAACCTCGACAAGATCGCTCAAAAGGAATTGTGAAAAACCCGAAAAACTAGACAACTATGTGTACCCCAAGCTTGCATGGATAAGTACCATAAAATATGTGGGGATTTTTGAGTCACAATGCTGGTTGTCTAGTGTCCAAGATAAAGAGGAATCAATTCAAACTCTTGCTTTTAGAAAGGACATCAATTCAAATCACAAAAGTCACTTTCGAAAAAGCAAAAGCAGAATTCCCAGAACTTGTCCTCAATTTGCACAGGAGGTTGGTGGGTTTCTGTAGCTCACAAAATTTTGAGACTTTTTCTCCTGTGAGCATCAGAGTCTTGAAGAACTCCACCAAATTTCTCCTCAAAAGCCTTACAGAAAAAACACGAAAAATCGAAGAACACAGTCTGGTCAAGAACTTCGAGCAGAACGTTTGGGGCTCGGTTTTCACCTCATGGCGCCCAAACGGTACAACAAGTGAACTCCAAAATTTTTCTGCAAGCGGATATCAGAGTCCCGCACCTCCTCCAACAAGAATCACTCAAAAGGATTTTTCTAGATTTTTACAAAATCATACACTGACTGCTGCGCGAAGAACAAGTTCAGAACAAAGTTGGAACTTGAAAGAAAAGATGTTCTCTACTCAATCCAAGAGTGCAAAAGAGATGTAAAACCATATGAACACACTCAAAACATCCAAGAACAGCAGCATTTAGAAGGAGGAGGCAAATCCAAATTACTTGAAAGTAAATTGCGGGAATGTAATTGCGGAAAGTAAATGCTGAATTTAAATTAAGTAAAGTAAAGACATAATGTAAATCATAAAATAAATTCAGAGGTGGATGAATAAAACTTTCATTTCTGGAAGGAGGTTACAATGCCTCACATTCATGTGGGCAAAGCTCAAATGAGCATCAAAACCTCAACACCTTCAAGGAGAGGAGGCTACCCTCCACCCCTATTTATACTACTCTTGGGCCACCTACCACCCTTGGATGAGTCCCTCAACCTAGAGCACTCATCTAAGGGCTAGGATTAACCCACACACACAGCCATGCAAGGCTAACCCAAAACCCACACACATACCGGGTTTTCTTGCACGGTTTTCAAAGCATACTAACTAGACCCGCTAACCTATCAACTAGACCGCAATCCGACGGCCCTCATTGATCCACGCGCATCTAGCTAGCATCAACTCCTTTCCTTGTCTTCTTGACTTGCCCGACTCCGTCTCCGATCATCTTCCGGCGATCTCCCAACCGTCTGGACCTCCGACGCTCCTCGCCTAGTCCCGGTCATCCTTCGCCTCACCATGACCTAGCACCGTCGTCCTGCAACCATCAAAAACAAGGAAACTCCTCACATAGCAATGCCCACAAAGATGTGCAATAAACCATGCAACTCATCACTACCGCGTCCATACGACCGGTACTGCCACTCCTGGCAGAGACAACTCAAATTGCTTCATTTTGAAAATCAATCCAAATCAAACTCAAACTTGAGCACACCTTGCTCAAATAAAGTCAAATACTCATCACAAACATGGATGGACCTCCACATGGTCCTTCACGACCTCGCGACCGTCGTGCCTCGGCAAATTTATAATTTAATTTTTTTTGAAAATAATTTTATTAAGTACAAAATAATCGAAAGTTTTTTTGAGAATTTTTCTAGAATTTTTTAACCTAATGTGCTATCTTTTCAAAAATCCTTCTATATTTAAAAAAATGAAGGCAACTCACCTGTAGCTTCTTCTAGCTGCAGCCCAGACCAGAGAAGCTTCTTCTCTTCCCTCCCTCCATTAAAGCAAGAAAGAAGCTCCAAAACTCCATCAATCCCGCACCAAATCTCCTCTTTCCATCTATGGTGTTAATTCCCCAAATTTCGTGCTCTATTGCCAAAATTTCCTCCTGAAGGACCGAAATGGCGAACAGAGGGGGGGGGTGAATGGTCGCAAATAAAAATTCCCCCAAAATACTCCAACAAAAACCTCGACAAGATCGCTCAAAAGGAATTGTGAAAAACCCGAAAAACTAGACAACTATGTGTACCCCAAGCTTGCATGGATAAGTACCATAAAATATGTGGGGATTTTTGAGTCACAATCCTGGTTATCTAGTGTCCAAGATAAAGAGGAATCAATTCAAACTCTTGCTTTTAGAAAGGACATCAATTCAAATCACAAAAGTCACTTTCGAAAAGCAAAACAGAATTCCCAGAACTTGTCCTCAATTTGCACAGGAGGTTGGTGGGTTTCTGTAGCTCACAAAATTTTGAGACTTTTTCTCCCTGTGAGCATCAGAGTCTTGAAGAACTCCACCAAATTTCTCCTCAAAAAGCCTTACAGAAAAACACGAAAAATCGAAGAACACAGTCTGGTCAAGAACTTCGAGCAGAACGTTTGGGGCTCGGTTTTCACCTCATGGCGCCCAAACGGTACAACAAGTGAACTCCAAAATTTTTCTGCAAGCGGATATCAGAGTCCCGCACCTCCTCCAACAAGAATCACTCAAAACGGATTTTTCTATATTTTTACAAAAATCAAACACTGACTGCTGCGCGAAGAACAAGTTCAGAACAAAGTTGGAACTTGAAAGAAAAGATGTTCTCTACTCAATCCAAGAGTGCAAAAGAGATGTAAAACCATATGAACACACTCAAAACATCCAAGAACAGCAGCATTTAGAAGGAGGGGAGGCAAATCCAAATTACTTGAAAGTAAATTGCGGGAATGTAATTGCGGAAAGTAAATGCTGAATTTAAATTGCGTAAAGTAAAGACATAATGTAAATCGCAAAATAAATTCAGAGGTGGATGAATAAAACTTTCATTTCTGGAAGGAGGTTACAAAGCCTCACATTCATGTGGGCAAAGCTCAAATGAGCATCAAAACCTCAACACCTTCAAGGAGAGGAGGCTACCCTCCACCCCTATTTATACTACTCTTGGACCACCTACCACCCTTGGATGAGTCCTCAACCCTAGAGCACTCATCTAAGGGCTAGGATTAACCCACACACACAGCCATGCAAGGCTAACCCAAAACCCACACACATACCGGGTTTTCTTGCACGTTTTCAAAGCATACTACCTAGACCCGCTAACCTATCAACTAGACCGCAATCCGACGGCCCTCATTGATCCACGCGGCATCTAGCTAGCATCAACTCTTTTCTTTGTCTTCTTGACTTGCCGGACTCCGTCTCCGATCATCTTCCGCGATCTCCCAACCGTCTGGACCTCCGACGCTCTCGCCTAGTCCCAGTCATCCTTCGCCTCACCATGACCTAGCACCGTCGTCCGCAACCATCAAAACAAGGAAACTCCTCACATAGCAATGCCCACAAAGATGTGCAATAAACCATGCAACTCATCACTACCGCGTCCATACGACCAGATCGCCACTCTGGCAAAGACAACTCAAATTGCTTCATTTTGAAAATCAAACCAAATCAAACTCAAACTTGAGCACACCTTGCTCAAATAAAGTCAAATACTCATCACAAATATGGATGGACCTCCACATGGTCCTTCAATCTCCCCCTTGATGAGTATATTGACAAACCACACAAAAGCATAAATTTGAGTTTGAAGAAAATGAAGAAGGAAACAATTTTAGTTGCAAAGTCAAACTTGGTCCAAAGATAGAAATTAGTACCATGACCAATTTGACAAAGAGGAATTTAGATTTTAGAGTTAAATTTAAGAAAGAGCAAGTTTTCAACAAAAACTCTAAAATCCAACTAAACATGTCAAATGTGATTATGAGATTATGATCCAACAGAAGTAGTAGCATAGTTTTACAAAGATCATAATAACCAAATAAGCATTCACATTTTTATCTTTTTAGTGATGCCTTTTCTACGTTTTCTCCCCCTTTTGGCAATATAGGCATCAATTTTTTTTATGTATGCATGAAATGCAATCGAAAGAGCTTTGAAGATTATCCAATTGATCAAAATGGAAGGATATTACACCAAGCTTGTCAATTTTAGAAGATGACTAAACTAAGACATGTCCAAGTGCAAATACGAGCTTAGTTTTGAATATTTCATTTTTAGCAAGATTAGACAAGTGCAACACTTAGCTTTAGTTTCAAAAATAGAAGAATAGCCACTCTAAGGATCAAAAGGAAAACCTAGAGTTCAACCTACTCAACACTTTGGGAAATCTAGAAGAGCATACAAGGTCCTTCGGGCTCATTTATCACTTAATGTAAATTTTGATTTATCATCATACAAGACATAGCGGGGTGCAAATGTTTGACATTATTTGCATTCTTTACCCACATATGTCTTTGTTTTTAATTTATTTGCATTTTCTTTTGACAACCAATTGACTCAAGCCGTATGCGACCATCTCAAGATGAACTCTTAAGAGGATGGTCTAGGTCAAACACAATGTATTCCAAGTTCATCCCAAGTGCAATGGGAAGCGGTCTTGTGAATACAAGGTGTTGAGTCATATGTGCACAAGAAGAGTCAATTTTGTTTAATTTTCATTTTTTTTTTGCACAATGATTCATGAGCAATTGAAGGACTCTAGCATGGATCAAACCAGTTTCACCCAAGTTGCTATAGGGACTCTAGAGAACTCCTAAATTTCTCAAATTATGGCACAAACCTCTAGAGAAGAAACCTAGCAAGTAAAAGCAACAAGTTTCATCAAGTTTTTCATTTAAGGCTTATTTCATTTTTAAGCTTAGCAAGTTAAATGAACTTGGACATACCTAAGCTAGTGATTTTCTTCAAATGATGTAGCATGGTGTATAGCATGAAGAAGAAATCAATTGCATAATAGACAAAGCTCATAAAATGAAAAATGCAGTCTAAATGCAATGCATGAACAGATTCCCAAACTCCCTCAACAAATGAATCAATTTTAAGCTCAAATCTGGTTAAAGTTGAGTTATTATCAAGATTAGGCATAAAGAAAACCGAATGAACTCAATAATAACCGAAAAAGCAGAATGAGGAGAAGAAGTCGAGAAACAAAACTGGATGGCTATAGAGCATAGAAAAGATAGAAGAGACTCACTACGGCTCGGACTCGCTCTTATCTTCCCAAAGGATCGACATAGGAAGTCGACTCTAGATCCCAACTAAGGAGTGCACATGCACCTGTCTACCAGGAGGCCCAATACCGCTAGACTTATAAGGCGTGAGGGAACTCAACCTAGAGAGAAGAGAGAACGACTAATCACGCATGATAGCAACCTAAAGCACAAGATAAGAGGTCAATGCAAGGCATGCCGAAGTCTAAGTGAGTGAACTCAACTCAAGAAAACAAGCCCAAAGTCACCCGGAAGAAACACAAAGAAAAGAAAAGTGGAAGAAAACATATAATACATAATATACAAACCAGCTCCCCCTCACGAAAGGCCGTAAGGGCTCACGACTCAAGCTCACTCCTCAAGGCAACAAATCTGAGCTATCCAAAGGCTTGGTGAAAATATCGCTAATCAAGGTCACTCTCTCGAATCAAGCGCGATATCTCCCTTCTCCACATGGTCTCTAAGGAAGTGATATCTAATATCAATGTGCTTGGTCCGAATGTTGCACTGGTTTTTAGCAATGCAAATAGCTGAAGTGTTGTCACGAAAAAGTGGCACACTCTCTATCTCTAACCCATAGTCCCGTAAGGTCGATCTCATCCAGAGCACTGCTACAAAGAACTAGTCGCAACAACATACTCGGCCTCGGTGGATCAGGTAACTCGATCGCTTCCTAGATGACCAAGAAACAAGAGAAGTGCCAATGAATTGGCAAGTGCCGAAGTGCTCTTCCTATCTATCCTACACCCGACAAAGTCGGCATCGAAAAAGGCTCTAAGAGATAGACAAGAAGACGAAGAGTACCAAATACCATAATCGGTGGTAGCACGAAGGTACTGAAAATGCGCTTGACCGCTTTGGCGGTGAGAGCGCGAGGAGAAGCTTGAAATCGAGCGCACGGACACACAAAGAAAATGTATGTCCGGCCTCGAAGCGGTGAGGTACAAGAGGAGCCGATCATGCTCAAACTCCTTTTGATCAAGCGGGCTCACCATCCTCATCGGGCTCGAGGACGTAAGTGGTGGCCATAGGAGTCATCACCGGCTTCCCATCGACATGTCGAACGCCTCGGAGGTCACGGGTATATTTGCCTTGATGCAAGAAAGTACCCTCCGAGTCCGCTTGATTTGGAAGCCAAGAAAGTAGCTCAACTCGCCCATCATACTCATCTCAAACTCAGTGCTCATCACCTCGTAAAACTGAGACACAAGCGAATGAGATGAGCCACCAAAATTATATCGTCCACATAAATCGGACAAGAAGAAAATGAGACTCATGGTGTCGATGAGCAGAGTTTTGTCTACTATGCCCATTTTGAAGTCATGGTGAGAAGATAAGACTTGAGCCTCTCATACCATGCTCTGGGGCTGCTTGAGTCCATACAAAGCTTTGGAGAGCTTGTATACATGACTCGAAACTTGGCGTTCTCGAATCTCGGAGGTTGTTTGACATAAACCTCTTCCTCAATATAGCCATTGAGGAATGCACTCTTGACATCCATTTGATAGAGCTTGAAGCCCGGGATGCAGAGAATGCAAGCGGATCCTAATAGCCTCTAGTCTAGCTACAGGGGCAAAGGTCTCCTCAAAGTCAAGACCCTCAACTTTGAGAAAAGCCCCGTGCAACTAGCCTAGCCTTGTTGCGAATGACAACCCCATCCTCACTCTGCTTGTTTTGAACACCCACTTGGTCCCAATGACATTATGACCGGATGGGGCTCGACAAGTCGCCATACCTTGTTCCTCTCAAAGTTCTCAAGTTCTCATGCATAGCATTAATCCACGATTCATCGGATAATGCATGAGAAACATCTTTCGGCTCAAAGGAGGCAACGAAGGCGAGTGGAGGCAGAATCGACAAACCTGATTTTGAGCGAGTGACGCGCTCAAACAGATCACCAATGATCGATCGGTGGATGAGCTTCGGATATGACGGGAGGACCGAAGCGTATGACCTCTACCTTATGCACGAGAAGAGGTAGGAGCGAGCCACTCACAAGGAGAGTCGGAAGGCAAGGGTGGTCACTCGAGGTGCGTAAATGGAAACAGGAGGCACCTCGGTATAGAGGGAACTGGATCCGTGGAACACCATCATCTCCATCATCCTCATCTTCTACAAAGATGGTCTCGGAGGGATAAGAAGAGCTCAAATATCGTGTCTAGCTCTGGGCTAGCCTCATCAAAGGTCACATCACAGTCTCTATGATCTTATGCGCATCAACACCTGCACCCTATAGCTACGAGAAGAAGTCGAGTAACCTAGAAAGATACCATCGGAAGAGCGAGACTCAAACTTATCTAGGTTACGGACTTTAAGATAAAACACTTGCAACCAAAACGCGAAAATGAGACACACCGGCTTTCGCCATACCTCAACTCATAAGAAGTGCGATGCAAATGTGCTCTCAAAAACACGCGATTAGAAACATGGCAAGCGGTAGCTATAGCCTCATTAAAACTTCCTAGGAGTCTTGACTGTCTAGCATCGTCCCGCCATCTCAACTGTGGTCCTGTTCTTCCTTTCCACTACGCCATTCTGCACGAGGAGCGTAGGGAGAAGAGAACCGATGCTCTAAACCGACTCCACACAAAAACTCTCAAAGTAGGAATTCTTGAACTCCGTGCCATTATCACTGCAGATAGCTCGTAATGCACAGGAGCTCAATAGACAACCTACTTATCAAACCCCAAGTGAGAAAAGTCTCATCCTTCGAGGCCATGAAGAATACCCAAGAGTATCTAGAAAAATCATCAACGATGACAAGAACATACCACTTCCCTCCTGATCGTGCACTCTAGCCGGACCAACAAAGTGTCCATATGTAAAAGCTGTCTGGTGCATCACCATCACTACGGATCGGAGGATGAGAAGCGATAACCATCTTGCCATGTCGGCAAGGAGAGCAAACTAAGTCTTTGACCATCTTGAGTTTGGGCAAACCCGAATGAGATCATGGTCGCTAACTCGGTCAAATGATCAAAACCAATGTGACCAAGTCTCCTATGCCGAAGGAGAGATCACGGGACTCGAAGCAATCAAACATCGAAGAGAGTCTCGGAAGAAGCGAAAAAACAGATGAAAGACTCTCCCAAATCTAGAAATCCATAAACTAACCCTCCCGATGAATCAAGGATTCTACAAGCATTACTCTTGAAGCTTACCTCGAAAGAGTCATCGATAAGTCGAGAAACAGAGAGCAGATTGTATTGCGACTTACTTACTAAGGCAACATCTTTAAGAATGAAATTTTGGTTAATGCAGATGGTACCTTTAGCAATGACTCTACTCAAGATGCATCCCCAAAAGTGATTAACTCATCACCGGGGCTCGGACTAGGAAGAGAACCAACGAGAATCTCCGGTCATATGACGAGAACAACCGAGTCAACAATCCAAACATCGCCTTCCCCATCCGCGATTTAACCCGATCAAGACACAGAGAGAAAGATGACTCGATCTTGGGATAGAGTGAAGACTTAGGAACCCAATATCAACCATACGACACCTCGTAGTACCACCACGAAAGAAGATCGACTCGAGTGTCTCTCTGACGCCAACTCTCACACGATCAGAGCAACTCGTAGATAATCTAGAGTCAAAGCGGGTTGGCACGCCGTGGTGCAAAAGCCGACCATCCCAAGAAGGCTGCTGGATCTCCTACCAAAACACTCACGCCACGATATCTACCTCGATGGGAAAACGAGGAATATCAAGAGGACGGCGGAAGATCGACTCTGAACAGCTCCGTGACTAAAACTCAAGAACTAGCATGAAAACCAAGTCCCGGACGCCGCCCAAAAACAAAGCGACTCTCTAACTCGTCTAGAAGCGGTGTGTGTCTTAGGAGCACTCAAAGTCCGGGATGACCACGAATACCCCTAAGAGCAACAACACGCCACGCCGAGTGATCTTGGCGCTACTGAAGCGTAAATCTACTAGGTGACCATCCTTCTTACGTAAGGTGCATGTGTACTTCGCCTTGCTAGAGGCGTAGCAAGAGGAGTAACACCCTTCCGGTCAAGTCCTATGGACAACCCAGAGACCTAAACACGGTGGTACTCACTCAGGGAGCTACCACAATCTCACCACTCTTGGAGCCGCGCACAATGGTGGGAGGATGCGCCGGCGTGCTCCAAGGGATCAAATCCTAGACCTTGATTGAATCTACTAATCTTGGATTGGTCTAGAATAAGATTGAGCTTCTTCTTGCCTCCAACAAACTTCTCGAGAGTGCTCATAAGATACTTGGCAATCTCGGAAGAAAGAAGCACAAGAAGAACAGGGGAAGGAGAGGAAGAAGAACCGTAAAGATGAGCTCTCTCAAGACGTGCATTTTCTCCTCAAAGACGGCCGCCTCAATCTTGAGGGCCTCACAAGAAACGCAAGGAGCATCTCTAATTCTATGGGCTTGGTCTTCTAATTTCTTCCTAAGCTCGACATGGATTTTATCCAAGTCCCCACAATCTCAAGACATCGCAAGCAATATTTTTGTGACTTATCTAGTAAGTCCTTAGCAAGTTTAGCACACTTGACATTCTGTGGTTTCATTGTCAAGTTTTAATTGCTTACACCTCACATGAGTATTGGGTCCTTAGAAGCATGTGATTCAAGTTCATTGTTTCTAGCGTAAAGCTTCCTAAGGTGTTCGCCATGGCATCAATTTGGCAAGCAATTTAGGGCAATTAGAGCATGATGGAGTGGAGTGAGCATGAAGAAAACTAGCCTCAACAGAATAGCATCAATGTAACTAGTGCTAGCATTCTTCAACCTAAGACCATCAAGTTCAACAAGCACACTATCATGTATGGTCCTTAGGTTCTCCAACTCCACAAGAATAGCATCACACAAAGAGCAATCATCGGTGACTCGGGAGGAGAAGATCTAAGTGAAGCTAACTCCCGAGTCAAGGTACCTACTTCCTTCTCAAGCTCCGTACACCTAGCTCTAGCTCTAGCATGAAATTTTCCTAATTTGCGTAAAGCTTCGTTGAGTGGTCATAGGAGGGTACCTCGTCCGAGTCATTTGAGAGCTCTGAGTCGCCGATGTCGTTGGTGTCGGCCATGAAGCACATGCCGAGAAGTCGTCGCGCCTTTCTTCTCTTGCGGATCATCCTCGCCTCGTCGCTCCATGTCTCCGTGTCGGAGAGGTTGATGTCGCAAGCGCGCAAGGACGCGGTGGAAGAGCTTCTTGTTCTTGGAGAAGTTGCGGTACTTCTTCTCGTGCGCCGGTTCACGAACCGGAGGCTTCTTGTTGCGGTTCTTGTCGGTGTAGTCGTTTTGCCCGAACCGCCAACGCCGTTCTTGCCCTTCTCCAGCTTGGGATAGTTCGCCGAATGTGGTTGGGGCCACCACACTCGAAGCGGTGATCATACCACCTCTCTTCCTCTCTCTCACCCTCTTGTATGCATGAGAAAACTTGCGGCGAGAAGAGCAAGCTCATTTTCTGAAATTTTTCCAGCTTGGTCATCGCTAGCTCGCAAAGGGCGGAAAGAGAGAAACCAATAGAAGGATCAAGAAGAAGATCCAATGGGATCGGTGACCAAAGCCATCGATCGAGATTTCGTCTTCCGAGAGACGACATCGATCTCATGAGTCTTGAGGCGGAATAAAGCCCGTCAAGAGTCGAGTCGATAAGTCGGTGGTGTCCTTGATGGTGGTCACCTTCATCTCCCAAACCCAAGGTCGAGTCGCGGTCAAGAAATGCCGAGCATTGTCCGAGTCGGGGTATATGCAACCAATCGCCGGAGGTCGCCAAAATCTTTGTAAACCGACCAAAACACTCATCGAGACTCTCACCAAGCGTTGATCAAACTTGTTGTACTCGCTTGAACTGATCTGCCTCACGCCTTGATTTGAGTAGAGCCCTCATGGTAAGTATCGAGGTTACCCAAATCTCGTGAGCGGAGAGAAGGTGAGAAATCCTATCATACTCACCGCGGCTAAGACCCTGTTGAGAATGTTCCTTGCCTTAGCATTCGCCTCAACGTCAACCATATTGATGACCGTGACATTTTCATCAGCAGGAACCTCATACGGGAGTTTCACCTTCGCCATATCGTAGCCCCGCAGGCGATGATGTATGACTCCATCCGGATTTCCAAAAGGAAAATCAACTCCATTAAAGATGGGAGGCTTGGTGGAATATTTTTCCGTCGCCATGGCTCTTGAGACCGGTCAAGATCTAGAAAGAGCAGAACCGGCTCTGATACCAATTGAAGGACCGAAATGGCGAATAGAGGGGGGGTGAATGGTCGCAAATAAAAATTCCCCAAAATACTCCAACAAAAACCTCGACAAGATCGCTCAAAAGGAATTGTGAAAACCCAAAAACTAGACAACTATGTGTACCCCAAGCTTGCATGGATAAGTACCATAAAATATGTGGGGATTTTTAGTCACAATCCTGGTTGTCTAGTGTCCAAGATAAAGAGGAATCAATTCAAACTCTTGCTTTTAGAAAGGACATCAATTCAAATCACAAAAGTCACTTTCGGAAAAGCAAAACAGAATTCCCAGAACTTGTCCTCAATTTGCACAGGAGGTTGGTGGGTTTCTGTAGCTCAAAAATTTTGAGACTTTTTCTCCTGTGAGCATCAGAGTCTTGAAGAACTCCACCAAATTTCTCCTCAAAAAGCCTTACAGAAAAACACGAAAATCGAAGAACACAGTCTGGTCAAGAACTTCGAGCAGAACGTTTGGGGCTCGGTTTTCACCTCATGGCGCCCAAACGGTACAACAAGTGAACTCCAAAATTTTTATGCAAGCGGATATCAGAGTCCCTCACCTCCTCCAACAAGAATCACTCAAAACGGATTTTTCTATATTTTTACAAAAATCAAACACTGACTGCTGCGCGAAGAACAAGTTCAGAACAAAGTTGGAACTTGAAAGAAAAGATGTTCTCTACTCAATCCAAGAGTGCAAAAGAGATGTAAAACCATATGAACACACTCAAAACATCCAAGAACAGCAGCATTTAGAAGGAGGGGAGGCAAATCCAAATTACTTGAAAGTAAATTATGGAATGTAATTGCGGAAAGTAAATGCTGAATTTAAATTGCGTAAAGTAAAGACATAATGTAAATGCATAAAATAAATTCAGAGGTGGATGAATAAAACTTTCATTTCTGGAAGGGGAGGTTACAATGCCTCACATTCATGTGGGCAAAGCTCAAATGAGCATCAAAACCTCAACACCTTCAAGGAGAGGAGGCTACCCTCCACCCCTATTTATACTACTCTTGGGCCACCTACCACCCTTGGATGAGTCCTCAACCCTAGAGCACTCATCTAAGGGCTAGGATTAATCCACACACACAGCCATGCAAGGGCTAACCCAAAACCCACACACATACCGGGTTTTCTTGCACGGTTTTCAAAGCATACTAACTAGACCCGCTAACCTATCAACTAGACCTCAATCCGACGGCCCTCATTGATCCACGCGCATCTAGCTAGCATCAACTCCTTTCCTTGTCTTCTTGACTTGCCCGACTCCGTCTCCGATCATCTTCCGCGATCTCCCAACCGTCTGGACCTCCGACGCCTCGCCTAGTCCCGGTCATCCTTCGCCTCACCATGACCTAGCACCGCTGTCCCGCAACCATCAAAAACAAGGAAACTCCTCACATAGCAATGCCCACAAAGATGTGCAATAAACCATGCAACTCATCACTACCGCGTCCATACGACCAGATCGCCACTCTGGCAAAGACAACTCAAATTGCTTCATTTTGAAAATCAAACCAAATCAAACTCAAACTTGAGCACACCTTGCTCAAATAAAGTCAAATACTCATCACAAATATGGATGGACCTCCACATGGTCCTTCAATCTCCCCCTTGATGAGTATATTGACAAACCACACAAAAAGCATAAATTTGAGTTTGAAGAAAATGAAGAAGGAAACAATTTTTAGTTGCAAAGTCAAACTTGGTCCAAAGATAGAAATTAGTACCATGACCAATTTGACAAAGAGGAATTTAGATTTTAGAGTTAAATTTAAGAAAGAGCAAGTTTTCAACAAAACTCTAAAATCCAACTAAACATGTCAAATGTGATTATGAGATTATGATCCAATGTAAGTAGTAGCATAGTTTTACAAAGATCATAATAACCAAATAAGCATTCACATTTTTATCTTTTTAGTGATGCCTTTTCTACGTTTTCTCCCCCTTTTGGCAATATAGGCATCAATTTTTTTTATGTATGCATGAAATGCAATCGAAAGAGCTTTGAAGATTATCCAATTGATCAAAATGGAAGGATATTACACCAAGCTTGTCAATTTTAGAAGATGACTAAACTAAGACATGTCCAAGTGCAAATACGAGCTTAGTTTTGAATATTTCATTTTTAGCAAGATTAGACAAGTGCAACACTTAGCTTTAGTTTCAAAAATAGAAGAATAGCCACTCTAAGGATCAAAAGGAAAACCTAGAGTTCAACCTACTCAACACTTTGGGAAATCTAGAAGAGCATACAAGGTCCTTCGGGCTCATTTATCACTTAATGTAAATTTTGATTTATCATCATACAAGACATAGCGGGGTGCAAATGTTTGACATTATTTGCATTCTTTACCCACATATGTCTTTGTTTTTAATTTATTTGCATTTTCTTTTGACAACCAATTGACTCAAGCCGTATGCACCATCTCAAGATGAACTCTTAAGAGGATGGTCTAGGTCAAACACAATGTATTCCAAGTTCATCCCAAGTGCAATGGGAAGCGGTCTTGTGAATACAAGGTGTTGAGTCATATGTGCACAAGAAGAGTCAATTTTGTTTAATTTTCATTTTTTTGCACAATGATTCATGAGCAATTGAAGGACTCTAGCATGGATCAAACCAGTTTCACCTAAGTTGCTATAGGGACTCTAGAGAACTCCTAAATTTCTCAAATTATGGCACAAACCTCTAGAGAAGAAACCTAGCAAGTAAAAGCAACAAGTTTCATCAAGTTTTTCATTTAAGGCTTATTTCATTTTTAAGCTTAGCAAGTTAAATGAACTTGGACATACCTAAGCTAGTGATTTTCTTCAAATGATGTAGCATGGTGTATAGCATGAAGAAGAAATCAATTGCATAATAGACAAAGCTCATAAAATGTAAAATGCAGTCTAAATGCAATGCATGAACAGATTCCCAAACTCCCTCAACAAATAAATCAATTTTAAGCTCAAATCTGGTTAAAGTTGAGTTATTATCAAGATTAGGCATAAAGAAAACCCGAATGAACTCAATAATAACCGAAAAAATGTAATGAGGAGAAGAAGTCGAGAAACTGCAAAACTGGATGGCTATAGAGCATAGAAAAGATAGAAGAGACTCACTACGGCTCGGACTCGCTCTTATCTTCCCAAGGATCGACATAGGAAGTCGACTCTAGATCCCAACTAAGGAGTGCACAGGCACTGCGCCTACCAGGAGGCCCAATACCGCTAGACTTATAAGACTGTGAGGGAACTCAACCTAGAGAGAAGAGAGAACAGCTAATCACGCATGATAGCAACCTAAAGCACAAGATAAGAGGTCAATGCAAGGCATGCCAGAAGTCTAAGTGAGTGAACTCAACTCAAGAAAACAAGCCCAAAGTCACTCAGAAGAAACACAAAGAAAAGAAAAGCTGGAAGAAAACATATAATACATAATATACAAACCAGCTCCCCCTCACGAAAGGCCGTAAGGGCTCACGACTCCAAGCTCACTCCTCAAGGCAACAAATCTGGAGCTATCCAAAGGCTTGGTGAAAATATCGGCTAACTAAAGGTCACTCTCTACGAACTGAAGCGCGATATCTCCCTTCTCCACATGGTCTCTAAGGAAGTGATATCTAATATCAATGTGCTTGGTCCGGGAATGTTGCACTGGGTTTTTAGCAATGCAAATAGCTGAAGTGTTGTCACAGAAAAGTGGCACACTCTCTATCTCTAACCCATAGTCCCGTAAGGTCGATCTCATCCAGAGTACCTGGCTACAGCAACTAGCTGCAGCAACATACTCGGCCTCAGCAACATACTAGCTGCAAAAACGAAATTTCACCGAAAAATCCTAAAATTTTGGGCGAAATTCCTGAAATTTTGGTATATTTGCATCGGTTGAAATGTGGGTCAAACAACGACGAAAAAGTTTGAAATTTTTTGTGAAGGTTTCTGACACATCATTAATGTGCCCATAATAATTTCAGATGATCATCACATTTTAGTAATTTTTATAAAATTCAAACATTGCTACTATCATGATAAAACGCTGACTGGGAAGTTTGAACCGAATGAAAAATTGTTCAAACCACGTTAGAAAATTTTGAAAATTTTTGTACATGGTTATGATGCATCACTGATATTCTCATAATATTTTCATATGATGATCAAGCTTCATGATGTTTTAAAAATTCGAACAGTGCTACTGTCCTGTTAAAAGGCTTACCAGTAAATTTGAACAAAGTGAAAA
This sequence comes from Otatea glauca, assembly GCA_036346275.1. NCBI lineage: Eukaryota > Viridiplantae > Streptophyta > Magnoliopsida > Poales > Poaceae > Otatea > Otatea glauca. The sequence continues at coordinate 55,695,035 of CM070715.1, read as the reverse complement.
ATGGTTCAAATCACGTTAGAAAGTTTTGACAATTTTTGTGAATGGTCCTGATATAACATTAACGTTTATATAAAATTTTTATATGATGATCATGCTTAAATATTTTTAAAAATTCTGATAGTACTACGTCGTGATAAAATCCTGATAATCAATACATAGATTTGCTTTAGCGATCGAAAAAGGTTTAAATTTTTTGAAATTTTTATATAAGGGTGATAAGGAAATTCTTAAGATCTCATAAAAATTTTGAGTCATGATCACACCCAGTGAATTTATAAAATTCTTACAAGGCACATTACCATTTATGTTCTTTCTCTTTTTGAGTTTTGAAATATAATATGACAAATGAAGTTCAATGCTTACATAGATTTGATTGACCAAATAAAAAAAGTTTAAATTTCTTGAAAAATTTATAGAATGGTACTAAGGTAATTCTTAATCTCTCATAAAAATTTTAGATCATGATCACACTCGAAAAAATTTATAAAATTCTGACAAGGTTATTGTCCCAATTATGTTCATTCAGTTTTTGATTTTTTAAAGATAACAAATGAAGTTCAATTATTTTGAAAAATTTTCTGTATAATTCTACACTACTAAAGATAGTACCATAAATTTTTCAAATTATTATCAAGCATGTAAAATTTTATAAAAATCTGAAGTGTTTCTGTTAAAATTTTAAATGTCTCACAAATTCGGTTTTTCAACAAATTTTCATAGAATATAACTTTATTAAGGTTATTTGACCAAATCCGGCCTTGAAAGTTTGAAAACCGGCCAAAAAAGCACGAAATTTCGCCGAGGAAAAACGAAATTTCAGTTTACTGTAGCAATTTAAAAAAAATTTAATTTTTTTATCCGACCAGTAATTTAGATTTCATAGTTGGCCAGAATCCGAAATTTCTGCCGTCTGGCCGTCCCCAACCAAAAACCAAACGGAACTCATCGGTCACCAGTTCACCACTGTCCACCGACCCCACCCCACCCACCCCCGCAAAACAAAACGCAGCACCCAGCGGTCACTGTCAGACCCGCGTGTCTGCGTCCTCGTCACGGCTAAAGGCTAACAACGCCCTCGGCCTCGTACCCCTCCCGCTGCTCCACGCGACCCCCTCGTCGCCGCCCCAATGCCCGCTCAGAAGCGCCCTCCCCCGTCGCCCTCTCCTTCCCCCTTCCCCTCCGCCGCTGGCACCGGTGCTGACGCCAGCTCGCCCCCTCGTCCTCCGCCGCCGGCGGTGGCGGCGGCGGCGGAACCCGCGGAGAAGAAGCACAAGCTGGACGAGAACGGTGCGGCCAGCGCCGATGCCAACGGCAACGGTGAGCGAGCGCTTGGGCTGTTCTTTCCTGGTTGCGTCTAGTGCTCGATCTCGGCGCGCTGATGCTTTTCTTGCCCGTGTTGTTGTTTGTCTCTGCTCGCAGATTCCGAGGCGAAGGCGACCACGACGGCGGGGTCGGACTCGGAGCCGGAGGATGCTTCCGCTGAGAAGGAGGAGTACGTGCTCGCTCACTCGCCACCACCCCGTTGCTTTGCTCCCCCCTTATCGCTTGTCTTGCTTTCCCTCCTGATGTGTTCTCGAGATGCGGCGCGGTTGGTTGTGAGTAGCTGGCGTGCTCGGCTGGTCTCGGCTCGTCGGTTCTTTCCTTATCTCTCAGTGCGTGATTGTTCGGAAATAAGGGCAGAAGGGGGAAGCAATTTTAAATTTTCCATCTATCCGAACCCAAAGAACTCGCCGTATATGATCTAAGACTACAGATTAGGATTTCAGTGTTAGCATTAGAAGCACATGTGTGACTTTCCAGAAGCGGAAGAAGAGCGTGTCGGATTGCGTCAGCACGTTGAGGCAATAGTAGCATCGTTCCATGAGTATCCACACGAACAGGAAGAAGACTCCGCACACCGGTCGTCTAGAACGCCTACAGCATGCCCCCCTTAGTTCTTGCCGGAATTAGTCTCTCGACTTCGGTTATCCCAACTCAGCCCATGTGCATCTTTATTTATAACCGAGAAGTCAGAATAAGATAAGCCCGAAACATTTCTGTTTCGTAACTAAATAGGACTTGAGATAACTTTTATCAATTCAAATCCATATTCAAACTGACTCCTTATTTAATTCGCATTACAATCATATAGGCTTTCTACTTCAGATTCAAATAATCCGAATCAAAGAAGGACTTGTTCCGTATTTAATAATTCCAATATATTAATTAATCATATAATAATATACAGAATTTATTAACAAACCAATAGGTTCCCATTCTTGTGTGTGACCCCATCCGTAGTCCCATTGTGATGTTGGTTGTGTATCGAATCACCATTTGATGCACACGTTGTAAGTGGCTCCTAGTAGAATATTATGACTTCCCAAACCACGCGGATATCATTTATCCGATAAGCCATCAACAAATATATGTTTGACCCTTTTGTCACTTTCAGATATCAAGATTAAATCCAAGGCGAGATATGTGTGCATCCTTGTGCTGTTTAATCCATGTTTTCTCGAATCTCCAAAGCTAGACTAAATAGATCAAGCGGTTTACACCTCAACCGGCTCGGGCATGACCATGCACATTCTTTTGTTTATCTTCTTCGAGTGACCTTAAGATATCTTTGTTCTCGTATAATGAGGAGAAAATTTCATCTTGATCATACACATCCCTCCACATGTCTCAACACATTCCCGAGTGTAACTAATATAATTATCCTGGTGCGAACAACAATTAGTAACATCAAAGAATGCGATACTCATATTGGGATCTATGTATGTCTTAGATCAAAGGATCAATCATAAATATTTTATGAACCCAACCAATGACACGCATGTAATGCTCAATGCGATGTTTCATAATGGGTTCATCCAATAACATGTTCACCAATGCGTTATCCATATAATTATGTTTATATTACATGTCCATGATCCGCGAAACATAATCATCACACAGCCATATGCTTTCTATGTAAATAAGCAATTGATGTTCCAATCAAACGACAAAGGACAATTTATAATAATACCACAAACGTGTTACAGAGTTTCACGATCAAGTTACATACTTGGTGATCTATAGCATGGTATTTATTAAAGGAACATGGAAATGTAGACATCTATCAATCATCTCTATGATTGGCCACTAGGGCATATTTCCAACGTTGAGCACGTTAGTTGCGCCTCTTGGCGGTGGCTGGCCACGGAGGAGTTATCTGCGTTGATGCTGGGAGCCGTCGAGCTTATGCTTTGTGCAGGGTGGTTTTCGTAAGGGCCCTCGCAACGGTATGTGTTGGGAGTGTTTCCTGGTTTGCAATTTGTTGTACTCGCGTGCTCTGGACTCAGGATGTGGTACGGTGGACGGTGTGTGAGTGGTGTTTACGCCCTGTGTGTGTGCGGTGAGAGAGTCTTGGCAGCATGTCAACCGGTGGCCCCGGAGTTGCTGTGGTGTGGATGTGGGGAGGGGATAGGCACCGAGCTTATGCTCTGTGGCTGCATGGCTTGCCATGTCTTGTGCTCGTGGTTGTGGGAAAAAAAGGCGTTCCAATGATTCATGCTCATAGAAACATTTGCTTGTCGCAGCTTCAAGTGCAAGCTGTACTGATTAATAGAGCCGGGCTACCAGAAGGGCTGTGAGGTAGTGGTTATTCATGGTCACTGCTAGTGTTTTCAATCCTGCAGTCCAATGCGGGTTAGGACTAAACTCTGTGGAGCTGTTGTGTTTGCATCTTTATGGCTCTGCAGTAGGGAAATGCGACAAGCCGACGACTTGATAGTTAGACCTTGATTATACTCTTTGTATGAAAAGAATTTGGTGATCTTACCTCTCTTGAGCCGCAAATTTCTGCTTGCACTGTGTATTACTAGAAGGTGTCTTTTCTTTTGTTGCTGCAATTCAATGTAGCCTAGAGTATATAGCCTTCATTCATTTTCTTTTACTTAATTAGTGATGGTAAGTGCTCGGTCAACTATAAGAAACTGGCTTGGTAAAGGTCAATTGTCCTGTTCAACCATTGGCGCATAACGGGAGGTTAGCTCAGTAGATTAGTTCTTTAGTTTAGGAGTAAATGCTTTGCTTTCTTTTCTTTGATCTACTCATTCATGAATTCCATCAAATAAGTAAAATAACTGAGCTTCATCCAGTCACTAGTTGAAGTCATACGACTAGGAACTTGGAAGCCTAACCCACAATTGGCAGCTTGGAGTTTTTGCCATAGTAATTAGAGTCCACCACCTCTAATATCAAAATTACTTGAGGTTAGAGCTGTGAACTCCTTGCATCCTCCTTGTAACTGTGACGCATCATTAACATGCATAATGACCAATCTGAAGCTTTTGCATTTGGTTGCTATAAGTACTACAGGATTCATCCAGCATAACTTTTCTGAATCAGCATGACTGTTCAACTTAATCTTGCATGGTCATTAACTCATTACACAGCCAGGATCATCCCAGAAAGCTGTGGCTAGGCCTGATTTCGTAGTCAACACTAGCTAGCGTAGTGCAAATTGCCTGTTTAGGATGAACCATTCCCAGAGAAATTGAAATTCTACCAGGAAATCCTAGAGTACTATTCATGTAAAGTTTTAGTACACCTCCCCTAGGGTAAGCTTGTTGTTATAACAAGTTGCTAAACTTTTAGTTTGTACCTACCTGTTTGTACTCGGTTATTATTTAAATTCATGAGCTGAAATAGCAGACATGAAACACTTCATTCCATGTTCTTTGTCATGAATGCATAATGTCTGAGAACATATGGTATCTACAGCTCTTTTGTTCACCCTGTCTAGTTTGCATTTTGCACCATTAGATGCACTTACATATTAACATAGTTTTTACTAGACTAATCTAGTGCTGCATCTCAAAATTTTCTTTTTTGTTTTTACTTTTGCACAAACACCTCTATTTGCTCTTGCTTTTTCCGCACATTTCTTAAGAGTTAATATTGTCTTTCATTTACTTGCTATTGTTCTATAGAATTTTGTGGAATAATTGTGTGTTGTCTCATTGGACCCCCACACCATAGTTGTCATGGCAGTCCGGCTAGGCGCGGCGAGCCTGGACCGCCTGGATGCTTAGTCGCCTAGGCGATGATTAGACGATGAAAATAATAAATAATAAATAATATCTCATATGACATGAAATTAAGTCAAATATGAAGCAAAAGATGTGTAATCTTCAGTAAGCATCAGGCATCAACATCAGGCATCAGCCATCAAGCATCAGTAAGTATCAGGCATTAGCATTCATCAGTAAGCATCAGCAATTCAGCATTCATCAGTAAGCATTGGTTTATCAGTAATCACGAAGGGTAAGAGCATTCATCACTCATCAGTAAGCACGAAGGTAAGCATTAGCAAGCATCAACATTCATCAGTAAGCATCAGCATTCAGCAAGCATCAGCAGCAGTAGTACAATTACACTAGTTCATCAGCAATACACCAAAGCAGCAGCAGTACAACTACATCAAAGCAGAGGGGGAGGCGAGGAGGTCTGGCGGCGGCGTAGAGGGGGAGGCGAGGAGCAGAGGGGGAGGTGAGGAGCACAGGCGCAGAGGGGGAGGCAAGGAGCAGAGGGCAAGGGCGTAGATCAGGAAGGGGGAACTCACCGGCGGCGACGCAGAGGAGGTCCGGCGACGGCGCGGACGACAGAGCTCGTCTCCTCTCCTCTTTGCGCGGACGGCAGAGTAGAGGCTAGGGTTACCCGATGGCCGGTTCGCTCTGCGCCCGTGCGTACTCAGTGCCTTATCCACGTCCTCACCACCTCGGCGCGCGCCCAGCTCCAGCCGCCGCGATGCCCAGTCGCCGTTCTCCTCGCCTGGACGCCTTGGCGGGCGCCTAACTAGCTCTAGTCGAGGCGGCCAGCCCAGGCGTCCTTCGACCAACTGGATGACTAGGCGTCGCCTAGGCGACACCTTGATAACTATGCCCCACACCCTTTATTTATAGCACAAAGATTACAATCGACTGTAACTCGACTTACGACTCGAATTCTTATTAATCTCTAATACTAACTCTAACATTCCCCCTCAAGATGGGTATAAGATAACAATCATAGCTATCTTGTTATATAATACAATAACCTCACTAGGACATCTACTTTTACCGAACCGCTAACACGATGATGAATACCACCACCACGACATCCACATTTACCAAAGCTGCCTCTGATGTTATGATCGACACCACCTCCAAGACCGTCATCCTTGCCGCTCACACCATCCACGCCATGTCCAATACCGTCACATAGATGCAACCTTCGATCATCACCACCTCCATCGACCACAGCACCCACCATGATTCATCACCTTAACTACCTCCAACTCAGCCTCAACCAACATCAATAGCTTCGCTTCTTCATCACACCCGCAGTCTTGGTCTCCGTGTCTATCCACATGCTTTAAGCCTTGGCCTCGACCGTGTGCCCCCGACCACCTGGGCTTCCACCACCTCTCCCCTAACATATCCCGACCACCTTGACCTCCACTTTCTACCAACATGTCTCTGTACCTGTCACCAACACCTCAATAACTATCACTGACACAAAAATCATAGCTATTGCCTCCGTCGGAGCTACCACCAGCTCCTACTCCTGCTACCAATACCACCATCAGCACATGCCCAACATCACCTTTGGGCCTACCAACCAGCATCTCTCCCACTACGAATGCCACCAAAGCTACATTCTGAGCAATCTTCTCCCCCTGTTTCAAGGCTTCTTTACCTTGCCTTGAAACCTCCACCATCAGTATCAACCAAAAAACACTTTCCAATCTCTCTTCTCCTGTAGAGCACACGTAGCCTCACAACAAACAACAATTAACCCAGAACTTCCACCTTTGTTCTTTCTATAGGTACTTTCCTCTCTCCAAATAAGCAAGAGCAAAGCAGTAGCCACGAACCCACACTAGATTAGATCAAGTGAACAGTATCAAACTCCTTCTCAAGAAACAAGTCTACCTCTCTATCTGTTCTTTCTCTTCACCCTCCAACAAATCGATCCCTTCATTCACCAATCAACTGTTGCCGCGCATATCCGCGATTACGGCAATCCTTCACGCATCAAAAGCTGGCAACTCCAATGTCACAAACACAATTGGTAACACTATTGGACCATCACCCAAACCGGCCACAGCACGCCACACAAGAAAACTATGTGCACCAGATCATAGAAACTCACCAACCTCCTCCGAAGCACCTCCTCCCCCACGTGAGCAGCAGCAGCAAGCACCAGCAGGTCAAGAACCTTCTCTCCAAATCTATCCCTTTCTTCTCTCCTCTCTCAGATCCCAGCAGCACTTCCTCTTCTATCCAAATCTGCAGCCACCAAACAAGATCTAGCAGCACGGGCGTGGTCCTTGCAGGGTCAGCGACTCGACCGTGGCGGTTGACCTCGAGGCCCAGTGGCGGCCCATTCTCACGAGGCAGCGGCGACGGTGGCTGCAATAGCCCCACGGAGAAGCAGCGGCTGTCCCCGCGCCCACGACGTTCAGCAGCAGCACACACAACCCTGCCGGCCCCGGCCCGCTTTTTTGTGTGACGTGGCTGCCGACGCTCGTGATGGGACGGTGGCTGCCGACGGATCGACTGAGGACTGATGAGGAGTTCCACTCGAGGTGAGGGTTTGAGATGGATTGGCTTTGATACCATGTAGCATTTTGCGAAATAATTGTGTTGTCCCATAGGATCCCCACACCCTTTATTTAAAGCACAAGGATTACAACCGACTGATTACAACCAACTCTAACACGACTCACTCGAACTCTTATTAATCTCTAATACTAACTCTCCAACATGTTCTTATTTTTCACTTGATGTGCTAGGATTTATTGATGAAATGAAATTTAATGCTCTAATAATTAACATTCGTGTATACTTGCAGATTTATACCAGTCAAATTGGCAGATATACGCAAAGAAGTGCAGTGTCCCATATGCTTAGGTAACTAAATGAACGCAGATACAAACTTTTTAACTTTTTTATATTTTATAAAAAACTTCCATTTATACGGCTATTTTTTTTCTCATAGTTTTCCAAAAACTGTATTTTTGGACAAATCATATGTGGTATAATGTAATGTTGATATTTCATTATTTCGAAATTCATCGATACTTTTTATTTAGAGAATACATCGATACTTTTAGTTGGAAGTAAATGATACTGATTTTTGTGAGAGAATCCCTATGTCCTATATTAAGCATAAGAAATCTCCTAATAGGCTTATCTCCTTTCCTGTGCATGTCATATGTTAGGAGTTAGAACCAAAGAATGATGCATATCTTATTCATGCTCAGTTAAAACCAACATTCGTCTTCATTTCAGCAATGAAAGCAATTCTAAGCAAAGAGCTTTAGCTCCTCCTTTTTCTTTTGTAATAAACTTGATCTTGTCCAGTTATTTTTAGTCCATCATTTTTTTACAGGAAGCATGGTACTTGCAGATATACTGCCTTGTCATTTCGTCCTTAATGTCATGTATTAATACACTTTGTAAGAATTTTTGTCACTGAACTTTCAGCTTAAATTTACTGATGGTGGAACATTCTATCCTGCTAGGCATCATCCGAAAGACTAGAACAGTTATGGAGTGTCTGCATCGATTCTGCAGGGAATGCATTGACAAATCAATGCGACTTGGGTAAGATGTGATATATTACTTATTGAGCCAATTTTTGCATTTTTCATATGTCGCTTATGTTTTGGTATGCTTTTTGATCCATGCATTTTACTGCATATCTGTTGCCTGTGCATTGATATGTTCTCAGCCCATGCCGAGCTACACAACATTGTTATTAACCTTTTCCTTTTCTGTAAAGGAATAACGAGTGCCCAGCATGCCGCACGCACTGTGCAAGTCGGCGTTCTTTGAGAGATGATTCGAACTATGATGCCCTGATTGCAGCTTTGTACCCAGATATTGACAAATACGAAGAAGAAGTATTCAAAGTTCTATGCTTGTTATTTTATTTGTACATATTAGAGATTGCATCTGTACCAATGTGTGCGCATCTTCGTCTGACCAGGAACTAGCCTTCAACGAAGAGGAGAATGATCGCAATAAGCAGGTTCTTTCTTCTTTTTTTGGCTGAATTCTGTTTTATATCTGTGTTCATGTAAATTTATTAGGTTTTTTCATATACAATGTTCCCCTATCAATTTTTAATCTACTACCTATCAACCCAATATATTATATAAATATTGTGATGGAGATGTTTTTACTAACATGGGAAGAAGTTTTGTACCATTTTCTGGGGTGTGTACTGGGAAAATCCCAGTCAATTTCAGCCACAAGGAAATCAAACTTGGACAATTTTGAGCCACTTTCTGGCCCCTTTTGCTCCTTTTTGAAGAAAATGTTCTGTTGATTTAGAGCATAGATAGCCATTGTGTCCCAGAATCACTTGAATTGAGTCTGCATCTTAGCAGTTGAACTGTTGTATGATGATATGAACAAATCCTACTTGGCCTGATTTGACTAGCAATTGATCTGTTGCCACCTATTTCTGGAACCATCATTTTGGGCAAGTTATTTTTTGGTCATTTAAATTCTTCAATAGGATAATAACAAAGCACTTCATAAAAAGAAGAGTAAATGGCACTGCAGGTCACAGAACTTGTCCGACTGGTTCAAGTAGGCCACCACACTCCCAAACTACATATCTAGGTCACTAAACTTGTTTAAGTGAATCACTCTAGGTCATTAGCATGTTAGCTGGGTATGACCAATGGCATGGCACGTTGAATTGTGTAACTGTGGCATATGACACGCATCTACTTGCAAAAATCACTCATTGTAGCCCGGAGGAGGCTCACCCTACCCTCACAGCCCTGCCATCCGCAACTGAGACTCTTATCATTGTCGTTGACTTTGCTCAGTTTTAATTCCTTGCTCCCAGCACCAATCGCCATTGCAGGATCCAGACATTGGAAGGTGCTGCCACCCTCATAATCGCCTCAGTTGCCACAGCTCATAGGTGTTTTGAATGGGGGAGAAAATTGTAATTGGCCAAAACTCTTAGGGTTGAGTGCAAATTACAGTAGCCATGTCTGTTGTTATGTGCCACTCACGAGCATCACCCTAGGCCACAGTGGCACAAGTTAACATGCCATGTCATCAGTTGTACCTGGCTTGCATGCAAATGACCTATAGTGATTGACTTAAACGAGTTATGAGTTTAGTGACATAGATATGCGTTTTGGAGTTAGAGTGACCTACTCCAAAATGCAATTTACAAGAAAAGATAGATATTTTCAGTTATTAATATATGAAATCATTTCATTTGAACAGCATTAGGAATTGTAAGGCATATACTTTTATTTGTTTGTGACGTCAGCAGTGAATTCATGAAATTACCAAGTTATATACTGCCCTGGCTGCATCTTTACTAATAATATAAAAAGAGGATTTAGTGGTGTTGGTGGTGATGGTACGTCACACCCTCCACTCCCACTTCCACCACCCTCCACTCCCACTTCCACCTCCGTAACAAATCTCTAAGAAAAAAGACAAAAAACACCATCTCCCAACAAACAAATTTCACCTCCCTAAAATATCTCTAAAAAACAAAAAATATCTCCCAACAAACAAATTAACTTCAATACAAATAGCGATGTGGGTTACAACTCACAACGAAGCTTGGCTGGGCTTGATGGCGGAGCCGAGGGCGCAGTGTTGGCTGAGCACGGCGGTAGAGGCATGATGTCAGCTTTGTTGGAGCTCGACCGACATAGAGCCATCATGCTGGGGTATTATGATACTTTTTTATTTGTAGCTAAGCACGGGCATTCAGCTAGTATAAGAATAAATGGTTAAGAACGCTGTTTTTCAGAACCTAGGAACCATTTTTCGATGTCTGCCCATTATGCAAATTCTGTTAAGATCAACCTAACGTATTAGTATGACATCTATAGAGATCCAAACAAAAAACCGACTAATTTGCATGACCATTAGGCTTCATCTGTGCAGTTTATTTCCTTTATCCTCACATAGTTTCCTGGTTAATATGTGCGTGAAGATTCAAGCATCAATTGCTGAGGCTTTCCGGAAACAATCAGAAGTAATTGGGCGGCGATCTACTGCCAGGGTCACTGCAGCTGCGTTCGTAAGAAGATCACGACGTAACATGCAGGCTAATGGACAGAATACATATCTTCGTGGCAGAGGTAGAGCAGGTTCCCGTGATGGTGCTCTGGCCTATTCTGATGATGAAGAGGCTGTAAATGGTGAGAACTGTGGCAAAGAGTCATCATCTGCTGAGGAGAGCTCCCCAGAGAAAAAGCAGAAAAGATTGCCAAAATGGCCAACACCATGTTCATCACCTGCTCGAACAGCATGCAATGATGAGGTTCCTTCTGATGATAAGGACGATGTAGGAATCACCAGAGAAAATTTTAGCACATCTCCTCTGCGAGCATGGGGTAAGAATGGTACTCGCAGTCAGACTCGCCATGGCAATTTCAGTGCCTCAAATGGCAGGATGGTCAAGGGTGGGCGCATGATCAAGTTGGTTGAGTGTCTCCGAAATTCTGATGACAATGATAGTGAGGTAAACAGAAAACATGCTCCTGATATGCTGTGTCCTTCCTCTTAATTTTGCATCCGCATTAGTTACCTATTTTATTTGACAGTGTGATGTACATCTTTGTCTGCTTCCGCTGGATGAACAAACTATGCCAAATTTGGAGATGTCTTATTTGTGCTGTGGCCCAACTCTCTCCGTCAAACAACTATGTCAAGTGAGCCCTTACTTATATTGAAGTGTTTTGTTCTTGATCTACTGCCAGAACTTTAACAGTACTTCAAATGACTTCGTCTATGCATGCATGTAGTTCGTTGCTAGTCAGACATCTCACAAAGATGAAGAGGTTGAGATGTATGCAGTGAAGCCTCCTTATAGCGATATTGTCGGCAATAACAATGCCAGTTTCGATAAGGCAAGGCTTGCAGACGAGGAACGCCTTTCTGATTTGCGTTCCTTGTTCACTTTTCCCAATGGGGATCTGGTGAGATCAGAGAAGTTCAATTAGCTCTTCTACTTATGCATGTATCGTGTTTGAGATTCTTTTTGCTAGATGTTTAACTCTTGCCCATTGTGATTCCAGGAGCTGGTGTATGCCATAAAGATGGCAAACTAGGTGAATTGTACATCCTGACCCTGACAGAGCTGTCGCATGATCTCTCAGCGGCTCAGGGGTTTTGTATAAAAATTGAAACAAAAAGAAATCAGAGACCTATTGGATGGTGCATTGTGATGTACTAGCTAGTGAGGTGTGAGATAAACGTGTGTAGATTGTCAATCAGTAGTTTTCAGATGAACCAGAGATTCACATTTTATTTGTTTCTACTTGTAGGGTTAATATTCTTTTGTGCAAACGGTGGCCTTCCGAAGCTGTGAACGAGTACCTTTTGTTTTCCTTCTGTAAACAGAAATTGGTGGTCATTTAATTTCTTGTATAACGCGCATTGCAACAAGCATTATTTAAAATTAACTGATTGTAACAACATTTGATTTGAGATACAAACTTGACATCAGATTTGTGAGGTGGATAGTAAGTATTTTGCTCGTTTTTGTGGAGCTTATGTAAATGCTTTAACGGGTTTCACTTGATCTGATGGGTAATCGTAAAATTCCGAGTACTTCGACTTGTCTGCCCCTGGATGTACTCCATATATTAAGCCTGGGGGAGTTTCTGCTCAGTGCGCCGGTCCACGTCGCTGCGCTCTCCTTGCGAATTTTTATTTTAAATAATACAATTTTTTATTCAAATTGCAAAAATATACTTCGATCTTAAAAAATTGCAAAAATATACCTCTGTTGCCCGTATCGCCCCATATACGGGCGATCGGTGCGGCTTTGAACGCGCAATATTTCCTCTGTCTGCGGTCAGTTCCTAAAGAAAATCATAACTTTTTCATATGATGTCCGATGGAGATGAACTTTATATGAAAATTGTAAATCTCGACGGGATCTACAACTTTTGTATACAAATTTTTTCAATTTGAATCCATTTAGATGGTCAAAAATAGGATAGAATGTTCAGGTCTAAAAATCAGATCTGTTTTTAGATCTGAGACTTCTATCCCGTTTTTGGCTATCTAAATGGATTCAAATGAAAAACATTTGTATACAAAAGTTGTAGATCCCGTCGAGAGCTATAATTTTCATATAAAGTTCATCTCCATCTGACATCATATGAAAAAGTTACGATTTTCTTTAGGAAATGACCACAGACAGAGGAAATATCGCGCGTTCAGAGCTGCACCGATCACGGGCGACAATAGTATATTTTTGTAATTTTTTGAGATCGAAGTATATATTTTTGCAATTTGAATAAAAAATTGTATTATTTAAAATAAAAATTCTCTCCTTGCCCGATGCATGGGCCGGCTTGCATTTCGTCGGTCCGCTTGCTTATCTGCTTCGTGACGCACAGCCTCCATGGGTCTGGGGGCGGGCGAGTGGGCACGGGCCTCTTGCCCTCACGTGGCGTCGCACCACGTGTACGCATCTAAGTACATGTGAAGGCAATAGGTCTAAACCATACCGACAAAAACAAGGTCTTGTTGGAAGAATGGAGATGGATATGCAACGGTAAAACGTCATTTATACAAGTGTGGGTTTATAAGAGTGCGAATCCAACCGAAGTAGGTATACCACTAAGGATGGTAGAAAGGAATTATTGGATACAGTACTGAGCCCTGTTTGAAATACGAGAATATTGTGGAGTTCTATAGGATTTGAACTATTTATTGTGAAATTTCTACAAAATTCTTGTGAATTTCCTGTGTTTCAAACTAGTATTCTAACTGCATTTATGCTTCTTTGCTGGAATGGTCCTGCAGTACATCTAAATAAATAGAAGGGAAAAAGTGCAGTTTTAGTCCCTCGAGGCCTCAGCTATTCTTGGAGTTTAATTTTCAACTTTCACTCCAAGACCGTCTGCCAAGGAACTATTGCATCGGTTGTGGCTGTTGGGGACGTAAAGTAAATGATTTCGAATTCAAGGGTAAAAATTTGACTCTAGAGATGGTCGAGGGACCAAAATAGAACTAAACTTTTCCGTTAAAAAAGGTTTACCCAAGACGTGACGTTTGAAAATCAATAAAATATTAATGAAATCGGGACAAGTCAACTGGCACAGAAACAAATATAAGTACTGGACAAGTTACCGTTTTTTAATGCCACTTTGCTGTTATATGAAACTAATTCTCTTCTAAGCACACTAGTACTTCAAGCATAGAAAGATAATGCAAAATGATAAGAGTAAGTATCCAAAAACAATTTAAACACCTGCCCGATGCAAGCTTGATGTTTTATAACATAAATACATAATAACATTGCGTGGTCGCACAAGAAGGCTTCTGCTGGTGGCATAACCATTGGTGTTATCTAAACATTTACTCCAAAGGGGTAGATCCTCAGCTTACCAACATGGTGAATTGCCCAATGCATTATTCTCCCTTGTCCATTGGGAGCATAGACCTCCATATGCCAGCTAAAATGGTACCATAGATCGAGTGGCAGATGCTTGAGAGGATTTAGTGGCATTATGGACCATATGCTTGAGTGGAACTTCTGAGAGTATTGCCAAAATGCTTGCTCGCAAGAACTACACCTAGTACAGAATTCTGCATGGACAAAAAATCTGTATGATATTGTTGGCGCCGAAAAAGAGTCAATCGGCCTCAACACACGCAAACGTCTCTAACGGGTTCAGAGCGTGTCAGCTGATTTGATCCTGTGATCACGGCAAGATAGATCGAACTAAGTATTAACCATGTGATCGGCTACAAACAAGATAAATAAAAAAAAGTATCATGGCCGATATGCAATCAAAAGTAGATCTAAATAGCCATCGAAGCCAATTAGATATTAGATAAAGATTTGTCTTTTTTGAAAAAGGCGATATGCAACATGATCGGTATGAAAACAAATCTGGGTTGACATAAATCGAAGATGATCAAAATCGGTGATGGGCAACTTTTTTGATCAAGAACGAATTACAAAGGAGTATTGCTAGATCTAAAACTATTCCTAGTCGACAGAAAGTAAACACAAGTAGATGCAAGTTGATTGATTGTTTTGATCTTTCCCTGCAACTGATGAGGCTTAATGGAGGCCCGATCTTTCGGTGAGATAGATAACTACCGATTAGTGGAGACGACCCTCACGATCCAGGCTACGATCGAAACACGACCGATGCTAAGCATTCGCTGAACCAAACTCCGAGTTGTTATCAACCGTGCCAAAACCCGATTGACCTGATCATGAAGATCAATTCCTGCAAACAATCAAAGAACAAGCAAGAACAAAACAAAAGCAATCAGAAATTGCAAATATAATTGAAGTATTGATGTGGGGTTCCAAAGCACGGTATTGCTGTTGATCTCGCCGAACAAGAGAATACCAAATAGTTTCACCAAGAAAAATTACGACTAAACAAAACTAAAGTAACTTTGGGGGACTCCCTAGATATATATAGGTAAAAGAGAAGTGGAATTCGGCCAGCACAAAGGAGTGGCCGAATAGGACTCTTACAAGGCCCAAGTTTGACTCGGACTAGAAAGTTGACCCGATTTGTTTTGGTGATTGCGGAGTGCTCTGAAAGAATTTTTAGGTGGGGTCAAATCCATTGGAAATATTTCGTAGTAATCTTTTAATCAAGTGTAAGAACTCTCCAATCGAACACCATATGCAAAAGTTATGCTCGTTTTACTTCAGGCTGATATCCGGAGGCCGAATTGGATTCCAAAACGTGATGTATTTGATATCTTTCTCTTCTTAGCCTATGGATGACGTGTTGGAGTTTGTCCAACCAGGTGTGGTCGTATCCGTAGTAGTGATGTTCTCATCATCCTCCTCTTCTTGAATTTGAGTCGTCCTCGATTCAAGCTCACCTTTTAGCTCATCCTCAACACCAAACATCCTCATATAGGTATTGCATTTAATTAAATAAAATAGTGGCTCTTTATATATTTTAAAGTCAAGAAAGACATTCAAAGGATTCACCTAATAATTATCCATATAGCTCAACACTTTTTTCTAGCATATAAAGGCATGATGAATGTTAGCACTCTTAGATGCTTCCTCCCATCTTGAAGAAAAACCATCCTCAATTTTGGACAAGCAGGAAAAGAAACAAGCAACAAAAAGAACAACGTGTACGCAACATATATGTATATATCCCATATTTTATTGTTCTTTTGGTTTCGCGTAATGCTATTTACATAACAGCAAATGAGGAAATCAGATTTAAGCAAAGCACCTTTCCTCATAATTTTGCAACTCAATTTGTGATTATAAGTGAAGCATATAACATAAATATTAACATGATTCAGTTAGCAACTTAATTTGCAAATATAAGTAAAACACATATCTATTCCTGTCATTGGATAAAGAATACTCATGTTTTGTAAGCCTCATTCAATAACATAGATGGGCAAAACTGCAAGTTTTGGAAACAAGCATAGCTCATTCATATGATTTTCTAATGTAAACAAGCAATATCAAACCATTCCAATAATGGTGACAC
This sequence comes from Otatea glauca, assembly GCA_036346275.1. Classification (NCBI taxonomy): domain Eukaryota; kingdom Viridiplantae; phylum Streptophyta; class Magnoliopsida; order Poales; family Poaceae; genus Otatea; species Otatea glauca. The sequence goes on along the minus strand of CM070715.1, from coordinate 55,678,522 downwards.
AATTTTAATGGGCTTCCACTCATCAACTATGACATACTGATTTGTAATACAAGTAAATGTACTAAAATTCCAACAATGAGGTAGCAAGATATGGGTATCACACATATCAGGAAAATTTGATGGTGCTTTACATGAAACAAGCTCTTGCATACAACTAGGATTGCCCAAAATCGCAAGCTTCAATTCAGCAAGTTTATCACAAGTTATGCATATTCTGTAAACAATAAACTTGCCATCTATGCCATAATCCCTAAATAAATTGAATTTAAAATAGTAGGCATAGGTGCTAGATAAAGACTTAAGAGATGAAATTTCAGAAATCTTATCTATAACACGAATCAAGCTAACAGGCTCATTCAACATGATATAGCACAAAACAGTGGCAGGGGATATTCTAGTTATTGCTTCCTTATGCGTCATCAGTACCACATGATCAAAATTATAAGCATGCAATTCATCACATTGTTCTACAATTGTGGCACAAGGTGGTAAGTCACTAGAATTAAGTACAACAGTCCTATATACTCACAAATTTGCTTCCTTTTTTGCTGTAAAATCAGATCTGTACCATGGTCATTAGCGTCCTCCTCAGAAGAAGTAGGTACCTAAAAACTTTCACTTGATAACGCAGGTTTTTCTCTTTGTGGCTCCCCTTCTTCAGAAGTAACCTGCATATCACATGGAACAACAATAACAGAAATAACAGAAGTAGATTGGATTACGTTAGTAGAATCATCCTCACTTGTGCTATCCTCTACTTCACTCGAATTTTCTAGTATTTCTTTCGCATGCTCGGGGTGTATGCTCTCATTATAGTTTGGTGTAGTGTATGCAACAGAAGTAGCATTTAACTCTGTAGAAACTTGAACTGCAGTTGATTGTCTTCTTTGTATTTTTCTTTCAGCTTTACGTGAAAGATTAAGCAAGCATGACATAGAATTTTATTCTTTACAAGATATCATGATCTGAATTTCAAAATCTAGTCCACAATAAAAGTTGTCCATCTGAGTCTTTTCGGTCTCTTCTAACCCAAAACGCAAAAATATGAAATTCTTGGTTGTACTCATCCATAGTTTTACTACCTTGTTTTAGACGTTGCAATTCATTTTGTAATTGGCGAGCAACATATGAAGGAAGAATCTACCTCTCATAATTTTCTTCAATTTAATCCATGTGCTAGGTATGTCCTGATTTTTACGCATATAATCATTCCACCAAAGTTCAACAAAATTAGTAAATCCACTAGTAACGACCCTAATCTTGTCATGCTCGGGAATTCTATTTTTATCAAATGATTGTACTACAGATAATTCCCATGTAAGATAACCTTCAGGATCATATTTACCACTAAAAATGGGTACAATGAACTTACTTTTTGAACGTGTGCTATGCCGTCGTACCTACCATGGTGGTGAAGCTGTGCTCGTACGTTCTTCGTATCTTAGAGTGTGAACTACCTCTTCTCCTAGGATGTGTTGACCCAAGCACTACGACGTTGAGAACCTGCCATTGTTAGTGAAGACAAGAAACAAATCTCAAATATATGTTCCTATCAAGTACTAGGATGTCGTGATTCAAAGTCTCTCACAATCAAGCTTTTACTAAGTTCTTACCAATTCTTACCAAGCAAACAGTTGGTGACCGACGGCTGGTTCGTGACAAACGCACTCAAGCTTGGCAAAGCGATTGCAAGGAGAATAGTACCTATTTGGCTAGTAGAAGGTGGAGCTTGGATAGGAAATATTTATTTCCTATGCAATCAGATAATTCTAGTTATTGTAATGATAAGTAATGATCCAAACTAGAATTCACAAACCCTAGTTGCCGATCTCCAAGATATAAGCGAATTTCAAGGCAACTCATGTGCAAAGATGATGAAACTTAATACAACCAATGGAATGAGCTAAATAAGAATAATTTCAGTACCAAAGCTCGTGTTGCATAAGTTATGGAGAGACACTACCTAATTGCTTCAAAAAGGTAAAAGGTCACAAGATTGCTCACTAATTAATACAATTGCCCAATCTGAAAATAATGAACACAAATTAGGGTTTTGCTCAATGCAGTGCTGCCGATCACTATTCTGTTTTCTTTTCCTTTTTTTGGCCTTTTGGCTCTTTCTTTTGGTGACTTTCGGCCAACACTATTATGAACAAAGTTTTGGAATCCCTAACTCGATATCACAACACGGTATGATATGATAATTCAAGATTATGCATGTATCAAGTAGAGCAGCCCTAAGCAATATCAAATAGCTAGTCTCAATTGAGAAAAAAGTATTCACAAAGGATGAATTGCCAAAGGTATGTGTACTGATATTTTTGGGATTTTTATGGTTTGTAGATGCTGTTGTTCTCAAAGAAACAAGCTTAATCTCAAAACGATCCAAGAAACCCTAATTCAGTGTTTCTAGGGCAGCAAAGTTGTCTTCTAGATTAAAGTTTGAAAACAATCGAATTTGGATGGTTCACTATGGAAAGAATTGAAATTTATGTCCTCAGCTTTCAATAGAGTACAGAACACATGCAATTTTGAGCTTGGGTGTGAAAATTATGGCACAAAAATGGAACACCACAGAATAGTCCCAATTTTAGTCGAACGAGATCGATTCCGAATCTGAAATAAATTTGGTTTGAAAGAGTCCGAATCACAAAGGACGCCCAAAAATGTTTTTGTAGAGTACTCTTCAAGGATTCAGGAAAGTATAAAAACTTATCAATCGGAGTTCGGACGTGAGAATTAAGATCAAAATATCGAACCGATCTGGATTGGAAGTACAACTTGCTTCATCAAATTTGACGTCCAGATTAAACAAACTTGGATCCAGAATTAGAGTCCATGTCCAACTAGGTTTTTGTAGAGATTTTTCCCAGGTTTCAGAAAAGTGCAAGAACACTAGAATCCGAGCTCTTATGCGAAAGTTATGGACAAACCAATGTACTGGACATATTGAAAGAAAAGCTACACGAAGGAAAAAAATGATCAGCAACTAAAACAAGGACTCTAATGGATCAAAACCTAACAAAACTCACTAAAATACCAAATTGAATCTAAAGGTTGAATTTTTGTGGAGTAATTTTGAATTTAGGATAAAAAATAAAAACTAATATAAGGTACTGAATCTCTCACCGATCAACGAAAGCTCTGATACCACCTGATGAGGCTTAATGGAGGCCCGATATTTTGGTGAGATAGATAACTATCGATTAGTGGAGATGAACCTCACGATCCAGGATACAACCGAAACACGACAGACGCCAAGCAATCGATGAACCAAACTCTGAGTTGTTATCAACCGTGCCAAAACCCGGTTGACCTGATCACGAAGATCAATTCCTGCAAGCAATCGAAGAACAAGCAAGAACAAAGAAAAAACCAATCTGAAATTGCAAATATAATTGAGGTATTCTTGTGGGGTTCCGAAGCACGGTATTGCTGTTGATCTCGCTGAACAAGAGAATACCAAATAGTTTCACTAAGAAAAACTACGACTAAACAAAACCCAAGTAATTTTGGGGTACTCCCTAGCTATATATAGGTAAAAGAGAAGTGGGATTCGGCTAGCACAAAGGAGTGGCCGAATAGGGCTCTTACAAGGCCCAAAGCCCAAGTTTGATTCAGACTGGAAAGTTGACCCGACTTGTTTTGGTGATTGCGGAGTGTTCCGAATGAATTTTTAGGTGGGGTCAAATCCATTGGAAAGGTCTCGAAGTAATATTTTAATCAAGTGCAAGAACTATCCAACCGAACACCGTATACAAAAGTTATGCTCATTTTACTTCAGGCTGGTATCTGCCGCCGCAGGGGACAGCTGCCAAGGGGCGCCCCTGCCGTCGCTAAGCCCCCCCCGAGGCTAAGTCCCACTCCGCCGCCACCGAGGCTAAATCTGAGCGTTTGTGCCTAAATTTACCATGCCCGCGCAGCCGAGGCTAAGTTAAGCTAAGTCCGTCCCTCCCAAGGCTGCCAAGCTAAGTCCCTCCCAAGGGAAGCGGGCACCCCGCCGCCGCCGAGGCTAAGTTAAGCTAAGTCCCTCTAAAAGAAAGCGGGCACTCCGTCGAGGTTATGTCCGAGGGTCCGTGCCTAAATTTACCGTGCCCGTCACCTCAGAAAACTGAGACACAAGAGAATGAGATGAGCTACCAAAGATGATATCGTCCACATAAATCTAGATAAGGAGGAAATGAGAATATTGGTGTCTGATGAACAGAGTCTTGTCTACTATACCTATTTCAAAACCATGACTGAGAAGATAGGATTTAAGCCTTTCATACCAAGCTCTAGGGGTCTGCTTAAGTCCATATAAGGCTTTGGAAAGCTTGAAAACATGGTTTGGGTATTTGAGGTTCTCAAATCCTGGAGGTTGCTTGATATAAACCTCTTCCTCAATATAGCCATTGAGGAATGCACTCTTGACATCCATTTGATAAAGCTTGAAGCCCTTGGATGCAGAATATGCAAGTAGGATCCGGATAGCATCTAGTCTAGCTACAGGGGCAAAGGTCTCCTCAAAGTCAAGACCCTCAACCTGAGTGAAGCCCTTTGCAACTAGCCTAGGCTTGTTTCGAATGATAACCCCATCCTCACTCTACTTGTTCTTGAACACCCACTTGGTCCCAATGACATTATGACCAGATGGGAGCTCGACAAGCTACCATACCTTGTTCCTCTCAAAGTTTTCAAGTTCCTCATGCGTAGCATTAATCCAAGACTCATCAGATAATGCATGAGAAATATCCTTCAGCTCAAAAGAGGCAACAAAGGCTAAGTGGAGGCAGAAGCTGGACAAGCCAGATTTTGAGTATGTGACTCACTCAAACAGATCGCCAATGATCTGATCAGGTGGATGATGCCTTTGAATATGGCGGGGAGGTCCAGAAGCAGAAGTGGCCTCTACCTCATGAACAGAAGAAGCAGGATCAGAACCACTTGCTGAAGGAGAGACTGAACGTAAGGGTTGGTCTCCTTGAGGTGTAGAGATAGAAACAGGAGGCACCTCAGGTGTAGAGGGGACTGGATCAGGTGGATCACTGTCATCTCCATCATCCTCATCCTCTACAAAGATGGTCTCGAAAAGGGAAGAAGAGCCTGATATATCAGGTCTAACTCCTGGACTAGCCTCATCAAAGGTCACATCATAGGTCTCTTTGATCCTATTCGCCTCACAACTCCTGACCATATAGCTACGAGAAGAAGTCGAGTAACATAGAAAAATACCATCAGAAGAACGAGACTCAAACTTATCTAGGTTACCAGACTTCAAAATAAAACACTTACAACCAAACACACGAAAAATGAGAAACACTGGGCTTTCGCCCATACCTCAACTCATATGAAGTGCGATGCAAATGTGTTATCAGAAATACGCGATTAGAAACATGGCAAGCAGTAGCTATAGCCTGAGCCCAAAACTTCCTAGGAGTACTGTACTCGTCTAGCATCGTCCTGGCTATCTCAACCACGGTCCTGTTCTTCTTTTCCACTACACCATTTTGCTGAGGGACGTAGGGAGAGGAGAACTGATGCTCTAAATCAGACTCCACACAGAAACTCTCAAAGTAGGAGTTCTTGAACTCCGTGCCATTATCACTACGTATAGCTCCTAAGGCACCTGGGAGCTCAATAGACAACCTACTGACCAAACCCCTGAAGTAAGAAAAGGTCTCATCCTTCGAGGCCATGAAAAAGACCCAAGAATACCTAAAAAATCATCAACAATGACAAGAACATACCACTTCCCTCATGCTGACTGCACTCTAGCTGGACCAACAGTGTCCATATGTAAAAGCTGTCCTGGTGCATCAGTCATTACTACGGTAACTAAAGGATGAGAAGCAGTAACCATCTTACCATGTCGGTAAGGAGAGCAAACTAAGTCTTTGACCATCTTGAGTTTGGGAAAACCACGAATGAGATCGTGGCTGCTAACTCTGGTCAAGTGATCAAAGCCAGTGTGATAAGGTCTCCTATACCAGAAGGAGAGATCATGGGACTCAGAAGCAATCAAACATCGAAGAGAGTCTCCAGAAGAAGCAGAAAAATCAGCACGATAGACTCTCCCAAATATAGAAATCCCACAAATTAACCCTCCTAATGAATTGAGGATTCTACAAGCATTACTCTTAAAACTTACCTCGAAGGAGTCATCGAAAAGCTGAGAAACAAAAAGCAAGTTATACTGTAGCTTACTCACTAGGGGAACATCCTTAAGAATAAAATTTTCATTAATGCAGATGGTACCTTTAGCAAGAAGTTTAGGGCAATTAGCAATGACTCTACTTGAAGAAGCATCCCAAAAAGTGTTCAACTCATCACCGGGGGCTCGGACTAGGGAAGAGAACCAACTGAAAGTTCAAGCTCCATTAAGTTGGTTTCGGTGTTAATGACAAATCCAATATTGAGACTAACTCTTTTGATAATTATAATATTGATTAGTCTCAATTGTTAATTAATGATAAATCTTTTATAAGACTAACTCTTTTGTTGAGCTTAACTCTCATTAGTCTCTTTTGGATGAAAAGATGGAAAAATCAAAGGTATGAATTCGAGTTCATATTATCATATCTTGTTGCATTCTTTTGATATAATATTCATAATCATATTGATAAATTCAAATATGAGACTAACTCTTTTATTGAGTATATCTTTGATTAGTCTCATCTCATTGAAAAATGGAAAACTCAAGGTATGCACTCGTATTCATTTTACGATATCTTAATACATATTTTGGATTCAAGTTAAATGAGGAACTGTGCCATTATTTAGACCTCAAGATATGGATTAATGTTTCAACTCCATATATACATGAATGAACACATTTAGGGGGAGTTCATGCTTAATCTTAAAGTTTCAAAGTATTGATCTAATTCATCTTTCTATATCAAGGATCATTACTTTGAAGCAACCCCTTGAGTATATTTAACTTGTGTAGTTGTAGTATACTCATGGAAATATAGGATAAACTCCAAAGCAATCAAAAATTGAATATGTGCATATTGATTCAAGTTCAATTATTTGCATGCACACATCTAAAGGAGTTTAGTCTATAATTAATGGTCTTAAGAGTATTGATCTCTTTCCACCACTCCATATAAATTGGATCATTACTTTTAGATTCCATCGAATTGAGTATATGAAACTTCTGTAGTTAATATATACTCATGACAATTTAAATTCAATTTAAATTGTGTTAGGTTGCCATTAAATCAACAAAGAACTAGTCATGTGTTGATAATTCACTTTGTTGATCCTAGGGCAATCGAAAGTTCTTGAGTATATCAAGCATTAGTTGCATTAGTATACTCAAGACACAATTAATCTTTCAATCAATTTGTCTTTGGGTTGTGGTCAATCATCAAAGGAGAAGATCAAAGGATCTTGGGAGCATCCATTATGTGTTAATGGAGTGCATTGATGATTGAGACAACCATGTGTTTTGGACTAACACTTTCAATGAGTTTGAAATAGGTTAAGTGCAAGGTTGAGATGGATGAACGGGACAAGGACGTCATCATGTGTTGATGAGCATCAAGAGAGGATCCCGAAGCTAAGACAAGGGGAGTTCATCTTGTGTTGATGAACAAGATGAAGATCCCGACTTGGAGAGAATATGATGTAAATCATAAAAGCTCCATGTTGATGTGCTAGAGGCAAAGGTATAGTTAGCTAGGGCTAAGGATGTGTTCCTAGTCTTTTACCAGTCTCGGTGTTTGGATGGGAGACCGGTTGCTAGTTAGGTGCCGTACTATTAAGAGGGGTTAAGTATTTTAGCTTGAGCTTCATCATGTGTTGATGAACTCAATCCGGTTCACTCTAGCTCACTCTCTATTTGTTTTTTGTATGAGCTAAGTATTTGCATGTGTTGCAAATAAGAGAGCTCATGCTTGCTTCTTATTGAATCTTGATTTGGTTTTTGCATAGAGCTATGGATTTGCATGTGTTGCAAAAAGGGAGATAGCTTATGCAAGTTGGTTTAAGTGGTTGTTTTATGGAGCTAGATATTTGCATGTGTTGTAAATAGAGAGCTCATGCATCGGAGTCTTAGCTTGTGACTTGATCATGAGTTGATCGTCACAAAGGCTAAGATAGGTTTATGCTTTGTGTTTGCAAAATGAGTTTTTGCAAAATATGGTTTAATTGAATCTTATCTTGGAGCATGTGAATAGAGTTTGCAAATGTGTTTGCAAATTAGTTTGATCATGTGTTGATCATCACATGGCTCAAAGATATGATCTTGATTGCTCTTGTTTGCAAGATTTATATTTGCAAATGTGTTTTGCAAAATATTGTTGTTCGTGCATTTGATATTGGAGCATGTGAACTTGCAAATGTGTTTTGCAAAATCATTTTGGTCATGAGTTGATCATCACATGGTTCAATATTGATCTTATTAACTCTCTAGCTTGTAGTCACGCTCTTGATCAAGTCTATGTGAGGGATTTTGAGAAATCAGATTTTAGACTTGAATGACTACATTAGAGTCGTTATTTTTTTGATATTTAAAAATATATATGGTTTCTTAAATCTTGAAAATATGTGGAGATTTTATCTCTCGTGATAAGCTTCGCATAGAATCAAAGATCACCTAAATCGGAGTTCGGAGTAAAAAGTTATGAGTGTGTTAGTGCCTGAATCAGTGGTAGCACCGCCCCTAGTAGGGCTACCGACCCTAGATGGTCGGTAGCACCGGCTCGGGCGGTGCTACCGACCTAAAGGTCTGTGTAAAAAGTCCAGAACACGTGTTTTTAGCCCGAGAAAAAGAAAAAAACCTCGGTGCTACCGCCTGAAGCCCGATAGCACCGGATTTTTTGAGTAACGGCTAGTTTTTCTAGCCGTTGGCCTAGAGGCTAGTGGCACCTGGTTTACTGCACTGTTTGCCCAATTTTGGCCTCCAACGGCTAGTTTTCTTGGATGAGGCTATAAAAGGAGCCTTGGGGCTGGCATTAGGTTGTTGCTGACCTTGGAGAAGGTTTGTGGGAGTTATGTGCCTGTGCTGCTATCTTCCATTTTGTTTTTGAGATAAGAGTGAGCCCTATTTGCATGTGTTGCATTTAGGAGAGGATTGAGAGCCTCTTGTGTATGTGTTGCACTTGAGTGAAGCCTTGTGCATGTGTTGCACTTGGTGAGGATCAAGCTAGAGGGCTTGACTTGTTACTCTTGGTGTTTGCCGACACCTAGACGACGTGTGGAGGCATCGTGCGCAGTGACCTTCTCAATGAGATTGTGAGAAGGCCTAGCAAAATTGTGAAGGTCGGAGCCCACCTACCCGGAGGGGGAAAGAGCTACCACTAGTGGAATCGAGGCGGGTGCTCAATTCGTGGAGCTGGTCCAAAGTGGTTTGGGCTTGCCTCAACGTGGATTAGGGGAGACCGGCAAGTCTCCGAACACCACGGTAAAAAGTATTGTGTCTCCTTGTGTATGCTTGCAATTCCTTATTTATATTGTTGCAATTTACATTTCTAGAATTAAATTGCTTGCTTGTCTTTAGGATTGTAATTTATTGTTAGAGATATAATTAGCTAGTGCACTTAGTGAACCTAGTTGATTTAGGCATTATTTTGTCAAAACCTTAGTTTATCGCTTCCGCATTGATTATTGCTTAAGTTTTGACATAGAGATCAATAGAGCGTGTATTTAGTGAGAAGAATTTTTATAACCGCCTATTCACCCCCCCTCTAGTCGGCATCCTCGATCTTACACCAACGAGAGTCTCCGGTCATATGGCGAGAACAACCGGAGTCAACAATCTAAACATCTCCCTTCCCCATTCGACTAACCTGTTCAAGTCAAAGGAGTGAGCGATGACTCAGTACTAGGATAGAGTGAAGACCTGGGAATCCAATACTGAACCACAAGACGCCTTAGAGTACCAGCCACAGAATAAGACTGAAATCGAGTGTCTCTCTAACACTCAACCCTAACAAGATGAGTAGCAACTCTAGTAGATGATCTAGGAGCTGGAACTGGGTTGGCCCGCTGTGGTGCAAAAGCCGGACCATCCCAGTAAGGCTGTCTGGATCTCCTACTAGAAAACACATCACGCCGCTGATATCTACCTCGATGGGAAAACGTGGAATATCATGAGAACGACGGGTAAACTGACCATGAGCAGCTCTAGGACTAAAACTCAAAGAAATTGCAAAAAGCTAGTCCTGGATGCTGCCCAAAAACAGGCGACTCTCTAACCTATCTAGAAGCAGTGCGTGCCTTAGGAGCACTCAGGGTCTAGGCATAACCCTGAATACCTCTAAGAGCAATGACACACTCATGCCGAGTGATCTTGGCACACCTGAAGCGGAAATCCACTAGATGACCATCCTTCTTACAGAAGGTGTATGTGTACTTCGCCTTGCTGGAGGCAGAAGCAACAAGAGAAGCATCCTTCTGGTCAGAAGTCCCATGGACAACTCCAGCAGATCTAAACACAGTGGTACTCACTCTGAGAGCTACCACGATTTCACCACTCTTGGGGCCACGCACAATGATGGGAGGATGCGCCCGAGCGTGCTCCAAGTAGTCAAATCCTAGACCTTGATTAAATCGACTAATTTTGGATTGGTCTAGAATGAGATTGAGCTTCTTCTTAGCTCCTACAAATTTCTCGAGAGTGCTCATGAGATACTCACACTTTTGGAAGAAAGAGGCACATGAAGAACAGGGAAGAAGGCAAGAAGAAGAACCAGAAAGAGAAGATCTCTCAGCACGTGCATTTTTCTCCCTCATCACGGCTGCCTCAATCTTGTGGGCCTCACAAGAAACGCAAGGAGTATTTCTAATCCTAAGGGCTTGGTCTTCTAACTTCTTCCTAAGTTCGACTTGGATTTTATCCAAGTCCCCCTCAATCTCAGCACATCGCAGACAACTTTCTTGTGACTTATCTAGTAAGTCCTTAGCAAGTTTAGCACACTTGACATTTAGAGATTCATTGTCAAGTTTTAGTTGATTACAGCCCTCATATGAGCTGACTGGGTCCTTAGAAGCATGTAATTCAAGTTCATCATTTCTAGAAGAAAGCTTCCTAAGGTGAGTGCTCATGGCATTAATTTCAGCAAGAAGTATAGGGCAATTAGCACAAGGAGTAGAGTGAGCATGAAGAAAACTAGCATCTATAAACATGGCATCAACAGATTCTTTGCTAGCATTCTTGAACCTAAGACTCAAGCTCAGTAAGCACACTATTATGCATAGTCCTTAGGTTCTCTAGCTCCACAAACAAAGCATCACACAATGAACAATCATAAGTGACTTGGGAGGGAGATGATCTAAGAGTAGCTAACTCCCGAGTCAAGGTACCTACTTCCTTCTCAAGCTCCGTACACCTAGCTCTAGCTCTAGCATGAAATTTCCCTAATTTGCAGAAAGCTTCATTGAGCTGGTCATAGGAGGGTACCTCGTTCGAGTCGCTGATGTCGTTGGTGTCCGCCATGAAGCACATGCCGGAGAAGTCATCGCCGCCTTTCTTCTCTTGCGGATCATCCTCGTCTTCGTCGCTCCACGTCTCCATGTCGGAGAGGTTGATGTCGTCGAGGGCGGCGAGGACATGGTGGAAGAGCTTCTTGTTTTTTGAGAAGTTGCGGTACTTCTTCTCACACGCTGGGTCGCGAACTGGAGGCTTCTTGTTATGGTTCTTGTTGGTGTCATCGTTTTTTCCTGATCCGCCGATGTCGTTCTTGCCCTTCTCCATCTTGGGGCAGTTCGCTCGAATGTGGTTGGGGCCACCACACTTGAAGTAGGTGATCGTGCCACCTCTCTTCCTCTCTCTCACCCTTTTGTAGGCATGAGAAAATTCCTGAGCTAAAAGAGCAAGCTCATTTTCTGGAAATTTTTCCAGTTGGTCATCGCTTAACTCGCAAAGGACGGAGAGGGAAAAACCAGCAAAAGAATCAAAAGTGAATCTAGTGGGATCAGCGACCAAGGCCATCGACTGAGATTTCATCTTGCGAGAGACGACATCAATCTCATGAGTCTTGAGTCGGGAATAAAGCCCGTTAAGAGTCAGAGTCGACAAGTCGGTATGTCCTTGATGGTGGTCACCTTCATCTCCCAAACTCGAAGATCGAGCGTGGTCAAGAAATATCGAGCATTATCCGAGTCAGGGTATATGCAACCGACTACTCGGAGGTCGCTCAAAATCTTCGTAAACCTCAAGACTCTCAACGTCAGCCATATTGTCGGCCGTGACGTGCTCATCGGCAAGAACCTCATACAGGAGATTCACCTTCTGCCATATCAAGAAACCCTGGGCAGTGATGTACAACTCCATCCGCGACTTCCAAAAAGGAAAATCAACTCCAGAAAATATTGGAGGCTTGGTGGAATATTTGTCCGTCGCCATGGCTCTCGAGACCGGTCAAGATCTATGGAAGAGCAAAACCGGCTCTGATACAAATTGAAGGACCGAAATGGCGATCAGAGGGGGGTGAATGATCATAATTAAATTTTTCCCCCACTCAAAGGATCCAGCCAAAACCTCACTTGAAACACTTAAACGCAAAGAAGCAAGATAGAGAAAATCATGGTCTTTAACTTGCTTGTGGGGTTGTGCTGATCAAGATGATCTTGGATATTCTCCCACTTGTCACAGCAAGCAAGAACACAAGAAACAAAAACCTCAAACGTGATCTATAAAAATTTCTCAAACATTGAGCAAAGAGATCGAGTTCTTGCAAAGGATTGCCTAGACGATGATGATATGATATAAAGAAGATCCATCCATCAATCATACATCCTCGGCATAAGAAGCACAAGTAAGTAGAAGGAGGGGAGTCAAATCCAACTTGCGAGAATTTAAATTGCAAGAAATTAAATTGCGGAATTTAAAAACAAGTAGAAGGAGGGGAGGCAAATCCAACTTGCGGGAATGTAAATTGCAAGAATTTAAATGCTGAATTTAAGACATAATGTAAATGCTGAAATTAAATTTAGAAAAGTAAGGAAGTGAAAATTTATTTCTTTGGAGGAAGGTTTACAAAGCCTCACAACAAGGTGGGAAAAGCTCAAAGGAGCACTCAAAACTTCAAGAGGGGAGAGATACCCCTCCCCCTCTATTTATACTACTCTTGAATCATCCTCCACCCTTGGATGAGTTCAACTTGGCCCTAAAGTAACCTCATCAAGGGTTGAGATTGAGTTATCCTCCACCCTTGGATGAGTTCTACTTGGCCCTCAAGAAACCTCATCAAGGGTTGAGATTAATTCAAGCTAACTTGGCCACTACTCTATCCTCTAAACCGTAATCCAACGGTTCTCCTTGATCCGAGCAGCTCCAAGCTAGTAACTCAGCCGTTTCCTTGTCTTCTAGGCTCGCACCGACTCCGTCTCCGATCATCTTCTAGCGATCCCCGACCGTTTGGACCTTTGACGCACCTCACCTAGTCCTGGTCATCCTCCGCCTCACTATGACCTGTCACCGTCGTCTTGCAACCATAAAAAATAAGGAAACCCATCACATAGCAATATCCAAAATGATATACAATAATTATCCAGTTGCTAAAAATAAATCATATTCCTAACTCAAATACAGTCAAATACTCATCACCAACATAGGTCAACCTCCACATGGTCTTTCAGATTGTCAGACATCTAACGCTCAGTGGACAGCGGGAGAGGAGACCTCTAGTTGATTTTACATGCGCTGCTCAGCAAGTTCATGTTTGCTATAAAGTCTAAGTTATATGGTCGATGAAGACTTGCAAAAACCATGTAGGTTTGCTGTGACTAATATAGCGTTTATGTTATATGTGGCCTCTCCGAGTACTCGCTCAGGGGCTAAGGCATTTGATGAACGTTTTTCTAGCCCTGTGTGTAGGTACAATTAGGTATGTGCTTTACTGAGGGTCTATAAATACTAAGTCAGATTTGCATCTACTTGTGCTACTCTATTTCATCGACGAGGAAATAGTAGGTAAAGCACAATGGACAAGCAAATTAATTGGTATTATCATGAAATACTACAGTAATAGCAAACATTCAGTTTTTACATCAGCATGACTTAGCCTAAGGGTCCTGGTTAGCATCGTCGTCATCACCATCAAGAGACAGCTCCAACTTGGCCACGAACCCCTCAGCAAGGCCTTTTGAGGACTCGATGTAATCGGTAACCTCGTTCACCTTGCATGTGAATCCTTTGTTTAATATCGAGAGGTCCAAGCCCAGATGATGGCTCTTCACTAGGCCAAGCACGTGAGAGGTCGCAAAGACGAGCAGATGAAGTCATGTGCTCTAGGTTCTTCGACTGCAGAGTGGCAAGCGCCGCATCTACTTCAGCCTTTTCAGCCTCGACGACCTTCCTGCTCGCCTTCGCCTTGTCTCGGCTGATCTTGGTCTTGAGCCACGCAAAGATCGACAAGCAGCTTTCTCGCCTTCGCTTCGCTCGCTTTCAACTTCTTCGCCTCCCCTCTCGCTTCTGGCCAGATTTGGCGCTTCACCACCGAGTGCCGCCAGTTCGATGTCTTTCATCTTAAGTCATTCATTTTGTTGATTGGCTTGCTCGTAGAAAGTTTCAATCTTGCGCAGCAGGGTATCTGCAACGTGCTAAAGAAAGAAGCCGAGAGGTGTCAATAAGCAAAGTAGAGGATAAAGCAGAGCGTGGGAAACGGATTTGTTGTAATTGCATACCTGAAACTGGGGCTTCAGGACAGACCAATATTCCAGAGGCACTTGAGAAGTTAGGGGAGGTGGAGATGTTGTTGTGGTAGCAGCAGCCGAAGAGGGAGCTGCGATGGTGGCAATTGTGCCGAGAGATGACAAGACAGCTACGGCAATGTCATCGACCACACTGCTAGATACCCCTTTCCTATAGGAGATTTTCTGCATGACATCTCCAAAAGAGGAAAGAATCGTAAAGAAAGAAAGGAAACCTACTTCGCCAGCCGATATTTTGCGTGCACGTTCTTCTTTTGTGCAACTGTTTTTGCCAGGATTGGTCTCATCCTCGCAGCTGGCTTCTCGACCGGTGGAGGATATGGTACCGGCGAATCAGCAGCCAAAGATGGAACCTGTGAATAAGAAGTTACTACAAATTGAAGTTTGTCAAAGAATGACTATGACAAGTGCTGCTCGATGGAAGTATTACCTGCTCGACCACTTGGGTTGATGGAGATCCCGTTCGAGGAGACATCTGTGTAGGAGCTGCCAACTTTTGTGTATCGGCCCAAAGGTGGCCCGCTGATCATCCAGCATTTTTGGATTATGTCAGAAGAAATTTCATAACATCCAAGTGAGCGATTGAAGATCACCTGGTCAAATGGCCTTGACGATGAGGTCCAAGCCTGTTTGGCTGGTCGATGGTGCGCTGGAGACACCAACCTTCTCGCCCGAGGAGACTCGATCGCTGCTTATTCCAAGGTTGCCTCACCCTAATTTGGGATGGTAGTGGGTGCCGGATCATTTAGAGGAGAGCCAGCATTGGCGGAGACAGAGCCCGATGCTTGATCATCGTTTCGGATCGGCTTGTCATCATCTAGGCCGATGACTTCATCGATTGGCCCACTGTCATCGTCGAACTTGGCCTCCTAAGGAGATGTTGGGTCAAAGCAGGTAATAAATGCACGAACGATGATTGAAAACTGTGACAAAGCACTCACCACTGACTGAGGGTTGGCAAGCGAATACGCCTTGATGCCGTAAGCGCTAGGTTTTGAGCCCTGGAACATCTTGCTCAGCCTAGTGGAGATGTCTGAGTTCGACAGATCTGGCAAAAACAAATCAGCTCACTATTCATCGACTAAAGCAAAGAAATAAAGATATTATAAGTACTTACTTCCAGGATTGTCCCTGGTAGCATCATCGACTCTGGAGTAGTCCCAGGCCAAGTGGTCCTAGCACTTCAGCGGACTCGACCAGAGCGTGAGGAAGTCTCTAGCAACGTGCCACCCAGTCAGCCCGGTTTTCCTTAGCTCCTCGATCTTTCGAACTATATCAAGCAACCTCTAGGATTTGAGAACTCCAAATACCCAAACCATGTCTTCAAGCTTTCTAAAGCTTTGTATGGACTGAAGCAGGCCCCTAGAGCTTGGTATGAGAGGATTAAGTTCTACCTTCTCAGTCATGATTCCAAAATGGGTATAGTAGACAAGACTTTGTTCATCAGACACTAGGATACTCATTTTCTCTCGTCCAAATTTATGTGGACGATATTATCTTTGTTGGCTCTTCGCATTCTCTTGTGTCTCAGTTTTCAGAGGTGATGAGCATAGAGTTTGAGATGAGCATGATGGGAGAGTTGACCTATTTCTTCGGCTTCCAAATCAAGCAGACTCAGGAGGGCACTTTCTTGCATCAAGGCAAGTACACTCAAGACCTCTTGAGGCACTTCGATATGTCTAATAGGAAGCCGGTTATGACTCCTATGTCCGCCACTGCTGTTCTTGAGCCTGATGAGAACGGTGAGCCGGGAATGGCGCGCGTCGCGGGGTGTGTGTCGGTAAGAAGCAATGAACACGAGGTTTATACTGGTTCGAGCCCCCGAGTTCGGGTAATAGCTCTACTCCAGTCTTACCCTGAGGCGAAAGGTGTAAATGAAGCTCTGTGGGAGAATACAAGTGGGGCCCCAGCTCGGGGTCACTCAGGAGCGAAGCCGCGGGTAGGAAAAGGCCAGGTCGACCGTGCTTCACCTTATGCACATCTGTCTCTGTGTGTATGTCCCTTTTTTCTCCTCTCCCCTTGGTCGGGGTGATCCATCGTCTTTTTATAGTCCTCTGGGAGCTTCGCTACCTGGTCCCAAGGCTGACGTTAGGTGCCCGTGGTGAGTCGATGGGGGTGAAGAGGAACGCGGTATGCTACACTAGCACAAAAAAATCTACCGCATAACCAGAAAGCTACTCGCAAGAAGGGGGTCATAGATTAGATTACCACTAGATGCGCAGTTGCAGAATCCTTCACGTGTTGATGTAGTGGATCATCCTTGCCGCAGTCGTTGCGTTGATGAAGTGGATCGTCCTCACCTCGCTGTGGATCGTTCTCCCACACTGCAGTCGTAGCAGCGTCACCACAGTAGTCCACACGTCCAGAGATGGAATGCCGTGCGTCAGTGTGCAAGCACCTGGTGGCTCGGCAGGGGCAGCGAGAGGAGGAGGCTAGGGTTTCGGGTGAAACACTTCTATACTGTGGAAAGCACACACTGCGCCCACCCTCCTCCACTCCTTATATAGCCACGAGATGAAACCCTAAACTAGGGCCCATTAGCATGCTAAGCCCACGAGGTCCATTAATTACAGATCCAATCCAAATTAATGCGTCCTAGCCCATTAAGTGTGTGACCCTGCAGGTTCACGTACGTTTGGACATGGATTGGGAAAACTCTTTTTCAATCCAATAGTTGGTAGCAGTTCCTTGCAAAGCATGCTAAATCCCAAACATACTATGATCAAATCGGACAGAACCTATCAAAAGTACTCATGTAATAATCCCTTTGCCAAGTATATGAAGATTAAACTCAAGGTGAGAAGCATGTCATACTTTGATGATTCAATCCATCTCTCGTATCCGTGATATATTACTAAGTTGTGATTGACTCCTCAATCACGGCATGGCCATGCACTTCCTTAATCATATCAAACGAGTGACCTTGTCATATATCTCTGTTTCATTGGAGTGGCAAATTCCATCTTGACTGCTCACTTCCCTCTGCACGTTTCATAGTATACATGAAAGTGAAGAGAAACGCGGTATGCTACACTAGCACAAAAACAAATCTACCGCATAACCAGAAAGCTACTCGCAAGAAGGGGATCATAGATTAGATTACTAATAGACGCGCATTTGCGGAATCCTTCGCGCGTCGATGTAGTGGATCGTCCTCGGCGCAGTCGTTGCGTCCATGGAGTGGATCGTCCTCGCCTCGCTGTGGATCGTCCTCCCACTCCGCAGTCGTAGCAGCGTTACCGCAGTAGTCCACACATCTAGGGATGGAACGCCGTGCGTCGGTGTGCAAGCACCTGATCGCTCAGCAGGGGCAACGAGAATAGGAGGCTAGGGTTTCGGGTGAAACACTTCTAAACCGTGGAAAGCACACATTGCACCCACCCTCCTCCATTCCTTATATAGCCACGAGATGAAACCCTAAACTAGGGCCCATTAGTGTGCTAAGCCCACGAGGTCCATTAATTACGGATCCAATCCAAATTAATACGTCCCAGCCCATTAAGTGTGTGATCATGCAGGTTCACGTACGTTTGGACATGGATTCGGAAAACTCCTTTTCAATCCAATAGTTGGTAGCGGCTCCTTGCAAAGCAAACCAACTCCCAAACATACTATGATCAAATCGGACAGAACCTACCAAAAGTACTCATGAAATAATCCCTTTGCCAAGTATATGAAGATTGAACTCAAGGCGAGAAGCATGTCATCCTTTGATGATTCAATCCATCTCTCGTATCCGTGATATATTAATAAGTTGTGATTGACTCCTCAATCACGGCATGGCCATGCACTTCCTTAATCATATCACACGAGTGGCCTTGTCATATATCTCCGTTTTTGAAAGATCGAAATGGCGATCAGAGGGGGGGGGGGGGGGTGAATGATCCCAAATAAAATTTCCCCCACTCAAAGTACTCCAAACAATCTCGCACTCCAAATAATCTCGCAATAAAAATCTGAAACACCCAAAGATTTTCCTTTAAAATGGTGTTTCTCATATTCGCACACCCTCCAAAACCCCGAACAATTAGACAACTGTGTGTACCCCTAGTTTGCATGGATGAGAACCATGAATCATGTGAGGGAATTTTTAATCACAATCCTGGTTGTCAAGTGTCCAAACAAAGAGGAATCAACTTAAAGACTACTTTTCTAAAAGAGATAAAACTAAAACACCAAAGTCTCTTTCAGAAAATTAAAAGCAGATTTTCCAGGAATTATCCTCAATTGGAGCAGGTGGTTCGTGAGTTTATGTTGCTATAAAATTTTTGGAAAATTTTCTCCCTGTGAGAAGTTGGGTCGTGAAACACTCCACAAAAAATCACCTCAAATGTATTTGTAGAATAAACATGAAAAATCAAGCAATGCAGACAGTCAGGAACTTTGACCAGAAAGTTTGAGGCTCAGTTTTCACTTCATAGCGCTCAAAAGGTGCAACCATTAGAATCAAAATTTGTTGTACAGATGGATATATGAGTCATGCACATTGGACATGAAGAATCACTGAAAAATGATTTTTCTAGATTTTTATAAAAATCAAATACTGACTACTGCGTGAAGAACAAGTTCTGGACAGATTTGCAATTCAATAAGAACTTGACCTCTAGTCTATCCTAGGGTGCAAGAAAGATGTAAAACCATATGAACACCCTTAAGACATCCTAGAAGAACAGCATTTAGAAGGAGGGGAGGCAAATCCAAATTGCGATAAAGTAAATTGCGAGAATGTAAACGCGGGAAAGTAAATGCTAAATTTAAATTGCGTAATTTAAATGCGTAAAGGAAATGAAACATGAACATAAATGAAGAACATTTCATTTCTGGAAGGAGAGGTTACAAAGCCTCACATTTCATGTGGGCAAAGCTCAAAGGAGCATCAAAAACATCAAAACCTTCAAGGATGGAAGGTTACCCCTCCACCCCTATTTATACAACTCTTGGGCCACCTACCACCCTTGGATGAGCCTCTAAACCTTAGAGAATCCATCAAGGGCTAGGATTAACCCACTCAACCAGCCATGCAAGGGTTCACCCAAAACCAACCACACAAATGGGTTTTCTTGCACGGTTTTTAAAGCATACTAACTAGACCCGCTATCCGACGGCCCTCATCGATCCGTGCAGCATCTAGCTAGAATCACATCCATTCCTTGTCTTCATGGCTTGCACGGACTCCGTCTCTGATCATCTTCCGGCGATTCCCGATAGTCTGGACCTCCGACGCTCCTCGCCTAGTCCCGGCCATCCTTCGCCTCACCATGACCTAGCACCGTCGTCCTGCAACCATCAAAAACAAGGAAACTCCTCACATAGCAATGCCCACAAAGATGTGCAATAAATCAATCAAAGTACACTCATTAAAATTCATTTTTCCTCGTTCTGGCTGGTAGCACCGGGAAAACAGAGAAGACCTCAAATTGCTTCCAATTGAAAATCTAATTCAAATCAAACTCAAACAAGAGAAACCCAAGCTCAAATTTAGTCAAATACTCATCACAAATCTGGATAGACCTCCACATGGTCCTTCAGTTTCATTGGAGTGGCAAATTCCATCTTGACTGCTTACTTCCCTCTGCACGTTTCATAGTAAACATGAAAGCTACCTTTATAACTATCCGGTTAGGAAGTAGTGTTTGATAGCCCCAAGGAAAACTATTACACATGTAGGGAATATGACAATCTTAGGTCTAAGGATCATACATCTACTATGTATGAGATACACTGATGACACATAAGAATGTAACATTCTCGCAGTGTCCCATGGCGGGTCTATCTAACCCATGTTCTTCAACATGCGTCCACAATGTATAGATGATATCTCCATATCCCATGATCTATGAAGCATGATCATCGATCACTACATGTGCTGATCTATTCATCGTTGTCCTATACGATGATATCCGATCAGAGATATTTATCGAATTATATCAATAAGTAAAGAGCTTCATAAGCAAGTCACATACTTGTTGATCAATACAATGATATACATTCATTGGATCAATAATCATATTATTATTCATAAACATAGTCATGTTACAGTCATCTAAATGATTGCCTCAAGGGCATAACACTAACAATCTCCCACTTGCACTTGAGTCAATCAATTAAGTATCTAATACCAATAGACCTCGTGTGCGCCTCATGCTTAGGCTGTGGCAATGGCTTTGTCAACGGATCGACCACAATGGCTTCCGTATGTACTTTGCATATTCTTACGTCACCTCTATCCACAATCTCGCGAATAAGGTGAAAGCGTCGGAGTATGTGTTTAGACTTCTGATGAAGGAACCAAGAGAATTATTCTCGACTCATCCGACCCATCCAAAATGACTCTGATCGGGATAGGGCTCGAGGATAAATAGGAAGACATGCTTGTCACCTTCCTCCAGGCTAACAAGGACATCTTCGCCTGGAAGCCATCCGACATGCCGGGTGTTCCTAGGGAGGTGATCGAGCATTCTTTACACGTCGATGAAAAGGCAAGGCCAGTCAAGCAAACACTCCGGTGGTTCGCTCCAGATCGTCAGAACGCCATTAAGCAGGAGATCACCAAGCTATTAGCTGCAGGTTTTATTAAAGAAAAGTATCATCCCGACTAGTTGGCGAATCCTGTACTAGTTCAAAAGAAGAACAAAACTTGGCGCATGTGCGTTGACTATACTGATCTCAACAAGGCATGTCCGAAGGATCCATTCGGGCTACCTCGAATTGATCAAGTGGTTGATTCAACCGCCGGGTGCGAGATCCTGAGATTCCTCGATGCCTACTCAGGGTACCACCATATTCGCCTAAAGGCGGAAGATCATATCAAAACATCATTCATCACGCCCTTTGGGGCCTTTTATTATACCACGATGGCGTTCGGGTTGAAAAATGCTGGTGCAACGTATCAACGCGCAATACAACGATGTTTTCACGCCCAACTCGGACGCAACGTGGAAGCATATGTGGACGATGTCGTGGTAAAGACTCGGGAGAGGAAGGACGTCATCGCCGACCTAACCGAGATGTTCGAAAGTCTAAGGACTTTCAGCATGAAGTTTAATCCCGAGAAGTGTGTTTTTGGAGTATCTTCGGGAAAACTAGGCATTGAGGCCAACGAGGCATTGAGGCCAACACAGAAAAGATCAAGGCCATATCAAATATGGAACCGTCGACTTGCCAAAAGGACGTCCAGAAGTTTACAGGGTGAATGCCAGCATTCAGCAGGTTTATTTCCCGACTGGGTATGCAAGGTATGCCATTCTTTAAACTCCTCAAGAAGCAGGACAAGTTCCAATGGACGCCTGAGGCACAGCAAGCGTTTGAAGATTTGAAGACCTTCTTAACGACACCCCCTGTCTTGGTTTCACCGATGCCAGGGGAACCTCTGTTACTTTACATCGCGCAACGACTTGCGAGTCGACCGCAATCATCGTAGAAAGGGAGGAGCCGGGTCACGTGCAGAAGATCCAACACCCGGTCTATTTCATCAGCGTGGTCCTGAGTGCATCTAAGGTGCGGTATCCACAAGTGCAAAAATTATTATACGCCGTACTTCTTATATCTCGCAAACTCAAGCACTACTTCCAAGAGCATACTATTTCGGTGGTCACTTCCTTCCCAATAGGAGATATACTTCACAACCAGGCCACTGGGAGAATTGCAAAGTGGGTAGTCGAGCTTGGAGCCTTTGATATCCTATTCAAGCCTCGCATAACCATCAAGTCTCAAGCGCTCGCCGACTTTACTGCCGAGTGGACAGAACTGCAAAACCCTGCGGTCGTCAAGGAACTCGAGTATTGGATGATGTACTTCGATGGTTCCCTCATGCTCAGCGGCGCGGGGGCTGGTATAGTGCTCATATCACCAAGTGGGGAACGGTTGAGGTACGTTCTTCAAATACTTTTTCCCGCATCGAACAACGCCGCCGAGTACGAGGCACTCATCCATGGGCTCCGTATCGCCATATCACTCGGTATCCGACATCTGACGGTTCGCGGAGATTCAATGCTCATGGTCAATCAGGTGCAAAAAGAATGGTCGTGCATCGAAGACAACATGGCTGCCTATTGCCAGGAGGTACGCAAGCTAGAAGGCAACTTTGACGGTTTGGAACTTGTTCATGTGCTCCGTCGGGACAATGAAGCGGCCGACGAGCTAGCAAAAATGGGATCCGGCCGGACCACAGTGCCTGTGGGAGTATTCGTCGAAGAAATTCATAAACCCACAATAAGCACTCGGCCAAAGTTAGACATCCCAGTGGAGAAGAACGTGGAGGCAGAAGTCCTGGTCATTACCCCCGATTGGACAGCTCTGTATCTAGACTATTTGACGAAGGACGAGCTACCCAAAGACAACGTGCAGGCCGAACGAATAATTCGCCGAAGCAAGAGCTATGTTGTAATCAGGGAAGAACTCTATCACAAGAGCTCCTCTGGTGTACTACGACGGTGCATATCAGAATAAGAAGGAAGAAATCTTCTCAAGGAAATCCACTCGGGAATTTGTGGGAATCACGGGGCGTTAACTACCCTGGTCTGCAAGGCTAGGGATTTTTCTGGCTAACTGCTGTCACTGATGCAGAGGACATCGTCCGGACATGCGAAGGATGTCAATTCTTTACGCGATAGGTGAACAAACCGGCACAGGAACTACAGACCATCCCAATCACTTGGCCATTTGCGTTCTGGGAGCTTGACATGGTGGGACCTTTGAAGAAGGCTCAAGGTGGTTATACTCATCTCTTCGTGGCCGTCGATAAATTCACCAAATGGATTGAGGCCAAGCCAGTCGCCACAATCACAATCGTAAAGGCCAAAGAATTCTTCCATGAAATAGTGGTTATATTCGGCGTACCAAACCGAATCATCACGGATAACGACACCCAATTCAGAGGTGGCATATTTCAAGACTGGTGCGGTGAACTTGGCATAAAATTTGCTTCGCATCAGTAGCACACCCCCGAAGTAATGGGCAGGTCGAACGAGCCAACGGCATGGTGTTACAAGGCCTAAAGGCAAGGATTTTTTATCGTCTCAAACCATACGCCATTCGGTGGGTCAAAGAATTGCCTTCGATACTCTGGGGGCTGCGAACTGCCCCCAGCAGAACAACCTAGTAGTCACCTTTCTTCCTGGTGTATGGCTCAGAGGTAGTCCTCCCCACCGAGTTAGAATTCGGATCCCCGTGGGTTCGGAGCTATGAGGAGGTTGCTTCGGAAGAAAGCCGGCTAGAAGACCTCGACCGACTGGAAGAAGCCAGGGACGTCGCAACAATTCAGTCGGCAAAGTACCTTCAAGGCTTATGTCGCTATCACGGTCGCAATGTAAGGAGCCGCGCATTCTCCATAGGAGATCTGGTCCTTAGAAAGAATCAGAAATACGAGCATAAGCTCTCCCCAAGCTGGGAGAGCCCTTACATCATCGATGAGGTGATATGTCCTGGGGCTTATAAGCTCAAGCATGAAGACGGCACAATTGTCAACAACACCTGGAACATAGAACAACTACGTCATTTTTTCACTTGAACTTTGTAATTCAATTGCTTCTTTATGAATGAATGTTCGCTCTTAAAGTTGTTCTCGTATAATCTTCTCGAAAATTATGCGTCTAAGTGCTTCGCTCCTACGAATTTTAAGACTTTGAGACATGCGTCATGAACCATGCCCCAGAGCCTGGGGGCTGAACTAGTCCGACATGATATTTAAGATGTCAAAACTACTCGGCTGGCCTCATCGAGCATAGCAGCATATTTAAAGAAAAAAATGCAAGGTCAAAGAAACACTTTCAAAACTTTGCTCATAGGTCCAAAGTTTCTGCAATAGCCGAAGAAGCATCCTTAACTTCATCCCAGAGTTCGGCGGCCCGGTCTTCATCCACATTGCAGGCATAGCCATGTTTAATGGCTTCAAGATCCACTCGGGGATAAAGCGACTTGGTGATCACCAGAGCCTGGCTAGCACCGTTGGTCGCCGTTTCCTTCAAGAGTCTCTTAAGCTCCTTGGGGACTTCCTCTAGTTGGGAGATAACGTGGCCCCTACTGAGCGGCCTCTAGCCTCCGGGATGAAGCAACCTCAACAATGGCTCAGAGGCCTCGCGAAACTTAACACAAGACGTTTCAAGGGCCTCGACTTTCTCGTTATAAGCGGCGTATTGTGCCTGCGTCTTGAACTTGTAGTCTGTAA
Source organism: Otatea glauca (assembly GCA_036346275.1). Classification (NCBI taxonomy): domain Eukaryota; kingdom Viridiplantae; phylum Streptophyta; class Magnoliopsida; order Poales; family Poaceae; genus Otatea; species Otatea glauca. The sequence continues at coordinate 55,653,717 of CM070715.1, read as the reverse complement.
GCAAAACAGATTATTAAGAAATACCAAGAAGACAACGAAGGCAAGGGAGGGCCAAGCTGCTGAGCGTACCTTCTAACTCCTCCAATTTCAACTTGGAGGCCTCCGAGGCCTTAAGTTGCTCTTGGAACTTTGCAATAGTAGAATCCCGAACTGACACAGAGATAAGGAAATCAAAAGACCAGACGATTAAACGAGAGCACGGGATGGTCCAGGAAATATCTACCTCAAAGGGAGCCAACAACATCTAGCTTCTCCTGCCACAGGATTTTCTTCTTTTCCTGCAAGGCCTGGACTTCTAACCGAAGATCCTGCAGCTCGGCTGCATGTCTAGCCTTGATCTGCTCCAAGTCGGCCAGATATTCCTGGCGCGTCCTGACCTCCGGGTGCATCTTTTGAAGGTATTCGGACTTTTTCGCAGAGCGTTCTCTCAATTTCTGTAACCATCACAGGGAAAGGTGACAACATGCTAATCGGCACAAGTAAGAAGGTGACAAGAGTAGTGAAAATATTACTCGGGCCAGGTGAGCACAAGCGGCGGCGTAACTATAAAAGTCGTTCCTTTCTTTCTCCTCCGCCGGATCGTCGAGGGACTTCAAGCCGTCTTCCTCATCAACCCACGCGGTTTGCATTATAAGTTGTGGGCGAGCAAGAGCCGACAGATCTTGGGGGATCTCTTCTACCTCGGGGGATGGACGGGAGACGGACTCTTGAGCAGCGGGACCCGATGCCGAAGCACGGGGTGCGATGAAGGCGGCTGAGGTTCGGAGAGCGCCCATGTGTCTCCAGGCGAGGCAGATTGTGGGGCCTCCTCAACTAGGTAGGGTACGTCCTGGGACTCAGTTCCCTCAGGGGCCCCAGATGGTGTCTCGATGGGGATATCATAAGAAGGATTCCTGTAAGAAGAATGATCGGTGAATAAGCCGGCAAAACACGTCGAATAAGAGTCGATGGGACATCCAATCTATCGGACTTCTTTATCCTCATCGGGGGTTTCTTTCGAGTGGCAGAACCACTTCCGGAGGGACCAGTCAGGGTGCTATGATCTGGAACCCTGGGCTCCTCCTGAATGCTCGAGTCACTTGGAGTTGGACTCGGCTATACCACGGGCTTATGTGGAAGGGGAACTGAAGGCACCAGGGCTTGTGCTGGCGGTTCTTGGATCTTGGGACCACCAGTCGGGCACCGAGGCTTCGGAGGGTCCTTGATAATCGTTTTCTTCCCCTTCTTGGCGGCTGGGTCTCCGGCATGGGAGCTCGTAGGTTGCTTCCAGTGGGCGCTCTTATGTACATGCATTTCTGGGAGAGGCGCATCACTAAAGAAAGCCAATCGATCCTAGAAAGGGGTATTAAAACTGTTAAAAGTCATTCAGAGATGAATGTGGATGTCTATCAACTAAACTTTCTTACCTTAGGAGGAGGATTTGATGCAGTAAAGGACTTTGGGTATCTGGCGGTGGAAATCTCTACGCTTGGGATAAAAAAGTCGCCTACCCGAGCATATACCTGCTCCTTCGACGCTGATTCGGGCAGTTCCCGGGTCGGATTGTCCCTTCCTTCAAATTCATATCCCAGATGGACTCGCTCCTTTAGAGGTTGTATCCGACGAGCGACAAAATGGAGGGCTAGACCAACTCTCGTGAGACCGTCTTCCTTTAATTTATCAATCAGCACCAAGAGATCCTGCACCTGATCCATATCGCCAGCATTGGGAACATACGTCCAAGAAAGGGACACCCTAGGTCGGCGCCCGACAAAAGAAGGGAGAGGAGGATCAGGATTGGCACAATAGAACCATTCCTAGTGCCAGCCTTTATTGGAAGATTTGAAGGGAATGGCAAAGTAGTTTTTCTTTAATCCTTCCCGCAATTGAAATCCGGCTCCCCCAATTACCTTGGGGTCGCTTTTTGAGGGATAAGGCTTTAAAAGGTAAAAGTAACGAAAGAGATTGAAATGAGGGCGGATGCCCAAGAATACCTCGCAGAGGTGAACGAAGAGGGAGATTTGCAGGATAGAATTGGAATTCAAGTTCTCCAATTCAATACCATAGAAAAAGAGAAGACCGCGAAGAAAAGCGCAGGCAGGAAGGCCCAGCCCGCATTGCAAGAAAGATTCAAAAACCACAATTTCTTCAGAACGAGGGGTAGGGATGGATTCACTTGCGGCCGATCATGCGGAAATTAAAGTCAGGGCTGGAAGAACCCCGTCATCCTCCATGGACTGCAACCGCTCTTCCGTCGTTATCGAGGTGGTCCAATCTTGGGGAAAAGGTAGCGAGGAGGTGTCTTCGGAAGAATGAGAAGACATTATCGGAGGAAAGATCAACGACGGCGCAAAAATGCGAGCGTAGCAGCAGTTAACCCTAGCGGCGGAGAGGTCGGAGAGACAGGGAAGCAAAAGGGGCAGGAGTGCGCGGTGAAAAAATGAACCATCGGTCAATGCACGGCTTAGTCTTAAAAGGGGGAAAAATCAGGTTTTCGACGAATCGGTGGGAAAGAGATTGCAGAACACCTAACCCTGCTCTATGCTCCGTAATGATTTGCTAGCTCAGCGTCCTGACATGCGGAGGCAGTCATGGTTTGACCAAGTCATATTTGGGACACGTTGCTCCCCACGATGGGATGTTTAACCACTTATCGAACTAAGCGAGACGTGGGTATCCTCCAATTTGGATTAAAAATATCTTCTTGTGATATACCCCACGTTGGGTCGCTAGTTGGTTACCGCATGGCGGAATCATAAATCACGGATTGAGCCTGATAAGGCACGGTTCCAATGGTATGCTCCAGGATGGGTCAATAAGCTGTGCATCGTAATAAACGAGTACGGATACCGTTCGGATAAACCTTGATATGTTCCAAGATGGACCAGAGCTATATCCTACACCAGTTGGATATAGGTATCACTCGGCCATGAGCCGAGAAAATCCTGATACACTCCAAGTCGAGCCTAAGCTATATCCTACAGCAGTCGGATATGGGTATCACTTGGCCAAGAGCCACGTAAATATGATACGCTCCAAGTCGAGCCTAAGCTATATCCTACAGCAGTCGGATATGGGTATCACTCGGCCAAGAGCCACGTGAATATGATATGTCCCAAGTTGGACCAGAGCTATATCCTACAACAGTCGGATATAGGTATCACTCGGCCAAGAGCCGCGCAAATCTTAATATGTCCCAAGTTGGACCTAAGATATATCCTGCGTCAGTCGGATATGGATATCACTCGACCAAAGAGCCATGCAAGCTTTTGATATGCCCCAAGTTGGGTCTAAACTATGTCTAACGATAGTCATAGATATCACTCAGAAAAAATTTCTTTATTATATAAATTCCCCAGGCATTATGCCTAGGAAAAGACTCTTACATTTACAGGAGTACTATACTTCTCCGCGACGCACGCGACCAAGCGCCTCCACGAGAGCTTCCTTAGCCCTATAAGGGCGGGGACAATCTTGAGGAAGGCATCAACGGCGGCGCGGTCAAGGGCAATAGCCTCTTCTTCAGCCCATTCGGCCATGGTGGAGTCAAATAACGCCCACTCCTCGGCAAGTTCTGGATCCCAGTTGTCCATGAAATCCTTCAGGAAGAAAGTGGAGCTTGGTGCAGGAAAATGGAGGACTAAGCATGGGAGGATACATTCTAAAAGCATTGGTTCGCCTTTTATAGCTGATACGGTAAGGTTGAAATAAATGCGAAGATGTAATGACATCAGAAGCCGAGGAGACTTGGAGTTAAGATAGTTTCAGAAGCCAAAGAGGTTCTCAGAAAATGAATTGGCACAGGAAGTCAAAAACAACTTCGAAGACTATCCGGTATTGATCCTTGAAGAGGAAAGATATTAGGGTTTCGCCTCGAGCGGGATGAAATATCTAATCTTCATATGAGATATGGGTCAAATCCACGAAGCTATCCATAATAAACCTGTCAGACGGGAGATTATAATCAGTTAGAACAAAAAACCAGGGGTTATATTCAAGTCCTTCATAATCCCCTTGCTGCAAGGAGAAGTATTCAAATCAAAGAATGAACCAGTCAGAGGTTTATGCTGGAAGCTGAGAACGTTGATCCAAAGTTGAGACCCAGATAAAGATATAGCAATCGGATCATTAATCACTCGGGGGCTACTGTGGAATATAAGAACCCAGGTGTCTTCATAACTAGCCCAGAAGTACCTAAGGGGGAGACAGGGCCAAGTGGAAGGCCCAGAAGATAAGCTTCGCGCCAAGCCTTGCTGCCGTGCGGAAGGGGATATATCCTAGAGATAGTTGAACAAGTATTTAGATATAAGAGATACAATTGTAATCTGAGTTGTTAGCAGGGTAAGATAAAGATGTAAACTCTATCCTGTAACCGATTAGTATCCAATAATCGATCAGAATCCCTTAACCGATCAGGACTCTGTAAACCGCCCCACCCCCATTATATAAGGGAGATGGCGGGCAATAACAGGGAGACGAGCAACCTCAGATCCAAGAGATCCAGATAATCTTAGCACATAGGACTAGGGTATTACCTCCTCCATCGAGGGCCTAAACCTGTCTAAACCTTTGTCTTGTGTGACCTTCGAGTTTGAGATCTAGCGCCTGCCCCATAAATTCATTGCCGACTACAAAAGTCGACAATCTAGTTCCTGGAATACCACCCATATTGAAGAGACCTTACAGGATGCCTACTAATGAGTTAGGTGAGGTGAAAAGATAGATTAAAGAGTAGCAAGATCAAGGTTTTGTCCGATCAAGTTCTTCGCCATGGAGAGCCCTAGTTCTCCTTGTTGAAAAGAAGAATGGTACCCATAGAATGTGTGTAGATTATCGCTCACTCAATGAGGTCACTATCAAGAATAAGTACCTTCTTCCAAGGATCGATGATTTGTTTGATCAGCTTCAAGGAGCCAGAGTGTTCTCAAAGATTGACTTGAAGTCTGGTTATCATCAGCTAAAAATTCATCAAGAGGATATTCCAAAAATAGCTTTTGTGACTCAGTATGGATAGTATGAGTATACTGTGATGTCCTTTGGATTGACCAATACCCTTGCCTACTTCATGACCCTCATGAACAAAGTATTCATGGAATATCTAGACAAGTTTGTTATTATCTTCATTGATGACATTTTGGTCTACTCCAAAAGTGAGGAAGAACATGAGGATCATTTGTGCCTAGTTCTGTGATGAGGACATCCCAACCAAGGATACAACCGCTGCCCCTTCTTCCTCTACAACCGCTACTTCGTCTACGACGTCTGGAGGGCTTAATCCGGAAGCAAGTCCTTTCCATCCACCTTTGCTGGACCAGCACGTCAAGAACATCCACCGAGGACAGCACACGCGCCAATTCGTCGCCGAGTATGGTTCGGCCATCCAGGTGTAGCAGTACTTCAAACGGACGCCAGGCCACATCCGAACTCCGTTTTCGACGTTCGACAACTCGTTTGAAAGGTATCGAGATAAACTTTCCAATGGATCTGATCCCGAGGCCAAATTTGATGAGACCATGCTCGTCCTGGACATGATCAACGCTATATCAATTTGGCGACACTTCACGGCATCCTCTATATCATCTACATCTACTAGGATGGCTTTCCTTCACAGAGGGGAGGAAGCGTCCAAGAGTGCAAGCTTTCAACATGTTTTTATATGCTGGAAAGAAATATTGAGCTTTGTGGATGATCTTCACATGAGAATACTTTTTGTTGAGGACAAGCTAAAAGCTGAGCATGAGTCGAGGACGACTCAAATTCAAGAAAGAGAGGATGATGAGGACATCACTACTACGGATATGACCACATTTGGTTATGCCAACTCCAACACATCATCCACGGGCCAAGAAGAAAGAGAGATCAATTCCATCACGTTCTGGAATCCAATTCGGCCTTCTGAGACAGCACCGACTTCAAATATGAATAACTTTTGCATACGGACTCCGATTTGGGTGATTTTGGACTTGATTGAAAGCTAACAACGAGATCGTTCCAATGGATCTAATCCCAGCTCCAGATTCAACGTAGATCAGTCAAAATTATCAAAACAATACACTATAATATTGTTTTGGGCTGTTTCAGGCCTTGTAAGCGTGTGGGGGCCCAAGCCCAAGTTGTGTGCACCCCCCTGGCTGCACACAACCCTAGGACGTCCCTCTCACGTCCATCCCTCTTATAAACTCAGTAGCCACCGCTTTAGACACTTGGGTTTTGTTTGATTAGTTTAGCCAAGTAAAAACTTTGCGTCTTCAAGTTGTGCTGGACAGCCACCTTGTCAAGACCTTCAATAGAACCCCACCTTATTTTGGCCTTCAATTCTTATTTGCAATTTCAGATTACTTTTACCATTGTTTTTGCTTGTTCTTCGGTTGCTTGCAGGAATTGAACCTCGTGTTCAGGTTGATCGTGCCCACGGCAAGATCAATGACACTCCGGAGTTGGTTTAGCGATTGCTAAGGCGCATCGTCGTCGTACGTTGTAGTCGGATCGTTAAAGTCGGTTCCACCAAATTGATAGTTATCGCTCTCATCGAAAGATCGGGACACAACCTCGCATCAGGTGGTATCAGAGAGCCAAGTTGCTTGGTGAGAGATTTTGTATCGTAGATTAGTTTTTATTTTCTATCCTAAATTGAAAATTACTCCACAAAAATTCAACCTTTAGATCCAATCTGGTATTTTTGTGAGTTTTGTTAGGTTTTGATCCATTAGAGTCCTTGTTTTACTTGCTGATCGTTTTTTTCCTTCGCGTAGCTTTTCTTTCAATATGTCCAGTACTTTGTTTTGTTCATAACTTCCGCATACGATCCCGGATTCTAGTGTTTTTGCACTTTCCTAAAACTTTGGAACGATCTCAACAAAAACCTAGTTGGGCATGGACTCTAATTCTTGAGCGAAATCTGTTTAATCTAGATGTCAAAGTTGTTGAAGCAAGTTGTACTTCCAATCCAGATCGGTTCGGTATTTTGATCATATTTCTCACATCCGAAATCCGTTTGGGAAGTTTTTATACTTTCCTGAATCCTTGAAGAGTCCTCTACAAAAACGTTTTCGGGTGTCCTTTGTGTTTCGGACTCCTTCAAACCGAATTTGATTCAGATTCGGAATCGGTCTCGCAGGCTGAAATTGGGGGTATTCTGTGGTGTTCGGTTTTTGTGCCATAACTTTCACACCCGAGCTCCAAATTGCATGTTCTTGTACTCTTTTGAAAGCTGAGGACATAAGCTTCAATTCTTTCTATAGTGAACCTTCTAAATTCGGTCGTTTTGAAACTTTAATCTTGGCGACAAATCTGCTGCCCTAGAAATATTGAATTTGGTTATCTTGCTTCAATTCGTGTTCTAGCTTTGTTCCTTTGATTTGTTGAGTCCATTAGCATCCACAATCCATAAAACCTAAAAACATATCAGTACACATACCTTTGGGAACCAATTCATCCATTGCGAATACTTTGATCCCAATTGAGACTAGCTATTTGATATTGCTTAGGGCTGTTCATATTGATACATTGCATAATCTTGAATTATCATATCATACTATCTTGTGACATCAAGTTAGGGATTCCCAAAAATTTGTTCATAGTAGTGTTGGCCGAAAGTCACTCAAAGAAAGAAAAGAGAAAGAAAGAGCCAAAAGGAAAAAAAAGAGAAGAAGAAAAAGAAAAAGAAAATAGTGGCCGGTCGCACTACATTGAGCAAAACCCAAACTTGTGTTCATTATTTCAGATTGTGAAATTGTATTAATTGTTGAGCAATCTTGTGCCCTTTTTACATTCTTGAAGCAATAAGCTAGCGTCTCTCTACGACTTGTGCAATAGAGCTTTTGGTGCCTCACTTATTTTTTTTATAGCTCATTTATTGATTGCATAAGTACCATCATCTTTGCGCGTGAGTTGCCTTGAAATTCGCTTATATCTTTGAGATCGGCAACTAGGACTTGTGAATTCTAGTTTGGGTCATTACTTATCATTACAATAACTAGAATTATCAGATTGTATAGGAAAAAGTATAGCCTACCTAGCTCCACATATTCTACGCTCGAACGTTTGTTCGGTCCCTTGGCAATCGCTTTATCCAAGCTTGGGAGAACTTTTGACACCGCCAACGGCCGACAACTCCTGCAGCACGGTAAGAACTTGTAAGAGCTTTGGTTAAGGCTTGAGAGTTGAGCGACTTTTCTCCACTTCCTAGTAGTTGATAGGGAATTACATAAACCTTTGTGTTTCCCTTTTTGCAGTACTATGTCAGGTGACAAGAGTTCACTGCATCATTCTCCACGCATGAAGGGCAATGTACGACTCACTAATGAGTGAATGTCGCTGCGAGAAGACCGTCTCCGGTCCATCGAGACTGCTCAGGAAGTTACTAACACTACCCTTACTACTATTTTGTCTAGACTTGATGATATGCTTGCAGCTGCTGCCCCTGGAACTTCCAGTCCTCCGCCTCGTCTCCTAAGCAACAACAATGATTTACTACGTGCACAACGGGTTCCCATTGCTGCCCCGGATTCCCAGCATGGACCCGCTGCCTCGGTCGCCCCACCACACATCGCCACGGGTTCATCAACCGATGATGAACAAGGTAAAATCAAGATTGAATTGCCTACTTTTGGTGGAAAGTTCGATCCTAATGCATATATTAATTGGGAGATAGCGGTAGACAAAGAATTTGCAAACTATGACTTATCTGAAAACTAAAAGATTAGTGCCGCAGTTAAAGTGTTAACATCAGATGCAATATATTGGTGGAAGCATATATCTAGACATGATAAAGAATCTAAAACTTGGAATGCCATGAAAAGACTTATGAGAAATGATTATGTTCCTGAATATGTTGATGAATATTTGCTTACTAAACTTCAATGCTTAAAACAAGGTTCTAAAACTGTTATAGAATACTTTCATGATTTGCAAAATTGTTTGTTGCGTTGTGGTTCACAAGAATGTGAAGAAGTTATTGAGCTTAGGTTCATACGTGGACTTAATCATGAAATTCAGGATGTCCTTGTTGATGAAACATATAGTTGTCTTTCAGAATTGATTAAATGTGCTTGTAGAGCTGAAAACATGCTTGCTGAATCTTTGAAAGAGCCTTTAGCTTCATTTGAGGTGCCCATTGTTGCACCTTCTATTGTAGCTAACATTTTGCAGAAAAGTGAACAACATCATGAGAAAGATGATGAAGAAAATGTGCAAAAAGAGGAGATATTTGCTTCTCCATACGTATGTGAAGAGTTGAAAATTGAAGTTGCACCTTCAACCACTGAGAATGATTTAGAAGGTAATGTAAAAGGTATGGACAGTATACATGGTGAAAATCATTTTGAAGAGACAAAACTGTCCATGAATCATGCTATCGTGGAGCAACTATTAATGGAACCCATTGTTGATTTGGTTGCTATTCCTAGTGATAAAGAAGAGTTGTGTCATAATGCTTCACTTATATCCACGCCACAATTAGTGAATGAACATTAAACATTTATATTTGAACTAAACACTTGCGCTGAACATAGACATGTTATTCAAATTGCTAGTGAAGAAGATGGGCTTAAATTGATGTCTTCTTTAGATACTTTAGGTTACATTGAATTTGATGTTCTGTGTGATCTGGATAGTTTCAAGGAGAAGATTTTTGTACATTCTGATTTGCCATGGTTATCACGAAATATTTTCCATGTTGTTGGCAAACATAATGATAAAGGAGAATACAAAGTGCATAGATTATACATTTGTTCAGATCTGAGACCTCCACATCCTATGCAACAATGTGATCAATTTAATAATTCTAATATCATATCAAGTACCCCTACTGTCAATTATAATCTATATGATAGTTTTCAAGAAAGGGAGTGTTTGGGTGATTTTGATTCACGAGACATTGATTTGATCACAAAAGATATGCATGTTGCTTTGCTCTTTCTCGTTACTAACATTTTGCAAGAGAATGTGATGGAGTCGAGGACGACTCCAATTCAAGAAAGGGAGAATGATGAGACTATGCTCGTCCTGGATATGATCAACGCTATATCAATTTGGCGACACTTCACGGCATCCTCTGTATCATCTACATATACTAGGATGGCTTTCCTTCACAGAGGGGAGGAAGCGTCCAAGAGTGCAAGCTTTCAACATGCCTTTATATGCTGGAAAGAAATATTGAGCTTTATGGATGATCTTCACATGAGAATACTTTTTGTTGTGGACAAGCTAAAAGCTGAGCATGAGTCGAGGACGACTCAAATTCAAGAAAAAGAGGATGATGAGGACATCACTACTACGGATATGACCACATTTAGTTGTGCCAACTCCAACACATCATCCACGGGCCAAGAAGAGAGAGAGATCAATTCCATCACGTTCTGGAATCCAATTCGGCCTACTGAGACAGCACCGACTTCAAATATGAATAACTTTTGCATACGGACTCCGATTTGGGTGATTTTGGACTTGATTGAAATATTACAACGAGATCTTTCCAATGGATCTAATCCCAGCTCCAGATTCAACGTAGTTCAGTCAAAATTATCAAAACAATACACTATAATACTGTTTTGGGCTGTTTCAGGCCTTGTAAGCGTGTGGGGGCCCAAGCCCAAGTTGTGTGCGCCCCCCTGGCTGCACACAACCCTAGGACGTCCCTCTCACATCCATCCCTCTTATAAACTCAGTAGCCACCGCTTTAGACACTTGGGTTTTGTTTGATTAGTTTAGCCAAGTGCAAACTTTGCGTCTTCAAGTTGTGCTGGACAGCCACCTTGTCAAGACCTTCAATAGAACCCCACCTTATTTTGGCATTAAATTCTTATTTGCAATTTCAGATTACTTTTACCATTGTTTTTGCTTGTTCTTCGGTTGCTTGCAGGAATTGAACCTCGTGTTCAGGTTGATCGTGCCCACGGCAAGATCAATAACACTCCTGAGTTGGTTTAGCGATTGCTAAGGCGCATCGTCGTCGTACGTTGTAGTCGGATCATCAAAGTTGGTTCCACCAAATCGATAGTTATCGCTCTCATCGAAAGATCGGGACACAACCTCGCATCAAAATTCCTCTTGGAGCGAAGGGAAATCACAGAACAATCTCACGGGACAGAAATTCCAGGTGCTGCGCCACCTTTCTTTTGGGCCCAATGCCCATGTACTCTTAGGGTTCCACCCCTCCTTTGGCCGGCGCCCCTCTCCTGGCTGCCACACCCCTCTTGGGCACCCCCCTGGTGTGGGTACCCCTTTATATTTGGTTCTCACCCTTGTTCTTCATTTTTTAGGTTTTGTTGTGTTTTGGTAGACCCCGTGTGCGTCCCTCCTCATGTTTGCGCGTGTCAACTAGACCGCCCGAGCCGAGAAACAGAACCTCAACTTGTTTTCTTTGTTTGATTTCAATACTACCTTTTTGGTTTGCTTCATACTTTGTTCTTGCGGGTTCTCGATTTCTTGCAGGAACTACTGATCATTGGATCTTGTATCTGTGTGGATTTGGCATTGCGATTGTGAAGCTCCCAACCTGTTTGGTAGGAAGCCCTAAATTCGGTGCCATCAACACCTCCAAATCGACGTATCTTTATCTCATCGAAAGATCGGGATCGCAGCTCCCATCATTCTAACAAAGCTAAGAGAAAGCCAACTCTATGTCAAGTTCAGTAAATGTGAGTTCTGGATGAAAGAAATTGCTTTCTTAGGACATGTCATATCAGTAGGAGTCGTTGTTGACCCTAGTAAGGTATAAGATGTGCTTAGTTGGGAGTCACCCAAGACGGTACGCCAAGTCCGAAGTTTTCTTGGAATGGTGAAATATTATCACTGTTTCATAAAAGGATTTTTCAGAAAAGGTAGACTGCTCACTTAGCTCTTGAAAAAGGAGAAGAAATTCGTTTGGACACCAGAGTGTGAGCAAAGTTTCAAGGGGTAAAAAAGTGTTTGACAACTGCCCTAGTGCTTATCTTGTGGAAATCAGAAAGAGTTTTGAGATATTCTGTGATGCGTCCCGACAAGAACTCGATTGTGTGCTAATGCAAGATAATAAGATTGTGGCATATGCTTCGCAACAACTAAGGCCACTTGAAGTCAACTATCCTACCCATGATTTGGAATTGGCAACCGTAGTGCATGCTTTAAAGATTTGGCATCATTACCTCATTGGTAATCGTTGTGAGGTTTACACTGATCACAAGAGTTTGAACTTTGAAGTACATTTTTACCCAAGCCGATCTCAATATGTGACAAAGAAGATGGTTGGAGTTGATGAAGGACTATGACATTGAAATTCATTATCATCAAGGTAAAGCTAATGTCGTAGCTGATGCAACGCCATGATGATTAAAGAAAGTTAGCCAGCATTCTATGAGGAATTCTAGAAGCTTAATCTGGAAGTGGTTCAAGAAGGCTACTTAGCCTCTTTAGAAGTATGCCCTACATTACAGGATCAGATTCGAGAAGCACAAGCTGAGGATGCCGATATCAAAGACATTAAGAGTAATATAAAGAAATAAAAAGCCCTAGGTTTTGCAAAGGATGAACAAAGTACTGTTTGGTATGAGAAGCGTATTTGTGTACTAGATCAAAAAGAGCTTAAGGAGTTGATACTCAAAAGAAGCGCATGAGACTTTATACTCCATTCATCCTGGAAGTACCAAGATGTATCAAGACCTTAAGGAAGGGTATTGGTGGTCTAGCATGAAGTGTGAGATCACAGAGTATCTTGCTCTTTGTGATGTCTGCCAAAAGGTCAAAGTAGAACATCAGAGGCCAGCAGGTTTATTGCGGCCATTGAAGATTCTAGAGTTGAAGTAGGAAGAAATTGGTATGGATTTCATTACCGGACTTCCTAAGACAAAAGGAGATTATGAATCGATCTGGTTAGTAGTGGATCGATTGACTAAGGTAGCTCACTTCATTCTAGTTAAGACTACCTACGCAGGAGATAAATTGGCAGAATTATGTATGTCAAGGATTGTCAGTCTTCATGGAGTACCTAAGAAGATAGTGTCCGATAGAAGAACCCAGTTTACCTTTTGTTTTTGGCAGAGTTTGCATGAATCCATGGGCACTCATCTCAGATTCAGTACTTTCTATCACCCTCAAACTAATGGACAGACTGAATGTGTGAATCAGATCCTTGAGGACATGTTAAGAAATTGTGCTCTGATTTATGGTGCCAAGCGGGATAAGTGTTTGCCCTATGCATAGTTTTCTTATAACAATAGCTATCAAGCCAGTCTGCAAATGTTTCCTTTTGAGGCCTTATATTGAAGAAAGTGTAGAACCCCTCACAAACAGAAGGAGACTGAACAAAGACAATTGCTTGGCCCCGTCATGCTGTAAGAAGCCAAAGAGCAAGTTCAGCTAATTTAGGACAGGTTGAAGATAGCTCAGACCAGACAAAAGAGCTATGCACATAATCATCATCGAGAGTTGAGTTTTGAACCTGATGATTATGTTTATCTTAGAGTCACCCCTCTTAAAGGGGTTAAGAGATTCCAAGTAAAAGGAAACCTTGCTCTAGATATGTTGGACCATTCAAAGTCTTGGAATGAAGAGGAGACGTTGCCTACAAGCTTGAGTTGCCCCAGTCATTTGCTAAAATCCATGATGTGCTTCATGTGTCGCAATTGAAGAAGTGTCTGCGAGTGCAAAAGGAATAGATACCATTGGAAACCATTGATTTGCAGGAGAATATCACCTACAAGGAGCCATCAACATAGTAGATAATGTGTGATTAGCAACTTCAGTTTATCTGTCAATTTAGGGATGACATGTAGTAGAAAACAACAACTTTATCCCCAATTTAGCCCATAGTGAACACCAAAAGTGACTCAAAAACTTCATGTTATGATAAAAGACAATTGTATTTGGCACTCCATGTAGGCGAACGATTTCTCTAAAAAATAAATTAGCAACATTTGTAGCATCATCGCTCTTATGACAAGGTATAAAATGTGCTATCTTAGAAAATCTATCCACGACAACAAAAATACTATCCCTCCCCTTCTTTGTTCTAGGCAATCCTAAAACAAAGTCCATAAAAATATCCTCCCAAGGTATGCTAGGAACATGAAGAAGCATATATAAACTATGCGGGTTAAGTTGTGACTTAGCTTTTTGACAAGTTGTGTAGCGTGCAACGTAGCACTCGATGTCACGCCTCATCTTTAGCCAATAGAAATGTTCGGCTAGTATGTCCTTCGTCTTGTTAACACTGAAATATCCCATGAGACCTACTCCATGTGCCTCTTGTAACAACAGAAGACAAACAGAGCTAGCTGGAATGCATAGCTTGTTAGCATGAAACACAAATCCATCACTTATCAAAAATTGCGGCATCAGAATGTGCAAAGGAGATATAAAATGTGCTGATTCTACAACAGAGGCCGAGTACATTGTGGCTTCAGAAGCTGCAAAGGAGGCTATTTGGATTAAGAAGTTCATCACTGAACTTGGTGTGGTTGATAATGCTTCTAGCTCATTGGATCTCTATTGTGATAATAGTGGTGCCACTGCACAAGCAAAGGAGCCTAGATCGCATTAAAAGTCCAAGCACATACAACGGCGCTATCACCTTATCCGAGAGATTGTGGATAGAGGTTATGTGAAGATATGCAAGGTGCACACGGATTCAAATGTATCTGATCCGTTGACAAAACTGCTTCCACAACCAAAGCATGAAGTGCACACGAGAGCCATGGGTATTAGATATTTGCATGATTGATTCAAGTGCAAGGGGGAGACTGTTGGTGACATGCCCTTGAGGCGATCATAGAGATGATTGTATCACGCTTTATGTTTATGGAACAATATAATTGTTTGTTCTTTGAATAAATATCGATTGGATTAATCAATAAGTAAGTGACTTGTTCGTGCAACTTTTTCCATATATTGATATTATTCAAGTTTTCCCTGATCGGTTATCATAATATAGGACAATTATGTTTAATAGATCAGCACATGTATTGATTGATGACCATGTTTCACGGGTCATAGAGATATGGAGATATCTAATCAATAATGTGGACACATGTTAGAGAACATGCGTTGGATAGACCCATATGAGACACTTCGAGAATTGTTATATATATATATTCTTATGTGTCATCAGTTGGTCTCATGCATAGTGAATGTATGTTCCTTAGACTTGAGATCGTCATTGGTTTCCTAGATGTGTAATGGTTTACTTAGGAGCTACCAAACGCTACTCTTTAACCAGGTAGTTATAAAGTAAGCTTTCGGGTTTACTATGAAACATGCTGAGGTACATGAATGATCAAAATGGAATTTGCTCCTCCTATATAACGGAGAGATATCTCTGGGCCCCTCGATGTAGATGGATTAAGTAAGTGCATGGTCATGCCAGATGTGATTGAGAGTCAGCCAGATAAATTATTCCACTATGGTATGAGTGAAGAGATCGAGCTGTCATAGGATGACACGACTCTCGCCTTGAGCTTAATCTGATATCGTGAAGCAAAGAGAACATGACATTATCATATTATAGTAGGTTCGTCCGATGCTTTATGGATATTTGGGAATCGATATGTACTGCTAGGTACCGCTATCGATTATCGATCGGAAAGGTGTTTCCGAGTCATGTCCAAATATACATGAACCTATAGGGTCACACACTTAACGGGTTGGAATATAGTGGTATGGATTGGATCCGTCATTAATGGGTCAAGTGGACTTTGTCCTTCAGTTTGGCCCTAATGTAGGGTTCCACCGCAGGGGAGGGGACGGCTATATAAAGGGAGTTCGTGGTTGCAATTGGATACGTGAGAGGGTGTAGCCACCGAAACCCTAGCCGTCTCTACTTGAGCCTTCCAGTGCGCGCTGGTGTTGGCATACCGACGCACGACATTCTTTTCCCGAACATGTGGACGTCAGTAGAGGTGTTGCTACTACGACGACACTGATCGAGACGATCGACCACCGCGCGAGGAGGATCGGCCACCGCATGAGGAAGATCGACCACTGCAACAGGACACTCACTTCGTTGATTCGGGCTACATCAACTTCCTTCCGCTGCACTGCGTGTCTAGTGGTAACAATCCATGATCATTTACTTGCGTGGCTTTCTGGTTTACGAGGTAGAAATTTAAATTGTGTGCTAGTGTAGCCTACCCGTATGCCTTCATTAATGACATAAGGAAAAGATTCAATAAATTAAACCCATTTCTCATATCTACGATTTAGTTTGCTTTGATTTCTAATATGTTTGCGAGATTCGTGATTAGAATGTATAACAAATTCTTTAAGCCATAAATAATGTTGCCATATTTCCAATGTTCAAACTAGAGCATATAATTCCTTCTCATAAGTAGAGTAATTCAATCTAAGCCCATTCAATTTCTCGCTGAAATAAGCAACATGTTTACCTTCTTGTATCAACACACCACCAATTCCAATTCCACGGGTATCACACTGAAGTTCAAAAGTCTTATTAAAATCAGGAAGTTGGAGCAATGGTGCATTCGTAAGCTTCTCTTTTTAAATATTAAATGATTGTTCTTGCCCAAGGACCCAAATTAATGAAACTCCTTTCTTTGTAAGCTCATTCATGGGTACAACAATGGTACTGAAATCTTTGACAAAGTGTCAATAAAATCTAGCAAGTCCAACAAAACATTGCACTTGTGTGACCGTGTTAGGAGTTGGCCAACTCTATATAGCTTCGATTTTGGCTTGATCATCTTTAATTCCCTATGGAGTAACAACATAGCCAAGAAATGATACTCGATCGGTGCAAAAGGTGACCTTCTCAAGGTTACCAAATAAACGTGCATCACATAGAGCATTAAAAACAGCACGCAAATAACCAAGATGTTCCTCCAATGATTTGCTGTAGATCAATATGTCATCAAAATATACCACCACAAATTTGCCTATAAAAACACGTAAAACCTTGTTCATTAATCTGATGAAAGTGCTAGGTGCATTAGTTAAACTAAAAGGAATCATTAACCACTAATATAAACCAAACTTAGTTTTGAATGATGTCTTCCATTCATTACCTAATTTCATGTAAATGGTGATATACGCAAATCAACTTTGGAGAATATGGTGGAGCCACTTATTTCATCAAGCATGTCATCCACAACCTAGGAATAGGATAACAATATCTAATGGTAATATTATTAATAGCTCTATAGTCAACACACATGCGCCATGAACAATCTTTCTTAGGTACCAAAATGACTTGAACAACACAAGGACTAAGGCTCTCACGTACGTACCCATTGTCAAGAAAGTCTTGCACTTGGCATTGAATCTCCTTAGTCTCCTCAGGGTTGGTCCTGTATAGCACTCGGTTGGGTAGTGAGGCTCCTGAAATCATATATAGTTGGTATTCAATTCCCTAAATTGGAGGCAGCCCCAGTGGTACTTCACTTAGAAATACATCAACAAACTCCTGCAAAATGTTCGCAATAGCAGGAAGCAAAGAAGGAGGCATATTCTCAAATGAAAATAATGCTTCTTTCCACACTAAAGAATAACAATTAGAATTACTAGCTTCCATATCAGTAATATATGATTTTGTAGCAACCAAAACAAAACCTTTTAATTTAATTTCAGCTTTGCTAGCACTAGGTTCTTTCTTCTTATGTTGCACAAGTTCTTTAGCTACAATCTAATTTTCACTCTTGCTACTCTACTTTTCTCTATTAACTCTCTCTAATTTATCTTTTAACATTGCTTCAGGAGACATAGGCAGCAAAGTAATTTTCTTTTCTTTAGATATGAGAGTATATTGATTAGTTCTACTATGATGTAAAGTATCTCTATCATATTGCTATAGTCTACCTAACAAGAAAGAACATGCTTACATAGGTACAACATTGCAATCAGCATAATCATGATATGAACCAATAGAAAAGTGTACTCTCACAATGCGAATTACCTTCAGCTTACCACAAGAATTAAACCACAGAATGTGGTAAGGATGAGGGTGCTGATTGGTTGTCAAGCCAAACTTATCAACCATGTCCATACTTGCAAGATTGTTGCAACTCCCTTTGTTAATGATAACTCTGCACGAACACTCGTTGATGATGAACTTCATTTGGAATACATTGTGGCATTGGTTTTGTTTAGCACACTCCATTTGTGCACTAAGCACATGCTTCACAATGATGCTGAAATATTTATCTGTAATTTCAACACCAAATTGTTCATCTTATTTTTAGATTCTTGTTCGTTACCTGCAAGATCAGTTGCAAGCATAGCATATTCTTCCTCAATATCACGAGCTGAAGTATACTCACCATTATCTTTTATGTGAAGAGCTCGCTTGCTAGGGCAGTTCCTCATCATATGACTGGAGCCCTTGCAGCGATGGCACTGTGTTTATCATTCTCTTCTCGTCGAAGAAATCGAGAATGAATTTTGTGTGAGGGCCTGTACCGTGCTCTCGCTTGTTTTAGGTGCACGAGGAGTAGTGGAAGTACTGGGGAGCTGGCTGTTGTGGAAGGAATTTGATGTAGAGGCTTGGCTAGAAGTGTTGTATAGAGCCTTTGATTGCACTGAATTGGAACAACAAAATAACCTACAAAATTTCCTCATGTCTTGGATTGTCGTCCTGTACTTCTCTTTCAGCTTTACAAGCAAGATGAAACAAACGAGTGATAGAATTGTACTATTTATAGTCAAGTATATCCTGAATTTCACGATTTACACCACCCAAAAATCTGGTTATCTTAGCATCTTTAGTTTATTCTAAAGCATAACGTAACAACCCAGTTTGCAATTCTTGATAATAATCCTCTACAGAACTACTACCTTATCTTAAACATTGCAATTTGTTCAGCAAATCACGAGAATACTAAGGTACAAATCCATGTCTCATAATTCTCTTCAAGGCATTCCATGTTCTAGATATGTTATGAATATTACGAAAATAATCACTCCACCAAATAGATACAAAATCAGTAAACTTACTAGTAACAGCCCTAACTTTCTTATCTTCAGGATAAGTATAACAAGCAAATTTTTGTTCTACGGCTAACTGCCATGTGATATATGGATCAGGATCATACTTTCTAGCAAAAAGAAGCATAGTGAATTTAATTTTACCAAGTGGATCATCACGGTCATGTACCTCTCACGATGGTGGATCTCTTCTCATACCTTGGTGATTGAATCGATGTTGCTGATGACCACGATCATTATTGAGATTGAATCCTCCATTAGACTCCGTATCAGCAACATATGGATTTCCTTCATAATTGACTTCTCCTTCTACCTCTTCGGCCAATGAGTGAGCAACGGATGAGGTACAATATTGTTCTAGTACACCGACAGCAACAAGGGTAGCCGGTGGTGGAGCTCTCTCTAGCTGCCCTACGCATGTAGCAAGCACAACAAGCTCACTATTGGTGCGATCTAGAACCCCCCTCAAGACACTCTGAATGTTGATTCAGCATGCGTGAAAAATGTTGTATGATTCCCTTCATACGCGGCATGAGTGGAGCATCCTCCTCGGTATGATAAATGGAACTTGACATTGTTAGTATAAGATAAGAAGCAATTCACAAGTATATGTCCCTACCAACTACTAGGTGCTGGTGGTTCAAAGTCTCTCACACTCAAGCTTTTACCAAGTTCTTACCAAGCAAATAGTGGTGGTGACAGGCAACTAGGGTCGGTGCCCAACAATCTCCGAAAACTAGATAGAGCAATTGCAAGTGAATGATACCAGTACGATGGTAGAAAGTGTAGCTTGGATAGGCTCAAGTATAGTAGCAAGGATTAGCAATAATCAAATTAGAGAATGCAAAGTTGAAAAATTGTTCAACGTGGTAGTCAAAATATTGCTTGTCCTAGGCTAGACCATACTAGAGACACAAGCCTAGAACATTAGAGGAAAACATGGCGCGGCTTAGCACAAAAAGAGAAGGACACTTCCTCTTTTTTTGTGACACTTCTTTTTTTTCAGAAGTGTGTGTCGGTGTTAGGTATGCGGTATTGTTCACGGTTGCACTGTGACATGGTGCATGCGGATGAGAGGTGGAGGGGTAAAAATGTAATTAAAAGATTAGGACAACGAATCCAACTCCAACACAATATTAATTCTATTCAGATTCTTCTTTCTTTTTTTGACTTTTCCAAAACTAATCTTTCCTATTTTTTACTTTCCTTTTTTATCCAAACAGATTCTTCCCTCTTCTAATCCGATCCAATTCAAACTCAATTTCTTTCCTGATCTGGTCTGCACCACCCTGCCTTTTCTGTCTTCTTGTTCTCCAAGGCACGGTGTGTGACAGGAAACGTGGGATGGTTGATGTTGTGTAGCCAAGGTGAAGGGGAAGGCGGCATGACGAGATGATGGTTAGCGGCACAGTGAGATGATGGTGGATGTGTGCTACAACGGTGAGAAGGCGAGGGTGACCAAAACTCGAAACTCTAAGGGACTAAACACTTCGACCAGCAACTCAACATGACGATGCAGCCAAAGATATAACGATGAAAAAAACAAAAAAGAAATTGAGGCACAGATTGATTTGGATAGCGGATGATCAAACCCTAATATTTCTTTGAGTTGCTTTTTATGGACTCTACACTACAACAGAATGGTACAACACTATTGCCTCATCTAGGTCGGTTCTTAACTTTTTAGGAAAAACCGATTATGATAGATGATTTCGGAGAGAGTGTTAATAATAATCACAATCGGTTCTCTGGTTAGAACCGATTATGATGTAGCATTGGACACATCACAATCGGTTCTAACATGAGAACTGATTGTGATATGCATGGAACATCACAATCGGTTCCAATATCAAAACCGATTGTGATATGCACAAGCACATAACAATCGGTTCCGACATAAGAACCGATTGTGATGTGCCTCGCTAGATTATTTATACCCTCGGGATGAACTCTCCTCTATTGTTGTTCCAGAGGCGAAAAACCGCCGCTGCCCCAAAAAACATCACATACTCTGGTTGGAAGCAATACTTGGGTGAGAAATTATGAAATCCTCGAGGTTGGCTATTAAGAGGGTAAAGTTATAGCCCTAGATTGAGGAGATTTCCCCTCAATTTTCCCTCATTTGTGGTTTTCTTCAAAAGGTGAGCATTCCTTGAAATCCCTTCAATTTTGCACTAGGTAATTTGATATGTCGCAAAGAGACTTTAGATTGCACTGGAATTGTGTGTATCCTATCAGATTTCACACCCTTTATTTCACAAACACACATCAATTTATCTACTTTCTTGTACTGTCGTGTTATTCTGGAATTATTGTTGCTATTATATGATGTATGTTAGAGTTTAGGTTGCATAACCTATGTCTCCCGTTCGAGGTGCTTGTTTATAAATATGTTGTTGTACAACTCCAAAGAAAATTTCGGCAACATCTCCCCACTGTTCTCAAAATACATGTCTCGATAACATGTTAAGAGGGTGTGTATCCAGAGAACACTAGGGTTATGCTGCCAAAATTGATTTTTTCTGCAGTTGTACAACAGCTTAATTAGGAACTTGACCGAACCACATATCCTCGAATGGGATTAGGACCTAACCTAATTAGAGATTTGGAGTCATCGTTGGTACTTAATTAGTTGGTCAACAGATATACATTTCTTTAAGATCATTCAATTCCTCAACTTTGTTAATGCTTAATTCCACCCTTATTTTGTTTCATTGAAGTCAAAAGAATTGCAAGCTACTGCATTAGGTAATTCGATATCATTGTTGATATTTTAAAATATGTCTCCTAACTAGAGAATTGGAAACTCTTAACTAGGGATGAAGGTATCAGGAGTAAAATTATATATCTTGGAACCCGTCCTCTATTTTGCAAAGGTAATGAAATGATGTCTCAATATTTGAAATAGCTAGCTATCGCTAAAGTTTTTTATTAATTTTTTGTGTGTAGTTTAATTGTAGATGGACCATGAAGAATGGATGTATCAGAAAAGCCGTGTGAGTGCTGAAATTCAAAGGGGTGTTAAGGAGTTCAAAAAAATTGCAGAAGAAGACATGGTGAAGAGGGGTGTAAACTTCATATATTGTCCTTGCTTTGATTGCACCAATCTCACGAGATTTAACAACTCAGCTCAAATTGAAGGCCACTTGATACGATGTGGCTTCATGAGAAATTAGACATGTTAGATCCATCACAGGGAGACAAGTAGTACCCGTTCGGTATGCAACGAAGATATGTTGGAACCCGATCACGAGTTGCAGCGTGATATGTTTGAGGAGGATAATTTATAGCAAATGTTGCGGGATGTGGAGGAAAATTACACAGAAAGGGAGTTCGAAAAATTTAAAAGCTTGATGGAAGACGATGCCAAACCGTTGTTCTCGGGTTGCAAAGCGGAATACACAAGGTTGGGTTCGGTCCTTGCATTGTTCGAACTAAAGGCAAAACACCGTTCGATAGCTACAAGTTTCAATGTACGTTTAGTTCTTCTATCGGATGTGTTTTCGGAGGGAAACGAGTTACCAACAAGCATTTAGATGAGTATGATGGGCGAGTTGAGCTACTTTCTTGGCTTCCAAATCAATCAGACGCGGGAGGGTACTTTCTTGCATCAAGGCAAGTATACCTGTGACCTCCTGAGGTGCTTCGATATGTCTGATGGAAAGCCGGTGATGACTCCTATGGCCACCACTGCTGTCCTCGAGCCCGATGAGGATGGTGAGCCTGCTGATCAAAAAGAGTTTCGGAGCATGATCGGCTCCCTCTTGTACCTCACTGCTTCGAGGCCGGACATAGATTTCACTGTGTGTCTGTGCGCTCGATTTCAAGCTTCTCCTCGTGCCTCTCACCGCCAGGCGGTAAAGCGCATCTTCAGGTACCTTCGTGCTACCACTGATTATGGTATTTGGTACTCTTCTTCTTCTTGTCTATCTCTTAGAGCCTTTTCTGATGCCGACTTTGCTGGCTGTAGGATAGATAGGAAGAGCACTTCTGGCACTTGCCAATTCATTGGCACTTCTCTTGTTTCTTGGTCATCTAGGAAGCAGTCCGGAGATGCATAGTCCACCGCTGAGGCCTAGTATGTTGCTGCAGCCAGTTGCTGTAGCTAGGTGCTCTGGATGAGGTCGACCTTGTGGGACTATGGGTTAGAGATAGAGAGTGTGCCACTTTTTTGTGACAACACTTCTGCTATTTGCATTGCTAAAAACCCAGTGCAATATTCCCGGACCAAGCACATTGATATTAGATAACACTTCCTTAGAGACCATTTGGAGAAGGGAGATATCGCGCTTCAGTTTGTAGAGAGTGACCTCCAGTTAGCCGATATCTTCACCAAGCCTTTGGATAGCTCCAGATTTGTTGCCTTGAGGAGTGAGCTTGGAGTCGTGAGCCCTTACGGCCTTTCGTGAGGGGGAGCTGGTTTGTATATTATGTAAAATATTGTTCCCTTCCAGCTTTTCTTTTCTCTTTGTGTTTTCTTCTGGGTGATTTTGGGCTTATTTTTTCTTGAGTGAGTTAACTCACTTAGACTTCTGGCTGCTTTGCATGGACCTCTTATCTTGTGTTTTAGGTTGCTATCATGCGTGATTAACTGTTCTCTCTTCTCTCTAGGTTGAGTTCCCTCACAGTCTTATAAGTCTAGCAGGTGTTGGGCCTCCTGGGTAGACAGGGCCTGTGTGCACTCCTTAGTTGGGATCTAGAGTCAGCTTCCCTATGTCAGTCACTAGGGAAGATAAGAGCGAGTCTGAGCTGTAGTGAGTCTCTTCTATCTTATCTATATGCTCAATAGCCATCTAGTTTTGCAGTTTCTCCACTTCTTCTTGCCATTCTGTTTTTCTGGTTGTTATTGAGTTTATTTGGGTTTTTCTTATGCCTAATCTTGATAATAACTCAACTTTAACCAGATTTGAGCTTAAAATTGATTCATTTGTTGAGGGGGAGTTTGGGAATCTGTTCATGCATTGCATTTAGACTGCATTTTCTGGTTTATGAGCTTTTTCTATTATGCAATTGACTCAATCTTCATGAAATACATCATGTTATATCTTTTGAAGAGAATCACTAGCTTAGATATGTCCAAGTCCATTTATCATGCTAAGCTTATTAAAATTTGAAAGCTTTAAATGAAAACTTGACGAAACATGTTGCTTTTACTTACTAAGTTTCTTCTCTAGGGGTTTTTTCCATGAATTGTGAAATTTTGGATTTCTCTAGAGTCCCTATAGCAACTTGGGTGAAATTTGTTTGATCCATATTTGAGTCCTTCAGAATTGCTCATATGTGCTAAATTGAAAATTTAAGAAAATTGACTCTTTTGTGCAAAATTGATCTCAACACTTTATATTCACGAGATTGCTTCCCATTGCACTTGGGATGAACTTGGAATATATTGTGTATGACCAAGATCATTCTCGTAAGAGTTACTCTTGAGATGATCGAAAATGGCTTGAGTCAATTTAAAAAAAATGCAAATATCAAACACATAAGTGGGTAAAGAATGCAAATAATGTCAAACATTTGCACTCCGCTATGTTTTTTAAAGTCTTAAAGAAAATTTGCTTAAATTGAAAAATGAGCTTGAAGGACCTTATATGCACTTCAAAATTCCCCAAATTGTTGAATAGGTTGAACTCTAGGTTTTCCATTTGATCCTTGAGTGGTTTTGCTTCTAGCTTTGAAACTTTGCTTCTAGCTTTGAAACTTCTAGCACTTGTCAAATCATGCTAAAATGAAATATTGTAAAACTAAGCTTTTTATAAAATGTATTGGTCTTGGACATGTCTTAGTTTAGTCATTTTCTGAAATTGACAAGCTTGGTATAATATTCTTCCATTTTGATCAATTGGATAATCTTCAAAGCTCTTTCGATTGCATTTCATGCATACATAAAAAAATTGATACCTATATTGCCAAAAGGGGGAGAAAACGTAGAAAAGGCATCACTAAAAAGATAAAAATGTGAATGCTTATTTGGTTATTATGATCTTTGTAAAACTATGCTACTACTTCTTTTGGATCATAATCTCATAATCACATTTGACATGTTTAGTTGGATTTTAGAGTTTTTGTTGAAAACTTGCTCTAATTCCTCTTTGTCAACTTGGTCATGGTTCCAATTTTTATCTTTGGACCAAGTTTGACTTTGCAACTAAAAAATTGCTTTCTTCTTCATCCTCTTCAAACTCAAATCATATGCCTTTTGTTGTGTTTGTCAATATACTCACCAAGGGGGAGATTAAAGGACCATGTGGAGGTCTATCCAGCTTTGTGATGAGTATTTGACTAAATTTGAGCTTGGGTTGCTCTTGTTTGAGTTTGAATTGGATTTTCAATTGGAAGCAATTTGAGGTCTTCTCTATTTTGCCTGTGCTACCGGCCAGAACGAGTAAAAATGAATTTTAATGAGTGGACTTTGATGGATTTATTGCACATCTTTGTGGGCATGCTATGTGAGGAGTTTCCTTATTTTTGATGGTTGCAGGACGACGGTGCTAGGTCATGGTGAGGCGAAGGATGACCGGGACTAGGCGAGGAGCGTCGGAGGTCCAGATGGTCGGTGATCACCGGAAGATGATCGAAGACAAAGTCGTGGCAAGCCGTGAAGACAAGGAATGGTTGAGATGCTAGCTAGACGCTGCATGGATCAATGAGGGCCATTGGATGTTGGTCTAGTTGATAGGTTAGCGGGTCTAGTTAGTGTGCTTTGAGAACTGTGCAAGAAAACCCATTATGTGTTGTGGGTTTTGAGTGAACCCTTGCATGGCTGGTTGAGTGGGTAAATCCTAGCCCTTTATGGATGCTCCAGAGTTTAGAGGCTCATCCAAGGGTAGTAGGTGGCCCAAGAGTTGTATAAACAGGGGTGGAGGGGTAGTCTTCCCCCCTTGAAGGTCTTGAGGTTTTTAATGCTCCTTTGAGCTTTGCCCACATGAAATGTGAGGCTTTGTAACCTTTCCTTCCAGAAATGAAATGTTCTTCATTTATATTCATATTTCATTTCTTTATGCAATTTAAATTCAGCATTTACTTTCCCGCATTTACATTCTAGCAATTTACTTTATCGCAATTTGGATTTGCCTCCCCTCCTTCTAAATGCTGTTCTTCTTGGATGTCTTGAGGGTGTTCATATGGTTTTACATCTTTCTTGCACCCTAGGATAGACTAGAGATCAAGTTTTTATCAAATTGCAAATCTGTCCAGAACTTGTTCTTCGCGCAGCAGTCAGTCTTTGATTTTTACAAAAATCTAGAAAAAGAATTTTTAAGTAATTCTTATTGTAGAAGGTGCACGACTCATATATCCATCTCTGGAAAAAATGTTAAGTCCACTGGTTGCACCGTTTGAGCGCTATGAAGTGAAAACTGAGCCTCGAATATTCTGGTTGAAGTTCCTGACTGTCTGTAATGCTTGATTTTTTATGTTTATTTACAAAGCTTTTTGAGGTGATTTTTGGTTGAGTATTTGACTACTCAACTTCTCACAGGGATAAAAATTCCCAAAAAGTTTAGAGCAACAGAAACTCACCAACCACCTGCTCCAATTGAGAACAATTCCTGGAAAATCTGCTTTTACTTTTCTGGAAAGAGACTTTGATGTTTTAGCTTATCTCTTTTAGAAAAGTAGTCTTTGAGTTGATTCCTCTTTGTTTGGACACATGAAAACCAGGATTGTGATTAAAAAATCCCTCACATGATTCATGGTTCTCATCCATGCAAGCTAGGGGTAGACATAGTTGTCTAGTTGTTCGGGTTTTGGAGGGTGTGCGAATCCGAGAAACACCAGTTTGAAGGAAAATCTTTGGGTGTTTCAGATTTTTATTGCAAGATTGTTTGGAGTACTTTGAGTAGGGGAAAATTTATTTGGGATCATTCACCCCCTTCTGATCGCCATTTTGATCTTTCATGAGGGATCGGTCGAAGCCTGAGGGTAGTATTGTTGAAGGTTATGGGACTGAAGTGGTTATTGACTTCTGTGTGGACTATCTAGGTAAAAGACAAACAATTGGTGTTCTTGTATCTCGTCATGAGGGCAGACTTGCTGGCAAAGGAACCGTTGGATCCAAACAAATGAGTCCATAGTTTGATATGTATTACAATGATCATTTGACAGTCTTGCAACACAACACAGAAGTTCATCCATACATCGAGCAGCACAAGTTGATATTATGGGAAGAGAATACACAAATGGATGAACTTTCCATCAGGCGAGAACACAACGATCGATTCCCCACATGGTTCAAAGAAAAGGCGAATGTCTCCGTCTGTGAGGATGTCAAATGGTTGGCTGACAAACAAAGATTTAATGTATAGATATGGCAGGCGTACGATATTAATGGCTACACATTTTACACTCAAAATCAAGATGCAACGAGTACAGTTCAAAACAGTTGTGTGAGCATAGATGCTTTGTCTGATGATCACTCGAAAAGAGGATCTTCATCCGCAATGAACTCCTACTACAGGAACATCGAAAAAATTTGGGAGCTCGATTACAGAATATACCAAGTTCCATTATTTCGATGTAAGTGGGTAAGACTTCCACATAGAGTGAAAGTCGACAAGAGAGGTTTTACTCTTGTGGGTCTCAATAGACTCGTCTACAAAAATGAACCATTTGTCCTTGTGAAGCAAGCAAATCAAGTCTTCGACGTGTGTGATCCGGCTAATCTGAGGTTGCACGTCATCCTTTATGGTAAGAGGCGGATCGTTGGAGTAAAAAATATCTTAGATGAAGAAGAGTACAACCAATTTGATGAAATACCTCCGTTTGAAGATGAGGCGTGTCTTAGCGGTGACGACGAAAAACATGGATAAAATTATATGCATGTAGATCATCAAGAAGGATTGTATTGTAAATAAAGGGACTACGTCGATGTAAATAATGCTATGTGTTTCAAATGTTTGTATTGTACATAACTTCTCTTTTCGTTTTACTTTGTTTTTGCCAGGAGCTTTAGTTTTAATTCTAAATTCAAACTTATTTGGATAACATGACTTTTTAAGGTTACCTTGCTTTGTATTAGTAAGAGACACAAGAATTTAAAGAATGCTAAGGTCATGAGTATATGGATCCGCAAACATCTACATCCCTCCAAAGAAACTTACTGTAACCCCTCTCAAACAAAGACACTTATGCATTATGCAATGATCGTCAAAAAAGGTAAAGAGTACATCACAATTGGTTCTTAGTTTGAACCGATTGTGATGTATCATTATCACAATCGGTTTAAACTAAGAACCGATTGTGATAAACCAGTAGTAACATATAAGCAGGGAGGATGACATAGTCAACAAAGGGGTAGAGTTGACTCAAGTGAGCAGGAGAATTTATTTTTATATTTTGTGATGCCTCTAAACTAGGAGAACTTGACACAAAAGGCCCTAGTTATAATGTACTTTCAACTTTGGCAAGAAGATCCATTATCAATAGTATTGTGCAATAAATTTGCATGCGAACCATAAATACTTGTAGATCAGTTCATCTAGAAAAGCAATTGGTTCTCAGGGCACATCACAATCAGTTCTCACTGAGAACCAATTGTGATGGCCTTCTTCTTTCCCATTTATTCTTTTCACAGCCTTCTTCTTTCCCCATTTGTTCTTTCCCTAGCCAATTTCATCCCCAGCCGATCAAGCCTCTCACGTGCCCCTACCCCCGCGCAGCCCCTACCTCCACCCCCTGCCCCTGACCCCCTGACCCCCAACCCGCTGGCCCATGCCCTCCCCCCGACCCCCACCCCGCCGGCCCCCACTCCCCGACCCCGACCCCACCGCCCTACCCCCTGACACCCCAGCACCCCCGTGCGCCGACTAGGGTTTGACCTCCTCAGGTATTTCTCTAATTCAGTTTCAACCCATTTCTCCAAACCGGGAGAAGCTACAAGGGGAGAATCTATTGCTGCGTGATAGCGTGTATGCATGTTTTATTTTGACTAATTATTGTGTGTATGCATGTTTTATTTTGAGCACCGGTTAATTATTGTGTGTATGAATGTTTATAAATCCTAAGAAGTTTGTTTCACTACTGTCTATGAGACTGAGGAAAATGAACTTGCTCCAGGGGTGATGCTGCACTTGACCCCCATTGACAATGTAGACTCGCTGCAACAATGTTTAGGATCAATTCAATACCTGCCAAGTGCCAACAGAAAAAAATCATACCAAGCTTAACAAAATGAAATCATACAAAAGAAAACTTTCGTGATGTTTTTACAAGTTACAACAAAGGATTATATTGATCAAGTTTTGATAGCTAGCTCGTTCTTCTATTTGAAACTATTCTGGCCAGCAGCAAGAGGCTCATAATAAAGATGCGAGGAACCAAGTTCCAGTAAAATCCTAAACCATGTTTCTAGCTAAAAACTGGATGCTGGACACATCAATCTCTTAAAAATAAGTCACAGTTCTGGATCTCAATAAGATCTGATAACCAGCACCAAGATTAAACCCTTCTTTTGCAAGCTAACTCCATATTAAGCATTTTAGTTCGTTGTGTACTGGCCCAAAGTGAATTTCAGATATTATTTAGAAAGAAATTTACACTTAATTAGCAGCTAGTAATTAAGCTAATATACAAACATTTTACACTTAATTGGCAACGTGGCCTGCCTAGTGGCTAGTGTGGTTCAGTGCTTCGGTAAAGAAAATAAAATATCACTGCCATTAGAAGCTAGCTAGCACATCAATATAATGTCTTTGTTTGAATTGTAGTACTCCATGAAGACCACTGAAATCTCATCCTCACATGAGCACACTTTTGTTTTTGATGTAGATCTCATTGAATATATTAGTTCCTCATACAATTATGCAGAGAATCAAATATGTAGAAATTAATGTCTGCATCATAATTTCGTTGGCATTTTTCATATGAAAGAATTGTACCTACCCATGCATGCAGCTACTAAGGACTATGGTCTAGTTATCTATTGTACATAACCATCAACATTGTCATCCATTAATTTTATATTTATTGTCTTTATTGTTGCTATAATATGATCAATGTCCGTACAACGCTTTTTTACTTTACATGTCATTACGGTTGCTATAATATGTTCGATGTTAGAGTTTAGGTTGCGTTACGCCTATGTCTCCCATTCGAGGGTGCTTATTTATAAATATGCTGAAATGGCATATTTATAAGCAAGCACTCTCAATTGCTTATGTTTTTTTGGACAGTTCGAGGATATGTCGTTCGAGCAAGTTCCTAAGCTGCTGTACAACTCGAGAGAAAGTTTCGACATAATCTCCCTAGTGTTCTCCGGATACACACCCTCTTTACTTGTTGTCGAGACGTGTATTTGGAGAACAGCGGGGAGATGTTGCCGGAATTTTCTCTGGAGTTGTACAATAACTTAGGAACTTGCCCGAACCACATATCCTCAAATGGGATTAGGACCTAACCTAATTAGATATTTGGAGTCATCGTTGGTACGTACTTAGTTGGTCAACAAATAGACATTTCCTTAAGATCATCCATTAATCTGTTAATCTGCTAGTTTACAACAATATGCTAGTACAATAATATGCCATGAATTATTCATTAATCTATTAATTTACATGATTCATTGTCAAGTCGGTATAATAGCTATGAATTGCTTTCTCTCATTATGCTTAGGATTGATATATATATATATATATATTCTAAATGTCGCAAAGAGAGAGCATCGGCTAATCACCGGACAGAATAGAAGGTGATGCTAAGGGGCGGAGTAAGGTAACAAATGTTGAGGGGCTGAGTAAGGTGAGAAAGGCCTGAGGACCAAATAAAGGGGCCACAGGGAGAACGCCATAGGTTCTCCACTTTGATGCCATGGGGGTTTGCATGGGTCCTCCCAAGTATAAGGGGCACTAACGATCTTTTCTCGGCAAATTGGTGAGGGAGAGAGTGCCGATCACGATTAAGGACTGGAGGAAGGAAGTCAGCGCCGAGCAGAAGAATCGGCAATGGGACGAAGTTAAGGGGAAATGGATTATACCAGAGGAAGATGAAACCAATGCGAGGCGGTACGCCTTGAAGAAAATGGGTGTGTCTTTGAGGTACTTCAGGGTTGTCATGCATGGTGAGTACGTGCTAAAAGACCGTACTCCCTTCGAGAGGTATCCATTTGTGACTCTTGATGTTTGGGAGGAGTTCACCAGGATGAAGAGTACGCTTGAGGCGGAGGAGTTGAGAGAGAAGAACATCACTATCTAGAGGCAAAACACACACGCGCACCACCTCGGTTCCACCGGCTATGAAGGGAAGAAGGCAGAGTGGGCGCGACTAGCCGAGGAGTGTTAGCTTTTAATTAAAAATAAATGTAGATGTTTGGAGGTAGTGGCCGAAGCAAATAGTCATGGTGGTTCGGCCATTCTTCATTGTGGCATTATGGTGGCTTCAATTGAGTGTAGTAGCCATTCTTTAGATCTGCTCCAAACTTGGTTCTGCCATCATCTCCATTGGTGCTCCTTGCCTTACTACTCTTATGTCCTATCGCCTTATATAGACCTTGATTCCTAATTAGAATAATATCATGTGCATTAGGCAGTGTCACAGAGTTTGTAACATCCCAAAATTTGAGTTTTGGAATGTTTAATGATTAAAATAAACCATTTACATTTTTCCCAAATTAACTAAAGCTTAATTTGAAATTTCCTTTATGTAAAAGATTTAATTTGCCTAAACTATACATCAAACAAAAGATTAATTCTAAATTTTTTCTGAATTTATTTGCTATTTATTTGGTTTTATTTGAATTTTTGGTGATTTATTAAATCAGAAAATGGTTTTAAATCTCAAACTTTCTTTTGGGCCGAATCTCTGCCGACCTACCAACCGCTTCTGCCCAGCTTTCTTCGTAGCTTGCATTGCTTCACCATAGCCAGCCTCACCTTGGCATGCTTGCCTGCTCCGCGGCCCAGCAGCCCAGCTCGGCCTGCCCTTGCGCCGTCACAACCCTAACCCTAAACACCGAGTTCCATGCACGCAGCACACCGCGGATCTTGGATTCCGGGTCATACCCACCTCCCAAGGCTATATAAGCCCCGGGGTAGCCTCGCATTGCGTGCATCATCTTCCGTCGCCTCATCTAGTCCCACCTGAGACCCGTCGTTGCCTTGCACGACCTCACTGGAGTAGTGCCCCTCCCGAAGCTGCTTCTTCCCTATCGATCTCCACCTCCGAATAGTTTTCGCAGCAGCCGAGTGCCTCTCCTTGTTCATCGCATCTTCTTCTACCAGATCTGTGCAAAATCGAGCCTGATCTGATACCGAATCACTGAAGCCGCATCTTCTTCCTAGTCTCTGGCGACGTAGCGCCGTCTTCCCTCGCTAGAGCTGCTTTCTCGAGCCTGGGCCGTTGTGGTGTCCGCATGGTATCCATGTCATGTCCATGTGTGCGCCCGGACAGCTAGTCTATTCTGTTAGTGCCGAGTCAAACGCCACATCATCGATGATGTAACCGTAGCACTGTTTCGGTGAACCGAGTCCACCGTGGTCTAGAGCCGAGTCCATGGACCTGGTCTATGGACCAAGGGCCCACTTGTCAGCCTAATAAAGACTTTTTGATTTATTTTAATTTTTAAAAGTCAGCCTGACGTCAGCATGACACAATAAAAGGATTTTCTTTATAAAAATAATTCCATAAAATCTTCTTTTTTCTATTTTTCTGAATTTATTCTTTCGGTGGCTGGTTCTTTCTCATACGAACTCCGATTGAGGTGATTCAAATTTCTAAATTTTTATAAAATCAATCTCTACATTTTGGAACCATTTATTTTCAATTTTGATTTTGATTGAGCCTCTATTTGTTATTTATTTATATTCGTTACTTTCTTTTTCGGTAGACGCTAATCCCGAGGGAGCGAATAGAGAATTTGAAGATCAAGACTCAGCAGTAGATAAACAATGCAAGTCGTAACCTTTGATCATGTTGAACCTGTGTTTGCAAAAGTAATTTGTTTATACAATTACATGCTATTTCTATAAAATAATTAATTGCTAGGAATAGCTATATACCTAATTGACATTATACCACCTTGATTATTGGAATACCATGTAATCATTGTTAACCCTAGGTTGGGAAACTATTAGTTGGACATGATCATATTAACAACATTGGGTTATCGTAGCTATGCTTAGTTATACGATGGATTTCATGTCACATATTGAATAATGTTAATCTTGACTTAATGAGATATTGAATTGTGGCTGATAGCCACTATTGTAAAAATTGTTGTACTTTGGCAGGGTGTGCCATTGGTCTTGGTTGAACAAAATTGTTTTCCCTCGATCAAATGATCGTGCAGTAGAGGGGGTGTCGTTAGCACATTTAGGATGCGGATGTCTTGCCTGAGACAACTTAAGGACTTAATCTTGTGCGCCATTGAACTGGGCCTAACCGTACAACCACATGTCTGGTATGGGACAGACCTAGCTAATTAATTTGCAATATCTAAATTTTAGTACTGCCAGTTGGTGGTGTGGGTTCCGGGATGGACGGGTAGATTCACATGGCTCAAGAGGGGGCCTTGAGGGGCGAAACCTTAGTTGGCAGTACCGAGTTTAGACAGGGCATTGTAAAGGCTTTGTCATGATCTCTGTGGGAACAACAAAGGAAGTGTGTTAATAATGTTGCACAAAGAGATGATCATGTCTTGTGGGTAAAGCAGTATAACCTCTGTAGAGTGTAAAACTATTCGAATAGCCGTGTCCGCGGTCATAGACGTGCTCAGGAATTTCACATGAGGTATAGCTTGTTTCATGAAATGTTAGAAGGTGGAATTGTTGGAATGTGAATAGGGAGTTCAGTGTTGTTTTGTTGTCTAAAGTTAATACTGTTGAATTTAGTGGTTTGATAATTGTTTTAGATGGTGTTGGGTGAAGCCTCACCATTCTGTTTATGTTGTCTACCATTAATTTACCATATATTTATTATCTTTTCATAAATATGCTTTTAATCTATTTACTGTATTTCAATTCAAGTTATTGCTTTCTACCAAAGAACTATATGACTATTCTTTGTCAAGCCTTGCATGAATATATTGCATTATTTCCCTACGGCTTGTGAATACCTTTTGTACTCACGACTATACGCCTTTGTTGATCAGGTGCTGAGGAAACACCAAGAAATATAGAGTTCTATGAGGAGGAGTACTATGAAGACTACGTGGATTAGGAAGTCGTTCTCTAGACGATTGCTTGTGGCATGTCGAATGGCCCAAGTTATTTTATTTTCGCTACAATAGTTTATTTGATTCTTAAGCCCTTAAGACATTGTCGGGACCCGGATTTACAAATCCGAAACCCTCTGTGTATACTGCACTAGTCCAGGATCACGCTAGTGCACACAGTGGAAACATAGATGAAATACCATTCCATATAATGAATTAACTAAGAAGAAGCAATTTATTATTGAATAAAGAAAACGACCTTATGGTCAATGTTTACACCATTACGCCTTAAGGGCTTAAGAAACAAATACTATTGCAGCGGAAAAGATAACTTGAACCATTCGACTTGCCACAGGCAATCGTCTGGGGAACGCCTTCCTAATCCACGTAGTCTTCATAGAATTCCTCTTCATGAGATTCATTATCTCCTTGACAGAATCGATCAACAAGGGCATAAAGCCGTGAGTACAAAGGTACTCGAAGAAGTGGGAATTGATGCAATATATTTATGCGGCTTGACAAGGATGGCTATATAGTTTATTTTGCAGAAAGCAATAACTTGAATGGAAATACAATAAATAGATTGAAAGCATATTTATGAAAACATAAATAAATAACTAATAGATCAATGATAGACAACAAAACAACAGTGAACTCCCCGTTCACATCCCAACAGTTCCACATTCCACATTTTATGAAACACTTTATACCCCGTGTGAAATTCCGGGCTTTGTCCATGACCATGACGCGCTATTCAATAGTTTTACACTCTGCAGAGGTTGTACAACTTTACCCACAAGACATGAACATCTCTTTGCGCAATCGATAATAACACACTGCCTTTGGTGTGTCGCAGAGATATCATGACAAAGCCTTTACAATGCACTCGCCTAAACTCTAGACGCTGCGCTAAGGTTTCGCCTTTAGGGCCCCTCTTGCGCTTTGCGAATCTACCCGTCCATCCCGGAACCCACACCACCAACTGGCAGTACTCAAGGCTAGACATTACAAATTAATCAGCTAGGTCTGTCCCATTCCAGACATGTGGTAGTACGGTTAGGCCCAGTTCAATGGCGCACAAGATTAAGTCCTTAAATTGTCTCAGGCAAGACATCCACATCCCAATGTGCTAGAAAGCACCCCCTTTACTTCACGATCACTTGCCCGAGGGAAAACAATTCGTTCAACCAAGACCAATGGCAAACCCCGCCATGGTACAACAAATTTTACAACAGTGGCTAACGGCCACGATTCAATATCTCATTAAGTCAAGATTAACATTATTCAACATGTGACATGAATCCCAACGTATATGTAAGCATGTCTAAGCATAGCTACGATAACCCAATGTTGGTATTATGATTATGTCCAACTAGTAATGTCCCAACCTAGGTTTAACAATGGATACATGGCATACAACGAATCAAGGTGGCATAATGTCAACTAGGCATACATCTACTCCCATTAAATAAACATTGATACGTAAATAGCATGCAAGTGTATAAAATAAATTACTTTGCAAACATAGGATCAATATGATCAAAGGTTACGACTTGCCTTGCTGATCTAGTGCTGAATCTTGGTCTTCGAAGTCTTCGTTTGCTCCTCGGAATTAGCGTCTACCGAAAAGAAAGCGATGAAACCAAATAAATACAAAACAGAGACTCAAACAAGCTCAAAACTGAAAATAAATGGCTCTGGAAGATAGATCTTGATTTTAGAAAATTTTAGAAACTTGAATCGCCTCAATCGGAGTTCGTATGAGCGAAACGGGCCTCGAAAGATTAAATTCAGAGAAAATACAGAAAATCGAAAATCGGAATTTTCTCGATTTATTTTATCTTGAAAAAGGAATTTATTGCGCAACGCGTCGGCACCGGTTCACGGTGAACTCGGTCCACGGCGCGGCTGGGTTCACCGTGCGCCGGTGCACCGTGGACGTCAGTAGTGCAGCGGCTCGGTACGCAGCGATGGACGCAGCGCCACGCGGCGCGCATCCGACGCGACGCAAGATCCGACGGTAGAGGTAAGCGCGGCGCCGGAGGTGACGCGCACGATCCGGTCGTCGGCCGCGACGGACGACGGGACGCAAGAGCTCGGCCGACGAGAGACGTGGCGCATCCGAGACGCACACAGCGATCGGATGGCGAGGTTGGGCGAAGAACGGCGGCGAGGTTTTACCGAGACGGGAAGAAGACGAGGCCGGCGGCGGAGGAGAGCCGGATCGGCGCGCGGGGCAAGGCGAACCGGGAGGGACGACGCGGCAACTTCGGAGATGCAAGCGGGGGGGCGAACGGCACCGGCGACGAAGAAAAGCGGCGGAAGGCTTTGATGAGGCGGCGGACTCGGCGAGGTCGCTTGCGCGACGCGGCAGCTAGGGCGCGAGGTGTGGCAAAGGGGCGGCGCGAGGAGGCGATCCTCGGGCGTCTGGCGGCTTAAATAGGGCCTCGGCGGCCGTGTCCGAAACCACGGACTCAAGGGCGGCGGCGGACGCGGTTTCGACGCGGGCGGCTAGGGTTAGAACCAGCGGCGCTATGGCAGGCACCGGACCGCGAGGCGAGCGAGCGAGCCGGGCGAGCGGGCCGGGCCGAGGCGACGCGGAGGGAACAGGCATGAGGGAAAACGGAGCGGGCGGAGGAATTTCGGCCAGAGCGTTTTGAAAATTAAAACATTTTCCGATTTTAAATAATTCCAGAAATCCGAATAAAACCAATTAAATTCAAATAAATGTCAAATAAATTCAGAAAAATCCCCAAAAATACAGAAAAATTCTTTGGATCACAAGGAACCCAACTAAAACTGAAATTCTTAAGTTTGATGAATAGTTTAGTCAAATTAAATCCTTTCATTTAAGGAAAATTCAAATTAAGCTGAAATTAATTCAAGAAAATGCAAATGGTTTATTTTTAATTCCAACATTCCAAAACTC
The DNA here is from genome assembly GCA_036346275.1 of Otatea glauca. Classification (NCBI taxonomy): domain Eukaryota; kingdom Viridiplantae; phylum Streptophyta; class Magnoliopsida; order Poales; family Poaceae; genus Otatea; species Otatea glauca. The sequence goes on along the minus strand of CM070715.1, from coordinate 55,616,755 downwards.
AAATTTTGGGATGTTACAAACCTCCCCCCCTTAAATGGAATCTCGACCCGAGATTGGTGCTAAGGAATAGGTGGGGAAACTCGGACTTCAGATCCTCTTCTCGCTCCCAAGTTGCTTCCTCTTCTGAATGATGGCTCCACTGGACCTTGCAAAAACGGATGATCTTGCTTCTCGTGATACGCTCTGCGATATCCAAAATTTTCACTGGTTGCTCCTTGTAGGTAAGATCCTCTTGCAAATCAATGGCTTCCAATGACATCTGTTCCTCTGGCACACGCAGCACTTCTTCAATTGCGATACATGGAACACATCATGGATTCCAAAAAAAGACGAGGTAATTCTAACTTGTAGGCAACCTCGCCTCTTCGTTCCAAGATTTTGAACGGTCCCACATATCTAGGGGCAAGCTTTCCTTTTACTTGAAATCTCTTAACTCCTTTGAGAGGGGTAACTCTGAGGTAAACATAATCATTGGGCTCGAAACTCAAATCTCTGCGACGATTATCTGCATAACTCTTCTGTCTGCTTTGAGCTATCTTCAAGCGGTCTCGAATTAATTGAACTTGCTCTTGGCTTCTTGCGATATGGCGAGACCAAACAATTGTCTTTCTCGACTCCTTCCGGTTGAGAGGGTTACGCACTTCCTTCCATATAAGGCTTCAAAAGCGACATTTGCGGTGGCTTGATAACTATTGTTGTCGAAAACTTCGGCGTAGGGCAAACACTTGTCCCACTTGACACCATAAGTTAAGGCACAAGCTCTTAACATATCCTCAAGAATCGATTCACACGCTCGATCATCCATCGGTTTGAGGGTGATAGGCGATCTTGAATCGAGATGAGTTCCCATGGCCGTGCGGACTCGCCAAAAGCGAGAGTAAACGGGTTCCTCTATCGGACACTATCTTCTTAGGCACTCCGTGAAGACCGCGATCCTTGACATATATAACTCGCTAATTTATCTCCTGCATAGGTAGTCTTAAGCGGAATGAAGTGAGCTACCTTAGTCAATCGATCCACTATTACCCGGATCGAGTCATAACTCGCTTGGGTTTTAGGAAATCCGTAATGAAATCCATACCAATTTCTTCCCACTTCCACTGGAATCTTCAATGGTCGCAGCAATCCTGCCGGCCTCGATGCTCTGCCTTGACCTTCGGCGGACATCACAAAGTGCAACATATTCTCGCAATCTCACGCTTCATACTAGGCCACCAATACCTTTCCTTGAGGTCTTGATACATCTTGGTACTTCGGGATGAATGGAGTATAAAGTCTCATGCGCTTCCTTGAGAATCAATTCCTTAAGCTCTTTACGATCCGTATGCAAATCGCTTCTCATACCAAATAGTACCTTGTTCATCTTGAGAGAAACACGAGGCTTTTCCTTTCTTCATATTGCTCTTAATCTCCTTAATGTCGGCATCATCTACAGTGCTTCTCGAATCGATCTTCCAACGTAGGGCGTACTTCCAAGGTAGCTAAATACCCTTCTGAATCAATTCCAAACTAAGCACAAATTCCTTATAAAGGGTTGGTGACTTTCCTTAATCATCGAGTGTTGCGGTAGCTCTTTCTACTCAAAGCATCGGCTCGACATTGGCCTTGCACGGATGATAATGAATCCCAATGTCATAGTCCTTGATCAATTCCAACCATCTTCTTTGTCTCATATTGAGGTCGACTTGGGTAAAATATACTTCAAACTCTTGTGATCGTATAAACTTCACAACGATTACCAATGAGATAGTGGCGCCAAATCTTTAAAGCATGCACTACTACCGCTAATTCCAAATCATGGGTAGGATAGTTAACTTCATGTGGCCTCGGTTGTCGCAAGCATACGCTACAACCTTCTTATCTTGCATTAGCACACAACCGAGTCCTTGTCGGGATGCATCACAGAATATCTCAAAATCCTTCCTATTATCCGCGTAATAAGCCTTTGGCGGTTGTCAAACACTTCTTTAATTCTTGAAAACTTTGCTCACACTCGATGTCCAAACAAATTTCTTTTCCTTCTTTAAAAGTTGAGTGAGCGGTCTAGCTTTTCTAGAAAACCCTTCTATGAAACGGCGATAATATCCTGCCATTCCAAGAAAACTTCGGATTTGGGGTACCGTCTTGGGTGACTCCCAACTTAGCACATCTCGTACCTTTCCAGGGTCAACAAATGACTCCTTCTCCGATATGACATGTCCTAGGAAAGCAACTTCTTTCATCCAGAACTCACATTTACTAAACTTTGCATAAAGCTAATTCTCTCTTAGCCGTTAGGATTTGGCGCAAGTGATCCTCATGTTCTTCCTCACTTTTGGAGTAGATCGAATGTCGTCAATGAAAACAACAACAAACTTATCCAAATACTCCATGAATACCTTATTCATCAAGGTCATGAAGTAGGCGGGGGCATTGGTCAATCCAAAGGACATCACGGTATACTCATCTTGCCCATACCGAGTAACAAAAGCTGTTTTGGGAATATCCTCTTGACGAATCTTCAACTGGTGGTAACTGATCTTAAATCAATCTTGAGAACACTCGGCTCCTGAAGTTGGTCAAACAAATCATCGATTCTTGGCGGAGGGTACTTATTCTTGATGGTGACCTCATTGAGTGGCGATAATCCACACACATTCTCTGAGTTCCATCTTTCTTTTCAACTAGAAGAACTGGTGCTCCCATGGCGAAGAACTTGGTCGAACAAATCCTTGATCTTGCAGCTCTTTAATCTGTCTTTTTACTTGGCTAACTCATTAGCCGGCATCCTATAGGGTCTCTTGAAATGGGTGGTGTTCGGGCACTAGTTCTATCAAGAACTCTATATCTCGATCCGGTGGCATCCTGCAACTCATCCGAAACACATCAGAAATTCATTGGCGCACATCTTCAAGCTTATTCCTTTGGCACTACAAACTCTAATCCCTTGGATGATCTGAATCGGCTTGAACTTTTAACTTGGTTCCATCTGGATCGTTAGGGTGATCTCTCTATTCCCACAATCCAAAATGCTTGGTTCTTGGAGAGCCAATCCATTCCTAGGATCACATCTAGGGACTTGGTGTCTAGGACAATAAGGTTGGCTAGAAATTCTACCCTCCAATTAATATCTTAACCGGGGCAGCCTTGGTTTGTACTCAAATCGAACTGTGAGATTGCACTAGTAAAACAGTCTTAAGAGGCATTGTCTTTAATTGATGATTTGCGGCAAAACTCAGAAACAAGCGAATCGTAGCTCGAATCAAACAAAACCATGGCGGATCTTTGAGTTGACTAGGAGCTTACCTAGTATGGCGTGCAGTGCGGTGGGCATCCTCGGTGGTGGCGTGATTCACGCGCCTCTTCCGGCGAGCGCGGAGTCTGGTGGCTTGATTAGGAGTTTGGGGCACTCCGTCCCGATCTGATGCGGGGTCTTGGTGGCGTAGATCCCAAGTTGAAACGAACGGCGTCACAGCTTGCTTCCTTGGGCGATTGTTGGCATAGTGACCAAGTTCATGACGGTTGAAACATGTGACTCCTGCAATGGATTCTTGTTTCTACGAGGTGGATTCTTTGTTGGCGCTAGGGTTGCGATTGCTGAAGGAGTCGGGCGAGTCTTTGGTGGGTCCCTGAATGTATTCGGAGGAGTGAAGCGAGCGGTCGTTGAGCATTGGTTACGACTCTCTGCTGGTGACTCGATGGGCTCCATCTTGCATCATCTTTCTCTTACGGATTCTTCCAATTCCGACGAGATTCCTCAATGAGCATAGCCTTATCTACGGATCTTTGGAAATCTGCATAGTCATTGCCAATGACTTGCACCTTTAATCTGGATTGAGTCCACGCTTGAACTTCTTCCGACGAGCATCATCTGTGGCTACATCCTGCAGTGCGTAGCGGCGAGTTGAGTGAACTTATTAAGGTATTCACTCACCGACATTCCTTCTTGCTTAAGCTCTCGAAATTCATTCTTCTTCATTTCCACTTTTCCATCGGGAATATGAGAGTGGCGAAAGCGGTGGAAAACTCGCCCAAGTGATAGTCGAGGATCATCATGGGCAGATGAGAGTTCTCCCACCATTCAATGGCGGTGCCCTCCGGTGATGGCGGCATAGAGAACCTTCTCACGATTGGTGCCTTTGGGCAATTTCAAGCTTCTTCTCAATGGAGCGGATCAATCATCGGCGTCAATGGTTACGAAGAGTTGGAGAAAGTTGGCGGACGAGTCCTCATAAATTCGCTAGCTTGGGTGAGACGAGCTTGAGGAGGTGCAAAGCAGCGACTTGGTTTCTTTGGTTCAACAGTTGGCTAGAGCAATCTGCGATGCAGTTCTGCGATTCATCATGTTGTTCATGTTCTGCATCATTGTGTTCATAAGCTGAGTCTGAGCTGCTAGAAAATGTCCCATGTTCTGGTCTGTCACAGCTGGTGGTGGTGGTGCATTGGGGTTGGAGTTGGTGTTGGCACTGGCACTGGCATCCACTGGCGATCCACGACCGGCTCCAGAACGAGTGTCAACCATCTGAGGTGCAGCGCAAGGGTTTGATAGGTAAGAGGAAAAGCGAGATGCGTGGTAAGATCATCTAGGGGAGAAGGTAATACCCAGGGACAAAAGGATACAACCGAAAGGCTTCAAATTAAGGAGGCAAATCAAGTTTTTTTTTTTTCAATTAAAGGTATGGTTGTAACACCGTGCTTGAGGCAAGTGTACAACATACCAGACGCTCCAGCAAGAAAAATCCTAGTATACGCGGACTAAACGTAACTAAACTGAAAAGGGTAACACATGCTCAAATACCGTTGAGCACCAAAAACCTAACTTATATGGTAGTCTTTTTGGCATAACCTCGATGGCTTGATCATCATCGTCTTTTGTTGAATCCTTGCAGAAACTCGAGGCTTTGAGAAGTTTCATGAGATAAGGTCAATTTAAATTTCAAATCAAAGTTTTAGCAAAGGAGAGGAATAAGAACCTAAGAATAAGACGAGAGGAGACGAAAGCTATTAAGTACCAATTTTGTTGGTTTGATTTAGAAAATAATTTTGAAGACCATGCTAACTAGGATAGCGACCTACAGTCGATATGGCTCTGATACCATCTCTGTCGGGACCCGGATTTACAAATCCGAAATCCTCTGTGTATACTGCACTAGTCCAGGATCACGCTAGTGCACACAGTGGAAACATAGATGAAATACCATTCCATATAATGAATTAACTAAGAAGAAGCAATTTATTATTGAATAAAGAAAACGACCTTATGGTCAATGTTTACACCATTACGCCTTAAGGGCTTAAGAAACAAATACTATTGCAGCGGAAAAGATAACTTGAACCATTCGACTTGCCACAGGCAATCGTCTGGGGAACGCCTTCCTAATCCACGTAGTCTTCATAGAATTCCTCTTCATGAGATTCATTATCTCCTTCAGCAACTGATCAACAAGGGCATAAAGCCGTGAGTACAAAGGTACTCAGCAAGCCGTAGGGAATTGATGCAATATATTTATGCACGGCTTGACAAGGATGGCTATATAGTTTATTTTGCAGAAAGCAATAACTTGAATGGAAATACAATAAATAGATTGAAAGCATATTTATGAAAACATAAATAAATAACTGATAGATCAATGATAGACAACAAAACAACAGTGAACTCCCCGTTCACATCCCAACAGTTCCACATTCCACATTTTATGAAACACTTTATACCCGTGTGAAATTCCGGGCTTTGTCCATGACATGACGCGCTATTCGAATAGTTTTACACTCTGCGGAGGTTGTACAACTTTACCCACAAGACATGAACATCTCTTTGCGCAATCGATAATAACACACCGCCTTTGGTGTGTCGCAGAGATATCATGACAAAGCCTTTACAATGCAATTGCCTAAACTCGATCGCCCGCTAAGGTTTCGCCCTTTAGGGCCCCTCTTGCGCCTTGCGAATCTACCCGTCCATCCGGAACCCACACCACCAATGGCGGTACTCAAGGCTAGACCTTACAAATTAATCACTAGGTCTGTCCCATTCCGGACATGTGGTAGTACGGTTAGGCTCAGTTCAATGGCGCACAAGATTAAGTCCTTAAATTGTCTCAGGCAAGACATCCACATCCCAATGTGCTAGAAAGCACCCCCTTTACTTCACGATCACTTGCCCGAGGGAAAACAATTCGTTCAACCAAGACCAATGGCAAACCCGCCATGGTACAACAAATTTTACAACGATGGCTAACGGCCACGATTCAATATCTCATTAAGTCAAGATTAACATTATTCAACATGTGACATGAATCCCAACGTATATGTAAGCATGTCTAAGCATAGCTACGATAACCCAATGTTGGTATTATGATTATGTCCAACTAGTAATGTCCCAACCTAGGTTTAACAATGGATACATGGCATACAACGAATCAAGGTGGCATAATGTCAACTAGGCATACATCTACTCCCATTAAATAAACATTGATACGTAAATAGCATGCAAGTGTATAAAATAAATTACTTTGCAAACATAGGATCAATATGATCAAAGGTTACGACTTGCCTTGCTGATCTAGTCTTTGAATCTTGGTCTTGAAGTCTTCGTTTGCTCCTCGGAATTAACGTCTTACCGGAAAAGAAAGCGATGAAACCAAATAAATACAAAACAGAGACTCAAACAAGCTCAAAACTGAAAATAAATGGCTCTGGAAGATAGATCTTGATTTTAGAAAATTTTAGAAACTTGAATCGCCTCAATCGGAGTTCGTATGAGCGAGAACGGGCCTCCGAAAGATTAAATTCAGAGAAAATACAGAAAATCAGAAAATCGGAATTTTCTGGATTTATTTTTGTATCTTGAAAAGGAATTTATTGCGCAACGCCGACGTCACCGGTTCACGGTGAACTCGGTCCACGGCGCTTTGGGTTCACCGTCGCGCCGGTGCACCTGTGGACGTCGGCGCCACGCAGCAGCTTCGGTACCGACGCAGATGGCGCAGCGGCCACGCGGCCAGCGCATCCGACGCGACGCAAGATCCGACGGCAGAGGAGTGGCGCGCGGCCGGAGGTGACGCGCACGATCCGGTCGTCGATCGGCGATCGGACGGCGGGGGCGCAAGAGCTCGGCCGACAGAGACGTGGCCGCATCCCGAGACGCACACAGCGATCGGATGGCGTGGTTGGCGAAGAAGAACGGCGGCGAGGTTTCACCGAGACGGGGAAGAAGACGAGGCCGGCGGCGGAGAGAGCGGATCGGGCGCGGGGCAAGGCGAACCGGGGAGGGCAGCGCGGCAACTTCGGAGATGCAAGCGGGACGGCGAACGGCACCGGCGACGGCGAAAAGCGCGGAAGGCTTTGATGAGGCGGCGGACTCGGCGAGTCGCTTGGCAGCGACGGCGGCAAATAGGCGGCGAGAGGTGTGGCAAAGGGCGCGCGAGGAGGCGATCCTCGGGCGTCGACGGCTTAAATAGGGGCCTCGGCGGCCGTGTCCGACCACGGACTCAAGGGCGGCGGCGCGGACGCTGTTTCGACGCGCGCGGCTAGGAGTTAGAACACGCGGCGCCATTGGGCAGTGGACCGGCGAGGCGAGCGAGCGAAGCTCAAGGCGAGCGGGCGGGCCGAGGCGACGCGGAGGAAACGGCCGCGGGAAAAGCGAGCGGCCGAGGAATTTCGCCCGAGAGCGTTTTGAAAATTAAAACATTTTCCGATTTTAAATAATTCAAAATCGAATAAAACCAATTAAATTCAAATAAATGTCAAATAAATTCAGAAAAATCCCCAAAAATACAGAAAAATTCTTTGGATCACAAGGAACCCAACTAAAACTGAAATTCTTAAGTTTGATGAATAGTTTAGTCAAATTAAATCCTTTCATTTAAGGAAAATTCAAATTAAGCTGAAATTAATTCAAGAAAATGCAAATGGTTTATTTTTAATTCCAACATTCCAAAACTCAAATTTTGGGATGTTACAGACATATTGATGTAACATTGACCATAAGGTCTGTCGCTTTATTTAATAATAATTTGCTACTTTCTTAGTTAATTCGTTGTATAGAATGGTATTTCATCTATGTTATCACTGTGTGCACTAGCGTGATCCTGGACTAGTGCAGTATACACAAAGGGTTTCGGAGTCATAAATCCGGATCCCGACAGAGTTCATAGGATATGAGTGCACTCCTAGAAACAAAGTTACCTGACAAAATCGACAAGGTATTGGTAGGTTACAAAGAGGGGTACGTGATGATGATGCATTAACTAAAATCAAGTTTACAATTCCTCTATTTGTTGGTAGGTATAACCCTGAAGCTTATCTTGATTGGGAATTACAATTAGGTCAAAATTTTGCATGCCTTGATTTCCCTGATAATAAAAGAGTTAGGGATGCTACTAGTTAGTTTACTGATTTTGCATCAATTTGGTGGAGGGAACAATGTGGACTACCAAATGTACCTAGAACTAAAAAGAGTCATGAGAGTTAGATTTATGTCTTCATATTTTTCACGTGACCTATTAAATAAATTGCAAAAACTAAAACAAGGCAATAGGTCAGTAGAAGAATACTATCAGGAATTGCAAATTGGGTTATTGCGTTGTGGTTTGGAAGAAACCAAAGAAGCTAAAATGGCTAGAATTTTGAGGGGACTTAACTAGAAAATTCAGGACATCGTTTACTGTAAAGAATACAATTCTGTCACCCATTTGTTTCATCTTACTTGCAAAGTTGAAAGAGAAGTACAGGGGCGACAAATGAGAGCAAGGAGCAATTTTGGAGGCTCTTCTTCCTCTAAGCCAAGTGTCGGAACAGCAAGAGCGCCTTTTTCATCTACCCAAGCTGAGGGCGTGCTACTTCTACTTCCACGCCCTCACATGCTCCCGAAGAAAGCAAGGCGACCATTGTTTAAGATCCCACCAAATCTGCTCCAATCAAGGGTGCATCTTCAGTTGCTTCCACTGGACGTATAAGGGACGTCCAACGTCACAAGTTTAAGGGGTTCGGGCACATCATGAGAGAGTGCCCAAGTCAGCGAGCTCTCATTGTGAGAGAAGATTGTGAGTATACTTCAGCTAGTGAAGTTGATGAAGAATATACACTTGTTGCAAATTGTAACATCCCATTCTTGGTTCTTTTGTTAAAAATTAATTTAAATTAATTAATTCAAGGATTTGGGTTTTCTTTGGAATTTTAGTTAACCTGGCATTCCTTTCCATCCAAAAATGGAATTTATTCCATTCGCGTCCGGAAATTCCATTTCATCCTGAAATCCAAAATTCAAATGCAATTCCAAAATTCTCTAAAAATTCTGAAACTAATTTTATTGGGTTACAAATATTCTAAAGTATTTTTGAGATTTTTCCTAAATTTTAGAACCATTTTTCTATTTTCCCAAAACTATTTAATTTTCAGCACTATATTAATTGCTGTAAGAAAAATAACAATATAATATTATCCAAAAATATTTATTAGTATTTTAGTTTCTGAAACGGTTGTCTATAAAAATTCCGAAATTTATTATGATTTAATTGCTATTTTTCCGAATTTAATCCGAATTTTAAGTGGAAAATTAATTATTTTAGGAATTAATAATTTCGGTTACTGTTCATTCGATCCGTTTCTCTTCCCGCCCACAAGCTATAGTGGACCCATCGCTACAGTACCCGAAGCAACCCGATCCGCATTTATTCAGCTGTTTCAGCTCTTCAAATTCCGGCGATCTCGGTTACTGTTCCAGCGAAAACTCCGGCGAGCGTTTCCCGACGATCCACTGGTCCAATTGTCCTATAAATTGACCCCCAAGTTCCCCTTCTCATTCCTCATATCCTCAGCTTCGAGTTGTTCCAATCCATCCAACAGATCTCCCTGTGCAAGCCATTCTTTCCGAACTCCGGCGAACTTTCGGTGAGCTCTCCCGGCTGCTCCCGACCTCCATTTGTCCTCGAATTTTTATTGGAGCTTCCTATCGGTGTCCTCTACGTCGTGTAAAATCAGATTTTGAAAATGCATAGCAGAGCTCTATCAGCAATCATTTCTTCTCTAAGCCCGGCGAAAGGTCAAATTTTGAATTCAAACAATTGTTTCTCTCCGTCGTAACTCCAAATAGAGTGATTCAAATTGATAAATTTATCTAAATTCATCCTCTACCTGCCATTATTTTGATTATAATTTTTAGTTTTTACTTATTTCATTTTATTCATTTCGTGCACCGTTTTGCGCGTAGTCGAAGAAGCGGTCGTCGTCGCCGACGAAGGAGAAGACGTCCAGAACAACGCAGCGCACTTAGTCGACAAAGGCAAGTCTCCTTGAAGCATGTTGATCCATGTTTTGAAATACTTTGTAGATTTACAAACTTGCATGCTATGTTGATTAAAAAAAATTATATTATGATAGATTGTAGTTAAATACCTTGTTAATATGTATGTTTGCTACATATTAATCCATCTGTTCTTTGGCTGCCCTAGAATTATTAATTATATTATAAAAGGCTTGACACCTTGTTTAGTATAATAGTAGTGCTTAGTTATGCTAAATACTATTTGTATGTTTAATTGAAGGCTTGTTACTTGAAATTCTAAATGATTGAGTGAAAATATTATTTAAAAGGGTAGTTGGTCTTTGCCAGTTTGGTAAAATAAAAGAAAAGATTTGGTATTTTAAAAATTGAATAGGGTGGAAGGTTGCAAGGCGGGTGCAGAATGCACGAGACTCGGTTTTGAGTATGTACCACCCTAGTCACCCTAAGGACCGATCCCTTGTGATTGTCAAACAATGTATAACAGTGCGGCCGTGGGTTCCGGTATGGGACGGGCCTGGCCGAGTAACTAGTGAAAACTTAATTAAGGCATGCCAAACGGTGGAGTAGGCGTGGTTGGAGCCACAGGAGTCCTACAGGCGCAAGAGGGGGCTTCCATTATGGTTGTAGCTATTTGGCGGTGAAACCTCAGTGGGCGTGACTTAGTGAAGATGTAGCTAGAGAAATGGCCATGTGATTTTCACTTAGGGTTATATACCAAAGGAAGTGTATGACCAAATATAGTGAAATATCACTTGCGGGTAAAGCGTGCAAACTCTGCAGAGTACACAAACTATTCGAATAGCCGTACCAACGGTCAAGGGTAGACAAAGGGCGTTGTCACATGGTAGATTTCCCCTATTTGGTTTCAAAATCAGTTTTTTTTATAAAATGAAGACGGTTGGAGCCGCGAATGTTTTGATTTGATAAAAGTCCGTGGTTGGAGCCACGAGGAAAACATTTCAAAGGAAAACCACTGTTGGTGCTGTGGAAAAATATTCTTAAAATAAAACCATGGCAAATGCCGTGAGTTGGTTTATGTTTTGTTTTTCCCACGGTTGGAGCCGTGTCCTGAAAAGTTTGAAGCTCTTATTTCTTAAAAGAAAATAGCTTTGAAAACTGCTCTTCAAAATTCTGGGATAGAATCTTAAAAATTGGCTTTTGGCAAATTAACCAATTCCCTCCCTTGAATTAAACTACATACTGCATTTCTTTCCGGACTTGTTGAGTATGTTGCATACTCACCCTCGCTTTTCATTGCGGGGCTGCTTATTCCATAAAGCAGATCAGGAGATCAGAGATAGCTATCCAAGAGCTTGCATCCCACCGTTCCACATCTGTGATGAAGGATTTGAAGAGGAGGACTATCCAGACGTCTAGGATCGCGTTTTCTCCAGTCTTTGCCTGTGGTGTTTTGGACTTCGCTTCGTCAAGTTTATTTGCCAGTTTAATGTTTTCGCTGCTATATGAGCCACGGGTCCAACTTTTGTAATAATGGGCCATGTCAGCCAGTACTTTGAATTCAATTTTTGTTTATCGCATGGTTATGGTCCATACTGTTGTTATCTGTGTGTACTAGCTATTGATCCAGGGACTAGTACAGGTAAACACAGCTGGGGCCCGTATCCTTTTTGCGGGTTCCGACACAAATGGTATCAGAGCCAAGACTGTAGAACGTGATCTAGTTAGAAGGGCATAGCCTTAAGGATTAATATTTTTATAAAAATATATTTATACAATTTTAAGTTCTTTTGCTTCTATCTTTTCTTTCTTAGCGTCTGATCCTTACCTCATTGGGAATCGAACTGAGATATACACTGATCATAAGAGCTTAAAGTATATATTCACTCAACTAGATTTAAATATGAGGCAAAGAAGATGGTTGGAGTTGATAAAGGATTATGATGTTGGAATCCATTATCACCCTGGGAAAGCAAATGTAGTGGCCGATGCTCTGAGTAGGAAGAATTATTGTAATAATGTATTAGTTAAGGAAAGCCAGCTAGCTTTGTACAAAGAATTCAAGAAAATGAATCTGGAGATGGTGGACCAAGGATACATCAATATGATGGAACTACGACCTACCTTGGAGGACCAAATTTGGGAAGCTCAGAAAGAGGATGCAGAAGTTTTGGAAATTATTGAGAGGATGAAGAAAGGAAAAGCTCCAGGATTTTCAGTAGGTGAAAAAGGTACTCTATGGTTTGGGAAAAGAATTTTTGTACCCAATAAGAAAGAAATCAAGGAAATGATCTTAAAGGAAGCCCACGAGACTACCTATTTCATTCATCCGGGAAGTACCAAAATGTATTTAGATTTGAAAGAATCGTACTGGTGGACCAGTATGAAGAGAGAAATTGCAGAGTTTGTTGCTTTGTGCGATATCTGCCAACGGGTGAAAGCTGAGCATCAGAGACCTGCAGGATTACTACAACCGTTAAAAATTCCCAAATGGAAATGGGAAGAGGTCGGAATGGATTTCATCACTAGATTACCAAGGACTCAATCTGGATATGATTCAATCTGGGTTATAGTTGATTGTCTGACTAAATCTGCTCATTTCATTCCTGTTAAAACCACCTACACTGGGGACAAATTGGCAGAGTTGTACATGACAAAGGTAGTGTGTTCGCATGGAGTACCCAAGAAAATTGTGTCGGATAGAGGTACTCCGTTCACCTCAAAGTTTTGGCAAAAGTTGCATAGTTTATTGGATACGAATCTTAATTTCAGCACAGCATATCATCCACAAACAGACGGCCAGACCGAAAGGGTAAATCTGGTTTTAGAGGATATGCTCAGATCCTGCGCTTTGACAAACAAGACAAGTTGGGAAAAGAGTTTGCCTTATGCAGAGTTTTCATACAACAATGGATATCAATCAAGTATTCGGATGTCACCTTTCGAGGCATTATATGGACGCAAGTGTCGAACACCACTTTATTGGAAGGAAACTGGAGAAGGAAAAGTGTTTGGACCAGATGTACTCAAGGAGGTGGAAGAACAAGTGAGATGGATCCAACAAAAATTAAAAGCTGCTCAAAGCCGACAGAAAAGTGAAGGACCATGTGGAGGTCCATCCATGTTTGTGATGAGTATTTGACTTTATTTGAGCAAGGTGTGCTCAAGTTTGAGTTTGATTTGGATTGATTTTCAAAATGAAGCAATTTGAGTTGTCTTTGCCAGTAGTGGCAGTACCGGCGTATGGGCGCAGTAGTGATGAGTTAGATGGTTTATTGAATATCTTTGTGGGCATTGCTATGTGAAAGGTTTTTCCTTGTTTTTGATGGTTGCAGGGCGACAGTGCTAGGTCATGGTGATGCGGAGGATGACCAGGACTAGGCGAGGAGCGTCGGAGGTCCAGACGGTTGGGAGATCGTCGGAAGATGATCGGAGATGGAGTCCGGGCAAGTCAAGAAGACAAGGAAAGGAGATGATGCTAGCTAGATGCCGCGTGGATCAATAAGGGCCGTCGGATTGAGGTCTTGTTGATAGGTTAGCGGGTCTAGGCAGTATGCTTTGAAAACCTTGTAAGAAAACCCGGTATGTGTGTGGGTTTTTGGTTAGCCCTTGCATGGCGTGTGTGTGGGTTAATCCTAGCCCTTAGATGAGTGCTCTAGGGTTGAGGGACTCATCCAAGGGTGGTAGGTGGCCCAAGAGTAGTATAAATAGGGGTGGAGGGGTAGCCTCCTTCCCTTGAAGGTTTTGAGGTTTGTGAATGCTCCTTTGAACTTTGCCCATATGAAAGTGAGGCTTTGTAACCTCTCCTTCCAGAAATGAAAGTTTTATCCATCCATCTCTGAATTTATTTTGCGCATTTACATTATGTCTTTACTTTACGCAATTTAAATTCAGCATTTACTTTCCCGCAATTACATTCTCGCAATTTACTTTCACGCAATTTGGATTTGCCTCCCCTCCTTCTAAATGCTGTTGATCTTGGATGTTTTGAGTGTGTTCATATGGTTTTACATCTCTTTTGCACTCTTGGATTGAGTAGAGAACATCTTTTCTTTCAAGTTCCAACTTTGTTCAGAACTTGTTCTTTGCGCAGCATTTAGTATTTGATTTTTATAAAAATATAGAAAAATCTTTTTTAAGTGATTCTTGTTGGAGGAGGTGCGGGACTCTGATATCCACTTGCAAAAACATTTTGGAGTTCACTTGTTTCACCGTTTGGGCGCCATGAGGTGAAAACCGAGCCCTAAATTTTCTGCTCGAAGTTCTTGACTGACTGTGTTCTTTGATTTCTCCTGTTTGTTCTGTAAGGCTTTTTGAGGAAAAATTTGGTCGAGTTCTTCATGACTTCGTTTCTCATAGGTAGAAAAATTCTCAAAGTTTTGTGAGCTGCAGAAACCCACCAACCTCCTGTTCAAATTGAGGACAAGTTCTGGAAATTCTGCTTTTGCTTTTCTGAAAGTGACTTTTATGATTTGAATTGATGTCCTTTCTAAAAGCAAGAGTTTGATTGATTCCTCTTTATCTTGGACACTAGACAACCAGAATTGTGACTCAAAAATCCCCACATATTTTATGGTACTTATCCATGCAAGCTAGGGGTACACATAGTTGTCTAGTTTTTTGGGCTTTTCACGATTTCCTTTGAGCTATCTTGTCGAGGTTTTTGTTTGAGTATTTGGGGGGAAAATTTATTTGCGACCATTCACCCCCCTCTGTTCGCCATTCAGTCCTTCAAAAAGCTACGCTGATAACCGACGTCGGGACCTGAAATTTGTCGAGGGCGACTTCGTGTATTTGAAAGTTTCACCAATGAAAGGAATCAAACGATTTCGGGTTAGCGGAAAGTTTGCACCTAGATATATCAGATCGTTCAAAGTTTTGGCCAGAAGAGGCGAGATGGCATATCAATTGGAATTACCATCAGAACTAACTGACGTGCATAATGTATTTCATGTGTCTCAGCTAAGAAAATGTCTTCGAGTACCAGAGGAACATATGTCCTTAGAAGTTAGATTTACTGAGCAGATCTTTCTTATAAGGAATATCCAATACTGATTTTGGATGAGGCGATTCGCAAAACTACTTGTAGTATCAAATTACAGAAGGTGCGGTGGAGCAACCATACCGAGAGGAGGCTACATGGGGCGTGAAGAGGACCTCTGACGAGAATTCCCAAATATTTTTCCCAGCTCTATCGAATCTCGGGGTCGAGATTCCATTTAAGGGGGGGGGGGGGTAGGTTTGTAACATCCTATTCTTGGTTCTTTTGTTAAAAATTAATTTAAATTAATTAATTTAAGGATTTGGGTTTTCTTTTGAATTTTAGTTAACCTCGCATTCCTTTCCATCCAAAAATGGAATTAATTCCATTCGCGTTCGGAAATTCCATTTCATCCTGAAATCCAAAATTCAAATGCAATTCCAAAATTCTTTAAAAATTCTGAAACTAATTTTATTGGGTTACAAATATTCTAAAATATTTTTGAGATTTTCCCAGAATTTTTAGAACCATTTTTCTATTTTCCCCAAAACTATTTAATTTTCAGCACTATATTAATTGCTGTAAGAAAATAACAATATAATATTATCCAAAAATATTTATTAGTGCTTTAGTTTCTGAAACGGCTTTCTATAAAAATTCCTAAATTTATTATGATTTAATTGCTATTTTTCCGAATTTAATCTGAATTTTCAGTGGAAAATTAATTTTTTTTGGAATTAATAATTTTGGTTACTATTCATCCGATCCGTTTCTCTTCCCGCCCGCAAGCTACAGTGGACCCATTGCTGCGATGCGAAGCAACGACCGCATTTATTCAAATTGTTTGACTCTTCAAATTCCGGTGATCTCGATTCTTGTTCGCTCCAAATGATAACTCCGGTGAGCGTTTCCCGACGATCCGCTGGTCTGATTGTCCTATAAATTGACCCCCAAGTTCCCCTTCTAATTCCTCATATCCTCAGGTTCGTGTATTTCCAATCCATCCACCAGATCTCCCTGTGCAAGCCATTCTTTCCAAGCTCCGGCGAACTTTCGGTGAGCTCTCCCGGCTGCTCCCGACCTCCATTTATCCTCAAATTTTTACTGGAGTTTCCTATCAGTGTCATCTACGTCATGTAAAATCATATTTTGAAAATTCGTATCAGAGCTCTGTCAGCAATCATTTCTTCTCTAAGCCCGGCGAAAGGTCAAATTTTGAATTCAAACAATTGTTTCTCCTCCGTCGTAGCTCCGAATAGAGTGATTCAAATTGATAAATTTATCTAAATTCATCCTCTACCTTCCAATATTTTTATTGTAATTTTTAGTTTTTACTTATTTTATTTTATTCATTTCGTGCACCGTTTTGCGCGTAGTCGAAGAAGCGGTCATCGTCGCCGACGAAGGAGAAGACGTCCAGAACAGCGCAGCGCACTTCATCGACGAAGGCAAGTCTCCTTGAAGCATGTTGATCCATGTTTTGAAATGCTTTGTAGATTTACAAACTTGCATGCTATGTTGATTAAAAAAAATTATATTATGATAGATTGTAGTTAAATACCTTGTTAATATGTATGTTTGCTACATATTAATCCATCTGTTCTTTGGCTGCCCTAGAATGATTAATTATATTATAAAAGGCTTGACACCTTGTTTAGTATAATAGTAGTGCTTAGTTATGCTAAATACTATTTGTATGTTTAATTGAAGGCTTGTTACTTGAAATTCTAAATGATTGAGTGAAAATATTATTTAAAAAGGGCAGTTGGTGCTGCCAGTTTAGTAAAATAAAAGAAAAGATTTGGTATTTTAAAAATTGAATTGGGTGGAAGGTTGCAAGGCGGGTGCAGAATGCACGATACTCGGGTTTGAGTATGTACCACCCAAGTCACCCTAAGGGCCGATCCCTTGTGATTGTCAAACAATGTATAACAGTGCGGCCGCGGGTTTCGGTATGGGACGGGCCTGGCTGAGTAACTTGTGAAAGCTTAATTAAGGCATGCCAGATGGTGGAGTAGGCGTGGTTGGAGCCACAGGAGTCCTACAGGCGCAAGAGGGGGCTTCCATTATGGTTGTAGCCATTTGGCGGTGAAACCTCAGCGGGCGTGACTTAGTGAAGATGTAGCTAGAGAAATGGCCTTGTGATTTTCACTTAGGGTTATATACCAAAGGAAGTGTATGACCAAATATAGTGAAATATCTCTCGCGGGTAAAGCGTGCAAACTCTGCAGAGTACACAAACTATTCGAATAGCCGTTCCCACGGTCAAGGGTAGACAAAGGGCGTTGTCACATGGTAGATTTCCCCTATTTGGTTTGAAAATCAGTTATTTTTATAAAATGAAGACAGTTGGAGCCACGAATGTTTTGATTTGATAAAAGTCCGTGGTTGGAGCCACGAGGAAAAATTTCAAAGAAAAACCACGGTTGGTGCTGTGGAAAAATATGCTTAAAATAAAACCATGGCAAATGCCGTGAGTTGGTTTATGTTTTGTTTTTCCCACGGTTGGAGCCGTGTCCTGAAAAGTTTGAAGCTCTTATTTCTTAAAAGAAAATAGCTTTGAAAACTGCTCTTCAAAATTCTGGGATAGAATCTTAAAAATTGGCTTTTGGCAAATTAACCAATTCCCTCCCTTGAATTAAAGTACATACTGCATTTCTTTCCGGACTTGTTGAATGTTGCATACTCACCCCTGCTTCTCATTGCGGGGCTGCTTATTCCATAAAGTAGATCAGGAGATCAGAGATAGCTATCCAAGAGCTTGCATCCCACCGTTCGACATCTGTGATGAAGGATTTAAAGAGGAGGACTATCCAGATGTCTAGGATCGCGTTTTCTCCAGTCTTTGCCTATGGTGTTTTGGATTTCACTTCGTCAAGTTTATTTGCCAGTTTAATGTTTCCGCTGCTATATGACTCACGGGTCCAACTTTTGTAATAATGGGCCATGTCAGCCAGTACTCTGAATTCAATTTTTGTTTATCGCATGGTTATGGTCCATACTGTTATGATCTGTGTGTACTAGCTATTGATCCAGGGACTGGTACTGGTAAACACAGCTGGGGCCCGTTTCCTTTTTGCAGGTTCCGACACAAATGACCATGCAAGTGATGAGATTGACACTTTAGTGATGAACAAGAAGAACGCTTGGGAGCTTAAACTTCAAAGCAGTACATGAGCCTTATAGTGAAGCATGTACTCAGTGCATAAATAGAGAGTGTGGAACAGGACTAATGGCACAATTTGTTTCAAACCAAGTTTGTCATCAAGGATCATTCGTGTTGCGTCATCATCGGTGGAGAAAGTTGCAATAATTTCGCTAGCTTGGAGATGGTCAATAAGCTTGGCTTGACCACAAGTCCTCACCCATGGCCTCACTAAATCCATTGGTTCAACTCATGTTGTAAGTTGAAGGTAATCAAAATTGTGAGAGCACACTTTTCGCTTGGTTCATACCATAATTATGTTGATTGCGATGTTATACCTATGCAAGCATGCTTCTTACTTTTAGATAAACCATGGCAATTTGATAAGGATTCCATTCATCATGGTAGAATTAATCAATATACTCTCGTGCATAAGGGCAAGAAAATTGTTTTACTTCCAATGTCTCAGGAAGCAATCATTAGAGATGAAATTGAATGATCTGAACGTGAGAAGAAGGAGAACGTAAAAAATGAGAATCAAATAATAGCTTAAGAATGCTTCCCACTAAAAAGAAAGAAGCTAGAGAATCAAATGCTAGAAAGAATGAGATTAAATTGAAAGGTGCTATTCTACTAAAGTGATTTTAACGACTTGGAGGTAGACAATTGTGTTTGTTATGCTTTACTTTCCAAAGATGCTTTGTTTTCACTTAAGTATTTGTCTGCATCTTTGCCTCCTACTGTTACTAACCTTTTGCATGAATTCGCTTATATGTTTCCATTTAAAATACTCCTGGGGCTGCCACCTATTAGAGGAATTGAGCATTAAATTGACCTAATCACAGGAGCTTGACTGCCAAACCGTGCACCATACATGACTAATTCAGAGGAGACTAAGGAAATTTAGCGTCAAGTGCAAGAGTTGTTTGACAAAGGGTATGTACGTGAAAGCCTTAGTCCTTGTGTTGTTCCTGTGATTTTAGTTTCTAAGAAAGATGGATCATGGCGTATGTGTGTTGATTGTAGAGCCATTAATAATATCACTATTAGATATTGTTATCCTATTCCTAGGTTAGATGATATGCTTGATGAATTGAGTGGCTTCACTGTTTTCTCTAAAGTAGACTTGCGTAGTGGCTACCACCAGATTATAATGACACTTGAAGATGAATAAAAAACTGCATTTAAAACTAAGTTCGGGTTATATGAGTGGTTAGTGATACCTTTTGATTTAACTAATGCACCTAGCACTTTCATGAGATTAATGAACGAAGTTTTACGTGTTTTTATTGGTAAATTTGTGATGGTTTACTTTCATGATATATTAATTTATAGCAAGTCACTTGATGAACATCTTGAGCACTTACATGCTATTTTTATTGCTTCGAGATATACACGTTTGTTTGGTAACTTCGAAAAGTGCATCTTTTGCACCGATCGAGTTTGTTTTCTTGGCTATGTTGTTACTCCATAGGGAATTGAAGTATATGAAGCCAAGATTGAAGCTATAAAGTGTTGGCCGACACCACAAATGGTCACTCAAGTGTGGAGCTTTCATTGGCTTCTTGGATTCTATCATCGCTTTGTGAAAGATTTCAGCATATCACCGCACCACTTAATGAAATGACAAAGAAAGATGTTTCCTTCAAACGGGGACAAGCACAAGAAGAAGCTTTCAACCTTCTAATTTTGGTAAGACTTTTAAACTTAAGTGTGATGCTAGTGGAATTGGAATTGGTGGTGTATTACTTCAAGAAGGTAAACTTGTTGCTTACTTTAGTGAGAAATTGAATGGGCCAAGTCTGAATAATTCAACTTATGATAAATAATTATATGCTCTGGTGCATGTGCTTGAAACTTGGCAACATTATTTATGGCCCAAAGAATTTGTTATTCATTCTGATCATGAATCATTGAAGCAAATTATTAGAAGTCAAGCTAAACTGAACCGTAGACATGCTCGTTGGGTTGAATTTATTGAATCTTTTCCTTATGTCATAAAACACAAAAAAGGGAAGGAAAATGTGATTGATGCTGCTTTGTCTAAACTGTATATTTTGTTATCTCAACTTGATTGTAGAATTTTGGGCTTAGAGACAATAAAAGATTTATATGCTTTTCATGATGGATTAAAAGATGCCATGTTGAATTGTAAAGATGGTAAATGCTAGAATAAATTTGTTTTAAATGAAGAGTTCTTATTTAGAGCTAACAAGCTATGCATTCCAACTAGCTCCGTTCGTCTTTTGTTGCTACAGGAGTCACATGGAGAAGGACTCATGGGACATTTTTGGTATCAAGAAGATGGAGGACATCCTTGCCGAACACTTTTATTAGCCAAAGATGAGGCATGACATTGAGTGCTATGTTGCTCACTGTACTACTACATGCTAAAAAGCTAAGTCTCGATTGAATCCACATGGTTTATATATGCCTCTTCCTATTCCTAGTGTGCCTTGGGAGCATATTTCTATGGATTTTGTTTGAGGATTGCCTAGGACAAAGAGGGGGAGGGTAGTATTTTTGTATTACTGGATAGATTTTCTAAGATGACACATTTTATTCGTCATAAGAGCGATGATGCTACACATGTTGCTGATTTATTTTTAGGGAGACGTTCGACTACATAGTGTGCTAACCACAATTGTTTTAGATTGAGTTGCGAAGTTCTTGAGCCACTTTTGGAGGATCTTGTGAAACAAGTTGGGGACGAAGTTGCTATTCTCTACCACATGTCATCCCCAAACTGATGGACAAACTAAAGTCATAAACCGCACATTGTCAACCATGTTGAGGGCTATTTTGAAGAAAAACTTGAAATTGTGGGAAGAATGTTTACCTCATGTGAAGTTTGCCAACAACCGTTTGCTACATTCAACCACAAAGATGATCCCTTTTTAGGTACTATATGGTTTTAACCCTTGTGCTCCAATTGATTTATTACATCTACCATCTTTGGAGAATGTAAATCTAGATGCTAAGAAATATGCTGAATTTGTTCTGAAGTTGAATGAGACTACAAAAGAAAATGTAGAGTGCATGAATGAGAAATATAGGGTTGCTAATAGTAAAAGTAGAAAGAAAATAACTTTTCAACTTGGTGATCTTGTTTGGTTGTATTTAAGAAAAGATAGATTTCCAGATTTCAGAAAGTCAAAGTTGATGCCTAAAGTTGATGGTCCTTTTAAGTTTATTGAAAAGATTAATGATAATGCATATAAGTTTGAGTTGCCTACAGATTTCGGGGTTAGTCCTACATTTAACATTCAGATTTGAAGCCATACTTGGGAGAAGATGATGAGCTTGATTCGAGGACAATTCCAATTCAAGAGTTAGAGGATGAGGAGGAATCACTTCCTTGGATACACACAAAACTCCGACACAAGATGCTAGGCAAGGACCTATGACAAGAGCACGTGCACGACAGTTGAACTATCAGGTGTACACATTCCTAGGAGTTCATAATTTTTCTATTGAAGATGGATTGCTACCTAAGTCATGTGATATTATTCTACTCAGAAACTGATACGGGGCGAATATGATAACTTGGACCCGTGAACCCTGACGAATACTGGCGCCAACCACCATCTCGATACGGCAACCTGCGACACGTGAATTCGCCCAAGAACACGCTTTGATCCTCGCCTACTTGACCACGCGAAAGTAGACGCACGTTTCCTTGCAATCACCCCGAAGAAGTTGCAAGAACAACGGTGGTAATTTCAGATTGGAACTCCCTATTCTAATGGGGGCATTGGAGCACAAGCCATAGAATCAAGAGTATATATTTAATCTGAAAATTCGTGGTTCCCTTTACAATGGACGAAGTACACATATATATAGGAGAGGGGCACAAATAGTTGCTTGGATGAATAGTACTGTCCATGAATAGTAAACGCGTGAATAGTTCGAATATGAACAGTACTCGGCCTTGAATAGTGCTGCATGAACAGTCTCGGACAAAATTTGCCATATGGAGTCCTCTTCTAGTTGGAAATAATCTCTTCTCTCCATGTCATGGTTATCTCTTCCTTTATTTGAACTTGGCTAAATTTTCTCCTTCCTTTCTTTCTTCTCCTTTCTTCTTTCTTGTTTCTTTCCTTTCTTCTTTGAAGGCATATATGGAAGGAGATGGAGGGGAGGCCAGTAGGACCGTGTATGGGCTGTATGAACCGCATGGAATTGTCTTGGTCCACAAGCCCGAGGGCTCCTGTGGGTTTCTCAGTGTTAGCAATGCTCTTGTTATCTCCTTTTGGTCTCCGTCCTCTCGCTCCTCCCGCTGGACACACCAAGTTCCAATACCTTCATATCTGAGAACACAAAAAGTAGTCGCACAAGGAAACATCCAATTCTCATTGGAAGTTATGTTATGGTCAGTTAAAAACAAAGCGACATTTTGAGCTAATATCTTTGCACGTGATCGTGTTATAGGCCCTTGAAAGATGTTTGGAGCCTCATCATGAATGCTAGAAGAAGATGGTGAAGATGATGTCGGTGTAGTCGAAGTAATGCCCACATCATCCTCCCCCTCTTGAAAAGGAGTTGTCCTCAACTCTGTTTCCTGTGGTCCAAAATACTGAGATAAATCTGAAACATTAAAAGTAGCACTTACAGTGTAGTCATCTCCTAGAAGTTCAATCTTGTAAGCATTGTCATTAATCTTCGCAAGAACCTTGAATGGACCATCACCTCTAGGCATCAATTTGGACTTCCTCTTTTCTGGAAAACGTTCCTTTCTCAAGTGAACCCAAACCATGTCACCTGGCTCAAAAAGCTTTTTCTTTCTAGACTTGTTGGCTCTATCAGCATAAGAAAGTATCTTCTTTTCAATTACTTCTTTAGTGGTTGTATGAAGTTTCTTAACAATATCAGCACGTTTAGAAGCATCCATGTTTTTACGTTCTTGTAAAGAAAGGACAAAGTTGAGTAGTAGAATGTACCACCCTATTGTATGCAAACTCCACGTGTGGCAAGCAATCCTCCCACTCTTTCAAATTCTTCTTGATCATTGTCCTCAAGAGCATAGACAACGTACGATTCACCACTTCAGTTTGTCCATCTGTTTGTGGGTGACACGTTGTAGAAAACAACAACTTTGTTCCTAGCTTTGCCCATAATGTCTTCCAAAAGTAACTCATGAATTTGACATCACGATCTGAAACAATGGTTAGTGGAACACCATGCAATCTCACAATTTCCCTAAAGAACAAATCAGCTATACATGTGAAGCATCATCACTCTTATGACAAGGAATAAAATGAGCCATCTTGGAAAACATGTCCACTACCACAAGAATAGAATCTCTCCCCCTCTTAGTCCTAGGTAATCCCAAAACAAAATCCATGCTAATGTCTTCCCATGGAGCACTAGGAACTGGAAGAGGTGTATACAAACCATGTGGATTTAACTTTGATTTAGCTTTATGGCATGCAACACATCGTTGCACGAATCGTTCGACGTCACGCCTCATCTTAGGCCAATAAAAGTGATCACTTAGCATCATAAGCATCTTTTCTCTCCCAAAATGTCCCATCAACCCTCCTGCATGAGATTCTTGCAACAACAACAAACGAATGGACGAATTGGGAACGCAAAGCTTGTTAGCACGAAACAAAAATCCATCATGAACATGAAACTTATCCCATCCTTTTCCTCCTTGACAGTTAGAGTATGGTGCTGAAAATTCAATATCATGAGCATACAAATCCTTCAAACTCTCTAATCCAGGAACTTTGATTTCTAATTGAGTTAAAATCACGGATTTCCTAGAAAGAGCATCAGCCACAACATTTTCTTTGCCTTTCTTATATTTTACAACATAAGGGAAAGTTTCAATAAATTCCACCCACTTAGCATGTCTACGGTTTAGATTAGCTTGGCCTTTCAAATACTTCAATGATTCATGATCAGAATGAATAACAAATTCTTTTGGCCAAAGGTAATGTTGCCAAGTTTCAAGTGTTCTAACCAAAGCATACATTTCTTTGTCATAAACAGGATAATTCAATTGAGCTCCTCCCAATTTTTCACTAAAGTATGCTACCGGTTTGCCCTCTTGCATTAAAACACCACCAATACCAATTCCACTAGCATCACATTCAATTCAAAAGTCTTATTGAAATCTGGTAAAACAAACAACGGTGCTTCAGTTAAGCGTTTCTTAAGTTCATTGAAAGCATGTTCTTGTGCGTCACCCCAAGTAAACACAACGCCCTTTTTAGTCAATTCATTCAATGGGGCAGCAATAGTACTAAAATCTTTAACAAAACGAAGATAGAAACCAGCAAGACCATGAAAGCTTCTAACTTACTCACATTCACAGGAGTAGACCAGTTCTTAATTGCTTCAATTTTAGATTCATCTACTTCTATGCCATGTCCAGAAACTACATAGCTTAAGAACACCACTTTATCTTGACAAAAAGTTGACTTCTCAAAATTAGCATACAATTTCTCATGTCGAAGCACGTCAAGAACTTGTTTAATATGTTCAATGTGTTCATCCATCGTTTTGCTATAGATAAGAATATCGTCAAAGTATACCACAACAAATCTTCCAATGAAAGCTCTCAAAACATGATTCATTAAGCGCATGAATGTACTAGGTGCATTAGTTAACCCAAAAGGCATGACTAACCACTCATACAATCCAAATTTTGTTTTAAAAGCAGTTTTCCACTCATGACCAAGATTCATCCTAATCTGGTGGTATCCACTACGCAAATCAATCTTGGAGAACAAGATAGCACCACTAAGTTCATCAAGCATATCATCCAACCTAGGAATAGGATGACGATACCGAATAGTAATATTGTTAATGGCACGACAATCAACACACATTCTCCATGGACCATCCTTCTTAGGAACAAGAATAACAGGAACGGCACAAGGGCTCAAGCTTTCACGTACGTACCCTTTGTCAAGTAGTTCTTGCACTTGGCGTTGAATCTCTTTTGCCTCCTCTGGATTGGAGCGATATGGAGGCCGGTTTGGGAGAGATGCACTTGGTATCAAGTCAATTTGGTGCTCAATTCCTCGCATGGGTGGCAAACCAGCAGGAACCTCATTCGGAAATACATCCTCATATGCCTGCAAAAGACTAGAAATAACACTAGGAAGAGATGTCAAGTCGTTAGTGGAAATCAAAACATCCTTTAACAATAACACATAGTGCATCAAATCGGGATTGTTCTTGACTTCTCGCAAATCTGATTTTGTAGCTATCATGACTAATTTCTCTCCCTCAACTTTGTTTTTACCTCTCAAGCTATCTCTATTTGTCTCATTTTCAAAGAATGTGCAAATCACTAGCCTTTCTTTTATCTTGCTCTTTTGCTTGTTGTTTCTTCAATTGTTCAGCCACAATTTGATTAGGAGTCATAGGCAACAAATTTTTGGTGAATCCCCTATACTTAAAAGATTAAGTATTTTCACGCCCATTATGTATTGCACCTACATCAAACTGCCATGGTCTACCCAATAATAAATGGCAAACAGTCATAGGCACCACATCACATACAACTTCATCAGAATAATCTCTAATCTTAAATGGTACCTTAACTATATGTTGAACCTTTACATCCCCGCAATTACTAAACCATTGAACATGATATGGATGAGGATATTTAAGTAATTTCAGATTAAGCTTGTCACACATTTCCACACTAGCGAGGTTATGACAACTACCACCATCAATGATTAGCTTGATTACCTTGTCACATACCTTAGTTTGAGTTTGGAAAAGGTTGCATCGTTGCGCCGTAGAGTCATTTTCTTGGATTTGAACACTTAGGGTTTTAGTAACCACAAGTGCAGGTCCCGTTTCATATGACAAATCATGACCCTCGGAGTCTGGTTCTTCTTCAAGTGCCTATTCATATACACCGATTTCAGCATGCGGTTCCATTTCACCTTCACTCATTGAGTCATATTCTCCATCTTCAGTAATGAGCATCACGCGGTTATTTGGACATTCCCATGCAATATGTCCACGTCCTAAGCACTTGAAGCATTGCACCTCTCTACTTTTAGCCGTTGACCCAACTGAAAATGTAGGGGGTGGAGCACCTTTCTTTTCGCTTGTTGTACCTATGGACTTTGTCATAGATGAAGAGCGAAGATTAGTAGAAACCGAATTGACTGGTGTGGAAGAAGTACCTTGTCCCAAGCTAAAGTGTGCTTTGGATGCACTTGAAGATGAAGATGGCGCCCTCAAATTGAATGATGGCGCCCTTTGTGTTGGCCTTGCATCTTCCATCATTTGTTTTTCGGCCTTTGTTGCTTGATGTACCAACTCTACCATGGTGTTATAGGGTTGATAAATAACAATACGTTTCACATTACGATTCAAGCCATGCAGAAATCGTGCAATCATTTGCTCTTCATCCTCTTGAACACGTGCCCGAATCATGGCTTGCTCCATATCCTTGTAGTACTCCTCCACCGAACGTGCACCTTGTCTTAAATTCTGCAATTTATCAAAAAGATCACTTCTATAATGGTAAGGAACAAAACGAGCACGCATTTCCCTTTTCATTTCAACCCATGAAGCAATGGGTGGCTCTCCGTGCTCCTCCCTTTGACTGATCACTTGTTCCCACCAAATTAAAGCATAGCCATCGAACTCAAGAGCTGCCATGTGTAGCTTCTTCTCTTCCGAGTAGTTGTGCATTCGGAAGATCTTATCCACCTTGAGCTCCCAAGTGAAGTAAGCGTCCGGATCTGCATCGCCAACAAACTTAGGAATATTAAATTTGAGCTTACCGAACTTCTCCACAGGCTCTCCTTGTCGTCGGCCATGACGTAGATAGCCATCATTGCAGTGAAGCACGAAGTCATTGTCCATCTCTTCTTCGTTGGCTCCATACCCGTGGCCTTGGGTGGCACCACGACCACCTCTACCACGCCCAAGGTGTGGAGGCCGAAAAGCATTGGCAATGACGCGATCTCTCCTTGCTCTAGCCTCCTGCTCTAAGCGTGCGACAGTCTCCATATCCGTTTCATTAAGTTCTTCACCTCCACCTTGAACACTAGTCTCACCATGTGTTTCCTTCTCTAGTGCTCGATCCTTGCGAAACTCATTCAACCTTTTATCAAATTCACTTACCATTTGTGTCACGATATCGTTTCTCAAGATGCTCATGTTCTCATTGAGTTGTTCGTTGAATTCATTAGTCATCTTCTCCAATTCAGCATGTGTAACAAATGGTAATGACTTTCCTTTATCTCCATCGATTTCTGCCATGGTTAGTGCAAACACGAAAACAAAGCAACAAATATATGATATATGTGGTGGAAACACTTGACCCTCACACTTACCACCAGAAGTTCTTACTACTCCTTCTTTGGATTAAGGTGTTGCACGTACTCTGGTGGTAGTAGATAGGACAAAGGTGATTACTCAAGCGAATTCACAGTCGAGGTGCTGCACGTGACAATGGTTGATATGTAGAGCTTGGAGGGTTAGTGTATATCCTATACAATCTGATAATTCTAGTTATTGTAATGATAAGTAAGAATCCAAACTAGAATTTACAAGCCCTAGTTGCCTATCTCAAAGATATAAGCAAATTTCAAGGCAACGCACACACAAAGATAATGGCACTTGCGCAATCAAGGAATGAGCTATATATATAAAAATATAAGTGAGGCACCAAAAGCTCTATTGCACAAGTCGTAGAGAGACGCTAGCTTATTGCTTAAAGAATGTAAAAAGGGCATAAGATTGCTCACTAGTTAACACAATTGCACAATCTGAAATATTTGCACACAAATTAGGGTTTTGCTCAATATAGTGTGACCGGCCACTAATTTCTTCTCTATTCTTTTTCTTTCTTTCTTTCTTTCTTGGCCTTTTGGCTCTTTCTATCTTTTTTCGCTCTTTTGTGACTTTCGGCCAACACTAGTTTGAACAAAGATTTGAAAACCCTAAATTGATGTCACAAGATATTATAATGATATTATGATTCAAGATTATGCAATGTATCAATATGAACAGCCCTAAGCAATATCAAATAGCTAGTCTCAATTGGGATCAAAGTATTCGCAAAGGAGGAATTTGGTTCCCAAAGGTACGGTTACTGATTTTTTTTGTGATTTTATGTCTTGTAGATTCTACTGGACTCAACAGATCAAAGGAAAAGCTAGAACTCAAAAACAAACCAAGAAACCCTAATTCGGTTTTTCTAGGGCAGCACAATTGTTGGCTGGATTAAAGTTCCAAAATGATCGAATCTGGAAGGTTCACTATGGAATGAATTAAACATTATGTTCTAAGCTTTCAATTGAGTACAAGAACGTAAAAATCCAAGTTCGTATGAAAAATTTATGAGCAAAATACCGAACTGGACAGAATTGAATCAAAAAGGCTACGCGAAGGAAAAATGATCAGCAACTAATTCAAGTAATCTAATGGATCAAAACTTAGCAAAACTCACCAAAATAACAGATTAAACTATGGGTTTAATTTTTGTGGGGTAATTTTCGAAATAGGACAAAAATTAAAACTAATCTAGGGATAGAAAATCGTCACCACTCAACCATGCTCTGATACCAAGATGATACGGGGGGGGGGGGGGTGGCCCGATCTTGCGATGACGAATATGATAACTTGGACCCGTGAACCCTGACGAATACTGGCGCCAACCACCGTCTCGATACGGCAACCTGCGACACGTGAATTCGCCCAAGAACACGCTTTGATCCTCGCCTACTTGACCTCGCGAAAGTAGACGCACGTTTCCTTGCAATCACCCCGAAGAAGTTGCAAGAACAACGGTGATAATTTTAGATTGGAACTCCCTATTCCAATGGGGGCATTGGAGCACAAGCCATAGAATCAAGAGTATATGTTTAATCTGAAAATTCGTGGTTCCCTTTACAATGGACGGAGTACACATAATATAGGAGAGGGGCACAAATAGTTGCTTGGATGAATAGTACTATCCGTGAACAGTAAACGCGTGAATAGTTCGAATATGAACAGTACTCGGCCTTGAATAGTGCTGCATGAACAGTCTCGGACAAAATTTGCCATATGGAGTCCTCTTCTAGTTGGAAATAATCTCTTCTCTCCATGTCATGGTTATCTCTTCGTTTATTTGAGCTTGGCTGAATTTTCTCCTTCCTTTCTTTCTTCACCTTTCTTCTTTCTTGTTTCTTTCCTTTCTTCTTTGAAGGCATATATGGAAGGAGATGGAGGGTAGGCCAGTAGGACCGTGTATGGGCTGTATGAACCGCATGGAATTGTCTTGGTCCACAAGCCCGAGGGCTCCTGTGGGTTTCTCAGTGTTAGCAATGCTCTTGTTATCTCCTTTTGGTCTCCGTCCTCTCGCTCCTCCCGCTGGACACACCAAGTTCCAATACCTTCATATCTGAGAACACAAAAAGTAGTCGCACAAGGAAACATCCAATTCTCATTGGAAGTTATGTTATGGTCAGTTAAAAGCAAAGCGACATTTTGAGCTAATATCTTTGCACGTGATCGTGTTATAGGCCCTTGAAAGATGTTTGGAGCCTCATCATGAATGCTAGAAGAAGAAGGTGAAGATGATGTCGGTGTAGTCGAAGTAATGCCCACATCAGAAACCATGGTGAGGGGAGCAGCACTACTACCATAACAAGTCCAGGGCGACCCTGCTTCAATTCCAGTCCAAATCGGAATCAGCTTGATAGCCCTGATTTAAAATGATCATAATTTTCACATACGGAGTCCGTTAGAGGTGTGTGAGTATTTGATTGAAAGCTTATGATGAGACCTTTCCAAAGGATCGAGCTCTACCTTCAGATTCATTTTCTACACATCACAATCATCAAAGAGATGTATTGCGTCACCTGTTGGGCCAACTTGGGCCTTGTAATTGTGTTCAGACCTAAGCCCTGGCTGTGTATGCCCACCCTTGTTGGGCACAACCCTAAGACGGTTCCCCCATGGTACAACCTCCTTATAACCCTTGTGGCCGCCACTTTTTAGTCCTTAGGCTTGTTTAGATTGATTTTCGTTTAGAAAATATCAGTTGTGTACATGTGTCGGTTCATGTTCTTCTCTTGTCCGAGTTGCACATGAACTGATTTGAGTCCAATCCGAATCGGTTCCTATCCTTCCCCTATCCAAGTAGCACACGAACTGATTTGAGTCCAAGCCAAGTCGGTCTCCACTTTGCCAAATCCGAATATGCTCCCCGTTTAGCCGAATCCGAGTTGAGAAACTAGTTTTCGTGTGCCTGTCAAAAACGGCCATAACTTTTGCATACGTTGTCCATTTTCCATGTACGAGTACTCGAATGGAAGAGGGTGAAGAGATAGATATGAAAAATCCATAAGTCCAAGGCTAGACCTACTACAGTGATTGCAGGCCTCTCCATTGTTCAATAAAATTCCATCTTCCATCATCCAAATTCATATTACAATTACCAAATTCAGATTACAATTATTTCTTTCTTGCTTCATTCCCGATTGCTTGCAGGAAAGGTTAATTGTGTTGGGTACTGATGACGAGAAAATGGACGTGAACCCGTCTCCACATCATTAGAGACAAGTTGTTTAAATTTTGAGTGAATATGAGACTAAGAAACATTAAGTATCAGGTATTGCAGGTACATTACTTTCAGAATTCATACATTTACATAAAAATTCTGTTAATTATATCTCTTTGAGAGAAAACCCCTGATTAAGAATTCCAACATAAAAAATTACACCAACTTGCAACATGTGATATTACAAAAATAGAAAATCTTGGCGTCGTTGACGGATGCTTGCTCGGGGATATTCTAATTATTTTCACATTAATCAACTTTTTTGTTTGGTGCATAGTATTCATTTTTAGAGAACCTATACACGCAACATAAAAGAAGTTCAATTTTTTTACTTCTTTGATAATGGTATGTGATTAATTGACCACCAAGTTGTTTAGCCACGATTGTATCGAACTTGCGTATACACGGGCTATGATTTTTTTTATCAAATATGCATGTAGCCGACTGCATACTTGTATGTGCCTTACTAATTATCCTTCTTATTTAACAAATGAAGAAAGTAATTAGCACACGTACATTGTAACACTTTAATTTATTTAATTGCAGTCTACACATAATTAGCACACGTATACTTCAGTTTGCATGAGTTTTTTTAATTGCGAATCTTCATAGGCTAATTACATAATTCAATTTTTTTTAGTAGTGCCACTTCCCATTGCATTGCATGCATGCATGTATTTAGGATGAAGTAGTTATAGTGTACATGGGTTAGTGGCAATTATCTTTTGCTAATTTGAGTAACTGGAATGGTAATTATCCTCTTGATGCATGTATGCACTAATTTTGGCATCTTCTTTGGTCATGCTCGCTGCACGCTCATGCATGTATGCAGTACATGGGCTTAAGTGTGGTTCCTTTTCCTTTTGTTTTCTTTGTTAATTTGATGAAATTAGTGTTTAGCTCATACATGCATGAGCATGACCACAGTATGATGCATTGCCGTGGGTAAGTGGGAGGTTGCGGCAACTTGACAAGGCTATCAATTCAACATGCAGCAAATGCTATCTTCACTAGTTAGCACCTTAATTAATTAATTAATTAAGTCTTGCATGCATGCAGCCTGGATGCGAGCTAGTATGCTATTATCCCTAGTGCATGTAATTAGCCACGAAGTCATTTCCTTTGCGACATGGGAGAAGCTATGCATGCATGTTTTTGGCTGGCGTATAAACTCAATGGAGTTCTTAGCTGGTTAATTAGACAAACTCTTAATTCATGCATGCATGCTTAGTACTCATTTTCATGGAGCCCATGTGCATAATGTAGTTGTCCAAAATTTATCATTTTTTAGTCCGTCTTACTAATCATGACATGGTATTCGTGAATATGAAACCCATGTACGAGCGTGACCGCGACAAAGTTTGTTTTGATTGACGATTTTTTATTTCTTTCTTTTGCAGCATATACCCGCTCATGATTCGTATCTGCTTTAAGGGACCGGATCTAAGAAACGGGGTCTTGAGTCTTCTCACCCTTGATTCGTTTCCATGTGTAGGGACCGATACTAAGAAACGAAGATATTATATCTTCGCTCTTGAATCCGTATCCACTACGAGACCGAACTAGGAAGTGAAGTATTGAATCTTCTCAACCTTAATTCGTTTCCATGGGCAGGGACCAATACTAAGAAATGAAGACATTGTATCTTCGCTCTTGAATCCGTAACCACTACGGGACCGAACTAGGAAGTGAGGTCTTGAATCTTCTCACCCTTGATTCGTTTCCATGCGTAGGGACTGATACTAAGAAACGAGAATATTGTATCCTTGCTCTTGCATCCGTATCCACTACGGGATTGAACTAGGAAATGAGGCCTTGAGAAGAATACGGGCCTGTTTGGTTCATATACTAAGATTGCCGTGTTTAGCCATAGTTTTTTTGCCAAACTTGCCTAAGGTTAGGTTATCAAAATTGAAGCCACACTTTGGCTAGGAAAATGAATTTTGCCACACTTTTTTGAGTCAATGACACGTGGGACCTGGATGGCAAGAAGGAATCTTGCCACAGGTGTGGCTATGAACCAAACGGAGGCCTAACTCGGTCAAACTTGCCTAACTTGAGGCGTGGCAAAATGTGGCAAAGTTTGGCAATGAACCAAACAGGCCCTACATCTTGACTTGGGTGAAGGAGGATGGAAGGAAAAAGAGCACCTCAACTTGTATCATTTGATCAAGCCTAAGGGCTAAGCAAGAACATGATTCTCACCTTCTTTTACCTTTTCCTTCCTTCCACTAGCAGCTTGCTCCCTCTCTATTTCTATATAGCTTTCCTCTCCCCTCGTGTTTTCTCCAAAAGTTTTTTTCTCTCTACCCTTTACCTCCTATTTATAGAGCATGGATGAGAGGGAGGTTACCGCAACTGCATTTCCTCTCCTGTGCGTGCAGAAAGTAGTTAGTGTTTTGATTTGTTTTGTTGCCGCATGCACAGGTCGTGCATGAGGTGGGTGTGCGTGGTGGTTTGTGTTGGGATACCACGTGGCCCAATGAAAAGCCCATGATGGTCCCTTAGCCGAAACCCTAGGAGAGCGCTATATAAGGAGGAGGGGGTCCCCCCTATGTACAAGAATCAGAAAGAAATAAAGAATTCTGTAGTAGCTCCCCATATACTTGTGTCTTTCTCTCTCTGTTCTCCAATTTAGATCTGTTCGGGAAGCCCGGACTATTTGATAGCGAGGTTCCTTAACACGTTATCAGCACGAAGCTCTACCGACGAACAGATTGAAAAGGTGGGAACTAGCGATTGAATCTAATCGGTTCTTTTTCTATGCAAGCATCTATCCTACGTGGCACGAAGCTACGCTCGAAGCTACTCGGCATGAAGCCACAGAATCCAGAAAAGACAGAATGAAAAAAAAAGAAAATCTGATAACGCATGCCCGGCCTTTGCGCTTTTGTCTCGGTCGCGTGTTGTCAGCCGGCTCAACGACGCCGCCGCCGCTGCGACGCCGCCCGGCATCCTCGCCCGCCGCGTGCGTCCACCCACCCGGCTCGGCCGCCCGCGCGAGATGGCTTCGGCCGCAGCCTCGGCCTTCGGCCACCGCGAGCGCCATCTGCACGCCGGTACCCGCGCCATGGTCGTGCCATTGCCGGTCCGACTTCGGCTTCGCCCGGCCACGCATCGCGCCTCGGACACCACGGCTTGCGGCCGCCGCCGGTCGGCCGTCGCCCGACCTAGCGTCTTGCGCCGCCGGCTCGACCGCATCATCGGCGCCATGCCTCGGCGCAACCGCCGCGCCGCCCCTACCGCACCGCGCACAAAGCGCGTCGAGCATGCCGGCCGGCTCCGCCAACACGCGCCAAGCACCTCGGCCCGCACTCGCCTCCGCGCGCGGCAGGCTACGCGCTTTGGCCGCCTCCATGCACGCTGAAGCCACGCCTCGCTGGACATCTTGCCGTGCATCGCCGGCCGCCCTCGCCGCCTCGATCGCTCGGCGCGGCCTCTTCCGCTGGCCCGTGCCGCCCGTGCCGTGCCCCGGCCGATGCCATGCCGCCATTGCCGCGTCCGAGGAAGGTGAGCGGGCGAAAGAAGCGAAGAAAAGAAGTGAGGCACGGGCAAGAAAATGAAGAGGCGGCAGTGGCTAGGGAAACCCTAGCCACGCGTGTAGTCGGGCCGGGAACAGGGCAAGGCCCAGCGGGCCGGTTCGGCCGGATGGAAAGAAAAAGAAAAGAAAAGAAAAAGAAAAGAAGAAAAGAAAGAGAAAAAAAATTTGCAGAAAAAATTTGAAAAATTGCCAGAAAAATCAAGAAGATTTATTTGGCTCTATTTTTAATTTTTCTAGCTTTATTTCTCCGTTTTTATGAATATTCTTTATGAATTTTGAATTCATTGCTCAATTTTATATTCTGCAATGCATAGCAATTTATTTTTCTGCACTTTATGCTTTTACAACCATTTTCTATTAGATTACACACAGTAATCTAATGTCGGAATTTTGAAATCATGCAGATGTTCGGCATTGTGAATCGTGAGTTTGAAGAACTGGCCCCGCACGGTCAGAACTACCTCACTTGGGCATCGGACGTAAAGATTGTTCTTGGGGGCAAGAAGCTCCGTGCAGCGATTGGTCTAGGGTCCTCGCAGGACGCAAAACCTACCGTCGAGCAGAACGATCAAGCCCTGCACTTTCTCAGGCACCACCTCTCAGCCACTTTGAAGAACGAATACATGGCTGAGGAGAGTGCACATGAGCTTTGGACTGCACTTCAGAAGCGGTTCGAAAAGCTCAAGTACACCATCTTGCCCCAAGCACATCAAGATTGGGTACGCCTGAGGTTTGCGACTTGAGCGATGGCGAGTACAATTCGCTTTGCACGAATTTGTACCAATCTCTCCCTATGTGGCAAGAAGATCACTGATGAGGAGAAGATTGAGAAAACTCTCTCTACCTTCCACCCAAATGCTATCCAGAGTGCACGCAGCTATCGTCAGGACGCATACAAGGAGTATAGCGAACTGATTGATGTAATGCAAGTTGCGGAATCGCAAGACGATGTTCTACGCAAGAACTATGTCTCACAGCCACCTGGACGAGACACTGGCACAGAAATCAATGCCAATAGCTACAAGGTGAGAAAGCCCATTTATAAAAAGAAGGGCAAGCAGGATGGAAAAGAGAGGACTCAGGCCAAAGGAAAGTCCAAAGCCCTAGTGAAAAAGGATGACAAAGAAAAGACGCACGCCAAGCCGTATTGACAGCAGAACCAAACGTGCTTCAGGTGTGGCACTTGGGGACACTGGTCGAAGATATGTCGAGAATCCAAGGAAGTGATCAACGCATATCAGGCTAAGAGGAAGGCAAAGAAAACGCCCCAGAGGCGCCGCCAATATCGGTGATGATGATGCCATGGATGAAGATACCCCACTTGTCTCATCCTCACAGAATAGCCTGGACATCGACGCTGCAGCCAATATTATGGCAAATGAAGTGAAAACTTCTGTCGATGACATAGAAGCAAAAATTAATGCATATTTTATAGATTATGTTTAATGCATTTTTTAAAATTATGGTTGTTAGCATTTTTCTTTGAATAATGAATTGTAAGCTCTAGAAGAGCATACTTCTCTCATGAATAAATATGCAATTTATTCTTTATTCCAGTATTCTTCAAATTTGTAAGCAATATTTGGATTATTTTGCCTCTATCTGATTAGAATTATATTTCTTGTATCTAGAAATCGTGTAGCGCCCAAATGGAAGAGATATGCATTGTTGATAGTGGCACAACAAATACCATCTTAAGAGAGTCTAAATACTTCCAGTCGATCACGAAGAACGCTGGAAAGATTACTACGATCGCAGGAAGCGATTCATATGTAATATGCTCAGGAAGAGCCACTATTATATTACCTATGGGTACAACTTTGGTAATCGAAGAAGCCCTTTTGTACCCTGAATCAACGCGCACTCTCTTAAGCTTCAAAGACATCCGCGCCAATGGTTTTCACGTAGAAACCAATGAAGAAAATGGCAAAGAATACTTGTGCATTGTGAAGCACGCGGTATGTGGAAAAATGGTATTAGAAAAATGTCCCTCATATGAATCTGGGTTGTACTACACGAATATTCATGCACCCGAAGTGTATACTTCCTTGAAGACTGTTTTTAGAATCTCTGAGTTATTTTCTTTATGGCATGGTAGATTAGGTCATCCTGGTCTTAAAATGATGAGAAATATAGTGAACAACTCACAAGGTCATGGCATTAATGTTAAAAATTTCTCGAATCATGAAGATTTTGTGTGCCCTGCATGTGCCACCGGGAAATTAATAACTAGACCCTCTGTCATGAAAGTGCAAAGTGAAATCCCTGCATTCCTGGAACGCATCCAGGGAGATATTTGTGGCCCGATTCAGCCCTTGTCAGGGCCGTTTCGATACTTTATGGTGCTCATCGATGCTTCCTCGAAATGGTCACATGTATGCTTATTGTCAACAAGAAACCATGCTTTTGCAAAGCTGATTTCGCAGATCATAAGAATTAAGAATGCTTTCCCTGATCATCGCATGAAGTCCATTAGAATGGACAATGCCGGAGAATTTACTTCAAAGGCATTTGATGATTATTGCACGGCAACAGGGATAGTAGTTGAGTACTCCGTACCGCACGTCCATACGCAGAATGGGCTAGCTGAAGCACTAATAAAGAGGATTAAATTCATTGCCAGGCTGCTTTTGCAGAGTTGTAACTTGCCCAACACTTGTTGGGGACACGCGATCTGCACGCAGCAGCTCTTATCAATTTGGACCGTCGACACAACATCCATTCTCCTATGCGGCTTGTGCACGGATCATCCCAAGATCTCCCATCTCGTGCAATTTGGGTGTATGGTATATGTACCTATACCACCCCTCGATGGATCGCAATGGGCCCTCTCCGCAAGTCTGGGATATACGTTGGTTATGAGAGTGCATCCATAATCAGGTATCTGGAACCTATGACTGGAGACTTGCATACAGCCCGATTCGCTGATTGCATCTTTGACAAGGATCGTTTCCCGTCATTAGGGGGAGGAAATCAACCTTTGGATGAAAAATGTCGGGAAATCATATGGCATTCCACTGGAATCCCCGCACATGACCCCCGCACTAATGAAGCAAATCAAGAAGTCCAGAAGATAATTGATTTGCAGAATTTAGCAAATGAACTGCCTGATCATTTTTGTGATCTGAAGGGCGTGGTTAAGTTGCATGTACCCGCAAGAAATGCACCAGAGAGAGTGGAAATACCAAAGAAAACACAAGGTATCCCTCATCCTGTTCAAAGGCCTCAAAGAAAAAGAACAGGAAATTTGGCTCCTCAAACCCAAAGTACCCGGAGACGTCTGGAGAAAACTGGGCGAGAGGACTTACCACAACCAATCACGAAAATACCCCAAGGAAAGAAGGGGAGCCAGTTGAGACCTGGCACTGGAAAGAAGCCAACGGGAAAGGCAATTCCAAACTTGAATCTTCCACTGCAGGAAGCCACCGGAAATAATGTGTGCACACACATAGGCAATGAAAGGCTAAAGGAACTTGCTCCTGCGATAGGGAAAAGCAACGAAGAGCAAGTAGAAGTGCATGAAGCACCCCATGAAGAAATGGCCATAAACTTTGTAATAACAGGAGAATCCCTGAATAGAGCAACATCCAACGTTGATGCATACTTCGCAAAGAAGATTGCCTCGATCATTGATCATGATCCCGAGCCTGCATCTCTCGCAGAGTGCAAGAAAAGGCTAGATTGGGAAGAATGGAAAAAGGCAATCATCGCAGAGTTAGTCTCTCCAACAAGAGAGAGGTGTTTGAGCCCGTATGCCGCACACCTTCCCATATAAACCCGTGAGGTCACAAATGGGTCTTTGTTCGGAAGAGGAATGAAAACAACGGTTGTAAGGTACAAAGCAAGGCTTGTAGCTCAATGTTTCACTCAACGTCCGGAGTTGATTATGAAGAAACCTATTCTCCGGTCATGGGAGGAATTACCTTTAGATATTTGATCTCAATGGCGATCAACTTGAAGTTGAGAATGAAGCTAATGGATGTTGTCACAAAGATACTTGTATGGAAACTTGGATTCGGAGATATACATGAAAGTACCGAAAGGAATTCCTATCCCAACCAGACGGAGCAAATAGAAACACATGCAGGTGAAATTGGAGAAATCACTATATGGGTCAAGCGAATAAGAAGAATGTGGTACAATCGCTGAGTGACTTTCTTTGCAAGAAAGGCTACACAAACAAATAAGATTGTCCATGTGTGTTTATCTGGCGATCCCGAATGGATTCTCAGATAATCTCCGTCTATGTAGATGACTTGAACATCATTAGGACGGATGAAGAAATTGAAGAAGCATACTCATACTTGAAGTCTGAGTTTGAAATGAAGGATTTGGGTAAAACCAAGTTTTGCTTAGGCTTGCAGCTTGAACATGTCCAAGGAGGAATCTTGGTACACCAATCAACCTACACGCAGAAAGTGTTGGATTTGAAAAAGCATATCTTGCAAAGACTCCAATGGTCGGAAGGTCACTCCAAGCAGACCTAGACCCATACAGACCTAGAGAAGAGGGGGAGGAAGTCCTAGGAGCAGAATTCCCATATCTGAGTGCAGTTGGAGCGCTCATGTTCCTTGCGAATAGCACTAGGCCGGACATTGCGTTCGCCGTAAATTTGCTAGCTCGGTACAGTGCAGAATCCACCAAAAGGCATTGTAAAGGGATCAAGGAAATCTTCCGTTACCTCCAAGGAAGTAAAGATCTTGGTTTGTTTTTCAGAAGAAACAATGAATTGAATTTGGTTGGCTACGCCGATGTCGGTACTTATCGACCATATCTTGGCAAGTCCCAAACTGGCTATGTTTTCCTATGTGGAGGAACAGCAATTTCTTGGAAGTCGT
Source organism: Otatea glauca (assembly GCA_036346275.1). Taxonomy (NCBI): domain Eukaryota; kingdom Viridiplantae; phylum Streptophyta; class Magnoliopsida; order Poales; family Poaceae; genus Otatea; species Otatea glauca. Next base: position 55,577,496 of record CM070715.1, on the reverse strand, counting down.
CTAAGTAGACTCTTATCTCGACGTCGACAAACCACTTGGAAATCATCGCTTTGTATGAAGCATCTCGTGAATGTGCATGGCTCAGAAGAATGGTTCACCACATCCAGAAGTCATGTGGCTTGAACGTTGAGCAAACTCCCACGATAATCTATGAAGATAATGCAGCTTGTGTTGCCCAAGCACAGATGGGTTATGTGAAGAGCAATCTCACGAAGCATATCAACCCCAAGTTCTTCTATGCTCATGAAGTGCATAAGATGAACGAGATCAAGATATTGCATACTAAGTCATGTGAAAATCTTGCAGTTTGTTCACTAAATCACTCCCAAAGATCTACCTTTGAAAGGTGCATAAAAGGAATTGGAATGATGAGACTTAGAGAAGTGCAGATTTCAGGGGGAGATATTTCACATACTCCCACATAAATCTCGAAGATGAATTATGAATACCCAACATGAATCTCGAAGATTAGCAATTGGAGTTTGGGTGAATTGTACTCTTTTTCCTTAGCAAGTTTTTCATGAAGTTTTCTTGCATAAGGTTTTAATGAGGCAATTCGTGCAACACATAAGCGTATGCTATGAACTCTTTCTCCAAGTATTTTTCCCACTGGGTTTTATGGAGTCTTAATGAGGCATATGCATCTCGCGGCAAAGGGCCCAAGGGGGAGTGTTGGGATACCACGTGGCCCAATGAAAAGCCCACGATGGTCCCTTAGCCAAAACCCTAGGAGAGCGCTATATAAGGAGGAGGGGGTCCCCCCTATGTACAAGAATCAAAAAGCAATAAAGAATTCTGTAGTCGCTCCCCATATACTTGTGTCTCTCTCTCTCTGTTCTCCAATTTAGATCTGTTCGGGAACCCCAGACTATTTGATAGCGAGGTTCCTTAACAGTTTGCACTAAAGTTTCTTCTTTCTTTTTTTTGTTAGCTGACTTGGTCATTGTTTATTTTGTTAACCGCACTACTACAGAACAGGCAATTTTTGCCAGCATATCACTGCCGGTAGGGATAGAGCAGTGCGAACATATCACTATCGGTTCGAAAGTTAAGCCGGGGAGGACTTATCACTGCCGGTTCGTGGAACCAACCGGCAGTGATAACCATATATCACTGCCGGATCTTCTATCAACCGGCATTGATATTGGCATTTTCACTGTCGGTTTTACACCAGAACCGGCAGTGATAATTTTTTTCCCGCCTGATTTTATTTTCCTGTGCAATCCAAGCTTATCACTGCCGGTTCTGCGCAGAACCAGCAGTGATAAGTCCTTTATATATCTGGCCGTCCCTTCCCCCGACTAATCGAGCATAACAGAGAGGCGTCTCTGCTCAATTTGTTGTGACGAATTGCTGCTGAACAATTATATTAAAATTCATATCTATTTCTCTTCAAGGTTAGTAATTTGATCTACATTATATTTGTAGTTGGATTTTACTTTATAGATTGCTTTAGATTGTGATAATTACAATTCTTATTCATTTCAGTGATTTAGTGGATTTTTAAATAGTGAAAATAGCTAGATGAATTTTGCAATAATGAAAATTGCAAGATACATTTGTAAATCGATATATTTACAAATATATCGTGTACTTTCAATTATATGCTTATTTTCAATTATTAAAGTAATTAAAAAATGCAACATTGATATTATCAATTATGAAAGTAATTAAAAAATTGCTACATGGATATTTTTAATATAATAAAAATATATCCTAATTATTTACAATTATTTTATATTTTGTAAAGAATAAAAAATTGCCAGATGGATATTTACACAATGAAAAAAAGGTTGATGTATGCTCAAATTTTGAAATAATAAAAAAGTGCTAGATGGATATTTACATAATGAAAAAAGGTTGATGCGTTTTAATATAGTAAAAATATATCCTAAGTATTTACAATTATTTTCATTTTATAAAATAATAAAAAATTGCTGGATGGATATTTACATAATGAAAAAAGGTTGATGTATTTTAATATATTCAAAATTGCTACATGGATTTTTAAATCTTATCATTTACAATTATATTGTTATTTGCAATTATATGCTTATGTGATGTTTGATTTAATTAATTGTAGATGGACCAAAGGTGGATGTATGACACGGACCGTTGCAGCGCAGAGTTCTTTAATGGTGTGACTTGTTTTGTAAACACGGCTGCAGCGCACAAGTTGAAGAATCTGGCAAACTATATGTGTTGTCCATGCGTTGATTGCAAAAATGAGAAGTTATTTTCTACCATAGAGTCGATACGTGCACACTTACTTCGAAGGGGTTTCAAGGCTGGCTATACCTGTTGGACCAAGCACGGTGAAGATGAGATTGTACATGCAGGGCAACACATTGGTGAAGATGACGGAGATAACGATATGACGGCGGTCGATGATAGGTTTGTCGATAGCCACGACGAAGATCAGGATCAAATGTTGCGTGATGGGGAGGGGGACTTCACGAATGAAAGAGAGTTTCAAAAGTTCCAGCGTATGGTAGAGGACTCCACAACACCATTGTACCCGGGCTGCCAAGAGGAGCAAAAAAACTGCATACCGTGCTTACACTACTGCAGTTGAAGGCAATCAATGGTGGTCCGACAAGAGCTTCACTGAGCTGTTATGTCTCTTGGGGGACTTGCTTTCAGAGGGTAACGTGTTGTCTACAACTACGTACCAGGCCAAATAGGTTGTCTGCCCGTTGGGACTGGAAGTACAAAAAATACACGCTTGTCCAAACGATTGCATGTTGTATCGTAATGAGTTTGCAGACTTGGATGCCTATGCTGTTTGCAAAGCAAAGCGGTATAAGGGCAACGATGTTATCCATAATAATGATGTCAGGGTGGAGCATAAGAAAAAGAGATCCCCCCGTAAGGTAGTGTGGTATTTTCCTATAATCCCCTGTCTGAAGCGATTGTTTGCGAACAAAAGGCATGCCCAATTGCTACGATGGCACGCCGAAGAGCGCAAGAAGGATGGAATGCTCAGACACCCTGCTGATTCTGTGCAATAGAGGAACATCGATAGAAAATATAATAAGCACTTTGCATATGATGTGAGGGATATAAGGTTCGGGTTGAGTATGGATGGGATGAATCCTTTCGGTAACATGAGTAGTCGTCACAGTACTTGGCCGGTGACTCTATGTATCTACAACTTTCCTCCTTGGCTTTGTATGAAGCGGAAGTACATTATGATGCCACTACTGATCCAAAGGCCCAGGCAACCTGGCAACGATATCAATGTGTACCTCAAACCATTGGTTGAAGATCTTCTAATATTGTGAAACAATGGAGTACCGGTATGGGATGAGAACAAAAGAGAGAACTTTATCCTACGAGCATTGTTGTTCGTAACCATTAATGATTACCCTGCCCTTGGTAACCTGTTGGAACAGACGACAAAAGGGTTCAACGGATGCGTCTAGTGCTTGGATGATACAGCTAGCCGGTGGCTGAAGAACTGTGGGAAAATGGCTTACATGCGGCATCGTAGGTTCCTTCGCAAGGATCACCCATACCACAATAATAAGAGAGCTTTTGAAGGATAAAGGAGATTGCCTTAGCTCCAAAGAATAGCACTGGGAAATAGATATTTGCGACCGTAAAGGATCTTCATATTATTCACGGAAAGGGAGCCGGCAGTACATCTATCCCGAGTTCCTATGATAAGGCTCCTTTGTAGAAAAAGAAATCAGTATTTTGGGTCCTACCTTACTGGCAACACTTGGAAGTTCGACACGCAATCGACGTCATGCACATAGAGAAGAACGTGTGTGACAGCTTGCTCGGTATCTTACTGGATATACCTGGCAAAACAAAAGATACCCTCCACGCACGGATGAACCTTGAAGATATGAAACTCACGAAGGAGCTGCATCACGAAGATATGGATACACGCAAAAAGTACCTTCCCGCAGCCTGCTACACTCTGAGAAAGAAAGAAAAAAATAGCGTGTGCAAATGCTTGCACGGAGTCAAAGTTCCATCTAGTTACTCTGCCAACATAAAGAGACTAGTATCAATAAAAGACTTAAAATTAATTGGCATGAAGTCTCACGATTGCCACGTGATGATGACACAGATGCTTCCAATTGCAATTAGGGGTGTTCTGCCAGAGAAAGTCCGAGACCCAATTATAAAGTTGTGTTCATTCTTCAATGCGATTTCACAGAAGGCCATCGATCTGTTAAAACTAGATAAAGTGCAGGAAGACGTGGTCCATACTCTATGCAGGCTCGAGATGTGTTTCCCTCCATTTTTTTGATATTATGGTCCATCTCATTGTTCACATTGTGAAAGAGATACGGATTCTTGGTCCCGTGTTTCTACATCAGATGTACCCTTTTGAGAGGTTCATGGGGGTTATAAAGAAATATGTTCGTAACCGACATCGGTCGGAAGGCTGCATTGCCGATGGTTGGGGAACCGAGGAGGTCATTGAGTTATGCGTCGATTATATGGATGTCAAACTGATTGGTGTGCCTATATCTCGGCATGAGGGGAGGCTACAGGGAAAAGGGACACTAGGCGAGAAATCACTTCGTACAACCAATCTAGCTTCATTCACACAAGAACATTTCGTAGTTTTGGGACAATCAGTTGTGGTGTGTCAACATGCACAAGAGCATGCTATTCAGAACAAACCCAGGGAAGTCAGAGGGTTGGATCGCGAGAGAGCATAGAGATAACTTCGGCGATTGGTTGCGTAGGCACATAATGCATACGGAGATAGAGTGCACTCAGTTGAAAGTGTTGGCTCAGGGACCGTCAACTACAATTCGGACATTCCAAGGATATGACATAAATGGTTTTACATTTTATACAAGAGCACAAGATAAAAAGAGCACGAACCAAAACAGCGGTATCCGTACAGATGCCTATGACAGCAATAAAAATATGCAAAGCTACTACAGATTCATAGAAGAGATTTGGGAGCTTGACTATGGACCTTTGAAGGTCCCTTTCTTTCGGTGTCAATGGGTCAGACTTCCAGGGGGTGTTAACATCGACAACTACGGTATCACTACCGTGGACCTCAAACTCGTCGGATACAGGGAAGAACCATTCGTACTTGCTAATTCTGTTACACAAATCTTCTTTGTAGATGACCCGGCTAACAAGGAATGCCACGTGGTTATTCAAGGAAAAAGAAGAATTGTCGGAGTTCAGAATGTTGTCGACAAGGAAGAATACAACCAATTTGATGAGCTTCCTTCTTTCGGAGAGGACATTGACCTAAGTCTCATGTAAGAGAGTGAGGATGCTACGTACATACGCTGCGATCATAACGAAGGTCGAATTTTAGCTTAGTTGTACAAATTAAAGATATGCTTTCTTTTGTACGAACGACATGTTTATTTCCTCATGTGTAACAATTAATGTATTATATGAAGTAATGGATTTGACTGCATTTGTATGAATTGTTACATTTGTGTGAATTTGTACATTTGTGTGAAATTATTTATAGCATTTGTTTGAATTTTTGAAGCATTATTTGATTTGTAAAATATTAAAATAGTGAGCAATCTGGTTTTTTAGAATTTTAGAACATAGTCAAAATTAGGGGAAAATATTTATAGAAAATAGTATATGTCCTGCAGTATGCCTCCAAAAAATTTCAGATAATTTGGATCAAATTTGATCGGATTTCAAAAATCCCAAAGCACTTAACATTGGAAATGAAATAAATTGAAAGTTTGACTTAATTGACCGAAGACCAGCTTGTCACTGTCGGTCCACTCCACAAACCGGCAGTAATACTATATTATTATTGCCAGTCTCTAGTACCAACCGGTAGTGATAAGTACTATCACTGCCGGTTGTTCCTACACCCGGCAATGATAATGTAGCATTACTGCCGGGTTTGGTTTGGCCGGCAGTGATAAGTCAACTATCACTGCCGGTTCTACTTAACCCCGACAGTGATACTTAGTATTACTGCCGGGTTTAAGTTGAGCCGATAGTGATAAGGCCATTATCACTGTCGGCTCTCTTTATGACCCGACAATGATATGCTATCACTGCCGGTTCTTGTGGGGACCCGGCAGTGATTGTCGACCCCTATAAATATTAAAGGCCGCGCCCTCTCCTGTCACTTGCATCTCCGCCACCTTCACCTCGCCTATCTCCGCGCCTTCGACCGCCTCGGGCCTCCTCGTCGCCGCCTCGACCTCCCCGCAGTCACATCAAGCTCCGCGCCGTCGCGCCGCTCCCCTCTGTGCCTTCTGCGCCATTAAGGTGAAGCCCTAGGGCTCTTTCTCTCCCTTCCTCGTGCCCTCCTCCTCTCTCCCTTCCCCATGACCTCCCCTCTGTTCTTTGGCACACCGAAGGTAGGATGATCCATATTTAAGGCTTCCAAGTTTGATGTTTATGTAATGTGCATATGTATTCTCAAATATTTGTATTATGCATATTATGGCATACACAAAACAAGAACACTAAAATGTATGATTCATTTGAGATGGCAAACGTGTTCAAAACTTTGAATAAGATTCTATGTAAACCCAAAACTCACCAAAATCGGCAATGATTCATTTTGCCAATGCACATTCCAAGCCAAACACGGTGATGATTGAATTGGATGACACATTTATCACAATCATGACAGTGCTTGGTGCGTGGAGGCTGTGAAATGTAGTCAACAACAAAAAAATGAGTTTTAGACAAATGGCAGCAAAGAAATGTGTGCTAATTGAGGATATCGTGATGGATAATGCATATGAATGTGACAGAGACATATGAGAAGAACAAATGAGAATATCACAATTAACGCCCTCAATTCAACTTGGTAGATATGACAACAAGAACAATAGGCCCATGGCATAATCTACTCATCAAGCATATTTAGCATCAGTTGGCATCTCCTGAAATTGGTTGCTTCCTCTTTATTTAATTATGCATGATCAGTGATGTGATGGTCATATCAATAAGTGTTGTGCCCTCTTCTAGTACTTTATTGCTTAACTGTAGAGTTTAACTAATTCTTGTGGGTTTTGACTGGAGGAAAAGATGAAGACGCAGCGGATTGTGGGTTTTGTTGCTCTATTTTGCTACGATTCATGGCAGAATTTAAGCTTCCATTTCTTGAATTGGCCTGTCTTTTCTTAATCATAACAAACAAGACATTTGATTTAGCATAAAATAAGTCTGTACCACCTTCAGGCTCCAGCTTCGAGTACATACATATCTGATCATGTTACTTTTGGTTGTGACTTATGACATCTAATTATTTTATTTTCCTAGCTTGATGATAATATTTAGCAAGTGTGACTGAGGTTGTACTCGTAACTTTTTATTCGTGAGAAACAGATGCAGATTCAAGAAAAATATGTATGTATGTATGTATGTATGTGTATATATCCTGTGTATGTGTATAAAGAAAAAAATATGTGTACATGTTCTTTAAAGATGTGTATGCGTATTTCAAATATGTGTATTAATTTTATTTCTTTGAATTGTTATGTTCGATAATTGTTATGTATTTGTCGTTGAATTGACATCACGAAATGTATGTACATTATTATTGAGTATTCCCTCTGTTAATAAATATTAGCCGTATTTTAATTTTACAAGTTGCGGTGAAATTGAAATTGAGAAAGACAGAAGAGAAAATGACTTAGGTCGAACTGCTATTGACTTTGAGTTTAAGCCAAAATAATATCAGTTTGAACAATTTTGATTTAAGTCTATATTAAGCCTTGATGATAATCTATATGAAAACAATATTGAATAAGTGCAAAATATCACGGGACTAACTTTAAAACACTCGTAGGAATATCCCCTACTTATGCCTGAAAAATGGTTAGAATATCTTATACAGTGTAGCCGCAATCATAAAAAGAAAACTGGACCGCAAACGTGCAAACAACATGGTCATTTAAGCCTTTTTGGCAGCCCATAAAATATTAGCTGTATTAATACAAAATAATGAGGGAATAGCCCAAAAACATTATTTGATATATATACTACCATAATCTGGGAAGAGATCCTAATTAGAACTTGCTTTGCATCTGAATCCAATCACAACAAAACCCTAAATGTTCACAAACTACACAGATTTGATATCACTTAAGCCTTTTCGGCGGCTCATAAAACAACTCGTCTAAACTTAAATTTTGAGGAAGTTGGTTCGGAAACACACTTTAGTATATGGACAACCAAATTATAGAAAAATATCCAAATTACAACTTCCTTATCATATAAAATCTGTTAACGCAAACACCCTAAATTGCTCCCATGAATGTTTTCCTCTTATCAATCCAAACCTTACTGTTTTCCTCTTATCAATCCAAACCTTAGTTTATGAACGTAGGCTCATATGCTTTTACATATATATATATATATGTTCATTCGTTATGTCTATCTTCATTTCTGCGTGTCTTTCAAAAATGACCTTGTTGATTCGAAATTTCCGATAAACTTGCTAGGAATGGCCTCTGACCAGGGACAAGTGTTGGAGGGAGCTGGACCCTCCAATATGGACGAAGGAGGAACGGGTAGCCCGAACCACAGCCCAACGTCCTACCTGAACTTGCAAGATCCTGCCATAGACCAACCTGACGTCAATAACGTAGGCGAGGTAAAGTATTAGTACACTGTGGTTCCCAAAACATTGTAGGCCCAGACGACTAATAAGAAGATCAAATTGCAGGCTCAGACGTCTGATCAACGAAGGCAGCGTGCAAGTCGTGGTCCGAACAAGATGCCTAAGGGACTTTTTAACATAGTGGAGCTCTCGGCAATCGGGGAACCTGCTCTACCCGAGTCATCATTGGGGCCGTACAGGACAGCATGCGGGGTTCTTGCTAGGGATGATGTGCCCATCAACTACAAATCGTGGATTGGCCGCCGAGGTGACCCATGGGTGGTTCCCAATGACCTGAAGAACTCGTTGTGGGACAAGCTAAAACAAGTGTTCCTGTTCCCCCAGGGACCGAGTTGGTTGCAAAGAAACGTGCACTATCCATCATGTGCACAGCTTGGAAGAATTGGAAGACGGCACTAAATAAGAACTATGTGAAGAAGAATGAAACGCCGAATTTTGACACTTACCCAAAGTTAGGAGAGTTTTGGGAGGACTTTGTGGTTTACAAGAGGTCTGAAAAAGCGCAGATAGTAAGTCAAAGGAACAAGACAAACGCAGATAAAAATATTCACCCTCACACACTAGGAATAGGAGGGTACGTGAATAAAATACCAGCATGGGATCGGACCGAAGAAGAACTAACCCACAAGGGTGTCATTCCTACGACGGTCGCCTTGAGCGAACGATCGAAGCACTGGTTGCTTGGGAGGGGTGCTTCTATCTCAGATGATGGCAGCTTAAGCTTCAGAAGCGATAGAGAGCAACAAGTGTTGCGCAGAATCACGGATGCTCACATGCAGTCTTCCCAAGGATCTTTCAGGCCACGAAGGGAGAATGATGAGCTAACCGTAGCCCTGGGTAACAAGGAGCATCCAGGTCACACCTGAGGAGTTGGTTTGGTTTCGTGGAAAGAAGCCTTCCCAGCAGACGCATGGTTGTACAAGCGTTCAAAGAGATTAAGAGAAGATCAACTGGACCGTCAAATAAAAGATGCTATGGCGAGAGCATTAGAGGAATAGAGAGTGGAACTAGATAAGGTTGTGGAGCAAGCAGTACAGAAAACTCTCAGCTCACGACTGCCACCCGGTTAAAGCCCTGAACTCATCAGTCCTGGTGCTCGTAAGAGCAACTGCACGTCCACAGGGATTGCCGAAGAGCATGGACTCCATTTTCTTGTGGATGACATCAAAGAACTGACACCGTGCAAGCTACATTTGTCCGCACATGGCATTACCATCAAGGTGGCTGAGGGCAGGGCTTGGCCATACCAGGAATCGCAGGTTTTGCACTATCGCTCGATACCGCAGGGATTCGCCAGGGTCGAAGTAGATAGTGTAGTCCGCCAATACCGTAAAATGGAGGTAGAGATCCCTGGCGAGGACGAAAACAAAAAACTAGGAGAAAATGTGCATAGCTTCCTCGCGTGGCGCAAGAGCTTTATTAAGTTTGGCTCCGACGATGAGGACGATGAAGATGCTGATCAGCCGCATTCTCCACACAGAGACCTCCCGCCCTGGTCGCCACCACACAGACAAAGTCCACTCCTCCGCTGGCACCAACCAGAAAAAGTACGACTCCTCCGCCCAAATCTGAAAATAATCAAACACCAGCACCATCTCGGAAGTCAGAACCATCCTCGAAGAAATCTCAATCATCTGTGAAGCAAGGACAATCCCAGAAGAAATTACCAGCTGACATGACTAAAGAAGAACGGAAAAAGCATGTAAGCTTCAGCGTAACATCTCACTTTAAAAAGGTGTGATGCGGATATGCACACGTCAAGTACTTTTCGGTTTAGTATTTCAATTAATTGAAAAGAATTACTAAGCCGCATCAAATATCAACAGGTGAATCATTTCCTTATGCAATGTTTGTTATATTTCCACGAGAATTTTATACTACCTAATAGAGAGTGCTTGTTTGTTATTCATTATGAAGATTGCACAAAAATCAGTATTGGAGCCAAATTGTGCGAATGTATTATGGTGGACCCTAGTGGAAGGCGAGGGAGCACGGCTAACACATGAAGATACTATTCACATATACTGTTCATATTGGATATCCTTCTATATATATCATCAAAGAAGAAAGGAAAGATGCAAGAAAGAAGGAAGGAGAAGAAGAAAAGGAAGGAGAGATATTAGCAATCTTAAAGTAAGGAAAGAAAGCACCATGACAAGGCAAGAGACAAAGGCAATCTTTAAGCAAAGAAAGAGATCACCATGTTTTGGAAATAATCCGAGTACTGGTCACGCGTCTACTGTTCATGGACATAAAATCCGACTACTGTTCACGGACATAAAATCCGAGTACTGTTCATTACGGATACTATTCACCCCCTCTCATATGTATATATATGTGTACACCCTCCAATGTAAAGAAAACCACGAATTTTCAGATTAAACATATACTCCTAATTCTATGGCTTGTGCTCCAATGCCCACATTAGAATAGGGAGTTCTAATCTGAAATTATCACCGTTGTTCTTGCAACTTCTTCGGGGTGATTGCAAGGAAACGTGCGTCTACTTTCGCGTGGTCAAGTAGGCGAGGATCAAAGCGTGTTCTTGGGCGAATTCACGTGTCGCAGGTTGCCATATCGAGACGGTGGTTGGCGCCAGTATTCGTCAGGGTTCACGGGTCCAAGTTATCATATTCGTCATCGCAAGATCGGGCCACGCCCCCCCGTATCATCTTGGTATCAGAGCATGGTTGAGTGGTGACGATTTTCTATCGCTAGATTAGTTTTAATTTTTGTCCTATTTCGAAAATTACCCCACAAAAATTAAACCCATAGTTTAATCTGTTATTTTGGTGAGTTTTGCTAAGTTTTGATCCATTAGATTACTTGCATTAGTTGCTGATCATTTTTCCTTTGCGTAGCCTTTTTGATTCAATTCTGTCCAGTTCGGTATTTTGCTCATAAATTTTTCATACGAACTTGGATTTTTACGTTCTTGTACTCAATTGAAAGCTTAGAACATAATCTTTAATTCATTCCATAGTGAACCTTCCAGATTTGATCATTTTTGAACTTTAATCCAGTCAACAATTGTGCTGCCCTAGAAAAACCGAATAGGGTTTCTTGGTTTGTTTTTGAGTTCTAGCTTTTCCTTTGATTTCTTGAGTCCAGTAGCATCTACAAGACATAAAATCACAAAAATATCAGTAACCACACCTTTGGGAACCAAATTCCTCATTTGCGAATATTTTGATCCCAATTGAGACTAGCTATTTGATATTGCTTAGGGCTGTTCATATCGATACATTGCATAATCTTGAATCATCATATCATTATAATATCTTGTGACATCAATTTAGGGTTTTCAAATCTTTGTTCAAACTAGTGTTGGCCGAAAGTCACAAAAGAACAAAAAAAAAGAAAGAAAGAGCCAAAAGGCCAGAAAGAAAGAAAGAAAAAGAATAGAGAAGAAATTAGTGGTCGGTAACACTATATTGAGCAAAACCCTAATTTGTGTGCAAATATTTCAGATTGTGCAATTGTGTTAACTAGTGAGCAATCTTGTGCCCTTTTTACATTCTTTAAGCAATAAGCTAGCGTCTCTCTACGACTTGTGCAATAGAGCTTTTGGTGCCTCACTTATATTTTTATATATATAGCTCATTCCTTGATTGCGCAAGTGCCATTATCTTTGTGTGTGCGTTGCTTTGAAATTCGCTTATATCTTTGAGATTGGCAACTAGGGCTTGTAAATTCTAGTTTGGATCGCTACTTATCATTACAATAACTAGAATTATCAGATTGTATAGGATATACACTAACCCTCCAAGCTCTACATATCAACCATTGTCACGTGCAGCACCTCGACTGTGAATTCGCTTGAGTAATCACCTTTTGTCATGCCTACAGCCAATGGAGTACGTACAACACCTTAATCCAAAGAAGGAGTAGTAAGGACTTCGGCTAGTAAGTGAGAGGATGAGCTTGAGTTATTGCACATCTATTCCACATATACATTCTGTTTTTGCTTGCTACTAATCATGACAGGTTACGAGCATGAGGAACTTCTATTCTATGGAAATAATGATCCGGAGGAGTATATCACTTGGGAAGAACAAATGGAAAGGGTGATCAAATTTCAAAAGCTTCCTAGAGCGAAAGAAGTGATGCGTGCCACTATTGAGTTTGACGACTATGCTTATAGTTGGTGGCAACAACTTTTTGGGAAAAGCCTCATTACATCATGGTCAGATTTAAAGATGATTATGAGAAGAGAATTTGTGCCAAGCTATTACGAGAAAGAGCTACTTCGCTACTTGGAGAGTATTACACAAGGTTGCAAACCAGTTCAAGATTATTATGGTGAGTTGAAACGTGCATTGCGACGTGCTGGTATCACTAGTGCATTAAAAGAGAAGGAATACTTCAAAAGAGGTTTGAATTTTGATATCACCATTGCACTTCAACATAAATATTTTAGTAGCATGCTTGATCTTGTGGATTGTGCTATTGAGGAGGAAAGAAAACTTAAAGAGCGCCGTATACCTAGGTTCAATCTTAGGGCACCAATTTGTGAGAGCCACATAGCCATGATATGTGAAAGTGCTGAAAAGAATGAGCTGTGTGATTCCACCAAACATGAGGTCGGGAACATTCAAATTGAGAGTGTGAGAGATTCACTACATGAAAAGAGAGGAGAACATGAAAACAAAAGTGAGGATATTTCTGACACTAACGACTTACAATCTATTTCTAGTGTTGTTTCTCACATTGTGCAGGTTGACATTGTTAATAAGGAGATAAACGATATACAACCTACACCTCTTGAGATGGAAGATGAGGAGATAGCCACTGTTGGAGAAGGAACAAATGCAATACCATGGATTGATCATGAAGCTGTGCTACCTACAACATCTACATCAACTGATGAGAACGTTAAAGGTAACAAAGATGTTGAGTTAGTAGTTCATCAGGAGAAGGTGTGTGAATGTGAGAATTCTTGTGCCAAATTAGAGGTTCCACGTTCTGATTTTGATATGCTTAATTTACATAATGTGGAATTGATTACTCATAAAGAAGTTCTTGCTAGAATATTCCCTGAAGATTCTGTATACTATATCATGTTTGATGAACCATTAGAGCTATCTAGCATGATTGAAAAAGTTTCTGAAATTGCATACTTAAAATCGCTAGTTAGTTCCTACGCCGACAATAAATTCAATTTAATTGGAGATTATGGCATAGACAACAAATTTCATGTTCATCGAATATGCGTTACTTGTGATAAACTTCCTGAATTAAAATTATATGTTCAGCCATGTCATGAACACATTGAGATGAGTTTAAGTGCTTGTTGTCTAGAAGGATATATGATGCTTACTTGTTCATCTTTCCTTATACAATTATATAACAATCAGAGTAGCGCAGTTGAAGCATGGAAAGCATCTAAAATCTTTTTGTCCACGGTATTTTAGTTTGATGTTGTGAACATGACATATGCACCTATTACTAAATTAAGCTATTTGTCACAACAACCTTTCGAGATACATTTTCATCCTATGTTGAAAAGGAACGTCAAGACCGATGATGAATACATATACAATGCATATACGTTGTCCTTTTTGTTTACTACATTTTCAGATTATCAGAAGACAAGGCAAAAGCCGAGGACGGCTTTTCTTGAAGAAGAGGAGGATGATGCGGATATGCACACGTCAAGTACTTTTCGGTTTAGTATTACAATTAATTGGAAAGAATTACTAAGCCGCATCAAATATCAACAGGAGAATCATTTCCTTATGCAATGTTTGTTATATTTCCACGAGAATTTTATACTACCTAATAGAGGTTGCTTGTTTGTTATTCGTTATGAAGATAGCACAAAAATCAGTATTGGAGCCAAATTGTGCTAATGTATTATGGTGGACCCTAGTGGAAGGCGAGGGAGCACGGCTAACACATGAAGATATTATTCACATATACTGTTCATATTGGATATCCTTCTATATATATCATCAAAGAAGAAAGGAAAGATGCAAGAAAGAAGGAAGGAAAGATATTAGCAATCTTCAAGTAAGGAAAGAAAGCACCATGACAAGGCAAGAGACAAAGGCAATCTTTAAGCAAAGAAAGAGATCACCATGTTTTGGAAATAATCCGAGTCTTCGTTCACGCGCCTCACTGCTCACGGACATAAAATCCGAGCATCTTGTTCATTACGGATACTATTCACCCCTCTCATATGTATATATATGTACACCCTCAATGTAAAGAAAACCATGAATTTTCAGATTAAACATATACTCTTGATTCTATGGCTTGTGCTCAATGCCCCCATTAGAATAGGGAGTTCTAATCTGAAATTATCACGTTATTCTTGCAACTTCTTGGGGTGATTGCAAGGAAGCGTCGTCTACTTTAGGCGTGGTCAAGTAGGCAAGGATCAAAGCGTGTTCTTGGCGAATTCACGTGTCGCGAGTTGCCATATCGAGGCGGTGGTTGGCGCCCGATGTTCGTCGAATTCACGGGTCCAAGTTATCATATTCTCTGATACCAAGATGATACGGGGTGGCCCGATCTTGCGATGACAAATATGATAACTTGGACCCGTGAACTCGACGAATCATCGGCGCCAACCACCGCCTCGACACGCAACCCGCGACACGTGAATTCGCCAAGAACACGCTTTGATCCTCGGCCACTTGACCACGCTGAAGTAGATGCACGCTTCTTGCAATCAACCCAAGAAGTTGCAAGAACAACGTGATAATTTCGATTGGAACTCCCTATTCTAATGGGGCATTGGAGCACAAGCCATAGAATCAAGAGTATATATTTAATCTGAAAATTCGTGGTTACTGATATTTTTGTGATTTTATGTCTTGTAGATGCTACTGGACTCAAGAAATCAAAGGAAAAGCAAGAATAAAAAACAAACCAAGAAACACTAATTCGGTTTTTCTAGGGCAGCACAATTGTTGGCTGGATTGAAGTTTAAAAATGACCGAATCTGGAAGGTTCACTATGGAATGAATTAAAGATTATGTTCTAAGCTTTCAATAGAGTACAAGAACGCAGAAGTCCAAGTTCGTATGCAAAATTTATGAGCAAAACACCGAACTGGACAGAATTGAATCAAAAAGGCAACGCAAAGAAAAAAACGATCAGCAACTAATGCAAGTAATCTAATGGATCAAAACTTTGCAAAACTCACCAAAATTACAGATTAAACTAAGGGTTTACTTTTTGTGGGTCAATTTTTGAAATAGGACAGAAAAGTAAAACTAATCTTGGGAGAAGACTAAAGTTGATGCTAACGCGCAAAAGTTTTTCTTGAGTGTGGCAAAAGTGCAAAAGACCGGGCAGGCTTCTAAACATTGCAAAATGTCGGACTACGAGCGCATATCCAGAAAGCAATACTTGAAGGCGGATAGTGCCGACGCGTTGAGGTTGGATGCTCAGGCAGATGCTGCTCAACGAGATGCTCAGGAGCAAGGTCTAAGGTGGAAGTTATTTATGGGGAAACCGCTGGTTGAACCAGCTCATTTCGATCACCTGACAACACAACTGCTGCGCGTCCATCAGTGGTATATGCAGTAGTCCAATGATGGTATGGAGGCGTTCGCAGTCCGTTAAACGGAGCAATTTTTTCACAATGGGGATAACATCTTCTGGGTGAATTTCGAGAAGTTGTACATGTTGTACCAGCAAGATGCCCTGGATGTGAATATACTTATATTGTGGACTTTGTAAGTCTCTACGTATATTATTGTGCATTCTTGTACTGTTTAATTGCATGTCTGACTTCTTTCTGAAGGACCGAAATGGCGAACAGAGGGGGGGTGAATGGTCGCAAATAAAAATTCCCCCAAAATACTCCAACAAAAACCTCGACAAGATCGCTCAAAAGGAATTGTGAAAAACCCGAAAAACTAGACAACTATGTGTACCCCAAGCTTGCATGGATAAGTACCATAAAATATGTGGGGATTTTTGAGTCACAATCCTGGTTGTCTAGTGTCCAAGATAAAGAGGAATCAATTCAAACTCTTGCTTTTAGAAAGGACATCAATTCAAATCACAAAAGTCACTTTCAGAAAAGCAAAAGCAGGATTTCCAGAACTTCTCCTCAATTTGCACAGGAGGTTGGTGGGTTTCTGTAGCTCACAAAATTTTGAGACTTTTTCTCCCTGTGAGCATTAGAGTCGTGAAGAACTCCACCGAATTTGTCCTCAAAAATACTTACAGAAAAAACAGGAAAAATCGAAGAACACAGTCTAGTCAAGAACTTCGAGCAGAAAATTTGGGGCTCGGTTTCCACCTCATGGCGCCCAAACGGTGCAACAAGTGAACTCAAAAATTTTTCTGCAAGCGGATATCAGAGTCCCGCACCTCCTCCAACAAGAATCACTCAAAAAGGATTTTTCTATATGTTTACAAAAATCAAACACTGACTGCTGCGCGAAGAACAAGTTCAGAACAAAGTTGGAACTTGAAAGAAAAGATGTTCTCTACTCAATCCAAGAGTGCAAAAGAGATGTAAAACCATATGAACACACTCAGAACATCCAAGAACAGCAGCATTTAGAAGGAGGGGAGGCAAATCCAAATTACTTGAAAGTAAATTGCGGGAATGTAATTGCGGGAAAGTAAATACTGAATTTAAATTGCGTAAAGTAAAGACATAATGTAAATGCGCAAAATAAATTCAGAGGTGGATGAATAAAACTTTCATTTCTGGAAGGGGAGGTTACAAAGCCTCACATTCATGTGGGCAAAGCTCAAATGAGCATCAAAAACCTCAACACCTTCAAGGGAAGGAGGCTACCCCTCCACCCTTATTTATACTACTCTTGGGCCACCTACCACCCTTGGATGAGTCCCTCAACCCTAGAGCACTCATCTAAGGGCTAGGATTAACCCACACACACAGCCATGCAAGGGCTAACCCAAAACCCACACACATACCGGGTTTTCTTGCACGGTTTTCAAAGCATACTACCTAGACCCGCTAACCTATCAACTAGACCTCAATCCGACGGTCCTCATTGATCCACGCGCATCTAGCTAGCATCATCTCCTTTCCTTGTCTTCTTGACTTGCCGGACTCCGTCTCCGATCATCTTCCGGCGATCTCCCAACCGTCTGGACCTCCGACGCTCCTCGCCTAGTCCCGGTCATCCTTCGCCTCACCATGACCTAGCACCGTCGTCCTGCAACCATCAAAGACAAGGAAACTCCTCACATAGCAATGCCCACAAAGATGTGCAATAAACCATCCAACTCATCACTACCGCGTCCATACGACCGGTACTGCCACTCCTGGCAGAGACAACTCAAATTGCTTCATTTTGAAAATCAATCCAAATCAAACTCAAACTTGAGCACACCTTGCTCAAATAAAGTCAAATACTCATCACAAACATGGATGGACCTCCACATGGTCCTTCACTTTCTTATATAGAATGGATATAGATACATGTAGAAGTAATGGCAATGACAATCTAGCATTCCTATATCCGGGGCTTGTCAACGAGAAGCTTGTGAGGGACAATCCACAATACAATGAAGACTATTTATTTAATACTTTTTTGAAGCTGCAATACAAAACCTCCATACTTTTACCCTATAACTTTAAGTATGTATTTCCCTACTTCTAATATCGTTTTACTATTTTTGCGTAACACGTACGATGTTGGAGTAATTGACTACGTTGACACATATGTGCAGGTTTCACTGGGTCCTCCTCTTCATCCAGTTAGATGCTAATAGGATTTTTGTCTTGGACTCAAGGTGAAAACCAACTAATCTATATCAAGACTTTTGGGACATGCTGAACAGGTAAACTCGATCGTTGCGTTATTGCTCTAGCAATATTCCATTCTACTTCATTTAAGTTTACTTAATATTCAAAATCATTCACAGGGCATTCGCACGATATTGCAAGAAAAGTGTTCGGCATCGTCCCTACAGGAAATATTTTGAAATAGTAACCAACTTTCCATGTATGAGGCAGGACCCGAGAAACAATTTATGTGCATACTATGTATGTACAAATCTACATTCAATTGTCATGGAGACTGTGGGCTATAACGAAGCCATGGTACATAATTACACATTGATGCCTACTTTTTTTTCATTTGACATATATCATCATTAATTAACTTTCTCTTTTCTTCAATAACAGCGCTCCAAACTGAGAACCAATAAGTTATTACTGATAGAAATTATAGCAATTCAAGAACAGATCGCCGGATTCATTCATGACGATGTCATCAATCCAAACGGCGAGTTCCATGAGTAACCTCATCGCCCTCATTCCTTCGATCTAGACCCGTGATATACCTACTTCGACTCCTTCTACTATAGCCGATGCAAAATCAAAGTGAATGAGATGAGATGAGATGTAGTTGAACTACATTTGTAAACAAATCATTGTAAAAACAACATATTGTGATGCTTAATTTAATATATTTGAATTATGATTTTAACGTGCTTTATATATACATGGATATATTTGAATTATGATTTGAACGATGCTTTATATACTATATATGGACACTGTATAAACAATTGTATAAAAATATATATATTGCACAAAAATATGCAATAAAAATATTTGGTTCGTGGCTTATCACTGTCGGTTCTTGGAGAAAACCGGTAGTGATATGTACATATCACTCTCGGATTGTGGTATAACCCGGCAGTGATAGTTCTATATCACTGCCGATTTTATGTATAACCGGTAGTAATAATTATCATCACTGCCGGATTTTGGTTTGACCCGGTAGTGATAATCCTCGAGTATCACTGCCGATCAATCACTGCTGGTACCAATGACCGCGATGATGACGTTTGAAACCGATGATGATGTCTTTGTTTCAGTAGTAGTCTTAGGCTAATCAAGAAGCAAAATACTAATTGATGAGCCATGCATGCATGTAACCTCTTGTCTATGACGTGGGATAGTGGGTCTTTTTTTATATGTTCTATCCGATTTTAGCCGTCATAGTATTTTATTATTATTTTTAATATTATAATTATTTACATTATTATTTGTATTTTAATTTGGCGATAAAATCGTTGTCAACAGATGCCCCCTCGAGGTCTGGATGCGAGAAATATTTGTTTTCGGATCCAGAGCTAGATATATGAATCTACATTTATTTTATTCGTAAAAATACATATTACGTATATTTACGTCTAGCGTAGCATGTATTTGGTTGTGAATGTGCTTGAGGTATTGGGCTTTATGAACACATTTTTGTGATGTGCATGTACGTGGACTCTTATTTAATATTATTTGTTCACGTTGGTGGAACTAATGGCTTGTTCTAACTATGTTTTTTTTGTAAGACTCTTGAAGTGTTGGAGTATAACATTTGTGTACCTCGATTTAGGCACGTGAGGATTTAGAGGGTCCTCTATTATTATTATTATTATTATTATTATTATTATTATTATTATTATTATTATTATTATTATTATTATTATATATATATATATATATATATATATATATATATATACTGTAGTTTAGGTTAAATGCGGTTTGGAGTATTTTTTACCTTTATGTACACCACAGTTTAAGCTTATAAGAATTTAGAGCTTCTTTTCTTTTCTTTTCTTTTTTTATCTTTACCATAGTTTAGGCTCGTAAGGAATTGGAGCGGACCTTTTTTTTTATTTATACCACAGTTTAGGCTCATAAGGTTTGGAGCATTTTTTTTATCTTTACCACAGTTTAGGCTCATAAGGAATTGGAGCTTCTTTTCTTCTTCTTTTTTATCTTTACGATAGTTTAGGCTCGGAAGGAATTGGAGTGTTTTGTTTACCTTTATGTACACCTCAGTTTAGGCTCGTAAGGATTTGGAGCTTCTTTATTTATTTATTTTATATATAACACAGTTTAGACTCATATGGTTTGGAGCATCTTTATTTTTTTACCTTTACCACAGTTTAGGCTCGTAAGGAATTGGAGCTTCCTTATTCATTTATTTTATATATAACATTGTTTAGACTCATACGGTTTGGAGCATCTTTATTTTTTTTACCTTTCCCACAGTTTAGGCTCGTAAGGAATTGGAGCTTCTGTTTTTTGTATTTTTTTTGTATGCCATTTTGTTAAGCATAATAGCGCTTTAGGAATTTTTCATTTATCGGTGGTGGAGAATATTCGCCATATGGAGAAATAACCTTATATGCGCCATTTGAATAAACTTCTTTTACAATGTAAGGGCCTTCCCATTTAGGCTCAAATTTTTCTGCATCCTTGGCGTAATATTCTTGGGGCGAATAACAGCGAGAACTAAATCCCCTTTTTGAATGACCTTCTTTTAAGGCGTTTATCAAAAGCTCGAGACATCCTAGCTTGGTACGCTTCCAAATTTTGTAATGCTTGAAGTCGTTTCCTCAAGCCTTTCTAACTCTTCAAAGTGTAATTTAATGACTTCCTCCTCCGAGAGTTTCACATGCATAATGACCTCAAAGAATTAATTTGTACTTCCAATCAGTAAACCGCCTCCCCATATACAAGGGAGTAAGAGGTCATTCCGGTTGGTGTGCGTGTTGTGGTTCTATACGCCCACAAGGCTTCAAGTAGCTTTTCATGCCACTCGCTTTGTTCTTTAATACCACTTTTTTAATATTTTGCAAAGGGTTTTATTAAACGCCTCCGCTTGTCCATTAGCTGATGCATTATCTGTCTATTTTTAAAAGGTGTCCCATTATCAGATATAATTCGAGATGGGATACCAAAGCGATATATAAGATGAGTTCTTATGAAATTTTCTACATTTTAGGCTTTAACTTCTCTCAATGGTATGACTTCTGCCCATTTAGAGAAATAATCGGTTGCTGCAAGAATGAATTTATGCCCTTTGGATGATGATGGTTGAATTTGTCCGACTACATCCATTCCCCACATTTCAAAGGGCCAAGACATGTTTGTAGGATGTAATGGTTCATGTGGTTGATGGATGAACTCAGCACGTACCTGATATTCGTTGCACCTTTTTGCAAATTTCATAGAATCTTCAAACATTGTAGACCAATAATAACCTAAGTGTTTCAATTGATAGTGCAATTTAGGACCGATTAGTGTGCACCACAAATTCCAACGTGTACTTCATTTAATGCTTCATTACTTTATTTCCATGAGGCAACACATCAAGATGTCATCATATGAACGCCAATAAAGCGCGTCATTTATACATGTGTAATGGATTGACCGCTTTCGGATTCTAGACTTTTCGCAAGAATCCAAAGGTAGATATCCATGGAGTAAATAATCAAGAAAGGGAGTTCGCCAATCTCCTATTTCAATTTCACAAATATTTGTTTGTCATTGCACGAGGGTTGTTGCTTTTTCTTCATGAGTGAGAACAGCAGATTCTTCGCTCCTCCACATGCACATCCATTGTTCCACGAATTTAATGGCATGCTAGCCGCTAAACCTCGCCAACGATCGGCCTTTTCATTTTGGCTTCGACGACATCTCAATATTTAAGCAAGCGAACATAGACATAAGCTCTTTTGCTCTAAGGAAATATGGCATTAATTCTTCTTTCTTTACCATGTAAATACCCAAAAGTTGGTTTACAACTAATTGAGAGTCACCATGCACAGATAGCATGTTTAATCCCATATTTAGAGCCATTTCAAGTCCAACAATGAGGGCTTCATATTCAGTAGAATTATTTGAAATCGCCGAGGTTAAAGTAGATGAATATGGAATTATCCCCCCACTAGGCGTAAGAAAAATGATGCCTGCCCCTGCTCCTGAATGCCGGCAAGCACCATTAAAATGCATTTGCCATGTTGAATTAATGACTGATGTGACCAATACTTCTTCATCTGGTAAGTCATCATCGATGGGGAAATTATTAGGGACTGGATGTGCAGCCAAGAAGTCTGCAAGAGCTTGTCCTTTCGTGGCTTTTGTGGCATGAACACAATATCGAATTGTGATAGGAACATCACCCATTTAGCTAACCTTCCTGATAGGACCATTTTATGTAAAATATATCGAAGGGGATCTGCTCTCGAAACAAGGTGTACGGTATGTTCTAGCATATAGTGACGAAGTTTTTGTGCTGCAAATACCGTGACAGACATATTTTTTCCATATCTGGATAATTACATTTGGCCCCCACAAGGGTGCGACTGAGATAATATAAAGACATTTCTTTCCCTGCATCATTATTTTGTGCCAAAACAGCACCTAGTGATGTAGGCATGGCCGCTGTGTATAAAATTAGTGGGCATCCTTTAACCGGTGCACTCAAGACAAGGGGATTTATCAAATATTTCTTTATTTCTAAAAATGCATTTTGGCATGCTTGATCCCATTGAAAAGGGACACCTTTTTTCATGAGATGAGAAAAAGGCTTGCATCTCCCGGATAAATTTGAGATAAATCTTCTAATATATGCTAAATGACCTTGGAGACCTTTAGCTTATGAAGGTTCATTTAACGATTGCCTTAATTTTAGTTGGGTCAATCTTGATACCACGCTTTGTAACTATAAAACCAAGAAATTTTTCGAAAGATACTCCGAAAGCACATGTCATTGGATTAATTTTCAAATTATGTTGTCTAAGGCGTTAAAAAACTATAGCGAGATGTTTTAAGTGATCTCTTTCGTGTTTCGATTTCACAATAATGTCATCTATGTAACATTCAACGATGACATGCAGTAGTCCATCAAGGACAATCGTCATAGCTCTTTGATATGTTGCGCCAGTGTTTTTAAGTCCAAAAGGCATAACTCTATAACAAAATATGCCTTTACGTGTTCGGAATGCTGTTAGCTCTTCATCTTCCTGCCATTTTATTTGGTTATAACCGGAAAAACCGTCCATAAAAGAAAATATTTCATGTTCACGAGTAGCATTAATGAGTATTTCAGAGATAGGTATCGGAAAGTCATCTTTAGGACATGCCTTATTTAAATCTCTAAAATCTACACATACACAGGTTTGTCCATTTTTCTTTTAACAGAACAATATTGGAAAGCCACTTTGGATATTTGACTTCCTAATAAATCTAGCCGCTATGAGTTTATCGACTTGGCTTCTATTTTTGGGAGTATGTCCGATTGAAACCTCCTTTGTGGTTGCTTAACCAAGGAACATCTTCTTGCACAGCTAGTTGGTGTACCGCTATTCCTGGATCTAAGCCCAGCATTTCTTCATAAGTCCAAGCAAACACATCTTTATTTGCGGAAAGAAATTTACAATATTCTTCTTTACTTTCCTTAGATAAATGCTTGCTAATAAAAATAGGATGAGGATTTTCGGGTGTCCCAAAATTGATTTCTTCTAGTTCGTCAATGGTAGGTTGATTGCCATCTTCCATTTGCGGAGATGCTATCACCGTGTCTATAAACTAAGCAGAAGTCATACATACCTCAAGCCCAATCCATATCTTTTTTCCTCTATTATTTGATCCTCATACACTCGTCGAGACTCTCACCAAATAGCGTTGATCAAACTTGTTGTACTCGCTTGAACTGAATCTGCCTCACGCCTTGATTTGAGTAGAGCCCTCATGGTAAGCATCGAGGTTACCCAAATCTCGTGAGCGGAGCGAAGGTGAGAAATCCTATCATACTCACCGCGCTAAGACCACAGTATGGGAATGTTCCTTGCCTTAGCATTCGCCTCAACGTCAACCATATTGATGGCCGTGACATTTTCATCGCCAGAAACCTCATACGGAGTTTCACCTTCGCCATATCGTAGCCCAGGCGATGATGTATGACTCCATCCGGGACTTCCAAAAGGAAAATCAACTCCATTAAAGATTGGAGGCTTGGTGGAATATTTGTCCGTCGCCATGGCTCTTGAGACCGGTCAAGATCTATGGAAGAGCAAAACCGCTCGATACCAATTGAAGGACCGAAATGGCGAATGAGAGGGGGTGAATGGTCGCAAATAAAAATTCCCCAAAATACTCCAACAAAAACCTCGACAAGATCGCTCAAAAGGAATTGTGAAAAACCAAAAACTAGACAACTATGTGTACCCCAAGCTTGCATGGATAAGTACCATAAAATATGTGGGGATTTTGAGTCACAATCCTGGTTGTCTAGTGTCCAAGATAAAGAGGAATCAATTCAAACTCTTGCTTTTAGAAAGGACATCAATTCAAATCACAAAAGTCACTTTCAGAAAAGCAAAAGCAGGATTTCCAGAACTTCTCCTCAATTTGCACAGGAGGTTGGTGGGTTTCTGTAGCTCACAAAATTTTGAGACTTTTTCTCCCTGTGAGCATTAGAGTCGTGAAGAACTCCACCGAATTTGTCCTCAAAAATACTTACAGAAAAAACAGGAAAAATCGAAGAACACAGTCTGGACAAGAACTTCGAGCAGAAAATTTGGGGCTCGGTTTTCACCTCATGGCGCCCAAACGGTGCAACAAGTGAACTCAAAAATTTTTCTGCAAGCGGATATCAGAGTCCCGCACCTCCTCCAACAAGAATCACTCAAAAAGGATTTTTCTATATTTTTACAAAAATCAAACACTGACTGCTGCGCGAAGAACAAGTTCAGAACAAAGTTGGAACTTGAAAGAAAAGATGTTCTCTACTCAATCCAAGAGTGCAAAAGAGATGTAAAACCATATGAACACACTCAAAACATCCAAGAACAGCAGCATTTAGAAGGAGGGGAGGCAAATCCAAATTACTTGAAAGTAAATTGCGGGAATGTAATTGCGGGAAAGTAAATACTGAATTTAAATTGCGTAAAGTAAAGACATAATGTAAATGCGCAAAATAAATTCAGAGGTGGATGAATAAAACTTTCATTTCTGGAAGGGGAGGTTACAAAGCCTCACATTCATGTGGGCAAAGCTCAAATGAGCATCAAAACCTCAACACCTTCAAGGGAAGGAGGCTACCCTCCACCCTTATTTATACTACTCTTGGGCCACCTACCACCCTTGGATGAGTCCCTCAACCCTAGAGCACTCATCTAAGGGCTAGGATTAACCCACACACACAGCCATGCAAGGGCTAACCCAAAACCCACACACATACCGGGTTTTCTTGCACGGTTTTCAAAGCATACTACCTAGACCCGCTAACCTATCAACTAGACCTCAATCCGACGGTCCTCATTGATCCACGCGGCATCTAGCTAGCATCATCTCCTTTCCTTGTCTTCTTGACTTGCCCGGACTCCGTCTCCGATCATCTTCCGGCGATCTCCCAACCGTCTGGACCTCCGACGCTCCTCGCCTAGTCCCGGTCATCCTTCGCCTCACCATGACCTAGCACCGTCGTCCTGCAACCATCAAAGACAAGGAAACTCCTCACATAGCAATGCCCACAAAGATGTGCAATAAACCATCCAACTCATCACTACCGCGTCCATACGACCTGTACTGCCACTCCTGGCAGAGACAACTCAAATTGCTTCATTTTGAAAATCAATCCAAATCAAACTCAAACTTGAGCACACCTTGCTCAAATAAAGTCAAATACTCATCACAAACATGGATGGACCTCCACATGGTCCTTCAATCTCCCCCTTGATGAGTATATTGACAAACCATACAAAAGGCATAAATTTGAGTTTGAAGAAAATGAAGAAGAAAGCAATTTTCAGTTGCAAAGTCAAACTTGGTCCAAAGATAGAAATTAGAACCATGACCAAGTTGACGAAGAGGAATTCAGATTTTAGAGTTAAATTTAAGAAAGAGCAAGTTTTCAACAAAACTCTAAAATCCAACTAAACATGTCAAATTTGATTATGAGATTATGATCCAACAGTAAGTAGTAGCATAGTTTTACAAAGATCATAATAACCAAATAAGCATTCACATTTTATCTTTTTAGTGATGCCTTTTCTACGTTATCTCCCCCTTTTGGCAATATAGGCATCAATTTTTTTTTATGTATGCATGAAATGCAATCGAAAGAGCTTTGAGGATTATCCAATTGATCAAAATGGAAGGATATTACACCAAGCTTGTCAATTTCGAAGATGACTAAACTAAGACATGTCCAAGTGCAAATACGAGCTTAGTTTTGAATATTTCATTTTTAGCAAGAATTGACAAGTGCAACACTTAGCTTTAGTTTCAAAAATAGAAGAATAGCCACTCTAAGGATCAAAAGGAAAACCTAGAGTTCAACCTACTCAACACGTTGGGGAATCTAGAAGAGCATACAAGGTCCTTGGGCTCATTTATCACTTAATGCAAATTTTGATTTATCATCATACAAGACATAGCGGGTGCAAATGTTTGACATTATTTGCATTCTTTACCCACATATGTCTTTGTTTTTAATTTGTTTGCATTTTCTTTTGACAACCAATTGACTCAAGCCGTATCGACCATCTCAAGATGAGCTCTTAAGAGGATGGTCTAGGTCAAACACGATGTATTCCAAGTTCATCCCAAGTGCAATGGGAAGCGGT
Organism: Otatea glauca; assembly: GCA_036346275.1. NCBI lineage: Eukaryota > Viridiplantae > Streptophyta > Magnoliopsida > Poales > Poaceae > Otatea > Otatea glauca. The sequence goes on along the minus strand of CM070715.1, from coordinate 55,550,522 downwards.
CTTGTGAATACAAGGTGTTGAGTCGTATGTGCACAAGAAGAGTCAATTTTGTTTAATTTTCATTTTTAGCACAACGATTCATGAGCAATTGAAGGACTCTGCATGGATCAAACTAGTTTCACCCAAGTTGCTATAGGGACTCTAGAGAACTCCTAAATTTCTCAAATTATGGCACAAACCTCTAGAGAAGAAACCTAGCAAGTAAAAGCAACAAGTTTCATCAAGTTTTTCATTTAAGGCTTATTTCATTTTTAAGCTTAGCAAGTTAAATGAACTTGGACATACCTAAGCTAGTGATTTTCTTCAAATGATGTAGCATGGTGTATAGCATGAAGAAGAAATCAATTGCATAATAGACAAAGCTCATAAAATGCAAAAATGCAGTCTAAATGCAATGCATGAACAGATTCCCAAACTCCCCTCAACAAATGAATCAATTTTAAGCTCAAATCTGGTTAAAGTTGAGTTATTATCAAGATTAGGCATAAAGAAAACCCAATGAACTCAATAATAACGAGAAAAAGCAGAATGAGGAGAAGAAGTCGAGAAACGCAAAACTGGATGGCTATAGAGCATAGAAAAGATAGAAGAGACTCACTACGGCTCGACTCGCTCTTATCTTCCCAAAGGTGACATAGGAAGTCGACTCTAGATCCCAACTAAGGAGTGCACATGCACCACTGCCTACCCAGAGGCCCAATACACGCTAGACTTATAAGACTGTGAGGGAACTCAACCTAGAGAGAAGAGAGAACACTAATCACGCATGATAGCAACCTAAAGCACAAGATAAGAGGTCAATGCAAGGCATGCCGAAGTCTAAGTGAGTGAACTCAACTCAAGAAAACAAGCCCAAAGTCACCCGGAAGAAACACAAAGAAAAGAAAAGTGGAAGAAAACATATAATACATAATATACAAACCACTCCCCCTCACGAAAGGCCGTAAGGGCTCACGACTCCAAGCTCACTCCTCAAGGCAACAAATCTGAGCTATCCAAAGGCTTGGTGAAAATATCGGCTAACTAAAGGTCACTCTCTCGAATGAAGGCGATATCTCCCTTCTCCACATGGTCTCTAAGGAAGTGATATCTAATATCAATGTGCTTGGTCCGGAATGTTGCAATGGGTTTTTAGCAATGCAAATAGCTGAAGTGTTGTCACGAAAAAGTGGCACACTCTCTATCTCTAACCCATAGTCCCGTAAGGTCGATCTCATCCAGAGCACTGCTCTGACAAAGAACTAGTGCAACAACATACTCGGCCTCGGTGGTGGGTCAGCAACTCGGATCGCTTCCTAGATGACCAAGAAACAAGAGAAGTGCCAATGAATTGGCAAGTGCCGAAGTGCTCTTCCTATCTATCCTCTGACCAAAGAAAGTCGGCATCGTAAAAGGCTCTAAGAGATAGACAAGAAGACGAAGAGTACCAAATACCATAATCGGTGGTAGCACGAAGGTACTGAAGATGCGCTTGACCGCCGCGGTGAGAGGCGCGAGGAGAAGCTTGAAATCGAGCGCCGCACACACACAAAAAATGTATGTCCGCCTCGAAGCGGTGAGGTACAAGAGGGAGCCGATCATGCTCAAACTCCTTTTGATCGCCAGGCTCACCATCCTCATCGGGCTCGAGGACGATGGTGGCCATAGGAGTCATCACCGGCTTCCCATCGGACATGTCGAAGCGCCTCAGAGGTCACGGGTATATTTGCCTTGATGCAAGAAAGTGCCCTCCAGAGTCCGCTTGATTTGGAAGCCAAGAAAGTAGCTCAACTCGCCCATCATACTCATCTCAAACTCAGTGCTCATCACCTCGTAAAACTGAGACACAAGCGAATGAGACGAGCCACCAAAAATGATATCGCCCACATAAATCGGACAAGAAGAAAATGAGACTCATGGTGTCGATGAGCGAGTTTTGTCTACTATGCCCATTTTGAAGTCATGGTGAGAAGATAAGACTTGAGCCTCTCATACCATGCTCTGGGGCTGCTTGAGTCCATACAAAGCTTTGGAGAGCTTGTATACATGACTCGGAAACTTGGGGTTCTCGAATCGGAGGTTGTTTGACATAAACCTCTTCCTCAATATAGCCATTGAGGAATGCACTCTTGACATCCATTTGATAGAGCTTAAAGCCCCGGGATGCGAGAGAATGCAAGCGGGATCCTAATAGCCTCTAGTCTAGCTACAGGGCAAAGGTCTCCTCAAAGTCAAGACCCTCAACCCGAGAAAAGCCCTGCAACTAGCCTAGCCTTGTTGCGAATGACAACCCCATCCTCACTCTGCTTGTTTTGAACACCCACTTGGTCCCAATGACATTATGACCAGATGGGGCTCGACAAGTCGCCATACCTTGTTCCTCTCAAAGTTCTCAAGTTCCTCATGCATAGCATTAATCCACGATTCATCGGATAATGCATGAGAAACATCTTCGGCTCAAAGGAGGCAACGAAGGCGGTGGAGGCAGAATCGACAAACCTGATTTTGAGCGAGTGACGCTCAAGCAGATCACCAATGATCCGATCGGTGGATGAGCTTTGGATATGACGGGAGGACCGAAGCGTAGTGGCCTCTACCTCATGCACGTAAGAGGTAGGAGCAGAGCCACTCGGCAAGGAGAGTCGGAAGGCAAGGGCTGGTCTCCCTGAGGTGCAGAAATGGAAACAGGAGGCACCTCAGGTATAGAGGGAACTGGATCCGGTGGAACACCATCATCTCCATCATCCTCATCTTCTACAAAGATGGTCTCGGAGGGATAAGAAGAGCCTGAAACATCAGGTCTAGCTCCTGGGCTAGCCTCATCAAGGTCACATCACGGTCTCTATGATCCTATGCGCATCAACACTCTGCACCCTATAGCTACGAGAAGAAGTCGAGTAACCTAGAAAGATACCATCAGAAGAGCGAGACTCAAACTTATCTAGGTTACCAGACTTCAAGATAAAACACTTGCAACCGAAAACGCGAAAATGAGACACACTGGGCTTTCGCCCATACCTCAACTCATAAGAAGTGCGATGCAAATGTGCTCTCAAAAACACGCGATTAGAAACATGGCAAGCAGTAGCTATAGCCTCAGCCCAAAACTTCCTAGGAGTACTGTACTCGTCTAGCATCGTCCTAGCCATCTCAACCAGGGTCCTGTTCTTCCTTTCCACTATGCCATTCTCACGAGGAGCGAGGGAGAAGAGAACGATGCTCTAAACCGGACTCCACACAAAACTCTCAAAGTAGGAATTCTTGAACTCCGTGCCATTATCACTGCAGATAGCTCGTAATGCACACAGGGAGCTCAATAGACAACCTCTCGATCAAACCCTGAAGTGAGAAAAGTCTCATCCTTCGAGGCCATGAAGAATACCCAAGAGTATCTAGAAAAATCATCAACGATGACAAGAACATACCACTTCCCTCCTGCCGATCAGCACTCTAGCCGGACCAACGGTGTCCATATGTAAAAGCTGTCTGGTGCATCACCATCACTACGGATCGGAGGATGAGAAGCGATAACCATCTTGCCATGTCGGCAAGGAGAGCAAACTAAGTCTTTGACCATCTTGAGTTTGGGCAAACCCGAATGAGATCATGGTGCTAACCGGGTCAAATGATCAAAACCAATGTGACCAAGTCTCCTATGCGGAAGGAGAGATCACGGGACTCGAAGCAATCAAACATCGAAGAGAGTCTCGGAAGAAGCGAAAAATCAGCACGAAAGACTCTCCCAAATCTAGAAATCCATAAACTAACCCTCCCGATGAATCAAGGATTCTACAGGCATTACTCTTGAAGCTTACCTCGAAAGAGTCATCGATAAGTCGAGAAACAGAGAGCGATTGTATTGCGACTTGCTTACTAAGGCAACATCTTTAAGAATGAAATTTTGGTTAATGCAGATGGTACCTTAGCAATGACTCTACTCAAGATGCATCCCCAAAAGTGATTAACTCATCACCGGGGCTCGGACTAGGAAGAGAACCAACGAGAATCTCCGGTCATATGACGAGAACAACCGAGTCAACAATCCAAACATCGCCCTTCCCATCCGATTTAACTGATCAAGACACAAGAGAGAAATGACTGATCAAGATCGATAGAGTGAAGACCTAGGAACCCAATCTTGAACCATACGACACCTCGAGTACCACCACGAAAGAAGATCGACTCGAGTGTCTCTCTGACGCTCAACTCTCACACGATCAGAGCAACTCGTAGATAATCTAGGAGTCAAAGCGGGTTGGTACGCCGTGGTGCAAAAGCCGGACCATCCCAGTAAGGCTGCCTGGATCTCCTACCAGAAAACACCTCACGCCACCGATATCTACCTCGATGGGAAAACGAGGAATATCAAGAGGACGGCGGAAGATCGACTCTGAACAGCTCCAGGACTAAAACTCAAGAACTAGCATGAAAACAAAGTCCCGGACGCCCCCAAAAGCAGCGACTCTCTAACTTTGTCTAGAAGCGGTGTGTGTCTTAGGAGCACTCAAAGTCCGGGATGACCACAATACCCCTAAGAGCAGCAACACGCCACACCGAGTGATCTTGGCGCTGAGCGTAAATCTACTAGGTGACCATCGTTCTTACAGAAGGTGCATGTGTACTTCGCCTTGCTAGAGGCGAAGCAATAGAGTAACACCCTTCGGTCAAGTCCTATGGACAACCCAGCAGACCTAAACACGGTGGTACTCACTCAGGAGCTACCACAATCTCACCACTCTTGGAGCCGCGACTATGGTGGGAGGATGCGCCGGCGTGCTCAAAGGATCAAATCCTAGACCTTGATTGAATCTACTAATCTTGGATTGGTCTAGAATAAGATTGAGCTTCTTCTTGCCTCCAACAAACTTCTCGAGAGTGCTCATAAGATACCGGCAATCTCGGAAGAAAGAAGCACAAGAAGAACAGGGGAAGGAGAGGAAGAAGAACCGAGAAAGATGAGCTCTCTCAAGACGTGCATTTTCTCCTCAAAGACGGCTGCCTCAATCTTGAGGGCCTTACAAAAACGCAAGGAGCATCTCTAATTCTATGGGCTTGGTCTTCTAATTTCTTCCTAAGCTCGACATGGATTTTATCCAAGTCCCCACAATCTCAATTACATCGCAAGCAATATTTTTGTGACTTGTCTAGTAAGTCCTTAGCAAGTTTAGCACACTTGACATTCGTGGTTTCATTGTCAAGTTTTAATTGCTTACACCTCACATGAGTACCGGGTCCTTAGAAGCATGTGATTCAAGTTCATTGTTTCTAGCAAAAGCTTCCTAAGGTGTTCGCTCATGGCATCAATTTGGCAAGCAATTTAGGGCAATTAGAGCATGATGGAGTGGAGTGAGCATGAAGAAAACTAGCCTCAACAGAATAGCATCAATGAACTAGTGCTAGCATTCTTCAACCTAAGACCATCAAGTTCAACAAGCACACTATCATGTATGGTCCTTAGGTTCTCCAACTCCACAAGAATAGCATCACACAAAGAGCAATCATCAGTGACTCGGGAGGGAGAAGATCTAAGTGAAGCTAACTCCCGAGTCAAGGTACCTACTTCCTTCTCAAGCTCCGTACACCTAGCTCTAGCTCTAGCATGAAATTTTCCTAATTTGCAGAAAGCTTCGTTGAGTGGTCATAGGAGGGTACCTCGTCCGAGTCGCTGTAGAGCTCGGAGTCGCTGATGTCGTTGGTGTCGGCCATGAAGCACATGCCGGAGAAGTCGTCGCCGCCTTTCTTCTCTTGCGGATCATCCTCGCCCTCGTCGCTCCATGTCTCCGTGTCGGAGAGGTTGATGTCGTCAAGCGCGGCAAGGACGCGCTGGAAGAGCTTCTTGTTCTTGGAGAAGTTGCGGTACTTCTTCTCGTGCGCCGGTTCACGAACCGAGGCTTCTTGTTGCGGTTCTTGTCGGTGTAGTCGTTCTTGCCCGAACCGCCAACGCCATTCTTGCCCTTCTCGGCTTGGGACAGTTCGCCAATGTGGTTGGGGCCACCACACTCAAGCGGTGATCATGCCACCTCTCTTCCTCTCTCTCACCCTCTTGTATGCATGAGAAAACTTGCGGCGAGAAGAGCAAGCTCATTTTCGGAAATTTTTCCAGTTGGTCATCGCTAGCTCGCAAAGGGCGGAAGAGAGAAACCAATAGAAGGATCGGAAGAAGAAGATCCAATGGGATCGGTGACCAAAGCCATCGATGAGATTTCGCCTTCCGAGAGACGACATCGATCTCATGAGTCTTGAGGCGGAATAAAGCCCGTCAAGAGTCGAGTCGATAAGTCGGTGGTGTCCTTGATGGTGGTCACCTTCATCTCCCAAACCCAAGGTCGAGTGCGGTCAAGAAATGCCGAGCATTGTCCGAGTCGGGTATATGCAACCAACTGCTCGGAGGTCGCTCAAAATCTTTGTAAACCGACCAAAACACTCGTCGAGACTCTCACCAGCGCGTTGATCAAACTTGTTGTACTCGTGCTTGAACTGGTCTGCCTCACGCCTTGATTTGAGTAGAGCCCTCATGGTAAGCATCGAGGTTACCAAAATCTCGTGAGCGGAGCGAAGGTGAAAATCTATCATACTCACATGGCTAAGACCTCAGATGAGAATGTTCCTTGCCTTAGCATTCGCCTCAACGTCAACCATATTGATGGTCGTGACATTTTCATCGCCAGGAACCTCATACGGAGTTTCACCTTCGCCATATCGTAGCCCCAGGCGATGATGTATGATTCCATCCGGACTTCCAAAAGGAAAATCAACTCCATTAAAGATTGGAGGCTTGGTGGAATATTTGTCCGTCGCCATGGCTCTTGAGACCGGTCAAGATCTATGGAAGAGCAAAACCGGCTCTGATACCAATTGAAGGACCGAAATGGCGAACAGAGGGGGGGTGAATGGTCGCAAATAAAAATTCCCCCAAAATACTCCAACAAAAACCTCGACAAGATCGCTCAAAAGGAATTGTGAAAAACCCGAAAAACTAGACAACTATGTGTACCCCAAGCTTGCATGGATAAGTACCATAAAATATGTGGGGATTTTTGAGTCACAATCCTGGTTGTCTAGTGTCCAAGATAAAGAGGAATCAATTCAAACTCTTGCTTTTAGAAAGGACATCAATTCAAATCACAAAAGTCACTTTCAGAAAAGCAAAAGCAGGATTTCCAGAACTTCTCCTCAATTTGCACAGGAGGTTGGTGGGTTTCTGTAGCTCACAAAATTTTGAGACTTTTTCTCCCTGTGAGCATTAGAGTCGTGAAGAACTCCACCAAATTTGTCCTCAAAAATACTTACAGAAAAAACAGGAAAAATCGAAAAACACAGTCTAGTCAAGAACTTCGAACAGAAAATTTGGGGCTCGGTTTTCACCTCATGGCGCCCAAACGGTGCAACAAGTGAACTCAAAAATTTTTCTGCAAGCGGATATCAGAGTCCCTCACCTCCCCCAACAAGAATCACTCAAAAATTATTTTTCTATATTTTTACAAAAATCAAACACTGACTGCTGCGCGAAGAACAAGTTCAGAACAAAGTTGGAACTTGAAAGAAAAGATGTTCTCTACTCAATCCAAGAGTGCAAAGAGATGTAAAACCATATGAACACACTCAGAACATCCAAGAACAGCAGCATTTAGAAGGAGGAGGCAAATCCAAATTACTTGAAAGTAAATTGCGGGAATGTAATTGCGGAAAGTAAATACTGAATTTAAATTATGTAAAGTAAAGACATAATGTAAATGCATAAAATAAATTCAGAGGTGGATGAATAAAACTTTCATTTCTGGAAGGGAGGTTACAAAGCCTCACATTCATGTGGGCAAAGCTCAAATGAGCATCAAAACCTCAACACCTTCAAGGGAAGGAGCCTACCCTCCACCCCTATTTATACTACTCTTGGGCCACCTACCACCCTTGGATGAGTCCCTCAACCCTAGAGCACTCATCTAAGGGCTAGGATTAACCCACACACACAGCCATGCAAGGCTAACCCAAAACCCACACACATACCGGGTTTTCTTGCACGGTTTTCAAAGCATACTACCTAGACCCGCTAACCTATCAACTAGACCTCAATCCGACGGTCCTCATTGATCCACGCGGCATCTAGCTAGCATCATCTCCTTTCCTTGTCTTCTTGACTTGCCCGACTCCGTCTCCGATCATCTTCCGCGATCTCCCAACCGTCTGGACCTCCGCGCTCCTCGCCTAGTCCGGTCATCCTTCGCCTCACCATGACCTAGCACCGTCGTCCTGCAACCATCAAAGACAAGGAAACTCCTCACATAGCAATGCCCACAAAGATGTGCAATAAACCATCCAACTCATCACTACCGCGTCCATACGACCGGTACTGCCACTCCTGGCAGAGACAACTCAAATTGCTTCATTTTGAAAATCAATCCAAATCAAACTCAAACTTGAGCACACCTTGCTCAAATAAAGTCAAATACTCATCACAAACATGGATGGACCTCCACATGGTCCTTCACTTTCTTATATAGAATGGATATAGATACATGTAGAAGTAATGGCAATGACAATCTAGCATTCCTAGATCCGGGGCTTGTCAACGAGAAGCTTGTGAGGGACAATCCACAATACAATGAAGACTATTTATTTAATACTTTTTTGAAGCTGCAATACAAAACCTCCATACTTTTACCCTATAACTTTAAGTATGTATTTCCCTACTTCTAATATTGTTTTACTATTTTTGCGTAACACGTACGATGTTGGAGTAATTGACTACGTTGACACATATGTGCAGGTTTCACTGGGTCCTCCTCTTCATCCAGTTAGATGCTAATAGGATTTTTGTCTTGGACTCAAGGAGAAAACCAACTAATCTATATCAAGACTTTTGGGACATGCTGAACAGGTAAACTCGATCGTTGCGTTATTGCTCTAGCAATATTCCATTCTACTTCATTTAAGTTTACTTAATATTCAAAATCATTCACGGGGCATTCGCATGCGATATTGCAAGAAAAGTGTTAAGCATCGTCCCTACAGAAATATTTTGAAATAGTAACCAACTTTCCATGTATGAGGCAGACCGAGAAACAATTTATGTGCATACTATGTATGTACAAATCTACATTCAATTGTCATGGAGATGGGCTATAACGAAGCCATGGTACATAATTACACATTGATGCCTACTTTTTTTTCATTTGACATATATCATCATTAATTAACTTTCTCTTTTCTTCAATAACAACGCTCCAAACTGAGAACCAATAAGTTATTACTGATAGAAATTATAGCAATTCAAGAACAGATCGCCGGATTCATTCATGACGATGTCATCAATCCAAACGGCGAGTTCCATGAGTAACCTCATCGCCCTCATTCCTTCGATCTAGACCCGTGATATACCTACTTCGACTCCTTCTACTATAGCCGATGCAAAATCAAAGTGAATGAGATGAGATGAGATGTAGTTGAACTACATTTGTAAACAAATCATTGTAAAAACAACATATTGTGATGCTTAATTTAATATATTTGAATTATGATTTTAACGTGCTTTATATATACATGGATATATTTGAATTATGATTTGAACGATGCTTTATATACTATATATGGACACTGTATAAACAATTGTATAAAAATATATATATTGCACAAAAAATATGCAATAAAAATATTTGGTTCGTGGCTTATCACTGTCGGTTCTTGGAGAAAACCGGTAGTGATATGTACATATCACTCTCGGATTGTGGTATAACCCGGCAGTGATAGTTCTATATCACTGCCGATTTTATGTATAACCGGTAGTAATAATTATCATCACTGCCGGATTTTGGTTTGACCCGGTAGTGATAATCCTCGAGTATCACTGCCGATCAATCACTGCTGGTACCAATGACCGGCAGTGATGACGTTTTGAAACTGACAGTGATGTGCTGTTCTGTAGTAGTGCCGGCTAATCAAGAAGCAAAATACTAATTGATGAGCCATGCATGCATGTAACCTCTTGTCTATGACGTGGGATAGTGGGTCTTTTTTTATATGTTCTATCCGATTTTAGCCGTCATAGTATTTTATTATTATTTTTAATATTATAATTATTTACATTATTATTTGTATTTTAATTTGGCGATAAAATCGTTGTCAACAGATGCCCCCTCGAGGTCTGGATGCGAGAAATATTTGTTTTCGGATCCAGAGCTAGATATATGAATCTACATTTATTTTATTCGTAAAAATACATATTACGTATATTTACGTCTAGCGTAGCATGTATTTGGTTGTGAATGTGCTTGAGGTATTGGGCTTTATGAACACATTTTTGTGATGTGCATGTACGTGGACTCTTATTTAATATTATTTGTTCACGTTGGTGGAACTAATGGCTTGTTCTAACTATGTTTTTTTTGTAAGACTCTTGAAGTGTTGGAGTATAACATTTGTGTACCTCGATTTAGGCACGTGAGGATTTAGAGGGTCCTCTATTATTATTATTATTATTATTATTATTATTATTATTATTATTATTATTATTATTATTATATATATATATACTGTAGTTTAGGTTCGTACGGTTTGGAGTATTTTTTTACCTTTATGTACACCACAGTTTAAGCTTATAAGAATTTAGAGCTTCTTTTCTTTTCTTTTCTTTTCTTTTTTTATCTTTACCATAGTTTAGGCTCGTAAGGAATTGGAGCGGACCTTTTTTTTATTTATACCACAGTTTAGGCTCATAAGGTTTGGAGCATTTTTTTTATCTTTACCATAGTTTAGGCTCATAAGGAATTGGAGCTTCTTTTCTTCTTCTTTTTTATCTTTACGATAGTTTAGGCTCGGAAGGAATTGGAGTGTTTTGTTTACCTTTATGTACACCTCAGTTTAGGCTCGTAAGGATTTGGAGCTTCTTTATTTATTTATTTTATATATAACACAGTTTAGACTCATATGGTTTGGAGCATCTTTATTTTTTTACCTTTACCACAGTTTAGGCTCGTAAGGAATTGGAGCTTCCTTATTCATTTATTTTATATATAACATTGTTTAGACTCATACGGTTTGGAGCATCTTTATTTTTTTTACCTTTCCCACAGTTTAGGCTCGTAAGGAATTGGAGCTTCTGTTTTTTGTATTTTTTTTTGTATGCCATTTTGTTAAGCATAATAGCGCTTTAGGAATTTTTCATTTATCGGTGGTGGAGAATATTCGCCATATGGAGAAATAACCTTATATGCGCCATTTGAACAAACTTCTTTTACAATGTAAGGGCCTTCCCATTTAGGCTCAAATTTTTCTTGCATCCTTGGCGTAATATTCTTGGGGCGAATAACAGCGAGAACTAAATCCCCTTTTTGAATGACCTTCTTTTAAGGCGTTTATCAAAAGCTCGAGACATCCTAGCTTGGTACGCTTCCAAATTTTGTAATGCTTGAAGTCGTTTCCCCTCAAGCCTTTCTAACTCTTCAAAGTGTAATTTAACAGCTTCCTCCTCTGAGAGTTTCTCATGCATAATGACCCTCAAAGAATTAATTTGTACTTCCAACGGTAAAACCGCCTCCCCTCCATATACAAGGGAGTAAGAGGTCATTCCAGTTGGTGTGCGTGTTGTGGTTCTATACGCCCACAAGGCTTCAAGTAGCTTTTCATGCCACTCTCGTTTGTTCTTTAATACCACTTTTTTTAATATTTTGCAAAGGGTTTTATTAAACGCCTCCGCTTGTCCATTAGCTGATGCATTATCTGTCTATTTTTAAAAGGTGTCCCATTATCAGATATAATTCGAGATGGGATACCAAAGCGATATATAAGATGAGTTCTTATGAAATTTTCTACATTTTAGGCTTTAACTTCTCTCAATGGTATGACTTCTGCCCATTTAGAGAAATAATCGGTTGCTGCAAGAATGAATTTATGCCCTTTGGATGATGATGGTTGAATTTGTCCGACTACATCCATTCCCCACATTTCAAAGGGCCAAGACATGTTTGTAGGATGTAATGGTTCATGTGGTTGATGGATGAAATCAGCACGTACCTGATATTCGTTGCACCTTTTTGCAAATTTCATAGAATCTTCAAACATTGTAGACCAATAATAACCTAAGTGTTTCAATTGATAGTGCAATTTAGGACCAGATTAGTGTGCACCACAAATTCCAACGTGTACTTCATTTAATGCTTCACATTTTTATTTCCATGAGGCAACACATCAAGATGTCATCATATGAACGCCAATAAAGCGCGTCATTTATACATGTGTAATGGATTGACCGCTTTCGGATTCTAGACTTTTCGCAAGAATCCAAAGGTAGATATCCATGGAGTAAATAATCAAGAAAGGGAGTTCGCCAATCTCCTATTTCAATTTCACAAATATTTGGTGTCATTGCACAGAGGTTGTTGCTTTTTCTTCATGAGTGAGAACAGGCAGGATTCTTCGCTCCTCCACATGCACATCCATTGTTCCACCAGAATTTAATGGCATGCTAGCCGCTAAACCCGCCAACGATCACCTTTTCATTTTGGCTTCGACGACATGTTGAATATTTAAGCAAGCGAACATAGACATAAGCTCTTTTGCTCTAAGGAAATATGGCATTAATTCTTCTTTGTTTACCATGTAAATACCAAAAAGTTGGTTTACAACTAATTGAGAGTCACCATGCACAGATAGCATGTTTAATCCCATATTTAGAGCCATTTCAAGTCCAACAATGAGGGCTTCATATTCAGCAGAATTATTTGAAATCGCCGAGGTTAAAGTAGATGAATATGGAATTATCCCCCCACTAGGCGTAAGAAAAATGATGCCTGCCCCTGCTCCTGAATGCCGGCAAGCACCATTAAAATGCATTTGCCATGTTGAATTAATGACTGATGTGACCAATACTTCTTCATCTGGTAAGTCATCATCGATGGGGAAATTATTAGGGACTGGATGTGCAGCCAAGAAGTCTGCAAGAGCTTGTCCTTTCGTGGCTTTTTGTGGCATGAACACAATATCGAATTGTGATAGGAACATCACCCATTTAGCTAACCTTCCTGATAGGACCATTTTATGTAAAATATATCGAAGGGGATCTGCTCTCGAAACAAGGTGTACGGTATGTTCTAGCATATAGTGACGAAGTTTTTGTGCTGCAAATACCTGTGACAGACATATTTTTTCCATATCTGGATAATTACATTTGGCCCCCACAAGGGTGCGACTGAGATAATATAAAGACATTTCTTTCCCTGCATCATTATTTTGTGCCAAAACAGCACCTAGTGATGTAGGCATGGCCGCTGTGTATAAAATTAGTGGGCATCCTTTAACCGGTGCACTCAAGACAAGGGGATTTATCAAATATTTCTTTATTTCTAAAAATGCATTTTGGCATGCTTGATCCCATTGAAAAGGGACACCTTTTTTCATGAGATGAGAAAAAGGCTTGGATCTCCCGGATAAATTTGAGATAAATCTTCTAATATATGCTAAATGACCTTGGAGACCTTTAGCTTATGAAGGTTCATTTAACGATTGCCTTAATTTTAGTTGGGTCAATCTTGATACCACGCTTTGTAACTATAAAACCAAGAAATTTTTCGAAAGATACTCCGAAAGCACATTTCATTGGATTAATTTTCAAATTATGTTGTCTAAGGCGTTAAAAAACTATAGCGAGATGTTTTAAGTGATCTCTTTCGTGTTTCGATTTCACAATAATGTCATCTATGTAACATTCAACGATGACATGCAGTAGTCCATCAAGGACAATCGTCATAGCTCTTTGATATGTTGTGCCAGTGTTTTTAAGTCCAAAAGGCATAACTCTATAACAAAATATGCCTTTACGTGTTCGGAATGCTGTTAGCTCTTCATCTTCCGGTGCCATTTTTATTTGGTTATAACCGGAAAAACCGTCCATAAAAGAAAATATTTCATGTTCACGAGTAGCATTAATGAGTATTTCAGAGATAGGTATCGGAAAGTCATCTTTAGGACATGCCTTATTTAAATCTCTAAAATCTACACATACACAGGTTTGTCCATTTTTCTTTTTAACAGGAACAATATTGGAAAGCCACTTTGGATATTTGACTTCCCTAATAAATCTAGCCGCTATGAGTTTATCGACTTCGGCTTCTATTTTTGGGAGTATGTCTGTTTGAAACCTCCTTTGTGGTTGCTTAACCAGTGGAACATCTTCTTGCACAGCTAGTTGGTGTACCGCTATTCCTGGATCTAAGCCCAGCATTTCTTCATAAGTCCAAGCAAACACATCTTTATTTGCGGAAAGAAATTTACAATATTCTTCTTTACTTTCCTTAGATAAATGCTTGCTAATAAAAATAGAATGAGGATTTTCGGGTTTCCCAAAATTGATTTCTTCTAGTTCGTCAATGGTAGGTTGATTGCCATCTTCCATTTGCGGAGATGCTATCACCGTGTCTATAAACTAAGCAGAAGTCATACATACCTCAAGCCCAATCCATATCTTTTTTCCTCTATTATTTGATCCTCATACACTCGTCGAGACTCTCACCAGCGCGTTGATCAAACTTGTTGTACTCGCGCTTGAACTGGTCCTGCCTCACAGTCTTGATTTGAGTAGAGCCCTCATGGTAAGCATCGAGGGTTACCCAAATCTCGTGAGCGGAGCGAAGGTGAGAAATCCTATCATACTCACCGCGGCTAAGACCTCAGATGAGAATGTTCCTTGCCTTAGCATTCGCCTCAACGTCAACCATATTGATGGCCGTGACATTTTCATCGCAGGAACCTCATACGGGAGTTTCACCTTCGCCATATCGTAGCCCAGGCGTGATGTATGACTCCATCCGGGACTTCAAAAGGAAAATCAACTCCATTAAAGATTGGAGGCTTGGTGGAATATTTGTCCGTCGCCATGGCTCTTGAGACCGGTCAAGATCTATGGAAGAGCAAAACCGGCTCTGATACCAATTGAAGGACCGAAATGGCGAACAGAGGGGGGGTGAATGGTCGCAAATAAAAATTCCCCCAAAATACTCCAACAAAAACCTCGACAAGATCGCTCAAAAGGAATTGTGAATAACCCGAAAAACTAGACAACTATGTGTACCCCAAGCTTGCATGGATAAGTACCATAAAATATGTGGGGATTTTTGAGTCACAATCCTGGTTGTCTAGTGTCCAAGATAAAGAGGAATCAATTCAAACTCTTGCTTTTAGAAAGGACATCAATTCAAATCACAAAAGTCACTTTCAGAAAAGCAAAAGCAGGATTTCCAGAACTTCTCCTCAATTTGCACAGGAGGTTGGTGGGTTTCTGTAGCTCACAAAATTTTGAGACTTTTTCTCCCTGTGAGCATTAGAGTCGTGAAGAACTCCACCAAATTTGTCCTCAAAAATACTTACAGAAAAAACAGGAAAAATCGAAGAACAAAGTCTAGTCAAGAACTTCGAACAGAAAATTTGGTGCTCGGTTTTCACCTCATGGCGCCCAAACGGTGCAACAAGTGAACTCAAAAAATTTTCTGCAAGCGGATATCAGAGTCCCTCACCTCCTCCAACAAGAATCACTCAAAAAGGATTTTTCTATATTTTTACAAAAATCAAACACTGACTGCTGCGCGAAGAACAAGTTCAGAACAAAGTTGGAACTTGAAAGAAAAGATGTTCTCTACTCAATCCAAGAGTGCAAAAGAGATGTAAAACCATATGAACACACTCAGAACATCCAAGAACAGCAGCATTTAGAAGGAGGGGAGGCAAATCCAAATTACTTGAAAGTAAATTGCGGGAATGTAATTGCGGGAAAGTAAATACTGAATTTAAATTGCGTAAAGTAAAGACATAATGTAAATCATAAAATAAATTCAGAGGTGGATGAATAAAACTTTCATTTCTGGAAGGAGGTTACAAAGCCTCACATTCATGTGGGCAAAGCTCAAATGAGCATCAAAACCTCAACACCTTCAAGGGAAGGAGCCTACCCTCCACCCCTATTTATACTACTCTTGGGCCACCTACCACCCTTGGATGAGTCCCTCAACCCTAGAGCACTCATCTAAGGGCTAGGATTAACCCACACACACAGCCATGCAAGGCTAACCCAAAACCCACACACATACCGGGTTTTCTTGCAGTTTTCAAAGCATACTACCTAGACCCGCTAACCTATCAACTAGACCTCAATCCGACGGTCCTCATTGATCCACGCGCATCTAGCTAGCATCATCTCCTTTCCTTGTCTTCTTGACTTGCCCGACTCCGTCTCCGATCATCTTCCGCGATCTCCCAACCGTCTGGACCTCCGACGCTCCTCGCCTAGTCCCGGTCATCCTTCGCCTCACCATGACCTAGCACCGTCGTCCTGCAACCATCAAAGACAAGGAAACTCCTCACATAGCAATGCCCACAAAGATGTGCAATAAACCATCCAACTCATCACTACCGTGTCCATACGACCGGTACTGCCACTCCTGGCAAAGACAACTCAAATTGCTTCATTTTGAAAATCAATCCAAATCAAACTCAAACTTGAGCACACCTTGCTCAAATAAAGTCAAATACTCATCACAAACATGGATGGACCTCCACATGGTCCTTCAATCTCCCCCTTGATGAGTATATTGACAAACCATACAAAAGGCATAAATTTGAGTTTGAAGAAAATGAAGAAGAAAGCAATTTTCAGTTGCAAAGTCAAACTTGGTCCAAAGATAGAAATTAGAACCATGACCAAGTTGACGAAGAGGAATTCAGATTTTAGAGTTAAATTTAAGAAAGAGCAAGTTTTCAACAAAAACTCTAAAATCCAACTAAACATGTCAAATTTGATTATGAGATTATGATCCAACAGAAGTAGTAGCATAGTTTTACAAAGATCATAATAACCAAATAAGCATTCACATTTTTATCTTTTTAGTGATGCCTTTTCTACGTTATCTCCCCCTTTTGGCAATATAGGCATCAATTTTTTTTATGTATGCATGAAATGCAATCGAAAGAGCTTTGAGGATTATCCAATTGATCAAAATGGAAGGATATTACACCAAGCTTGTCAATTTCGAAGATGACTAAACTAAGACATGTCCAAGTGCAAATACGAGCTTAGTTTTGAATATTTCATTTTAGCAAGAATTGACAAGTGCAACACTTAGCTTTAGTTTCAAAAATAGAAGAATAGCCACTCTAAGGATCAAAAGGAAAACCTAGAGTTCAACCTACTCAACACGTTGGGGAATCTAGAAGAGCATACAAGGTCCTTGGGCTCATTTATCACTTAATGCAAATTTTGATTTATCATCATACAAGACATAGCGGGGTGCAAATGTTTGACATTATTTGCATTCTTTACCCACATATGTCTTTGTTTTTAATTTATTTGCATTTTCTTTTGACAACCAATTGGCTCAAGCCGTATGCGACCATCTCAAGATGAGCTCTTAAGAGGATGGTCTAGGTCAAACACGATGTATTCCAAGTTCATCCCAAGTGCAATGGGAAGCGGTCTTGTGAATACAAGGTGTTGAGTCGTATGTGCACAAGAAGAGTCAATTTTGTTTAATTTTCATTTTTAGCACAACGATTCATGAGCAATTGAAGGACTCTGCATGGATCAAACTAGTTTCACCCAAGTTGCTATAGGGACTCTAGAGAACTCCTAAATTTCTCAAATTATAGCACAAACCTCTAGAGAAGAAACCTAGCAAGTAAAAGCAACAAGTTTCATCAAGTTTTTCATTTAAGGCTTATTTCATTTTTAAGCTTAGCAAGTTAAATGAACTTGGACATACCTAAGCTAGTGATTTTCTTCAAATGATGTAGCATGGTGTATAGCATGAAGAAGAAATCAATTGCATAATAGACAAAGCTCATAAAGCAGAAAATGCAGTCTAAATGCAATGCATGAACAGATTCCCAAACTCCCCTCAACAAATGAATCAATTTTAAGCTCAAATCTGGTTAAAGTTGAGTTATTATCAAGATTAGGCATAAAGAAAACCGAATGAACTCAATAATAACGAAAAAAGCAGAATGAGGAGAAGAAGTCGAGAAACGCAAAGCTGGATGGCTATAGAGCATAGAAAAGATAGAAGAGACTCACTACGGCTCGGACTCGCTCTTATCTTCCCAGTGATGACATAGGAAGGCGACTCTAGATCCCAACTAAGGAGTGCACAGGACCTGCCTACCAGGAGGCCCAATACCGCTAGACTTATAAGGCGTGAGGAACTCAACCTAGAGAGAAGAGAGAACGACTAATCACGCATGATAGCAACCTAAAGCACAAGATAAGAGGTCAATGCAAGGCATGCCGAAGTCTAAGTGAGTGAACTCAACTCAAGAAAACAAGCCCAAAGTCACCCGGAAGAAACACAAAGAAAAGAAAAGTGGAAGAAAACATATAATACATAATATACAAACCAGCTCCCCTCACGAAAGGCCGTAAGGGCTCACGACTCAAGCTCACTCCTCAAGGCAACAAATCTGGAGCTATCCAAAGGCTTGGTGAAAATATCGGCTAATCAAGGTCACTCTCTCTGAATCGAAGCGCGATATCTCCCTTCTCCACATGGTCTCTAAGGAAGTGATATCTAATATCAATGTGCTTGGTCCGGAATGTTGCAATTTGGGTTTTTAGCAATGCAAATAGCTGAAGTGTTGTCACGTAAAAGTGGCACACTCTCTATCTCTAACCCATAGTCCCGTAAGGTCGATCTCATCCAGAGCACTGCTCTGACAACTAGTCAGCAGACAACATACTCGGCCTCGGTGGTGGATGTGCAACTCGGGTCGCTTCCTAGATGACCAAGAAACAAGAGAAGTGCCAATGAATTGGCAAGTGCGGTGCTCTTCCTATCTATCCTCTGACCAACAAAGTCGGCATCGTAAAAGGCTCTAAGAGATAGACAAGAAGGCGAAGAGTACCAAATACCATAATCGGTGGTAGCACGAAGGTACTGAAAATGCGCTTGATCGCTTTGGCGGTGAGAGGCGCGAGAGAAGCTTGAAATCGAGCGCCTGCAGACACACAGACAAAATGTATGTCCGCCTCGAAGCGGTGAGGTACAAGAGGGAGCCGATCATGCTCAAACTCCTTTTGATCAGCAGGCTCACCATCCTCATCGGGCTCGAGGACGAAGTGGTGGCCATAGGAGTCATCACCGGCTTCCCATCGGACATGTCGAGCGCCTCAGAGGTCACGGGTATATTTGCCTTGATGCAAGAAAGTGCCCTCCGAGTCTACTTGATTTGGAAGCCAAGAAAGTAGCTCAACTCGCCCATCATACTCATCTCAAACTCTGTGCTCATCACCTCGTAAAAGCTGAGACACAAGCGAATGAGACGAGCCACCAAAATGATATCGTCCACATAAATCTGGACAAGAAGAAAATGAGACTCATGGTGTCGATGAGCGAGTTTTGTCTACTATGCCCATTTTGAAGTCATGGTGAGAAGATAAGACTTGAGCCTCTCATACCATGCTCTGGGGCTGCTTGAGTCCATACAAAGCTTTGGAGAGCTTGTATACATGACTCGAAACTTGGGGTTCTCGAATCTCGAGGTTGTTTGACATAAACCTCTTCCTCAATATAGCCATTGAGGAATGCACTCTTGACATCCATTTGATAGAGCTTGAAGCCCGGGATGCAGAGAATGCAAGCGAGATCCTAATAGCCTCTAGTCTAGCTACAGGGCAAAGGTCTCCTCAAAGTCAAGACCCTCAACCTGAGAAAAGCCCTGCAACTAGCCTAGCCTTGTTGCGAATGACAACCCCATCCTCACTCTGCTTGTTTTGAACACCCACTTGGTCCCAATGACATTATGACCAGATGGGGCTCGACAAGCGCCATACCTTGTTCCTCTCAAAGTTCTCAAGTTCCTCATGCATAGCATTAATCCACGATTCATCGGATAATGCATGAGAAACATCTTTCGCTCAAAGGAGGCAACGAAGGCGAGTGGAGGCGGCTGGACAAACCTGATTTTGAGCGAGTGACGCGCTCAAGCGATCACCAATGATCGATCGGTGGATGAGCTTCTGGATATGACGGGAGGACCAGAAGCGAAGTGGCCTCTACCTCATGCACGAAGAGGTAGGAGCGAGCCACTCGGCCAAGGAGAGTCGGAAGGCAAGGGCTGGTCTCCCGAGGTGCGAGAAATGGAAGCAGGAGGCACCTCGGTATAGAGGAACTGGATCCGGTGGAACACCATCATCTCCATCATCCTCATCTTCTACAAAGATGGTCTCGGAGGGATAAGAAGAGCTCAAACATCGTGTCTAGCTCTGGGCTAGCCTCATCGAAGATCACATCACGGTCTCTATGATCCTATGCGCATCAACACTCCACCCTATAGCTACGAGAAGAAGTCGAGTAACCTAGAAAGATACCATCGGAAGAGCGAGACTCAAACTTATCTAGGTTACGGACTTCAAGATAAAACACTTGCAACCAAAACGCGAAAATGAGACACACCGGGCTTTCGCCCATACCTCAACTCATAAGAAGTGCGATGCAAATGT
Organism: Otatea glauca; assembly: GCA_036346275.1. NCBI lineage: Eukaryota > Viridiplantae > Streptophyta > Magnoliopsida > Poales > Poaceae > Otatea > Otatea glauca. The sequence goes on along the minus strand of CM070715.1, from coordinate 55,530,073 downwards.
GCTCTCAAAACACGCGATTAGAAACATGGCAAGCAAGTAGCTATAGCCTCACCCAAAACTTCCTAGAGTCTTGTACTCGTCTAGCATCGTCTGCCATCTCAACCGTGGTCCTGTTCTTCCTTTCCACTATGCCATTCTGTGAGGCGTAGGGAGAAGAGAACGATGCTCTAAACCGACTCCACACAAAAACTCTCAAAGTAGGAATTCTTGAACTCCGTGCCATTATCACTGCATATAGCTCGTAATGCACAGGAGCTCAATAGACAACCTCTTGATCAAACCCTGAAGTGAGAAAAGTCTCATCCTTGAGGCCATGAAGAATACCCAAGAGTATCTAGAAAAATCATCAACGATGACAAGAACATACCACTTCCCTCCTGCCGATGTTGCACTCTAGCCGGACCAACGGTGTCCATATGTAAAAGCTGTCACGGTGCATCACCATCACTACGGTGGTGGAGGATGAGAAGCGATAACCATCTTGCCATGTCGGCAAGGAGAGCAAACTAAGTCTTTGACCATCTTGAGTTTGGGCAAACCCGAATGAGATCATGGTCGCTAACTCGGGTCAAATGATCAAAACCAATGTGACCAAGTCTCCTATGCCAGAAGGAGAGATCACGGGACTCAGAAGCAATCAAACATCGAAGAGAGTCTCCAGAAGAAGCAGAAAAATCAGCACGAAAGACTCTCCCAAATCTAGAAATCCATAAACTAACCCTCCGATGAATCAAGGATTCTACAGCATTACTCTTGAAGCTTACCTCGAAAGAGTCATCGATAAGTGAGAAACAGAGAGCGATTGTATTGCGGCTTGCTTACTAAGGCAACATCTTTAAGAATGAAATTTTGGTTAATGCAGATGGTACCTTTAGCAATGACTCTACGAAGATGCATCCCCAAAAGTGATTAACTCATCACCGGGGCTCGGACTAGGAAGAGAACCAACGAGAATCTCCGGTCATATGGCGAGAACAACCGAGTCAACAATCCAAACATCGCCCTTCCCCATCCGAGCGAACTGATCAAGACACAAGAGAGAAAGATGACTCAATCTCGGGATAGAGTGAAGACCTAGGAACCCAATCTTGAACCATCGACACCTCAGTACCACCACGAGAAGAAGATCGGACTCGAGTGTCTCTCTCGACGCTCAACTCTCACACGATCAGGAGCAACTCGGTAGATAATCTAGGAGTCAAAGCGGGTTGGCACGCCGTGGTGCAAAAGCCGACCATCCCAAGAAGGCTGCTGGATCTCCTACCGAAAAACACCTCACGCCACCGATATCTACCTCGATGGGAAAAGCGAGGAATATCAAGAGGACGGCGGAAAGATCGACTCTGAACAGCTCGGGACTAAAACTCAAGAACTAGCATGAAAACCAAGTCCCGGGCGCCCCCAAAACAAAGCGACTCTCTAACTTTGTCTAGAAGCGGTGTGTCTTAGGAGCACTCAAAGTCCGGGATGACCACGAATACCCCTAAGAGCAGCAACACGCTCACACCGAGTGATCTTGGCGCTGAAGAAATCTACTAGGTGACCATCGTTCTTCTGAAGGTGCATGTGTACTTCGCCTTGCTAGAGGCGTAAGCAATAGGAGTAACACCCTTCGGTCGGAAGTCCTATGGACAACCCAGAGACCTAAACACGGTGGTACTCACTGGGAGCTACCACAATCTCACCACTCTTGGACCCGCGCACTATGGTGGGAGGATGCGCCGGCGTGCTCAAGGGATCAAATCCTAGACCTTGATTGAATCTACTAATCTTGGATTGGTCTAGAATAAGATTGAGCTTCTTCTTGCCTCCAACAAACTTCTCGAGAGTGCTCATAAGATCTTGGCAATCTCGGAAGAAAGAAGCACAAGAAGAACAGGGGAAGGAGAGGAAGAAGAACCGTAAAGATGAGCTCTCTCAAGACGTGCATTTTCTCCTCAAAGACGGCTGCCTCAATCTTGAGGGCCTTACAAAAACGCAAGGAGCATCTCTAATTCTATGGGCTTGGTCTTCTAATTTCTTCCTAAGCTCGACATGGATTTTATCCAAGTCCCCCACAATCTCAGTACATCGCAAGCAATATTTTTGTGACTTGTCTAGTAAGTCCTTAGCAAGTTTAGCACACTTGACATTCGTGGTTTCATTGTCAAGTTTTAATTGCTTACAGCCCTCACATGAGCTGACTGGGTCCTTAGAAGCATGTGATTCAAGTTCATTGTTTCTAGCAAAAAGCTTCCTAAGGTGTTCGCTCATGGCATCAATTTCGGCAAGCAATTTAGGGCAATTAGAGCATGATGGAGTGGAGTGAGCATGAAGAAAACTAGCCTCAACAGGAATAGCATCAACAGAACTAGTGCTAGCATTCTTCAACCTAAGACCATCAAGTTCAACAAGCACACTATCATGTATGGTCCTTAGGTTCTCCAACTCCACAAGAATAGCATCACACAAAGAGCAATCATCAGTGACTCGGGAGGGAGAAGATCTAAGTGAAGCTAACTCCCGAGTCAAGGTACCTACTTCCTTCTCAAGCTCCGTACACCTAGCTCTAGCTCTAGCATGAAATTTGCCTAATTTGCTGAAAGCTTCGTTGAGCTGGTCATAGGAGGGTACCTCGTCCGAGTCATTTGTAGAGCTCGAGTCGCTGATGTCGTTAGTGTCGGCCATGAAGCACATGCCGAGAAGTCGCCGCCGCCTTTCTTCTCTTGCGGATCATCCTCGCCTCGTCGCTCCATGTCTCCGTGTCGGAGAGGTTGATGTCGTCAAGCGCGCAAGGACGCGGTGGAAGAGCTTCTTGTTCTTGGAGAAGTTGCGGTACTTCTTCTCGTGCGCCGTTCACGAACCGGAGGCTTCTTGTTGCGGTTCTTGTCGGTGTAGTCGTTCTTGCCCGAACCGCCAACGTCATTCTTGCCCTTCTCCAGCTTGGGATAGTTCGCCCGAATGTGGTTGGGGCCACCACACTCGAAGGAGGTGATCATGCCACCTCTCTTCCTCTCTCTCACCCTCTTGTATGCATGAGAAAACTTGCGAGCGAGAAGAGCAAGCTCATTTTCTCGAAATTTTTCCAGCTTGGTCATCGCTAGCTCGCAAAGGGCGGAAAGAGAGAAACCAATAGAAGGATCGGAAGAAGAAGATCCAATGGGATCGGTGACCAAAGCCATCGATCGAGATTTCGCCTTCGAGAGACGACATCGATCTCATGAGTCTTGAGGCGGGAATAAAGCCCGTCAAGAGTCAGAGTCGATAAGTCGGTGGTGTCCTTGATGGTGGTCACCTTCATCTCCCAAACCCGAAGGTCGAGTGCGGTCAAGAAATGCCGAGCATTGTCCGAGTCGAGGTATATGCAACCAATCGCTCGGAGGTCGCTCAAAATCTTTGTAAACCGACCAAAACACTCGTCGAGACTCTCACCAAGCGTTGATCAAACTTGTTGTACTCGCTTGAACTGGTCTGCCTCACGCCTTGATTTGAGTAGAGCCCTCATGGTAAGCATCGAGGTTACCCAAATCTCGTGAGCGAGCGAAGGTGAGAAATCCTATCATACTCACATGGCTAAGACCTGTATGAGAATGTTCCTTGCCTTAGCATTCGCCTCAACGTCAACCATATTGATGGCGTGACATTTTCATCGCCAGGAACCTCATACGGAGTTTCACCTTCGCCATATCGTAGCCCCAGGCGTGATGTATGACTCCATCCGGGACTTCCAAAAGGAAAATCAACTCCATTAAAGATTGGAGGCTTGGTGGAATATTTGTCCGTCGCCATGGCTCTTGAGACCGGTCAAGATCTATGGAAGAGCAAAACCGCTCGATACCAATTGAAGGACCGAAATGGCGAATGAGGGGGTGAATGGTCGCAAATAAAAATTCCCCAAAATACTCCAACAAAAACCTCGACAAGATCGCTCAAAAGGAATTGTGAAAACCCAAAAACTAGACAACTATGTGTACCCCAAGCTTGCATGGATAAGTACCATAAAATATGTGGGGATTTTTGAGTCACAATCCTGGTTGTCTAGTGTCCAAGATAAAGAGGAATCAATTCAAACTCTTGCTTTTAGAAAGGACATCAATTCAAATCACAAAATTCACTTTCAGAAAAGCAAAAGCAGGATTTCCAGAACTTCTCCTCAATTTGCACAGGAGGTTGGTGGGTTTCTGTAGCTCACAAAATTTTGAGACTTTTTCTCCCTGTGAGAATTAGAGTCGTAAAGAACTCCACCAAATTTCTCCTCAAAAATCCTTACAGAAAAAACAGGAAAAATAGAAGAAGACAGTCTAGTCAAGAACTTCGAGCAGAAAGTTTGGGACTCGGTTTTCACCTCATGGCGCCCAAACGGTGCAACAAGTGAACTCAAAAATTTTTCTGCAAGCGAATATCATAGTCCCGCACCTCCTCCAATAAGAATCACTCAAAAAGGATTTTTCTATATTTTTACAAAAATCAAATACTGACTACTGCGTGAAGAACAAGTTCAGAACAAAGTTGGAACTTGAAAGAAAAGATGTTCTCTACTCAATCCAAGAGTGCAAAAGAGATGTAAAACCATATGAACACACTCAGAACATCCAAGAACAGCAGCATTTAGAAGGAGGAGGCAAATCCAAATTACTTGAAAGTAAATTGCGGAATGTAATTGCGGAAAGTAAATACTGAATTTAAATTGCGTAAAGTAAAGACATAATGTAAATGCTAAAATAAATTCAGAGGTTGATGAATAAAACTTTCATTTCTGGAAGGGGAGGTTACAAAGCCTCACATTCATGTGGGCAAAGCTCAAATGAGCATCAAAAACCTCAACACCTTCAAGGGAAGGAGGCTACCCCTCCACCCCTATTTATACTACTCTTGGGCCACCTACCACCCTTGGATGAGTCCCTCAACCCTAGAGCACTCATCTAAGGGCTAGGATTAACCCACACACACAGCCATGCAAGGGCTAACCCAAAACCCACACACATACCGGGTTTTCTTGCACGGTTTTCAAAGCATACTACCTAGACCCGCTAACCTATCAACTAGACATCAATCCGACGGTCCTTATTGATCCACGCGGCATCTAGCTAGCATCATCTCCTTTCCTTGTCTTCTTGACTTGCCCGGACTCCGTCTCCGATCATCTTCCGGCGATCTCCCAACCGTCTGGACCTCCGACGCTCCTCGCCTAGTCTCGGTCATCCTTCGCCTCACCATGACCTAGCACTGTCGTCCTGCAACCATCAAAGACAAGGAAACTCCTCACATAGCAATGCCCACAAAGATGTGCAATAAACCATCCAACTCATCACTACCAAGTCCATACGACCAGATCGCCACTCTGGCGAGGACAACTCAAATTGCTTCATTTTGAAAATCAATCCAAATCAAACTCAAACTTGAGCACACCTTGCTCAAATAAAGTCAAATACTCATCACAAACATGGATGGACCTCCACATGGTCCTTCACTTTCTTATATAGATTGGATATAGATACATGTAGAAGTAATGGCAATGACAATCTAGCATTCCTAGATCCGGGGCTTGTCAACGAGAAGCTTGTGAGGGACAATCCACAATACAATGAAGACTATTTATTTAATACTTTTTTGAAGCTGCAATACAAAACCTCCATACTTTTACCCTATAACTTTAAGTATGTATTTCCCTACTTCTAATATCGTTTTACTATTTTTGCGTAACACGTACGATGTTGGAGTAATTGACTACGTTGACACATATGTGCAGGTTTCACTGGGTCCTCCTCTTCATCCAGTTAGATGCTAATAGGATTTTTGTCTTGGACTCAAGGAGAAAACCAACTAATCTATATCAAGACTTTTGGGACATGCTGAACAGGTAAACTCGATCGTTTCGTTATTGCTCTAGCAATATTCCATTCTACTTCATTTAAGTTTACTTAATATTCAAAATCATTCACAGGGCATTCGCACGATATTGCAAGAAAAGTGTTCGGCATCGTCCCTACAGGAAATATTTTGAAATAGTAACCAACTTTCCATGTATGAGGCAGGACCCGAGAAACAATTTATGTGCATACTATGTATGTACAAATCTACATTCAATTGTCATGGAGACTGTGGGCTATAACGAAGCCATGGTACATAATTACACATTGATGCCTACTTTTTTTTCATTTGACATATATCATCATTAATTAACTTTCTCTTTTCTTCAATAACAACGCTCCAAAATGAGAACCAATAAGTTATTACTGATAGAAATTATAGCAATTCAAGAACAGATCGCCGGATTCATTCATGACGATGTCATCAATCCAAACGGCGAGTTCCATGAGTAACCTCATCGCCCTCATTCCTTCGATCTAGACCCGTGATATACCTACTTCGACTCCTTCTACTATAGCCGATGCAAAATCAAAGTGAATGAGATGAGATGAGATGTAGTTGAACTACATTTGTAAACAAATCATTGTAAAAACAACATATTGTGATGCTTAATTTAATATATTTGAATTATGATTTTAACGTGCTTTATATATACATGGATATATTTGAATTATGATTTGAACGATGCTTTATATACTATATATGGACATTTGTATAAACAATTGTATAAAATATATATATTGCACAAAAATATGCAATAAAAATATTTGGTTCGTGGCTTATCACTTTATCGGTTCTTGGAAAACCGGTAGTGATATGTACATATCACTCTCGGATTGTGGTATAACCCGCAGTGATAGTTCTATATCACTTTGCCGATTTTATGTATAACCGGTAGTAATAATTATCATCACTGCCGGATTTTGGTTTGACCCGGTAGTGATAATCCTCGAGTATCACTGCCGATCAATCACTGCTGGTACCAATGACCGGCAGTGATGACGTTTTGAAACTGACAGTGATGTGCTGTTCTGTAGTAGTGCCGGCTAATCAAGAAGCAAAATACTAATTGATGAGCCATGCATGCATGTAACCTCTTGTCTATGACGTGGGATAGTGGGTCTTTTTTTATATGTTCTATCCGATTTTAGCCGTCATAGTATTTTATTATTATTTTTAATATTATAATTATTTACATTATTATTTGTATTTTAATTTGGCGATAAAATCGTTGTCAATGATGCCTCTCGAGGTCCGGATGCGAAATATTTGTTTTCGGATCCGAGCTAGATATATGAATCTACATTTATTTTATTCGTAAAAATACATATTACGTATATTTACGTCTAGCGTAGCATGTATTTGGTTGTGAATGTGCTTGAGGTATTGGGCTTTATGAACACATTTTTGTGATGTGCATGTACGTGGACTCTTATTTAATATTATTTGTTCACGTTGGTGGAACTAATGGCTTGTTCTAACTATGTTTTTTTTGTAAGACTCTTGAAGTGTTGGAGTATAACATTTGTGTACCTCGATTTAGGCACGTGAGGATTTAGAGGGTCCTCTATTATTATTATTATTATTATTATTATTATTATTATTATTATTATTATTATTATTATATATATATATACTGTAGTTTAGGTTCGTACGGTTTGGAGTATTTTTTTACCTTTATGTACACCACAGTTTAAGCTTATAAGAATTTAGAGCTTCTTTTCTTTTCTTTTCTTTTCTTTTTTTATCTTTACCATAGTTTAGGCTCGTAAGGAATTGGAGCGGACCTTTTTTTTATTTATACCACAGTTTAGGCTCATAAGGTTTGGAGCATTTTTTTTATCTTTACCATAGTTTAGGCTCATAAGGAATTGGAGCTTCTTTTCTTCTTCTTTTTATCTTTACGATAGTTTAGGCTCTAAGGAATTGGAGTGTTTTGTTTACCTTTATGTACACCTCAGTTTAGGCTCGTAAGGATTTGGAGCTTCTTTATTTATTTATTTTATATATAACACAGTTTAGACTCATATGGTTTGGAGCATCTTTATTTTTTACCTTTACCACAGTTTAGGCTCGTAAGGAATTGGAGCTTCCTTATTCATTTATTTTATATATAACATTGTTTAGACTCATACGGTTTGGAGCATCTTTATTTTTTTTACCTTTCCCACAGTTTAGGCTCGTAAGGAATTGGAGCTTCTGTTTTTTGTATTTTTTTTTGTATGCCATTTTGTTAAGCATAATAGCGCTTTAGGAATTTTTCATTTATCGGTGGTGGAGAATATTCGCCATATGGAGAAATAACCTTATATGCGCCATTGTAACAAACTTCTTTTACAATGTAAGGGCCTTCCCATTTAGGCTCAAATTTTTCTTGCATCCTTGGCGTAATATTCTTGGGGCGAATAACAGCGAGAACTAAATCCCCTTTTTGAATGACCTTCTTTTAAGGCGTTTATCAAAAGCTCGAGACATCCTAGCTTGGTACGCTTCCAAATTTTGTAATGCTTGAAGTCGTTTCCCCTCAAGCCTTTCTAACTCTTCAAAGTGTAATTTAACAGACTTCCTCCTCCGAGAGTTTCTCATGCATAATGACCTCAAAGAATTAATTTGTACTTCAACCAGAAACCGCCTCCCTCCATATACAAGGGAGTAAGAGGTCATTCCAGTTGGTGTGCGTGTTGTGGTTCTATACGCCCACAAGGCTTCAAGTAGCTTTTCATGCCACTCGCTTGTTCTTTAATACCACTTTTTTTAATATTTTGCAAAGGGTTTTATTAAACGCCTCCGCTTGTCCATTAGCTGATGCATTATCTGTCTATTTTTAAAAGGTGTCCCATTATCAGATATAATTCGAGATGGGATACCAAAGCGATATATAAGATGAGTTCTTATGAAATTTTCTACATTTTAGGCTTTAACTTCTCTCAATGGTATGACTTCTGCCCATTTAGAGAAATAATCGGTTGCTGCAAGAATGAATTTATGCCCTTTGGATGATGATGGTTGAATTTGTCCGACTACATCCATTCCCCACATTTCAAAGGGCCAAGACATGTTTGTAGGATGTAATGGTTCATGTGGTTGATGGATGAAATCAGCACGTACCTGATATTCGTTGCACCTTTTTGCAAATTTCATAGAATCTTCAAACATTGTAGACCAATAATAACCTAAGTGTTTCAATTGATAGTGCAATTTAGGACCAGATTAGTGTGCACCACAAATTCCAACGTGTACTTCATTTAATGCTTCTGTTACTTTATTTCCCGCGAGGCAACACATCAAGATGTCATCATATGAACGCCAATAAAGCGCGTCATTTATACATGTGTAATGGATTGACCGCTTTCGGATTCTAGACTTTTCGCAAGAATCCAAAGGTAGATATCCATGGAGTAAATAATCAAGAAAGGGAGTTCGCCAATCTCCTATTTCAATTTCACAAATATTTGCTGTCATTGCACAGAGGTTGTTGCTTTTTCTTCATGAGTGAGAACAGGCAGGATTCTTCGCTCCTCCACATGCACATCCATTGTTCCACCAGAATTTAATGGCATGCTAGCCGCTAAACCTGCCAACGCATCAGCCTTTTCATTTTGGCTTCTGACGACATGCTGAATATTTAAGCAAGCGAACATAGACATAAGCTCTTTTGCTCTAAGGAAATATGGCATTAATTCTTCTTTCTTTACCATGTAAATACCCAAAAGTTGGTTTACAACTAATTGAGAGTCACCATGCACAGATAGCATGTTTAATCCCATATTTAGAGCCATTTCAAGTCCAACAATGAGGGCTTCATATTCAGCAGAATTATTTGAAATCGCCGAGGTTAAAGTAGATGAATATGGAATTATCCCCCCACTAGGCGTAAGAAAAATGATGCCTGCCCCTGCTCCTGAATGCCGGCAAGCACCATTAAAATGCATTTGCCATGTTGAATTAATGACTGATGTGACCAATACTTCTTCATCTGGTAAGTCATCATCGATGGGGAAATTATTAGGGACTGGATGTGCAGCCAAGAAGTCTGCAAGAGCTTGTCCTTTCGTGGCTTTTTGTGGCATGAACACAATATCGAATTGTGATAGGAACATCACCCATTTAGCTAACCTTCCGATAGGACCATTTTATGTAAAATATATCAAGGATCTGCTCTCAAACAAGGTGTACGGTATGTTCTAGCATATAGTGACGAAGTTTTTGTGCCGCAAATACCAATGATGTATATATTTTTCCATATCCGATAATTACATTTGGCCCCACAAGGGTGCGATCGAGATAATATAAAGACATTTCTTTCCTGCATCATTATTTTGTGCCAAAACAAAGACCTAGTGATGTAGGCATGGCATTGTGTATAAAATTAGTGGGCATCCTTTAACCGGTGCACTCAAGACAAGGGGATTTATCAAATATTTCTTTATTTCTAAAAATGCATTTTGGCATGCTTGATCCCATTGAAAAGGGACACCTTTTTTCATGAGATGAGAAAAAGGCTTGCATCTCCCGGATAAATTTGAGATAAATCTTCTAATATATGCTAAATGACCTTGGAGACCTTTAGCTTATGAAGGTTCATTTAACGATTGCCTTAATTTTAGTTGGGTCAATCTTGATACCACTCTTTGTAACTATAAAACCAAGAAATTTTTCGAAAGATACTCCGAAAGCACATTTCATTGGATTAATTTTCAAATTATGTTGTCTAAGGCGTTAAAAAACTATAGCGAGATGTTTTAAGTGATCTCTTTCGTGTTTCGATTTCACAATAATGTCATCTATGTAACATTCAACGATGACATGCAGTAGTCCATCAAGGACAATCGTCATAGCTCTTTGATATGTTGCGCCAGTGTTTTTAAGTCCAAAAGGCATAACTCTATCACAAAATATGCCTTTACGTGTTCGGAATGCTGTTAGCTCTTCATCTTTCGGTGCCATTTTTATTTGGTTATAACCGGAAAAACCGTCCATAAAAGAAAATATTTCATGTTCACGAGTAGCATTAATGAGTATTTCAGAGATAGGTATCGGAAAGTCATCTTTAGGACATGCCTTATTTAAATCTCTAAAATCTACACATACACAGGTTTGTCCATTTTTCTTTTTAACAGGAACAATATTGGAAAGCCACTTTGGATATTTGACTTCCCTAATAAATCTAGCCGCTATGAGTTTATCGACTTCGGCTTCTATTTTTGGGAGTATGTCTGATTGAAACCTCCTTTGTGGTTGCTTAACCAGTGGAACATCTTCTTGCACAGCTAGTTGGTGTACCGCTATTCCTGGATCTAAGCCCAGCATTTCTTCATAAGTCCAAGCAAACACATCTTTATTTGCGGAAAGAAATTTACAATATTCTTCTTTACTTTCCTTAGATAAATGCTTGCTAATAAAAATAGGATGAGGATTTTCGGGTGTCCCAAAATTGATTTCTTCTAGTTCGTCAATGGTAGGTTGATTGCCATCTTCCATTTGCGGAGATGCTATCACCGTGTCTATAAACTAAGCAGAAGTCATACATACCTCAAGCCCAATCCATATCTTTTTTCCTCTATTATTTGATCCTCATGCAAAGCTTCGAGTTGCGCTTGGGACAACACCTTTTCGAATGGTGCAAGCTGCCCCGGCCATCACATAGGGAAGGGCCGGTGAAAATATCATAGCCCATTTTTTGCATCATATAAAGTACTTTGTTGTCATATAAAGAAATAGGAAATAATTCATCATCTTCATTTGATAAAGAAATTTGTGCAACAACTCTACTCTATAATCCTCGGGGAATGAGAGTGCTCATCGGTGAATGTCATATTTAAAACCTTAGTTAATTCTGTTTCTGTTTGAGACACCTCTACTCTATAATCCTCAGGGAATGAGAGTGCCGTAACAAAAGCTTTGCGTAAGTCAGATGAAAGACACAGAGCATCATACACAAAAAGCATAGATGGTATTTTCTTCAAGTCGAAAATTACATCATACTTGACTGACATATTAGGGCTAGAGTCAGTCTTTTCATTCGGATTACATTTTTGGTTTTTGGATCCCTTTTAGGTGGAGGATGAGTGTAACATCCCAAAAATTTGGCCTATAATTTCACTTATGTGCATTTTGGTGATTTTCTGAATTTATTGGATTTTCCAGAAATTATTTGAATTTATTTTAATTAAGTATATTGAACCTTTAGTGAAAACTAAATGTATATATAGATAAAGTTAATATAAAGTTTTACCAAAAATATTTTATTTGAGCTCAGAATGTCCCAAAGTATTTATGAGAATTTTCCTGGATTTTTCCTGATATTTTAATTGCCTTAAATGAATTAATCTAGTTTTGGGAATTATTTTAAATCAAAAAGCTTTTGAAAAATCTTGGAACAATCTCGGGCCAAGCCCAGCCTCGTGCGTCTTGCGACCCATCGCGGTGCGGCCGTCGGCCAACCGCGCGCCGCGCGTGCGTGTGACCGTTGGATCGGATCGACGGCCGCCCTCGCTTCGCGAAACCCTAGCGCCTTCGCCGTTGGATCAAGATCACGCGGTGAGGATTCCTTGCGTTGTTTTGGTAAGTTTAGATCTCGCCGTTGGATTTGGAAGGAGCGGATCGGATCGTATCGCCGGATCTAATCGTAGCCGTTCATCGCAGACGGACGGACCGCGATCATCGCCTCCGATTCGGTTTCGAATCCGCCGCTTGCCGCCGCCGCAGCGTGATTTTAGGGTTGCCTTTTCGGGTGTTCACCGTGGCTATTTAAAGCGCGGACCGCACTTCGAGATCGCCATCCCGAGCGCATCCGCCGATGCTAGCCTTCGCCGTCAGTCGCCGTCGCCTGTGCGATGAGCTCGCCGCAGTTTTTCGTAGCGCCGCCGGTCGTTTTATTTAGTTTGCGTCTCCGTCAAGCCACCGTCGCCGAATCGGTTCCAGATCCGGGCTCGTCGCGTCAAGCCGCATCGGGTTAGCCACTTCATCTCGCCGAGTCACGCCAAACGCCGTCGAGGTCGCCGTCCTCCGCTCGGTGCGCATCGCCGCGCCGTCGCCATCTTCGTCGGGAAGCTTCATCGGCCGTTGGATCAGGTTTGTTCGGTTGAGATCGCGCCGCGTGTGCGTTAGAGCGTTAGCCGTTGGATCATCGCCTGGATGTACGCCGCGTGTCGAGCATCGGCTCGGGCGGCGTTGCAGCCAGTCGATGCGCGCCGCGTGTCGGGCACGTGATGCGAGGCGCCGTGAGCCGCGTCCACGGTGGACCAGAGGCGGTTCCGTGGACCGGGTCTGTGCGCCGAGGTGACGTGTCAGCGCCTGATTGGCTCGGGCCAGGGCTGACGTCAGCATTGCGCAATAAAGATCTTTTCCAATAGAAAAATAACTCGGAAAAATCGGTTTTTCTATTTTCTGTATTTTCAGTATTTATTCAAACTTCAAAAGGCTATATCTTTTGCATTTTAACTCGGATTTGAGTGATTCAAATTTCTAAAAATTTGTAAAATCAAGATCTATTTATTGTTGAATTTTATTTTATTTTTGGAGTTTGGTTGCTCTCTGTTTTGGTGTTTATTTGCTATTTTGGCATCGTTTCGCTCAGACGTTGAACTGCTCGGTGATCCGGAGGAAGATTCATCGCTTCAAGACCCAAGCTCAGAGCAAGACCAGCACCTACTCCAAGGCAAGTTGTGCTTTGATCATGTTGCACCTAATTTTCACCAAATTGCTATTTTGTCTCTTAAACTTTATGCATGATATTTTATGTGTATAAATGATTTCAATTAATCTGGGAATTAGATAATATGCCTATTTGAATTAAATCATACCTTGCCAATTTTATGCCATGATCTATTTGTCACCTTAGGATGTGGAATTATAGTTGGTTAATATTGATAATCAACCGGCTAGTTAGATCGTCATAGATTGCTTAGCCATGCCACGTCATCACATGTGTCCGAATGTTGATACTTAATCTTGACTAATGGAATATGGAACAATGTTTATGAATTGGTGTGTCATGTCTTTGTCGTCGCACCGTGATATCAAGTTGTCGTGGCGAGGAGGTCACACATCTAGATTGAAATGTTGATGGCATGTGGTGCTTGGTAATCAAGTGGGGTGGTAATGATTTTAGATTGGGGCAAGTGGCAAGGGCGGTGTGCCAAGGTGGGCCAGGGATGGCAGGGGTATGTGGAAGTCTTGCCTTAATCACTTTAAGGACTTAACCTTGCAAGCCTTTGACCTGAGTCCTTCTTGCAACCACATGTCTGGAATGGGACAGCCCAGCTGAATAATTTGTGAAACCTAGATTTGATCTTCGTCGTGGTGAATAGTGAGTCCCGGTTACGGTTTAACTCACATGGCGCAAGAGGGGGGCCCAGTTGTGGTGGTTTAACCCTTCAGTGTTGAAACCTTAGCGAGCAGTACTGGGTCTAGGTGTAGCATTGTAAAGGCTTTGTTACGATCACTCGCCTTGGTGGTGTTTGGTTGTATCGTGTGGGTAAAGTGCATAACCTCTGCAGAGTGTACAATCTATTCGAATAGCCGTGCTCACGATGTTGGGCAATGCTCGGAATTACAGATTAAGGGTTAGACTTTTGTTAAACAAAACCTATTGGGATGGCAAGGTGCCATGGAAAGTGGAAAATAATTTAGGATTGAGAAACTTGGTTACTTGTAAATGCTGAATTTATTAATTACTGTATTTGTTTTACTGCTTTCCAATCTATTTACTATATTCTTGTTAAATGCTGCTTTACTGCAAAATAGCCATATTAGCCATTCCTTTGGATTAAGCCAAGCATATAGAATATTAGACTTGCATTATTGTGCACAACTTGTTGAGTGCTTTATGTACTCACCCCAACAACAACAACTTCAGAAGAGGAGGAATCTACGCCCTTCGTGGAGGGGGATTATATGGATGCGAATGCTTAGGGTCCGAGCCTCATCAGTTGCCTGTGGCGAACTAGAGCGCCACTGCGTTTATTCTATTTCCGCTGCTTTTCATTGATACTTTTTATTTAAGCCCTGTGAGGCATTATTCATGTAAGACAACAGTTATTATTAATCATTGAAGTTTAAGCTATATTTCGCTGTGTACGACTATGATAGCATCTATGTTGCGCCTGTGTGCACTAGCGTGATCCTGGACTAGTGCGGTATACACAGAGGGTCCGGATTTGCAAATTCGGGTCCCGACAGAAGTGGTATCAGAGCCATACTGACTATAGGTCTTGGCCCTAGGTAGTTGGTATCTCTTAGGAGTGTCCAAAATTATTTTCTATAGAAAAAGGTGAAATTGACTAATAAGAAACTCTTGGCTTATCTCATCCCTCTACTCTCATCCTTGCTAAATTACCTTCTTTTCGTTGCCGTTTCAAGTGGAGATCTTATTCAAAATTTTGTTTTGAATAGATGCCGATCTTCCAGTCTTTCGAGTCGAGGTAGGGTGGCTACGCCATGGAGCTGTGGAGAGTTCTTCAAGTGATTGGAGGCTTTGATCGTCCGCTCTACCGAGGAAGCAACTAGAACGTCAACGGTGTGCATCGGGGATTCTTCTGCAAGCTGATTATCTTCGCTCGAGAGTGCGACGAGACCACCAGACCGATCCACATCATCGCCCGAAGGTTCACTTACGAGGCTGGAGTTCGAAGGTCGCTAGACTTGCTCTCACGACGGATCCGCCACGACTACGCCTACGAGCCGCGACACCGTGTTTCGGCTTCACCCGACAAAGGCGAGCGTATCAAATACGTCGACGGATCGTGGAGGGGAGGTGTGCCTCTGCGGTACACCTCGCTGAGTTCGCCACAGCCCAGGAGGAGCACCTGAGGGACACTGCGCAGGAGCTGGAGACAGCGTGTGAGGCGTTGAGAGTGGCGGAGCGAGAGCTTCAAAAGACCCGTGACGCCGCAGCCGAGTCATCGGTGAGTTGGAGGAGGCCTTGCGGTAGCCGAGGAGATAGCGCACCAGGTCGCCCAGAGCCGGATGAGGCCGCCAAGAAGAAGAAGACCCAAGAGCGTGAGTGGGAGCCCGAGGAGCCGCAGAGGGTCACGGGATAGGTTCGCACCCATGCCAGCCCACCCACCGGTGTATGCACCGGATCAGTCTCAGCCAGGGTGGCTAGATGAGTGAGAGTCGGTCTTAGAGTTGTGTTGAGACTCGAGTGTTGAGTCGCGTCTTTAAGTTAGCCTTTACCTTTTAGTAGACGTTAAGGTTGCATGTTTAGTTTGGTTCTTAATTGTTTGCTGAGTGTGCAGTATGTGTTGCAAAGCCCTTAGGCATTGTAAGCAACCATACCAAGTATTAATAAAGATTATTTAAGTTGGGTTTAACCTGTTCCCCCGCCTTAGAAATTCTTGCATCTTATCTATGCTACATCTACCTTTCCTAACCCAAGAAGCAATCAAGCAGATGGTGAATACCCGCAAAGAACAACGGAGCTTGTGAAGTGGTCTGCGCCGGGCAATAATCCCAACGAAGGAGCACCACCACCACCGGTGGATATGCGAAACTTGGGAGCTTTTCTCACGCAGACTCGGTTGATGCGCATAATGATGCAGCGAGATGACCAATATGGCTGCGATCAACAACCCCGCTTACTCAGATTAATAACGGCGGACCTCGTCCTTATTCCAAATTGTCGACTTTATGAGGACCCGACCGCCAACATTCTCGGACAACGCCAACCCTTGGAAGCGGATGATTGGTGAGAACCACCGAGAGGAAGTTGTACATCACGCAATGTGAAGGGCATGAGAAGGTTCTTTATGCATCTCATCGCCTTGAGGGAACAAATGCGAGAATGGTGGGAGAACCATCGTGCTACTCACGAGGCACCCATGGAAATCACGTGGGAAGAATTCGCAACGGCCTTTCGCCAATACCACGTGCGGAAGGAATGATGGACCCAAAAGGAAGAATTCGGGCGCTTAAGCAAGGAGGCCAACCGTGGTGATTACTTGAACAAATTCACACGCTTAGCTCGCTATGCTCCTAAAGATGTGGCGACGGACAAGGCTAAGCGATCCCGATTCATGAAGGATTAAACTCAGATCGCAAGTGGACCGATTACCCACACTTTTCCGATTTTCAAGAATTGGTAAACAAGGCTTTGATTCTCGAGGATAAGCGCAGGAGCTTGGGGAAAATCGCAAGCGCTTGATGACTAACCTGTGGACGCCTAACCACCGTGAATGAGGATGACCCGCAACGGTTTGCTAAGATCCAACCGCAAGTCGTTAACAAACCAAAGAACACCTACGCCGCGACCACCGTGACGAATTATCGACGCCGGTCCAAGGTAACAATGCTCAAGGAGGAATGCGCATCGGCCGCCGAAGGTGCTACGATTGCAATGAGTCAGCATTATGCTAATAGATGTCCCGTAAAGAAGGTATCACGCCAAGACATTTCAACCTTGAACGACACCGCTAAAGCACCTATGACGGAGCGAATCGAGGAGCCGGACAGCAGGAGCAACGCCTCAAGCTACTATTCGAGGCGAGTCAACCACATCACCGCCGATGGAGCCTAGGAAGCATCGACGTCGATTGGGTAAGTTTTTGTAAACTCAAGACTGCAATGAGATTATTTGATTCAGAGCTTCGCATTCATTTGTCTCTCGAGCTTTTGCATCCAAAATGGTTTGAGCATGAAAAATCTTAAGTGTGTGATGCTAGTCCAAGCCCGGTGATCCGAGTTAAGATCTAACCTTGGATGTTTGGGGTAAAGCTAAAAATTAATGGGGTAGAGTTCCTAGCGAACTTGATTATTCTAGATGCCCAAGTTTTAGATGTTATCCTCGGTATGGATTGGTTAACCAAGCATAAGACAGTATTGGATTGCGGTCAAAGGATTGTATCCATTGAGAGCCCTAGAGGAGAAAAGGTGGAATTCCGAGCGACATCAGTTCGTAAGGGTCAATTAATTGTTAATAGCGTGAAAGCCGTCAGCATAGATGACGTGCCAGTGGTCAGGGAATATCCAGATGTATTTCCAGAGGATCTACCGGGAATGCCGCCAGACCGTGACATCGAGTTTGTCATTGAGTTAGTACCTGGTACAGCACCAATAGCAAAAAGACCTTATCGGATGCCTACCGATGAGTTGGTGGAAATGAAAAAGCAGATCGACGAGTTATTAGAGAAGGGTTTTATAAGACCAAGTTCGTCGCCATGGGGAGCGCCAGTTTTGTTTGTCAGGAAAAAAGATGGAAGCCTTAGAATGTGTATTGATTACCGTGCACTTAATGAAGTGACGATTAAGAATAAGTATCCGTTGCCAAGGATTGATGATCTGCTCGACCAGCTTGAGAGGAGCCGAGTTTTCTCCAAGATAGACCTTCGCTCCGGATATCATCAACTAAAGATTCGCGGAAGATGTTCCAAAGACCGCATTTTCTTCAAGATATGGACATTATGAGTTCACGGTCATGTCTTTCGGATTAACCAATGCGCCAGCATATTTCATGAACTTGATGAATAAGATTTTCATGGAATACTTGGACAAGTTTGTTGTTGTGTTCATAGATGATATTTTGGTATATTCAAAGACCGAAGCGCACTCACGCAAATCATCCGAGGCTAGTGTTGGAAAAGTGCGTGCAATGCAATTTGTATGCTAAATTCAAGAATGCGACTTTTGGAAGGAAAAGGTGGAATTTCTCGGTCATGTTATGATCTGCAGAAGGAGTTGCCGTCGACCCAAGCAAAGTGGAGGCGGTGTTGCATTGGGAACAACCAAAGTCCGCCACTCAAGTCCAAGTTTTCGGGAATGGCGTGATATTATCGCCGATTCATAGAAGGATTTTCGACGATTGCGAGACCTCTTACGCAGCTTGTTGAAAAAGGAAAAGAAATTTTCATGGACGCCGAGTTGTGATAAGGGTTTTGTGGAATTAAAGAAGCGTTTGACAACAGCCCAGTGTTGGTTTTGCCTAATGTTCGTAATGCTTTGATATATATTGTGATGCATCAAGACGGTCTTGGATGCGTATTGATGCAAGAGGGTAAAGTGGTCGATATGCATCAAGGCGCTTAAGACCGCATGAAGGGAGTTATCCAACGCATGACTTGGAATTGGTGCCGTGGTGCATGCCTTGAAATTGTGGCGCCATTATCTCATGGGAAATAGATGTGAGATATATCGACCACAAGAGTTTGAAATATATCTTCACCCAATCGATCTTAACATGAGGCAAAGGAGATGGTTGGAACCGATCAAGGATTATAATATGGGAATCCACTACCATCCAGAAAGGCTAATGTAGTGGCCGATGCCTTGAGTCGTAAAAACTATGTTACAAACATGATGGTACAGAAGATCAATCGAGTTGTGTAAGGAGTTTCGAAGTTAAAATTGGTAATGGTTCCAGAAGGATTTATAGCTGCTTTGGAAGTGAGGCCGACGCTTGAAGATCAGATTTGGGAAGGGCAAAAGGATGATGAGAAATTCAACCGAATCAAAGCTAAAAAGGATGAAGGATTAGCGGCAGATTTTTCTATGGATGGCTGGGGTACCATGTGGTTCAAGGGTCGTATTTGTGTGCCAAATAGACCAGAGCTTAAGCAGTTGATTTTAGAAGAGGCTCACGATTCCAAGTATTCAATCCATCCAGGAAGCGCCAAGATGTACCAGGACTTAAGGGAGAGGTTTTGGTGGCCGAATATGAAGCGTGAAGTCGCTGAGCATGTTGCCTTATGTGATATATGCCAGAGAGTTAAGGCAATACACCAGAGACCTGCAGGATTACTACAACCGTTAAAAGTTCCAGAATGGAAATGGGAAGAAATCGGTATGGATTTCATCACCGGGTTGCCAAGAACCCAAAGTGGGTTTGATTCTATATGGGTTATCGTGGATCGACTGACCAAAGTTGCTCACTTCATTCCACCAAGACAACTTACTCAGAGACCGTTAGCGTAACTATACATAGCCGTAATTGTGTGTTTGCATGGGGTACCAAAGAAAATAGTGTCGCATGAGGTACCCAGCTCACCTCGAGATTTTGGGATAAATTGCATGAAGCCATGGGAACACGCTTGAACTTCAAAGACGGCATATCACCCGCAGATCGATGGTCAAATGTAAAGGGTAAATCAAATTATGGAGGATATGTTAAGGGCTTGTGCATTAGCCTATACTACATCATGGGATAAATGTTTGCCATATGCAGAGTTCAGTTATAACAACAGTTACCAGGCTAGTTTGCAGATGTCGCCATTTGAGGCTTTATATGGTCGTGCTCGCTGCACTCCCACCGAATTGGAATGAGACAGAGAACGTATGATATTTGGCCCCGATATTCTCCAGAAGTCAAGAGCAAGTTGCTATGATAAGATAGAGGTTGAAAATCGCGATCAAGGCAAAAGAGTTACTGCCGATAATCGACGCCGTGATCTAAGTTTCGAGCCCGATGATTTCGTGTATCTTAGAGTTACCCTCCGAAAGGAGTTAAGAGGTTTCACGCTAAAGGAAAGCTTGCCCCAAGATACGTTGGACCGTTCAAAATTTTGAGCCGTCGAGGGGAGGTTGCTTATCGCTTGAATTGCCGCAGCTTCTCGGGCGTGCATGATGTGTTCCATGTGTCACAACTCAAGAAGTGTCTTGGTGCCGCAGAGCGACGCCTATGGAAGGGATTGAGTTGCGTATGATTTGACCTACAAGGAACAACCAATGAAAATTTTGGATGTCATGGACCGCAGAACCAGGAACAAGTCGTTTGCTTTTGCAGAGTTCAGTGGAGCAACCATTCTGAGAATGAGGCAACCTGGGAGCGTGAAGAGGACCTGAAGATAGAATTTCCAAACCTATTCCCTAGTTAGCCTTGAATCTCGGGGTCGAGATTCTGTTAAGGGGGGAGGTTTGTAACATCCCAAAATTTGGCCTATAATTTCACTTATGTGCATTTTGGTGATTTTCTGAATTTATTGGATTTTCCAGAAATTATTTGAATTTATTTTAATTAAGTATATTGAACCTTTAGTGAAAACTAAATGTATATATAGATAAAGTTAATATAAAGTTTTACCAAAAATATTTTATTTGAGCTCAGAATGTCCCAAAGTATTTATGAGAATTTTCTTGGATTTTTCCTGATATTTTAATTGCCTTAAATGAATTATTCTAATTTCGGGAATTATTTTAAATCAAAAAGCTTTTGAAAATCTTGAACAAGATCGCCAAGCCCAAAGATCGCGCATGCGCGCCCATCGCGGTGCGGCCGTCGACCGCCAGCGCCGCCGCCGCGTGTGACCGTTGATCCAGATCGACGGTTTGTCTCCTTCGCGAACCCTAGCGCCTTCGCCGTTGGATCAAGATCACGCGTGAGGATTCCTTGCGTTGTTTTGGTAAGTTTAGATCTCGCCGCTGGATTTGGAAGGAGCGGATCGGATCGTATCGCTCGGATCTAATCGTAGCCGCTCATCGCAGATCGGACGGACCGCGATTATCGCCTCCGATTCGGTTTCGAATCCGCCGCCGCTGCCGCCGCCGCAGCGTGATTTTAGGTTGCCTTTTCGGGCGCTCACCGTAGCTATTTAAAGCGCGGACCGCACTTCGAGGATCACCATCCCGAGCGCATCCGCCATGCTAGCCTTCGCCGTCAGTCGCCGTCGCCGTGCGAGAGCTCGCCGCAGCTTTTCGTAGCGCCACGGTTGTTTTCTTTAGTTTGCGTCTCGCTGCCGCCGTTCGCGAATCGGTTCCAGATCCGGGCTCGTCGCGTCAAGCCGCATCGGGTAGCCACTTCATCTCGCCGAGTCGCGCAAACGCCGCTCGAGGTCGCCGCCCTCCGCTCCGGTGCTGCATCGCCGCCGTCCGCCATCTTCGCCGGAAGCTTCATCACCGTTGGATCGTTTGTTCGGTTGAGATCGCGCGCGCAGCGTTAGAGCGTTAGCCGCTGGATCATCGCCGATGTACGCCGCGTGTCGAGCATCGGCTCGGGCGGCGTTGCAGCCAATCGATGCGCGCCGCGTGTCGGGCACGTGATGCGAGGCGCCGTGAGCCGCGTCCACGGTGGACCGAGGCGTTCCGTGGACCGGTCTCAGGCGCCGAGGTGAAGTGTCGGCGCCGATTGGCTCGGGCAGGGCTGACGCCGGCATTGCGCAATAAAGATCTTTTCCAATAGAAAATAACTCGAAAAATCGGTTTTTCTATTTTCTGTATTTTCGATTTATTCAAACTTCAAGGCTATATCTTTTGCATTTTAACTCGGATTTGAGTGATTCAAATTTCTAAAAATTTGTAAAATCAAGATCTATTTATTGGTGAATTTTATTTTATTTTTGGAGTTTGGTTGCTCTCTGTTTTGGTATTTATTTGCTATTTTGGCATCGTTTCGCTCAGACGTTGAACTGCTCGGTGATCCGGAGGAAGATTCATCGCTTCAAGACCCAAGCTCAGAGCAAGACCAGCACCTACTCCAAGGCAAGTTGTGCTTTGATCATGTTGCACCTAATTTTCACCAAATTGCTATTTTCTCTCTTAAACTTTATGCATGATATTTTATGTGTATAAATGATTTCAATTAATCTGAGAATTAGATAATATGCCTATTTGAATTAAATCATACCTTGCCAATTTTATGCCATGATCTATTTGTCACCCTAGGATGTGGAATTATAGTTGGTTAATATTGATAATCAACCTGGGCTAGTTAGACCGTCATAGATTGCTTAGCCATGCCACGTCATCTCATGTGTCCGAATGTTGATACTTAATCTTGACTAATGGAATATGGAACAATGTTTATGAATTGGTGTGTCATGTGCTGTCGCACCGTGATATCAAGTTGTCGTGGCGAGGAGGTCACACATCTAAATTGAAATGTTGATGGCATGTGGTGCTTGGTAATCAAGTGGGGTGGTAATGATTTTAGATTGGGGCAAGTGGCAAGGGCAGTGTGCCAAGGTGGGCGGGGATGGCAGGGTATGTGGAAGTCTTGCCTTAATCACTTTAAGGACTTAACCTTGCAAGCCTTTGACCTAAGTCCTTCTTGCAACCACATGTCCGAATGGGACAAACCTAGTTGAATAATTTGTGAAACCTAGATTTCGCATCTTGTCGTGGTGAATAGTGAGTCCCGGTTACGGTTTAACTCACATGGCGCAAGAGGGGGCTGTTGTGGTGGTTTAACCCTTCAGTGTTGAAACCTTAGCGAGCAAGATCTGGTCTAGGTGTAGCATTGTAAAGGCTTTGTTACGATCACTCGCCTTGGTGGTGTTTGGTTGTATCGTGTGGGTAAAGTGCATAACCTCCGCAGAGTGTACAATCTATTCGAATAGCCGTGCTCACTGTATTGGGCAATGCTCGAATTACAGCTTAAGGGTTAGACTTTTGTTAAACAAAACCTATTGGGATGGCAAGGTGCCATGGAAAGTGGAAAATAATTTAGGATTGAGAAACTTGGTTACTTGTAAATGTCTGAATTTATTAATTATCAGATTTGTTTTATCGCTTTCCAATCTATTTACTATATTCTTGTTAAATGTCGCTTATCGCAAAATAGCCATATTAGCCATTCCTTTGGATTAAGCCAAGCATATAGAATATTAGACTTGCATTATTGTGCACAACTTGTTGAGTGCTTTATGTACTCACCCCAACAACAACAACTTCGTAAGAGGAGGAATCTACGCCTTCGTGGAGGAGGATTATATGGATGCGAATGCTTAGGTCCGAGCCTCATCGGTTGCCTGTGGCGAACTGGAGCGCCACTGCGTTTATTCTATTTCCGCTGCTTTTCATTGATACTTTTTATTTAAGCCCTGTGAGGCGTTATTCATGTAAGACAACAGTTATTATTAATCATTGAAGTTTATGCTATATTTCGCTGTGTACGACTATGATAGCATCTATGTTGCGCCTGTGTGCACTAGCGTGATCCTGGACTAGTGCGGTATACACAGAGGGTCCGGATTTGCAAATTCGGGTCCCGACAATGAGGTTCAGCTAGTTGACAACCCGACCTAAGTTGAAATTGGTCAACTTCTGGAGATTCTTCTTCAGGGAAATGAAGAAAATCATCGTCATCCTCAAAAACACCGATGGTGAGAATGTTGAATCCTTCATGAGGACCGCTCGCACGCTTTGTTAATCTTTGGGCTGCTCTTAATGTGGAGTGTGGAATCCCGCCTTGTTCTAACATTTTTCGCACTGCGTGGGCTCCCGACTGTCGCTGCCCTTGATCTTGGACTCTTCGAAAAGTTGATGCATTAAGCTTTGTGGCATGGATCCCTTGATGGAAAGCTTCTCTTTTAAGTTGAGTGGTGCATCTTTGTTGTCGACCACAGTATGGTGCATGACCTGAGAAAATCATAGGAACATACTCAAACTCAAGAGTCAGCATTGTTTGACTATGGGCTGGCGTCATATTTGAAGATGCACAACTCACCATGTCATCTTGAAAGGTGGTGACATTTACTGTAGCCATTTTCTTTCCTTTCTTCATGCTTTTAAGGAGGTCCGCATCAATTGTCCCTTCCTCAATCAATTTTTGGATTATGTTTTTTACCACAAAGCAATCTTTAAGTGTATGACCCAAGATGCGATGATAGTGGCAATAATTTGGCTCGTTAAACTTGCAAACCTCTTCGGGTCTTTTCGGCTTCGGGAGCTCTATGAGATTTAACTCTCGTAAGCTCATAAACAAATCTTCTACTTTTTCATTTGGGAAAGAGTACTCTCTATTTTGATGCTTACTAAGAGTTGGTCTCCTGCGAGCCTGTGTTCCCTTTTGAGCTTGATTTCTCATAGCAACTCCACCAGATTGAGATTTTTTAATTGATGTTGTTGTTTCCATTGCTTGCATTTGCTTTGGTTTGGTGTGCAATTTATCATGCTAGCCACCCTTCTCTGTTGGCTTGGTGAATGTTTTTGTTCGATGCGCTACATGTTGCATATAATTTTCAATATTTGTAGCTTTGGAGGACAACTCTTCAAACGTAATGGGTCGAACGCCTTGCAAATAAACAGTCATGTCGGGGCACACATTATTCATGCACATCCGCACCGCTTCAGGTTCCGTAATTGGCTGCAGGCAGTGGAGACTTAAATTTCTCCACCTATTAATAAAATCAGCAGCTTTTTCATTTGTCCTTTTCTCTGTTTGGGTCAACTCAGTGATGCCTCCTGTTCTCTGAGTGCTATAAAAGCGCTCGAGAAAAGAGTCTTGCATGTGCTCCCATGTCTTGATCGATCCTGGTGCCAACTTGTTGTACCACGTGAAGGCAGTCCCGAACAATGTTTGCACAAATTGTCGTAGGAGAAGTTCCCCATTGTGAGTCATGTCTTGGCATGTTGCAAGAAAATGAGCTATATGCTCATGAGGTGATCCAGTTCCATTAAACTTGCTGAATTGTGGTTGACGGTAATTGCTTGGGAAGGGCACCATGTCAACATCCGGTGGGTATGGTTTAACATATCTCGGACGCATCGAGTAGTGAGTTTGAATGTATTGAGCTTTAACTCCCTCAGCGATCATCTTTTGGATTGCCTCAAGGCTAACTCCAGGCAATGATTGATGGTTGTGATGACTTGCAGAAGCGTGTCTCTCATTGTCTTGACTTGTATTTACTACTTGGTCACGTACAGCAGCCAATTCATCTTCTTTTTTTTGAAGTACAGCAGTGAGTTGGGCCAGCTGCTCATCGACTGAACGTGTTTCGTTTGCTGCAAGAACTTGTTCCATGTGACTTGGTTCAGAGTTACGGGAACGAAGCTCATAAGCATTTAAACATGTGGAAGATTATTTTTAGGAGACGAAGAGGAATCACTATATAGGGGATTATGAGACCCTGAGTAATTCAAATCATACTCTTCATTACCCGAATTTGTTACGAGTTACAAGACGATGGCCCATTACAACATTTTTTCGGGTTGGCCAAGGAGCCATCGCTGTTGTCACCTTCTTGGCTGTGTTTGTTGGCCGCTTCACCACTTGATTCCTGCCATCATGACTTGACGAAGAGGGGTTTACCCCTTGGATCTTGCTGCAATTGGAGTTAGCTCGTATTGCTCCCTCTGCTTGTAGGTTGCTCGCTTTGCACGAACACGGGAAGCTTGGTCGACGTACCCTTGTCAACGAGGATTTTGTTTGATGAACTCTTGATACTCTAGCCACCTGGCGAGGGCTTCTGCTTGCCGCGAGCACCCTCAACATCATTTGCTGATGAAGACACACATGGAAGTATCTCCCTTAGAGTTTGGCAGATGTTCCTGTGATATATGCATCAAGGGCAGCATTCCTTCCTCCTCGAATCCTCAGGCAGTTTCTCCTTGTTCTGTTCCAAATGATGTTTCCCACCTGCTCGCGTTGACGGCTCGCCATGATAAGGTCATTTGCCACAGGAAAATCGACCCATGCACGATGAGCATTGCGTTGGCGACGACAATGCCATGATGGAGAAAATGAATTATAAAATGAAGGCAGTGGAATTGGGGCTGATGATGACAAAGGATTTGAAGTTGTAGCTGTTGGATCCTCATGGCCCTTCTTGATGTCACTAGGAGTGAGGTACACTCCCCACCATATGAGCGTACGCTCGCGTCCCCGGTTTAGGACACAGTCGGCTAGATTGGTAGGCCAGTGAAGGGATGAACTCCGGTGCATCAGCCCGAAGATGAGTTTGTGCGTGTGATGCTCCTTCTTTAGATGATGACGAATCGTCCACCACCATTGTAGACTTCCCCTTGTTCATGGGTTCTAGATGGCGGGGTGGGTCCAGCACCATCGCCTTCTCTTTTGAAGACAATGACGTAACCACTGTTTCCATCTTGGAAGATGTTGCCCCTAATATATTTAGGGTAGGTTTTGATGAGCTTGACCCTAGTTTTTTATGAGCAATCTGGGGGGAGCTCACACCTGATGTCGATGATGCGCTTGCCTTCAACACCGGAAATGCATTTACCCCCAATTTTATGGGAAGCGTCGATGGAGAAGTCGCCCCTTTCTTCTTGGAAGTTGTTGGGGAAGAGGTGGCCGACTGTTCACATGGCGCTTTCTTCAGTGGACCTATCCGCTTTGCACGGATAGGCTACTAATCAAGTGTTGCACGACGAAACCTCGATGATGACTCATGGCTTGCAGGCTTGGCGCGTGCTGCTTTTGAAAAGCCAGGGAGGACTGAGCCGTAGGAATCAGCCTCACGCATAGTTAGATGCTGATTTTGTGAGGCGGCTCTTGAAGCTTTTGCTGCAGCCTTAATCCTCCTTTTGGCTGACTTGGATAGGACAGGGATGAACCCATCCTGACGTGCAGAAGTCACTCCATGATCATGATTTGCCATGTCCGGTGTTGCAGCGGTGGTTTGCAGCGAACTTGCACTAGTGGTACCCTGAAAAGGCCACACCGGCACATCCAGCCACAATGATCCAATGCGTAGCGTGACGAATTGTTGGACATGCTCCGCCATCCCTTCATATAAAGAAAACCATATGTTAGTTTTCTTGAATACATGTATATTTTAGAGATATGATTAATTTTACAATGTCACATGTTGCAATTTGATGTTGGAATTCAAAGATGAGGGGAAAAGTATGTCCCACCAGGCGTGCCAGAATCTGATGACGGGAAAATGGGCGTGAACCCATCTCCAACGTCATTAGAGACAAGTTGTTTAATTTTGATTGAATATGAGATTATGAAACATCAAGTATCAGGTATTGCAGGTACATTACTTCCAGAATTCATACATTTATATAAAAATTATGTTAATTACATCTCTTTGCAAGAAAACCCCTGATTAAGAATTCCAATATAAAGATTATACCAAATTGCAACATATGACATTACAAAAATATAAAAAAGGAAAGTCTTTAATCTTGGCGTCGACGCATGATTGCTTAGGGATGTTTTAATTGTTTTCACATTAATCAAATTTTTTGTTTGGTACATAGTATTCATTTTTAGAGAACCTATACACGCAACATAATAGGAGTTCAATTTTTTTATTTATTTTTATTTCACCTTGTTTCATTTATTTTTTGCTCCGCCTTGTATTACCACTAGCTGCATAGTGCTCGTAAACAGTGAGCTATTGCACGTAGTGTAACCGAAGTGGAGGTTGTTTTTAATATTTGTGTTACTACTAGCGCATTTTATGCACGTAGTGTAGCGGAGACATAAAGTTTTTTCTATTTTATTATGTCTGTATTAAACAAATGCTGATTTTTGCGAGATATATCTTTTTTTTTAATACGGGACCTTTCTTTTCTTTCTTCAATGTGCTAATCAGCGGTTTGCGCGATATATTGATCAGTAGCTAAGTAGTGCACATGTCTTACATGCTTGACAAAGTCCTGCATGCTTGTTTCCACTTAGTCTTGCACATAACATGAACCTTGACTAATTAACTAGAGTGTGTTCAGCCTTATGTTCATGAAGCTTTGACGTGGGATAGTGGGAGGTTACGACAGTTTTTATTGGCACTTTGCCTTGACCTCGACCACAGCACACTGGTATGCAACAATTGCTACTTTCCACTTTTTTGTTCACTGTATGCATCCTTCTAGGCAAACGTCACACACGCTTGTGCCCACTAATTAGCATTCTCAACTAACTAAATACAGAGCTCTTGCATGCATGCAGCCTGGACGTGAGCTAGTAGAGCAAATGTGCCATTATCCCTAGCGCATATAGCCAGCCATGGTGCCACTTTCTCCATGACAAAGGATTAGTGCTACGCGTTAATTTGACTATAAATTGACTAGCATATCACTCTTAATAATTAAGTGCTCACAGTGTTTTACCGGCGGCATAAATTATCTATTTGTTTATTTCATTTTATCTAGACTACTACTCATAATATGGTACTCATTGATATGGAGCCTATGTGCACAATGTAGTCATGTAGAATTTATCATTTGTTTAGTCCGTATTACAACTCATGACATGGTATTCACTAATATGCAACCCATGTATGAGTGTAACTGCGACAAAGTTTAATTGATTCACGATTTTTTTACGTATTATTTTCTTTTGCAGCATATACCCGCTTATGATTCGTATACGCTTTAAGGGACGGGATCTAAGGAACGAATTCTTGAGTCTTCTCACCCTTGATTCGTTTCCATGCGTAGGGACCGATACTAAGAAACGAAGATATTGTATCTTCGCTCTTGCGTCCGTATCCACTACGGGACCGAACTAGGATGAGGCCTTGAGTCTTCTCACCCTTTATTCGTTTCCGTGCGTAGGGACCGATACTAAGAAATGAAGATTTTGTATCTTCGCTCTTGCATCCGTGTCCACTATGGGACCGAACTAGGAAGTGAGGCCTTGAATCTTATCACCCTTTATTCGTTTCCATGCGTAGGGACCGATACTAAGAAACGAAGATTTTGTATCTTCGCTTTTGCATCCGTGTCCACTACAGGACCGAACTAGGAAGTGAGGCCTTGAGGGGAATACATCTTGACTTGGGCAAAAGAGGATGGGAGGAAGAGGATCACCTGGACTTGTATCATTTGATCAAGCCTAAGGGCTAAGGAAGTTCCTTCCTTCCATGGCAGCTTGCTCCTCTTTATTTTTCTATAGTTTTCCTCTCAAGTGTTTTCTCCCCTCTAGTGTTTCCTTGGTTTGCCTCCTTCCGAAAAGTTCTTTTTCTCTCTACCCTTTACCTCCTATTTATAGAGCATGGATGAAAGGGAGGTTTGCCCTTTTAGGGAGGTTACAGCAACTGCATTTCCTCTCCTGTGCGTGCAGAAAGTAGTTAGTGTTTCGATTTGTTTTGTTGCCGCATGCACAGGCAGGGGCGGAGCCAGGCCTCGGGCCACCCGGGCCTGGGCCCGAGGCCTGGCCCAAAAATTCAATGAAAATTGTGTTAAAAATTTATGAAAATTTGTTTATGGGCCAAACAAACCTTTGGGCCAGCCCAGGCCGGCCCGAGGCTTGGGCTTGGGCTGGCTCCGCCCCTGTGCACAGGTCGTGCATGAGGTGGGTGTGCTTGGTGGTTTGCACTAAAGTTTCTTCTTTCTCCTTTTTTTTTAGCTGACTTGGTCATTGTTCATTTGTTAACCGGCTAATCAAGAAGCAAAATACTAATTGATGAGCCATGCATGCATGCAACCTCTTGTCTATGATGTGAGATAGTGGGTCTTTTTTTTATATGTTCTAACGGATTTTAGCCGTTAGTCAGTGTATTTTATTATTATTTTTAATATTATAATTATTTACATTATTATTTGTATTTTAATTTGAGGACAAAATCGTTGTCAATAGGTACAGTTGATAATAACAAAGGGTGTGGTGTAGCGATTATATAACGGACTTGATCGTCTTGATCAAGTAGCCTCGTCATCAATGTCACATCAATCAATCGTAGTTATCTCTCTCATCGAAAGATCGGGCCAAATGTTTTCATCACTAAATTTCTGAATGGTTCTAACATTAGTTTCCTTAGGAATCAAAGTTATCAGAGCAAAATTAAAATGGTATATATCCAGTTTTCCACTCACAAAGTCATTGAATTTGGCAATCAAATTATGCTTTA
Organism: Otatea glauca; assembly: GCA_036346275.1. NCBI lineage: Eukaryota > Viridiplantae > Streptophyta > Magnoliopsida > Poales > Poaceae > Otatea > Otatea glauca. The sequence goes on along the minus strand of CM070715.1, from coordinate 55,499,753 downwards.
TAAGGTCCCAGAACTTTTGATAAAAAAGGAAAGGAAAACCATCTGGGCTGTGCCCATCTGAGTAAAGATTCAAAATCTGCCTTCCTAATCTATTCTTCTGTAAAATCAGACTCCAACTTGACATTTTCCTCAGCAGTGACTTAGTCCTGCCAATCCGAAAAAAATTCTCTTTTAAAATCATCTTTAGTCTAGGTTCAAAGCCAAACAAACTATTGTAATAATCAACAACAATTTTAAGCATATCTTTAGTGTTATCAACTGGTCCATCAGGACCTTCAAGCTCAGTAATCATTTTCTCTCTATGTCTTTGATTAGCTACAGCTTAATAAGCAGTATTTCTGTCCCCCTCTTTAATATATCTATCTCTAGCACGTTGCTTAGCCTTAACTTCCTCCATATACCAAATCCTATCCAGGGTTACAAATTTCATCGAAAATTGCTCAGATATTGCTCGTACCGCACCAATTCGAAAAAGCATACCGTTCAGTTTACCGCTCAAGTTCAAATTCAAATTCAAACAATTTGGGAAATTTGAAAAAAAAACAATTATCCAAATGGTCCCTCAAATTACTATTAATAGCTTTATGACCTCTGGTGTGAATTTTCTTTTGAAAAATGAAGTTTGGAGAAAAGTTCCCTAAAATAAATTTTTTTACATTTTTTCCAATTTTTTAACCTGTCGTCGATTTTCGACAAAACCGCTTGAAATTCGCCGCTTTTCGAGCAGTTTTCGAACTTTTCGTTTAAATTTCGCTCCGCTATTTGACCGGATTTCAAATTCGTTTGACTTTGAAAAACATTTGGTTTTTCACGAATTTCGTTCGATTTTTCGCGAATTTCGATATCACTGGCTCGTCGAAAATCGAGGTCGAAATGGTATCTGTTAACCCTGATCCTATCAGCCTTATTAGCGATTGCCTTTATTTTATCTTTTTCATCACTAGATAGCACTTGTAGTTCTGACTTAATATCTAACTCATCATAATCATTAATTAATTTTCCTTTTTTTCCAAATCAGCCTCAGTATTTGCATTCCATCATCTCAGGTTTTTCCTGAGTAATCTTATCTTAAATTGCCAAATCTCGATTGTATCAGCATCATTACAAGTGATATTCCAGGTTTATTCTACAATTTCATATAACTCCTATTCATCGCAGCGACCATGCGCAGCTGGCTGCCGCCATTACCGCGGTCTCTCTTTCGCTTTTTGGCGTGCGAATCCGAGCCGTCACCCTTGGTGTCGGATGGTCTGGCCTCACCAAAGTTGAGGCCAAGCTTACCCTAGTCGTAGTCGTGTTTCCAGCGCATAGCATTGTCCACGTTCGCGTATCGTTCTGCCATCCGGAACAGCTTGTTGATGTTGAGCCTTGCCGTTATCTCTAGGTCCTCGGTGAGACATCGGTCACGGACGCCAAACTTGAAGGCCTTGATGATGACCTCGTCGGAGACGCTGGGAATCAAGTTTCTCGCGTGGATAAATCGATGCACGGTCGCTGGCGCCTCATTCCCGCCTCGATGATATGATCCGTGTCCTTCTCCCGCCCGTATGCTCAGAGCGCCCGAAGTCCGCCGAATAGCATTCTATACCTGGCGCCATGATCGGAAAGAGCCAAGTGCCTGGTTGAAAAGCCAGGTGTGCGTTGTGCCGTCCAGGACGATCAGGAGGTAATTGGCCATCACGGCCTCATCCCCTCTGGTTGCTAAAATCGCAGTTGTGTAGATCGAGAGGAACTCTTCGGGGTTCTTGGTCTCTTCAAATCACTCGATCGCGGCGGGTTTATATCGGGCCGGCCATTGCACCTGACGGAGGCCGGCAGAATATGCTGGGCAGCCGTAGGCCAGTATAGCGCCACGCCGAGCATGGCTGCTATCGTTGCTGGAGCCAGAGTGGCGATTGTTGTGGCGACCATATCCAGGTGGGTGATGCACCCCGCGCCGACCAGGGCGATAGGCGTGGGCGTCATTGTCATGATAGCGCAAGCGGCTGTGGACTACGCCTAGGCAGGATGTACGGAGAAAGACTTCCGGACGCGTAGCTGCTTGAAGAGGCGTTGCTGCCACTCTGCCCATGTCGAGCACGCCCACGGCATATGCTCCGGATCTGGTGATGTGGAAGGCGACCGGGACGGACTCCGGGTTCGTTGGTGTGGGGATGACCGGCGAGAGCGTCGGTTCCCATGTGAGGAGCTGTCATCGCTTGCCAGAGAGCGAGACTGAGGGCGCCGACTTCGCCTTTGCTGTGGAGGCGCGACCTCGTCGGCCACCCTGTCGAGCTCTTCGGCGAGAGCCCGACCGAAGAGAGCCGAACACGCCCGGGTAGGATCGGCCATAACCCGGGCAATAGCTTGCAGGCGCTCTTGGTTGGTGAAGACGCCTAGGTGAGCAGGGTTAGGCCGCCTGGACAAAGCGCGGATCTCCCCGTGATCTTCCCGTCGGAGAGTAGTGATAGCCTGGTCGATGGCAACTCGAGCCAAACGACGCGCCTCCTCTGGGGTGTCCGGGTCCCAATTCACCACTCCCTCGCTCACCCCACGGCTGTCAGCCATGAAGGCAAAGCGTTCGCACGGCGTTGGCGACGGTGAGAACATGGATGTGGAGCTCCTACGCTCGGGAACCGCATCCGAGTCTAAGCTCACTAACGACATGTTGACGTTTGAAGGCGAAAGCTTTGGTGACATCGAAGCGATGAAGTTCCTTCGAACAAGCGAAGCTCTCGGGCCCCACGGTGGGCGCCAGCTATCGACGATCGAGATCGCCAAACCGCAAGAGGAAGGAGGGTATGATATAAGAGTGGAACCCGAAGTCGTGCCTACCCGGGGGAAGGGGATAAGTTTGCCGCAATGAGAGAGGAAGAAAGAGGTGAACACGAGGATTATACTGATTCGAGCCCCCTAGCGCGGGTAAAAGCTCTACTCCAGTCTTGTCCAAGGGCGAAATATGAAGATTGGTGACTATCAGTAGAGTACAAATGTTGCTCGAGTTGGAACCGAGCAGCTGTATATGTGAAGAACCATATGGAGATCTACTCAGATTTGTGATAAGTATTTGACTAAATTTGAGCTTGGTTTGCTCATGTTTGAATTTGATTTGAAATGGATTTTCAAATGGAAGCAATTTAAGGTCTTCTCTGTTTTCCCGGTGCTACCAGCCATGGTAGCGCGGTGCTATCGGGCGAGCGGTAGCACCGGACCAAATGGCCGGTGCAATATTTCCAAAGAGGGAGTATTTTTGGTTTTTGGCCAGGCGGTGCTACCGGGTGAGCGGTAGCACAGGCCTTTGGAGCGGTGTGAAAATTCCAGAGAAGGGTTTTCTCCGTGTTTATAGATCATGGTGCTACCACCGAGAGTGGTAGCACCGGTCCACCATGGGCGGTGCTACCGGTCTAAGGGCGGTAGCACCGATCAGAATGAACAAAGATGAATTTCAAAGTGTGGACTTTGATGAATTTCTTGTATATCTTTGTGGGCAATGCTATGTGAGGAGTTTCCTTATTTTTGATGGTTGCAGGTCGACGATGCTAGATCATGGTGAGGCGAAGGATGACCGGGACTAGGCGTGATGAGGACATCACTACTACGAATATGATCACATTTGGTTGTGCCAACTCTAACACGTCATCCACGGGCCAAGAAGAGAGAGAGAGATCAAATCCATCACGTTCTGGAATCCAATTCGGCCTCCTGGGACAGTACCGACTTCGAATATAAATAACTTTTGCATACGGAGTCCGATTTGGGTGATCTTGGACTTGATTGAAATATTACAACGAGATCTTTCCAATGAATCTAATTCCAGCTCCAGATTCATTGTAGATCAATCAGAATCATCAAAACAATACACTACAATACTGTTTTGGGCTGTTTCGGGCCTTGTAAGCGTGTGGGGGCCCATGCCCAAGTTGTGTGCGCCCCCTTGGCTGTACACAACCCTAGGACGTCCCTCTCACATTCATCCCTCTTATAAACTTAGTAGACGCCGCTTTAGACACTCGGGTTTTGTTTGATTAGTTTAGCCAAGTGCAAACTTTGTGTCTTCGAGTTGTGCTGGACAGCCACCTTGTCAAGACGTTCAATAGAACCCCACCTTGATTTTGCCTTCAATTCTTATTTGCAATTTCAGATTGCTTTTACTATTGTTCTTGCTTGTTCTTCGGTTGCTTGCAGGAATTGAACCTCATGTTCAGGTTGATAGTGCCCACGGCAAGATCAATAACACTTCGGAGTTGGTTTAGCAATTGCTAAGGCGCATCGTCGTAGTATGTTGTAGTCGGATCGTCAAAGTCGGTTCCACCAAATTGATAGTTATTGGTCTCATCGAAAGATCAGGACACAACTTCTCATCAAGTGGTATCAGAGCGCCAGGTTTCTCGGTGAGAGATTCTGTACCGTAGAATAGTTTTTGTTTTCTGTCCTAAATTGAAAATTGCTCCACAAAAATTCAACCTTTAGATTCAATCTGGTATTTTAGTGAGTTTTGTTAGGTTTTTATCCATTAGAGTCCTTGTTTAGTTGTTGATCGTTTTTCCTTCGCGTAGCTTTTTTCAATCTGTCCAGTACTTTGTTTTATTCATAACTTTCGCATACGAGCTCGGATTCTAGTGTTTTTGCACTTTCCTAAAACCTGGGAACAATCTCTTCAAAAACCTAGTTGTGCATGGACTCTAATTCTTGAACCAAATCTTTTTAATCTAGATGTCAAAGTTGTGGAAGCAAGTTGCACTTCCAATCCAGATCGGTTTGGTATTTTGATCATATTTCTCAGATCCGAACTCTGATTGGGAAGTTTTTATACTTTCCTGAATCCTTGAAGAGTCCTCTACAAAAACGTTTTTGGGTGTCCTTTGTGATTCGGACTCCTTCAAACCGAATTTGATTCGGATTCGGAATCGGTCTCGTAGGCTGAAATTGGGGTATTCTGTAGTGTTCGGTTTTGGAGCCATAACTTTCACACCCGATCTCCAAATTGCATGTTCTTATACTCTTTTGAAAACTGAGGACATAAGCTTCAATTCTTTCCATAGTGAACCTTCTAAATTCGGTCGTTTTGAAACTCTAATCTAGGCGACAAATCTGCTGCCCTCGAAACATTGAATTTGGGTATCTTGCTTCAATTCGTGTTCTAGCTTTGTTCCTTTGAGTTGGTTGAGTCCAGTAGCATCCACAATCCATAAAACCCAAAACAATATCATTACACATACCTTTGGGAACCAATTCATCCTTTGAGAATACTTTGATCCCAATTGAGACTAGCTATTTGATATTGCTTAGGGCTGTTCATATTGATACATTGCATAATTTTGAATTATCATATCATACTATCCTGTGACATCGAGTTAGGGATTCCGAAACTTTGTTCATAGTAGTGTTGGCCGAAAGTCACTCAAAGAAAAAAAAGAGAAAGAAAGAGCCAAACGGCAAAAAAAAGAGAAGAAAAAAAAAGAAAAAGAAAATAGTGGCCGGTCGCACTACATTGAGCAAAACCCTAATTTGTGTTCATTATTTCATATTGTGCAATTGTATTAATTGTTGAGCAATCTTGTGCCCTTTTTACATTCTTAAAGCAATAAGCTAGCGTCTCTCTACGACTTGTGCAATAGAGTTTTTGGTGCCTCACTTATATTTTATAGCTCATTTCTTGATTGCATAAGTACCCCATCATCTTTGCTCGTGAGTTGCCTTGAAATTCGCTTATATCTTTGAGATCGGCAGCTAGGACTTGTGAATTCTAGTTTGGGTCATTACTTATCATTACAATAACTAGAATTATCAGATTGCATAGGAAATAAGTATAGCCTACCTAGCTCCATATATTCTACTCGTACGTTTGTTCAGCCCCTTGGCAATCGCTTTATCCAAGCTTCAGAGAACTTTTGACACTGCCAACGGCTAACAACTCCTGCTGCACAGTAAGAACTTGTAAGAGCTTTGGTTAAGGCTTGAGAGTTGAGCGACTTTTCTCCACTTCCTAGTAGTTGATAGGAAATTACATAAACCTTTGGGTTTCCTTTTTTGCTACTAACCTTGTCAGGTGCCAAGAGTTCACTGCATCATTCTCCACGCACGAAGGGCAATGTACGACTCACTAATGAGCTAATGTCACTGCACGAAGACCATCTCCGGTCCATCGAGGCTGCTTAGGGAGTTGCTAACACTACCCTTGCTACTATTTTGTCTAGACTTGACATGCTTGTAGCTGCTGCTCCTGGAACTTCTAGTCCTCCGCCTTGTCTCCTAAGCAACAACAATGGTGTACTACGTGCACAACGGGTTCCCATTGCTACCTCGGATTCCAAGCATGGATCCGCTGCCTCGGTCGCCCCACCACACATCGCCACGGGTTCATCAACTGATGATGAACAAGGTAAAATCAAGTTTGAATTGCCTCCTTTTGGTGGAAAGTTTGATCCTAATGCATATATTAATTGGGAGATTGCGGTAGACAAAGAATTTGCAAACTATGACTTATTTGAAAACCAAAAGATTAGTGTCGTAGTTCAAGTGTTAACGTCAGGTGCAATATATTGGTGGAAGCATATATCTAGACATGATAAAAAACCTAAAACTTGGAATGCCATGAAAAGACTTATGAGAAATTATTATGTTCCTGAATATGATGCTGAATATTTGCTTACTAAACTTCAACGCTTAAACAAGGTTCTAAAACTGTTATAGAATACTTTCACGATTTGCAAAATTGTTTGTTGCGTTGTGGTTTACAAGAATGTGAAGAAGCTATTGAGCTTAGGTTCATACGTGGACTTAATCATGAAATTCAGGATATTCTTGTTGGTGAAACATATAGTTGTCTTTCAGAATTGATTAAATGTGCTTGTAAAGCTGAAAACATGCTTGCTAAATCTTTGAAAGAGCCTTTAGCTTCATTTGAGGTGCCCATTGTTGCACCTTCTATTGTAGCTAACATTTTGCAGAAAAGTGAGCACCATCGTGAGAAAGATGAAGAAGAAAATGTGCAGAACGAGGAGATATTTGCTGCTCCATACGTATGTGAAGAGTTGGAAATTGAAGTTGCACCTACAACAACTGAGAATGATTTAGAAGGTAATGTAAAATATATGGACTGTATACTTGGTGAAAATCATTTTGAAGAGATACAACTGTCCATAAATCATGCTATCGTAGAGCAACTATTAATGGAACCCATTGCTGATTTGCTTGCTATTTCTGGTGGTAAAGAAGAGCTGTGTGATAATGCTTCTCTTATATCCACACCACAACTAGTGAATGAACATGAAACATTTATATTTGAACTAAACACTTACGCTGAACACAAACATGTTATTCACATTGCCAATGAAGAAGATGAGCTTAAATTGATGTCTTCTTTAGATACTTTAGGTTACATTGAATTTGATGTTCTGTGTGATCTGGATAGTTTCAAGGAGAAGATTTTTGTACATTCTGATTTGCCATGGTTATCACGAAATATTTTCCATGTTGTTGGCAAACATAATGATAAAGGAGAATACAAAGTGCATAGATTATACATTTGTTCAGATCTGAGACCTCCATATCCTATGCAACATTGTGATCAATTTGATAATTCTAATATCACATCAAGTACTCCTACTGTCGATTATAATCTATATGATAGTTTTCAAGAAAGGGAGTGTTTGGATGATTGTGATTCATGAGCCATTGATTTGATCACAAAAGATATGCATGTTGCTTTGCTCTTTGTCGCTACTAACATTTTGCAGGAGAATGTGATGGAGTCGAGGACGACTCCAATTCAAGAAAGGGAGAATGATGAGACCATGCTCGTCCTAGATATGATCAACGCTATATCAATTTGGCGACACTTCACGGCATCCTCTGCATCATCTACATCTACTAGGATGGCTTTCCTTCACGGAGGGGAGGAAGCATCAAAGAGTGCAAGCTTTCAACATGCCTTTATATGCTGAAAAGAAATATTGAGCTATGTGGATGATTTTCAGATGAGAATATTTTTTGTTGAGGACAAGCTAAAAACTGAGCATGAGTTTTGTAAAGGAGGATGATGAGGACATCACTACTACGGATATGACCACATTTGGTTGTGCCAACTCCAACACGTCATCCACGGGCCAAGAAGAGAGAGAGAGATCAAATCCATCACGTTTTGTAATCCAATTCGGCCTCCTGGGACAGCACCGACTTCAAATATGAATAACTTTTGCATACGAACTCTGATTTGGGTGATCTTGGACTTGATTGAAAGATTACAACGAGATCTTTCCAATGGATCTAATTCCAGCTCCAGATTTATTGTAGATCAATCAGAATCATCTAAACAATATACTATAATACTGTTTTGGGCTATTTTGGGCCTTGTAAGCCTGTGGGGGCCCATGCCCAAGTTGTGTTCGCCCCTCTTGGCTGCACACAACCCTAGGATGTCCCTCTCACGTCCATCCCTCTTATAAACTCAGTAGCCGCCACTTTAGACACTCGGGTTTTGTTTGATTAGTTTAGCCAAGTGCAAACTTTGTGTCTTCGAGTTGTGCTAGACAGCCACCTTGTCAAGACGTTCAATAGAACCCCACCTTGATTTTGCCTTCAATTCTTATTTGCAATTTCAGATTGCTTTTACTATTGTTCTTGCTTGTTCTTCAGTTGCTTGCAGGAATTGAACCTCGTGTTCAGGTTGATCGTGCCCACGCCAAGATCAATAACACTCCGGAGTTGCTTTAGCGATTGCTAAGGCACATCGTCGTCGTACGTTGTAGTCGGATCGTCAAAGTCGGTTCGACCAAATCGATAGTTATCGCTCTCATCAAAAGATCGAGACACAACTTCTCGTCAAGGCGAGGAGCGTCGGAGGTCCAGACGGTCGGGGATCGCCAGAAGATGATCGGAGATGGAGTCGTGGCAAGCCTTGAAGATAAGGAACGAATGAGATGCTAGCTAAGTGCTGCATGGATCAATGAGGGCCATTGGATCTTGGTCTAGTTGATAGGTTAGCGGGTCTAGTTAGTGTGCTTTGAAACCGTGCAAGAAAACCCGTTATGTGTGTGGGTTTTGGGTTAGCCCTTGCATGGCTGAGTGAGTGAGTCAATCCTAGCCCTTGATAGAGTGCTATAGGGTTTAGAGGCTCATCCAAGGGTGGTAGGTCGCCCAAAAGTTGTATAAATAGGGGTGAAGGGGTAGCCTTCCCCTTGAAGATTTTGAGGTTTTGATGCTCCTTTGAGTTTTGCCCGCATAAATGTGAGGCTTTGTAACCTCTCCTTTCAGAAATGAAAAGTTTTTCATTTATGTTCTTACTTAATTTCCTTTACGCATTTAAATTACGCAATTTAAATTCCACATTTACTTTCTTGCAATTTACATTCATGCAATTTGGATTTGCCTCCCCTCCTTCTAATTGTTTATGAATCTTTTGCTGAGGTTGATGATTGATTCTCTCTTTGAAATTATGTTCCAATCATCTAGGCCATCCATGCATTTTTCTTGCAAGAAGGTGTTCGTGACGTTCTTGAATGCTTGATCTTGTAGATTGCGTTTCCTTGAGTTTCTTCATGGTCTTTTGCTTGTTGAGACGTGTGGGGAGTCATTCGATCATCTTGATCATTTTAGCCCCACGAGCAAGCCTCGATCAAGTTCTTTCGATTTTTGTTGAAACTTGGTGCGTTCTTCCTTCCTGGTCAAAAAGGTCAAAACTTTGACGTCAATCCTTATGATTGAACGTTGAAATAAGTTCCTGACATCCTTAGGATCTTATCTACCAAGTTTCATTGAGTTTGGATCAACGGATCAAAAGATTCATCAATTTTCTTTTTGAACCCGTACTGAAAACACTGTTCATATGCATGTTTTTACTGTAGTTACAGTACTCCGGTGTACCACTACACATAGGCGGTAGCACCGACCGAAGGCTGAAAACTGAGAAAATTGATTCTTCCGTTTCCATTTGATTGCTAAGGGTGTTGGCTTGGTTTCTTTGGGTGAAGAATTTCTTTTGTGATCTTCTATAAGGGATAAAACTTAATTTGGGATCATTCACCCCCCTCTGATCGCCATCTCGATCTTTCAATATGTTGGGTGTCTACCTTCCGTCGTCCCCCCTTTGTCCCATGCAGGGGAATGTTTTATACCTCTTGTGGAATATATGGAACCAGGTACCTTCATGACAGGCCTAGCGTCAGTTAAGGAGACGACAGGCCCAAGTAGAAGGCCCAAAGGATAAACCCCGCGCCAAGCCTTGCTGCCGTATGGAAGGGGGCACATCCTATAGATAGTTGGATACGTATTTAAATATAAAAGATACGGTTGTAATCCAAGTCGTTAATGGGGTAGATAAAGATGTAAACTCTATCCTGTAACCGACTAGAATCTAGTAACCGATCGGAATCTCCTAACCGATCGGGACTCTGTAAGCCGCCCCGCTATATAAGGGAGAGGGCGAGCAATCGAGCAATCAAGCAATCGAGTAATCGAGCTATCGAGCAATTGCCTCAACACACACACACACACCGCATATTGCCCAGAGCACATTGCGCTTTGAGAAATCTTAGATCCAAGAGATCCATATAATCCCAGCACACAGGATTAGGTATTATCTCCTCCGTAAGAGCCTGAAACTGTCTAAACCCTTGTCTTGTGTGACCTTCGAGTTTGAGATCTAGCGCCTGCCCCATAAAATTATTGCCGACTACAAAAGTCGACAGTTGGCGCGCCAGGTAGGGGAAGCGCGAAAATCTTTTCCTACAGACTCGATGGCAACGATCGGCGGAATCACCGCCACCTTCATCTCCGGCCAGGCTTTCCGCTTCGAAAGCCTGGACTTCGTCGCAGATGCACGCGGAGAACTCTTTCGCCTAGACCTAAACCAGATCCAATGTGGTAGTGGTCGGGCTGATCCGTCTCAGGTATGTCGCTCTGACTCGGCTAGTAAACAAGTCGGCATCACAGGAATTTGCTGCGATCTACGTGGCATCTTCGTGATAGAAGAACAGAAGACCGATCTCCAACGCCAGTAAGAGGTTCAAGAGGCTGCGGAGGAAGATCGTCTACTCCGTAAGGGAAAAGAGGTACAGACGTGATCGCTTCGATCGCGCGGCCGCCATGTCCGCGAGGACATCCTGCAGTCCAGGTTGGGAGACCAAGCTGTCTTCCATACACCGCTGTAGAACGTCGTCCCCTCCAAGACGCTTCTTGATACACTGGAACCAATGATTGCGTCTGACAGCCCGGCATCCCCGATCGTGGCCCAGATCAAGGCCATGGTGACGGCGGCAGCGATTCAGCAGAATCAGTTGAAGCCGGTAGGGGAAGCGCACTCACGCTCCCACGTGGCCACTCGTGTCGCTAGCGATCGGATCGCAACCACCGAATTGAGCGATCGGCGCCACACCACCAGTCGGAGACACTCGCCGAATTCTCAACCGCGACCTCCACTAAGACATCACCGCCAGACGGCAAGAGTGGGACGAGGAAGAATGACGCGGGCGCCACGACGACTACGAGCGCTTCGGCATCGGCCACAATCGACGAAGTGATCGAAGGTACGACGACCAAGACGACCATAGAGATCATCATCGTCGGGGTCGAAACGACGACGATCGCCGAGTCATGGACTCGCTGCGCCGAATTCCACCCCGACGCGTTGAAGACAATCATCGAGCCAGAGGCTCGCCACGCTGTTCTCCCCACTGTTCTACCCCTCATCATGATGAGAGATCCATTGACGGGATCCGAGCATTCACTCCTCGGCTACGTCGAGTGGTATAGCCCGAAGGTTTCAACCCTAAGGGCATCATTAAGTTTGACGGGGAGCGAGATCCGGAAGCTTGGCTACAGGTCTATGCCCTGGCAATTAAAGCGACCGGGGGCAATCAGAATGTCATGGCGAATTATCTGCCAGTCAATCTCACCCCCTCGACTCAAGCATGGCTCACGAGACTTCCTGCGAACTCAGTGGACTCTTGGAGCGATCAATTTATCGCGAACTTGCAGGGAACCTACGAAAGACCTGGCACCCCGTGGGATCTATACCAGCTTCACCAGAAGAAGGACGAGACGTTGAGAGTTTTCATCCGGCATTTCATGCAGAAGAAGAACACCATCAGGGATGTATCTGATGCAGTAGTGGTGGCGGCCTTTCAGAAAGGGGTAAGTGATCCTGACTTAATTAAGAAAATATCCTGGAAACCCCCGGCCTCCGTGAAGGAGATGTTTGCAATGGTCGACCGCTACGCCACGGCCTCAGACGCCCTGGCCGAGCGCCAAGAAGATCGCCCACAATAGAAGAGTAAAGGCGATAAGACTAAGTCCTCCAAGCACAAAAACAAGAAGCGGAAAGGCGAGGAGCTAGTTGCGGTAACAGAACGTAACCGGCCCCGAGCCATGCGAAGGGAGGTGCCCGATTATAATTCTGTTATGGATGCGATCTGTCCTTTCCACCCCAAGGGAAAGCACGCCGCCAAGGACTGCTTCACCCTGAAGCTTTTTGCGCGGGAAAGCAACAAGCAGTCGGCCCCAGCGAAGGATGAGGCGGCCAAGAAGAAAGACCTTCCAGACGAGGACAACTACCAAGAGCCCGAGCAAGAGCTGAACTACATCTACGGAGGCTCCACCGGATACGAGTCCAAGCGGAAGCAAAAGCTCACCGCTCGGGAGATCAATACGGTGGAACCGGCGAACCCCAGTATAGTAACTGGTCTGAGGTCCCGATCACCTTCGATCGCTCAGATCACCCCAACCGGGTTCTACATCCGGTAAGTACCCTCTAGTGCTCGACCGTGTCATTCACAATGTAAAGCTCAAGAAGGTATTGATCGATGGAGGGAGCGGACTCAACGTCTTATTCGCCAAGACCTTCGACGATATGAACATCCCCCGCTCCGAGCTAAGGCCGAGCACTCAGCCGTTCCATGAGGTGATCCCTGGGGTGTCTTCGTTTCCGCTCGGGCAGATTTCTTTGCTCATCACTTTCGGTACCGAAGACAACTACCGGACCGAGTATGTAAGTTTCGAGGTGGCCGATTTCGAGACAGCGTACCACGCTATCTTGGGAAGGCCCGGTCTGGCTAGATTCATGGCCGTCCCGCACTACACATACTTGATGATGAATATGCCGGGACTCAGATGCGTGAAGGACCATGTGGAGGTCCATCCATGTTTGTGATGAGTATTTGACTTTATTTGAGCAAGGTGTGCTCAAGTTTGAGTTTGATTTGGATTGGTTTTCAAAATGAAGCAATTTGAGTTGTCTCGCTAAGAGTGGCGACTGGGTCGTATGGACGCAGAGTGATGAGTTGGATGGTTTATTGCACATCTTTGTGGGCATTGCTATGTGAGGAGTTTCCTTGTCTTTGATGGTTGCAGGCGACGGTGCTAGGTCATGGTGAGGCGAAGGATGACCGGGACTAGGCGAGGAGCGCGGAGGTCCGTGACGGTTGGGAGATCGCCAAAGATGATCGGAGACGGAGTCCGCAAGTCAAGAAGACAAGGAAAGGAGTTGATGCTAGCTAGATGCCGCGTGGATCAATAAGGGTCGCTTGATTGAGGTCTAGTTGATAGGTTAGCGGGTCTAGGTAGTATGCTTTAAAAACTGCAAGAAAACCCTATGTGTGTGGGTTTTGGGTTAGCCTTGCATGGCTGTGTGTGTGGGTTAATCCTAGCCCTTAGATGAGTGCTCTAGGGTTGAGGGACTCATCCAAGGGTGGTAGGTGGCCCAAGAGTAGTATAAATAGGGGTGGAGGGTAGCCTCCTTCCCTTGAAGGTGTTGAGGTTTTTGATGCTCATTTGAGCTTTGCCCACATGAATGTGAGGCTTTGTAACCTCCCCTTCCAGAAATGAAAGTTTTATCCATCCACCTCTGAATTTATTTTGCGCATTTACATTATGTCTTTACTTTACGCAACTTAAATATCCACTTGTACAAAAATTTTGGAGTTCACTTGTTGCACCGTTTGGGCGCCATGAGGTGAAAACCGAGCCCCAAACTTTCTGCTCGAAGTTCTTGATCAGACTGTGTTCTTCGATTTTTCCTGTTTTTTCTGAAAGGCTTTTTGAGGAGAAATTTGGTGGAGTTATTGACAACTCTGATGCTCACAGGGAGAAAAAGTCTCAAAATTTTGTGAGCTATAGAAACCCACCAACCTCCTGTGCAAATTGAGGACAAGTCCTGGAAATTCTGCTTTTGCTTTTCTGAAAGTGACTTTTGTGATTTGAATTGATGTCCCTTCTAAAAGCAAGAGTTTGAATTGATTCCTCTTTATCTTGGAAACTAGACAACCAGGATTGTGACTCAAAAATCCCCACATATTTTATGGTACTTATCCATGCAAGCTTGGGGTACACATAGTTGTCTAGTTTTTCGGGTTTTTCACAATTCCTTTTGAGCGATCTTGTCGAGGTTTTTGTTGGAGTATCTTGGGGAATTTTTATTTGCACCATTCACCCCCCCTCTGCTCGCCATCTTGGTCCTTCAATTGGTATCGAGCGGTTTTGCTCTTCCATAGATCTTGACCGGTCTCAAGAGCCATGGCGATGGACAAGTATTCCACCAAGCCTCCCATTTTGCTTTGGAGTTGATTTTTCGCTTTGGAAATCGATGGAGTCATACATCACGCCTGTGGCTTCTGATATGGCGATAGGTGAAGGGCAACGACGACTTCTCCAAGATGTGCTTCATGGCAGCGCCATTGAAGTAAGCGACTCCGAGCCGCATAACGACACGGATGAGGTACCCACCTACGACGAGTTAAATGATGCCTTTGTAAATTAGGCAAGTTTCATGCTAAGGCTAGGTCGAGGTGTTCGAGTTAGAGAAGGAGGTAGATAGCTTGTCTCGGAGTTAGCTTCACTTAAATCATGTTCCTCCCGAGACTCGATAGTCAGACACTCTGTGATGCTTTGCTTGTGGAGCCGAGAACCTAAGGACTTTGCATGATAGTGTGCTTGTTGATCTTGAGAATCTAAGGTCAAGAATGCTAGTTCACATTACTATTGATATTCCCGCCGATGCTAGCTTTTCTCATGCTCACACAAATGCTTCTTGTAATAATTGCCCTAAATTGCTTGTCGAATTGATGCCATGAGCGAACACCTTAGAAAGCTTTCGCTAGAAATGATGAACTTGAATTGCATGCTTCTAAGGACCCAATCGACTCATGTGAGGGTCAGAGGCAACTAAAACTTGACAATGATGCTTTGAATGTTAAGTGTGATCAACTTGCTAAGGACTTACTAGATAAGTCAAAACCGGTTACTGCTTGTGTATTGGGGTTAAGGATGATGTGGATCAAATCCATGTCGAGCTTAAGAAGTTAAAAGACCAAACCCTTAGGATTAGAGATGCTCCTTGCGCTTTCTTGTGAGGCCCTCAAGATTGAGGCACCCGTGCTAAGGGAACAAAAAGCACGTCTTGAGAGATCTTCTCTTCTCGGTTCTTCTTCTTCCTCTCCTTCCCCTGCTCTTCTTGTGCTTCTTTCTTCCGAGATTGCCAGATCTTATGAGCACTCTCGAGAAGTTTGTTGGAGGCAAGAAGAAGCTCAATCTTATTCTAGACCAATCCAAGATTAGTAGATTCAATCAAGGTCTAGGATTTGATCCCTTGGAGCACACTCGGGCGTATCCGCCCACCATTGTGCACGGCTCCAAGAGTGGTGAGATTGTGGTAGCTTCCAGAGTGAGCACCACCAAGTTTAGGTCTGTTGGGGTTGTACATAGGACTTCTGACCAGAAGGGTGTTACTCCTATTGCTTCTGCCTCTAGCAAGGCGAAGTACACATGCACCTTCTGTAAGAAGGATGGTCACCTAGTAGATTTACGCTTGAGCGCGCCAAGATCACTCGGCGTGAGCGTGTTGTCGCTCTTAGGGGTATTCGTGGTCATCCCTGCACTTTGAGTGCTCCTAAGGTACACACCGCTTCTAGACAAAGTTAGAGAGTCGCTTTGCTTTTAGGCGCGCTCAGACTCGGTTTTCATGCTAGTTCTTTGAGTTTTAGTCCCGGAGCTGTTCAGAGTCGCCTTTCCGCCATCCTCTTGATATTCCTCGCTTTTCTCGCCGAGGTAGATATCACGGCGTGAGGCGTTTCGGTAGGAGTTTTAGGCGACTTCACCGGGTGGTTCGGCTTTTGCACCACTACAGCCAACCCGATTCGGCTCCTAGATCATCTACTAGAGTTGCACGATCTTGTTAGGGTTAAATGTCGAGAGACACTCAAGTCCGCCTTCTTCATGGTCGGTACTGAGGCGTCGGGTGGTTTAGTATTGGGTCCTCAAGTCTTCACTCTATCCCAGTACTGAGTCATCTTTCCCTCTTGTGTCAATTTCTTGTGTCATGTCTATGCGATGATGCTTTTAAGTGCCTTTTGCCTTTCTCATGGCATGAATCGCTTGAGGCTAGCTTGAGGATGTGATCACTGCCTAGTGGAGTGGATTTGGGTCATCTTGTGGACTTGTCCTTTCTTAGTTCGATTCTTAGTCCATGAGTTGTCCTGAGGCATCATCTTCATCGTGCACAAGTAGTGGACCTCATTTTTCCTCGAGGTACCCACTCACGGCAAGAGTTGAAGGTAAGTATGTTGGTCATGTTGATCTTTACTAATTTCATCTAGGATCGGTTTGTCGCTTTTCAATGTTGGCACTCGATGTGAATTCCGAGTTGGCCTTTGCGGCTTGTCTCTAGAGGATTGGATCTTCCTGCATGACCATCATGAGCATCATGCTAACCTGCATGTTCTTTCAACTTTGTTTGCCTCGTGTTTCGCTCCACAAGTGTTAAGCTTCATGATAACAGTATTGGGGACTTCCACTTCCATGGTGAGCTATCTCATACCCTCATGTCGGTTATACTTGTGATCATCATTTCCATGACATGTTGTGATTGCTCTTGCTCCCATGTGTATTATATGTACTTTGCTTGGTCTTGTTAGTTTTTGTCTGTCTTGTTTTGTGCCACAGCATGTTTTCCCCAACCATCTTTGTGCTTCATGTATTATATCCTAAATTCATGAGCTCTTTCCCAGCATGTGATTCTCTTGTTTTTATCCTGTCCATGATATTGTTCATTTGGTATGAGCATTTGTATTAACTATGGGCACGTGCTATATATCATTTAATTTATTTTGTCATGAGTAGTATCTAGGTTATATGACCCTGATTTTCTATTACATCCATGATTAGCTTTGTTTAGACTTTGTTTGTCAGACTTTGTGCTACATGTGAGTGCCTTTCATAAGATTAGGGTCATATGATCTAGTTGTCACCAGTATGACTTATATTGTTCATGATCACCTTTTATTGTCCTTCATGCTTATATGCTTCATACCTATTTTGCATGAGCTTGTGTTCTTCATTCATGGCATGTATTCATCATCATGCATAGAGTGTTGCCATAAGTAGCTTCTCATCTTTGTGTCCACGGTCACCATTTACTTTCATGTCGCTGTGTCCTCATGACCTTTTGTTTGGTCTTCTTTGACGGGCCTTTTCGCAAAGATGTAAATATTGTTATTGAGACTATGGATAAATGGATCTTGATGTTGCTAATTGGTTTGTTTTATGCATGATCCTCTTTGGTTGTCTTCATTCATCTTGCTCATGGTATATCTAGTAGCATGTTGTTGTGCTTCATTGTGGTATTTCTTCATTTACATGCTCCTTGCCATGTTTAGGTAGTATCTTGATCCATGTATTTCTAGGCTTGCACATGATCCTCGCTAGCATTTTGTTGCCGTGATGCACCTTGCTTAGCTTCTTCTCACAAAGATGACAAAGTGCTATGATGCACCTTGTCGTTGTTTATCATGTGGATATGTTTTCACTGTTGTCAATGGATATATGGATCTTGATGCTATCTTTAGCTTGGTTGTGATACATGATCTTACATTACCTTCTGCATCATGTTCATGCTCTAGATGATCTTTGCCACACTTTTCCTGTATCTTGTCCATTCGTGCCTAGGAACTGGATCTGCCTAACCCCAGTTTCGAAAGCATAGATTTGTTGGATGCATGTGTGTAGGCTTTCTGGTGAGGAGACCATCATGCTAGGAATATCTCCAAGTCTTCTTCCTCTGCTTTTTGGATTCACTTCAGGACATTTGCCACTACTTGCACTACACTGCAGTAGGTAAGTACCTCTGAAAATGTTGATGATAGTGATGGGTCTCTTAGGAGGTTGTGGTTCTTTTGTAGGTAGAGCTTGTGTCATGTTTGTCTAAGTCTTTTGGTTGGACCTCCAGCATAGTTAGGTTGCTTCTTACCTTGAGCCGGTTTTGCTCCTTAGAGACCATGTGGTTTTAGATCTTATCTCTTTTCCTCTAGCTTTCTACCTATCTCTTGTGAGGTGAGAGTTTTAGAGTGTGCCTCAAGGGGAGTAGAGTGTGTTCAGGGGGATTTGAGCTTGGGTTTATGAGCTCATATATATCTTGAGGGGGAGCTGATATGTATTTATTGTCTTCCAGCATTTCCTTTCTTCTTTTGGGTGACTTTGGGCTTGTTTTCTTGAGTTGAGTTCACTCACTTAGACTTCTGGCATGCCTTCCATGGACCTCTTATCTTGTGCTTTAGGTTGCTATCATGCGTGATTAGTCGTGTTCTCTCTTCTCTCTAGGTTGAGTTCCTCACAGCCTTATAAGTCTAATGTATTGGGCCTCCGGTAGACAGTGTCCAGTGCACTCCTTAGTTGGGACCTAGAGCCACTTTCCTATGTCACCACTGGGGAAGATAAGAGCGAGTCCGAGCCGTAGTGAGTCTCTTCTATCTTATCTATGCTCAATAGCCATCCAGCTTTGCGCTTTCGACTTCTTCTCCTCATTCTGCTTTTTCTCGTTATTATTGAGTTCATTCGGTTTTTCTTTGTGCCTAATCTTGATAATAACTCAACTTTAACCAGATTTGAGCTTAAAATTGATTCATTTGTTGAGGAGGAGTTTGGGAATCTGCTCGCATTGCATATAGATCGCATTTCTGCTTAATGAGCTTTGTCTATTATGCAATTGATTTCTTCTTCATGCTATACACCATGCTGCATCATATGGAGGAAATCACTAGCTCAGATATGTCCAAGTTCATTTAACTTACTAAGCTTTAAAATGAAAAAAAACTTAAATGAAAAACTTGATGAAATTTGTTGCTTTTACTTGCTAGGTTTCTTCTCTAGAGGTTTGTGCCATAATTTGAGAAATTTTGGAGTTCTCTAGAGTCCCTATAGCAACTTGGGTGAAACTAGTTTGATCCATGCTAGAGTCCTTCAATTGCTTATGAATCATTGTGCTAAAAATAAAAATTAAACAAAATTGACTCTTTTTGTGCACATACGACTCAACACCTTGCATTCACAAGACCGCTTCCCATAGCACTTGGGATGAACTTGGAATACATCGTGTTTGACCTAGATCATCCTCTTAAGAGTTCATCTTGAGATGGTCGCATACGGCTTGAGTCAATTGGTTGTCAAAAGAAAATGCAAATAAATTAAAAACAAAGACATATGTGGGTAAAGAATGCAAATAATGTCAAACATTTGCACCCCGCTATGTCTTGTATGATGATAAATCAAAATTTGCATTAAGTGATAAATGAGCCCGAAGGACCTTGTATGCTCTTCTAGATTCCCCAAAGTGTTGAATAGGTTGAACTCTTCGTTTCCGCTCGGGCAGATTTCTTTGCTCATCACTTTCGGTACCGAAGACAACTACCGGACCGAGTATGTAAGTTTCGAGGTGGCCGATTTCGAGACAGCGTACCACGCTATCTTGGGAAGGCCCGGTCTGGCTAAATTCATGGCCGTCCCGCACTACACCTACTTAATGATGAAGATGCCGGGACCCAGAAGCGTGAAGGACCATGTGGAGGTCCATCCATGTTTGTGATGAGTATTTGACTTTATTTGAGCAAGGTGTGCTCAAGTTTGAGTTTGATTTGGATTGATTTTCAAAATGAAGCAATTTGAGTTGTCTCTGCCAGAGTGGCAGACGGTCGATGGACGCGGTAGTGATGAGTTGGATGGTTTATTGCACATCTTTGTGGGCATTGCTATGTGAGGAGTTTCCTTGTCTTTGATGGTTGCAGGCGACGGTGCTAGGTCATGGTGAGGCGAAGGATGACCGGACTAGGCGAGGAGCGCTGAGGTCCGCACGGTTGGGAGATCGCCGAAGATGATCGGAGACGGAGTCCGGCAAGTCAAGGAGACAAGGAAAGGAGTTGATGCTAGCTAGATGCCGCGTGGATCAATGAGGGCCGTCGGATTGAGGTCTAGTTGATAGGTTAGCGGGTCTAGGTAGTATGCTTTGAAAACTGCAAGAAAACCCGGTATGTGTGTGGGTTTTGGGTTAGCCCTTGCATGGCGGTGTGTGTGGGTTAATCCTAGCCCTTAGATGAGTGCTCTAGGGTTGAGGGACTCATCCAAGGGTGGTAGGTGGCCCAAGAGTAGTATAAATAGGGGTGGAGGGTAGCCTCCTTCCTTTGAAGGTGTTGAGGTTTTGATGCTCATTTGAGCTTTGCCCACATGAATGTGAGGCTTTGTAACCTCCCTTCCAGAAATGAAAGTTTTATCCATACACCTCTGAATTTATTTTATGATTTACATTATGTCTTTACTTTACGCAATTTAAATTCAGCATTTACTTTCCCGCAATTACATTCCCGCAATTTACTTTCATGTAATTTGGATTTGCCTCCCCTCCTTCTAAATGCTGCTGATCTTGGATGTTTTGAGTGTGTTCATATGGTTTTACATCTCTTTTGCACTCTTGGATTGAGTAGAGAACATCTTTTCTTTCAAGTTCCAACTTTGTTCTGAACTTGTTCTTCGCGCAGCAGTCAGTGTATGATTTTTGTAAACATCTAGAAAAATCCTTTTTGAGTGATTCTTGTTGTATGAGGTGCGGGACTCTAATATCCACTTGTAGAAAAATTTTGGAGTTCACTTGTTGCACCGTTTGGGCGCCATGAGGTGAAAACCGAGCCCCAAACTTTCTGCTCGAAGTTCTTGACCAGATTGTGTTCTTCGATTTTTCCTGTTTTTTCTGAAAGGCTTTTTGAGGAGAAATTTGGTGGAGTTATTCACAACTCTGATGCTCACTGGGAGAAAAAGTCTCAAAATTTTGTGAGCTACAGAAACCCACCAACCTCCTGTGCAAATTGAGGACAAGTTCTGGAAATTCTGCTTTTGCTTTTCTGAAAGTGATTTTTGTGATTTGAATTGATGTCCTTTCTAAAAGCAAGAGTTTGAATTGATTCCTCTTTATCTTGGACACTAGACAACCAGGATTGTGACTCAAAAATCCCCACATATTTTATGGTACTTATCCATGCAAGCTTGGGGTACACATAGTTGTCTAGTTTTTCGGGTTTTTCACAATTCCTTTTGAGTGATCTTGTCGAGGTTTTTGTTGGAGTATCTTGGGGGAATTTTTATTTGTGATCATTCACCCCCCTCTGTTCGCCATCTCGGTCCTTCAAAGCGTCATCACGGTTCGCAGCGACATCAAGCGATCTCTGGAATGCGACCGAGAGAATTGTGATCTTGCCGTGCTACAGGAGGCAGCCACCGAGCTAAAGAGTGTCCAGGCAGAGGCTACCACGTTGCAGGAAGAAGGCGACATCCCATCCAAGAAGCAGGCCACGTCAGGAATAAAGCTTGGCGAAGGAACCAAGAGAATCATCCTCGACCCATCCGACTCGTCCAAAATGACCCTGATCGGGTTAGGGCTCGAGGATAAATAGGAAGGCGCGCTCGTCACCTTCCTCCAGGCTAACAGGGACATCTTTGCCTGGAAACCATCCGACATGCCGGGTTTTCCTAGGGAGGTGGTCGAGCAATCTCTGCACATCGACGAAAAGGCAAAGCCAATCAAGCAAAGGCTTCGGCGGTTCGCTCCAGATCACCGGAACGCCATCAAGCAGGAGATCACCAAGCTTTTAGCTGCAGGTTTTATCAAAGAAGTGTATCATCCCGATTGGTTGGCAAACCCTGTACTAGTTCAAAAAAAGAATAAAACTTGTCGCATGTGTGTTGACTATACTGATCTCAACAAGGCATGTCCGAAGGATCCTTTCGGGTTACCTCGGATTGACCAAGTGGTTGATTCAACCGCCGGGTGCGAGATCCTGAGTTTCCTTGATGCCTACTCAGGGTATCACCAGATTCGCCTAAAGGCGGAATATCATATCAAGACTTCATTCATTACGCCCTTTGGGGCATTTTGCTATACCACGATGGCATTCGGGTTGAAAAATGCTGGTGCGACATATCAATGCACGATACAGCGGTGTTTTCACGCCCAGCTCGGACGCAATGTGGAGGAATACGTGGAAGATGTCGTGGAAAAGACTTGGGAGTGGAAGGACCTTATCACCGACATGACCGAGACGTTCGAGAGTCTAAGGGCTTTCAGCATGAAGCTTAATCCCGAGAAGTGTGTTTTCGGAGTATCTTCGGGAAAACTGCTCGGGTTTATCGTATCTCAACGAAGCATTGAGGCCAACTCAGAGAAGATCAGGGCCATATCAAATATGGAACCGCCGACTTGCCAGAAGGATGTCCAGAAGCTTACAGGATGCATGGCCGCACTCAGCAGGTTTATTTCCCGACTGGGTATGCGAGGTATGCCATTCTTTAAACTCCTCAAGAAGCAGGACAAGTTCAAGTGGACGCCAGAGGCACAGCAAGCATTGGAAGATTTGAAGACCTTCTTAACGACGCCCCCGGTCTTGGTGTCACCGATGCTAGAGGAACTTCTGCTACTCTACATCGTGCAACGACTCATGTAGTCAGTGCTGCGGTCATCGTAGAAAGGGAGGAGCCGGGCCATGTGTAGAAGATCCAACACCCGATCTACTTCGTCAGCGAGGTCCTGAGTGAATCTAAGGTGCGGTACCCGCAAGTGTAGAAATTATTATATGCCGTACCTCTTACATCTCGCAAGCTCAAGCACTACTTCCAAGAACATACTGTTTTAGTGGTCACCTCCTTCCCAATAGGAGATATTCTTCGCAACCAGGAGGCCACTGGGAGAATTGCAAAATAGGCAGTCGAGCTTGGAGCTTTTGATATCCTATTCAAGCCTCGCACCGCCATCAAGTCTCAAGCGCTCGCCGACTTCACTGCCGAATGGACGGAACTTCAAAACCCGGCGGTCATCAAGGAACTCGAGTATTGGATGATGTATTTAGATGGTTCCTTCATGCTCAGCGGCGCGGGGGCTGGTATAGTGCTCATATCGCCAAGTGGAGAACGGCTGAGGTACGTCCTACAAATACTTTTTCCCGCATCAAACAACGCCGCCGAGTACGAGGCACTCATCCATGGGCTCCGTATCGCCATATCGTTCGGTATCCGACGTTTTGCGGTCCACGGAGATTCAATGCTCGTGGTCAATCAAGTGCAAAAAGAATGGTCCTGCATCGAAGACAACATGGCTGCCTACTGCCAGGAGGTACGCAAGCTGGAACGCAACTTTGACGGCCTGGACTCGTTCATGTACTCCGCCGGGACAATGAAGCGGCCGACGAGCTAGCAAAAATGGGATCCTGCTGGTCTACGGTGCCCGTGGGAGTATTCGTCGAAGAAATTCATAAGCCCACGATTAGCGCTCGGTCAAAGCTGGACGCCACGGCGGAGAAGAACGTTGAAGCTGAAGTCCTAGTCATTACCCCCGTTTGGACAGCTCCATATCTGGACTATTTGACGAAGGACGAACTACCCGAAGATCACGTGCAAGCCGAACGAATAATGCGCCGAAGCAAGAGCTATGTAGTGATCAGGGAGGACGTGGATATCCTCCAATTTGGATAAAAAATATATCTTCTTGTGATATGCCCCACGCTGGGTCGCTAGGTGGTTACCGCATGACGGAATCATATATCACAAGTTGAGCCTAAAACGGGCACGAATCCAGTGGTATGCCCCATGAGGGTCGAAAAGTTGTGCGTCGTAATAAATGAGTACAGATACCGTTCGGACAAATCCCGATACACTCCAAGTTGAGCCTAAGCTATATCCTACAGCAGTCGGATATGGGTATCACTCGGCCACGAGCTAAGAAAATCCCGATACGCTCCAAGCCGAGCCTAAGCTATATCCTACAGCAGTCGAATATGGGTATCACTCGACCATGAGCCAAGAAAATCCTGATACGCTTCAAGCCGAGCCTAAACTATATCCTACAACAGTCGGATATGGGTATCACTCGGCCAAGAGCCGCGCAAATCCTGATATGTCCCAAGTCGGACCTAAGGTGTATCCTATGACGGTTGGGTGCGAATATCGCTCGACCAAGGAACCATGCAAGCTTCGATGTGCCCCAAGCTGGGTTCAAGCTACGTCTAAACGACAATCATGGAAAAATGTTTGGAAAAGGTACTTCTTTATTATATATACAAAATTCACCAGGCATTATGACTGGGAAAGTATTACATTTACAGGGCCTTAAACTTCTCCCCGGCGCACGCGGCCGAGCTCCTCCACAAGAGCCTCCCTAGCCCTGTAAAGGACGGGGAAGATCTCCAAGAAGGTGTCGACGGCGACGCGATCGAGGGCGGCGGCCTTATCCTTCGCCCACTCCGCCATGGCGAGGTCGAAAAGCGCCCATTCCTCAGCAAGATCGTAGTCTTGGTCGGCCATGGAGGTCCCTCGAAAAAAAGGGTGGAGCTCAGAGCAAGGAGATGGAGAACTAAGCGCGATGGAATGTATTCTACAAGCGCTGGTTCACCTTTTATAGCCAATGCGATGAGGTTGAAGTAACTGCGAAGATGTGAAGACATCAGAAGCCGAGGAGACTTGAAGTTAATATAGTTTCAGAAGACAAAGGGGTTTTCGAAGGAAGGGTTGACACTGAAAACCAAAACAACATTGAAGATCGTCCAGTATTGATCCACGAAGAGAATTAAGGTTTCGCTTCGAGCGGGAAGAGGTATCTAATCCACATCTAAAATATGAGTTAAATTCATGAAGTCACCCACAATAAACCTGCGAGACAGAAGATTATAATAAAAAATGGGGGTTATATTCGAGTCCTTCATAATCCCCTTGCTGTAAAGAAAAGCGCTCAAATCAAAAGAAAAATCAGTCGGACATTTACGCTGGAAGCTAGAGATGTTGATCTCGAATCAAGGCCCGGATAAAAATGTAGCAATCGGATCATGAATCACTTGGGGCTACTGTAGAATATATGGAACCATGTACCTTCATGACAGGCCCAGTGTCACTTAAGGGTCCGACAGGCCCAAGTAGAAGGCCCAAAAGAAGCCTCGCGCCAAGCCTTGCTGCCGTATGGAAGGGGGCACATCCTATAGACAGTTGAATACGTATTTAGATATAAAAGATATGGTTGTAATCCGAGTCGTTAATGTGGTAGATAAAGATGTAAACTCTATCCTGTAACCGACTAGAATTTAGTAACCGATCGGAATCTCCTAACCGATCGGAACTCTGTAAGCCGCCCTACCCCCGCTATATAAGGGAGAGGTCGAGCAATCGAGCAATTGCCTCAACACACACACACCGCATATCGCCCAGAGCACATTGCGCTTTGAGCAATCTTAGATCCAAGAGATCCATATAATCCCAGCACACAGGATTAGGGTATTATCTCCTCCGTGAGAGCTTGAACCTGTCTAAACCCTTGTCTTGTGTGACCTTCGAGTTTGAGATCTAGCGCCTGCCCCATAAAATTATTGCCGACTACAAAAGTCGACACCTCTAATACAGACCGTTACAAGAAATGGCCTCGTTCGAAAAACTCGGGAGCGTGGTGCTAAAATCGGATCTGGGGCGCAGTAAAGTCGGGTGGTAACTGCCCTAAAAATGTAGTCTCCACGTTTGGCTTGACTCCGTCTTTAAAGCTCTTTACTTGACTTGGTAACCGTCGACTTATTTAAACCTGGCCTAGCCCAACCTTGCTAGCTCGAGCTAGGCCCTCATTCTCTTGCTCGAGCTCGAGCTCGCTGGTCAAGAGCTCGAGCTCAGGAAGCGCATGCTCGAGCTCGCTTGGCTCCGAGCTCAAAGTCGGGGATGCGTGCTTGAACTCGTGGGATACACTCCTCGAGTTTGAGGGGTGTTTACTTACACAGAGGTTACTGATCCTCGACAAAAAGTTTGTTTATAAATCCTGAGAAACTAAACTATTTTATATGAAAAGGATCAACTTTACGAAGATCCCATTGTATTCCAGAAGCCATTAGAATATCGATTGACAGACAATTAAAAAAAAGAAAACTCTAATATAATAGAATAGAAAACGAAACGCACTAACTTTTCTTTTGATGGATTCCTCTTATGATTACTAGTATAGTGTCATGTCTTTCAATTTCCTTTTTCTAGCACGTAATATATGGTCTTTTCCTTTTTCTAGAACGTTTGTTTCCTTTTCCTTAATCCAGGATATTTGTTTCCTTTTCCTTGAGATGATGCTGGAGGTGGGGGGAGATCTGTTGTGGACCACAGGGATGAGTTACACACATTAAACAATGGTCATCGGATGTGGGTGAGTAAAGCTGAGGAAAGATCTGAGAGGTTAATTTGGATGGAGGTAAGTTTCTGGGGACGTTTCGCTGGGTGCATGAAGGTTGGGCTATCTCTAGTGGGGTGCATTATTTGGGGTGGACATAGAAAAGAATACTTAGGTGCATTATAAAGGGGTATAGATAAGTTATAGTAATAACTAGGAATATTCTAGTAATGGAATTCCAAATCATACAAAATTCATGTAGAATTCGTTCGTTCTAATCGGTCCTTAACGGGCCTCACCGCTATACTGCACAGCCTGAACCTGTGCAAACCCAGCCCAGCCCGGATGCAACGAGGCTGAAACACGGGATAATGAAAGGGATAAGCCGACCAACTCCCACTCACCCTCGCACTTCCACTCCTCCCCTCCCTCGCCGGAGCATCGTCCCAAGAACCCCAAAATGGCCGCCACCTCCTCCACAGCCACCGCCATGGTGATGACCGCCACCTCCTCGACCGTCCCCGTCGCCACAGCACCCTTCTCCTCCCTCTCCCTCCCCCTCCTCCTCCGCCTCCGCCTCCGCCACAAACCCCTTCTCTGGGCCTCCCGCCGTCTCCTCCTCCCCGTCCCCAAGTCCTCCTCCTGGGACGACTCCGTCTCCGAGGAGGAGGAGGAAGAAGGGAAGGGGGAGGAGTCCGAGGAAGATGCCGCCGGGGAGGACGGTGATGAAGAGGACAAGGACGAGAAGCCGCGGCCGGAGCCGGTCTCCTCCTCGGAGTTTGAGTTCGCGGTGCCGCCTGAGGGCTACGTCGAACCGGCGCCGTTCGATGAGCTTCCGCCGGAGTCGCCGGAGGACGTGGCGGCGGCGTACGAGTCGCTCTACGGGCCGGCCTTTAGCGGCGAGACGGTTATAGGTAACAACGTGTTCGAGGTGAAAGTCGTGGACCCCGTGGACATGGACCGGGACCAGCGCCCCAACGACGAGTTCAGCGAGCGCGTCGTGCAGGTCAACCGCGTCACCAAGGTCGTCAAAGGCGGGAGGCAGCTCTCCTTCCGCGCCATCGTCGTCGTCGGCGATATGAAGGGACACGTCGGCGTCGGCGTAGGCAAGGCCAAGGAGGTCACAGAGGCCATCACCAAGGCTGCCATGAACGGCCGCCGCAACCTCGTCACCGTCCCGCTCACCAAGTACTCCACCTTCCCGCACAGGTGAGTGGCATCGCTAGGTGGATGTCCTAATGCCCGATCCAGTCAGTTCGAACTTAATGTGCAAAACAGGGGCCAAGGAAAACGTAGCATACTCTAAGCTGTCCACGAATTGTGGATGTAATTGTTTGGTTATTACTAACTAATTGCCTGGTTGGTGTGTTTCTTGGTCGAACTCAGTATTTTGGAAGCCGACATGCATTTTGAGAATTGAACCTAAATGATGCATTTTTCTGTTACACTTTGAAGTAATGGTGACTTACTCAGTAATTATCATTTGATCAAATTTGATGGTGAATTCACAAGTGTTTACCTTCCCTCTGTCAAGCACTGCATGATTTAGAAAATTTCATACAAGAATTTGGAAGTCTTAAATACTGAAGCGAAAGTCAATCTTGAGTCAAGTACTTTAGTTGTGTTCCAATATATGTGTTCTGGATATTTTCTTGTTTGGATGCCAATATCAACCTTCACAACTGCTTATTTGAAATTTCTCTGCTCTATCATAAATTGTGGAGTCAATGAGGATACTTCCTGCTGGAGTCATTTGTCAGGATACTCCCTGCTGATGGAGTCAGTTTTAGCTTACGTGGATTTTATGGGTCATCATGTAAAGCATGTTTAAGAAAAACCTTTGTTTGACGGTAGAAGAGTTTTTTTAGCTTAAAATATGTTAAACAGTACTGAAATTCAATTACATTTAGGTGCATACTAGGAATCCTGATTTGGACATTGGTACAAATTGGTCCTGTATAATCTCTGTTTTAATATATATTAGATGCTACTGTTGTTGTAATTATGTTTCCTTTTACCCCTTTAATGCTTGAAAATGATGACAAATTGGGTGAAATGCCAACCATAGGATAGCCTAGTGGTGTGAACTGTTGACCAGAGTTCGACTCCAACCATAGGTTGGGTCGGTTATTTGTGTGGATTTTCCACTACGATTTTCCGGGATTTGAACCCATGGCCTGTGGGTGTGAGCTTTAAGACGATTGTACTGGCTAGTTGTTCCCACTTCCCACCATCTCAAAAGAAAAAGAAAAGAAAAGAAAAAGTAAGGTGGCATCCATTTATACACTTCTTGTATAATATGCAATACTAAGAGTTTGTTTGTTTTTGCTTTGGATTATCTAAAAGCTGATTCTAGATTGTGGTTGTAGAGAAGCTGATTCTTCAAAATCTGCAATCCAAAAACACATATGAAGTGGATTGTGGATTCTAGTGTATATAGGTAGGCTGGATTGTGAGAATCGGATTCTAGAATCGGGTTGTTTGTTTCTAATTCTGCTTTTGAGGTCAGAATCTAGAATCAAAAGCTAAAACAAACAAGCCCTAAACCTGTTTATTGAATTGCAGCACTGTTTAGAGGTGACATAGGACTTTCTGTTTTTTAGGAATGCGAATTAACTGTAAAATTCTGCTCAAAATTTGTGAAAACAGTGTGTTGCGAAATAGTGATAATTTAAAACAGTGTTGTTTGTTTTCCATAAAAAAGAAGGGTTGTTTGTTTCTTGTTTTAGGGATATAAACCTTCTTTTAGCAAATTTAGTGTTTTCTGTAGCCATTTATCGGTAATATCACTTTGATCAATGCCTCAGTTGTAGGATTGTTGTTAGTTCTTCTCAAGTTTTCTCCTTGTTGGTTCATCTTGGATTTTGAGGCCCTATTCTCAGTTGTGGAACATTTATAATATTGTTTGCATTATTCTAAGGTTCCATTGTGTGGCATTTGTGTTGTAATGATTGTGAACATTTGTTATGGTTTTGTCAAAACTAGTCAGACAACAATCGTGCTTTCCTAATCCTAAGTTTATGCTCTTTATTTTGTAGGAATTTGGTTCTATATATGTTTTTGTCTTTATTTTCGGAAGATACGATGAATGTGAATCTATTTCCTTCTGCATTGGCTTATAAAGTTTTTTTTCTTCCAGAAAGGCTACATTTCAATGTACTGAGCTTGGGAAAATAACAATAATAAAATTTGGTGGAAATATTATTGTCTAAAAGTTTTATTTTTCCCACTTATTGTCATTGCATGTTGCTAGTTGGTATGTGCAATTTTGTAGATTCACTACCTATGATAATGGATTTGTTCTTCTCATACATAGGCAGTGAAATATTTTTCCATAAACCCTTTACCCTTGATAGTTGATACACATCAGAAATTTGGAAGCACCACTTTACCATTTTTTTCAGTTGTACATGAACTCTCTGTTCCATTGAATAAAATAGCTTAAATATTTCTCAATAATACATATATAATATTTTATATTCGAAAATAGATTTATATTTGTTATACGGTCCTATCTTCTATAAGTTGTATAGTTTACAACTGTTGTATATTTGGTTAATCTGTGCTGTTATAATCGGATCCCACAAAAAAAACTTTTTAATCCTTCTCTTTTTATCTCAACTAAGGAGGTGATTTCCAAGAATCTTTTACATGATTATTGTGGTAATATCTAGCATTCAAAGTTAAGGAGGTGCTTTAATCTTATATAGATGTTGTACATCTGTAATGTGCTGAGGCTGTAACACGAATAATCTTTCTCTTCTCTCTATCTGACAGCTAGCTCTGTTTACAATAAGGGTACACATTTGTTGCAACTCTAAGTACCATTTCCTCTTGTTTGTTCCTGCACCATAAACAGAGCTGATGCAGACTATGGAGCAGCCAGGGTCATGTTGAGGCCTGCTTGCCCTGGATCTGGTGTCATTGCAGGTGGAGCTGTGAGGGTTGTGCTGGAGATGGCCGGAGTTGAAAATGCTCTGGGGAAGCAGCTGCGAAGCAAGAACCCCCTCAACAATGCAAGAGCTACCATCAAGGCGACCCAAATGATGAGGCAGTTCAAGGATGTCGCTGCAGAGCGCGGGCTTCCAATGGAGGAGCTATGGAAATGATCAAACGTATCAATCTTTAAATTCCCTTTGTAGAATTCTTTTTCCTGTTTCTGCTGTATTTCTTGAGTTCATTTCAGTTGTATCAATCTGCCGGGACAATCAACAAAATTAAGCAGATGAAATTAAGTTGATCCACCAATATACATAGCTTGCTTCCATTTGTACGTCACAGGAACATATCAAATGAAAGAATCAACAAAATTAAGCAGAAGTGCACCTATATGTAGTAGGAAAAAGTCAATATGACACCTCAAATTTTGCTCGAAAATTAGTTTGACACCTTGAACTATAAATCCATACATTTAAACCCTTGAATTTTGCAATTCAGTTTAAATAACACCCTTACTTAGTTTTGTGTAGTAGTATTGCCTAAATGGCGTGATGAGTTGGCGGTATTGTCATGTAAGATGGCACGCTAGGCATATATAAGTGAATGACATGGGGAGCTTACAGAGAATTCTCTTCAAAATCGAAATAGAGGGGGAGCTGTTGTTGAAAATATGCCCAAGAGGCCAATCATGAAGATGATTATTATGTATTTATGCTTATGTTGTTCCTTTAATAATAATCACGAAACTCTGTAATTTGATCATAAAATTATTATAAATTGTCCCTTATTTATTTATTGGGTGGGACACTAATAAACTTTATTCAAAACAAGCACATGAATTGATTGATAATCACATTTCATGGATTATGGGTATGTGATACCATTCAGTCATGTGAATATATGTAAGTGTACATGTTATTAGACTGACCCGCTTATGAAACACCTTTTGAGAATTTGATTAATGTCATAAATTGTTTCATACAATGATAATGATTGATCCTTAGACCTGAGATCAACACAGTTTACTACATAAGGATGGTATGCTTTAATGTTGTCTAACGTTGTCCGTAACTGGATAATCATAAGGACAACGCTCGGATATACTTTGAATCATGCAAAGGGAAGTGTATGATCAAGATGGAATTTGTCCTCCTCATACTGAGGGAATGATATCAATAGGCTACTCGATGATAGAGACTAAAGAATGTACATGACCATGCCCGAACGATTAAATTGTTAATCGATCAATCTTATTAGTCTATTTCAAAGAATCAAGAAAATTGGTTTAACAGTGCAAGGATGGCAGACCTCAACCTTGAGTTAAACCATGATATCAAAGTGAAAAAGGGACCGACATGTATTTATTGAAGGTTTATCGAATAAATGATATTCATGCAATTTGGGTAGTCGTTATGTTCTGCTAGCAGCCGCTTGCGACTAATAAATCAGAAAAGGAGTTTTTCGATTTATTGCAACATAGCATGAACCTAAAAGGTCACACACAAACAAGAATAGGTTTAAGACTGATTTATGAAATCTTCTCTCGTAACATACATGTCAATGCGATTGAACATGATATATGGTTATTTACAAAAGGGCAGCGAATCTGCATAAAAATATGATTTTTATGCTGAAACCATTGTAGCACTGCTGAATACTATAGCAAGGGCTGAAACAATGCAGCATGTCGGCAGCACTGTAGCAAACCGACCTGCTACAGTGTCAGCTGTCTCGGGTACTGTAGCAACCGACTTTGCTACATTGCACGTGGCGGTTGCTACAGTACCCCCAGCTATAAATATGGCCTCCTAGGTTCAGAAAATGAGTGAGAAAAAATTGTGAAAAATTTTGGAGAAAAATTGAGGAAAGTGAAAAAGTTTCACGCGAACCAGAAAAGCCATGAGAGTCGTATCGCGCGGTACTAGCAAACCGGTATATGGTGTTGTCCGCCAATTGGTGTGGATACCTGAAGGTCGTGGCTGCTACTACCACGAAGATCCGACGTATCCATTTCTGCTGCTACGTCCAGGCGTTGAAGCTTGTGAGCTTCTGCAAAAAGCCTTGTATTTGCACTCCTAGGATCACGGTACGCATTTAGTGCTTTTGTTGTTTCTAAATCTTGGTTCTAATGCATGCGATCAGTCCGGGAAAGGGAATAGATTTTTAAAATTTACTGGTTCTTTCCACCCTGATTTCCCAACAGCTACAGGGGTTGATTTGGAAGCATGATTGGGAGCTCAGCGGGAGAGAAACGCATATGGGCCCTACTTGTTATTGACCAGTGTATCATCTTATATGGCAAAATCATCCACTCATTACGCCACACGGGTAATAATACTATGTAAAACCGGGTTTGGGTATTATTTAAACCGAATTGCAAAGTTTGGGTGAGCAAATACCTAGTTTCATAGTTCGAGATATTGGATAGACTTTCAACCAAAATTCGTGGCAATATATAGACTTCTTCCTATGTAGACTATACATACAACTTAGCTAACTGACTATGTAGTACGCACACAACTTTTTTTTTTAAATAAACCAATTTTTTAATAGTTTTAAAGGAATAAACCTACCTATATTTTTTTAAGGAATATTCCATAGTCGCTGATTGAAGACGTATTTAGGCCCCGTCACGGCGTGGTCCTATGATTTGGGCTTAAAGTCCTCTTTGGGACAGCTTTCGATTGTACAGATTCGGAATTATAGGAGAAGCTGCTTGCGATTATGGGAGAATCGGGCCGGGTTGGCTGTGTGTGGAGGACCAGGCTAGCAAGAATTAGAGAGAATCAGTTGGCATTCGGATTCTGATTCTATATAGAGGACAGTTTCTGATTATAGGAGAAGCTATCCAGAATCCTCCTGTTCGATAAATAATCCGATTTTTTTAAAACTGGTTAGAGACTGTCCTTCAGTCGCACGCGCGTGGTTCGACTGTGGCTGGCCTGTCGACTTAAGGCATGGTCGCTCACCGGTTTTGCTAGTAAGGGCAGTCGATTGCCAGTTGAGCAACGATAGGACGATGTTGGGCTGCGTAACCCAGTTGCGCGTTTGTTGCACGTATACAATCGTTCTCCAGTGGGACCATTGGCGGGTGCGCCCACCCTAGTTGCACTTTGGTTGCACGGCTGGTGGCTAATATCAGGGCCATAAATCGGCCATAAAACTCAATTTAATTCGGGAAAAAGAGAATGAGAGGGGAGGAGAGGAGAAGAAAGAAGAGAGGGGAGGAGAGGAGCGGCTCCACTCATCTTGGTCCACGTACTCGCATTTTTTGCGATTAGTTTTCGTTGCTCCTGTAATTTCTTGGGCATTTCAATGAAAATATGGTAGTTTTAGGTACAATAAACATATATTAGTGGCTCAATAGCATATTCAGTTATTCTATCTAGCTGTGAGTAACGAAACTCACATGAACAGGCAGCAGTGGAACCAAGAAAATCTTGGAGCCTAGGCAATCCAAACTATGGGCTATGGCTAATTTTGGAGGAAAATCTCCTCATTTCTGAAATTTAATAGACCAACATTTTAGTTTAAATATTCACTAATTGGACAAAGCAACAAAACAAAGAGCAATGGTAGATTATTCAATTCTTCTTTTATTGGCTTCTTGCGTGGCTTGCCCCCACAGACCACATGGGCACACCTCACTGCCCACCTCGAAGTTACAACTTGACGCGTGTATCATATCACATTGAGGCAGTAGCAGTCTCGTTCTGAAAGATCGAAAAGGCGACTAGAGGGGGGTGAATAGGAGCCAAATAAAATTTTCGAATAAATTCTCCCCCTAGAATTCAATCCACCAAAAGACCGTAAAGAAAGAATCAACCATCGATCGTGCAATTTCAAAACAGAGGTTCACCGCTTAAGATAGGGTGAACAAAAAAAAGCGACCGGTCGAGTAGCTCGCCTGATGAACAAGATCGCGAATCGGTCGTTAGTATCGGTCGGATGAATAAAGATTCTCCCGACCAAGTGGTCGGATGAATAGTACTCCCGACCGAAGTGGTCGGTGAATGTAACTCCCGACCGGAAGTGGTCGGATGAACGATGTTCGGGTGAACAAGACTCGACCAGTGAATGAGATTCCCATCATGGAGGTCGGTTAAACAAGACTCTCGATCGCAGAGGTCGGATGAACAAGATGCTGGGTGAATAGTGTTCGGATGAATAGATTCTCCGACCGATGAACGAAGACGCCCGACCTCACGAGGTCGGATGAACAATACTTCGGGCGAATAGTGTTCCCGACCGATGAACAGTACGCCCGACCTACAGAGGTCGGATGAACAGTACTCGGGTGAACAGTGTTCAGATGGATAGTGCCCCCCGACCAATGAACAGTACGCCCGACCTACAGAGGTCGGATGAACAGTACCGGGGGTCGGATGAACAGTAAAATCAGCACGATCTTAAAAGCAATCGATGTAACTTTTGATCTACCGATCCAAAAACAGGGAAAATTGGTGTGCACCTCCCTAAGGATGTCAGGAACCTATTTCAATCATCAATCGAAGGAATTGATACCAAGGTTCCGTCCCTTTTCAGTTAAACAAATGCAACACCAAAAACAGAGTCACGAACACAGACTTCACCCCTAACTTGCTGGTGAGAGTTGATGATCAGAATATCCTTGGATGACTCTACACAAATCACAGCAAGTAAGTACACGAAGAAACAACCCTTCAAACAAATAGAAACACTATCCAAAACTAGTCACGTAAATTGGTTTCTTGCAAACCTGAATAGAAGAGGTTGTAGATTGCCTAGATAATTGGGATATGATCTATAGAAGATTCATCCAAAGAATCTTTCATCCTTGGCAACAAGAACCGAAGCCAATCAGACTAAAGAACGCAAGTCACACGCTTACGCACTTCAAGAACACACAGATTTACAAACTTGCAACAAGAACGCAATGATTGCCTAGATGATTGAAAGCA
The DNA here is from genome assembly GCA_036346275.1 of Otatea glauca. NCBI lineage: Eukaryota > Viridiplantae > Streptophyta > Magnoliopsida > Poales > Poaceae > Otatea > Otatea glauca. The sequence goes on along the minus strand of CM070715.1, from coordinate 55,464,470 downwards.
CCGAATCTAGAGAAGAGTTCATCAATCATGAATTTCAACAAAGACTCAGAAGCATGTAGAAGGAGATGAGGCAAATCCAAATTACGTAAAGAAAATTGCAAGTAAGTAAATGCGGAATTTAGATAATAGAATTTAAGTGCGTAATGTAAATACGTAAGAGAAATGAAACAAGAACATAGATGAAGAACATTTCATTTCTGGAAGGGAGGTTTACAAAGCCTCACAACAAAGTGGGCAAAACTCAAATGAGCAGCAAAAACCTCAGAACCTTCAGAGAGGGAAGGCTGCCCCTACCCCTCTATTTATAGTGACCTGGGATCAATTCCCACCCTTGGATATCTTGTTTCAATCCTAAGCCAACATCCAAGAGCCAGGATTTGATCCTTACACTGCCACTCTCAACAACTCTCAACTACTCACGAGACTTTCCTCACCGCTCACCACGCCCCTGTGGAGACACCCTCTCCTGCCTAGTAGCGAGCTAGGAACACCTACCACCCTTGGATGATCCTCTAAACCCTAGAGCACTCCATCAAGGGCTGAGATTTTACCCACTCACACAGCTATGCATGGGCTGACCCGAAACCCAACAACACAACGGGTTTTGCACGCTGCTCAAAGCATACCAACTTGACCCGCTACTCTCTCTTCCCGATCGCGATCCAACGGTCCTCCTCGATCGAGCAGCTCCAAGTTAGCATCTCATCCATTCCTTTGTCTTCTTGGCTTGCGGCTACTCCTCGCCTCACCATCTTTGGCGACACCACGATCATCCGGACCTCGGCTCCCACCTAGTCCCGATCCCCTTCGCCTCACCATGACCTAGCTCCAAAGTCCCGCAACCATCATAGACAAGGAAACCACATCACATAGCAATGTCCAACAACACATATCCATCTCAACAGAAAGATATACACTTCATCGGCAAAAAACCACGACCACACATGGTCCGACCAATCGGTCTCCATCCCGACCACGACCGACCACTGGTCTCCATCCCGACCACTCGAGGTCCGACCACCGGTCTTCGCCCCGACCACTCGGGTCCGACCATCGGTCTTCTTCCCGACCACTCGAGGTCGACCACGGTCTCCGTCCCACCACTGGGGTCGGACGATCGGTTTCCAACCACCACACTGAACCACTGGGTCGGATGATCGGTCTCCAACCACCAAAGCTCGCACCACTCGGGTCGTATAACCGGTCTCCGACCAACCAAAGACTGACCACTGGGTCGCATAACCGGTCTCCGATCAACCAAAGACTCACCACTCGGATCAAACTCAAATTCAAGCACAACAGTTAAACCACGACCAATTACTCATCACCATCGTGATAGACCTCCACATGGTCTTTCAATCTCCCCTTGATGAGTATATTGACAAACACTAAAAGGCATAAATTTGAGTTTGTAAAGCAATTTGATTGCAAAACCAAACTTGGTCCAGAGAGAAAGATATAAAATCATGACCAAGTTGGCGGTAAGATTTTAGAGCAAGATCATGAAAAGAGCAAGTTTTCTACAAAAGCTCTAAAATCAATCATAAGTGCCAAATGTGATATGATCCATAAGAGATAGCAAAGATTTACAAAGATCATAAGAGATAGCAAGCTTTCACATTTTTATCTCCCCTTTTCTACATTTTAAATGATGCCTTTTCTACATTTTCTCCCCTTTGGCAATATAGGCATCAAAATGGAATTTTCTCTCTTTTTTTTTGTTTGTTTTCTCTCCTTTATATATGTATGCATGAAATGCATCCTAAGTGAGCTTTGAGAATTATCCAAGTGATCACAATGACAAGATATGACACCAAGCTAGTCAATTTAGAAAATGATGAACTAGGATGTCTGCAAGAACAAATTCATTTGGCTCACAAGCTTGGTTTACAAGATTTTATTTTAGCAAGATTTGAACAAGTGCAAAACTTAGCAAAAGTTTCAAAGCTAGAAGCCAAGACCACTCATAGGATCAAATGGAAAACCTAGAGTTCAACCTACTCAACACTTTGGGGAATCTTGAAGTACATATAGAGTCCTTCGAGTTCATTTTTCAATTCATGCAAATTCTTCTTCTTTGATATTTTGAAAGACATAGCGGGTGCAAATGTTTGACATTATTTGCATTCTTTACCCACTTATGTTTTTGTTATTTGCATTTCTTAATGGTTGACTCAAGCCATGTTCGATCACCCCAAGAGTAACTCTTAAGAGAATGATCTTGGTCATACACTATATATTCCAAGTTCATCCCAAGTGCAATGGGAGGCGCCTCGAGAATATATAGTGTTGAGTTCAATTTTGCACAAAAAGAGTCAAGTTTTTCTTATTTTAGCATATATGAGCAATTTTGAAGGACTAAAATATGGATCAAGCAAGTTTCACCTAAGTTGCTATAGGACTCTAGAGAACTCCATAAATTCACAATTCATGGTAAAACCTCTAGAGAAGAAACTTTAACAAGAAAAAGCAACATGTTTTCATTTAAGATTTTCAATTTTCAGATTTTAACAAGCTTAGTATCATAGATGAACTTGGATAGACCTAAGCTAGTGATTTTCTTCAAAGATGTAGCAAGGTGCATTACATGAAAGATTGAATCAATTGCATAATAGACAAAGCTCATAAAATGTAAAAATGCAGTCTAAATGCAATGCATGAACAGATTCCCAAACTCCCTCAACAGCTTGAATCAATTTTAGGCTCAAATCTGGTTAAAGTTGAGTTATTATCAAGATTAGGCATAAAGAAGACCCAAATGAACTCAATAAAAACAAAAAAAAGCAGAATGGGGAGAAGAAGTCGAGAAACTGCAAGACTGGATGGCTATTGAGCATAGATAAGATAGAAGAGACTCACTATCGCTCAGATCGGCTCTTATCTTCCCTAGAGACTAACATAGGAAGTCGACTCTAGATCCCAACTAAGGAGTGCACATGCACCTGCTCTACCAGGAGGCCCAAAACCGCTAGACTTATAAGACCGTGAGGGAACTCAACCTAGAGAGAAGAGAGAACAACTAATCACGCATGATAGCAACCTAAAGCATAAGATAAGAGGTCCATGGAAGACATGCTAAGTGAGTGAACTCAACTTAAGAAAACAAGCCCAAAGTCACCCGTAAGAAGAAAGGAAAAGTCAAAGAAAATATATAGTACATAATATACAAACCAGCTCCCCCTCAAGATAAGCCGTATGGGCTCACGACTCCAAGCTCACTCCTCAAGGCAACAAACCCGAGCTATCCAAAGGCTTGGTAAAGATATCGCTAACCGGTGGTCACCATCTATGAATCAAGCACGATATCACCCTTCTCCACATGGTCTCTAAGGAAGTGATATCTAATATCGATGTGTTTGGTCCGGAATGTTGCAATCGGGTTTTTAGCAATGCAAATAGCTGAAGTGTTGTCACGTAAGAGTGGCACACTCTCTATTTCTAACCCATAGTCCTGCAAGGTCGATCTCATCCAGAGCACTGACTACAAAGAATCGGTCGCAACAACATACTCGACCTCGGTGGACTGGCAACCCTGCATCGCTTCCTAGATGACCAAGAAACAAGAGAAGTGCCAATGAATTGGCAAGTGCCGTAAGTGTTTTTCCTATCTATCCTACACCCCGAAAGTCGGCATCGGAAAAGGCTCTAAGAGATAGACAAGAAGAAGAAGAGTACCAAATACCATAATCGGTGGTGGCACGAAGGTACTGAAGATGCGCTTGATCGCCGGCGGTGAGAGGCGCGAGGAGAAGCTTGAAATCGAGCGCACGACACACAAAGAAAATGTATGTCCGGCCTCGAAGCAATGAGGTACAAGAGGGAGCCGATCATGTTCAAACTCCTTTTGATCAAGAGGCTCACCATCCTCATCGGGCTCGAGGACAAGCGGTGGTGGCCATAGGAGTCATCACCGCTTCCCATCGACATGTCGGCGCCCAGAGGTCACGGGTATATTTGCCTTGATGCAAGAAAGTACCTCCCGAGTCCGCTTGATTTGAAGCCAAGAAAGTAGCTCAACTCGCCCATCATACTCATCTCAAACTCAGACTCATCACATCGTAAAACCGAGAGACAAGAGAATGAGAGGAGCCACCAAAATGATATCGCCCACATAAATGCGGACAAGAAGAAAATGAGACTCATGGTGTTTGATGAACAGAGTTTTGTCTACTATGCCCATTTTAAAGTCATGGTGAGAAGATAAGACTTGAGCCTCTCATACCATGTTCTGGGGCCTGCTTGAGTCCATACAGAGCTTTGGAAAGCTTGAAAACATGACTAGGAAACTTGGGGTTCTCAAACTCGGAGGTTGTTTGACATAAACCTCTTCCTCAATATAGCCATTGAGGAATGCACTCTTGACATCCATTTGATAGAGCTTGAAGCCCCGGATGCGTAAAATGCAAGCAGATCCTAATAGCCTCTAGCCTAGCTACAGGGCAAAGGTCTCCTCAAAGTCAATACCTCAACTTTGAGAAAAGCCCCCTGCAACTAGTCTAGCCTTGTTGCGAATGACAACCCCATCCTCACTGCTTGTTTTTGAACACCCACTTGGTCCCAATGACATTATGACCGGATGGGCGCTCTACAAGTCGCCGGACTTTGTTCCTCTCAAAGTTCTCAAGTTCTCATGCATGGCATTAATCCACGACTCATCGGATAATGCATGAGAAACATCCTTTGGCTCAAAAGAGGCAACGAAGGCGAGTGAAGACAGAAGAAGACAGATCCGCTTCTTGAGCGTGTGACACGCCGAACAAATCGCCGATCATTTGATCGGAAGGATGACGCTCTCGAATATGACGGGAGGACTGTATGTATGGCCTCTACCTCTTGAACGAAAGAGATAGGAGCAGAGCCACTCGTTGAAGGAGAGTCAAAAGGCAAGGGCCGGTCTCCCGAGGTGCGTAAATGGAAACAGAGGCACCTCAGTGTAGAGGGACTGGATCGGATGGAACACCATCATCTCCATTATCCTCATCCTCTACAAAAATGGTCTCAAGGAAGAAGAAGAGCTCAAACATCGTGTCTAGCTCCCGGCTAGCCTCATCAAAGGTCACATCACGTGTCTCTATGATCCTATGCGCATCAACACCTGCACTTATAGCTACGAGAAGAAGACGAGTAACCTAGAAAGATACCATCGTAAGAGCGAGACTCAAACTTATCTAGGTTACTGACTTCAAGATAAAACACTTGCAACCAAAACGCGAAAATGGGACACACCGGGCTTTCGCCCATACCTCAACTCATAAGAAGTGCGATGCAAATGTGCTCTCAAAAACACGCGATTAGACACATGGCAAGCAGTAGCTATAGCCTCACCCAAAACTTCCTAGGAGTACTATACTCATCTAGCATCGTCCTGGCCATCTCAACCAGGGTCCTGTTTTTCCTTTCCACTACGCCATTCTACTGAGGGGCGTAGGGAGAAGAGAACTGATGCTCTAAACCAGACTCCACACAAAAGCTCTCAAAGTAGGAATTCTTGAACTCCGTGCCATTATCATCACAGATAGCTCAGAATGCACCGGGAGCTCAATAGACAACCCATCGACCAAACCCTGAAGTGAGAAAAGTCTCATCCTTTGAGGCCATGAAGAATACCCAAGAGTATCTAGAAAATCATCAACGATGACAAGAACATACCACTTCCTCCCGCGATCGCACTCTAGCCGACCAACAAAGTCCATATGTAAAAGCTGTCTGGTGCATCACCATCACTACGGGATCGGAGGATGAGAAGCGAGAACCATCTTGCCATATCGGCAAGGAGAGCAAACTAAGTCTTTGACCATCTTGAGTTTAGGGACTCGAATGAGATCGTGGTCGCTAACTCGGTCAAATGATCAAAACCAATGTGGCCAAGTCTCCTATGCCGTAAGGAGAGTCACGGACTCGAAGCAATCAAACATCAAGAGAGTCTCCGAAGAAGCGAAAAAATCAGCACGAAAGACTCTCCCAAATCTAGAAATCCCGCAAACTAACCCTCCCGATGAATCAAGGATTCTGCAGACATTACTCTTGAAGCTTACCTCGAAAGAGTCATCGATAAGTCGAGAAACAGAGAGCGATTGTATTGCGTACCACTTACTAAGGCAACATCTTTAAGAATGAAATTTTGGTTAATGCAGATGGTACCTTTAGCAATGACTCTACTCAAGATGCATCCCCAAAAGTGATTAACTCATCACCGGGCTCGGACTAGGAAGAGAACCATCGAGAATCTCCGGTCATATGGCGAGAACAACCGAGTCAACAATCCAAACATCTCCTTCCCATCCGACCAACCCGATCAAGACATAAGAGAGAAAGATGACTCAAGATCGATAGAGTGAAGACTTGGGAACCCAATCTCAACCACATGATGCCTCGTAGTACCACCACGTATGCGGTCGACTCGAGTGTCTCTCCGCCGCTTAACTATCACACGATCGAAGCGGCTCGTAGATGATCTAGAGTCAAATCGGGTTGGCTCGCCGTGGTGCAAAAGCCGAACCACCCCAAGAAGGTCGCTCAATCTCCTACCGAACACCTCACGCCACGATATCTACCTCGATGGGAAGAACGAGGAATATCAAGAGGACGGCGAAAGACCGACTCACGAACAGCTCCAAGACTAAAATTCAAGAACCAAGATGAAAACCAAGTCCTCGACGCTGCCCAAAAGCAGCGACTCTCTAACCTCGTCTAGAAGCAGTGTGTCTTAGGAGCACTCAAAGTCCGGGATGACCCCGAATACCCTAAGAGCAAAGAACACGATCACGCCGAGTGATCTTGGCGCGCCTAAAGCAAAAATCTACTAGGTGACCATCCTTCTTGTGAAGGTGCATGTATACTTCGCCTTGCTAGAGGCGTATAATAGGAGAAGCATCCTTCCGTTAGAAGTCCCATGGACCACACCAACAGACTCAACACAAGTGGTGCTCACCACGAGCTACCACAATCTCACCACTCTTGGATGCACGCACAATGGTAGGAGGATGTGCCTAGCGTGCTCCAAGTAGTCAAATCCTAGACCCCGATTAAATCACGATCTTAGATTGGTCTAGAATGAGATTGCTTCTTCTTGCTCTCCAACAAACTTCTCGAGAGTGCTCATAAGATACCGGCAATCTCGGAAGAAAGAAGCACAAGAAGAGCAGGGGAAGAAGAAGAAGAACCGTAAAGATGAGCTCTCTCAAGACGTGCATTTTTCTCCTCAAAGACGGCTGCCTCAATCTTGAGGGCCTCACAAGAAACGCAAGACGCATTTCTAATTCTATGGGCTTGGTCTTCTAATTTCTTCCTAAGCTCGACATGGATTTTATCCAAGTCCCCACAATCTCAAGACATCGCAAGCAATATTTTTGTGACTTATCTAGTAAGTCCTTAGCAAGTTTAGCACACTTGACATTGTGGTTTCATTGTCAAGTTTTAATTGCTTACACCCTCACATGAGTATTTGGATCCTTAGAAGCATGTGATTCAAGTTCATTGTTTCTAGCGTAAAGCTTTCTAAGGTGTTCGCCATGGCATCAATTTCGTAAAGCAATTTAGGCAATTAGCACAAGAGGGAGTAGAGTGAGCATTAAGAAAACTAGCTTCTACAGTAAATATCATCAATAGAACTAGTGCTAGCATTCTTCATCCTAAGACCATCAAGTTCAAGAAGCACACTATCATGTATGGTCCTTAGGTTCTCCAACTCCACAAGAACAAAGATCACAGAGAACACAACATCGCTGACTCGGGAGGAGAAGATCTAAGTGAAGCTAACTCCGAGTCAAGGTACCTACTTCCTTCTCTAACTCGTAACACCTCGACCTAGCCTTAGCATGAAACTTGCCTAATTTACGTAAGGCGATTTAACTCGTCGTAGGTGGGTACCTCATCCGTGTCAGACACAAATGAGTCGCTTACTTCAATGGCGCCGCCATGAAGCACATGCCGAGAAGTCATCGCTGCCCTTCACCTTCTCTTGCGGATCGCCCTCGCTTGCATCGCTCCAGTTCTCCGTGTCGAGAGCTCGATGTCGCCCAAAGGCGGCGAGGACCCGTGAAAGAGCTTCTTGTTCTTGGCAAAGTTGCGGTACTTCTTCTTCGCCGCTCACGAGCCGGGCCTTCTTGTTGCGGTTCTTGTCGGTGTAGTTGTTCTTGCCCGAACCGCCTTGTTCGCTTTTGCCCTTCTCCAATTTTGGGATAGTTTGCTCGAATGTGGTTGGGGCCACCACACTCAAACAGTGATCATCCCACCTCTCTTCCTCTCTCTCACTCTCTTGTATGCATATGAAAATTTGCGAGCAAGAAGAGCAAGCTCATTTTCTGAAATTTTTCCAGTTGGTCATCGCTAGCTCACAAAGGGCGAGAGAGAGAAACCAATGTAAGAATCGAAAGAGAGGATCCAATGGGATCGGTGACCAAAGCCATCGATCGAGACTTCGTCTTCCGCGAGACGACGCCGATCTCATGAGTCTTGAGGCGGAATAAAGCCCGCCAAGAGTCAAAGTCGATAAGTCGGTGGTGTCCTTGATGGTGGTCACCTTCATCTCCTGCACCAAGGTCGAGTGCGGTCAAGAAATGCCGAGCATTGTCCGAGTCGTATATGCAACCGATCGCCGAGGTCGCCGTAATCTTTGTAAACCGACCAAAGCACTCGTCAAGATTCTCACCGCGTGTTGTTCAAACTTGTTGAACTCACGCTTGAATTGGTCCTGTCGAACCGCCTTGATTTGGGTAGTGCCTCATGGTAAGCATCAAGGGTCACCCAAATCTCATGAGCGTAACGAAGGTGAGAAATCCTATCGTACTCATCGCGACTAAGGCCTGTATGAGGATGTTCCTTGCCTTAGCATTTGCCTCAACGTCACCATATTGCCACCGTGACGTTCTCATCTGCAGAACCTCATACGGAGCTTCACCTTCCGCCATATCAGAAGCCCCGGCGTGATGTACGACTCCATCCGAGATTTCCAAAAGGAAAATCAACTCCAGAGAAAATAGGAGGCTTGGTGGAATACTTGTCCATCGCCATGGCTCTTGAGACCGGTCAAGATCTAGAAAGAGCGAACCGCTCGATACCAATTGAAAGATCGAAAAGGCGACTAGAGGGGGTGAATAGGAGCCAAATAAAATTTTCAATAAATTCTCCCCTAGAATTCAATCCACCAAAAGACCGTAAAGAAAGAATCAACCATCGATCGTAATTTCAAAATAGAGGTCAGACCGCTTAAGATAGGGTGAACAAGAAAAATCAGACCGGTCGAGTAGCTCGCCTGATGAATCTTTCGCGAATCGTCGTTAGTATCGGTCGGATGAATAAGACTCCCGACCAAGTGGTCGGATGAATGTAACTCCCGACCGGAAGTGGTCGGATGAACAGTGTTCGGGTGAACAGTACTTCACTGATGAATAAAGACTCCGATCATGGAGGTCGGTTAAACAAGACTCCGATCGCAGAGGTCGGATGAACAGTACTCGGGTGAATAGTGTTCGGATGAACAGTACTCCCGACCGATGAACAGTACGCCCGACCTACAGAGGTCGGATGAACAGTACTCGGGCGAATAGTGTTCCCGACCGATGAACAGTACGCCCGACCTACAGAGGTCGGATGAACAGTACTCGGGTGAACAGTGTTCAGATGGATAGTGCCCCCGACCAATGAACAGTACGCCCGACCTACAGAGGTCGGATGAACAGTACCGGGGGTCGGATGAACAGTAAAATCAGCACGATCTTAAAAACAGAAATCGATGTAACTTTTGATCGGCTGATCCAAAAACAGGGAAAATTGGTGTGCACCTCCCTAAGGATGTCAGGAACCTATTTCAATCATCAATCGAAGGAATTGATACCAAGGTTCCGTCCCTTTTCAGTTAAACAAATGCAACACCAAAAACAGAGTCACGAACACAGACTTCACCCCTAACTTGCTGGTGAGAGTTGATGATCAGAATATCCTTGGATGACTCTACACAAATCACAGCAAGTAAGTACACGAAGAAACAACCCTTCAAACAAATAGAAACACTATCTGAAAACTAGTCACGTAAATTGGTTTCTTGCAAAACCGAATAGAAGAGGTTGTAGATTGCCTAGATAATTGGGATATGATCTATAGAAGATTCATCCAAAGAATCTTTCATCCTTGGCAACAAGAACCGTAAGCCAATCAGACTAAAGAACTGCAAGTCACACGCTTACGCACTTCAAGAACACACAGATTTACAAACTTGCAACAAGAACGCAATGATTGCCTAGATGATTGAAAGCACCGAATCTAGAGAAGAGTTCATCAATCATGAATTTCAACAAAGACTCGAAGCATGTAGAAGGAGATTAGGCAAATCCAAATTACGTAAAGAAAATTGCAAGTAAGTAAATGCGAATTTAGATAATGTAATTTAAGTGCGTAATGTAAATACGTAAGAGAAATGAAACAAGAACATAGATGAAGAACATTTCATTTCTCGAAGGGAGGTTTACAAAGCCTCACAACAAAGTGGGCAAAACTCAAATGAGCAAAGAAAACCTCGTAACCTTCAGAGAGGGAAGGCTGCCCTACCCTCTTTTTATAGTGACTGATCAATTCCCACCCTTGGATATCTTGCTTCAATCCTAAGCCAACATCCAAGAGCCAGGATTTGATCCTTACATCGCCACTCTCAACAACTCTCAACTACTCACGAGACTTTCCTCACCGCCACCACGCCCCTGTGGAGACACCCTCTCCCCGCCTAGTAGCAAAGCTAGGAACACCTACCACCCTTGGATGAGCCTCTAAACCCTAGAGCACTCCATCAAGGGCTGAGATTTTACCCACTCACACAGCTATGCATGGGTGACCCAAACCCAACAACACAACGGGTTTTGCACGCTGCTCAAAGCATACCAACTTGACCCGCTTCTCTCTCTCCCGATCGCGATCCAACGGTCCTCCTCGATCGAGAGCAGCCCAAGTTAGCATCTCATCCATTCCTTTGTCTTCTTGGCTTGCGGCTACTCCCGCCTCGCCATCTTTGGCGACACTCGATCATCCGACCTCGGCTCTCCCACCTAGTCCTCGATCCCCTTCGCCTCACCATGACCTAGCTCCAAAGTCCCGCAACCATCATAGACAAGGAAACCACATCACATAGCAATGTCCAACAACACATATCCATCTCAACAGAAAGATATACACTTCATCGCCAAGAAACCACGACCACACATGGTCCGACCACCGGTCTCCATCCCGACCACGCACTGACCACCGGTCTCCATCCCGACCACTCGAGGTCCGACCACCGGTCTTCGCCCCGACCACTCGAGGTCCGACCATCGGTCTTCGTCCCGACCACTCGGGTCCGACCACCGGTCTTCTTCCCGACCACTCGAGGTCCGACCATCGGTCTCCGCCCGACCACTGGGTCGGATGATCGTTTCCAACCACCACACTGCACCACTGGGGTCGGATGACTGGTCTCCAACCACCAAAGCTCGCACTCACTCGGGTCGTATAACCGGTCTCCGACCAACCAAAGACTGACCACTGGTCGTATAACCGGTCTCCGACCAACCAAAGACCTGACCACTCGGATCAAACTCAAATTCAAGCACAACAGGCTAAACCACAGTCAATTACTCATCACCATCAGGGATAGACCTCCACATGGTCTTTCACGTTCCACAAGTTTCCACACGATGGAAAGAAGACTCTGCACGTCGGTCTGCTAGAACCTTGCAGCATGGCCCTCTTGGTTCTCACAGGAGTTAGTCCCTTGACTTTGGTTATCTCCATATACACTAGGTGCATGTTTATTTCTAACCAAGGAGTTAGAATAAGATAGGTCCGAAACATTTATATTTTTGTAACCGAATAGGATTCGAGATAACCTTTATCAATTTAAATCCTTGTCCAAACTGACTCCCTAATCAATTCTTTATATTACATTAATCCGAATCATATAGGCTTTTACTGTTTCGAATTAAAATAATCCGAATCAAACTGGGACTTATTCTATATCTAATAATTCCAATATATTAATTATCCATATAATAATTAATGGAATTTATTAACAAACTACTAGGTTTCCATTCTTGTGTGTGATCCCATATGCCCATTGTGTTATTTGCAGTGTATCTAATCACCATTTGATGCATAAGTTATAAGAGGCTGCTAGCATCACTTTATGGCTTTCCAAACCACATGGATATCATTTATTTGACAAATCATCAACGCATATATGTTTGATCCTTTTGTCACTTTCAGATATCAAGATTAAACCCAAGGTAAGATATGTGTCATCTTTATGTTGTTTAATCCATTGTTTCTCAAATATCGAAATTAGACTAAATAGATCAAGCGGTTGATAGCCCAACCTACTCGAGTATGGTCATGCATATTATTTAGTCTATCTTCTTCGAGTGACCTTAAGATATCTTTGTCCTGTATAACAAGGAAGACAAAATTTCATCTTGACTATACACATGCCTCCACATATCTCAACACATTTCCGAATGTAACTAATATAATATCCTGTTGTGGACAATGATTAGTAACATCAAATAATGCAATCCTTATGTTGGGATCCATGTATGTCTCAGGTCAAAGGATCAATCGTAAACATTGTATGAAACTAACCAATAACATGCATAAAATGTTCAATGAGGTATTTCATAAATGGGTATATCCAATAACATGTTCACCAACACGTTATCCATATAATTGTGTTTATATCACATATCCATGATCTGCAAAATATGATCATCACACAATCATATGCCCATCTCTAGAAAGAAAACAATTGATGTTCCAACCAATAAAACAACAAGGAACAATTTATAATACTACCACAAACGTGAGTCTCACGATCAAGTCACATACTTGATGATCTATAACATGGTATTTATTAATGAAATATAAAACATAAATATCTATCAATCATCTCTATGATTAGCCTCTAGGGAATATTGACAAGCCAACAAGATATGCCTGAGTAGACAAGTCTTGAGCCCCACCGCCGCCCTGCCCCGCCAACCAAAGGGACACCGCGCTACTGTTATAGGATTTGGTGAGGAAGAAGCAATGCGGGAGAGGCATTGCACTGCTGTTGCTCGATTCCGCGATGGTGCAACATGATCTAGAGAGTAAATGAGTTTGCTATGGGCTGCGGGCTTGGATCCAGTGTGAATATGTGACATGATGACAGCCCAGAAGTCCAAAAGGGGAGGACATGTGACGGCCCAACTATTGGGGGGTGTGTTTGACGGCTCGCCTTGCTTGGGAGACGGCCTATTCGCCCCTTTCAGTGGTGGCAAAGCTCAATGGGGTTCCAATGGAGCTCTTAGGTGAGCTCGCCCTACCCAAGAGGTGCCTCCACCGCTGTGATTAGGTTATCTTCAAGCAAGTAGAGGAATTGGAATCAGATCAGCTAGACAACATGTAAGTATACATCTATCACCTTTGTTTCCCAAGATTTATCTAGCTTACTATCAATTGTAATCATAATAGGTGTATGATTTTCAATTAATTTTCTGATAATGTTAACTACTTTTCAGACAATACCTTCCACTGCAATATCTATTTAGGAAAAATATATATCTAATATTTCTAGAACTGTATATCTGATATAGAGTGCAATCAGAGGGGACTAGTGTATAATCACAACTTGTTTCTCCTACTGAAAACTACAATTAAAAATATGAAATATTCAGAACTTGTTCTTTGTTTATAGAGCATTCAATAGAAAATGTTGAATTGTCAAATACAGAATAAATCCACATGAAACATCAAACTCGAAGTTTTGATTTTTACCGAGTAAGGAGCAATGTTCGAGGATCGTAGGTGGATGTACGAGGGATGGAACAACGGCAAACCTAGTATTAATTGGACTAGAAAAGCATATTATTTCATCAAAAGGGCATTCTCGGCACCAAATGCAGAGAGGGACGGGGTGTTACGCCCATGTCACAAGTGTGCCAACTATAAGAGGTAGAACAAATGTGACATGTCCATACATAACAATGGTTTCATGTTGCGATACTTAGTATGGACAGAACATGTGGAAAGGGTGAATGTGTCTCTAGTACTAGATGAAGGAATTGCTAAAACAGAACAAACAAACCATTGGGATGAAAGTTAACTAATCTGGCTAATTTACATCATCCGTTTGTTTAAAGATGTGACTGCAACAATAGCTGCTATTGATTTATATAAGTTGTTGACAGCCTCTGAAGAGCAGATTCATAATGAGGCCACCATGACCATCCTATCTACTGTTACATGTTGATGTCCTTCAAGTCTCAATACAACATGTCCTAAAGATTCAACAACAAGTGGGGAACAACCAACAAGTCACCAACTTGGGAAGTTAAGGAAAGATGGTTCAAGTAGAGGTCATCAAAATTTAATTGGTTTAGGTCATATGTAAGTACATGTAACTCTTGTACAGAAAAAACTTCAATTTAACAATTATAGTTTTCTTAATAATCCTTCGTTATTTTTGTAATGTACGAATACATCAAGCACCCATAAGGATTTTGCTCGGATATTGTGTGCACTAGCATGATCCTCAAGTAGTGAAGTATACACAAAATGTTTGAATTTGGATATTCGGTCCCAACAATCTAGAACATCATTTGTTGAACCACCAATGAGGAGAAAGATTTGTCTCAAGGTGACAACGAACAAACAGGTGAAGCACATGGAAATGATCCAACATGTTGTTGACTGCTAGAGGGGGAATTTGGACTCATCAGGCTCCAAACTCAGTACCTGCTATTCCAGAGACATGCCATGAAGAATGTCTTCGTACCTATCGATGACTTGTTAGTACTCATTCTGTCAAAGTTTATAAAGTATATTGTTTTAATGATATTTTCCATAAATATAGGGGTATTTTATGTTCCAATGCAAAAAATTAGTGTGATGTTCCATTTATACCCCTAATGAATATCCAGATTTACTTGATATTCTCTACATGCATGTATTGAATATAATACTTAGAGATAATAATTAGGGGTAGTCTAGTCATTTTCAATATCTCCTTTGTCTATGTGCCAAAATAAAATACATCCTATAAACTTGGACAGAGGGAGTAGTATTTTGAAATTATACATTTTTTTATATTTTTATATTACCTAATGCTGTGTACCTAACACCATATTGTTATTTATGTACATTATTGCAAACATAGAAATTAGAAGGAGTTACTTTCAACAAGAAGTCGCGTATGCCAAACACCATTCTTAGGGCTCTTTTTTGACACCATTATCCTCAAAAGGTTAATGATATACTAAGAGGCCAGTTTGATGTGACTGCATCAAAGTGGCACCATTTGTACTTGGTCAGCCAACCGGGTGACACTATGGTTGATAGCAGGGGCGAATCCAACATTGGGGCTGGCTGGGGCGCCAGCCCCACCTCCGGCCGGTCGAATCCCCCTCCTCCAGTATCCTCAACGCCAGAAAGAAGCAGAGACGTGGCGCCATGACGGCAAATCGGTAGGTTTGGTACCTGTCAACTGGAAGTAAGATGTAATAAGAAAAGTAGAAAACAATACTGTCAGGCAAGTGAGTCATCAAAATAGTCATGAGATCCCTTACTCTCATGGGCTTTCATCTGGTACAGTACTCGACATCCTTTACTGTAGCGCAACACTAGGAGTTCGAGAGATAAACAATTAACCGATGTCGCTTTGCAGCGACATGCACCATTGCACGGCGATCGCGCCAAACGCATCACCAAAGGAGAGGAATCGGCAGCTCGGAGCGTCGTCTAGCCGACAGCCGAATACTCATCTCCAGAGCCTAGAGAGGAACCAAGGCTCACTCCGTCCAGCCGGCGGCCGAACGCGCATCGTCAGAGCCCAGATAGGAACCGTGGTGATCGGCAAGGAAGAGCGACCGAGGACTAGGAGACTCTCAGGTTCGTATTGATTGCTAGGACGAGGACACCATAGCCAGACTAATTCGCTAGCGCCACTGATTGCTTTGCTCGGTATAAAAAAATTGCCCCAAGCCCCAATGCAATGCCTCATGCCTGAATGCCTTTTGTTGTGATAACTGATGTCTGATTTTTGTATTCTATAGTCCCAAGTCTATATTTTATTGACTGATTGATATTTTTGTCTCTCTGATTTAATATGATGAATTTGTAATTTGGTTGGCAATATATCGGTAGATGCATCATTAGTATACGTATGTTGAATTAGAACTTCGACATAGGAGCCCCACCTCTACTTTCATTCTGGATTTGCCACTGGTTGATAGCGTCAAGAATGACTTCATGGTCAGATTTTGAGTCATTAATTTGCATATTGCTCAAACTCAAACATTGTCTAACTATGTTCTCTTGCCATGATCAATGGTTATTTTGTTTTGCGTGCAAGGTACAAATGGCTAGATAATCAGCCAGAGCTACAGAAGCACTTTGAGAATACGTTGGAGAAATGTTGCGACAATCTAACCAAACATCAAGTATACTATCTTCACATTATGCAGTGCAAGCCTTCTATGCAGAGATCAAACCTGAACCCATCATTTACATGGCTGCCCAAATGAAGTACATAGAGGCAGATTAGTATGAGCGAGTTCCATTCAACTGGCTCAATGCCGACACATGGAACCTTTTAAGTAGGAGGTGGGTATCCAAAGACACATGCACTTGTCTTGAGTTGGGCCAGCGCTCTTCCCCATCCCGGTCGCCGCCCCGCTCCATGAGTTCGCCACTTCGCCTGTTCACGGAGGCTCACTGAGCAAGCAGAGCTCCACAATCTGCTTGTGAAACATCTCTACCTCCGTGTGCACACCTCGAGGGCTATCACAAGACTACACTCTCGGACTCGATGGTCCTCGCCGCCTTCAAGTGGAGGGCATCGAGGGCCTCATTCGACCTCTCACACTCGGTGTTGATGGCCTGCGAGAGCTCGGAGGAGTGGGCCGTGGTTAGTCGCTCCACCTCGTCCCGCTCAATCATCAGGTTCTCCTCGAGTTGGAGGACGTACGTGTCGCGCTCCTCCACCAGTCGAAGACCACTTGACGCTCGGTGGAATTCCCGCACAGGCTTTGGAGCCCTTGGGCGATCAGACCCAGTGCCTGCGGAAACCAAAAGGGATTACGACAATAGATAAGAAGGCGGACGATTTCAAGCATGACTTACCTGATCAAGCCGCTCCTCAAACCTCTAGCAGTGTGGTCTGACGAGCCAGACGCCGTGATGACCACCTCGGCTCGACATAATCCCCGGTCGGGATGTGGTGGCCACGCTGGTCCCTCCTGTGTGGGTTGCTCCGTCGGCCGGCCTCGACACAGGCTATCCTACGAGGTAGGTGGCAGCTCGGGTGGAACTGAGACTCCTGAAGAAAGCAACAAAAATAAAAATTAAAAAAACTAAGTTACGAGAAAAGAAAAAACAGGTGGAGGTTTGGGAGTTTCGACGTACCTTTCGCTTCCGCAGGAACCTCAGACTCGACCGTGTCCGCAGGAACCTCGACCTCACCAGTTGAGGTAGGCCTGACCTCGAGCCCGACTCCATTGGCCTCGATGATCCCGGCTTCCACGTTCGGGACATCGACGGCTTCAACTCCCGCGGTGGCCTCTTCCAGGTCGACACTTGGTCCGGTGGGCCTTTGGTCGAGTCACCGACTGTGCTACCCCGGCGCGCCGTGGTGGCTCGACTTGTTCGCGCGCGCCCGGTGGACCAGGAGGAAGTCATCCGCGTCCTCATCCTCGTCCTCGAACTCGCCCTGGACAACAATCATGGTCACTACCCGTCGGGCGCTCGAGGTCTGTGGCAGGGGAAATTGCTAGAACCAAGGTTCGCACATACCTGCGGACGCGAGCCTCCGCCTCCTAGGAGGAGAGGCGCCTTGACGCCTTGTTTTCTGTTGCGCCACGGAAGCATCCTCCCCGACGCCGCACCGAGACCTCGGAGCACACGCGGGCTCTAGGCTCCCCACGCTGACCACCCCAGTGCTCTCTATTGGGGGCTGCTGCCTTGGTGGTGAGCTTGGGAATCGCGCAGCGGCCGCTGCCCTTTGTTGCTACAAGAAGATGAGAAGAAGATAAAAAAATGACGAAAGAAATTAAGCTCGAGATCGAGCATTCCTGGGCTCGGCAAGGTTCGACTTACCACCATGCGATCAGCCCACTCAACGTGTGGCTTCCTGGGGGCGTTGATGCTGCTCAGGGCATCTAAGGCAGGCCTCTTACCCGCCTTCTTGCTCTGGCTTGCTTTGGGTAGCGAAAGCATGCTCCTCGCTGTCTCCCAGAGCTCCCGGCTCTCCTGCGTAATTGAGCAAAGTTAGTGCAAGCTCGAGATGGCTCGAGCTCGGTGCTAGTAAGGGATGTGTTACCCCACTGCTCCGCCTCAAGACGCTCTTGGGAATGGGGTCGGCGGTGGTGTAGGAGATGGCCGTCTTCCCGAACGTCTCCTGCATTCTCGCCGCCACCCAAGACTCCATCGGGGCTACGGGAAAAGAGGAGACCATTGAAAAGAAGCTTAGACGAACTCGAGGAAGATCAAGCTTGTAGAAGGCTTACCGCTGGGACTTTCTCGGGTGAGGTCGTCATCCCCTCGGATCACGAAGAACGGGTGCACCCTCTTTCACAGAGGAAACACCCGATTTCGCAGATAGTTGTGGACGATGGCCTGGCCGGTGAGGCTGCGCGTCGCACAGATGTGGATGGCGGCGAGGGCCTCCTGGTCGGTCGTCGAGTCCTTGGCTCGGGGGTCTGGCGCTTGCTATCGACGGGGACACCGTTGTACGCGAGCGTGCCCCACTCTCCTTTCTTCAGATATAACCACCTCTCCATCCACGGACTTCGAGTTTGGATTTGGGGAAAGGAGCAAGGAAGCCCTGTCCGCAACTGGAAGTAGAGACAACCGACCACGAGGTCCTTCGCGGTACGAAACAGGGAGTAGAAATGGAGGAAAAGTGAAGGGGTGAGAAGAATCCCCAGGAACCCCTCGCATAGATGAGAGAAAATGGAAAGAAGAAGGATGGAATTGGGTACCAGGTTGACTAGCTCGATCTCGCATTGCGCGAGAATTGCCGCCAGGAAATCACTCTCCGGCGTCCACAGCCCGAAGAGCGTATAATGCTCGGTGTCGACGAAGCTCGCCCTCCCGGGTCTGCGGCTCGGTCTTCTCCGCTGGCAACCCCAAAGACCTTGGGAGGGGTTTGCTCAAGAAGAAAAGATACTCTTCCTGATGACCTAGCGGTTGCCAGGCGGAGAGACCGAGCTGCAGCCCCAGGCGGAGAACCCCTCATCCTCTCCGGGGTCAAGGTACTCTTCCTGAACTTGGCCATAGCCCTTGGGAGGTGTTTGCTCGAAGAAGAAAAGATGGCGGATGGAGATCAGGAAGACAAGGGGCGAAGAAGTGCTAGGGCTGGGCACAGTAAGGAATTTGGGGAAATTCTGAGGAAGGCGACAGTTCGGGATTTAAAAGAGCCCGATCATCAACAACTGGCACCGGTTACGCCTCAAAAGGTGTGCCAGGACTTCCGGGGGAGGACGCGAAGCATCGTGAATCACCCCCTCAACTTCCCCGCTCGAAGACGAGGTGTCAAAGCCCTAGCATTCCTGGGCACATTTACATCGAGGACCTCCAGGCGATTCCGGACCTGAGCTCAAGAGTTTCTGAGCTCGACCAAGAAGCTGACCCCTCCTCAAGGTCATTAGACTCAAGAACATCCCGAGCTTTAGGATCATCCCTTGAGACACAACATTGGTGAAAATGGGAATTGGTCTGCTACTAGTAGGACAAGTGCTTGCGAGACTGACAACATTGGTGAAAATGAACATGGGTCAACTACTGGTAGGACAAGTGGTGATGAGATTTTATTTTGTGTAGATGGATACAGTGATCCTTTTTATTGAACATTGGTTTGGAACAAATGCTGGTTTATCAAGAAATGTAGCTAGATTTATAGTAGATTGCATTCACACTTGGTTTGATTTAGTTGGCAAATCACAACTTTTAAGGCAAGGAACATCCTCATATAGGGCTTAGCCGTAGTGAGTTTGACCGATCTCCCACTTATGATTTGCACACCAGATTTGGGTGTACCATGAGGGCACCACCCAAATCAAGACAGTGAGGCAAGATCAGTACAAGCGTGACTACAACAAGTTCGAGCAACACGTTGGACAGTCTTGGACAAGTGCTTTGGTCATTTCAAGAAGATCCCGAGTGATCTTCGAGCAGTTGGTACCACATACGTTGACTCGGATTATGCTCGATATTTTCTGACGACACTCGATCTCTGAGTTTGAGAGATGAAGGTGACCTCCATCAAGGACACCATGGACTTGTTGACCTTGACTCTTGATGGGATTTATTCCCGACTCAAGACTCATGAGATTGACATCGCTCTCGCAAGACAAAGTCACAATGATGGCCTTGGTCACCGATCCCGCTTCTTAGAGTTCTTTTGGTGTTTCCCTCTCGCTCTTTGTGAGATGAGCGATGACCAAAAATGAG
Organism: Otatea glauca; assembly: GCA_036346275.1. Lineage (NCBI taxonomy): Eukaryota > Viridiplantae > Streptophyta > Magnoliopsida > Poales > Poaceae > Otatea > Otatea glauca. The sequence continues at coordinate 55,444,022 of CM070715.1, read as the reverse complement.
CTCGCCCTCTTAGCCAGAAAGTTCTCCAACGCATATAAGAGGGCGAGAGAAAGGAGGAGAGGTGGATCGATCACCTGCTTCGAGTGTGGTGGCCCAACCACATTCGAGCCAACTGCCCTAAGCTGGAGAAGGGCAAGAAGGACTACGGCGGTGTTACCAAGAACAACTACAATGATAAGAAACACAACAAGAAGGCTCTAGCTCTTGATCCGAAGAAGCACCACAGCTTCTCCAAGAACAATAAGCTCTTCCAATGCGCCTCGCTGACTAACGACATCACCCTCCATGACACCAAGACATAGAGCAACGACGATGGAGAGGATGATCCGCAAAGAGAAGACCAAGGGCGACGATGAATTTACCACGATGTGCTTTATGGCTGATGACAACGGCATCAACGATAATGGCTTTCGACAATTTTTTTAGTCCCCTCATTTCCGAGCAAGAAAATGATGCGCATGCTAACGCGCAACGAGCAAGAAAATGGATGCGCGTGCTAACGCACAACAAGCAAGAAAACGGATGTGCGTGCTACGCACAACGCCAACGGCTTTTGCGCTTAGTGCGCCAATCCACCGATAAACGCTTAAAACCCCTATTTCATAAATAGGTTGTTGGCATTCTTATTCCTGCTCAACTTGTCTTCCCGTAAAGATTGAATTCACCCTTGTCTTATTCGAAAACAAAGTGGATGGACCTTCCTCAAGGAAAAGCCAATATGATTTGTGGGGGCATGTAGGCGAGAAAGATCGGAAACTAGAAGGTCTCGTAGTAAAAGATAAAACTTATGTAGGCTACCACACGCACTCTATATCACCAAAGTGCTATTTGAGCCTACTATATGAATCTATCCGGTACACCTTTTGTAGCTCTTTCTATCTAATCGAATAAGAAAGTCTAGAATCGATTTGGATTTATGGTTTACGCACAAATATAAAATAGGCCAAACATTTTTTAGGGCTTACCGGGAAGCTGGTTAGGCGTAGTACCTTTTCAAGTACATGTCATTCCAAGGTTTAGGAAGTTCATCCCCATGTTCATTGGTAAGGCAGTATGCGTTCCCGGGGTTGGCCGCTATGACAATAAAAGATCTTTCCTTAAGAAAGGGGCTTAAGTTGACCCTTAATGTGCTGTGTGTTGGAAATCTTTTTGAGGATATTTATATAACTTTTTTTCATAAGCACAGCTAAGTTGACGTTGATAGACTTGTGCATGCTCTACCACTCATAACCTTTTTTTCTCCCATCGATCGAATTGAGGAGGTCAAGTTTCAAGAGTAGAGCCTATCGCTTTTGATTATCACCATATCATCGCCGAGCGTAACACGCAGGAAGGAATCGCTGTGTTCATCGGGAAGAATGGCGCCCATGCAAACAAATAAGGAGAAGGGTGTTTGACCAAGGGCTATACAGATTAACGTCCGATAAACCCAGAGAGCCTAAAGAAGTGATTGTAGCTATGGTATAGGTCTGGTCTAAAGACCAATGGGCCAAAAAAGGGGATATCCTCTTCTTTGGCTACACTAACAAATGTAGTAGATTGCGCCCCGAGGACACTTTCTCCATTTTGTTGGTACTGTAACAACAGATCTTGACCTCGTTCTTTTTCTTGTTATTTGACTTCTTGGAATGGAATTCTTTTCATGATAGTCACACAAGCGAAGGAGAAGAGGATGGGTCCCGAGGGAACTCCTTTTCTTCTATATGAGTTTTGATTGCACGAGCAGCATAGCAACATAACAGTTTTGTCTAAGGAAGTAAGGAAAGACTCCTTTATGAAATTTAAGAACTTAATTAGCCTCACCGTATATAATGTATAATGAGTCTCAAAGAGAGTTTCCAATGGGTTACATCAAGTTCCATTCCCAAGATGTAAATCAAGAAACACGAATATCTCAGATATAAGAAACTTCTATTCCAATCCACAATCGGGCCAACAAGTAAACTATCGTCAACTAGATCAATCAGGAATAAGCAATATGCCATACCCTATTTGTCATATTTGCTTTTCATTAAAGGGTAAACACTTGTGTGTTTTTTTACTTATTCAATTCTCTGTCTTGCTAAACACAAATCCTTATTTTCTTGTATAGACGAAATAAAAATGAGAACTAAGTAGGTTTCACCCATTAAAGGAGTCAATGGCACGACACAAAGCAGAGGAAATCGGTACCCACGAGGCTGGTGAAGTCGGCACAAGAAGTAGGCGGAGTAGAGACAGCAGTCGCGGGCTCAGGTGCGGCTAAATCTAAATCAATATTCTCATATGGGGGTTGGCGGAGTTGGTAGAAAGCACAGTTGGTGATAAGCTGGTACTAGTTTCATTCTGTCTATTCAAAAATCCAATATCTGGAACTAGTAAATCAAACAATGTAGGCATAGGTTGGCACAGTTCTGTCTTGTTCCGCTCTCTTCTCTTCCTTCTCATTGACATGTGTCGTGCCCATCCTCCCATAGTTAGTACTGAATAGGACAAGGCTCTCCAAGGATCAATGTTTAGCAATTTTTAAGAAGACTAAAAAGTAGACTTTTCGAAGGCTAATGTTTAGCAATTATCGGACTTGCGGTACTACCAGTCTATGCCTGGCGGTAGTGCCAACTTTATGAACAAAGTCTGATTTATTCTTAGAAATTGTATAATTATTTCATGTCAATTTGGACATTACTATGTGATGGGTTTTCCTTGTTTCTGATGGTTGCAGGATGACGGTGCTAGTCATGGTGAGGCGGAAGATGATCGGGACTAGGCGAGGTGCGCCAGAGGTCCATACAGTCGAGGATCATTGGAGGATGACCGGAGATAGAGTCGCTACGAAACTAGAAGATAAGGGAATGGTTGAGATGCTAGCTTGGAGCTGCTCGGATCAAGGAGAGCCGTTGGATCGCGGTCTAAAGGATATAGTAGTGGGTCAAGCTAGTTTGCTTTGAGAAGCGTGCAAAACCCGGTATGGTTGTGGGTTTCGGGTTAGCCGATGTATGAGTAAGTGAGTCAATCCTAGCCCTTGTTGGTGTTCCTTAGGGTTGAAGGAACTCATCCAAGAGTGGAGGATGACTCAAGAGTAGTATAAATAAAGGGGTAGGGGTAGCCTTCCTCTCTTTGAAGGTTTCGAGGTTTTTGTGCTGCTTTGAGCTTTACCCACTTTGTTGTGAGGTTTTGTAAACCTCCCTTCCAGAAATAAAAAGTTTATTTTCTCAATTCTGAATTTACTTTCCGCATTTACATTATGTCTCTAATTCAAAGACTTAAATTCCACAATTTAAATTCTTGCAATTTACATTCTCGCAGTTGGATTTGCCTCCTCCTACTTGCTTGTGCTTCTTGTACCAAGGATATATAATTGATGGATGAATCTATCTCAGATCATATCCCAATCATCTAGGCAAATTTTCTCTTGAACTTTGGAAGAAACCAATCTTTTTGACTTGAAAAGAGAAGGATTTTCTCAGTAGATTGTGTTCTTGACTTTTTAAGGGCTAAATCTTTGGTGTTCTAGCTTGCTATAACATGTGGAAACCATCTAGGATCATTTTGATCATCAAGAACCTGCGAGCAAGCTCAGGGCTAAGCTTTTGATTTTTAACCCGTTCTTGTGCACTCTTCCTTCAATTGGAAAAAGGTCTGAACTTTGACATCAATCCTTATGATTGAAGGTTGGAATAGGTTCCTAAAATCCATAAGAAGGTGTCTACAAAGTTTCACAGGGTTTGGATCAGCGGATCAAAAGATTCATTGATTTTCATTTTGAAGTCGTGCTGATTTTACTATTCACAGACGTGATTTACTGTAGCACAGCACTACCGCTATAGTAACCCTGTGGTGCTAGGGTACTATTCATCCAGTGAGAAGAGGCTAAGCTGCTGCAGAGTGCCACCCAGGCTGAAAAACTCTGGAATTGTATTTTCTTTACTTTGCTTTGATGAAGTGAGGTCCTTGGTTGGTTCTTTGAGGGGAAAGTTTTAATTTGGGATCATTCACCCTCCTCTGATCGGCATTCCGGTCCTTCACCTCCATCACCCTAGAATGAAAGTGGTGATCTCGTAGTTCTTGGTCTGTGAAGATGCGTTGTTAGGTGCTTTGTTTTTTCCATTGAGGACGAACCTCAACTTGTGCTCATGAGATAGCTCTCCATACCAAGGTTCAAAATCTCACCGAAATTTCACGAGATCTAGGTTTCCAGACATAGACAAGATTTGAAATACTGGCCGGATTGAATTTTTCTTAAAAAATTTAAACTGCTATAGTAATCTCAGAAAATCTCGCCATTTTTGATCGGAATTTGATGTTTGACCACCGGATTTGACCGGAAATTGATCAATAACCCTTAAGAAAGTCATCTTCTATAAAAATTTGTTCAAAACCGAATTTTTGAGATATTTTTTAAAAACTTCAGAAACACTGTCAGATTTTTATAAAATTGTACGTGGTTTATCTTGATCTGAAAATTTTATGGTACCATCCTAAGAAGTTTAGGATCATAAATGAAAATTTTAAAAATAATTTGGCTTGATTTGTTATCGTTAAATAATCAAAAATAGAATAAAGATAATTGGGACAGTGACATTGTTAGAATTTTATAAATTTTCTCGTATGTGATCATGATCCAAAATTTTTATGAGAGCTTAATAATTGACTCAGTACCATTATATAAAAGTTTTAAAAATTTAAACTTTTTTGTTTTCTCAATCAAATCTATGTATCTATTGAACTTCATTTGTTATATTTCAAAAATAAAAAACAGAAATAACATAAATGGTACACTGTACTTGTAAGAATTTTGTATATTCACTGGAGTGTGATAATGATTCAAACTTTTTATTACATATTAAAAATTTCCTTATAACCCTTATGCGAAATTTTCAAAAAATTTAAATATTTTTTGGTTGCTAAAGCAAATCTATGTATTGATCATTAGGCTTTTATGAGGACGTAGCACTCTCAAAATTTTTGGAACTACTTGAAGCTTAATCATAAGATGAAATTTTATAGAAACATTGATGATAAATCAGGACCATCCACAAAAAGTTTGAAAATTTTCTAACATGGTTTGTACCATTTTTCATTTGGTTGAAGTTTGCCAGTAAAACTTTTGTTAGCACAAGAGTAATCGTCTGAATTTTTAAAACTTCATGATGATTTATCATCATCTGAAAATTTTGGGAACATTAGTGATGCATCAAAACCATGAAAAAATTCAAAATTTCTAACGTGGTTTGTTTCATTTTTCATTCGGTTCAAACTTGCCGGTCAACATTTTATCATGACAAGAGTAATGTTTGAATTTTTAAAATTCTCGATCCGATAATCATCCAAATTTTATGGGAGCATAAATGATGTGTTAGTAACCTTTAAAACAAATTTCAAACTTTGTCAACTTTGTTTGTTCCATTTTTCACTCGGTGCAATTTTGCCTAGATCTCGGCAAAACCGGCCGAAATTTCGGTTTTCTCAGTAGAAAAAAATCCGGATTTGAATTTTTGTTTTTATATTTCATCCGAGATTTGTCCAAAATTTTTAAATCTTGCTGAGATTTCGTTCTTCGGCCATGGACGAGATTTGGAGCAAAACGAGATTTTGAACCCTGCTCCATACACTTGAAATGATGAGTGCTGAAAACAAGTCGTCTTCTGTACACCTGGTTTACAGGGAGTACAGACTGAGACCTCATATGCAGAGACCGATATGGCCGGTAATACACAACAATGAGAATGATACGTAAGAGAGATAACAGAAAGAATGAGCCACCCCCACCGTGAACATTATTCATCGCTCGTTACATGTCTTGAACTTCCTCGCGAGGTGTGAAGTGATATCGTACTAAACGAATGGAACTTTCCTCGAGAAAAGGTAAGTATATAAACATTATGAGAGCGTGAAGCCCCAGGCCGACTGTAAGTCCACTAACGTAAATTGAGGAGTTGAGCCTCGAATCGCGAACCAAAGTCACTTTTGTAACCATACTTCCCTCTGATAACACGTGTTCACCCAACAAGAACGCAGAGCATCCGCTTCAACTTGTGCAACTGAGCAACGCTTCTAATGATTTCAAAATCTAGATGGTCGAGCGCTCTTACTGACCCGGAGTAATACCTATGTCTAGTGGCGGTCCTCGTTAAAGTGGCCATAGGGTGACCGATCGACATTGACAATTAGTATATACTACTTTCATTGCTCCTCTTGGCATTATACGAGGAGGGCTATTTCTACTCGAACCTATTGTTCTGTGATTCCAGTCTATTACGGTGCTAGTAAAAATAGGGTTTTATGGACCAGTTCTTTCCTTGAAGTTGAAGGTTGTTTACCTTTTCAAATCGGTATGGTAAGAAAAGACGACGAATCGGATCCAAATACACGAGCGAGAAGACTCATGATGAATGGCCGCCAAACATGAATTCTTTTTTGTCAGTTGCAGTGTATTTGGAGCAGTGTATTTGGAGTGAAAAGAGGAAAGAAGCCTACAATTCTCTTTCACTTTCTCTCTTTCGGAGAAGAAGAAAGAGTTAAAAAAGAATAGGAACTTCGGTGCTTGAGAAGGGACAGAGATAATGGAAGATCTCACACCTTGTGATGTTTTCTTAGTGGTCATAGGCAAAGGGTATGGTTTGAAGGTAGCTAGGCATCGGCTTTCATTGAAATACTTTCCTATTCGAGTGTCCGGGTCAGATTGAAACCGAGAGATATGATTTGAGAAGAGCATTTTCACCTCTCTTCTCATTCTTTCTTCTCCTTCTTTACATCTTTGACCTATAACATCTTCCACTTTGGAAGGATAAGAGCAATCGGTCAATCTTTCGAGACGAGACTCGAGTTGAAGGCATTCGCTAATTATGCCATGGCTACAAAAATAGTTGTTATTATCAAAAGGTACCAAGCTCACGCATGTGCATACACAATCTTCTATATTTATATTGCACAAGCAAGCCACCTAATGTAATGAGAAAATGAATGTGCCTCTGAATTACCTTCAATAAAGAATTAGCTTAGCATGAATTTCTAGCTAGGGTGAAAGAAACCCATGGCCAAACCTGAGATTTCCTTCCCAAGACTGATCTTTTTCTTTATTTCTATATCGCCCCATACGTAGCTCCTTGTTGGATTGAATTGTTCTTACTCTCAATCGCTTCAGTCGGTCTAAAAGAATGAACCACTAAATGGAGCATGTTTCTCCTTAGCCGCATGTTGATAAAGACAAAAGTCCGAACTCGATCTCTTAATAACTATATTTTTCCATCAAAGTCCGGATAGGGGATGTTTTCTCTAGCATGCCCCAGGGCCAAGGGTAGGAGAACTGTTTTTTTAAGTACGCTGAGAAACTAAATGGCACCACTTGATTCCTCAAAAACTTTGAATAGGAACAAACCGCATTCTACATTCTCGGCCTACTAACAACAATAGGAGGTCTAATAGATAGCCCTAATTTGCTCTAGAAAACCACTTATAAAGCCTAACCTGATTATAAAAAAGCTTTTTTAGTATGCCTTGTGCCTAGCAGAGACCAGAGATCCTTAGCTATTCACAGCGGGAGATCTTAGTTACTTCTAAATAATGGAAGAACTTCTTTCTATAATTGCAAATATTATGGAACTTCAAGCCAGAAAAGAATGAATTCCTATCCTTTCAGTCGAGTTACTTCTAACCTCCACTTAATAGTAGAGCTACTTTTCGTTGCTATCCTTGTTA